>CP137324.1:0-1323424 GCA_033182465.1 Sanghuangporus weigelae
CCCTAAGCCTAACCCTAAGCCTAACCCTAAGCCTAACCCTAAGCCTAACCCTAAGCCTAACCCTAAGCCTAACCCTAAGCCTAACCCTAAAGCCTAACCCTAAGCCTAACCCTAAGCCTAAGCCTAACCCTAAAGCCTAACCCTAAAGCCTAACCCTAAGCCTAACCCCCAATAGTACTACTCTCATGGCATTTCAAGTTAACCTCGTATTATTACTGTAGTAACATGTATAGCATGTGTCGTAATTCGGTTTCTGAATAGTATTGCTACTGGGTGTCCAATTGATTCATGTAAGCATCCTATTCCACACTAATTTTTAATGCAAAGAGAATAGTACCACTCTCATTATATTCTGTGCTGAACTTGTAATGTTATTGCAGTAGTATCTTTCGCATGTATTATATCTCAGTTTCTGCATAATATTGCTATCAGGTGGTTGATTCATGCATGTAAGCATTCTATTCTGCACCAAATTTTAATCCAAAAAGAGAATGATATCACAATTATAATATTCAGATCTGACCTCATATTGTTATTACAGTAACATACATTGCACATATTGTATCTTGGTTTCTGCATAGTATCCCTACCGAGTGTCCGATTTATGCATTACAGTACAATGCTTACCGAAGCTGCTCCTCTTCTATTGCATAGATAAGGAAATCCGGTGTCAGTCCTTCCACATCTATAGCCATCGTAAAGAAGAAGAAATAGATCAACTAATATATGTAGTTGCCCATGCGAGTTGTCTATAACCGCATGCTTACCATGCTCTTCATGTAGTGGTCAAGTGCAGCGTCAGAATGTATCGAACTATCGCTTCAAGCAGCTCAAGGCCCCACGTATTCTTGATTTTGACGGGATTAGTTTCTGCTGCACAACGGCTAGAATGTTTGTGAATTGTCGCGTGGTTGCTAATTCTGCGGCATCTGTACGCAAGAAAGCTTTTAGGAGGCAAATGAGACCAGGAATACTACTTTTTTGCGCCCAGCTTGACGGTTGAAGAAGGAATGGTAAAAGGGCCCGGTAATCGGCAGGAATTCCTCCGCGATGTAATTCTAGCATTTGCGAGATAATCTGGAACACGTAAGGAGTGAATTCTATCTGAGCAGTCAGTGTGCGGTCAGGAAAATCGCAGGGGTGGTGATGACTGACTGACAGTCGATGTCCTGTTGTGAGATAATCGTGAACGGTCCGAAAAGATTTTTCTCAAAGGTCGAAAGCGACGCCAGAGATGTTGCGACGGTAAACGTATACACAGGTCTAGTACGATTTGTACGGAATCTCCATGTCCACGTACCTTATCAGAGCAGATACGGCTTCATATTGGTAAAATTTTGGATTGCTCGGACTCTTCGCGATTGCTCCAAGAACGTCAATCAAACATTGCAGAATATTTTGGTAGGTGGGGACGAGCGTCGTAGGGGTAGTAAGTATGACACGCATGACACCTACACGGAGTAATTCAGATGGAGCCGGAGGACAAAAGCCACACACGCACACTTCATAAAGTAGTCATTTTCCGCAATCTTCTCCAGCGACCCGCCTGACTCGACTCTAGAAGGTACAGCTTTTAAAACTTCGCGAATGTCTTCTTGATTAAATCTAGAAAGTCGTTGAGTGGAGATGCGGCGGTGGCGAGCAAAGTTTCTTACAGCAACTGGGAGTTGCACTTGATGACGAGGATCTGGTCGATAGTTGTTGCGGCGTACGTATACGTGACACAATCGGAAGAACCGAGTCGGCACAAGAGTGGAAGGACGGAAACAAGCTGTTCCTTTGTGAGCTGCATCAATCCCGTCAATGAGACTCTTCAAAGGTCAAGAGGTGCTTAATAAACCTGCCTGATTTCGAAAACAGTATAAGAAGCAAATCGAGTCGACTTGAACGATCGGATGCACGGTGTCGGATTCGGCTTATAGGTCCTCGAACATGTTTCGTGAAAAGGAGTCTACGACGTGAACTAGAGCATTTGTGCTCGTCACTCCTTCCTGCGAGATGATTAAAGAATGAGGGCAGCAGGTCGACAGAATAAAGCATCTTACCTGAGCGGCAGCTCCGAGCGTTGCGACAGCAGCGAGAAGATATACACTCTGGTCCTTCCGCTTCCAGCTATCTTCACCTCGCAGATCGCACGCGTACTCCCGTACGCCTAATCCGATCCATCGGAGAACAATTCCTGTCGTAACTGCAGCATATCCGCTTGTAACAAGGGCACGCAGAACATCTGCAGCGGCTTGGCGCCGTGTCGTTCCTCCTGCAGTCGGACCATCGGCAACTGCAGCCGAACTCGCACTAGCAAATGTGAGATCAAGACGCGCATATTCGAGAGCATCGTCTTCAAACTGCTCTACTTCATAAGTCCCCAGCGACACATTCGGCACGACAACACCTTCAGCAACGCCATCGATTGTCTCTCGGCTCTCGAAAATTCCGCGATAATTCCCAGAGCGGATAGCCGTACTAAGAAAATGGAGTGACTGGCTTACGAGGCCATCATAGGCGACCCCGGACCGCCGACCGCCACTCAGAAGACCCCAGAGAGCACGAACGAAAGCTTCAACTGAATTTGAGCTAATAAGCAGCTCCGGATACCGATGAGCACACGCTTCAACGAGCTGAAAAATACCGGTCTTTACTTGAGAAGAAACACCAGCCGTCGGTTCATCCGTATCAGTTTGCAGCTCAGGGGGGGTCCCACAGAAGAAACCGGATGAACATCCCGTTTTCTGCGCCGAAGAACTCGGTATGAGCGACCTCAAGCGCTGGAGGGAGGTCCTGACACACAAGGTCATCGGAAATCTTCAGGAGGACGACCATTGCTCGTGCAACAGTCTCCGTGTCTTTGCTCGGAGGCAATGGGCTGTCGAGGAACATCCCTGCAGTGTAACGGAGAAATTGTAGGAACGGTTCTGCAAACTGGGCCGGGACGAAGTTGATGACTGTGCATAACTCGTCAGTGCGCATCTCAGACCGCCATCGTCCAAATATAGAGTGCGCAGTTTCAAGAATTGAGAGATTGATTGCATATGACGCAATTGGAAGAACCGAGATGGCGCAGGAGGAGTGGAAGAACGGAAACCTGCCTGATTTCAAAAACAGTATAAGAAGCGAATCGAGTCAATTTGAAGGATCGGATGTACCGCGTTGGAATCGGCTTATAGGTCCTCGAACATGTTTCGTGAAAAGGAGTCTACGACGTGAACTAGAGCATTTGTGCTCGTCACTCCTTCCTGCGAGATGATTAAAGAATGAGGGCAGCAGGTCGACAGAAGAGAGCATCTTACCTGAGCGTCGCGACAGCAGAAGATATACACTCTGATCTTTCTGCTTCCAGCTATCTTCACCTCGTGGATCGGGCACGTACTCCTGTAAGCTTAATCCGATCCATCTGAGAACAATATTGTCGTAACCGGAGTATATCCGCTTGCAACAAGGGCATGCGGAACATCTGCAGTGGATTGACGTCGTGTCATTCCTTCTGCAGTCAAACTGTCAGCAATCGCAGCCGAACTTGCATAAGCAAATGAGAGATCGAGACGCACACGTTCGATAGGGTCGTCTTCAAACCACTTGTGAATTGTCCCGTGCCTGCTAATTCCGTGACATCTGTACGCAAGAAAGCTTTTAGGAGGCGAACGAGACTAGGAATGCTTCCTTTCTGCACCCCGCGTGACGATTGAAGAAGAAATGGTAAAAGCGATCGGTAATCGGCAGGAATTCCTCCGCGATGTAATTCTAGCATTTGCGAGATAATTTGGGACACGCCAGGAGTGAATTCTATCTGAGCAGTTAGTGTGCGGTCAGGAAAATCGCAGGGGTGGTGATGACTGACTGACAGTCGATGTCCTGTTGTAAGATAATCGTGAACGGTCCGAAAGATTCTTTTCAGGGTTCGAAAGCGATTCCGGAGACGTTGCGACGATTAACCTACACACAGGTCTAGTACGATTTTTGCAGAATCTCCGTGTCCACACACCTCATTAGAGCAGATATTGCTTTCAAATATATATTGGTCAAAATTTCGATTGCTCGGATTTCTTCGCGATTGCTCCAAGAATGCCAATCAAACGCTGCAGAAGTTTTTGATACATGGGGACGAGCGTCGTAGGGGCAGTAAGTATGACACACATGACACCTACACGGAGTAATTCAGATAGGACCGGAGGACAAAAGTTGCACACGCACATTTCATCCGCTAGTCATTTTCCGCAATCTTCTCCGGCCACCCGCCTGACTCGACTCTAGAAGGTACGGCATTTGAAACTCCACGGACGTCTTCTTGATCAAACCTAGAATGACGTTGAGTCGAGATGCGGCGATGGCGAGCAAAGCTTCTTACAGCAATTGGGAGTTGCGCTTGATGACGAGTATCCGTTGAACGATAGTTGTCGCAGCGCGCGTATAAGTGATGTAATCGGAAGAACCGAGATGACGCAGGAGGAGTGGAAGAACGGAAACAAGCTGTTCCTTTGTGAGCTGTAATGGTGGCGCCAGAGAGACTCTTCGAATGTCAAGATGTGCTTAAACAACCTACCTGATTTCGAAATAGTATAAGAAGCGAATCGAGTCGATTTGAAGGATCGGATGTACCGCGTCGGAATCGGATTGTAGGTCCTCGAATACATTCCGGAAAAAGAAATCTACAACATCAACCAGAGCATTTATGCTCGTCACAACTTGCTGCGAGATGATTAAAGAATGAGGGTAGCAGGTCGACAGAATGAAGCATTTCACCTGAGCGGTAGCTCCAAGCGTTGCGACAGCAGTGAGAAGATATACACTCTGATCTTTCCGCTTCCGACTATCTTCACCTCGCAGATCGCACGCGTACTCCCGTACGCCTAATCCGATCCATCGGAGAACAATTCCTGTCGTAACTGAAGCATATCGGCTTGCAACAAGGGCACGCAGAACATCTGCAGCGGCTTGGCGCCGTGTCGTTCCTCCTGCAGTCGGACCGTCAGTAACTGCAGCCGAACTCGCACTAGCAAATGAGAGATCGAGACGCACATATTCAAGAGCGTCGTCTTCAAACTGCTCTTCTTCATGAATCCCCAGCGACGCATTGGGTACGACAACACCTTCAACAAGACCATCGACGGTCTCTCGGCTCTCGAAATCCCCTCGATCGTTCCCGGAGCGGATAGCTGTACTAAGAAAACGGAGTGACTGGCTTACGAGGCCATCATAGGCGAACGCGGGAGGTTCTGGCACACAAGGTCATCGAAAATATTGAGGAGGACAACCATTGCTCGTGCAACAGTCTCCGCGTCCTTATTGGGAGGCAATGGGCTGTCGAGGAGCATCCCTGCAGTGTAACGGAGAACTTGTAGGGGCGCGAACTGGGCCGGGACGAAGTTAATGACTGTGCATAACTCGTCAGTGCGCATCTCAGACCGCCATCGTCCAAATATAGAGTGCGCAGTTTAAGAATTGAGAGATTGATTGCATATGACGCAATTGGAAGAACCGAGATGGTGCAGGAGGAGTGGAAGAACGGAAACAAGCTGTTCCTTTGCGAGCTGCAACAATCCCGTCAATGAGACTCTTCAAAGGTCAAGAGGTGCTTAATAAACCTGCCTGATTTCGAAAACAATATAAGAAGCAAATCGAGTCGACTTGAACGATCGGATGCACAGCGTCGGAGTCGGCTTGTAGGTCCTCGAATACGTTTCGTGAAAAGAAGTCTATGGCATCAACCAGAGCATTTGTGCTCGTCACTCCTTCCTGCGAGATAATCAAAGAATGAGGGCAGCAGGTCGACAGAAGAGAGCATCTTACCTGAGCGTCGCGACAGCAGCGAGAAGATATACACTCTGGTCTTTCCGCTTCCAGCTATCTTCACCTCGCAGATCGCACGCGCACTCCCGTCCACCTATTCCGATCCATCGGAGAAAATTTTCTGTCGTAACTGCAGCATAACCGTTTGCAACAGGGGCACGCAGAACATCTGCAGCGGTTTGGCGCCGTGTCGTTCCTTCTGCAGTCCGACCGTCAGCAATCGCAGCCGAACTCGCACTAGCAAATGTGAGATCAAGACGCACATATTCGAGAGCGTCGTCTTCAAACTGCTCTACTTCATGAGTCCCCAGCGACACATTCGGCACGACCACGCCTTTAACACCGCCACTCAGAAGACGCCAGAGAGCACGAACGAAAGCTTCAACTGAATTTGAGCTAATAAGCAGCTCCGGATACCGATGAGCACACGCTTCAGCGAGCTCAAAAATATCGGTCTTTATTTGAGAAGAAACACTAGCCGTTAGGTGATTCATCCTTTCCTCTTTGATCGTCGTAGAACTCCTTCAGAGACAGCAGAGCTTTTGCAGACGTAAAGATTCAGACAACAAAGTGGTGACAAGGTCGAGGACTCACAATTCATAAGCCGCTGGACCTCCAAAGCTCGATCGAACGTAGGTACGTCGTATATGAGATGGAGTGAAAGGATTTGAAAACGTGTGCATTGTTCGTGACACTCGATAGCTATTGGTCCGCTGTCTTGCTGAATCGTGAAATCGTTGCGTACAGCTCGAGAGCGATCCCGGACAAATGCCTGAGTCTCCGCGAAGCCACCTCTTGGAATGAGGTCATGGAAGAGGTAGTCGAGAGTTCCGAAAGTCTAACGCCCGCAAGCAAAATAGCAAAGTCATAAGTGCAGCTTAAAGTCAACATCATTCAGGAGTTAGCATGGACGCACGCATTCCCATTTATCAAGGTTGTTCTCCCATTCTCGCCGGTAGCGTTCGAATTCGGGACGCATCTCTTGACAGGTTCCGACCATAGTGATAGCTTCCTCGAGTCGTTTCGGTTCGTCGGTTCGTCCATCTTGCCTTCACATACGGCTCGAGCACGTTCTTCTTCCCGCGCCTTGAAAAGCTAAAGTTCACGAAAGCAGTATTCAGCAAGCACAATAATCAAAGAAACGTGTAGCACGCACTCCTTCCCATGTCTTTCCAGTACCGTTCGACATAGGAGGAGCAGGTGTCGACAAGCGCGAAGGACCTGCGTCGGAAGCTGAAGCAGCACCGTCATCTTCGTCCTCCGTTGCATTTGTCGGGGGCACAGCGCTATATGAACTGTGCCCATTCACACCCGCATTCGCTCCTCGTTCACCCCTCACTCTCGCTGAGCTTCCGCCTCTCCCTTTCTCCCATCTCCCGTCCGGTGCAGGCGACGGGCGTCTAGTATCACTCACCCAGGTCTTGTTCTTTGAATGAGAAGGTGTGGTTCCACCTCGGTCGCCCTGCACAATCGTCGCCGTCGCCCGAATCTTTTGGGGTGCAGGCGCGCCGCCGTGCTTCGCCGGTGCGTAGACGCATCCTGCACGTCACGATGAGAACGTGGACCAGCGTTTATGACTACGATTTCTACTTGCAGGCTCACACGCGCAGACAAGCAGGGCTCTATATGTGATCGTGGGAACATCTTCAAAAAACTCGGATGCGTACGCATCCACAGCCCGGGGGGCACAGCCTGGGGGGGGCACAGCCTTGGGGGGGGCTGGGGGATGCACAGCCCTGGGGGGGGCACAGCCCTGGGGGGGTGCACAGCCCTGGGGGGTGCACAGCCCTGGGGGGTGCACAGCCCTGGGGGGTGCACAGCCCTGGGGGGTGTTGCCTAAAAAGGGTGGAGATAACCTAAGCACATTACCCAAAGAGGGAGGGGGGCTGTTTAGGGTGGGCTGGGGGGCCCTTCCTAAAGAGGCAGGAGCCCCAGGATGTTGACCAAGATCCCAGGAGGAATATATATAGTGTACGACATGTATATTAACCATTATTGGCAACAAATGTTAGACAATCGCGAACCTACGTTTTTCGTAAAAGAACAACAAGAGTTCTTTAAACACGCTCTTTATTGTGCTAATACCGATCTTGTATTGCAATTTCAAGAACAGTTTTACCTTCAAATTCGCGGCCTCGCAATGGGTGTCGCAGACTCACCGGATCTTGCTAATTTATTCGGTTGGTTCTTTGAAAGTAAAGCTAACATTCTTACCCATCCGTCAATTCCATTTTACGGAAGGTACATCGACGACTGTCTTGCACTAGTATATGCTGATAGCGAAACTGAAGCATGTAATCTCGTCAGCAGTCTTATAAAGTTCGATGGTTGCACTATTGAATGGTCCGCGTCTGCCTACGGGCAACCCTTCCTTGACATGTATATTTATAGAGACCATTATGGTCTTCTCCAACACATGCCATACCGCAAAGCACGGAACCATCAAGAAAGAATTCCATTCATATCACATCACCCAATGGATGTCAAAAGAGGTACCTTTATTGGCGAAATGTCGCGATTAGCCACACTCAGCAGTACATGGTCACATTACTCTGATGCACTTCACGGATTAGTCTCCTTATATGTGCAACGTGGCTACCCGCGTGAACTTGTTATGTCATGGCTTAAAAATAATATCCAAGAACGATGGCAAAATCGGATCTCTTCCAATGGTCCTAAACGGGAGCCCGCAAACGTTCTTGTTCTCAAATCAGAATATAACATGGTCTGGAATTACTTTTCAGCTACAGAATTATCAAAAACTATCTTCGGATACTGGGTCGAGTGGCTCGAAAGAGCCGAACGATGTGAACCTTATAATATAGAGTTCCCAGCACCGATGTCGTTGGTTGGTGATGATATCTCAGGGTCTACGGCCGCCTCTACGGGGGTTCGCAATGCGACTGGGACGGAGCAAATCTTCGTACCTGACGTGCGTAAGCTAGATATCCTTAACCGGAGAATCCTTGTCTCACGAAAACGAACAAGGAATTTATTTGATCTCGCATCATTATGGAAAAAGACAGTTTTTGAACACTTGGATGAGTTAGTAGCCAAGGACGAAGGAGGGATAATGGAAACAGACCCTCCTCCCGCTATTATCGCTAAACCCTCCAATACTAGTATACCTCCTGGCACGCCGCCCCGACGAAGGGCTGACGGTAAGCCGATCGAAGACGGAGACGAAATTATTATTGGACGGGCCTCACCCAAAGACAACTCTACAGCTTGGCGATGAAAAGCAGGTGTGTAGGTGAACTACAGACTCCTCATAGTAAGGGCATGGGTCACCCGAAACGTGTGAGCGACGAGGTGAGCCGTATTTATGCATTTGTTAATTGTTGTTGAGTTACCGGATCTAGCCGTCAGTAGGTAAAAATACCCTCCGAGCGCCGTTAGAGAAGGAAGAGTAAATCTCTGTGTATTCTGTAGGACAGTCACATTCAGTCGGTAGGTACTACGGTACTATTTCGTTACGGTTTTATTAATCGTGGTCTTTTAGAGCCCCCAAGCCTAACCTGAACCTAAGCCTAACCGTATGTACTATACTTAATCGTATATAAGTCAATTATTCTGACATGTTCTTGATATCCTTAGCTAATCCTAACGCTAAGCCTAACACCTAACTCCTAGAGGTGCTAACCCATGTTTTGATAGTGCGTGACATACACTGTCAGGTGATTCCATTAGATTACGTAACTCGGATCAAATCGGACATCACTCAGATCTGCACCGGCATGATAGGATCAAGATCCGATCACAAACCCGTGATCGGAAAAAGGTACGCGGCCTTACTAAGTGTTTACACTGACGATATTACGTTTCGGCCCGTTCACATGACAGCACGTGATGCTCCAACCAATCGGAAAGATCGGTGAGTAATAATTTTTGACAACTGACTGACTAACCCCGACTCCGACACGGAGCGGACTGACTAACATGACTGACTAAGTACAGCCTGACGAGCCTTATAAAAAGGCGAAATTGGAGGTGTGTGTTCCCCCACTCACCAATAGCTGATTAGTCTTTTAGCTCGCTTTTGGGATATTTGCTTCACCGCCTAACCCTAAAGCCTAACCCTAAGCCTAGACGCACGCTATGTCGAAGTGAAGGTAAGTAGAATAGAAAGACAAGGAGACGAAGGAGTCAATCTAGTTACTTATATACACTTTGAACGTGTGAAAGGTCTACTCTAATAAGGAATCACATAATGAAGGAATGGAGTGATTAGTGAGTGTCTTAGTCGGAAGGAACAGATTTAGTCATGGTGAATGAGTAAGGATGAATAAGCCATGACGGAGTGAACGGGATTAGTAAAAATGGATGAGTAATGTAAAAGAAGAATACTAAAATGAATGATGACGTAGTAAAAGAAAAGGAAAATGTTCAAGTCCTAACAAGGACCATGTAAACTCGTGCACAGACTTGACAGTGCTGAAATGCCAGTGAGGTCTCCATAAACCTTATTAGCCTTTAGCCTTTTAGTGTTTAGGCTTTAGTAGTTGTGCTTCTGGACTTCTAAGAAGTTTGATCGCTTCTTTTGATTGAGGTCGCTCTGGTTGCTTGGTCGGCGGCGTTAGAGTGGTAGTCCGCAGTAATAGGCGGTCGGTGGTATTAGCTGTTAGCGGGATTACGTATCCGCTTCAGTACTTCTAGCGCTCGGGTGGTAGCGGGTTACTGTTGCCTAGGCCGCTCGATCGCTTGGGCCCGTGATAGCTGGCTTGGTTACTGGTCGCATTTGGAAAGCTGATCGTGTGGATCTGCTGATTGCGTCGATCCTGATGCGAGATTTTGAGCGGATCCTTTCAATATGCCAATGTGGCTGGCTTGGCATGTCCTGGGTCCCATGCACAAGTGTCCACGAATCGGGGACACTTTCTGCACGAGAGGAAGGACATGCCAATGTGGCTGGCTTGGCATGTCCTGGGTCCCATACACAGGTGTCCCCGAATCGGGGACACTTTGCTTGAGAGAGAGGCCATCTCAGCTTATTTTAGTATGTCCTGCCTCCCATGACCAGGTGTCCCTGAATCGGGGACACTTTTTCTGAGAGGGAGGCTATCTCAGTGAATTTTGGCATGTCCTGCTTCCCATACACAGGTGTCCCCGAATCGGGGACATTTGACATGCTCAACTGTCTTATGCTGAAGTGTCCGGATTATCCAGACAGCCAGGCAGTAGCCTCAGAGCCTGGTCTGTCTCCTCTGAAGTCCAACCCTACGACCCTACTCAATTTCACCTTCAACCCTACTCCCTAACACTGATGCCTCTGACTTCAAGTGTACAGTACAACCAATGTGTTAGATTTATATCAAGTTGGGATAGACAGAATAACTGGTAACAAAGACTAGGATTTATGATCAGCAGGGTTTTTGGCGAAGCCGAAAACACAAGTTGCTGGTTACATGGATTCAACAGATTCCACCTCACGGGGTTTTCCTGATGTATAATAAACAACCCGTCTGTTCTACCTTGGGCACAGATGAAGATGGTCAAAGTAGCGAGAACGTGAAGTAAGCTGACCATTTTGATCCTCCGACCATAGCTCTGATCTGTCTCGGCATTCAGGAAACAGTGGGTGTCAGGAGACAACCATGTTACGAGTCGTCCTATTGATTTTTGATCATGAATTGAAGATATTGATGTCATTCCGCTATAACGTTATGCCTGTGATGATGCACAAGTACTTTACTTTTAATCTTCTGACTCTGTTTATTGTATTGATGGTTTTAAATTGTATCAACTTTGTCTCTTCTCCTTGCATACGTATGTACAGAGGTCGAGGAAGAGTAGACGGAATGTCTCGGGTGGTATGTATAGAAGGAGATGTGATATCATGTGAGATTGAACAGGAACAGTCTTGCATATTCACCATTCAGCACGACTAGAACAACAAGCATATCTTCATCTGCATCGACTGTTACCGGGAGGCTTCGGTGAATTTGATTCTATGTCCAACGATGGATTGCTTTACGGCACCCACGGGTACCATACGAACGGAGCTTGCGGAAGTGTGCCCGAAGTCAAAGTTGCGAATCTTATTGACTTCGACATGTCTTTCGATGTATGATTCCGAAGGGAGCCTTATAATCGACACCCGAGATGCGCTCGCAAGCTTTTGCTCGAATCAGGCCATCCCAACGATAGACCTCTCGTACGTATGTTCCTTTCGGACAGCGGAGGATGACGTCATTAAAAGTCGGAAACCGGATTCATAGATCAAATACATAGAAAACACTAGGAGGGAGAAGCATCAAAAGCGAAGGAATCAAACAAGGTAGAAAGTGATCATGGCGAACAAAGCTCATTATAAGGCGCGTGACGTGAGATAGTTTGCAATCAAGATGCGAGATGGAATAAACAATGCAGTTGCGTGTGGAATCAGAGCGAAACGAATCAAAACGACAAGACGCGTAAAACCAGGCTACGCGCATCGAAACGAAAGGAGAAAAATGTAAGTTTGGCGCAAGCACCGAAGGAACAGATGGCTAAAAAAAAAAAGGAAGATCGCCGACAAAGATCGGCAGATCACGTTTATTCATCCATAGATCACTCTAAATAATGAGATGTCAGACCCTCTTCTGCAACGCTTTATAGGGCCCACAAACTCACCCTCGCGAAGTGGTAGTTACTGGTTGGAAGTCTACTCTGCCCGCTTCCGTGTAACGAGCAAGAATGTCAGCCCAGTCTTCTCGCGCATCCCACGCGATTCGACTCGGGGAGTCGCATTCCACAGGCATAACCTGGCTCATGCCACCTGATTGAACGAGGATGACCGCGGTGCCAATGCCGCCACTCCGACGGCAACGCTCTTCGCGACGATGGATGTCTTGCGTGACGAGTGGGTCGTAGGACTCGACGAGCGAGCGCTGGACGATGCGCACGGAAGAAACTGTAAACCTACATAAACAATGCGAAGGAGTCAGGAATGAGACAGGGGAATCAAGTTCGGAGTGACGTACCTCCGTGCCGGGTCGGAGTGACTTCGATACTGCAATTCCACGTGCAAAGCGAGGGAACGAATGTTTGCCGGGACGCGACGGAGCTGGAGGGCCTGGAATGCTGCCCAGTTCAGTAGTGTTTGATGTGCCGAGACGAACTTTCGTAGGTTCTTCGCAATGACTTCCTCGGACAAGGATTCGCCCACAGAAGCATGGTCATGCTTTGCCGAGGTAAGTATGTCCGAGGTATGTTGGCATATGGCCTTGTGAGATGGCCAGTGGCGCTTCTGGCATTCTTGGGAGCAATACTAAACGTAGGGAAGAAGGTTTGAGTAAATGGCAGGCTTTGGAAAAATGCGGAGTGGGAGACATCGGAAGCGTCGGAAAGAGGCGAGCGTGGACGTACTTGAGTGATCATGCAACCACCGCACATACGGAAACGCTGACCAGACTGTTCGATAGTTCCGCAGGTGTCACAGACGCGGTGTCCTCGGGGCTTGGCATACTGGTGCGAGTACATTGAGGGCGTCGGGTTGGCATAGTAAGAGGTCGCGGAAGCAACGGCAGCCATTGTTGCGGAGGAAGTGAGTCAGGCTGGATAGACAAAGGGTCGAGGTAGCGACGGATGCAAACGCAGATGAGTCGAGACAAAAGAGGGAGGCCCGAGCGGAGGAGATGTGAGCCATCCTAGTCAGAAAAATGGAGGACTTTATAGTCGCAAGGCGTCTGGGAGAGGAGAGGCGGGTATTCATGGACCCTGATCAGGCAATGGCAAAGGAAAGAAGAGTCTGACTGACGAGCAGTCGACGTAAGCATCGTATCATCGTATCGTATCTCGCGAAGGGCGCCTTGAAGGAATTAGCCCGCGCCGCCGAGCGCCAAATCCTCCTCCTGGAGAGTCCAATTGTCGAATACCGTACCCGTCACGGTCTAGTTTCCGTCTCTTGTCTCCAAGGGTAGACCGAATACAATTGTGTTTTTTTGTTATGCATACCGAAGAAGCTGATGGTATTCGAATGCTTTTTGTCTCTGAGGACGGACGAGAGAGCACAGTACAGTCCAGTAGCTTTGCACAAACAAACAATAGCGATGCGATGGGCACAGACAAAAGGACCAAGTCTGGCAATATCAACGACCTCCCGTATATTCCCACGACTCCCTGGTCACCCTTCATTGAATTCATTCGAAGCTCTGCATTTCATTTCCTCCATCTTGCATGTAACTTTCGCTTTTTCTTTTTTAGCAAACACGTTTCATCGTGAATGCTTGCATCTTCAGATTCAGTCCGCCTCGAGGCACTCCTCAGCTCGTCAATCGGTTCGGGTAAACCACCTCTCCAAGAGTCCCTGCAACACAAGACCGCATGAATCCCAAACGCGTGCTCAAAGTGAACTATTTATTCATTCAGAGCCTGCAGCGAGGCGAGGCTTCCTCGAATCGATTCTAATCACTCCAATTCAATCTTTCTTTTCTCTGCCGATGTCGCCGATGTCTTCGGGGGCCCGCACCCGGTACTCGTGCTGACTAATCTTCTCGTGCTTTTGTCTTGAGACTTCGTCGTTGCTATTATTCCCCAGAACAATTGTAACTTGCGCTAGCCGTTTCTTCGATTCTTTCATTTTTTAATTATCGCTCTTCAGTCTCGAGATTCGGTACCCTCCAGGGAACTGATCCTTTCCTTTTTGGCTACTTCTTTCCGAAGCAACCTTCCCAATTGTCTTGTCCGTCTGCCATGTATATATCACGTCTTGGTCTACTTAGCAACGAGGAAATTGGGTTAGTTACGTTCCTTCTTTACCGCCGGAAGTGCTCTATATGTATGGACCTTTTGTGGTGCAAAATAATAAGCCTATCTTTAAAGGTAGCGCTTAAACGCTGAAACACCCAGGAAACCCTCCACGGTGATAACTCTATTCTCTTAAACGCCGATCCGTTCCTTGTCCCGGTCTTCTGGTCTTCCATTCCTCTTTACAGCATCAGCAAAGGTTGAGATCGGCCAATAGATACATTTCTTCTTTCGAATCCGTAGTGCTGCGGACGAAACAGACGAATTACTGCCGGACGCCAGGATGTTAATCACAATCGTGATGGCCTTTTGGTATGAACCTGGATTGTACGTTTTCCCTTTTCTGAGCAGATAGTCTTCTTGTCTTATCGCGGCTCGAGCAGAAACAGTTTCGTATTTGATGGGTAACCTCGTCTCAAGAAAGTGGCGACATCTGCTATCTGGAGTATTGTTCAGATCTTGTTCAAACCAGGCCCTATAAGGACCCTGATTGAATCTATTGCTCGTGAACGGAATTTCAGACGCAGGAGAGCGTCTATCTATAAAACAAGAGCGCCCTAGTCAAACAAGAGCAAGCAAAGATTCTTCCGATTATTGTAACGCCTGCGCCAAGAATACTCAATTTCAATTATAGAGTCCCCTGTACGAATGACCAAACAAACTCTGAGTCTGAATCTTCTACAACCGACCAGATCGATTCACGAGCGCCTGAAGCGCAAGAGCATAGGCGGAACTATCTTCCGACGTTGTCTGATAGATTCTAGCGCATCTTTTTCATCAGGTTGTTAAACTCCCTTTAGTCAGTCTTGATTGAAAACTTACAATCACGCATCAATCGATTCGAAGCAGCGGGACACGTGTTGAACAGTTATGCATATCGAGTTCAAGACGCTGTAAAGCGATGCTCGATGTACTCACCAGTGCTTGATGACTCCAAATCGAGTTATTACCGCATCAATCCAAGTAACGCCAACTTACGGCGTCTAGCAGCTACACTTTGTTTTTAGCATCCGGCTCCCACCGCTAGTACATCAGCTATTGGATTGATTGGTCCTTACTTCCACTTATCGCCCAGACAAGGTGATGATGACATTAACGTGAAATCCATGAATTGCTTCTAACTAAGTCGATCCGTTGAGAGATAATGCGACACTGCCCGTATAATCATTACTGCATACGCCTATACTCCTGATTGGGATTCTCGTGCGCATCATACTAGTTCGATCATAATGATTGGGGCAGTTTCGTTACTCAAGATATCTGCCATTACTTAGTCAGCGGAGACTATTTAGGTCCTTCGTTTCTTGACAAGGATAAGTGCTTCCAGACATGATACGCGGAACGTCGGGTCCACCTGCCGAAACCATAGCGCAAGCGCAAAGGAAGTTGGCCTGTGACGAAAGGGAGAAGGAGGATCTTGCCGACAGCTAGTATGCAGTTGACACCGATATTTATACTTGTCCAGAAGAGCTCGCTCCATGAAGAGGAGGGTCGCGCGCCCGGCTGGTGCATGAGATCCATATTGTCTGGTAGGAGGAAGGGCAAGTATCTTCCCTTGCCCATGCTCAATCGCAAAATGAAGATCCCGATAAGAGCTACATTGATCCCAAAGAACAGGAGAAATGCCATGCTCGACGAAAGTTTGCGTAAGATATAAATGGTCTGCGAGTGCTGGAGAACCTACAGTTTGTCCCAGATGGACGTTCTGTCCATATGCATGATGAACATTCCTCGTTTTCCTACTCAATGCCGATCCAATAAACGTAAAATCAGGGTATCCTGGTCTACCTCCTCAAATGTGATATCGTTCTCCGACAAAGGCATTGCGGACCTGGAAAAAATCAAGTGCTCGCGGACGACAGAATCAAACGTTCGCGAGGGGGTGTTCTAGCATTTCTTATCGGCCCCGTCGGGTTCGTGTGCTGGGGCTAGCCCAAATGTTTAATACGACCTGTCATTGTCCAGGCACATTTGTTCATAAGCGGAACAAACGATGAAACAGGCTCGGAGGGCGTCCAACGCATCGCCCAAAGGGTAGAGCCTAGAGGTATTCATCGCGCTCAACGATTACCCGATGTGGTCAAAATCCGAGTGAATGAATACCATTTAGTGTTCCCTCGAGATTGTAATTAAAACGTGAAGGCTGGACTCGAATACTGCTCATATTCAGGCTATCTGTCGGGTGTGATTGATCACCTTTCAGTATATTGATTTGCATCCCAACAGGATCGGCGTCATGGTGGGCCGAGTCTTGAGGTAGCAACTGAACGATGAATAAACTTATTCTACATTCAGTATTACGCTAGCGTGGAGAGTGATCAGAAGAAATTTGACCTACTAGGCAATTACCAATCGAACGAGGCGAATGGAGTGGCTATCCTGTATCCAAACTTAGAAGCTAAATTGAAGCGCTTTATGAGGCGCCACGTATCACTTCCAGATCGTAACGGAATAATGACAAGTATGAACGTCGTTCAGTGTCTTGCGTCTTCGAGAGTTCTGGGGAAGCTATGCTTCAGAACAGAATCAGATTGGCATTAAGGAGTTATCCATCTCATCACGCCCCGAGATCAGGATGGCATCCTTTCATGATTGGCTATCAAATAAAAGAGCGAGATATAGAGTGGATTGATGGCAGTGATGAAATTGAATGAAGGCCATGTGGGGCTGCCAGTGGATAGCCTTTTCAATGGCAAATGCGATGCACGATGCACACAGAAGCAGAAATTTACGAAAAAATGTTCTCGCCACACCAAGGAGAGGAGAGGCTCAAGGAAAGCAGTCGACGACGAATCTGATTGATTCATGAATAGAATACAAAGCTCCACTCACTCGTGCTTATCAAGAACTCTCGGTCAGACAACTAAGTCAGGTTGAGAAGCGTTTGGAGATGAGGTATTGTACTTACAGACGAGTTAGTTTTTCGCAGCCATCAGAGGCAGTGTCGACGATGCCGTCTTTCGACTTCTTCGAGAATGGCAATGAAGCAACACAGCTTCCAGGAAGGACGGCATATGAGCAACGGCGGTGCAAAGAGCGCAAAAAACTTTTTCTATATCCAGTTGTGCGTGTACTGTACGGTAAAATAGGTTTTTGATCACGTGCCCAGGAGATTGGAGACGCCGATCACTATTTATTTAACTTTACGTTATACATTGTTGGTGCGCTGGTGTCACAAGGGCCTACTAACTTTGATCTCCTTCCTCTTCTCACCTCCCACCACCTCCATCTTTTCTCATTTTCGTCGTATTGCCCGGACGAAAGGTGATGATACTCCTCTGTTAAATGCTGAAGCTAGAACTGAAGTCAACGCGTCTCTCTTCAGGTACTGGAATACGGCTCCTGTAAATATTCTGGCGGGTCCGTTCTTGTCGCAAGTACTCGAACTTTGTCCTCCGTCGTCGTCGGAGAGTCTTAAATTACTGCCAGTCCAGTCGGCGCCTCTCCCTGGCTTCCAACTCATCTTCGTCGACCTTACCTCACCTCTTTTCAGACTCTAAATTGAATACGGGTACGTGTCTCTGACTGTTCCCCGTTTCTTCCTTCATTTCCAGCTACTCATCTTTCCTTACCTTCAGAAACCTGACGCGGCCGGAGCTTATCAACCAACATACTCATCTAGGAAGACACGCTTCCTGCTTTGGCAAAGCAGTGAAGGGGAGAGAAAGAAATCGCCTGCCTCGTGTCGAAGCTCATCTTCGTCCGGCGCTGTTGTGAATGTCAGTGTCATTTCTCACAAACAATTCGTTGTTAACGAGCTTTCTTCGCGTCTGCCAATCTTCCATCAATTTTGTTGGTGTCGTACCTTTTCCATGCGATCAGACTACGAGTCGACGCTGTGGCATTGCTTCCCTCCCTTCGGCGAATTCTTAAAGCCGTAAAGGCGTGCTAGTGGTGGGAATCCGTGTCGCTTCCCAATTGTAAGCGGTCTTTTGCTTTGTTTCAGATATAGAATACTTTTGCGCGGATGCTAGAGTGGATCAAGGGCCTTGTATTGACAAACGGTCTCTTTGTCAGACTTTCGACTGATACTAATCTCAGGCAACCTTAGGAACCTACTCAGGTGCTCATAACATAGCACAGAATCGTACAGGGTGCCGATTCGAAATTGCTACGCTACGATTCGGAGCTAAGGTTCGTTGTTTCAACGGTTCATCGTCCTGTTCGACGCGAACAGCCAATTGACAAGGTGCTGCAGGAAGACTTTGGTGTGATGTCAGAAGCATCGGCATCTTACTGGTCTGTTCATCCCCCGCAGATGGTACAGAATAATCAGGGGCAAAATGCGCAGCATTCTCTTCCAAGTTCTTCCCAGCGCCAGCTCCATGCTCAGGATCACTTTTTGCCACCTACGACATCGCATCAGTTTCACGCGCAGTATAATACTTCTCAGCCGGAGCTCCAACTTGAATACTTCCACGAACGTGGTGGAATAGATGGATTTGGTGTGCCTCCGTTTGGCGCGTTACAGCCTCAGAATATCTCACAGAACACTGTAATTGGGATAGGACAGGGCCCCGGAAATGCTGAACCTAAGTATACAGCTGCAACTGCGACCGCCCTCGCTGCTGATGCATGTCCTCCCAAAGTTTTTCAGTTCGGGCAGCAGGCTGGTGGCTCCTCCCGTGGCTCGAATACAAGCCCGAGTTCTGTTCTTGGAAATCAGCAGGCAATTGGCGATAACTTTAGCTTCTCTGCGACCGCAGTTTCGGAAGGTGTCTCACCTCATGACAATTTCCGAGGGCAAGTACAGACATCACCGCATCACGGACAAGTCTATCTTGACACGACTAGTTACATTCCGCACCAGAAGCGAAGTCGCACTGACGCTGGGATTGACAGTTATTCTATAGTAGATGGTTCTGGTTCGGGTGATGAAGGAGATTTAGCTGAACAATTCGGGTATAGCGTGGGGGACCAGCTCGATCCATTCAGCCACTCGAACTTGGCTGGACAGTCGCCTGAGATGCTTTCGCAGATTCACTCTGGCCTGGATCCCATGCTTGCAGGTTCAGGGTACGTCGGAAATTCGGTTCAAAGGAATGGGCAAGGCGACCAAGATCAGCAGATGGGACCAGATGGAAAAATGAAACCGTGTGTTCCTCTACTCAATAACGTGTATTTTGACTGTCTCGCTCATGTTCTTTGTCTCAGTGTACACAGAGCTGCGTGTGTGCGATGCAGGAATCTCAAGGTCAGATGCGAATTCACCACCGACCCCAACACATGTCGCCGATGCGTTAATGGCGGCCATGAATGCGCTATTCCCGGAAGAAAGAAACGTAGGCAGCCTCCGTGAGTATTTTCTGTTGCTTTTGCCAGACCGTGATTCTGACGGTTCGCTCAGGAAACGCGAACACTTGCTCAATCAAATAAGAGATCAAGCTGACCGCATTGACAAGCTTGAGCGCCAACTAGAGGAGCATCGACGTGCCCGTCTCCACAATGGTATGTGTCGGACAAGCTAACATTCTCATGTAACTGATGACAAGATTAGAACCTGCTCGACTTTCCTTATCCAATACACCGCTTCCACGCCCGGGTGCTGTCACCGTTGGCACCCAATCGTCATCAGCATTGGGTCCTGGACCCGTACCTCAGCCAGATGTCCAGGCATGGATTGAGCGAGCTCGTGAATCGATTCAGGCTCTTGGGGCATTCGTGGAGGGCGAAGAGGATATCGAAGAGCAAGAGGAAGGGGATACGGAAGACGACGAGTATCTAGATAGCCAGGAAGAGGAACATTCTTGGAGAGACCTTCCGGCTGACCAAGATACGGACACCGAAGAAGGTGGGATTGCTGTTGAAGAACCGGTCGATGTTGATCTGGTCGATAGACGATCCCTGCGGGAAAGTTCGCCCGCGACGACCATTCGTAGCGCATCACGCGAAGGTTCAGCTCCCCCTCAAGCTTCAAAGGCAGTCAGTCGTGGTGTTCGTCGCAGAACACCACAGCCTGGCCGTCTTGCAAATCTTCCTGAGACCCCTGCTGCGCCACTCAAGTTAATTGCGGACCTCAGTATTTCAGCTGCAGGAAGTAATCGACAAGGCAGCAAGAGCCCGAAAAGTGCACCGCTGTCGGGAATGAGTAACGGCAGCAGAGGCAGCAGCGTTGGCGTTGAACAACCCGATGGACCGGCCGCAGACGTTTCATCTCCTCGGTCTGCAGGCACGATGACGGGAAAGGGTAGACTTGGCGAAACAATACTGGATGAGTCACGGGTTGGACATGGGCAGGAATCAACAAGTGACGGGGAATATGGAGCTGTGGCGCCTGGTTTTTTTGCGCCTAGAAAAGGTAGTGTCCCTGATCCAACACGATTGGCACCAGCAAGACATCCAGTCCCCCACATCCTTATGCGTGGAATTGCCACTCCTCAAGAAGTTGAGAGCTTGTTTAGAATGTGCGTCCAGGTATCATCTAGTGACTGTTGTTGGCAAAACTAATATCAGAGCTCAGATACTTTGACAAGATGAACTTATCTTGCTCATTGTTGGATCCTGTTCTGTACACGGCTCAGACCACGTACTGGCGTTCACCTTTCCTTTTCACCGTCAGTAAGTAACTAATTGCTTTGATCCATGGATGTGATTCAAGCATCAGGACAGTATGTGCGGTTGCATCACGTTATTACTCGGAGCGCCCCGGACTTTATGAGGAACTTATAACGTATGCTCAATTAGCTGCGGGAACCGCTCTTATCAGTGGTCCCAAGACCGTTGAAACGGTCTCTGCTTATATTCTTTTGAGTTTATATCCCGTGCCCATGCGACGGTGGGAAGAAGATCGTACCTGGCTCTATCTTGGACTTGCTATCCGTGTGGCGACAGACCTAAATTTGCATCATGCAAGCTCGGCACGGCCACGTAACGAACAGCACGAGCGTGAACTACTAAACAGAACTCGTGTTTGGCTCAATTGTTGCAACTTGGACATATCGACGTCTAGCTGGCATGGGAAGTCTAGCACAATCCCGGCGCGCGATTATATCGCTTGTCATTCCGAGGATTGGTATGAATCCTCCCCATACAATCTGCCCAACTTTGACATACACTTGTCCGGGTACAACTTCGAACTTAGACTGATGAGGGCATTCACGGAGAAGATTTATAACAACCCGAACAATCCGACTGGTTTGAATAAGGTACTCAGTCAATCGTTCCCGTTGATAGACTGGTACACTGACATGCATATCCAGGATGTCGATTTTATCAGCTTATCGTCGGAAACTGATGAAACACTCGTGGCCAAGGAGCAGGAATGGAGCGAGCGGCTGCGTCAAAAGACTGACGCAAATGATCCTCAGGGGCGATTCAGAAATAGCCTGCTTAAGCTTGCGTATCGGTACGCGCGTCTTACCGTGTTGTCCTTCGGTTTCCAGCATTCTTTCGGTAAGGGTGGCGCTGGAACTCCTGAACAGGTTTCCTTCTTCGATCGGGTAGACAAACTCCTTGTTATCCACAATCGTTATACTCATTTATCTTTCCCAGTGCTATCGTGCGGCTACAGACGTTGTGCGTGTCTTTATTGACGAGCTGTCTACGCAGAAGGAGTACATTAGGCACGGACCAGAAGCACAGTGTGTCTTTGTCACCTTTGCTTCGGCCTTCTTAATCAAGGTTGGTGTCTTCCGGCTGTTAGTTGAAGCCTAATTTTGATCTTGTCAAATCACAGTTGCTTCATCCAAAATATGCAGCTTATCTAAGGATGGAACAGCGGAAGGAAATCGAACGATTAATACGAGGGATAATAGATCTATTGAGTTCTCCAGAAGTGGTGGTAGATGATAGGCACAGTCAAAAGCTCTGGTCCCGTTTTCTTAGTGGTCTTCTCTCTACACCTACAGCAAAAATTGAACTATCGCCGAGCAGTATGAAAGGTGGAGGGTCCCTTCCTCGTCGTCCTGCACGTCGTCCGACAGGTAATCCGGGAGGCGGTCCTGGTAGTGGACGAGGCAGTCCTTCCTTGGCTACATCCTCATCTGGCTCAGTCAGTCCTGCTCTTCCTCTCGGAAGTACTCCCAACACGTCGGCAGAGATTCACACGAGCCCATCGGCATCAGTTTACAGTGGGACGCTTTCTCCGGCACCTCCAGTACTTCCCGCTTCTACACACGAGGACCGCTATCCAGCGCTCTGTAACGAGGCTCCTAATGCTGCATTCGATGTTCCGAGTGTTCGATCTGGTACCAATTACCATCCCGAGGCGAATGTCGGGATATTTCGCTTGCAGAACCAGCAAGGGATGTATGATACGCAGAATACGCTTCAGATGGATGTTCCAGAATTCTTCCATCCACCTCTGCCCTTTGATAGCGATTTGTTACATTCCTTAGGGTCAATGCCGGACTCATCAATCTGGCAGAACATGCCTGGTGAGTTATCACGATCTAATGTATACATTACGTTTCTGACCGTTGCGCAGGTTTCAACTGGATGGGTATTCTTCAATCAAGCGACCAAGACTCCGCCATGCAGGACATGATGACCTCTAGCACAACGCCTTATGATATCAGCACTATGCAGACCGAAGGGATTCGTTTCTAGTTTCCTATTTTCTTCCTGTTCTGATTGTGTGTCACGAGATGCTGTTTCCAATCATTGTTTTTTTCCTTCTATCTCGGCCTAGGTTGTAGCAAGATATTCCTTTCGCAAATATATTTACTGTATTTTATAAATCCCTCTGAATGACAAATGCCTTGCTTGTATCATGGGCTCGTGGGATCGTCGAATAGGCCTCCCTCCGTTAGGCTGGAACTAATTAATTGGTCCATTGTCAATCTCACATCGAATTATGCAGTCCTCTCGTGACCATCCTGTCAAGAACCGCCTGCCAAGGACTTCCTTCCACTAAGTCGTTTGGATAGACATACAATATGCAGTCGTCATCTTGAGCACTGGCCGTACAAGATGGTCGGATTTCGAATATGTCGCGCTCTGTTGCGATAGATCAGTACTTGTTAGAGGGGACCTAGAAAACAGGGACCTCACGTCTCCGCACACAGCGCTGGTCGTCTGTTCTCTATCAAGTTCGCGTGTGCGTGTGCTTAGAAGGCAGACTTAGTCCCGTCGCAAGCCAATTGATCCACGAAGTCGTGAATGAAGAATGCAAATTGAAGTTGTAATTCTGAGTCAGGGAAAGCGTTTGGTAGTGTATCTAATCCAGCCAAGCACGACAAGACGCCAAGAGAAAAGCGAGTGCATTGTCATTAATATTATTGTCAATGTGCATTCGTGACTGCGACTGCTCTCTCTCTCTGTATTATCTGAATATCTACCTCAGGCTCAGGCAGGGCAGCTTCGGGTCCTAAACATCTAACATCGTCGGTCGATCGGTCTTTGTTGTCGGCAGCCGATCACATGACTTTTGTCTGAAAATTTTCAGGCTAGGGTTACATAATATAAGTAACATAACGGAAACAAATGATCACCGCGCTGATTATACTTAGTGGAGTTGTGATCAAACATGGTGCGTCTGGCACTGTTCATAAAACTTACTTTCGTCCCCCTCCCCCCTTCGTTTGCACGCAGTAGTAGCCACTAACCCAGCGTAGGTCATGACTGACCAGTTGAAGCCTTCGGACTCGCGTCGCGACCAGTTGGAGACTAGACGTGTTCATGTCCGCTCCGGTCTCGAAGAATACGAGAGGAGTGCTGAAGGAAGACCACCATGGATGCTTACTCTCCCTGAAATAAAGCTTCTCGGTATCGCTGGAGTCGGCTTCTTTCTTGATGGTGTGTTATTTGCTCGCATGTATAAATTAATGGTTCGATTGCCTGAACTTTCTGCTTAGCCTACGATTTGTTCATCATTAACGTGAGTCTAGAAGCTGTTCCGAAGTCAAATCTCATAACACAGTCGTAATAAGCCCGTCGCAACAATGCTCCAATATCGCCTGTACGGAGGCGATTCTCTTCCCCCGAACCTTGAAGGTTTTGTGAAAGCAGGTGCAAACATTGGAAGTGTCATTGGGCAATTCCTTTTCGGCTACCTCGCAGATGCACTGGGTCGGCGTCGCGTTTACGGAAAGGAACTTATGCTTATCATCTTTGCGACTATTCTCTGCCTCACAACGCCAACTGGTTCTCTCTCGCCAAATGGCTCTCTCATTTACCTCAGCATGTTCCGCATTTTGCTCGGGGTCGGCATCGGCGGCGACTACCCGATGAGCGCTACCATCACAAGCGATCGAACGACGATACGGAGACGTGGCACACTGCTTTCATACATCTTCGCAAACCAAGGGTGGGGAAGCTTTGTAGGAAGCATTGCTACGATGATCGTCCTTCTATGCTATAAGAACGTGATGCAGGAAGGCAAGACAAGCAAGGTCGACGGCGTCTGGAGAATCGTCGTTGGCCTGAGTCTGATCCCTGCCTTTGCCACTTTATATCAGAGGCTCACTCTTCCAGAAGCTCGCCGCTACGAAGCAGCACGGAAGATGAATGACAACGACGAAGAGCTGACGCGTGAGAAGAAGGCCCAATTGCATGAGGAGGAGGCCAGAGAGAAGGCTGAGAAAGGTGAAGCAGCAGTCGAAAAGACACTATCGGTAACCAATAGCGAACAGAACAGCGAGGCATCTACGCCGACCAGATTTTCGCCGCGACACAAAACTGACACAGACTCCCCGGAACAAGTCATTGAGGAAGAGCAAGGAGTCGGTACGCGCGGGCTTGCTCGCCGAAAGAAATCCCACTTCCTTGAATTCTTAGAGTATTTCAGCGAATGGCGTCACGCGAAACTACTACTCGGAACTTCGCTCTGTTGGTTCTTCTTGGACATCGCTTTCTACGGTATCAACTTAAACCAGAACGTCGTACTTGAGCAAATTGGATTCGATGGCAAGACCGGCACACCATGGGACAAGCTCTTCAAGATCGCGACAGGCAACCTCATTATCACGGCCCTTGGATTCGTTCCAGGCAAGCCCCGCGCTGTATTCTAACGTACATTTATTTTTTCTAATAAACTGCATCACGAAGGTTATTATGTGACGGTGCTCACTATCGAGTGGCTTGGTCGGAAATGGATACAGATCCAGGGATTCTTATTATGTGCTCTGTTATGTGCGCTCCTACACTCCTTTTATAGCCATTTTGAACTGAAGATATATATATATATTTTGTAGTGGCTGTCCTTGCTGGAAAATTCACCTCAATGGGAACGGTACCATTCATTGTGTGCTTCGCCCTTCTGCAGTTCTTCTTCAACTTTGGGCCTAATACCACAACTTACGTAGGTATTCCGTGTCTATTCCCGACATAAATTACTTCTAATGCATATTTTCACGGCATTATATCATCAATACAGTGTTATCCCGCGGAACTCTTTCCAACGCGGTTCAAAGCGTTCGGCCATGGGCTGAGCGCAGCTTCCGGAAAAGCCGGCGCTATCATATCTGCGCTAGCTTTTAACACTCTATCGAAGAAAATCGGCACCCCCGCGGTATTATGGAGTACGTTCGGCCTTTTACCCGAGTGAATAAGAAAATATTGATCGTATTTTCTCCAATGCGCTAATCTATAGTATTTTTTGCATGTTGTATTGCAGGGGCTGCCTGTACACTGCTTCTCCCTGAAGTAAAGGGTCGGGATGCAGATGAAATTGATGCGGCTGAGATCCATGCTAGACGTGAAGCGAGGAGATACATTTACTGTGACATCCGACATTCTATCACTTACATATCATAGTTAATCCGACCCGGTAATGGATTGACAATTCACGATGTACTGTTACGTAGAGAAATAAATCGCAAGCGGTAATGGCATGGGATATAAATTCTCGTTCTTCAGTGAAGGTCTTTTCAGGCTGTCCTACAACACAGCAAACTAGAAAATGTTCGCATGCGTTACATGGTATCTCCACCTTAGTGACTGCGTCAAACCTCACGGAAGAGGAGCCTATCAATACTCATATATGTCGAGTTGCAGTTTAGTACTCTCAACCTCGCCAAGAATTTTTGACAGATTATTTGTACGCCCGTTACATAATTTCATTTATTCCAGGGAGAACAGGCTCTCCAAACCTTGATTACTCTCGATCACGCCATACAGTTCTGCATTACATGAACTAGCTATTCGTAACTGAAGGATTCAATGGAAGTGCGCCTTAATCGTATTGATATCATCACCAGTGATCTCGCGGTCCTTGGGAACCAAATTGGCAATGCCTTTTTCCGCCATGACCCTCTGGGCCTCCTTTGTCAGGTTGCCCTCAAGACGATTAATCCACTTCTGATACATTTTCTGTTCTGCGGGCCTTGTCGTCTCCAGCGAATGTCCCAGCTCTTCTTCTAGCTGAGGTTGTCCGCGCATACTAGCTCTCTCGATTTCATCAGGTAGATCGCGTATCTCGTCCCTGTTTCTTTCGACACCCGTTTGCGCAGTGCCTATTTTCTTCTCGTAATCTGAGAACGCTTTCATGAGCCGGCTGTTATTCTTCGCGAGTCCAAGACTTTGTATGACCTTGACAGTGTTTCTAGCCTGCTGTGTCGTCACCTTGTTAGATGCAGAAGACCTGCTGCCTCCTCTGGATCCTCCCCTGCCTGACATTATCTTGAAGAACGAGTGTTGTGCGTGTGACGAAAACTTAGAAACTAAAGGCGATGTACGCACAACCCACTCAAAACCTTCACCTTTTATAATGGCCGTTTGCTGCATCTATGCACCGAACTTGAAGACGACATTCTCCAAGCCAGTTCAGTTTGAAGCCTCAAAGGCGGAGCTCTAAGTGCCAACGACTGTTAGTGGTAGCAAACGTGTCCATCAGCAGGAAAGCTGCGCATAGCTGCAGGCAAAGGCGCTTCCATTGTCGTGATACAAGCATCTGATTGCTGAATAGTTTGCATTGTCCGATACACTGCAGCGCAATTGAACACACTTTGTAGCGTCCATAAGGTAGCAGTCATCATTGACAAACTTTCAGGGAAGAAACAGAAGTAACATATGACGCGATCCAAGTTGCTTGGTGTTTGTGCCAAGGTCCTGATTCGGCAATGGCAAATGCAGAAACTTTGCAATGACTGGGAATTTGACATTGCTTTCGCAAAGTGCACTAAAAGATTGGTCAGTTCGAAAGAAAATCCCAGTCCAATGCAATATCAACATACCATATAAGCCAGTCATCACCACCGAAGGAGGACGGTACAACAACAAAGAAAGGCACGTGCAAGTACCTCGCGGATGCGACAATACTTTGTCTCACAATCTGCTTGATGTTTGGCATGTTTTGCTTGACACTGTTTTCAGCATTGCAATGCATACTATACTTCAAGCAACATGCACTGACACCATTGCGCATAAAAGTAGATGTTGCCTGTTCTTTGGGAGTTATGCGAGACTACTTTCCTGCGCAAAATATATAATTCCTTGAGGAATCCGAATAAGCGGAAGATGATGGAGACATAAACACTCGATTGCAAGATCAAACCTATGCATGATCAGATAGGAGCATAGTATTACATGCAAATTTACACTTGTCCTTCAGTCGATTATGCTTTTGTGGAGAAAGTAGTCACAGTTGTCTTGCGAGCCTCAAGCCAGACGCAAAATGCGACAATCTTGCATCAACAGCGAAGCCCTGTATCGTTGAGAGCCAATGAATCGATACACATCCCTTCCAAGAGCCTGCAACTCACCTTCCGGTCATACTCTGAACCAAATTCAAATTGCAGTCAGTCCTTGAAACCCGAGTATACAACATTCCGGGATTACGGACCCTGAAGTTCATCATACAGCCTGGTCAGTTCCACAACACGTTTTGTGATATGTTCTCCGTCATCCAGTTTTGCTTCGCTTAACTCAAGTTCATCGGGAAAAGTGACGCCGAGAACGATGTGTTTCATGTTCGCCGTGGTCATACCTTGCGAATACCATTAGTCTGACCATGAGAACTACATCAAATGGCTTACCGGGATCATTAACAACTATAGGAGACGATTCGATGACCTTGTCAGCTTTGAATCCGGTTTCTTCTTCAAGTTCGCGGAATGCAGTTTGTTCTGGTGTCTCGCCTTCGTCGATCAGACCTGAGACGGTGCCGCAGCGTGAACATGATTGTTGAAGCAGTCAAGCCAGGTCAGCGATACTCACCAGCTGGAAGTTCTGAGATTGCAGATAGTATCGGTAATCGAGAGCTTGACGTCGCACGAACTGAACTCACCAACTACATACTTGCCGATCGGTGGTCGGAACTGCTCAATAATGACGGTTGAGGTGGGAAATGAGCCCTTGGCGGACTTGATAACTGCGAGAATGGCAACAGCTTAAATGAATCAATCAATCAAAATCAAGGGGATGGACCATTAATGAATATGAAAAGCTTGCCGTCAATGCCAGTGGATCCGCGGGTCTTCCGTTCTGCACATTCCCACTTCCTCTGCCCAAACGAATGAGAGGCGGAGATGGGATCAGAAAATAAGTTTTTGGATACCTTCTTTCCTTCCTGATCGACCCACTCGAGCTCTTTTAGGGTGATCCATCTAGATTGAACCCATGATTTTCCGAATCGACTGTACGTTTGATGATGTACGACGCGCTTACTTTGCTTCTGAGGCGGGAAGTTCACGTGTATTGAGTATTTTCGGCTGACCGGACATTTTTGTGAAATTTCTGCGAGAATAGCGAGGGAGGAAGAGCAATCTTTTGGAATGGTTCATGTGTGCAGTTCCTCCAATGAACGCGTCGCGTTTACCCACCGAGTCACGTGTAAGCCTATTCATACGAGGTAAGCCCGGGCCGGGAGTCGGCTTGGGTCGGTGGTGATAGCCGAGCGTCAGAAGCTGTGACTAAGCGCCCCATGAGTGCTGAGTGAGACTTGAATTGATGCTTCCAGCTCAGCTCAGCTCAGCTCAGCTCAGCTCCCGTGTATTGTATTATTATATATCCCATCCCTCGCTCGTCTCGTCTCTGTATCATACATCCACTACTAGCCAGCCCTACTGAAATTCACTTCAAGCCAGGCTATCGCTTACGTCAATACAAAGCTTGAGCTATCGGATCGGGCTCTCTCTCTCTCTCTCTCACATATGGCATCTCAAAAGACGATAAAAATCGATGTCGTCTCTGACTTTGTTCGTGTTTGCCTATTCTCAGCTCTTCCAACCCTCACATAGTAATGCCCATCATTAGGTATGTGCGTGGTGTTACATCGGCCATTTAGAGCTCCTCCGTGGCATATCCCTTGCCCGCTCGCGCGGTCTTCCTGTCGAGTTTGTCATCCAGTACCACCCCTTCGTCGTAAATCCGAGTCTGTCACAGGATAGGCCAATCTCGAAGGACCAATATTTCCTGCGCAAGTTCGGCTCGCTTGAGAAGACCCATGAGATTCTCGAAATGGTTCGTTTGAGGGCAAAGGAGGAGGGTCTCGACCTGTAAGTGCAATTCTTCCAGTTCCATCTCGGAGCCGTTTGCCTTCATCGCGATGCGTCGGGACTATCGAGATATTGTTTGCATGTCTTCTCACGTATCCCGTCTTTGGCCGCCGAGGTGTCTCAATGAATGCAGATTCCGTATCGGAGATGACTGTGCCTGGCTGAGAAATTGTCCACCTAACTTCGACGGAATGACTGAGCTTCCCGAAGCTTGGCGCTGTTTGCTTATCCATGCCGGAATTTCATTCACGCACAGTTAATTGATGCTTCCTTTTCTACTGTAGTTCATTTCGTGGGTGTGTCCGTCAGACGACGCGGGCTCACCGTCTACTCCAAAAGGCGTACTTCTACGGAGGACAGAGAGCCCAATGCGCAGTCCTACGACGTCTCTTCCGCGCATTCTTTGAGGATGAGCAAGATATCGGAGACCCTCGCACTCTCGCAAAGATCGCCTCTTCGCAGGCTTACCCTTTCTCTTCTCCAAACAAGGCAGGATCAAACGGATTACCGGAGATTACGGTGGAAAAGTCGGGAGCAGAAGCGGAATTTGATGCTCACGCTGACGACGATGCCGCTGCGATCTTTGATAGTGAAGAGGAAGCACTTGCATGGGTAGAGGGTAATGAGTTGGAAAAGGAGGTTCGTACCATGGCCGCAGATGCCGCTCGAAAGGGCGTTGCTGGCGTGCCGTTCACCGTTATTGATGGACGCTGGGCTGTCAGTGGATGCCAAAAGCCTGAATGCTACTACAAGGTGCGTTTTCCTGCTAATAAGAACTTTACAAGCTCGACGAACTGAGCGTAACATAGATTTTCGCGAAGCTTGCATCATCGGAATCATGCCCGCACTCTACCGAGTCAAACGGAATACAGAAGATGTGCACGGGCGAGTCGTGTCAGGCGGAGTCGCCACAAGACTCTATTTAGCATCCACTTTTTGAAAGAACGGCCTTGTGACTCGCCATCACTCATTCTTTATTTATTTATTTTCCTTCCTTCTTTACTTCTTTCCACGATGTACATGTTAACCTCTTTATTGCTTTTCCTTTCTCTCTTATTTTCTTGTTTATATGTTGCTTTTCTTCAATACAAGCTACTTTATTATGTCATCTGGCCTTACGTGCGACTACTTTGGACTGCATTTTTGCGATTTCGCCTCGTCAGACCACCACCACGATGCCACGCAGTGCAAAATCGTAGCTCAAACAAGACGAGGAAAAGAGAAGGATACGGAAGGAATTTTGCTAAGTTGAACGGCTTCCGTCAGTATTATTGCTTATTCCTGGCGTCTATCCGACGCCTCGCCATTAGACGACGGATGTCGCAGCAGTCTGAACCGTTGCATCATGAACAAGAAGCCCGTTTCTACAGGAGACGATGGATGGATGAGCATGGATCTGAGTCGTAGTGACGTCCAGTGATTCATCAATCAGCGCCAATTCTCGAGTCCTCAACGCAAGAAGAAAACGAACGCGTTAGGAGGCATCAATGGACCAAATGAATGGTGAACTTGAGATGAGGGTGCGCCGCCTCCATTCTTCTGGGACTACGGCGGCTATGTAATGAATAGTAAACAAGATCAGCTTCTGAAAGCTGGACGGCGACGACTTGCGTTGTTAGGCTGTGCGATCTCCGAGATTTGTGATGTCTGGTTACTATTTCGAATCCTCTTCTATAAAGAGATCGCTGTCGGTCGTTGCGAGAGATCTTGGTTATTCTCCGTTGACTGACTTGTCACTTCGTACTTTGTCAGAGCATATAAAACTGCCCTTCCCTATGCACATGGCTACCACCACCACTCTTTTGCTCCTCGGACTCGCTGCTCTTAAAGGCACGTTCTTTTGGTGTTTCCTTCCGGTGCTTTTACTGATGGATAGATTTCAACAGGCATCAATGCTCAGCAGGCGACGAACGCGACAATTGCTCTTCTACCTGAATTCAGCGGCCTGCCCATCTCCGGGGAAGTGATAGGAACGGGAGCAGATGGTACAACGTATGTTCTTTCTGCTTCGGGCACTGATGCAGGTGACATTCCTTTCATGAGTACGTCCTGCGTTCATCACCTCACCTCTTCTAATCCTTGCTGATTGATGGTTGCGATCTTAGTGACCGTCGTACAAGATACCTCGCATGTCTCAGAGGCTGTATCGCTTGCTACGGGTTTAGGCGCAGACGTCCAATGTGCTTACGACTCACAGGGCATCGGGGCGTGCACGCTTGTGACCGAGGGTACAGGAACGGATGCAAACGGTGACGCTGGACCTCAGACGACTGTCATCTCCGCGTCACTCTCGTTGGTTGCTGTTCCGGTGACTACGGCCAGTTCCACATCTACTCAGCCTTCTGCTGGTGGTTCTGCGACCAGTTCAGGTTCGGCGGACTCTTCCAGTAATACCTCCGGCACTGTGCACAGCTTCGCACTATCCCTGTCAGCAGTCTTTTCAATCATCCTTGCTGCTATCGCTACAGTTTAAAGTATTGGCTTCTCTTCAATCGTGTTATTGTCTGTTGGAAACTCGACGCGTTTCTGGGTCGAAGGTATTTATCGCTTTCACAATAATGTCCGATAATGTATGGGTCCGGTTGGGCATTGAAATTACATACTTGTGTTCGGCATCATAGACATACAAATCGCGCTGATTCAAATTACATCGAGGCTGTACTCCGCTCTGAGGAAGCATCAGTATCTGATCGGCGACAAGTGGAGGAAAGCCTTACACAGTCAAGGTCCCAGATCCCAATGTCACTTCAGTACCAGCTTGCGCCGCCTTCAGAACATGCGACTGGTCTAGTCCGTTATTTAGAATCAAGAACTAACGAGGGACTCCATGAAACCCTGCTACCCGGCAAAGTGCTATCGACGCACCTTCACGAAAACGTTCAAATCGGAGTTGAAACTTTGGATTGTTCCATTTGTCGGTAAGAAAGAGAAGATGCTGGATGTTCCATTCGAGCCAACAAATAAGTTCCTTATTTGTGTTCCACCACGTCAGTCCTTTCTGGGTCGTTGACAGGAAAAGCTCTTACCAAGTAGACCCGTGCGCGTTGATATTCCGTATAACTGGCTCCGGATTGCCCTGCTCGTCGATCGTGGATGAAATCGGCTGTGCATTGAATGAAGCAAGCCAGATTAAGATCTCGTTTATATCATCTCCGTCAACTGACGTGGATGTTATCAGTTCATAAGCAACATTGGCAATTGATGAGTTGTCAATGTCGTATGTCCATTCAAATGAGGTCTGCCAAAGGTTCGTAAGTTCTCTACAAGGAAGGTAAACAACGCGACGCCAAATGCATACTGGAAGATTTGTAATGCCTCGTATTTGACGTCCTACAGCCGTGTCAAGGTTGACATTCGAGAAGCTCTTCACGCTATCCCCACCAGTCCACGTCCAATTCGTCGTCCAGCTGATTGTTGAGCCGTTAAGTGCGTTAACTATGATGCATTGTGAACCATCTGTAGTGTTCCCTGCTCCGAGCTCATTGGATGAAATAGTAAAGGGACCTTCTTTTTCACTGTCTGTCTTTCCGCATAGAGTGGATGCATCGATTCCTCGACGACTCTGAGCAATTGGAAGTGGCGAACTCAGTTGACGAGCAGCAGCAGTGACCGCGAGGAAAGCTGTGAGCAATGTGAGAATCATGGTGTTGACGACGACATAGCTGAGCGACTCACAAGGAATATATGTCCATCGGAACTACTTGAGAATATGCCCACATCCTTTAGTCTGGGAGGTTTGCGGGGAGCCCTACTACTCGGACCTTAAAAGAACCAAGGTCAGAAGATCCATACCTCAATAGGAAGAAGCGTTTGCCTTGAACCGGACAACAACTACGAATCAACGAGGAAGTAGCCTGGTGAGAGTATGTCGAATGTGATTAAGCACTGTCACTATTGCTTCCTTCTGTCAGAAACTTGAGAGTTTCGCTCAGAATCTCAAATAATTTGCGTTCTCAAGTGTAGGACCAGGAGCAAGAAATTGATACCGAAGAGTTTTCGAGGGTTGCCTTTTGAAACTATATATTCTTGGTTCGGGAAAAGAAGCCATTCATGTTCGTTCTAATGGGGATGCGCACCTCCCATTCGACGTTAGTCTACTCCCAGCGAATTGGGAATAGGCTCCGTGAATGATGTAGGTTTGTGTATAAAGTTTTCTACACGCCACGAACATGACCAGCTAATATTACTCGCAAATCGGAGCTTCACCGCATGGAGTCTCAACAGGAGCATTCACTCGGTCTACGTCGTCAGCAAGCCAAGCTAGGAGACTCATAGAGAGTGCCGGAGGTTGCTTTTCAGTTGAGAACAATACTAAACTCCGACCTGGTTTGGGGATATAGTTAGCAGGCCGCCGCTTCCAGTAGGACGAGTACTTACACTGTCAAGGTCCCAGTACCTGATGTTGCCTCTGTACCTCCTTGGGCTGTCTTCAGGAATTGAGTGTCCGGGAGACCTTCGTTCGCAGTGAGGAACTTGCCAAGAGCTAGATCAGTCGCTTGATAAGATTGAAATAATTCGTAAGTTACCCTCAAGAATGAGTTGATCTCTGCACTGAAACTCTGGATCGTCCCGCTGGTCGGCAGGAATGAGAAGACATTGTTGACGCCGTTCGATCCGATGAACAAATTCCTTTGCAATTTGAGCATCAGGTGAGCGCTGTCAATCATTTTGAGACTTGTTTTATGGATGGCATTCACCAAGTATGACCCTCCAAACTGATGTTTGTTACAGCCGGAACCGCTTGTCCCTGAGCATTAAAGACAGCAGAGATAGGCCCAGCATTGATGTTCGCTAGCCAGATCATGATCTCATTGATATTGTCACCATTGGGAGAAGTTGATGTGAAGAGGTCGTAAGCTACGTCTGCGACGGAGGTACTCGTGATACCATAAGACCATTCCCAGGTGCTCTACCATCAAGATACCATCGCGTCAGGAAACCGTAGAATGAAGAGACATACTTACCTGAAGGCTTTGGATCTCATTCAGCTGGCGGCCAATATTCGCATCGAGATTGATGTTAGAGAAGCTCTTCACCCCGTTTCCACCAGTCCAGGTCCAATTGGTCGTCCAAGAGATTGCTGACCCGCTAAGCGCAGTGACCTGCGCACACTGCGAACCGCTCGTCGCGCCGGAGGAACCGAATTGGTCAAGGAAGAGTGTATAGGGTCCTTCAATAGCGCTATCGAATTGTCCGCACAAAATAGAGGTATCTATCTGGCGTTTGCCGGGACTTGGCGACGCTGTAACAAATGCAGAACGAGCAGCAACAGCCAGTGGGATATAAAGCATCCGCCAAACCATGGTCCTCGGTCGTTTTCTCTTCATGATAATATATATAACTTCTGAACGAAAGCCCTGCTCGTCACATGAGGTGCACGATGTGAATCTTGATACATAAAATGCTCACCAGAAGAAACAGGAGGTAAGAAAATGGAGCCTTAAGGAGACATATGAAGAGTGCTTAAGCATGTAAACGAAGATCTAGAATCGCCATGAGAAATTACCATGGGAGGTTCGACAGCGAAATGTTACTCACGGCAAAGGGAATACAGCATATGAGGTGGCCTCGAGAGCAACAGCTGCATACGGCTCTGGAACCGCCGAGGATTGAGAAGACCGTTGTCTGGTACTTATTAGCAACCGCTCTTTGCATCTAGTATCGAAGACATGTCGTTGGGAATTGTACCGCGTAATTGATTATAGAATTACGCAGTTGAGTTATTTTTATTGGATTAGAAATTGCTGGAGCAAGAAGGATAAATCTTGGCTGCGGTACAAGCAGATGACTACACGTGAAGAATTGAGAAATGACTTGGGTGTTGATAAATTTACAGAGAATCTGTCTGCTTACTAAGATCCCCACTGCGCTTTCAACGCTTCCCATGGCGGTCCGGATTCAAGGATCCGCCAAAGAAGAGAAGTATGGCGCATCCCAGAGCATTCCGAGTCATATTGAGCCTCATGATGATGCACAGCACGAGGTTCGCATTGGACCCTTATTATCTTCGCGTCCTCTCGAGCAGAGTAGAACAAAAGAACCGATTACATTACATGTAAGTACAATGAAGCTTCACTGACAAAGTAAGTTCAAGATTACTCACAGAAATTGATACACTCAAAACCGGCAAAAATACAAGGTCCAGATACACATCGCTGAAGGGTGCAACGCATCGACACGTTGTTTTGGAGTTTCCCAATCATCGAGAGTGATATAAACGGGCATCCCGTGGCAACATTGATGGAAAGTGTAACGGAAGTCTAACATCTCGGGTGCGTGGGACTTACTGATCCGCCAAGCTTCTCTATCTCCGCAAAGCCGCAGAAGTCTATAGGACTAACAAAGACCAGTGAGGCTGGCTTTTGAGTGAGACCACTGATGTTTGCTTGTGTATATCATCGGCCGCGACGGGACTCCGTCAAATACAAATAGACACGGACAACCGTCGATATCTCTGCAAAGCGTGAATTCGAATTCGAGACGTCTTCGAGAGCTGCAATGTCTGAGTCATGAGATATGGCGGCCTTCCATGTTGCCCATCGCCGAAAGCAGCGTTGATTGCGGACACGACCCAGCCGTGGACTGAAAGCCTGAAAGCAAATAATCTGACTTTTTTTTTCATCTTATTATGGAATGCCACTAGTACGGTTTCCAATCCAATTCTTCAAGTATGAATAGAAGTCTAGACGAGATATAATTTCTCGGTGGTGTAGAACAAACCGCGATTGAAGCTTCAAAATTGAAGACAGCACAGAAAACGATCGTGTGAATGTATTACGTCATAACAGCGTGTCCCCCTTATGTCGGAGATTATCGACCCGGATTTGCCGCTCTGCATAACAGACCTGATCTGGACTGATTTTGATTATGTAAACTCCAAAATATGTTAATATCTATGAGTTAAGAGCAAAGGCATTGTAAACAAAATAGCCCTCATGATTACGGCGAGTCATACAACGATACATATTTGGCGGACCCTCGGCAATCCGCTCAACTGGAATCATGCTTTTGTGCGCGTATGCGGCAACAGATACACCGCAGTCCGTGATCTGTCGGGCTGTGCTGCTTCGCCGCTGGGCTTTTGTTCACGAATTATATGTCTTGATAATACATTCTAAGAAATAGGAACACGATGATTGTTCAAAAAGCGCTCGATAGAGCTGTAGGGTAACACAACATAGGTAATCTGGTCTGGGGAATTCTGCAATATGGTGTCCAGTTACAAATCAAATTGAAGGATTTCGATAGGAGACAATTCAATCACATGCAACGGCATTAGAACGGATCACGTGCGATAGGATCATTCATTTAAATGCCGTCTCTCCCGTTCCCGTACTGTCGCTCATCCGTTCTATTTCCTCCCTGTCCTCGTCCATCATCCCAGTCTACACGTATCACTTATTGCATCAAGATGGCTCAGGTTATCGTCGTCGGTGGTGGTCTCGCAGGTCTTTCTGCCGCGCACACTCTCCTTGAGCGCGGCGCCAACGTTCTCTTACTCGACAAGCAACCGTGAGTGTCTCGTGTTGAATATGCCATCTCTTATTCCTTCCTTTCTCTTCGTGTATCATTTCATATGTCACTTGCAAGTGCGAGAATTAAATGGGCCGGATCACCAGTCGTGTCCTACCTTGACGGGTCAGGTGGCATTGTGCTGATGCGGGGTGCTTTTGGGCGGAGGCGCATTACACTCTCAAACATCTCGGGTTGAAATATTTTGTGTCGCTTTAAGACAGTCGTTAGTATGCAAAATGAATGACGCCGTTATATTTAAGGCGGTCTCTTGGATTCCTGTTTCGCGTTGATCTCATTGTTCGTCCATTGATTTCAGGCATATGACCTTCGTCACGGAATCTTCATTGCTGATCGCTTTATTCGAAACGGTTATACTAACGACCAATTCTTTAGCTTCATGGGAGGAAATTCTACGAAAGCTACGTCCGGAATCAATGGCTCGGGTACAAATCCACAGCAGGAACTTGGCATCCAGGACAGCGCGAAAGTATTTTTTGAGGATACCAAACGATCTGCGAAGGACCTTGCACGAGATGATCTTATTCGCGTACTTACCGGGCGCTCGGCTAGTGCAGTTCATTGGCTGCAGGATACGTTTGGACTTGACCTAAGCAAGGTGTCCCGTCTCGGTGGTCACAGCCAGCCTCGTACGCATCGTGGCGGTGCTCAGTTCCCTGGTATGGTCATCACCTATGCACAGATGGAACGCCTTGAAGATCTAGCGCAGAGTATACCCGAGCGGGTCCAGATCCGCAAGAAGGCCAAGGTGACGCGACTATTAAAGAACGACAGTGGAAGCGTTCTCGGTGTCGAGTATGAAGTTGATGGAAAGAAGGACGAAGCATATGGACCAGTCATCCTTGCAACAGGAGGATATGCAGCAGACTTTACGAACGACTCACTACTTAAGAAGTTCAGACCGGAGCTATGGGATCTTCCGACAACGAATGGTGAACATTGCACCGGTGACGGACAGAAGCTTGCGATGGCCATTGGCGCCTCGGGGATTGATCTTGAGAAGGTTCAGGTGCATCCGACAGGTCTTGTTGACCCGAAGGATCCGGATGCGAAGGTGAAATTCCTTGCTGCAGAAGCTTTACGTGGTGTGGGTGGATTGTTACTCGACAATGAGGGCAAGCGATTCGTCGACGAGCTTCAGACTCGTGACTATGTTACTGGCAAGATGTGGGAGAACGGCAAGGTGAGCATTTTCTGCACGCTTTAACTGTTTTTATTCATTATTATTCTGCAGTTTCCCATCCGTCTTGTGCTGAACGGCGGTGCATCGAAAGAAATTGAATGGCATTGTAAGCATTACGTTGGTCGCGGACTGATGAAACGCTTCGAGTCGGGTGCCGCTTTGGCGAAGGAGATTGGCATTCCGGAGTCTACGCTTGCAAAGACTTTCACCGAATATAGTGCTGTCGCAAAGGCCAACAAAGATCCGTTCGGTAAGAAGTTTTTCCAGCATTCGGATTGGAAGATGGATGACATCTTCCATGTTGCGATCATGACGCCCGTGCTGCACTACACAATGGGTGGTCTTGAGATCGACCCGGAAGCTCGCGTGCTGGCATCGGGGGAGCATGGCCCAATTCCTGGTCTGTTCGCTGCTGGTGAGGTTGCCGGCGGTGTACATGGCGCTAACCGACTTGGAGGGAGCTCCTTGCTTGGCTGTGTTGTTTTCGGTCGCGTGGCCGGGGACAGCGCAGCGGCGTACCTTTTACAGAAGGGCTTAGGCGACGCTGACAAGGCTCAGGGCCGCCTCGGTGCTGTTGCAAGCCATCTCGGTGCTCCGTTGTCGACGACAATTACGATCAAGCCGGAACAGAGTAAAGTTGAACTTTCGTTTTCATGGGCAGGCTCTGGCTCTGCTCCATCTTCAACCCTAGTTCCTACTTCATCCGCACCCGTACCCACCACCTCTTCGTCTTCTGGTTCGTCGATGCCATCTACTGAGCCGGTTCCTGGAGCCTCCTCGAGTCCATCTGTAACTCAGGAAAAGAAGGAAGAGAAGGTTGAGGAGTCGAAGGCCGCAAGCGGCTCGTACACAGTCGAGGAAATCGCAAAACACAACAAGAAGGAAGATTGCTGGGTCATTGTCAACGGACAAGTGTTGGACGTGACGAAGTTCCTTCCTGAGCATCCTGGTGGGGAGAAGGCAATCCTACTCTACGCTGGTAGAGATGCTACTGAGGAATTCAACATGTTGCATGACCCTAAGGTATGTCAACTTTAGAGCAATGGTGCAATGTACGCTTCAGGTGCTGACGTTTCTTTTCAGGTCATTCCACGATACGCCCCAGATGCAGTGATTGGAACGCTCAAGCAGTAAACAAATCTGAATTTCGGGCGATTGGATTGTAACGTCTTTTGCTCTGCCTTTCTTCGCGTTACCAAATTTAATGTATATCATTCCGCATTTTTTACTCCTGATGTGCTATGGTCAGATTGAAAGTATTTTCGTATCCTTCGCTCGCCGAATACAGTGCAAATCATAAACTTGGAGTCTGTCTATGAGAAGATCGATTACGAACGTGTCAGGTCGATTCCCCTTTACATATAGTGCACTCTTAAGCAATATTTGAACCTACATATAACAGTAGACACTATCTTCTGGGCAGGCCTCATATCTCTCTTCTCCAAAACTTATGTCTTCTAAACCCGCACCTTCGATGCTTGTGGTTCTGTAAACTGTCATAACCGAGACTTTCCACTCCTAGCCTGAAGTGACTCCCTATCCGCCCCTGAGCCTGCGCCATTTGCTACCGCAACTGATTCATTAGCCTTAGAATCGCATTGAAATCAATTAGGTAACAGTATGTGATGTAATCGAGAGGTCGCGACTAAGAATCAAGGATGGTTATTGCAGCTGTATATATTTTCACTCTCTGAAGCTATACTCGATTTAGGTCTTGATATAAGCATTGAATCGAAATTGCTTCCTGCGAGACCAGTTAAAAATTCAAAGCATTCCCAGGAAAGAAACATTCGAGCCAACTTCCGATGACATGACTTTCTTCATTCCGCGAATCCACTGGCAGGAGATGCTCGCGGCAGGGCTCGCATGACAACGTACTATCTACAGCACGAGCGTGTACTACCATATACCTTTTCCTGAAGCTGAAGGGAATCAATATAAAACCCTGATAAGATCGCTATCTTATCAGACTCCTCGAGAAACGAAAATAGTTTCGAGTTCTTTTCGAGTTCTAAACTCTTTACATGTTCTGCTTCGGCCCTGGTTCCATTATATCTATAATTCAGATTCGCGGGAGGCATGTAGCTGTACATATCGGTGCAAACTATGGGAACTCGTTCTCGTGCGTCGCATCACTTCGTCCGACTCAATGGATTCTACAACAACGTCCGCATTGGGCATCCGATGATACTCCCCTCTACCGTGCTCTACTCTTGGGGAACCCTGAAATAGTTGGTTCGAATAGAACATTTTATTCGTAATATGTTTGGCATCTTCAAATTTCCCTCCAACCATCTCAGTATTACAACCATCTTTTTAGAATTGGCCTGCATTCTCATCCAGTCACAGTGAAGAAACTTGTTGCATGGCAGCAAAAAATAAAAGAAAGTATGTTTGATTCTATTCAGGGTACAGCACCTTGTTTATCTGTAGGAAACGCATTTTGTCTCGCAAATTTTTTAAAAGATGACAGTCCTACGTTCCGTTGAATAACGAAACATGATGTCGTTAAATAAAGCTAGCTGATGTTACACAAGGCATCCGAGAAACTCAGTCACCCAGCGCCCCACTCGAACGAAGAATACAGAGTGAAGTCAGATACGTTGATAATTTACGTCTAAATTGTCTAGGGAAACGGTTAGACTGGGAATGACTGTCAGCTATTTGCATTCATCGCTAAGTATTAGCGATACTCACATCACGTTGTCAAAGCGAGATCGTTCTTGGCCAAGGACCACTCTGGGCAGGTTCCCAGGACATGAACGAGTCCTTCCCAGAGCCTGGTAGTCTATCCGAAGCGGACTGATCTCCTCCCCATGCGGGACGGAGGTTGCTACTGCGCCAAGTATCTTTGACAGACGCAGTAGTGGGCATCTGTGATGCAGATCTCGCTGGATTAGGCGTTCCTGCGAGCCCTGCCCTGCGCGCAGCGATGACGCGTTGCAAAGGAGAATCCTCCGCGCAGGCGCCCGATGGCAATAATGCATTACTTTGAGGGCGTTGGCTTTGTGGAGCGCAAGACAGCGGGGAAGAAGAAGTACCCGGCGGCGACTCAATGATGGAGCTAAGGGAAGACACAACCAATACGTCAATCATTTGGTATTAAACCAGGAGAATCTACGTACGAAATAGCATCGGTGAGGCTCTGCAGCTGACTTAGATAGAAGCATGGAGAACTAAACTCGGATACCTGCTCATGGTGCTCTGGCGCAGAGCGTAGTGCGCTCAATGCCCGACGTAAATGTGGAGCGAGTTCGAAGATGGAAGAATACGCTGAATGATGCCTGACACAACCACAATCGCGATTTGATGTAGCATCTTGTTCTATTATGCGAGCAAACACACGTTCGAGTGTATCATTGTCATCGCACATAAGCCCTGTGCTTCCGAAGTCAAAAGTAGAGTCGATGTCCATGATGCAGCCTGAGCCCGTCTTCGCCGGATCTGAAGAAGTTGTTAACGTCGCGAACCTATTTGAGGAGGTAGATGGGCTAGAAAGAGGAGACGTAGCGCAGCCTGTGCTCGTAAGCAAGACTGTTTCATTCTCCAGCGCTGAAGGAGTGCGAGGGTCATTATCGGACTCGGAGGAGCTCTCTATAGGAGACGAAGTTCGGGAGGCAATAGTCGTCACCGAATGACGCGAGTCCTGACAAGAATCGCTATCGCCGCCGTTGTCTGATCCGGGAAGAGATGAAGCAGTAGAGTCGGCCCGTTTTCGTCGAGTGATAGTTCTAGGATGAGGTTTTCTCTTGAATTCTCGAATGAATCCTTCGAGCTCCGCGATTCTGTTTTTGAGCAGCAAGACTTCATCTTGAGTAGGATCCCTAGAGAGAATGTGTCAATGGCTGGTCTCAGGAAGAGTATTGAGGCATACCTTCGATTTAAATCGTCGACTTCGTAAACGCAGGTACCGCTCTAGAGAAATAATTCTAGTCAGTGACATGGAGACCTGAAGTGGACCGCAGACGTACGAGCCCGAGCTTGGTGCAACGGCCACAGGCTGGTCGCCGCCTGCCCGCACAGCCTGAGTCAGATCTGGACAACATATAAAAAGCTATGTTCAATGTACCTGTCGCACTTTTGGGGTGGTTAGAGATGGGGAGATACTCTGAAGTGGAACAACAGACCATTCGCTTCGAACCATGACAGTTCAAGCAGGAGAGCGTTGTCCTGTTACGGCGTCGCTTGCGGTGATCGACTTGTTCCTTGGCATCGTCATCAGAGATCCGCTTTTTAGTTCGATCTTGGGACGCCATGAAAGCGAGAGCCAAGAGGGGAAGACAGAGCGATTCGTTGGGTAGAGCACAAGGTCTCTTAGCTCCCGTCTTTATATCACCGGGGAAATAATGCTGCATGCTGGTAGGACCTGAGTTTCCGCCAAGAGAAGCCGTGCGAAAGGAAGAAGTTGATCCCAGTACAAGGGAAGATAGAAGCATGTTTCTTGTTGGATGCGATAAACTGAAAAGCAGAGAGTTTTTTTCCCACCAATGGCATTCAGGGCAACGGACTCCAACTCAATATAACACCGCGCACGAAAGTTATGCCAAACTAAGGCTCATCAAGTTGTCCTAAGCATTCTGATGCATGGTTTACCTCGGAAGAGGACGTTACGATGTCCCCATGACGCAATGCGAAGTTGTTAATGCTATCCCGATCACCCGTATTTGTATTAGAAACGAACGTTTATAAACATTGATGGCGTGCTCCGTTCTGGACCCTCTTCTGAAGTTCAACGCGGGAAGTATGTAAATCGATATTATTGGGTGACCTACCGGTTACGAGCAAGGACAAGGGTACGATCTCCTTTCGGAGACACTCTTCCGTGTATTCAATGCCAAACGCTCCGCGGCATCATACTAGGCTAGATATCATCAGGACAAACGCAATTGAGAAAATTGCGAAGTACACTCCCGAAGCTTGGCTCAGACAATTGAATGCTAACGCAGCTCTGAGAAAAAACTCAACTTTATCAGACACTGTTCCGCTGCATTTGCGCACAGCATGCCAGCCCTGATTCACAAGACTAGTACCAATAAAGACGGATCGATCTCCACTCTCGGATCAGTCACTTTGCTGTCAATACTCGGGTGATCATTAAGCTGGGGTCGGAGAGTCGGGACGAAGCTACACGGAAGAAGTCGAAAAGAGTTTATTGATTAAACAAGAAGTTTCTCCTGTCACTGCATGATATGTCCTGTAGGATATCAAGGTGCAGTGTATGCCTTAGTGGAGCAGCCAGTGCTTCTATCGAGCGCTCCTTCGTCCGTTATGCGAGTCTTTATACTTACCGAGGAAACACAACCACCCGGATACAGTTCGGAGGAGAGTCCGTAACAGATTCTTCCTCCAAGCGAAGCCAAAGCATCTCCGTTCATCTCGGAATAGAAAGAAGTACCTAGAATAAAGATTGATGGACCTTATCTGAAGTGGTGATGTACGTACACGGATGTCGGCGTACTGCGAAAGGGTGAGCCCGTCGAATGCTGTTGCGAAAGCGCTTTGTCTCCACGATAGACAAGTCTTGCTCGCATAAGTAACCGACTTCATAGGATTAGAGAAGCACGACCCTGACGGATAAAATGAAGGATGGAGGGAACGAAGTCAAATCAACGCGTGACGGCGCTCCGTACCTAGCAAATCCTCGGTGACGCCTTTGTGCATCAAGGATTGAATCAATTGAGTCTATAAATAGTATAGCGAGAGGCAATTATCTCGTATAGATAGAAAGACGAAACCTAGTGAAACGTGTCGTGGTCTCTCGGAGCAATACGGATGCTCTTCTGAGTCTTCGTCCAACGTAGCTGGCCAGCGCGAAAGCTTCCGAAAGACGAGCGCCTGCCGTGATTGAACAAAAATGAAATAGGCAAACGCATCGTTTGCCTATGCAAGTTACTTTGTTTGCGCAAAGACTATCCGGAAACCCTTCATCACAAAAGAGAGGGCCCCAGAAGTATAATACGCCACGGTCGGAAGCAGAAGCACGCTAGAATCACGCTGGAATCATAGAAGCTAATCGTGGAATCCCAGGCCTCGGAAAACATGAAGCGGAACAGGTCACTAAGGCGCGGACCGAACCAGTAGATATCCTGATCAAATCAATTCAGTCATTTTCAGCGAAACAAAAATAGGATGAGTGTATCGAAAGATTGCTGGAAGAGGCTGAGACCTGCGTAGACTCTTTATCTGAGCTGAGAGAGACTCTACATGCGACCGTGTCCGATCCGGTGCTACACGCCCACTGCACACCACACAGGGCAACGCCAAGAGTTGCTCTGAAGAGAAGACTGTCAGTACGTGTCCCTTCCATTCTACCAAGCCCGTGGATTGCTATGCACACCAGACATCTTGGTCTTGGCTGGTGCTCATCGCTTTCAAAAACAGAGCATAGAACACTCATTGGTTGTTCAGAGGACTTTGCAGTGATGATGGAAGTCCGACCATTAGAATTGATTTCTAAGCACGTTATTACATAATAATTCATTTGACATAGCGGGTCAGATACGTGACGTCAAGCTTATCTTATTTTTCACCACAATGTCTTGCGTGCGCAGTCGGCCACGGCCACGCATAATACAGTCAGCATTTCAAAATTATCTTTTTATGTCGCATGCGGCTCGCGACCTTTCCTTCTCGCCAATAGCACAATGAACGAAGAGCAGCGAAATGGAGGACCGCACAAGTCTCATCATCATCACATCTGGTACATCTGGATACCACTCGCTGCTACCGTCATGTGGCCCTCGACATTATTAGCGATGCTTATAACCTGGTTGGCTCAAGGGAGGCCCTTCTATGTCTCCATGAGTGATGGTCAGACTATCGGTAAGAGTCAAAGTGCATCGCATGGCTATCTCTCTTGAACCCTAGACAGCTTATATATCGGATATCGGCGCGGACATTTTGAAACCGTTGTTCATCGTTGGCTCCTCCATTACCGCGGCTGGGTTCTTTTTGAGTCTGACAATTGAAAGATGGGCGAGACATGATGGGAGGTGAGATCTATCGCTTCCGAACTCAAACGCCGGAATAACGCTTGTAACACAGGTTAGTCCCAAATATGCGCCGTCGTGAAAAGGTCATGTCGTCGTTGGCAATCGCTTGGTCTTTCGTCGGTGGCGTAGGCCTGATTTTGCTTTCGATTTTCGATACGAAACGTCATGAGAGACTCCACCGTGTCTTCCTTCTCGTATTTGTAGCAGGAACAGCCCTATCAGCAATCTTCACAATAATAGAAGTGAGTTTTTTATTATTATGTCTGATCACTTTACCAAATATAACTTCTGTCCCCAGTTTCGTTGGCTTGACAAAACCTTCGGATATACGTTCCGCAAACTGCGGGTTGCATATATATTCAAAGCCGTTTACGCCACGGTGCTTATCATCCTCGCAATTGCCTTTGGCATCCTCCTCGGAAGAAATCAAAACGCTGGAGCCGTCGTGGAATGGGTTATCGCATTCCTCTTTACGTTCTATTTGCTGTCGTTCTGGTACGACCTTCGACAGAGCCGCAACTATTCAAAGGGAGAGCTGACACGAGAACGGTTCGTGAATGGGAACGGGCGCATGGACGGACACACAGACCCCAGAATCGAGATGGTGGAAAGGGGTCCTCAGATGTAACGACCAAGGCGAGGACGGACTCTTTGTGTATAATTGTCATTTCTGAAATCATTATCTGGATATATACTGAGCCTATCCCTAATAATAATGCATCCTTGATTTAGCTTATCATCGTCCTGCCGCAGAATGTATGACTGTAGACGAAAATGCCCGATGAAATGCCTTCTTCTATCGTATTCCCTTCATGAATAAGTGTGTACGCTTGATTTCGTACTGTTATATCAGCCATTGTAGAAGGACGGGATATATTTGCTACTTCTAAAACAATCCGATTGTTACGATTGAGCTTCGTCCGCTTTAGCGGTAATGAGGTCAATGATGGAGCAAGATAACGAAGATACCGATATTCTCTAGATTCGGTGAAAGTCAGCAACAAGAACCTGGTATATTTGTTTTCTCGTCTCACTCTAGGAAACTGCAAGCCCATCGGAGAAAAGAGCCGCATAATGTGAACGCTCATAGTGAGGAAAGTCAACTTATCCGATCATGATTCAGATGAAAGAACAGGACTAGTACTAGGACTTCATCGGCTTCCGCTATCAGTGACAACTTGCTCTCAAGATATACGTATATTCCGGATTCCAGAAACGAGAATATGGCGCATTGGCACATATGTACATGCTGAATTTAACCCATGGAACTTCAAGTTGTACTACTCGACACTTTAAACCTCTTCAAGCTACCGTCCACCGAAGAGAACGGCTGAACTGGGGACATTAGACACGATAGGAAGGAACCGGCTAAGAACGATATTTCGGCGTCTGAGAATCGGCGAGCAAATCAAAATCGCGAACAAAGAGAGAAAAGGAAAGAAAAGACATAAAAAAAGGATCCGTTAGTTAGATAATCTGATTAGATAACAGATATATCACATCACGCACTACTTACACACGTCCTTCCCTCCCTTGATACTTACCATACCACGACATGCGACGATGTCCGGTCATCACTACAGACGCTTAAAGCAGTCAGACGCTGACTCTGGTACGCATGCTGTACATATTTGTGCGCTCAGAACCACAGATTGACTCATATCTCATCACAGATCAAACTAGCCCAGTTAGCGAGTTTAGTCGACGGACGCACTCGCGCCTTAGGTCTCTCGATGAACCCCAACTCCTCGATGAGCGCACGCATGGTGAGGTGATTCGGGAAATAGATGCCCATGCTGGTGTCGTTCAGGTAGAGGCGACCGAAAAAGTGTACACGCCTGCTTCAAAGTGGATTCTGTTCGTCTCGTACGTGTTACGCCCTATATCTGTGTTTAGGGTAGTTTCCTGATCAATTATCGCTATACTTCAGTCTTGGGATGGCATCGTACGTATACGCACTTGATAGTAGTACTACCAGCAACTATCTGTCTTTCGCCGCGAGCGCATTTGGCGAACATTCTTTGATCTCCACCGTGGGTGTTGCCCAGTCCGTCTTCGGTGCGCGTCTTTCGAGCCCCTCTCGAGTATTATCTGATCAATTTCACCCATGAAATGCACTTGGGGTGTGTTACGACTACTACCACGCCTTTCACCGCCACATCAATCTAAAACTATATTGTCGCGGATGAAATGTTATTCTCCACATCAGTCGCAGTTGGAAAGCCCGTCATTGCGAAGGTAGCAGACGTTACTTCCCGTGCTTACGCATACTCAGGCGTCCGTGCGTTGTGGTCCGTTCTCTAATAAGAATCTAACTCATCCCTTCAAATACGTAGTCGTCTTTTACGTGATTGGCTATATAGTCATTGCCGGATCTACCGGAATCGGGTCCTTCTTCGCAGGCATCATATTCTATGCGATGTCAGCAAGTTTTTCTTGCTTCTGCTGCTACTCTTCCAGCTGACTTCGATCTTCAACTTTGTTTGATATGAATCTCCCTACCTTGACACTATCTTGCAATCGATCGTACTTTGCTCATGTCGTCTCATGTCGTCCACGCCCCTAATACGTGTATCCCGGGATCGCCATTTGATTTGCAACGTCAACTCATCGTTAATGCTATTGACACATCTCATTCTCACATTTTCATAATCCTGGCTTGTGACGGATCTCGTCTCGATGATCGTGGTGTCTTTCCATGAATTCAACTCGTTAAAAAAATTGCCTGCATTGCGATGACACGAACAGCGGATACACGTGAGTCCTTAGTACGGTCTCCGTCTTGTCCATCAGCTAACGGCATCGTTACTATACCTTTCCCCTCATTCCCACGTTTTGGTCTCCCTGGTGCTCCAGAGGTCTGCAGCTGTTAACGCAGATCGTAATCGCGGATCTTACGACGCTCAAGTGGCGGGCACTTGTTTCATCGTTAACTAGCCTTCCGTTCATAATCAATGGCTTCATCGGGCCAAATATTGCCAATGCTGTTTTGGAGAGAGCCAACTGGAGAGTCGGATGTATGTTTTTATGCGCTTCGTACTATAGATACTTACTCGTAAGCTTTCGATTTGACCAAAGACGGCATGTTTGCTGTCATCGTTCCCGCTACGCTGCTTCCTCTCATTATCACCCTCTTCTGGGCCGAACGGAAGGCGAAACGACTAGGAATGGTGGATGAAGTATTGGCAGCAGAAGGTGTGACGAGGGAAGCCCTCGTTTCCGGTATGAAGAACTTTTCTTGCATAAGCCATATATCTTCTGATAAGCCTTTAGAACTGAGAGGTAGCTTTATAGCTCGCGTGCACCACTATGCCGAGCAGCTCGATCTTGTCGGACTAATCCTCCTCGGAGGTGCTGTAGGATTGATTTTGCTGCCGCTTTCTCTTTCAAAAAATGGAAAATATACCAGTAAGTTCGTACACACATCGTTGATGCCTCAACACTGACATCCTCCCTCCTCCCTCCAGCATCCATAATCTCTCTCCTCGTCGCAGGCTGTGTGCTACTATGTCTCTTTGCCATCTGGGACTTGCGACATGCAAGTCGCCCAGTTATAGCTCCTCGTTTCCTGCGTAATCGTACTGTCGTCATAGCCAGCTTAATTGGATGCTTTGACTTCGTGAGTGCGCTGGGCACTGTCCCGAAACGGCGGAACTCATACTACGCTTACACAGCTTTCGTACTTCCTAACATTCGTCTACCTTTATTCCTTCGTACTCGTCGTCAAACCTTGGACGCAATTGGAAGCGACTTACTTCTTGCAGGTGCAAACAATTGCGCTGACCGTGTGTGGCTTTTTCGCTGGCGTCATAATGTTCCACGTTAGGAGATGTAAACTCATCTTGATAAGCGGACTTTGTATCCGTCTTCTGTACGTCATACACCGTCACATTAGTATCGACTGCTACCGCTCACCTTTCGACGAATAGTGGGTGTGGTCTCATGATACATTCTCGAGGTGCGAAAGGCTCGACGGTCGAAATTGTCATGACCCAGGTTCTTCAAGGATTAGGAGGCGGATTTGCTGCTGTGGCTAATCAGGTCGCTGGCCAGGCGAGCGTGCCTCATGTTGATCTTGCTATCGTAACAGCAGTGTTACTTCTCATGACGGAAATCGGTGGTGGCATAGGGAATGCCATGGGTACGTCTCTTGCACTCGTGAATAGAGGTGATTGAAGCTGACTTTGGTGGCTAAGCCGGCGCTATGTGGAGATCGACCATGCCTAAAAACTTAGAAAAGGAGTTGCCACAATTAACAGAAGCAGAACGGAAGGCGTTATTTGGAAGTATAACTGATGTGCTCAGGTATCCGCGAGGTGATCCAATACGTGAGGGCGTTATCACAGGTTCGTCGCTATTCTAACTATGCTGTGGCTTCTCTGGGATCGATTAATTTACAATCTTTGCCTTCATACAGCCTACGATGACACCATGAAGAGTATGGTCATCATTGCCACTATTCTCTCCGTGGTACCGATTATACTGTCGCTGGGTATGCCGAATTGGTACCTTGGGGAGACTCAGAATGCAGTCGATGATTCGGCCTTTGATGATGAACTATATGACCACGATAGTTCCCGGAACTCTTTGATATCTTCCTAATGATATGCTGTGCATCTATCTGAGTTATGTACGAATCTTTCATCACTAAACTTTTTTCATTCGGTATTTCTTCACGATTTCTTCGCGAGAATGCAAGCAGAGAATAGAATAACGATATTTACCTCCTGTTGCACATTCAAACAGTGTTGTAATAGTATGAAGTGTAAAAAATGTCTCAACTGCACTCACAGCTCACCAGTGCCAAGCCAGTACTGTGGAGCAGATAACAATGCTCTGCAAAATAACGAGGATTAGAGGGGGTCGCGCTTGGTTGGTTGAACAGGACGCTGGCCAGAGATCACAAAAGATGGCTGGCTGCAAATTTAAGGGAAATAGAGGTTTCCCATGCTGGACATTCTCAAATGAAGCAGCAATAGTCTCTCGGCCTGTTTCAGGCAGAGATGATATCAGACAGAGACAGATACTATACTTGTTTGAGACAGAATACAAGCAGACACTGGCAGACGGCAGACGATTTGAAAGCCCATAGGCTTCTTCTTATTACGACGATATGATCGCAAATCAAAGAGGATCTTATCGGCTCGAGAAGCAGCTACTTTCTTTGTTAGATCGGAAGAGCAAAACCCTTTCTTCAGAAAACACTCAGTTCATCCAAGCGAAGATCACCGGCATGCAATTCGACACGGTCTTCATGCATGGCTTACGGCATACCCGCTGGAGACTGAGTACCGCGCGCATATGTACTACTGGTAGCAGGCTAGAATAATGAGCGTGTGTCGATATTGGTTACAATATACACGCAGCACACAGTAGAGAGCCAGTGGCAAAGTAAGCCGTTTTGAATGAGGAACGACCGGTTCGGAAACAGCTTCTGCACGGATCGAGCGAGGACCTCCCGTATCGCTTATTAATTTTGTCAGGAGAGATAACCTGAACGACAGTCCGTCTTTCATCTTTAGGCCCGAATAATTGCTCGCCACCTGTTGCATGCATTCATACAGCAAATCGGTACCCCTTGCAGCCTGAACCGGAATTTCGTAGCTGCGCAACTTTGCTTCACAGAAGTACGCGGCAGAAAATACGAGGAATTAAATATCCGGTACGTGCGTATAAAGGCGGAAGGAATCTACAACTGTCATCCCCATCCTCTCCCAGACCTAAAACACTAGAGTCAACAAGACAAATCGAAAACCAGAAAGCGAACAAGAAAATGCCTTCAAAACAAAGGAGTCGAACGAACGGGAGAACGCGGTGGTCGTCCGGAAGTCAAGGCAGAAGCAGGACGACTGACCTACAACATAGTAGAGATCCTCAAACAAGCTCCGCATATTAAGAATCCAGGGTCTCATAAGTCCACCATCAATGCTGAGGCATCCACACTGCAGCGTCAGATAGAAGACTGCCAGGGAAGATATGACTCTGCTCAAAACTCTCAATGAGCTCAGTGCCGTAGTCAAGACTCAATCCGGGGATACCAAAAAGAAGACGGATGATGCAATGGTAGCCAGGATGAACACTGCCACGACTGCATGTGACAGGGCAAATGACGATTTCATTGGGAAGGGTACCGTATTGAACATCAAATCAGATCTCGAGCGCCAGTTTCCCTCCCTGGGTGATCTGAAGAGCAGAATGCTTTCTGTAGATGAGATTAAGAACGCGATCAGCTCCAGCTCATCCTCGTCCCATTGAAGATCATGAGAAAGACACGAAGTCTTCGATGATCATGGTATGCCTGCTGGTGGGCTGGCGTTAGAGACCCATGTGTCTGGATAGAATTACTGGAAAGAAAGTCTAGATAGGAATAGTTTTCGTATGCAAGCTCCCAGCATGCTCGTTAATTGTTAGACTTCGTAGAATCGATCTACCAGAATGCCAGACAAGTCTGAACTTCATCAATGAGAAGACAACCAAGCCAATTGCTCTGTTTGAAGATATATAATAGTAAATTCTCCATTTGAAAGTCACGGAAAGCCCTTAACCATCGCCACGCGGCTTCTTTCGCGCAGCAATGCGTCATTCGATATTGCGACTTTCGGCTGAGCACCAGCAAAATCATTCGTTCCTAGATAATATCTACCCTGTAACGAGGACACATCATTTGATAGAAGGAGCCAAAGGATGGGCAACGCGCCCTCTGCCCCACTTTCTCTACCACTCCAAAGTTCTTCCGAGAGAAGGCAGAAGTAGATGCCAGCTTCTTGAGGCCTTGAAGTTTCCGTCCGCATATTACGTATGCGACTTCCTGTCGACACCGTGCGGTCAATGGATCGCCCACATCCTTCCAGAATATACCAGATCTTTCGAGATAAGGTACGTATGTTGGCGACGACGAGGCAAGCCACGGTCCTTGGGTGAACTGATCGTTGGCTTCACAAGACTTTCAGCCGTTAGGAGATATGTAGGGTGCCGGGCTTATTCAGTACTTTACCGTTTCAGCAAAGAAGTCCAACCAGCAGCCAATGTCAAGGACACCAAAAAAAATCGAAAGTGCGATACGGCGACCGGCTGACCTTTGTTCGAATTCAAGTGATTCCAACTTAAGCCATTTCGTCATGAATAAGTACGCGAGCCTCGGAACGACGATGGTAAGTACTTGTACCGAGACGTCGTCTATACGTGAGGACAACTAACGGCATGGAAGCATAAAGTAGGTTTCAATTCCAATAAAATTCATCATGAACTCCTGTGTGGGTGATATTTCTGGATATTTGACGTCATTGTCTCTGTTGGGAATGCTGTAAACCACATATATCTGCACGAACCAACTTAATTTTGATGGGATGAGTTCTCGCACCTGCGACGGTGTTGTCATATTCATACATACGCAACTACTTAGGCTCGATCCGGGACTGTTTACTTAGAGATGACGAAAGAGACTGATGGAGTGGTCTTCAATGAAGGCCGGAGGGAGCTGAACTTTCACGGGGTTCGCGAATCGAAATACTGTTAGATATTTGAGCCTAGATTGTAATAGATGCATAGGGAGCTTGAGTGAAAGCTTCGCGAAGAGTCATTGAAGAGTACGCACAACGAATGTTTATTCCGAAGTCATCGCGAGAGTCGATGTGTTCACGACTGGTGGCCGTTTCCAATGGTTTGATGGTGGAGACTCCGCGACGGTGAAAATTCATTCAAATCAAATGGAACAGAAGAGTCACATCGACAAGAGGACCATGACGACTGTCACTGTCACTCTCCACGGCAAGCTATGAGATGTAGCACTGAGAAAAAATGGTAGTTGTAGTCAAGAAAGGAAGCTTTTGGACGTTTGCGGGGGAAGGAGTCGGAATCGCGGAGAGGTGAAGCGATCATGTGATGACAAGGCCGCATGTTTAGCCGATTCATATATATATATATATATATTCTATCTATTCTTCCCCAACGTAGCAGCAAATATATATAGTCTCAGCTTCAGCACTTTATTCCTTCCGCATCTCGCCGCAAAGCTCTCTCTCTCACTCTCCCTTCCTCTATGATGCTGCGTCAACTCGTTCGCAACTCGTCTCGTACTTCTGTTACGGCCACTCGAGTCCAAACGCGCTCCCTTCATTCACCCTTTGCCGTTCTTTCCTCAGAATCCGGCTCAAAAACAACAGCAGGAGCTGGTCCTGAAGCACCAAAACCTAGTGTGGTTGCTACTCAGTCCAATACCGTAGAGAAGACAGAACTCGACGCATCATATTCCGAGTCCACAAATTCTCGCGTTTACGTCGTGAGCTATCCAGACCCAGCTCTCGGAGCACCGTTTGGCGTGCAATTAGGTGCATACGCAGTCGGCGAGCCATTCTCACGTTAAACTCCTGAGCGATGATAACGTCTGTACGTATGTGACTTTCTCGGCCTAGTCAACCGATTCTTAGCTGTCTGGTACAGACGTCGAGTTTTCGCAGCTGCTAAATGAGATTTCCCATTACGTACCCCGCTGACTTTTGAACCTTTTCCTGTTGTCCATTGCCTTATGCTGCCCGCTTTCGCACTTTTTTCCCTTATATTTCGTCCGATTTGTCCGCACCCAGTATCCTCGATCACACAGAACGAATGATGCGCAGTCTCATGTAAATCTCGTGTACAATATTCTGTCTTTCATCTTGTTCTGTGTAACAATTATTTCATTCTTGGAGTCTCGACCCGAAGGGACTATCATCCTTCATTCTGTGTGAGAGGGACGTAGGAACGTGCGGCCATTTTTAATGCGAACCTATGAACGTTCGCAGAGTGATCCGGTGCTGCTATGATTGCTAAATCATAGGAGGATCGTCGATGATCGACACGTTGTGAGCTTGTTGCTGTTGATCCTCTCTTTGAAGGATCAATGTGAATTTCCGCGTTGGAATCAATCTGTAAATTCATCAAAAGTGAAATATCTATGATTAAGACTTTCGTTGGTCGGAAAAAATATGAACCCATTTTATTTGTATTAAAAGCTGCACTGCCGCGCGAATCATTAAGGCAGTAAATGATCATTCTCTCAGTCAGTACTAGTGGGCTCAGGGTGGCATACATTTCATGGTTTTCATTGAGCCATTGCGATCCAAAGCAAATAATAATAGGCAAACAACAGGGATGTTCGTAAATGTGTTTGAACAAACATAGAACCCCATCAGTCGTCTTCGGAATTTCGGACACCTCGCAAAAGCCTCTTTCTCTTATGTACAGTAATTACGAACCGAAGCCCCTCTGAGAGAATAAATACAATAGCTTGAGCTTTGCGGTTGAGCCAGATGAGTATCATTGGCTTTGGAGGAGAACAAAAGACTCGGCGACATAATACCCGTAGCCACGCAACGTGTTTGCTGCAACTGCAAGAATTACCGTAAAAGGAGGGATCCGAAGTGCGATTCCCGCCAGATTTGTAGCACCAACACCAACAGTCGGGCCCCGGATTGTGCTTCCGACACACACACAAAACATAAATAAAGACAAGATACTGTGAATGGCGTTTTATTTTATTTTATTTACGATGAATTAGCTAATTAGAGCGGCCGGCAAGCACCGAAGCGAGGTGAGCCGGTTCTGTTCTGTTTGTTCCTTTACCTCCGTACTCCCTCCTTCCTCGCTCGTCCTCGCCGTCTTCCGCCCTCCCTCCTCGTCGTTCTTTGCTATTTCATCCAGCGTCGGGCGGGTCACATGTCGCAGACGCACGTTATCACTTCGTCTTCTCAGAATTCTTCAACGAGCTCATCGACCGTCGTCGGCGGCCACTTTCGCGTCGATAAAAAGATTGGCGAGGGCTCTTTCGGTGTCGTTTTTGCCGGTCAGTTCATCTCCGTTTCTTTTCCCTGCTGGGTGGCGCTGGAATTTACTGCTTTGAATTGCAGGCGAAGACTTGCGCCAAAGGGGTCGTCTAGTTGCGATCAAGTTTGTATGTGCACCCTTGTTCTGTCCCGAACGCAACTTCTTACTGGTTATCGTCGTCCAGGAACCTCGAAAAAGCGATGCGCCTCAGCTCAGAGATGAATATCGCAGCTACAGAACATTGAGAGGTCTAGGTATGTCTGCCTGATCCATCAACATGAGGAGCATTCTAACGCAGCGCTGGGCGCATCAGAGGGTATCCCCCAGGTCCATTTTTTCGGCCAAGAAGGTCTTCACAATGTTCTCGTCATCGACTTGCTCGGGCCGAACCTGGAAGACCTCTTTGACATGTGCAACCGCAAGTTCTCGTTGAAGACTGTGTGCATGTTGGCCTTACAAATGGTACGGAACCACATCTCGCTTGATCCGTTCAGAGCGCTGATCCTTGATCCCACCACCTGCCCAATTCTCGCTCCTCGTAATGCCTACGCCACTGCTCACCCCACGACAGATAACGCGCGTTGAGAGTGTGCACAACAAGTCTCTCATCTATCGCGACATCAAACCGGACAATTTCCTCATTGGTCCGCCGGGTACCAAGTACGCGAACACAATTTACCTCATCGGTAAGCTATTGGTTACTCCGCATCATTCTCGCAAGGTTATCTGAGCGTTTTGATATTTTCCCTCTGTCATTGTCACTTCTTCCGGCGGCTTTGGAACCTAGACTTCGGCATGGCGAAACACTACCAGGATCCGAAGACGAAACAGCATATACCTTACCGAGAGCGGAAGAGCTTAAGTGGCACCGCTCGATACATGTCGATCAACACGCACTTGGGGCGAGGTACGTCCGTTTCAGTTCCACGTACCGTGCCACTCTAAGAGTGGACCTGCAGAACAATCGCGCCGTGATGATTTGGAGAGTCTCGGCCACGTCTTCATGTAAGTTCCGGACCTTGATCTCCGTCACGTTCGGATTCATGCTAATTGCACGAAAGGTACTTCTTGCGAGGTGGTCTGCCGTGGCAGGGCCTTAAGGCAGCGACAAATAAACAGAAGTATGAAAAAATCGGAGAGAAAAAGCAGAGCACTCTCATCGATGAGCTTTGCGAAGGATTCCCTGGTCCGTCTTAACCCTTGATGATGTACAATGGCATGCTTATGAAGTCATCTTGTCCCCAGAGGAGTTCTCGATTTACATGAACTATGTTCGTAAACTGGGCTTTGAGGAGGCTCCTGACTATGGTTTCCTTCGAGATCTGTTCCTCAAGGTCCTAAAGAACCTCAGCGAATCAGATGATAGAGTGTTTGACTGGTGTCTCCTTAACAATGGGAAGGGTTGGGAATACGGAAGTGTGAGTCGTGTCACCCTTCTCTCCTTATGTACTCTGTATTGACTTTCTCAGCGTGCGCAGAAAACCCAAGCAAACGTTGCTGCATTGCAAGCCACTCAGCACCGTGAACATCGACATCGCGAGCATCGCCACCGTTCGCGGCCCATCGACGGAAGTGCTTCGCCTCAAACTGGCGCAAACGGTTCGCCTGTCATTTTGTCGCCAGCGGCGGCTCAGATCAAGGATCGTGAGCGTGAACGAGTCCGTCGCACTCAGTCAAACCAGGCTCGCGAGCTCTCTATGAGCGTCCAGCCTATCGCTCCGACGTCGAGACAGGGAAGCCATCTTAACACACGGGACCGTGATCGTGAAGCTACCAATGGTGCTCTTACACCTACACATCCCTATGCAAGTGCGACGCCAACACCAACCACGCCAAACGGTCACGCAGTGTATCCACGGACTACGTCAAACTCCCCTTTACCACCTATTCCTGGAGACGAAAGAGAAAAGAATGGTCTGGCTACGTCAAATTCCAACGTTGCGCTAGCTACAACGAGTGTTGGGCAAGGGCAAGGGCAAGCGTACTCCTATCCTAATGGGTCTGGATCAGTGCCGACCATGTCGCGAGGCATGAGCGTGCCGCGGATGGATGGACTCGGGTATGCTGGCCAAGGTGCAGGTGGAGTCATCGAGGAGGAGCCACAGCATCGACGTGGCTTCTTGTCGTTGCTGTGCTGCAGGGCATAAACACCGTTCTCTAGTCTCTTGGGTTTCGCTAGTTAATGCTGTCGCGTGCGTTGTTTTTGCTATCAAATATGAATCGTTTTTTTTTGTTGATTGTGGTGTTTGCCATAGACTTTTCATACCGTTCTGGCTTTCTGTCATCTCTGGGCGACTATTTTGCTCTCGCGCAAATGGTCGTGTCAAAGACCATATAGTCCGAAATAAGCGAGCCGGTCATACTGCATCTTCCTTGGGTCTCCTTGTGTATCGATACTTGGTCCCCTCTTTGCCGTCTCTCGACTCTCGAACAGCAACTTCAAGTTTCATTATACCTCGAAGTGACATACGAAGCGTTCAATACATCGTGTACTCTAGTATAAATCCCTTTTCTTCCTCTTCTTGGACTTTCTCAAACGTAATGCTGGTCACGAGTGTCACGGTGCACGTTCCTTCAATTGGCGCTAATCTTTGGCATTAATTTTTCTCTTTCGGGGCATCTCTTCTTGTCCTCCCTCTTGTGTTACATGGTCCATTCCTACTTTCAACGCTCTCTTCTCCCATCTCCTATTATTTCTTGACATTTATCTTTCATGCAAAGCGTCATGATCTACATGACGCCATTGCGATACAAAGCAGACTGAACAGGGTTTCCTTCCAGGTGTTCATATACATCTAGATATCTTATGTCTCATCTACTCGTCCCGGGTGGCGATAATAGAGTTGTGCAATAGACGAAACAAGGCTCTTTCAGTTTTTTTGTGCGTTTGATATGGATTGTTCAGTATCAGACATGGTTGTGAGTGCTGAATGCTTTGTTTATATTAAGTCTTGTCTAGTCAGGATCTTCGTGGATTGTAGGAGCGGTCTAGCCTGAACGGATGCTACGCTACTTCTTCGCAATAAGCTGTGATTGGTAAACACCCGTGTTATACTTCAGTACCCGCATGGCACGTTGAGAATTCCGAGATATCCTCGCAGAACGTAGTCGCGCTTCAGGTTATATGGATTTACATTTTTTGCGATATAAACAAGGCAATCCATGATACTGTGTCAAACGCGGTACTGAGGTCTTGATCACTCATCAGACACTAAAATCTAGGTGGGTTAATCTTTCATTCAAGTTGAGTTTCCCACCATTTTACATGTAAATCATGGACATACACGCGTATGCTCGAAATTTCTAAAATTTTATATACATACAAGCATATAAATATGCGCAAATACTTTGGCTGTTTAAGCTGATGAACTAACTGCGTGACCTTCGCTCTAGTCTGGAGTGACACTGCTTTGCTTTTCAGAATAAGCAACTTTGCACGAATAGTCGTAAAATTTGACCGTATAGGACTTTCCATGATATCGCTTTACATTTTGTTGCGCCTGCACTGGCAGGTTTGCTTGAAGCATAGCGTCTATATCGTATACAATACAATAGCTCGTTTCAGTGCCTGGAAGCTTCAAATAATACGAAGGGCTGGAACTGGGTGCACACTTGATGGAGATGATCAAACGAGGCTGAAGAGAGCAAAGCCCAGCCTAGATCAATAGATGCAAGAAATGCTTGATCTTTGCAGGCGAGCTGACGACCAGCGAAAAGCAGAAGTTGATACAAACCTCGAGCATTTACGAGAAGAAAAAAGAATGCCATCTACGAAGTAGAAATCCATGATGCACATTTCCGTGCGGACGTACACATACACAACGGTCAGTAGCCAATGTTCTGAGCAGCCAAAGTCAGGCCCAAAGTCAGGCCGCTTGGACCCGAGGGATAGCTCAAAATGGATGCCTCAGACTCTGGAAGTGCAACTTGAACAGGTAATGATCCTCAGGTGAGCGATTGGGAGATGTGTTCATGAACAATGACCTTCTGTCCATGGTCAATTATTCTGAAAGAACTGAGGCTTACAGTTCCCTCATTCACGGAACATTTCATCACCTTGACGCATCCTCGAAAGAACGGCTCAGACCTCAAGACAAAGGCGGAGAGCTCTGGTACATTCGCACGTCACCGGAACGTTCATTTTAAGAGTTATGTGGACCAGAAAACTGTATCGGATACATCTGCAAGGAATCCCACCAAACGCATAGATCGATTCTGGGAGCCATCAGTCGTGAACGGGTCTGCATCTGCAGTTTACTTCAGAAATGAAATACTTACAATGTCTTGAATCTCACAGCAGGCGACACTGCTGGTGATGTTAATTGCTATCGGGGACAACCAATAGTAACTAAAGTAACATGTCTCGATCGAAGAAAGTATTGATCGCGCGGTGCGACTTGATTGCTAAATGACTTATATTAATAATCTTGGCTTAGAAATAGTTTCATATCTCTCTTGTATGATGGCATAGGCAAAATCAAAGTCTAAAGAAGAGACGCGGCAGCAGTGATTCAAGACAGTCGTGATCAATTCCTTGCTCAGTAAGCTAAGCCTGCAGATATATCGGTCTATCTCAGCTCAGAAGAACGAAGTGACTGAACTGGCGATGCTCAATAGACGTTCGCATCTGCCCCATCCATCACCCAAATCACTTCATGCAAAGGTGTTCGTCTGCATAACCAGGCCGCGAGAATTGTACCACAGTCCCAGACAAGAAGAAACGACAGAGAAGAGCGTAAAGAGGCACGTCATATACACGATCACTTGTTCAACGCGGGATGGAGTGGCGAAGGAAGAGCGAGTTTGCTTACAGCTTTCCGACTTGGGAAAACCGAAAGCTACTTGTTCACCTGCAAGAAACCAATGGATACTAAATGCCTGTCTATCAATGGAGGAAAAACAATCACGAACCGAGGTATCTCATGGAAGTGGACTCGATAGGCCCAAGGATCCGATAGTCAGTATAAACAACCACAATATTGACTCTCAGAACGTGGACTAATTGCTATTTCGGTAGGTCTTGAAGGTCAAAGTGAAGGAGTGCACGGTCGTACTAACCAAGGATCTATTTCCGACATTATCTAAGAAACAGGGAAAACATGACAACGGCTACAAAACAATCTGTGACCTAGGAGGTTGGTTATCGGCGGAAGATAAATCTACAGCCTGTGAAAACCGTATTTAACCATTAGATACAGTGGTCCCGAAATAGCGACTTGCCGATGCGCCAAAGCAGGGGACTCAAAAACTCCTTGTTCTTCCGTTCATAATGAGACACGGCAGCGATCTGAAGAGAGGTGTTAAGCCAATTAGCCAGTTATAGTCGTTCGTTGAATGCCGTAAACCAATAGAATACATTATCCGTATCGTATAATTAAGTTGCAGTCGTCTCATCTCTTGTGGCTGGAGCTGGACGTGGTTATGACATTATTTGGAAGCATTTCTGCAGTAAAATAAAGCGAATGCAACCTCCAGAAAGATGAATCTAAGAGATGCTGGAAGACAGCCAGTTGTAGGTACCCAGCTTCGACCGAGACCATAAGTCAGAATGTTCAATCACTTGGCTTCATGCTCTAAATCACGACGGAAAGAATTTTGAGTGACGATGTTTGATACCGCACGTGGATGCACGAGTCACTCTTATCCGTATTACGTCATGACCTCCAATGATAATCTTCTTCCGTACGTACGTCATCCGAACCTCAAATTTTTGTCGTGCGCACATTTTCTACGCAGAGCGGGGAATATGTCAATAGGAGGCAAAAATGCATGAAAGCATGTTTACATGTTGCGTCCCGTAATGTACTACTAGAGTAATAGAAGAAAGCAATATTTTGCAAGGGAGTGCGGCGGGTCTCTATGAACGTTTGCAAGGTCAGGCGTATACGGGAAGGACAGGGTCCAATCGAGAGGATGCAAGGGGGTACGGAAAGGAGGAGAGTGCCAACGCAAATTAAGAAGAAGTCTGTAACGCGCCATGTCAGCATTAACTCCAACATTTCGACTCAGAGACAAAACTCACCTCTGCCTTCAAGTGCGCGATGAGGTCCCAGCGATCCTTCTCCTTCTTCAGACCCGCAAAGGCCATCTTCGTGCCCGGGATGTACTTCTTCGGGTTCTCGAGGTACTCGAAGAGTGTCTGGTCGTCCCACACGATGCCCTTGTTCACGTTAGCAGCAGTGTATGAGTAGCCATCGGCCTGGCCAGTTTTACGACCAAAGAGACTGAAATTTGCGAGTAAAAGTTCAGTTAAGGCAAAAGAATTGGAGCGAGAAAGAGCGAGGACAAACCCGTGGAGATTTGGTCCGACCTTGTGCGGTCCGCCCTTTTCGAGGGTGTGGCACTGTGCGCAACGAGTCTTGAAGAGACCAGCACCCTTCTTAGCATCGCCCTCTGTTATTATTGCCGTTCGTGAACAAACAAATATTTGAAGACACAAGAAAAAATGTGCGACGTCAGCAACCTGCGCCTCTGACATCTTGAATGGATCATGCAAGAGAACAATCCACTCACTGTCAGCCATGTCTATATAGTGTCTAATGGATTAACCGAAGAGTATGTAGTTGGGACACAAAAAGAACCAAGAGGTGCAACGCCGACGCTAAGCTCGTCGAGGTTTGTTGAGACTTTAACAGAGAAAAAAAGTGTTGATCGCGCTGGCACCTCCGCACTTTATGAGCTCACCGCATCCCGGCCTGTCCCGAGCCGTGATCATCTCTTTCAACTTATGTCATCACCTCCGATGCCAATTCCATTTATTTCTATTGGTCCTCAATATGGATTGGTCAACCGGATAAAACGGAGGTCCACGGGCCTATTGCGGCGCGTGTTTTACGCCCGCTTTCCGTTATCCCGGAGCTTGCTTCCCCTGCGTTGTTATTGGCGCTATATCGTTGCGATAGTTTAGCGGGCAAACTACTATAGTAAGGAAAACACAAACACTGAGGGAAAATGGTGAACAGAAAATTTATACGAAAAGATTGCATAATTGTACAAATACAAAAACTATTCAAAAAACCGAGATGATCGGAAGTAGAGAAAACCCTATTGAAAAGAGTATAGCGTAAAATACCGTGTACGTAGGGTACCAAGCGTATCATAAAAACGCACGAATCAAGGATTGACTTTAACCAAAAGACGGGAGGGAATTAGACCGGTGATACTAGTAATGCACAACTCTCCCCAGAACATGAATTGAGAAAAGTAACGAAAGCATAGAACTAGGTATATAATATAAGGTGGAATAGAATAAGAGAATAGAGGAAACTTGTGAGGAGGGCTATAGTATATATCAGAACCAACGAGTCGGACAGTAAAAAGAACGAACGAGCTTCATAATGCGAACTGATATACAGCAAATGAGCGTTTACAGAAACGAGCATATAAAGAAATCAAACGCGGATAGAAACGATTGTTAGGTGCCTATTCACGAAGACACAGATCGCACCGTCGCCGGCACAATACCAGGGGTGCCCGACCCTCTCAAAAAAGACGAAGTCTGGCCAATATCCGCTTCGGTATACGTCCGCCAGTTATCCAGCGAGCTATTCGAACCATTCGAAGACATTGCAGTAGGCGCAGGCGCAGGAGTAATCATCCCAACCGCATTCCCACTCCCCTTCCTTTCCATACCGGCTGCATTATCACCAGCTTCGTTCCCGCTTGAAATGCCGTTTGAGCCTGTTTCCAATCTCAATCCCAGTTCAAATTCCATTCCTATTCCTCCTTGTTCCCCTCCATCCTCTGATTTCTCCGCAAGACCAACTTTTTCTCTCTCGCGTCGCTCCTTCTCACGTTCCGCTTTCAATTGTTCCCGTTCACTTGCAGCGCGCGTCGATGCACGGAGCGTCTCCATGTCGATATCAATACGTGCTTGTGAGCCGTCTGTAGAGGCTGCAGCTTGTTTATCTCGCTTTCGGATGAGCTTCGCGTAGTCTGGATAACACAATGAGAATAAAAAAGACGAGAAAAAGCAGATAAGATGACTTACGCAATCCACAAGCATTGCACAAGGTCCTCGCCCCATCAGGCCCTCGCCTCCACTCGGGCGTCTCGCGAATATTGCAAGAATGGCATTTCCCAGGGGGCGTCGCACGCTGCTTTCACCGAGTCAAGCAATCATCAGTATCCAGAAAGAGTCCATCAAAGCAAATTGAAATCACTCACACTTCGTTTGCGGTATTTCCCCTTCGGCGCTCCAGGGCCCAAGGTCCCCACATTCGTAGCACGTTTACTGCGAATCAAAGCCATGTCCTTCTCCGCTGCAGTCCTGACCTTATCCGTCTCCACACCTCTTCCTCCCATTCCGCCCATCATAGGCGCTCCTGCAACCATCGGACCCGTTGAAATTGATTCCTGTTTAGATATCGATTCTCGCGCCGAACTTCCTCCAAACTTCGGGACTGGAGCCGAAATTGAAGCTGGGACAAAGGCATCCTCATCGCTCTCCTGTGCAACGTCCTCCCAAGGTCTCTTCGGGGCCCGCATCCCTCCACGTTCTCTATCGGCTTCGTGCTCCTCAGGTGCAGGAGATGGTAAACCCATCCCAACACCAGGATAGGATTGCGAATAAGTATGCGAATGTGCATAAGGATGAGGATGATGTAAAGCAGAGCCTCCGTCGGCACTCTCCGCCAACGCCGCACGTTTGTACTCTGAAAGCAAGTGGATCACCTCTGCGGCCCTACGCGCCATATCCTCGACTTCTGCCTGGGATGGCTGGGTTGCCGAATTTGCTGTTCATTTATATTGAAAAAATGTTCATTAGCAACCGAGATCAGATATGAAGAATCGGGATAAGACGTACCATACCGCACGGCAAACTCGTGTAGCATATAGCACAATTCCCGAACCTGGATGGTTGCTAAGCTTGAACCACATTTATCACTTGATTAATCGATATAACGTACCTTGGGAAGAAAGTGAGCCTTCGCACTTCCGGGGAGAGGTCCACCGGCATTTCCACCCGCAACACCGAAAGGTAACCCTCCTCCAATAGGTCCAGGTCCATGGCCAACTTCATGCTCACCTGCTCCCGGGGATATTAATTGACCATGTCCATGCGCTTGCTGGTGCGTCGATGGATGAGAGGATAATGGAGGAGCACTACCATAGCCACCACTTACCGCCCCAATAAGAGATGACGATCCCGAAGAACGACCATATGCGGCATGCTGTTGTTGCTGTTGAGGAATATGATGTCCACCTTGCTGATACCCTACCAATGGAGACTGTTGATGAGGATGTGGTGTTGACCAAGGTTCTGTATTTGGTGGAGGAGCATGATGTGAAGGATGTGACTGAGGCGGGGGTCCGTACAATGTTTGCGTCTGAGGCATCCCGCGTCCACCATACGCATGTGGTTCACCCTGGGCAGGTGGTGCGGTACTACTTGGGGGTCCCGTTGCGGCCGGCGTCCCATATCCAGCAGAGTAATCATATTCCCCATACTCCTGTCTCGCATATACCTGGGCACCCCCAGCAGTTGACCCTGCTCCAGTGCCAGAAGCACCGGGTGGTACATGGGACTGCGATAAAGGTGTATGTAAATGATGGTGCGGCGTATGGGGTGAGGGAAACGTGGTGCCGTATGGCGAATGCGGATTCCCACTGGCTGCGCTAGAGCTGGTCGCATTTGACGGCGGTCCGATAGCTCCAGTCCCGCTCATCATTGATGTCGACGGTAATGGTGTAGCTCCCATAGCGGCAGGTGGAGGAGGATGTGCGTAGCCCGTACTCGTGCCCGTGTTATGTCCATAGGCCGACTATTCCGCAGCAAGAATTTTGAATAGAAGAAGTAATATCGAACCGGCAATCAAAAGGAATTTAAAAATACGTCGCCGGAAACGATATCAAGTTGTTCCGATGACGCGAAGGGTGACGCGACGACGGAAGAAACGCCCGCCAAAAAGGAAAAGGGTGCGACAGGTGCGGGATGATGACAAACATAGTCCGAATTCGAATTTGAATTAAGGAGCGCGTGAGATTAGAAGCATATCAATTCAGATTTTTTGAAATAAAAAGTTATCCCGAGTGCAACGTGAAGTTACGTCCGCAGCCGTGACAATGTCCGAGTTTCGCACAGACGGAAAAAATGAATGTGTAAGTAGCGATGAATGAGTGAACATGCTTTGCAACAAAAATAATAGGAAAAACGCACCGAAACCAAAGGCGATCTCGTAACGGGCGACGCGCTGGGCATACTCATACCTCCAGCCTGTCCCGCGCTTTGTCCTGCTCCGGTCGAACCAGTAGCCGGTCCGCCGCTCATACCGCCTATGCTGCTAGTGCTCCCAATGCTCCCCACGCTTCCTCTTCCTCCACCACTGATAAGACTTTCAGACCGATGGCGTCGCGCAAGAGGGGAAGAAGCATGATACTGTGTAATCTGTCCGGTAGGTAACGAAGCTGATGGTCCAGCAGTAAACGAGGAGGACGATGCGGAAGCCGATGCAGAACCAGAGGGTATAGGTGTTATTTGTGAATGCGAGTGAGAATGTGAAAGTGGTTGAGGTTGCGTAGGAGGAGGAAGGTGATGATGCGCGTATAATTGAGGTTGAGAAGGTCCTGTCGCAGAACTAGAGGGGACCGGGCCTGATGGAGTTCCCCAGGCTCGTCGCTGTCGGGAAGGAGTGATCACCAGCGAAGCTGGCGAGACAGTACTTCCAACTCCGGACCCGGACCCGCTTGCCGAAGGTCCAGTAGCCACAGAACCTGCGCTTTGTTGTAGTTGTGTCTGTTGCTGGGTCGGATGTTGTTGTTGCTGTGATTGTTGTTGTTGTGATTGCTGTTGTTGTGATTGCCCTTGTTGCTGCTGCGACTGTGTTTGCGCAGACTGCTGTTGCTGATGGAACTGGAAATCCAAATCCCGGATTGAAGGCAGCCGTTCTTGTGGGTATTGGTGTTCATGATGTTGGCTTGAATGAGAGCCGTATTGCGCCGAATATCCTTGATAGTGCTGCTGACGCACGGGCGGGGGCGGTGGAAGAGGTAAGGAGGTCGCATGATGCGGGTGATGCACGGATTGGGGGTGATACGAAGATGAAGACGACACTTGCGGGTGTGCTGCGCCATAATGCGATGGTTGAGGGGGATGCGGAGGTGGTGGGTGAGGGTTATGAGAGTGACCACTGCCGAAACTCGGTGGAGGCGGATACATGACTTGTGCAGGGACAGACGAAGCCATGCTCGCCTTAACTCTGTTCACGTTTGCGTCCGTATTTCCCTCCGTTTTTAATCCCTTCTAGATTCACTTCCTTCACCCCTGCAATTAGAACGCGTCCGTACTAAGGCCAGACACGGAAGAAAAATAGACGAAGCAAACTTTCGCAGATATGCAGCGAGATATCGATCCAAAATCGCAAATCGTTAATCGACAATGTTACTCTTTGTCAAGCGGAACCCCTGGGGTCTGGTAAGCGTGACCCTGGCTCGAGGATGCAAAACACAGTAAGACAACGGCGACCACGTGTCTGAGACCTGTATCGAGATACGGCTTGTCACTACAAGAAGATCTTGAGTATAGTTGCAGGCTTAGAGTACGCCTAACTGACGAAGGAAAGCAGGTGTTAATTTCACGATAAATATTAACGAGGTAAGGCTTTGTGCACGTACGTATGACGCTCTGACACAACACGGGACACTGGGCAACACTTCGCAGTTCTGTTCCTTCTCTTTGAATTACACGCGGGGAAGTAAGGTATCTGTCGTCTGCAAAGGAAAGCACAGCGGAATGGCAGGTCGCCGGTCTATCGCAGGTGCGATCGCGGTAGGAAGTCGAAGTCGAAGTCGAAGTCGAAGTTAAGAACGAAGATGCAAGTAGGAGTTCGCTGTCAAAAGCTTGTGAACCAAGAAGAGAAGGAGAGGAGGAGACAGCTGAAACCTGACACAATGGCACTGGCACGCTAGATTGGCGTGTATTATAAGTGACACAAACGAACAAAAAAAGTGCAAAAATAGAACGGAATGGGAGATAGAATTCCGGACGCCTAGAGAAGCCCTGTACGGCCCTAAGTTGCTGCAGACGGCGGAAGGGGGGCCTTGAAGTAGATGGGGTGAGTGAGATTGTAGATTAGGTGAGTTGAGTCCGAGATGGACGCAGATGACCTCAGATTCATCATCTTCTTCATTTCCCTTTAGTCCGCTCTTGTCTGTCTGTCTCACTACACGTGTTTTTCTCACTTCCTTCAACCAGATTTTCCGAGTTGTTTTTTCTCATTCATCTTACACCTCAACGACATTTCAAAAAAAAAAAAAAATACATATATTACGCGAAAATAAAAATAATCTGAAACCAAACCAGAATCGGGACATGAACCCGCTCATTTCTTCCCTTCTTTTTCTCACGGGCCGTTCCTGACCCCGCACATTTCCGAAGCACTGATCACGCTGTGTCACGCCATCAACTTCCATCATCAACCTTATCTTCTCTTCTCTCGGCATTCCGATGCCCTGCCTCATCTTCTTTTTCATTATATTTTCTATTGTCAGAACAACTTTGGTAATCGATATATTTTGCTATTCATACTAAACTCTCAAGATGCGAGATTTGCAGAGCTAAAAAATCTTGCTTGCAAGAATCTGGACGATCATTCCGTGCAATCAGCTCCGTTCTGCGAACTAGAAGCTAAAGGAGATCAATGTAAAGGCAACGCCAGTACACCGCTGATTCTAATCGGCATCCGGGTGGCTTTTACGTTAAGAGGTCCATGTCGGAAGGTTCGTATTCGCGAATAGATACTCCACTGGCTTTCATATGAACTTCCCCTGTCATGGATAACCTGATGGAGAGTCAACGCTGATGGGTATGATGAAGAATTGAATACTCCTACCGTGTATAGTCCATAACCCGTTCAGCCTAAAGGCCGCCAACTGATTAAATTTGGCCTGTCAATGATAGGAATGTAGTGCACTCGTGTCGAGACACTCGCTGCGCGGGAAGTCGAAGACTCAGCAAATTAATTATTAGTTTCGAGCGCAACGGTGAGAATACACGAGTCTTCAGAGGTGTCTGTAAGCAAAGGAAAGCTCAACATTCATTAGCTCTTCTCTTTCTTAAAGCGCTAGCTTCAAGGTTTTGAATCAATTGCATACAGGCTCCTCACTGGCGACTGATGCGCGCTCTCTCTCAACATTCTCATCTCTTCGACCCTGTTAGGTGGCGTTACATTGTGATAAAGCGTTCCGGCGGGTAGCAGCGAAGGAAATCATGCTTCCCGCCACGTTGCTATGCAACTAACGGTTCTTACGGCCTTATGGTCCCCCGAACCACCCGTGAATGTATGCATAAATGAACGGAGTACGCGCGAGTAGATGCTACTATCTGCAGAAGCATAAATGTCTGCAGGCAATGTAAATAGGCACTTTATCCGGTGATAACATTTTGTACACAGGATTGAGGAAATAGAATTTTTAGTTGCGCCTTAGTCCTCGATCCATCGGTCTGAAGCAATGAAAACACTCCGGAACGTCTTGAATTCAGTACGTACAAATAGTCGGCCATTGATAAATGACGTTCGCGTCCGACCGATAAAAAGGACGCGCTACAATCACGCCATATAGTAGAACGTGGTGCCTCCATGCAAGCACCTAAAAATAACTCGCTAGAGTGCTGCATCACGAAGTCAACAGAGTCAAATCCAATCCTCTTCTCACCGGCTATCTGCGCAAGTAAATCTGAAGTAATTCTGGCCGATATACCGAGCCTCGATATCAGATGTTTATTAAATCGGTGTCCAATGAGTGTAAGGATAAACAAAGCTGTTACGAAATCTGTGATAGCTTCCGGAAATTCTCATCACCTCTCCTGAAAGCGCTTGCACACGTGTGCCTCGATTACCATCGTTCGACTTCTCGCGGGAGTAATTAGTTACCTGCTACAATAAGACGCCTGAGATCGGCGCACGAAAGAGCCGCAGGCGCTACTAGAGATGAAGAGAAAATTCGTAGGCGCATAAACGCAAAAAAAGAGCATTTATCAGTCTCTTAGTTCACAAATCACAAAAATCATATACCCCAAAGAAGCTGAGCAACATACTTTCATCCAGATCTCTTCGACCTCTTCTCGGGGCTATGGTAGCTGCGTAAAGCATCTTCGAAATCCATTTAACCTTTTTCTCAAGAAAGTCCCAAGAGAAGGGAGCACTGCGCAGCAGCAGCTGCTGCTCCTTTCCTTACGGCATGCAAACTCAGTCGCACCCACCGAAGCGCCCGATCCGCCCGATGCTCCCGATCGAGCGCCCTTCATGCCGACAGTGAGATTCGTCAGGTCATTTGAATCTCGGTTAATGTCTCGTCCTCGCCCGATTGCATCTCGTCAGTAGAGCTCGTCCCGATTTCGTACGATCTCAGAAGTTACATCTCGGCAGGTACTCGCTCACTGTTCGAAGAAAGACCAGATAACCACTCGCTCATTGCTGGTATCATTTGCAAGCTTATCAGCAGAGCTCTCATAAGTATCGACCATTTATTCTGCCAAGAACAAAGGGTCTTTTGACTCTGAGACTGTGGAAGCTATGGTTCGTGAGGATAAACCTACCGCCAGGGACGTGAAATATATCAAATTTGCGAGAAGTGATCCGCGAAGTAGGACGAATTCCGGAAATGCTGGCCACGGCACGCATTCATGGTCTAAATTTTCCGGAGAGACACAGTTACGAAAGGGCAGTATCCACGTACAAACAGCAGCAACAAATTGTAATTGTCCCATGCCACGGCCGACCAGAGTTCTGCACCACATATGAAATCAAGTCGATGTACAGAGAAAGATAAACTCAGAAAGTGCTCACCGCGTGTAGTCCTATCAATTTCCCGACATCTGCGCGTTATTTCCTTTGGAGAGGGGCCTTAGATACCTTCGCCGAGTTTTTGCAATACGGTGGAAGGTGCCGCGCCACTATCGCCATCACTTCAGACGTATCACAGGGCCATTTTGAAGTACATAGGATGCACATGCGAAGGCCTGCTTTGAGAGTTCTTTGTATGGCAGTTCGCGTCTGAGTAAAGATGAATGACAAAAAAAGTTGTCTATCATGTTCAGTGGGTTAGTCTGGGTAAAGGAGTTGGGAGACGAACGCCGTAATGAGTATCAATAGGGTAGGCAAGTTAACATCCCGCTCTTCCAGTTCCAGAAGAATGGAAAAGTAGAATACGAGTGCAACAAGAACGCATTGGGTATTCGCTCCACTCAATAACCGGCAGTATCAGAAGAGAAGTAACGAGCCCAGGAAGGCCCGTGCTGACTCGGAACTGAAATTCCAGCGGTCATAAAATAGCATAGGCATGAGATTCAAGCTGTATAACCATCCACCAGAGCTCTCCATTGGAGGTAATGAAGACAAAAGATTACTTCAATGCGGTCGGTATGGGGTATCTTGTTTAGTAGAATGAGATGCAAGTAGTGTTCCGACCGTATGCGTATAATGCGTATACGGCTTTCCGTATACGGGATACGGCCGTATCGTATAAGAGAAAAACAAGAAAATATACGGCCCGTATATACACGTACGGCCGTATCCCGTATAGAGTTGGGAAAGAAATGCCGGATACGGCATATGCGCCATATACGGAACTCCACCTCGCATGCCCTTTGGAAGGTATTTGTCCCTGGGGAGCAGATTTTTTTCTTTGGAAATCATAATTTGAGTGATACCAAGCACGGCAGGACTGGGGTCAGCGAAAATTTTGGTAATATGCAACCAGGTAAGCGATTATTCGCACACATCCGGGTGATCACATATATGCTGATCTGCTCAGACAGCTATGAAAATCATCCCTAAGCACCATTATCAGTGAACAGAACCTTCATTGCATTGAGTTATACTTTGAAAAAATATTTGTTAGTATGTCCTGATGTGGTAGAGTTGCGGAACCTCCATATACGTGGTATTCCCATATACGGGTGTTCCGTATCCGTATTAGGGTAGGATAGGAAACTCCGAGTTAGCTGTTTCCACAGTTTCCACCGTGGTTTCCCATGGTGTTTCCAATGTTGGCAACACCATAGGCTGGAAATGGTGGTGTGGAAACTGTGAAAACTCAAAAAGTGTGGGTAAGCTTACCACAAGCTAGAACTAGATAGTTTATCATCTGAAAAGGAAAGTTTTGTCGAAGCGCATAAGGTAGAGGAAGTATAAACTCGACTAGCCGTGACGCAACTCGCATGACCCTGACCTGCCTCATTTGGCATCACAACACAACACTTTAATTCAGCCTCCCACAACACACAAACACAAATTTGGCCTCCGTACATCTCTGCAGATTGTAAATACCTACAGATGTATGGTTTTATTTTACAAAAATATTAAGAATTAGTCCTCCAATTAAGGAAATAAGTTTTTATATTCTAAATGGCTCAGAACTTATTTTCCAACATCCTGGTGAAGTTTAAGAAAAAATTGAAATTTTGACCCAAGAATTTTGCTGCTTCCCAGAAGGATCTGAATTACTAATATGCCCAAATATAGTAATATTATCTATGACTAACACATATTAGTAATAACTAATTCTGGCTGGCTTCGTGGGTGATGGGAATAGAGAGTCAGACTGAAAACAAGTCTTTTCAGAGACCTCCAGACACAGCAGCAGACTATAGCTGAAGTCTCAGTGGTTTTCAAGTATCCGAGAAATTTTAACTCGAGATTTTTGCTGCTAGGGTCCTTCCTAATTGGGTTAGATCAGGGTTTCTCAGGGACATCAGTCACATGTGACAGCTAGTTGACTTTATACTTCCTCTACCTTATAAGAATATAAATGAAAACAATTGCAAATACAACAATTAGTGTCTGTTAGGGTTTTGTCACCTGAAGAACTCGAAATACAGCTCAATCGACTTCACAATATTGTCTTGTATAGTCTTCCCAGTTCACTGCCATGCTCAAGCAATTATTATTATTTCATTGCCTTTGGACTTGGGCAATGAGGAGATATGGAAGATGTGATCAATATACATGCAGTTCTGTCGAATTTCTTTGCAATAAATCACTCCCAGTTCACTCAAAGCTTCTTACAAGCACATTACGTGCTGAGTGTATGTGTGTGTCAAATGCAATCTATTTTTTTCGACTCAATGTATGTACAGCTTCAATGACAAATAGACAAAATTACTATTTTTGGAAATATTATGTAGTACATTGCCATGGGTTTCCAACGTTTCCACCATGTTTCCAATGTTTCCACACCACCCACCTGCTGAGTTTACTTGTGGAAACTAGTTTCCACAAGCCCATTTGAGTTTCCTCTTCTACCCTAATCCGTATGAGACCCTGACCACCAAATATACTGTATTTCATACGGTCGTATCCGTATAAGACTTGAGTTATATGGCCGTATCCATATACGATACGGTTGGAACCCTAGATGCAAGGTCGAAGGCTAGCCGTGCACCGTGGGGGCACAGCACTAGAGCTATGGCTTGACCAAAATTGTACTTTTAATAAGCCAATTGAATTACCAATGCTAAGGATGTAAGATAGTGATGCTTTTCATTGCAACTCGAAGTATGGCTGTAGATGACCTTACAGGCATTTACTGGTCCTTTGAACACCCAATACAGATCCACTTGTACACAACACCACAAACATTTAAAAAAATCTAATTACATATCTGAGTAGTCTGCTATGGAGGCTATATGCTGAAAATTTTTTGAGCTGTAAAATGTGCAGGAAAAATTAAATTGTGTGTGTGAAAAAAGTAGGGTAAATGTCACAAAATTAACTCCTTTGAACACGACATAACTGTCACACTAGTGCATGCATGTATTCGCGAGATGCAATCTGCCCGATTACATAATAATGTTGATAAGTCTGCCTGTCACGCTTTTCAAGTCACCTTTATTGTATGCCTTCTATTAATTCATTGGATAGCTCTTTCGCCACAAAAACTAGGCTGCATGTACTTACAGTAGTGGAGTACTGATATATCTGCTTTTGAGCCATGCTCAAAGCATGAATGAATAGCAAAATGCATCTGATTCATTGTTTCTCATTGAGTTTCACTGAAATTCAGCAGTAAATAATTTCTCTGTATTTAACGGGTCATAGTGATTTGCTGAAATTTCGCAGCATTACTCATGTGTATTCTGTCCACCTATGATAAAAATTTCAAGTTGCAAATTGGAGGTTTGAGTGAGTAAATGTAGGGTGTTCAAAGGAAGGGTACTGTTTAAAGGACCAGTAAATGCCTGTATTGAAGAAAAATACCAAATTACTTCCTAAGGTTCGGATGATGGAATGGCGTGAGAATCCCCCACGTGAACAAAAGTTTCCATAAGTGAACAATCAAATCTGACTTATGGTGACGACGGATGTACAGCTTGACAAGAGTCCAAACACCTGTCGTACTAGACTAGTAGTAGGAGTACAGCTACAGCTATGAGCAAGCGTTTATCAGAAGAACTTGTTTCAAATGCTTTCCATACTTACCTCAAGTCGTCTCTGACTCAGGCGAGGAAACATCATCTACTTGATGCCGAGATGCTCAGTAGCGCAGAGGCCGACATCATGATCACAGGTCCGTTCGTCGTGGTCTGTCTTGTTCCGATCAGTATCTGACAGAATCAACACGTGTCTTCAGGACCCGCGTTGTGTCTATACTTCGCAGCTCTGCGCTGCACGACTACACCACCGTCTGTTCCGCTGCCTCTGGATAAGGATAACGAACCAGTTGATCTTGCGGCTGACAACTGTCCACGTCCATTGATCGGATTCATAGAGACCTGGGCTCTAACGGTTCCACTTATTCAGAGTCTAACTCCAGAATATCAACATGATCTAGCGCGGATCATCTGCGGACTTGAGCCAGTAACAACTCCATTGCATCCAGACATAGCTCGCATCGCTGCGGAGCTTCGTGCTGTTGCTATTGAAATCAGCCAAAGGCGTTCACTCCAAGACCGTTATGCGTCGGACTTGCAGGCCGTGCTAGATGTTGCTGATGGAGGAGTTGGAAGACGCGTTGCGAGTTTCGTCCCGCCTCCGATGTATGATCCGTCTCCATCTTCATCCATGTCGCCGTCACCGAACAGCCAGACCGTACCGCTTCCTCCAACATCTCCCTCAAAGTCGGAATTCCTGTCTCCGACAACTCCTTACCAGCCTTCTTCTTCTCGATCACATTCTCCGTCACGCACTCGCACACCCTCACCAGCGCCATCATCTTCCTTCTCGCCTCCACCGTCTCCTTCTTTCACTGACAACGCGCCATCAATACAGCTCATTCGAGAGACTCTCTATGCCTCACTTGCCGATGTTATCGCGCGGCATCGCTATATACGTCACCTTCTGAAATCTGACCCTCCGCGAGCGTATTTTGCAGCAGTCGGACTCGCGATTCTCGACGTCGCGTCTACCCGCACGCGTGTCCTTTCACTTGAAGAAGGGGTCATCTCTACCGGGGAGCCCGAGGTGGAAGTAGAGGGTGTGCTTGGCGCTAAACTCGCTCTTTCTGCGTGTCCGCGGCCTTTACAGCCATTCATGCGTGAACTATGCATGATTGGCGCCGCTGTTCGTGCAGCAGAAGAAGAGGACACTGCAATCGCCTTAGAGGTGCTGTCAACAGATTCCGATGCTGTTCTCCCAGCTCCGCGCATGGAACGAGTACGTCGCATTCTGGAGCGCGGTGTAGGCGCAGAGCATCGTAGGAGACGACACTCTTCCGAATCAGCTACCAGTACCGATGAAGAAGATGCAGAAGAAGGAGAGGAGAATAGAAGACGCAGTATCGAAGGGCGCGCGATTACTCTGACGAACCGCATCAATGCCCTCGCTCTCGGAATGTTGAAACTACGCGCCTTTCGTGATCGCCAGAGGGAGATCTTCAAGATCCTTGCTAGCGTTGTCTCATAATCACGGTCCACTTATGATACCCCTCCCTCCTCCCGGCGGATTGTAGCTTACACATCTCATTTCAGACTTGGAAGTATTGTACAACTACATCTCATCTATCGTACTGTATGCGAATGACAATCACTGAAGCTTAATCTCAAGTGCTCCTCCGTGTTCAACCAGTTCTCGAATCTTATTCTTTATGTTGGTAACAATCCTGGCTCGTCACATCTGTTAGTTCCTCAGTCTCCTGGCATGCGTGCTTTTCTTCGCGCAAAATGGACACTACTGCAAGCAGACTTGCAGAATCAAAAACTGCGCCTTTAGAACTCAAAGGTGTTCTCAGTGGTGCATTTCCCAAGTTCGACATTGCCTATTTACGATGATGTCGTAGCTCCTTTTTCGGACAGCATTCTCTTCCTCGACTAGCACTTTGTACATTCGTTCCGAAACAAACGAAGGCATCAAAGTTTCAGCCTGGCACGTTGTTTCTCGTTAATCAGTAAGTTTTGGTCCCGCAATCTGTTCTTCATGAGGATATTTCCCTGAAAAATGCTATGTCTACGTTCGGAGAAATTAAATTTCTACTAATTTGGTATTAACACCTCTCTACTGCCGCTGCCATTATCCCAACCGACGACTCTCTTTCTCGTTAGTGGTTACTGTAATCACTAGTGCACTAAAAAAGTCAATTCCTGGGCGTGTTAGCAAACAAATTTGGTCAGAGACATAATATGCTTACAGAGCCGAAGGTCTGAAGGCCATATGCGTAGTTACAGCTCTGGCTTACTCACCTGAGACGATCCGGAGCGCCGTGGTTTCACATGAAATGGATAGTTAGACGCTGTTCAACGTTTTTATTTTACTGTGGCCAGTGAATCATTCTGGGTCTGCTCCACCTCCACTAGATGAACGAGTCACTAAATATGCACCGTTTCAAGATGCACGGCCGACATTACTGCGCTGGAACTTTTCTTCCGAGAAAGCGAGGAACGTCGGAACTGCAGTGCGTACTAGTAACATTCGGCCGGGCCGGATCAGCCAAATCACTGATGAAGACGGCCTGCGTCAAGTCATAGTACTGAGCATAGTACAGCTCGTTTCTCCCATCACAAGACATTTAGAGCAGACAATGCTAAGGCTCGTCCTGCGGGCCACGGATCCCCGAGTTTGTCGCCAATACGATCACAGCAGCTTCCTACGGGCGTTTTCGTATGCATCAAATGCTTGCCACCATGTATCACCTGCAACACTGCAAACGAGTCATCTTGTGTCGGATGGAACGAATCCTAATAACACTATACTTTGATACAACTAACCAGCTCACCTGAACTCATGTACAGAATTGTTCATCCATCGATAAATTCACAGAATTTGTCCACGCCGGAAGAAAAAAAAGCTGGCTCTTGGAACTTAAATGCACAGCTAAAGATTAGGAAGTCATCTCACGAATGTGATGACCATACTGGTCGGCGAGTATGATCTCAGGTGAGTTACAAGTTGGAGTTGCCACCTTGCCCGACCGAGTCATCACCTTTGCGCACCAATGCAATTCATTACTGATCCTACTTCGGGACCTTGAACAGGCGAATCCAGCCAGTATCGGGCACCTGTTCCCGATCAATGCATCAAAAATTTGTTCCGTCGCTCGCGCATACCAATCTACTACTCACTACCCACAGATATCCCAGCCTCTTTCTCCAAAAGCATCGCATCCAAACGAAACGGATGCCCTTTCCGAGAAGTTGCCTGAATGTCTGGACTTGCGAAGGAACAGCCGATTCCGAGCCCTAGGAGGACTCGGCTGTTCTTTTGCATAATATAAAGGCAGAGCTGTTCTGCAGCATAATTCACCAACCCAAGTATGAAGTCCCTCGCAGTTCCGACCCTTGCCTTTGCTATCTGTCTCGTCCTTGCCCTCTTCGGAAGCAGCGCGTCTGCTAGCCCCCTTCCTGTGAGTGATGCCGCTGTCTCCCCCGATAACCACACGAAGATCTGACATTACCGAAGTGTCAAGGATGCATATTTGGCGGTGCCAAAACCGAAGTAATCTCTGCTGCCCCCGAGTCAGCTACAACGAGGACAGTCGAAGCATCTGATCTACCTTCGCCCGTCGTCCCGACGAGTGCCAAAGTTATCGATAGATCATGTCCTGGCTGCACATTTGTTATTTCGGCTTCAGCAACAACGAACCCTGTCGAATTCACTGCGTATGCGACACCGGCAGCTACTACCGACGATAGCGATAGTTGTCCGGGATGCATCATCCCATCAGCTATCTGATCGAGTGAGTGTCATTAATCCAACTTCCGACCAAGTGTGCTGAACCTGACTCGTCCTCGACAGAAGGCCCGGTTGTTTATGCGTCTCAATGGAAACGTCGAAAGGAACTTCTAGTTATTGACATCACATCCTTCCCATCGGTGCCTTCAGTAATATATCCGCCCGTGTAATCCCTGTATGAGTATAATCAAATGATATTGGATGTTAATGGTACAATGAGTTGGCAAGTACATAAGTTAGAATAGAACGGAACGTCAGGATACTTCCTCCATGTCCTCGTCTTCATCATCTTCTGGTTCATCATCAACGCCCATATCTGCATCAGGCTCTGCCTTCATGAGTTCCCCAGCCGCTCCTGAATATTCTCCATTTTCCGACTTGACCTACATATTGTTAAAACGCGCGAACTGAAAGTTATCTGAGGGGGGCTTACCGAGTCCTTGAAGTTCGCCTTTAGCTCATATAATCCGTTGAACTCACCGCTGCGATGAAGATCAGCAATCTCGCCGAGTACTTCTTTAAGATATGCCTCAGGTTGTTCAGTGCGACTTCGTAAATCCTTGGCCGACCAGCGTGGACGTTCTCGATACAAGGCAAAGAGCAGATCGAGTAGTTGGTTACGAGGCATGCGAGCGAAACGCTCGAATGTGCCTTTGGCAGGTTTTGGTTTCGGTTTCTAAATAGAACGTTTAGAAAACATCAGCATAACGGAAGAAAGCACGACGCACGACCAAGCCTGCGAAGGCACTAGATGGTGTTCCCATTCCAGCACCAAGCCTGTTCATACGGCCCACACCACCAGCCTCCGCAACATCCATAACCTTCGCGGTCCGCCTCGGCGTGCTTGCCGCAATCGCTCGCTTCTTTAATCGTTGGCGATATGCATCCGTCAGCTTCGGACGCATGGAACACTCGTGTTTGATACGGCCCGTTAAGATAGTCGATCGAGCGCGCGAGCCAGGAGTTACTTCTTTCTCAGCCACCACAATCTGGTTCTCGACAGCCTGATTAATCATGTCCAGCTCGTATTCCTCAAACGTCCCCGGGACAAGAGGTGGAGCCTCTGTCGCACTTGGGTCTGAAGGGTTGGGTGGATTTACGGGAACAAAGAGGACGAAGCGTGGCTTGCCCGTTCGCGGATCTGGGTCGTACGCTCGAAGCGTAGCAAGGTGGACGCCGTCTCTATTTATCGCGGCCCATTTCTCCATCAAGTGCTTGGGCACCTTGACGCACCATGCACGACCACTCCCACTCTGCATGTCCATGATTTCGTCGGGGTCAGGCTGAGTCTCGTCTTCGAGCTTGACGTCGACATCAGGTTTGCTCTCGTGTATCTCTGTATCATCCATCTTTTATTCTGATGTATGGATAGTCGCACGCAAGCAAGGTCTTGAATATGGATGTGAGGATACAGGTTCAGGTCACTCAGGCAGGATGAACAAGAGAATCGGTCACGTGTATAATGATCTGCTTTCTAAATCGTCGATCAAGAAGAGATCGACGGTACAATGGCAACTCACTTCACTTCTCAGTCTTCTCTCCTCTCGACAACGAAGCAGCACGAATCCCGTGGACACATAGCTCTCTTAATACTCGTCTGCGCGGCGTCATCATTTTTATACGTTCCTCGCTTCGATGCGTGCACTGTCGCATTCTTTGTTGAACATCTAACGTGGCTTTCATTTCTTTTCACCCTTCGGAATTGAACCGTATTTTCCTGCGTTTCTCCTGTAATTGCCGAAGTTGGTTGTGAAGACCTGTCAGTTTTCGCAGTTACTCCTTCGTCTGATTCTGTGCCTCGCCGCGAGTGCTCTTCTTCTCCTCCTCCGATTGGAGACTAACTACTTTCCTATGGATATCATCGAGTTTCAGCGTTGGCGAAACCAGATCTGTGACATCACGTTGTTCCCATTTGCATCCTCTTTTTTCAACGTCGTGACTTTTTTTGATCGCTTCGTCTGCCTCCCTCTGACGGCTCTCGATTATAGAATCCGTGTTCTTGTACAAATTATATCAGGCATTCACTTCTTCCCGAGCATTCCCCCAATAACGTAGCAACGACCTGCCATTATCAATTGATCCCTGCTCAAACATGATCCTAGTATTATCAAGAAACTTCATCGCTTCTTGATGCGAGTCATCGAGTGGTTTTTCTCGGGAATTGCAGATAAGAGTTTTCTGTTCGTACCGATGATTGAATTCCGTGCCTAGGTTTTTGATATTTTGCATTGCAGGTTTGCTGGAACCTCTATCCCTCTGCAGCGTGGCTATCACCTCCAACGGTGCGGAAATGTCCTGTTCAAACTGGGAGAACTTCAGTTTCGCTATTCTTAATTACGAAGTAGATTGTGAGTGAGGCTGAAGTCAATCTTTCGGCATACTACTTTGCAATACTCGAGTACTGAATCGAGCAGATTTCCTCGCGTAGGCGTTTCGTTCTGGGGATGTCTAGCAGGTATTGTCTATGACTGAAGTCGTGGGCAGTTGTAAAGGGTAGCGTTTCGTTCTGGGGATGTCTAGCAGGTATTGTCTATGACTGAAGTCGTGGGCAGTTGTAAAGGGTAGGAAAGCATACGGTCCAATCAAATGGAAAGAGCTCTACGTAATTCTCGTACTGACAGAGGAGCAAAGTAATTCATCGGCTTCCGTCGAACGAGAACTGATACTGCCGGAGCGAAGTGATATAATGAACGAGTGCAAAATTGAACAGAATTACACATGCAACGCTTCGTAGACAGTATTGTCGAGGCGCGAGACCATCGGGCGTGATTTGTAGTATCGCGTTCAGTGACCACCAGACCACTCCGGCATCCAAGTCAGCCATAATGTCGAAGGTCACCTTGACTAGTCTAGCTGAGTACTGTCCAAGTACTTCCTGCCGATTCCGTGCCACTCGCCCGTCAATGTTATCTTGGGCAGGCGATGTTATTTCGTCACTTGTAAGTCTATTAGACTCAAATTACATGTGTATCAGAGCTGACCGTGTTACTTTCCTTCGACGGTATCCGAATTTCATTTCTTGTTTCCATGATCTTTCTGCCCGACCTACTGAATCTCCGATGCCGATTGAATGTTGAACTCCGTCGTGTTCTGGCTTGTGAAGAGTCTCAATATGTAAGCTTCACTCAGTCTATGATCATTCAAACATCATTTTTAAAGACGTCTAGAGTGATCCCACATCACTAGCTACTCTAATTGTCTGCATGGGTTCCATCCTTCCTATTTGTCCATTCAAGGTCGTCAGAATTTATACAATGCGTCGTACTTGGATCCTTGCAAAATTTGCTGCATCTTTCTGTTCCTTTTCTAGCGCACGTTATCGTAACTGTTCGAGGTTCTGTTGTGCCTGAAATTCGACAACGGAACGAAGAAGTATCCGATCTTCTGGTAGTTGGAAGCATCGTCACTCGCATCTAAATGAATGTCACCAAACAGACTCTGGAATGGATCGGATATCTTCATTTCTTTGAGTAAAAATCTCTGAAGAAGTGATGATCAGATTCACATCAGAGTGAAGGTGAGAACCTATTTATGGTCACATCAAATTTGATTCACTTACTTGTGCGTTAGCTGTAGTCTGAAGCTGTGCTTCCAGTGTAGGAAACCTCCACCCCTCGTCCGTGTTCATGGATCTGAAAGGCCCGAAAGTGTTTCTTTTGGGCGCGCGAATACCTGGAGGCATTCTGACTCGGATACATACAGTACTCATGAGTTTCACATTTTCGGAATTATTTTTCACTTTGTACTTGACGTGGGACTCATTTCTCTGTTTAAGATGCTCCGTAAGTACCTTCCTTGCCTTTCTGTCCACGCGTTTCTGAAGGCTTGCTCGGAGGGCAGATGATGTTGCATCTCCTCGTCCATTTTCTTGCTTATTTGATGGTAACTATTCCTGAATCCATGCGGTAAACGTATATATCCTTAGCTTCTGCATTAATCCTCATCAACTCGGTCGCGCACGACTCCAAATCTTCAAGATCTTTCTGGGTAAAGTTCCGAGCTTCCTTCACCCTTCGCTCCACTCCCTTAAGTTTTCCGAAACAGATATCAGCCCACTTTGTAGATTCACAATCTTCTCGCCAATTTCCTTGCACATTTCCAGTTTTGCAAGGGCTTCCTTGTGGGCTCGATTCCAACGACGAATCATTGCTTCGCTTTCTGAGTGCTCTCCATGCTGAAATATATATACGGAATCGCTCAGAAGCTTCATCACGTATCTTTCTCGAGGTCTCTGACCTTTTGAAATGCAGAGATACTTATGGCTTCTTCAGGTATGTTCTGTTCCGTCAAGTTTGGTCCATTAGCGGGTCTTTTCAACATGCCAAGAGCCTCAGAGAATGCTTTGACGCCTTCTTCAAACTCGAAGACCCTCAGCTTCGCTTTTCTAAGATACAGATATAAGTAGCAAGTTAGTTCGAAGTCAATCTTGCTGCTGGCCACACGACAGTTTTCATGTGCCAAATCATATTGATTCTTTGGTGGTGGAGCTTGTGCTTTTTTCCTTAGGCGAAACGTTTTTCTGCTGGAGACATTCTGCTAGTACCGCTGTAGGACTCGGAAAATTGTTCACTCTCGAGCAGGCGAACCAATATTTATGCAATCATTGTATTTATGAGAGTGCAAATAGTATCTAGTATCGTAGGCGGTTGGGAGAGTCACATCTAGTCTATTATAGGCGGCTGAAGGCGGCTAACTCCGAGTCCGAGTACCAAATCTGCTCAGCAATCTACCAACCAATTACGGATTTTGCAGGATCAGCTTCTGAAAAGAACTTGCACAGCGACTCCCATGAACTACGTTGAACTTCTAATTCTCGGCGCAGGCTGGACATCAGATTTTCTCATACCTCTGCTTTTGCAACATGATATCACATTTGCCGCTACGACACGCGACGGTCGAGATCGCTCTGGATACAAAACCCTGAAATTCGAGTTTGATCCTGACTCGGAAGATCCATCTGCATACCGTATCTTGCCTGACGCACAGACTGTACTCATTACGTTCCCGATATACAAGAGTGGAGGGTCAAAGACATTGACTTCGCTTTGGAAAGAGACGCATGCAGAATCAAAAGCTGCGTTTATCCAACTGGGATCAACTGGGATCTGGAATGTGAGTCTGGAGTCAAGTTTGTCAACTTCGATATTGATATTAATTTTCACTCGTAGGGAGATCCAACTCTCAAATCACAGCAACGTCCTATATGGCTTGATCGTCATAGTAAATTTAACGCTGCCAACGACCGTGCACGGGCAGAAGATGAGCTCCTGGGGCTTTCGCCGACAATTCCAACAACAGTTTTGGACCTCAGCGGTCTATGGGGTGGACAAAGGCACCCTCGAAATTGGGTGCAACGGGTTGCACCTTCCAAGGTTGCGCTATCACAGAAGGTGAAAATTATGACTAGTCAAGACAAATATCACATAGGTCTCCTGAGATTGATATTTCCTTGTTCCGCTACAGGGTAGCATTCATTTGATTCACGGTGTGGATGTCGCGCGTGCCATTATGGCCGTACACTCAAAATTTTCGGCTGCCTCTGGAGAACGATGGTTGCTTACAGATTGTCGCGTGTATGACTGGTGGGATCTTGCATCGGCGTGGGGTGGTAGCGTTCCTGCCAACTCTCCTCCAGCTGGGGACTCCTCCGATCCTTCTAGAATCGTTGGTCCGCAACCGGCTTGGGTGAGGGAACTCATGAAGGAGAGCGGCATCCATGCGCTTCCTCGACCTCATAGCACCTTTGACCGTGCTCTCGATAGCCGCGAGTTCTGGGATACATTTGGGCTTAGTCCGTCGAAGACCCTGCTTTCTGCTTAATTATCGCTTCGTAGACCCGGTAACTTCAACTGATGTAAATATATATAAAAAAGTTCCAGCAAGATATAGATGCATTGGTATGGGCGTCGACAGCGTCACGCGGAATCGGGCGCTCTCAAATGAGGTGAAGCAGGGTCTATGGTAATTGAACAGAGTATAGAAACACCTTTGATCATATATTATATATATCGACTTGAACGAATATGGAGCTGCAAAATGTAAAAAATGGCTTCAATCTCAGAATAAGAGTGAACATAGCGAAGAATAGGGACAAAAGGGGAGAGAAAACAGTATAAAGAAATTCTAAACTCGAGAAGAAGGCCTCTTGAGTGAGAAAGACGTCCACAAATTACGGGATGCAGGAGATTCTGATGTAGGAAGAAGAGTGTAAGGATGTTGAATAGTACGGATGGACAGCGTGCGCTTGTGGCGGAATAAATTCTCGCTAAGCACCAATGAAGCTATTGGTTTGCGGTGATGCTGCGAGTGTTTTTGCTTCACGGAAGCAGGGTATGACGGAAGCTGTCCCGGAGATAGAGAACTCGTAGGTGCCCTGTTCGAGATGTCAGATAAGCCACGAGGTTTGCTGCATGCTTGTCTTGCAAGACTTGAGGTTCGCCGTGTCGACTTCTCAAAGTCTTTGCCAGAAATTGAACCTGCTTTCTTGACTCTAGTTGCCTTCCCCAAAGCGTCAACGACTTGATTTACGAGAACTCCATTCTTGGCGGTCTTACGCACCGAGGAGGACTCGAGCAATGCACCGTCTTCCTTGATTTCTCCCTTAGGAATTCGCGGTCCAGAAATCGTACCGAAGGATGATCGCTTTTTGAGACTAGATCGAATAATGCTCAACTGAGCTGAGATGCTAGGCTTCCGCTTAACGAAGGCCGGAGTTCCTGCATGATCTGCACAAAGGCTCCCAGTCTGACAGGGACATGAGGATACGCGAGGATCGTCAAACGGCGATTGAGCAACGCAAGAGTCCGAGAAGGGGTCGCTTCCATCGCTCGTCATTGGTGCAAGCGGCGCATTCGCAGTTAAAGCATCGTAATGAGCACGCTTCAATACCTTCACCAATAGTCTGTCCGTCGACCGTCTCCTTAATGGAGCACTTGAGAGCACTAGGATGTCATGTCGGTCGTCAGCTGAGTTGGAGGAACGTGGATAAGGAGGGACAGCATTCCCTGTAAGTCGATTACCTGACCTCGGCCTAAAGAACTCTGAACCAGGCACGAGAAGTGAAGGTATGGCAGGCAGGTATAGTGCCTCCGTATTAAGCTGCTTCATCAGGCACTTCCTCAATTTCTTGATGCTTTCTGGACGAGGTGAGAAGTAGCAGGGATAGGCTGGTGTTGATGCACGACCGAAGATGCAGGGGTCTCGAGCGAAAGGATTCGGGATAACAAATCGAAGTTCTGGGCTTCTCTGCATCTCAATGCGACGTTCTAGCAGGATTCGCTGTGCATGCTCTTTCGTCACGAACCTACGGGATGCTAGAAGCACGCCGCGTCGAGTACATATTGGCAAGTTGACCATTTCTGGAACCATGGACGACTCGTCTGAGCCGAGACTTTCTGCAGTGAGGCGAAGTGAAGAGATTTCGGAGCGAGAGTCGCTGTACTGATTGGGCTTCAGATCGCTGACAGAATCGTCCTCTCTTGTGCATGACGCTTCCTTGAGCGTATTCCCTAATTTCTCAATCTCCGAGATAAGGGCTGACATCCTATTGTTTCTGATGCCGGCCAGATTAGAACATATTCGTCTCACTTAGATGGAAGCATAGCAATCGTAGAAGCTTACCGCAGAGTTTTATCCAGATCGTCAATTGTATTGTCCCTCAGCCTCGTGTCGTTGAGGACGTCATTGTCGTGATCTTTTGCACTTGCGCTTGAGCTGAAGTGATGTTCTACGGCATATTCTGTAGGAGACCGTAGGATGTACTCCGGTTTTGGTGTGGAGCGTGACACAACCCTGGTCTACAGTGAAACCGTCAGCCACCATACTTCAGAAACATGTCGTCAAAGATCTTACCTGGGCGAAGTCGACGCCATCTCGGTTGACAGCACCTGCTGCGTCTTCCAGTGTACTCAGCTGACCGGTGTCTTCATCGTCGCTATTAATGAATGGATTCCGACTATCCTCAAGCTGTATCAAAGTATTGTCATCTTCATCGATCTGCTTCCAGTTATCAGAATTGCAGAAATCCCATGCGAATGGGCCGGTCCCATAGAGCAGCTTGGGCTGGGATATATCGTCGACAGTAATCCGCCCTGCTTTGATTCCGTCCTCGAGATCGTATTCCGGGTGTCGAAGGGATCCGTTCCCGAACAAGGAGAGGCGGGAAGGGAGCGGAGTGAAGTTGTAGCTATAGTCCCTGTTTCGAATGCGCTTTATGAAGCGATGCATGGAGTATACGATGAGCAACACGAACACCAAAATGCATGGTATTGCAAGACCAAGGAAGAGTACCTGGTGGTTTGAATGAAAAGTGGTTCTGGTGCCAGTGATCTCGACAGAGCGAGTAAAGAGCGTGGGTAATGCGAGCAAGGGCATATGGAAGGAGCGTAAAGCCGAAAGTGCGCGATAGTATCAAAAAGAGATGGATGTAATTGACCAAAACATCCGGGCAACGAGCTACGACTGTGGCGAATGTCCGTCCTTATACTGACTTCGGCCGGCAGGACGTTTCAGCTCAGACTGGTCCTGCAAAAGCGTCATCACCTAGAACTTCGAGTTCAAAATTTGAGGATTGAACTAATGGTCAACACGTCAGCATGAAATAGACTGTATCGACTTAAGACGATCCCAAAGTGTTAAGTGCTGCGATCAGGTCGTCGGTGCATGTAGTTGCCTTCCATGAGTAAAAATGACAACTAACCAAGGTCGCGTAAATCATAGCTATAGTCCAGAGTATACATTGTGGCAAGCTTTTGCTTCAGTGGTCCCAACGCACGAAAGTAGTCGATCGTGTTCTGATAAAAGCACGGGAAGGAGGGGGTATGTAGATATTCGAGAGTGAAATCAGACGCTCGGTGTGAGATGCAAGGTGGAAAAAATGATACAGCCATTGATATCTTGATGTAGATTTCTGTTCGGGCTCTGTTGTTGGGATTGGGAAAAGCCTGAGATCGTAAGAGCTGGGCCAACTTCTTAACATGTATGTAAATAACGTCCAGCGGCGTGAGAAATCAATGATCTGATCTGTATTCGAGGAGATCATAAACTAGTGATCTGAAGAATATTATACTTCAAATTCAAATTTTACACAAGTGCTGACGTGTGTTTCAAGTCTCTAATTTGTGGTATAGAGTATTTTTTGTTCTTTCTAGTAAGTAGTATTCGTACAACGAACAAATAAATACCGACCTTCCTCGAGATCCCAATTATGCAGCAGTAGTACTGCTACTTCTACTGATCATCAGATCAGTATCAATGTGTTTCATTGGTGGACTTAACTTCTTAAGGAGAAAGAAAGTGCTATTTTTAACTCCTTTAGACCGTGTTACAAGTAAGAGCTGCATCGAGCATACCGAAGATCCATTCGTACAGCAATCGTAGGGCAAGGTTCTTAAGTCGGGAAGACGGACATCGGGAATCGATTGACAGAGCTTAGAAGGCAGAGAACTGTTACGCAGAAGCGAGTTGTGTGAGAGGACCAAGACCAAAAGAATGGACATATCACTTCGCTGTCATGATGCTGTTTGGTGATACACATAGTGATGATGGACGTGTGGACTTTAACCATCTTGAAATACGGGGAAATACTTCGGTGCAGCAGCTTGACGCAGGGATTTGGTGGAAGGAGGAAGAAAACAAAGGCTTGCCTTATTTTGTTTCTGGGTTGCTGAGCGGAGAAATGAGCGCGCAATTGAATTGAAAATCGCCCATCAGAAATGCATATCCTTTTCTGGAAATCCCCACTCTGATCGCCGGTTTCATCACTTGCCGGAAATAGCAACCGCTTTCATATCCATCCTCGCTCTCTTCCCCTTCTCTTTCTCCCTCCTCGTCGCCCCCCGCCCCCGTCATCGCCCGTCGACGACGACGTACCTCCCGACATCGTGACCATATCTCCCTCGAATCTCGTGGTTTTTTGTGCCCTTTCTTCATCGAGAAAAGTCTCTCGCATTCAATGCAGGTGTAGTTTGTAGACGGTACGCGTCTTCTCATTGTTGCTCGTTACTCCCTGCTGATGATCAATGAATGTAGATATCCGACCATAACTTTCATTCAAGTTTACATTCTCTTCGTTTGCCTTTCCTTAGTATCTATGGCAGAAGGGAGAATGCACCGCGTTCATCGTCGTCAGGTCACATCTATTCCACCTACACCATCAGGCTCTGCCTTCACTGGTGCAGCGACTCTGGAAGATACTTCGAATATCATTACAGCGTCGCTGCTCGTGGACGCAAGTGCGACGGGAGATCCAGTAGGACCTCAGACGACGATATCGATCTCCCCGACTTCATCGCCATCTAGTCTCGCCACATCGTCCTCCTCTCCAGCGTCGGAATCAGCTTCAGAATCCGACTCGATTTCGGTAGGCGCCGTGGTAGGGATCTGCATCGGTGTATTTGCTGGACTGGCCATCCTTATTTTACTCGCTTACCGCTACGTTTCGCGACGCCGAATTAGTTCGCCGAAGGGAATTGGAAAGGAGGCGGAGCGCCGCAAGAGTGGACGCGAATTATGGGTCAAGATGGAAGAACATGATGGTGATGGCAGCTACGAAAAATATGCCATCAAGCGCACTACGATGAACTCTATCTCGCCTTCAGATGGCACTGGTACGACGACCGTTGGACGTTCGATTACGGTGAAGAGCGCTAAGAGTGCGAAGACCTTCAAGAGCCTCGGCTACGGGACAAACCTGGGTCTCGCAGAGACGTTCAAGACTCCCGACTTGCCTCCACAGCTTGAATTTACCGATTCTGACATTGGAACTGGACGAAGCTTCGTCGGAAATGCTGTCTCGATCGCACCGTTCGCTCGCGTTGAAAACCCACCTATATCTTGGGATGGTGAAACTGTCGGTGAGGGACAATCGTATCTTTCGCTGAAGAGTGGGTCCGTACAGTATGCAACCGTGAAAGGTCCAGTAAGCCCACAGATGGTAATCAGCTATCAGACGCCCCCAGCGGTCGAGACGGAGATACTTCAGTGGGAACGTGCGGAAGTTGTCAGTCCGGACGGTGCAGAGGCTTATGGTGGCGTTGATGAACCGAGGCACCCGTATGCCATGCGTTTCTCACAGGAGACCGTCCGAAACTTGCCCGCGCAGCCTCAACTGGCCTCGCAAGGGCAGACTCAGACCGAAAATCCATTTGGCGATCAAAACCCATTTGACGACCCTGCGTCGCGATCGACCCCGGCCACTTCAGGGACCTCCGACTCTGAATCGTTCTTCACGACGAAGTCTGACCTCACTATGCGCACCGGTGCTTTTGCCGCCGCCACTGCGACGGCTACTCACCACGAGCGGATGGACAGTAACGAGCGCGCAATGGCTTCTCTTATCGCCGCATTGAATATCACGCAGGACGAGGCACGCGAGCGGCTCGGTGCGGCCATTACGCCAACATCCCGAGAGAGCGCCGCTTCTGGTTATAGCCTTGGGCTACAGAGTGACGAAAGCAAGGTCTCGCTCGATGAAGCGAGTTTCAAACAATTCCCTCTGCCTCCCACGGACATCAAGCGTCGTCCCGCTTCCTAGTTCCATAGACTGACCCGTGCAGATGCATTGCATGGACCAAATCTGAAGCGTCTCTTCATCCGCGGCCAACGCTGATCTCGTCCGCTTTATCCATCATCATACACCCTTTTTCTGTCTTCACAGACTTTATTCGGCTCCTTAAGCTAATTTTCTTCACCTGGAAGCTTATGTTAGTTATTTATTTATCGCGTGACAGTCTCTTCTATAACGTCATCGCCCACGCCCTTTCCGTCATCTATATCCCTTTCACTAGCTCGCGCTAGCGCATGCTGCGTACATTCGATGATACTTATCTACGTTTGGCTCTGGTCGTGGGCTGGCATGGCCCGCGTCGGAATGCTTTCGACGTCCTTGTACGCCATGTCTTGTACAGTGTCCCCTAGCTGATTTATCCACTGACACTCCCTTATTACCTGTATACCATTATCGTTCTTCGCACGCCCCTCTTGAGGTTCCCTAAAACTTCTCCGTCGCTCCTTGAGAATAATTTGCCAATTGATGCTTATTACTCGTATTAACCTTTTTTTTCGCGCTGTTCTTCCGTGTATATTTTTATTCTTGATGGCCTCTTATTTACTTGCACACGACCTCCCTTCCCCAGCTCTGTAGTGTATTCGTTAATATGGAATATAAAGTATACCAACAGACTGCCAGGCCAGAGGTTTTGTCTTAAGTACCGCATGAGGTGCGTCGATGAGTGACATAATGCTAATTATGTAATTGTGATCATCATCAAATCTTAAAATAGCCTTCTTCTCTTGAACTTGACATGCACGTATTTGATCTTGACCGAAGTGACCGACCCTCCGCTATTATGATATTCGAGTCATTGGGCTATGATGGAGACTCTAATTATTGTTGCAGTTCTATTATGAACTTGATGTTAGTGTGAAATCACAGCTGCAACGGCGTCTACAGCAGCTCTGTTTCTTTGTCCTCACCTCGACGCTCCACGATAGGTTGGCATTTCTGCTAGATTGTCTCCGCTGCTGAATCAGTTTTATACTGTCTCTGAACGACGTCTTGCCTCTGAAGATGGACATTGCTACTACAGCTGTTGATGCTGCGAAGCAGATCTACGAAATCATCAGTTTAGTAAGTCACTATTTGATCGTGGTTCCCGACAAGCAACTCGTTACCTCAACCTATTGCAACAGATACGTGATAACAAGGAGGCATGCGTGCAGCTATCTCTCCAGCTCATGAATGAGATACAGAGCCTCGAGGAATTAAGAAAAGGGATGGTGAGCGACGCCCTTCCAGAACTGGACAGTCAGATTGCAAGCCTTGCAAGGTGGCTCCGTATCATGTCTCATATATCAGTGTCCTGAAACATTCCCAGCGATTTAGGAGACCTGCTGTATACGTGTAAGAAGCTCCACAAGATAAAGCCAGGATTTCGAGGCAAGATCAAGTATTTCGTGAACACCAGAGTTGATCCTTGGAGCATTGAAAAGAAACTTAAGGAGGTGGAGAAGAAAGCCGGCAAAGCCTACACTCTTTTCTTTGTAGGATTGTCTATCTCATGCCATTCAAGAATTTCACTCACTGGTTCACAGACCTTAGCTCACGGAAGAGAGCAGATTTGCTTAGCGGAAATCAAGGAGGGTGTGATGAAGAATGATGAAAGCATCAATCAGTTGAAACAGTCCCTAGGCAATACACTTCAAGCTCGCCAAGATCAATCCGAATCCTTCAATTTATTCGCTGCCGATGACAGATACCGGGAAGATAGAATGTCTCAAGAAGAGACTCTGGTAAGCTAAAAACAACTGAGCTAGTGCTGAACTTGACATGCGTTTTCCTAGGCTCTAGAGTCTGCTGACGGACAACAAGAAGACGGTTATCCGTCATGCGGTCCTAGCGCCCCAAGGAACATTGCTGTCTCCTTGCCAATTGGCGAGCAAAGGGCAGATCAACGCCTATTCGAAGCGAAACGAACCCCGAAGCTCAAGATAACGATCAACGAGGCAATACAGGAGATGCTGTCATTGCTCAGAAACCTTCACAATCCAAAATCACACGAGCCTCTTTCACAGTGGGTTCTGAAGGCGATTAGCCTTTCCAGCACACTGTGTTCTCCTCTCGGGCTTGTCTCTGAATCAATCCAGCTCTCCGAAATTTGTTTGTCAGTTCTACTTCCAGAGACCGACAAGAATCCTGAGGTTTTCCAACCGCTACTAGCAAAAGCGTTTATTGTCTATGCAGAAGGACTCGAGACAAACGAACAGCAGGAGGAGGGGTTGGATAAGTTGCATGAAGCATTAAGCATTTACAGACAACTCGCCGAACGAGAACCAGATGCGTATGGCCCGGACCTCGCCTCGACACTTGATGTCATGTCCGAGGTATTAATGTATCTAGGCCGAAACGAGAAGGCGGCCGATCTCTCGACGGAGGCTGTCTCAATTATGAAAGACGCGGCAGAGAAGAATCCTGCAAAATACGAGAGCGAACTGGCGCGCTTGCTGCGCAATCAAGGTTATGCCTTCTCCTATTGTAAAATGCTTCCAGAAGCCGCTAAGGCCCGTGGGCAGTTGGTCAATGTGCTCGAAGAGCTCGCACGACGAGAACCAGAGATCTACACTCCGTACCTACCGGGAGCGCTCAAAAACCTTTTTGTGAGCCTTCGCAGGCTGGATCGGTGTCAGGAAGCTCTCAAGGTGCTTAAGCGAGAAGTTGAAGTCAGACAGCAGGTCTCGAAGAACGATTTGATAGAGCACACCTGCAAATTTTCGGAACGGTTCATGGGTCTGGCCACAAAATTAGTGGTGCAATGTCACCTTGACGACGCTTATGATGCCTGCGAAGAAGTGGCCAAACTGCGAGACGGACTCGAGGACGATTCTCCCGGCGCTCATGGATGCGCATTGGCCGATACATACGACGAGTTATCGAAGCGTCTCGGTTGGCGCGAGCAAGCCGTCACAATAGCTGAAAAGAGCGTCAACCTTAAATCTGAACTGCTCGATGGGAACTCGGAAAGAAACTTTTCCTTGGTGAAGTCTGTGTGCAATTTGGCAATCAGGCTTTCAGGAGTTTCGAGAACTGGCGAGGCACTCTCCAGTGTTAACGGTGCCATTGTCATGTGCGACGGGTTTAAGCGGTGCGATCCTCAAATATTTGAGCCTTTGTTGGCAACCTGCTTCGTCGCAGAGCGCGATATCTTATTCAGAGCTGGTCGGCACAACGAGGCACTCAAGGCTACGTCAAAGGCTGCTGAGCTCTGGTTTTCTCTCATTGATCACGATCCGACGATGTACAGGTATGAATACGCGAGGGCGGAGTCTTGGCTAGCGATGAGTTACGAGGCTACCGGAAAGGTAGAGGACTCAATCCGTTGTGCCAAAGCTGCCGTCGACAATTTTGAGATCCTAGTGGACGAGGACCCAGAGCCGTACCGGTGTGAACTGGCAAGAGCGTACAATATTCTGGCCATTAGCCACGGCAAACTCGACCAGAGTCAGCTGGCCCTCCCGCACGCCGAGAAGGCTCTAGAAATTGTCAGGGAGCTCACCAAAAAGGACAGCAAAGCGTATATAGACGATTTGGTAAAGTCGCTGGAGACGATTCACTCGGTTTTCTCCAAACTCGGACGAAACAAGGAAGCGCTAGATGCAATCAAAGAGGCTGTGGATATCTACAGGCGACTTGCAACCGAGAAGCCGCAGACGTATAAGCCCCTACTAGCGTCGGCCTTGCATACGTACTGCGCGGGTCTCAGTAGGACATCCCAGGAGAAAGAAGCTCTCAAAGCGATTCGAGAAGCCATAGATATTTACAAGGGATTGGAGAAGGAGAAACCCGAAGCCTACGAGAGCCGACTAGCTGACTCACGGCGTCTTCTTTCTCAGTTGATGAGCAGGCTAAGTATGATGGCCAACTTGAAAGCTAGTGGGGAAACGGGCGACGCAAGTTCTTGAGCTTGGACACCGGCAAGGCTTATTGAGGTAGGCTGGACTTTCCTCCACTTCGCAGGACAATTTTGATGATATCTTTGGTTCGTAGACATATTCCGTATAGATACACAATCAAAATCACGTCGTACTTTTCTTTCTCCACATTTGTAGTATCGATCTCTTTTGAGAGCTATGCAGGATAAGGCGACAAAGATATTCAGCTTCTTGGGCGAGCGATATCCGCCATCTGATATAACTTGGACCAAGATCGATCCTTGAATTGCAAAGTTACAGAGATAACAATATGCAGTTTGGACAAGAGAGTATAACTGAGCTTCCTTCCTGAAAGAAAGCTGAGGCGCATTGGTATCCTGATAAAGTTAGAAAATATCATGTAATGTGACCTGCAGAAGTACTATGAGCTATGAGGTGGTGGACAAGATCCAAAACAAGAACGGCGAAACTGGGAAGGGAGGATGATTTTTGCACAGACGGCGTGATTATTTGGATAAAGAATGAAGAGACCAGCGCAATGCAATGCGGGAGCAATGTGGGAACAAAACGAATGCAGATGAAAAGTCGTCGAGATTGCGAGGCAACAATGCAGCGTCTGACAACATCGACACGATAGGTACCATAGGTCTCGCAAGAGCGCAAATGAAAGTGATAAATTAGGAGGTTAGAAGTTTGACCACGAGATAATATCGTTTCGAGGTTGGACGTCATTATCCACTTGCACTGTAACGCCTAAACTCGAGCTTCGTACGGGACGCTCAGAACGAAGGCCCTTCATTGGCTTGACGAAGCACCACGCCGGAGCGGCACCCAACTCTGCATCGCCGTTCGTGCTGTACGGTTTGGGCCTCGCGACGATACACCACCCATCGTCAAATGAGCGTAATATCGATACACTCTCACCCAGCGTGAGTGTGAGCTCATCGGGTAAGATCGGGGTGAAGACCTGGCGGACTTGCCGCTGTTGCACACCTGTCATCGAGCCTGCGCCGGATGACCCGGTCGAAAATACGGACAGGCGCGAGCCGCCGGACAAAGCGCTGCCTGAGCGGAGATGACCATTGCCACCAAAGAACGATTCCCTGATGGAGTCCCGCAAGCTTGGCTGTACCGACGCACGCGAATGAGGTGACGGTGGAGGTAGGCGCGCAGCAGATGCAGAGAATGATTGCGTAGATACACGTTTGTCTTGCGCGGCTGCTGTAGAGGATGAGGAAGAAGATAGATGGCTCGCACTGAGCGCGAAACTGAATGGGGCGAAGGGGCGGGGCAGTTTCCCCTGATCCGAATAATAGCTGATAATCTCATCTCGGGTTGCATCTGGTCGGATAATAGCCTTATCAGGCATAACGACGGATTCTGTGAGCTTCGCACGCGAAAACTCATTGTGCATTGGCTGGTACGAGCTGCCAGGAAAAAAATTAGAGATGACCTTGTCGACAGCTAACAGCATCATCTGGCAAGACTCACGATTCTTTCAGCACTCCTTTCACTGTCAAGAACAGTGTATCTCGTTTCTCCTCTCGCCTTGCCTGCGACCGCTTCCGCATGATCCTCATGGTCGTCCATAATGCAAGACCAAGCAAGGCTGCGACCGCTATGCAAATGCCGACGAGAGCATAGATAGGTATGTCAAGGGATCCCATTCGGACGCCAGACGTATTTATTTGGTCCGATGAGCGTTTTGTAGTTGAAAACGGAGCCATGCCGTGTGTTGAAGGTTGCAATGCAATGATTGATGGAAAATGAATGTGCTGGAAAACGAATGGAAGGCTGAAAAGTTTGTACGACCTGAGCCTGAGAGGTCGTTCGAGAGAGCACCTATAGCTCTATTCTATCACTGTCATTCGGGCTCTGTTGGTCGAACTGTATGCGGGTGGGACGCTATACAGCAGTGTCCCAGGATACAGTAGGCCTGAGATGCTTCGATATCGTGAGCAGAACAGATGCGGAAGCCAAAGTGACGCGTCGACGTCTTGGTTGGGATACAGAAGAAAAATATTGATTTGTTCGGTACCAGGTTCCCTCCATCAGCGGGCCGACTTCAAGGTCCTTGACAACGGACGCATATTTACCCTGATCATCCCGCGTGCCTATCTATCGACGACCAATCTAACACATATGATCGCTGTTCGGGCATTCTGTTTGGAAAAATCCTCCTCCGATCTCCATGGAGCTTGTTCTTTTTGTGCTGCTGATTATCGTTGTATTCTCGGCCAAAGTGTCTGAGATGCTTTTGTGATGATCATTGTTTGCATTGCCGTCTGAGCTTCCTTCGCGCCTCGGTTTTTTTAGACAGACTGAAGATCCAACAATTCGCAGCCTGAGCCGAAAAGATAGATGAGCCGCTGAACCTACTTTCCACAGTAATATGAGCTCATATCGCGACGACAGCCCTGCGACGTCGACCGGTGGGACCACACTCAGAACGGCCCAAGGATGCATTTCAGATGAGTGTCTTCTTTTCTCATCCCATCTGAAGCATTGTTGCAGCGGCCGTGTTCTCTGAGTGGGAATTCCGCGACAAGCAGGTTGGCTTCTGTAGAACGAACGAAATCATTAAAATATTCCAATTGTTTGAGTCGGGTCCTTTTGGTTATGTAATCACTAAACTATGATCAAATTATCTAAAGTTCCAAGTATCAGTGTACTGCAATAATTTATAGACAAGTTCCGGACATGCTATCACCTGTGATGTTGCTTTAAGAAATATCATGCCAAATAGAAATGTTTCGGGTGAGAGTATCCGTAACCATCACGATGTATCGAATTAGAACTTGATTTATGAAATTCGGTCTCCTAGTGCAGCCACTCACGAAGACTTCAAGTAACTTGAAGCACACTGGATTCGGTTGAGATGGTGGTGGCTGCTAATGCAGCTATCGACGACCGTTCTCGAATTGCGTCGGCGAGTGGCTGTGCTCGGAGTCTCAAATGGCGCGTCGTTCACCGTCGAAAAGCACCCACTGTCTATGACCACCACGTTCGCCCACATAGCATCGCTAATGGCGCGATGTCCTCCAAGGACACAGATGAAATTGTGGTGAGAGATGCTTCTCGATGGCTTGAAACTCTCTACTATGGAAAATGTGATTCATCTTGTAAACTTTGTAGATAAAGAAAAGACGACGCCGCGCGGCAGTTGACCCTTGCCTTGGGTACTACGGTCATGACGAGGATGGTCTCTTTGATTCTTCTCTCCGTGTAGAACCCTCTGTAGAGAATGAGAATGATCTAGAGCAGGATATCACTCGGCGGAAGCAGAAGCAGCAGAAGGTCGAAGCGTCTTCAGACTCTGCGCAGACATTAACGTCGCCATTATCCGAAAATACGAATGTAATTACTGTCGAGGACTTTCTCCGTCAGCAGGTAACAGAGGGAACCAGAAGATCCCGCAAGACCTACAGCCACAAAAGACAGCGAAGGATTCTGTTCTCGTCTGATGTGTCTGATGGTGACGATGAGAATCAACACGTTGTTGGGAGTGGTCCTAAAATATTCTCGAGCCCCGCTCGGCTTCATCCAAAATCGAGGCAGAGAGGAAAGTCTAGGAGCATCAAGGGTATGCCCGCCTCGCGACATATGGCTGCGTCTCGAGCAGAAACGACATTTTCTAGGCGCATACAACGTGCTGCGATATTGTCGTCCGTCGATACTGCCGTCGATGCGCCAGCTCGACTGCGCCTTGTTTCTCGTGGTCAACTTTCCCCTATTTCTCCCCCTCATGATAAACGTGCCAAGCTTATTGACCCTCGTATTCCTCGGCGTCTGGATACATCTTTCGCAAATAAAGAAGATTATACTACACCTAATAGATCAAAAGCGAAGACTTGTCGCCCCTTCTTGCAATGGGACTGTCCAACTCGCGATCTCAATCTCAATGAATCCTCGCCAGCTCCACTTCTCACGGAAGCTGCTAGAAAAGCTACAAGCTGTAGGCAGCCCCGCTTGACAATCGCGCCTCTGAAGCTGGTTCCGTATGGAAAGCATTCCGAGGCTCTTGCTACTAGATCCAACCAGTAGGCTGCATCTATCACTTCCCGTTCTCTCTCTTGACTAAAGCTCCTTCATGAAGGAAATCGCTTCGCAACGGCCGTCGTGCGATTGCGCCTCTAACTCTGCAGGAAGACGTCCAATTACGCGCGTCGGAGGAATCTACCATCAAGGTTGATCATGGCCTATCCGCATCCTTACCACTCTCAGGCTCGTCCCAATCAAACGTTTCTTGCCACTCTAGTATACATCCTGACCAGCAAAGCAAGAACATCGGCATCTGCCAAGATACTGAACCAATCCTTGTTCCCGAAACATCGCAGTCGCCTATATCTCCTAATTCTAATGCCCTGGCTCGCTTCACTGATAATGTGGATAACAACGCTGCACTCCAAGCTCGTTCTAAAATTGCTTCAGACCCCTTGAACGTATGTGTTCTTGATCCCAACGACTCTTCTCATAATCTTGCTCGTTCTTCGTCCCCGACTGCGCTTTCCCAGAAGCCTATGCTTCGTCTTGGTACAATGTTCGCTGGGCTTAGGGAGCGGGCACGCAGTGTCCTTCTGTCTCAATCTCAGTCGCAAGCTATAGAGCGCTTGGTACCAGGCGACTCTTGCCCACGAGAACCACGAAGAACTAAATCAAGGACGCTCTTGTCATGCCGGGTCGTAGTTTCCAGTCCTGCTCGAATTTTGACTCCCGTTCCCAATTCAAGTGTTCGACATGCGACCGAGAAAGATGGAACTGCCTCTGCGAACGATCCCATAGCAAAATTGGTTTCCAGGAACAGTGCTAGGCCTAGGAAAGCTATTTCGATGCCGTCCGTGTCTGCGTTCCTCCGACACAACACCATCGCAGACCAACCTGAAAAAGCTTCGTCGGGCTCGGATCATTCTGTTCATCAGTTAGGATACTATTCTGCCTTCAGTAACCGGCCGGCGAGTCGAACTACGGATTTCGAAAGTGCCTGGACGGACTTTACTGTCGACGGAGAACGAAATTCTGAAGCGATCTCAACCCTGTCAGACTCAAACTTCTTCTCTAACTATGCTTCTGGCAGCGCAGTTCCGAATTTGTTTGACTTGCTCGAAGAATCCGAGCCATGCATTGGCCATGCTAGTGGAACTGGTGCACAAATTATTCTTTCGCCGAGTATATGAACTGTTACTTTGATACCTAGCATCCGCAAGTGTAGTTACAACGAAAGACTGTTGGGAAGTGTATCGGATACGCTTTGCTTTGTAATATTAGTTCAATGGTATGGAATCGTCTTGGCTGAAAGCCGCCTCTGCAATAACGAACTTCATCAATGTCCTATTTCCTAGTTGTACCTAGAGATACGATACAATTGATTGCACGTTAATGTTTATAGTCTTTATAAACAATACGGGATTAACATAGACACGGCTGCGTTTCCCCATGTTGCCAATCGACGCTCTCTACACAGAAACAATTGACCTGTGCGCACTAATTTCCAATGCGCCTCTTAAAAAATCTTCATGTTCCGAAAGCGTGCCCAGTCATTTCGTTGTACTATCAGCTATATCTCGACTACGAAGGCACGGCTAGTAGAACCATCTCAGTATAGTTTCCTTAACGCAAAAAAATAAATGAATAAATAAATCGATCGGCAGAGAACTGAAGTTCTTCTTCCATGACGACTACAAGATGGACCAAGTCCTTATTCAACTCGCCCCTTCTGAATACTTCCTTCATCCTGGTGGCAGCGTCAATACTCTTCAGGCTTGGAATCAGGTTGATCACGATTTCGGGTAAAGCCTCTTTGGTTCCTGCTTCAAGGCAAGCAGCTACGTAACTTCCGACTAAGTACAATATTCCACTGAACATAGAATCTGCGAAGACAAATTCATTGCGTGGAATTCAAGGTCAATTTCGCAGGTACCGCGGTTCCTGACGAAACTATTTCGAAAACTAACTAGTCTTTTTTCGGTATCCAGCTGCAGTTTATAAAGACCCTCTTCGCTGTCCTTGATGAAGCAGTGATCTTCAGCATCATCGAACTTGATGCTTGTGGAGTGTAGCAGAACATGAATGATCGACGGTAAAGCGGGTTTCAATCCCCGCCCTTCATTGCGAACAAAAAAGTACTTGATGTGAATGAGCCAGAAACAAAATGAGTGGTACGCACACTTATTTAGATTTAGCTCCATCATCGGGTTTTTGGGTCATATTACAGCATATCCGTCTCCATCAATCCACATCTCAGGCTTTCATTTTCTATACCACAATGCAGTTTCTACATCAGAAAGAAACACTAGTCTCGTATCCATGTCCCGGTAGTTTACCGTACTTAATGATCTATTTAGTATTCTGCCGTTGGCGATGAGTGCATACCATATCAATATAGCTTCTTCTATGAGAGAAAAAACAGAAAGCAGGCGACCCACCTGGTTCTCTTTTTACGGCTATAAGATGAACCAGATCCTTTCCCAATTCTTTTCTTCCTAAAACCTCATCCAGAATGGTGAAACTGTCAATGCGCTCAAAAATTGGAGTCAAGTTGTCCACGATTTCAGGTAAAGCTCCGCTTGGTTCCCGTTTCAGAGCAGGAGGCTCCGTTTCGTTGCGATTTCAAGGTGTGTCAGTGCAACATAAAATTGGAGTCTGAAATCGATAAGTAGATCCTCACCGCATAGAACTCCAGATCAAATTCGCTTTCATAGAAATTCTTTAAGTGCACTCGGAGACGGTCGTATAATTTTTCTCGAAATTCGAAGAGCCTTTCTTCAGTATCCAGAGGGACTTCGTAAAGACCCTCCTCGCTGTCCTTGATGAAGCATGTGACATTTAAGATCATAACTGTGTCTCAAACTTGGTGGTCGGGGGTGGTTTGTGGCAAAAGACTTGTGTATGAACGATCCGCCTGGATCTCCATACATCAGCGATATCAGTATTATGTAATATTGCTAGCAAACAGAAAATAAGCGGGAATAATCTAAATTTATTGTCAGATTTCTTTGCGTTAACAATATTAATCCCTTCCAGCTCTCATCTACGTCTCCTGTTTCTCGCAGCCATATCGCCACTTCGCCAGAAATAACAGAACTGTTGTGTCCGATCCCTACCCTTATTTGAAAGTCACAGTAGAATATTGTTGACCTACTAGAACTCGGTTAGCGGTTCAACTGGGATTTCATAATTTCTTTTGAGTATTTGAAAAAAAAAATAGTTAAGGATCAGAATATGATGAGACATGGCGAAGCTTCTTCGATTTGTTATAAGATCATTTTCGCGTCGAATGCATGTAGATGGTGTACAAGAGACCGTTTGGGTCAACCTGTGTTTGCATCAAGAAATTGTCTGATCATCAGGATTAGCATTGTGAGTAAGATAAATAAACAATACAATTTAATCTCTACGTGTGGATCACTTCCCTGAAGCAACGTTCGTCAAAAAATAATGTACAATCAACGCACATCTGCGATTGTCTATCTCCAGTTCAAGCTCTACGGCGGTCAGCCTTGTGAAAGTCGGGACGTCCGGCAGAAAAGAAGTTCAGATCATAAGTCGGGACAAGAAACGCTGACGATGCGCGTAGAGATAGAGGTCCAGTCGGGATCGCCAAAGCGCATTTTCTTCTTCCGTGATAAAGAATGCTCGTCATCGTCATCGTCGTTCTCGTTACCAGACGAGGCATCATCATCATTATAGGAGGGATCTGTCGAACTCGACGAGGGGTGGGAAAGTACGAGGGTAGTAAGTCGACGGCCGTATACCTGATTCCAAGAGCGTTAGCAGGGCAGTATAAATGAGAAAGTAATGGGACAACATACACAACCGGTGTCCAGTCCTTTCGTCCATCTCCTGATATCCAGCCCTCGCGAGGCTGCATGTCCATAAACGACCGTGGACGGATAGCAAGGAAGCGGTTTCTCCTTCACCATTTGAAGCGAACTCTTGATGGTGCCGCTATACCCTTCATCAATGAAAGACTCAAGATCGTCTTCTCCAGCATAATCAAGATCAAGATTGAAGCCTCCGCATCGGCTGACGATGGAATTCCAGAGAGGAGCCCAAGCCGAGCCTGCCTTTGAGTCTCTGAGAGCATTACTCATTTAAGTAAACTTTGATTAACCGAAAAGTAAGAGGTTGACTTACCTGGATATCGAGTTGTCCTTCAGGATGCTACGGACATTCATGACATTCCAAGGGTCGTTGTTCTGCGGAACGTCGCTTAAGATACCTTCTTCCTGTACCACCCTCAGTCGCTCTACCACATCCTTCTTCTTTCCCTTTCCCTTGTCCTCGTCTTCTGGGACACGCGACAATGGTTGTCTAGCCGATGTTGCGCTTCGGCGAGGGTCAAGGGGTAAAAGGCCAGCATGGACAACGAAGGCATGTAATCGCGGAATATGCATGACGAGAGGAAGGTTACGAAGATAGAAAGACTGCTCATCGTTCATCGTTCGTGCAACAGTGTAATGATCTCTCATAAATTCCCAGTCATCGGGTATCCTCTTCCACACTTCTCCCTTTCCCTTCTTCAAAGCCTTCCTCAAGTGTTTCAGATACGCCTTCCGCTCCTTTTCGTTCTTCTTCTCGAGCTTCTCTAACCAGTAGCGACCGCCGGATTGTGAAAGTACATTATCAATCCAAGCTCTCCACCCAATTACCATTTGGTCGTGATTACCGCGGATACCAGATATATTATTTTTTGTCATGAACGCTAGCACGTCTAGAGAGCCATCGAGAGGACCTTTGGCAACGATGTCACCAACATGGATGAGGTGGTCCGTATTTCGATTATAGTTGGCCTTCTTGAGAAGTACACTATAAGAGGGTAAGACACAATCGGAAGAAAGAAGATAGGGCTGCTTTACTCGAAGGACTCTTTCATGCCGTGAATGTCTCCAATAAAGAGAATCCGTCGGCCTTGTTTATCTGTAAGCCTAATATCAATATCCTATCAATGATAGCAACACAGATAGCATACCAAAGTCCAGCTCATCACCGCTCAGTGTCCTTCTCCAGATGTACCGATTAAAGTCCGGCTTCTCTATACTCCGCAGTCAATACATGCACGGCCTACAAGATATTAACGACGCACCCTTAAACGATGAGACCTGGCCTGGAGCTACAACGTCTCCTTTCAAACTCCCTGTATAATTTTCGACTTCTTGTGAAATACCAAGGAAAAGTATGCAGGTAAGGAAAGTAGCAAGAACAAAGAAAGCAAGGATCTGAATTGGAGAACGCGTCCGTGTCATGCTGATTAATCCTTTTAATTTGCTATAATTTCTAGCGAGATACGCCCGAGATTGTTGACATAGATGATGGTGGTCAGAGGCAAGGGGCAACGAGTGAGCGAGGAGCCAGGCCGACCACGAATGGTAATGGCTTCGACGATGACATGGATGTCATAGTCACAAACACTCAGAAGCCGCCTTCGGTTCGGTGATTGCCGAATAACTTTTCGCTCCCGAAGCAGACCACGTGACTCGCTAGGCGTTAGGGTCGACTCACCTTGCATCCGCATCACCACAGCCTTCTCTCATCCTTCTTCCGCTTCAGTATATAAACCTTGCATCCTTAGCCTCATCGCTTGACCGTCGATTATCTGGGTCGGCATCTGAGGATATCTCATAGTCACTTAAATCATGCCGAAGGTGCGTTTATCAGTTGCTAAGGGTATGATGAAAGTTTTTGCTGATCGATACGTCTAGAATAAAGGAAAGGTGCGGCGACATTCAGCTTACATTCTGACTCATCGGTAATCATCCTTGTATGATGACATATAGGGTGGTAAGAACCGCAGGAGAGGAAAGAACGAGAATGACGATGATAAACGTGAACTCGTCTTTAAGGAGGACGGACAGGAGTATGCGCAGGTCATCAAGATGTTAGGAAACGGTCGCCTCGAGGCGCAGTGCTTCGATGGCGAGAAGCGCTTAGCACATATTCGAGGAAAGATGAGGAAGAAGGTGAGCGCCCTCTTCGACACTGGGTATATGTCGGTAGATGGACGTTGACGCCACTTCCGCTTTGCTAGGTCTGGATCAACCAGGGCGATATCATCCTCTTGTCACTCCGAGAATTCCAAGACAACAAAGCAGATGTTATTGTGAAGTATACCCCAGATGAGGCTCGTAGTTGTATGTCATTCTACTTTCATGACCCGATTCCCAATTCCATGAACCCATGTCACCACATACATGAGACTGATCTCACATCATTCTAGTGAAAGCGTACGGGGAGCTACCGGAAAATGCGAAGATCAACGAGACTACTGGTGGAGATGAAGGAGGAGACGAAGAGTGCGGCTTCGAGTTCGGCGCAGACGGCGAGGACTCTGAGCTCGACATCGATGAGATCTAAGCAAAAGGCCGTGCTTCCACCTATCGCTGCTTTCGTGATGTGAAAAATGCTATCCGGATTACCCTTCGCATCACTGTGTTTTTTCTATTCTGCCGATTCTTGGATCTATCAGAGGCAGCCGCTATTTCGGCATGGGGATGAAGCAAGAATCGGACAAAAGTTTGTCTGGGGAATTCATGATCGTAACGATGCATATCTTTACACGCTGTATTCAAAAGGCATACCTCCATGTTGTTCGATGATGCTCTTGTATTTCGCTAGATTTACGCCGTATGAATAATATCCCTCTGGAGTCAGTTGATAAGATCAATCTCAAACTGTTTCTGTGAACATGCCAAAGTATGAAAGGAAGGAAGAAAAGTGTATTTTTATCCAGACTTTCATACATACTACTTTACGCATGAATCAGCCCGACCTCGTCTCTGAAATAAAATAACCAATGTTGAGAACTTACAATTGTAAGTTTTTCTGTACTGTATTACACATGTAGCCACTACACGTGATGTTCAGCATTCTATTTCTGTCGACCCGGGCCAGACCCATCGTAACCTGGTCACCAGCTCTCATGTTCTTCAATAAAGGCTCGCCATTCTCGAAGAAATCAATGGCCCAGCAACACCTTCCATCAAGCGACACGTAAACAAGGCGCATCACGTATCCTTCCATCCTCCGGAATCAGTCCCAAAATCCTGATTTTGCTATGAGTTGATCTATTCAAGGGCTTCGCATTCCACGATCGTGTCTTCCATCTTACCATTCTTATGTTTCGAGCGGTACTATGAACACCGCTGAATTTGTTAGAATCTTTTCGGCATAGGTAATTTGCCCGAATTTGTGCCGATCTCTGGGACATGCGGGGTTTTCGGACGTCGTGAAGAACAAGCGGGATTCAAAGCTGCGTTCTGGATTGGTAGAAGAGTCGGGTGTCGTGATGCGCGCGGCTCATCCGCTCGGAGAAACGAGAAATTTGACCGAAGGATTTCTCAAAAAGGAGCGTATGTCACGACACTGAGTATTCTCGTCCTACGTGACATTTCGACAAGTGCGACCGGCCAAGGTGTAGTCCTCGGAGGCTGTTTGTTGCGTATATAAATGTGACGATGACGGAGGACCTGGCAACTTGCTAAGTGCATCGTTGTGATCCATTGCAAGAGACATGTCGCGCTTCTTGACTTCTGCAGCGAGCCTTGTGCTCTGCACCGGCTCGCTTGCGTACGCGAAGATTTTGTACGCTGGAGTGAACGAAGTATGTACTTTCCCCTACACCATCGCAAATCCCCTCGTTGACAAACTCTATATATTTCTGCTTGATGTATTGTAGTCTGGAGGCGAGTTCGGTGTCTTCTCAGCCGATGCAACCAAGGGCTTCGGGCTTCCTGGTCGATTTGGTGTCGACTTCGCGTTCATCAACACCGTGCGTACATTCGTCATTGACCTTCATCCCTACCTGACTACCCGATCCTTTGCTATCCTGGATCGAAATAAACTTGAATTTGGCTAGACCGCAGTAGACATTTTCATCGACCAAGAACAGATCAACTTCTTCCGCGTTACCTTCCTCATGGTGAGCTCTAAATATTCGCGGTCAGTGTATGGAAGTTATTGAATGAAATGGTATTTCTAGGAAAGAATGAACCCGCTTGAGACGGGTCTTGGAAGCACGTTTAATGAGACTGTTAGTTCCACTCTTCGTCTTATGCTGCGTTTTATGGTGATACTGAATAAATTCTGCAATCGGAATGCATAGTACTTCAGCGAGTATGCGGATGCTATCAATCATATTACGAGCAAGGGAGCGTACGCACTTATTGACCCGCACAACTACATGCGATATAAGTACGTTCGCGACTTCTCCGTGATGCAAATTCGCCCATTTTGTGTAATACTAGCGACCCATCACAGCAGCCGAACACAGGAAGTGTGAGTTATTGGTATCCAGCCTATTTATTGTATGTTCAATTTTCTCCGCCGCAGATCATTGGAGATACGACGGATCCAGAAGCAGCTACGACTGAACAATTCAAGGAGTTCTGGACGGAGCTTGCGAATCGCTTCGTGGACAATCCATTTGTTGTGTTTGGGATTAATAACGAGCCTCATGATATGGTGTGTTTAATTATGTGTTTGATCTGTCATCACAGTAAGACTCAAAACTGTCTGTGTTCCTCTCTTCTAGTCGACGGAGTTGATCTTGCAGAACAACCAGGTATTCAGAACTTCCTCTGTATCAACTCAACCAATTACTTACAGGCACGGTCTATGCACAGGCCGTCATCGATGGGATCCGCTCTACAGGCGCACAACAACTCATTCTTGCTCCGGGGAACGGCTTCACTGGTGGGCACTCCTGGACACAGAATACGGGTGCAAACGGAGATGCTCCATCAAGCGATTTCATGAACCAGCTGGTAGACCCTTTGAATAATACGGCGATTGATATTCATGAGGTAAACCAGCCATCATTCTCGTTTGGTAGCGGCATTATGAGGCTGATAACTTGCGTTATTTATTCGTAGTATCTTGGTACGTGGTCAACAGAAGCAAGAATGAGGGTGGAATGATTGACGACGACTTGGATAGATGAGGATTTCTCTGGATCGCACGACGCTTGCACTCAACCAGGTGCGTGCGCCACATGCGACGCTAGAACAAATGACTGACGTCCGTGATCCACATCTCTAGGGCCTTCAAATTTGGCGGCTCTGACGACCTGGCTGCAGGAGAACAACCTCAAGTACGTGTAGCGTTCTTGTTCCAAATTCCAATGTTGACCTATATACATTTCCTTCTTTCAGAGCGATTGTGAGCGAATTCGGCGGCGCGAATAACCAAAATTGCTTTGACGTGAGATGTTCTGCTTCTCTTTCTTGGTATCAACGCCGACTGATTTCATTTTGGGTATGTTCAGTTCGTGTCGGATCTACTCACGTACCTCGAGGCTAATGACGTGTACATCGGGTGGTCGGCCTGGGCTGCTGGGCCGCGTAAGTTTCATTGTTCTCTCGCTTTTTTTTTCCTTTTCTTGCTTGCTTTTGGCCGATATTAAGCGGAGCTTCCACACATATATATATATATATTCTCCTCAACTTTCTATTACATTCTCTTCTTGAATGTTGAGTAATTTGACTGACACTTCATGATAGTGTGGGGCACGAACTCTCCCTGCTGTGGACAAGATACGGGAAGCCTCGAGCCAGGAGAGTTCAATGATCTAGGAGGACCAAAGTGAGTTTACTCCTTTCTTCTAATCGGTATAAAGTACTAACAGAGTTCATCGTTCAGTGGATTCGATACCGTTTGGGCGCAGGCTATCCGACCAAATATACCATTTGACAGTAAGCACTTATTTTGGGATTAATGACGGTCGATTCTCACTGATGGTGTTGACCGGGATAGCTTTGAAGCGCTCCGGAGTTTCGAGTCTTTCGTGATTATTTGGGAGTTATGAAGTGATCGAGAAGACTTTGTATATGGTTCATGTGATACAGTAGTTCTGTTCTTATTATTCGAAGCGTTCCAAAGCAAAGTAACCGCTTTCTCTCTTCGAATGTACTCTCATGACTGTATCGGGAAGAGAATCATTTTTCACTTCCAACCTTGCGCGGCGCCGAATGATCGTACATACATACACGAGGCTCTCACTTTCCCATGCCGACACGTGCCTAACACCTGGCACAGAGCATTCTCATTACCCTTCTCGTACTACTCTCATCCGCTGAGATTGATGCTATCAAAGTTATTGTGCGGTGTGCAGTGTATCACCCCCGGACGTGAAAACGTGTTCGAGGTCGCTGAACATGTGTCCATCTAGCCGTCTGTGCGGAACGGAGCCTGGCAAGTAAGGTGTTTAGGAGGGATACTACTTCCGCTGCTTCATGTGCGCGACTGCAAGAGAAACGACCCTGTCCCCGAGTTCCAGACTATCCCATATTCGAAGGAAGATATAAGCACAGTACTTATGCGTGGTCTGCAATGTGTTTCCCGCTTGTCTTCATTCTCTGTATGTTCCCTCCTCGTACTCGTACTCTCGAGCTGGAAGATTTGACAATTAGGCCTGTCTACGAGCGCTGACAATAAGAATCGAGGACGAAGACGAAGACGAAGACGCCGAGGATCCGAGTTGAACAAACACGTTGCACGGGACCTTATTTTTTCCCCCCTTCCCGAGTTCCATTTCGTCCTGAGCACAGCTTTCCGGAGGTTGGAAATTGGCTTCTGGGCTTGTACTTAAGCAAGTTCCAAGGAAAACTTACCTGGCTTCCTGGTCCTGTTTCTTTCACTGCTATTTCGACCCACCTTCTTCTCGCAGCTCCGATTTGCAGGGAAGAATGGAGTTTCGACGGATGAGCTGGGGTCGACGAAAACGAAGATGGAGTGGGATCGAAATCGTGTTGGGTTTGGGCATGTTGGTGTTGGAGATATGTGGAGTGCATGCTTTCGATAATAAGAGAAACGACAATGTGTGTCTATTTCATTTCTTCATGCTAAACCAATTCACTAACACGTTCTTTCACGCTCAGCTCGCAGTGTATGTATTCTATATCTCATGATCTCCTTCAGGAAATATATTAACTTTGGTCGTGGACATGCAGATACTGGGGCCAGAATTCTGGCAGAGACCAGCAGCGATTGTCGTTCTACTGCCAGGATGATGTGTACGATGTTATCCCGCTTGCGTTTTTGTATGTCTTCTTTGGAACGGGTGGGCAGCCTATGATGAGTTTTGCGAATGTGTGTTTCCTTCCCAATCCTGGTATCTCTCGCTGACTTCTCGACACCTCTTCCCTATGCCCGAAAATCGACTCGACATCTAGACATGCAACGAAGGCAACGGCACCTTCCCGGGGACAGCGCTCTCCGATTGTTCCTTCCTCGCATCAGACATAAAGGAATGTCAATCTAAGGGAAAGATCATCACGCTCTCACTAGGTGGAGCGGACAGTTCAGTTGGATTTGTGAACCAGAGCCAGGCGGAGGAGTTCGCGACGACGATATGGGATAACTTCCTTGGTGGAGAGTCGGATGTGCGACCGTTTGGGGATGCGGTGCTTGACGGGTGAGTTTTAATATCGTTGTTCTGGTGGGTAAACAGGTGAAGGTGCTGAAAATGCATTATGTGGATAGCGTTGATTTGGATATTGAAGGCGGACTGCCGACGTATTATAACAACTTTGTCGACAGACTGAGAACCCACATGGACAAGGCCAACAAGACGTGTGTATTCTTATATCATGAGTGCTCTACAGTGGAGCTGCACTGAATGGACGTTGCTTTCAAAATAGATACTATGTCACCGCTGCTCCTCAATGCCCCTTCCCTGATGCTTACACCGGTCCTGCGATCAATCAGTCCCACTTCGATGCAATTTATGTTCAGTTCTGTAAGTCATAAGAGCCAAATTTTGTTGATCATCATTACTTATGATGCATTTATAGACAACAATTACTGCGGACTGAACTACCCACAGGTACGTACATCCCGCCACCTTTCAACCTCCGGCGAATATATATCATTGACTCTTTGCACTCGGTCTAGAACTTCGACTTTGGGCTATGGGACACCTGGGCACGCACGCAATCTCCTAACAAAGACGTGAAGATCTACATCGGTGCGCCCGGGTCAGCTACAGCTGCGAACCAAGGGTATGTAGATATCGACGTGTTGGAGCAGTATGCGTTGGAAGCGCAGGGAAACTACACGACGTTTGGCGGGGTTATGCTTTGGGATGCGAGTGATGCGTATCGTGCGTGTCTTTTTACTTCGGAATAATGGAGCCTGGTCATATCCTAATACACTCGCTATAGAGAATAATCGGTACGATAAGAGGATCAAAGAAGCACTTGCAAAGAACGGGCAGGACATACCCGATGGTGGGTCCAATTCCGGTTCAGGTTCTGGGGATGGAGATGGAGGTGGGAATGGCGGTGGTACCTCCACTCCCCCAAATAGTAATGGCGGTGGTACCTCCACTCCCCCAAATAGTAATGGCGGCTCAGAGAGTGGTACTGATGGAGGTGGTCGTACAGGCGTCCAATGTGTGCATGTACAAACTGAGGATCAGGAGACGTTCGCGATTTCGAGGCGGAGTGAGCTTCTTGGGAGGTAAGTCCTAACTTGTGATATATGGCGAATGACAATTTGACTAGATTTTTAGAAGACGAGGTGTTAAGGGTATTTATGACGAGGTAAGAAGCCCGTCTTCTATCTAAGCCCTTTACTATATCGTTTCATTCCTGACTCAAACGTCCGAATTGCCGTCCAGACACGCAAAACGGCCAATGTCCTCTCTTCCATCGCACGACATCACTTTATGCACTTCACCTCGTCACTATCAAAGAGAAACTACTCGCGTGCTTTGCACAAATATAGGTTGTATTCGCGCAGACGCTTTGGAGCGAGCACAGAATTCTAGTCATTGCACCATTTGTTTTAGCTATTTGTTTCATTTTACGATCTTGTGTCGGATTTAGAATGCATTGAATGTATCATTACTTTCTTCGTTTTACTACAATTCTTTGGGTTTACTTTTCCAGCCCGTGTGTATACTACGTGGTTTGTGTATATAACATTTTTGTGTTATGGATGATGTCATCTGCAAGGTCTAACATTAACTTGCGCAACTTGGACTCTGCCACTTCCTCATCCTCATCCTCATAACGCATTCATTCAAATCCCTCGCGATGAGCAGGACGATACTCTCGCTCGCAAGTAGCCCCACTCTCCGACAGCTGTACACAAACAGTACACTTCGGACAGGCGTGAAGGCGCGGTATCCGACTGTGGACGCCTACCTTGATAGGGTGTCCCTCATGTACGTGTTCCGTACCGTCTTTACGCGTTTTGAGGCATAAGAAATGATTGATGTTGCTCATTGGGGTAATTGAATGAATGGACCGTCGAATGTTGAATGTTGGTTGTTTGTCGGCGTCGGAATTTGCTGTTCGTTCGGTGTGAAGTCGAGGAGATATCACGACCCTTGAGGTGGATGCGATTGTGAATGCGGCAAATCGGAGTTTATTAGGTGCGTCTGCTACAACTTTCTGTTTGACCTTTGTTCTGAATATGGGTATGTAGGCGGAGGCGGAGGTACGCAAGATGTCCTCTTCGAGTCGAAGCAATTCTCGAGCGAAGTTTTGACCGGGTATGAATAGTGGACGGCGCGATTCATCGAGCAGCGGGAAGACAGCTGTTGGAAGAATGTGCGTTCGGGACTTAGACTATTCTTCATTGACGCTTGACTGTTCTCTTGAAGGCCGGACACTTGGAGGGTGCGAGACGGGCGACGCGAAGGTCACGGACGGGTACAACCTCCCTGCGTACGTCGTCTTTCTAGTTCTTAATTGTATGGGTTGGGATTTCTAATGCCTGACATGCCATGTTTCCTTGTATTTGGCCCGACACTGCAGGAAACATGTTATTCATACCGTCGGTCCTGTCTACTCGGCGAGCCAAGTGGAAACGAAAGCGAAGCAGCTCGCGTCGTGCTATCGGCTTAGTTTATCCATTGCTGCAGAGAAATCAATCAGGAGTATTGTGCGCCCCTCCCATCCCAATTTCGTTCTCGTACTATTACCTGATGCGTTCTGTGGATATTCAGGCATTCCCATCTATCTCCACGGGGATTTACGGATATCCTATCGAAGATGCGACAGAAGTAGCTCTTGAAGAGACTCGTAGATTTCTTGACTCTGACAATGGAACGAAAGTGCGTTCTCAGCCTCTATGCTGGAATGATAATATTAAAACTTTCGGCCGGGACAGCTTGACCATGTCATATTCACGGTATTTAGCGACGAGGATAAACGAGTATACGAGTGCGTTCTTCCCTTCTCTAATATCGGAGGACTCTAATGACACGAACAACTACTTCCGTACCTATCTAGGGCCCTCATCCCTGAATATTTCCCCGCGTCCGGCGAGTAAATCTGGGCACATGCTGAAAGAACATAAGATCAAGTCTAAACGAACCCAAAAATAAACCAGAGAAACCGGTCCTTTCAAAGCTTCTCCCGACTTTGAAGTTACCGGTGTGTCGCCGCAAAGCTCTTACTGTATACTAGACATTGTACACTATTATACAGATCTTGATTTATGTATGTTTTCTGGACGAGACACTATGTCCGACTTTTCTATTCCGCCCCGCCGCCGCCCCGCCCTGGCTTCCCTTCCCCGATCTTCCGTCAAGTTTATCTTATGTAATTGTCCGGGCTATCTTCCTCATGCTTCAGTAAAACCCGCGGAAAGAACTGGCTTGGCTTGGATCCATCGATCATGCAGTTTTCTGCAGTCCCCATCTGGGAGTATGTGCGGTATTCATGGCGTCTGCTCTGAGTTCTGATCTAGGCAGAGGTGGACCTTACGGAGGGTTTACGATTGTAAGCAGAGGAAGCGCTCTCCCTGAGCAAAGTTCGAGAAGAGTGTTTTGCGCCTTGACCTTATACATAGCTTGGCTTCGGATCTGAGCTCGGTCTGCTGGAAGTAATTGCAGAAACACTAGGTAAGACTTCCGCAAGATGAGTCTTGTGTTTAATAACTTCGTTTCTGCCTACGTCACCATCGGTGAGTCGCTCCAAGCACCCGTTATGTTCTCGGCTTCGCATTGTTCATTCCTCCTTTTATTCTTGAAGGATCATTTCTCTTCGGATAAGCACTTTACCAGGCATATCCAAATGACGATGGAAAGTGATCTAATTCGGAGGCTGGAATATATGCTATGACTGCCACGATGGCCCACCTCAAGGAACTCTTCAATAAGCTAGGGAGTCCGACGACTGGCGCTGTCGTCTCCACTTTTGCTGGCGTGTATATATCTTCTCCAGCCTTTTGCGTAGCCTGACGCAAGGCGTATATTCTGATATTGTTGGGAGACAGGTGGCTGTTTCGTTGGAGTGGCCGTTTGGGCAGGAAAAGAACAATATATGTGCGTCAATTACTTTACTATCAATATTACCGTGTGTAAGACTCACGAATGTTTATGTACTGCCTATTTCTTTATGTGAGCATAGATAGGGTGTACCCTGTCCTTATGGACACGCGCGATCAAATAATATTACACTATGCTCATCGGACGTATCATTGCCCGGGTTGCAATTGGGCATTTGTGGATGACTGTGCCTTTATGTAATGTCAGCCTGATCTATACCCCGGCGTGGGTCTTGCACAGCAGATGATTGGGATTGGATTTGTCGTTGCAAATTGGGCACGTTATTGTCTCCTGCTCAGCTTGGTATGCACTTATACTGAAAGACCGGATACAGTTCCCAGTACACTGACTCGAATGCCTCTTGAAGCTGCCGTTAGCTTTGCAGGCAAGCTAACGTTTGATGACCGAAGCTCAAGTTTTAGTTTCTGACATCTGAAGACGGAGTAGCTTGTGCCGGTCTTCGTGCTACCCTTCGGCATTCACTTTCTCCCGTTCAATCCGTCGGTATCACCTAAAAACCCAACAATTCGTCTCTTATGCTGATTCTCCGGTAGTGATGGCTCCTCGAGCGGGACGGCGGCAATGAAGCCCGTGCAGCCGTATACAAGCTTTACGTAGTGAAGTTCGAAGCAGCCAAGGCACGCGCAAACGAGGACTTCGCGATCATGCACGACGCGATCAAGGCGGAGATCGCAGCCGGAACATTCGGGACTCATGGGCTACGCCTGCGATGCTGAAGCGCACGCTCGTTGGTTGCGGTGTTCAGATTTTCGGCCAGTTTACAGGAGTCAATGGTATGTCATGTGTCTCGTTCCTCTTTGGATACAAGCGCAAGTTAGTGCTCCGTGGATAACGCTGATGTCGGATCCGTGATAGTGGTCAATTAATATAAACTAAGGATGTATGAGGCTCTCGGACTCAGATCTGGGAAGATCTTGCTCGTGCAGCGTGACTACGGTGAAGTTGACCCTATTGCGAAATTCTTGTAAGTGTAATAAAAATAAAATGCGACAGCGCTCAACAATCTACTCCGTCAAGACAGCTTTATCACACTTCTACTCGATCAAGTCGCTCGGAAGAGACTCTTCCTCTTCGGCGCGGCAATTTTCGTCTGCACCTCCTTCATCCTCACCGCCATCGTACGGTCCTTCCCTCCCGGTGCAATCGGAAACCTCGCCGCACAGCACGCAGGGATCGCCATGTCCTTCCTCACCTCTCTCTATTCTCCCTTTCCTTCGGGCTTGTGAGCTGGGTGCTTGCGTCGACGTATTCCCCACTCGCACTTGGTCAATCGGAACTTCTGTTACGCCTTGCTGCAACTGGGCGTTCAATGTCTTGTTCTCGCAGGTCTCGCCTGTTGGTCTGGACAACTCCTCGTCGACACTTTACATTTTGTCTTGAACGCGCTTAGTTTTGCTGAGACTTATTTTCTTGCCGGGGACGAAAGATGAGCACTATACTCCTATTATTATAATTCGGTGGTTGGGAATGCTGATCTCGGGAACTAGGGAAAATTCTGGAGGAGATGGCAGAGATCTTTGGTGAGCGATTCGATGCGAATATCCTTGCAAAACATGGAGGCCATACTCGCCGCCCATCATCATGATATGCAGAGTAAGCTCATCACGAGAAGGCAGACTACGCGTTTTATTGACATAGTTTCATAACGAATGATTTTATATGTGAATTACCTTAGCTTATACATACATCAGACGATCCGGCCAAAAGTTGTATGTATTGCAAGATGGCTCCTATACCGGTGATGATATGCCTACAAACACTGAACATCGAGTTCTACTGTCAAAGACAGACCAGTCTAGATGAAGGACAAAAATGGTTAGCGACGACCCAAATAACAAGAAAGTGAAAGGGCGAGAAATAATACAACAGGCTCGATCGGGGATCAGAAATGTGCTGAGCACAACTTTAGTAAAGCCGGATATAAATCATCGACCTCCCGGGTTCACACACGTTAACGAATGCGTTCCCAGAGGCGTCATATGGCCCCGGCATGATTCATCACATATGCATCGTACGAAGAAAATAAGGAGGGAGGGAAGAGAAATTGAGTCGCTCACCTATAGTATGTTAACGGGAATCAGCGCATCGTGAGCCAGAGAAGCTGAACGTGAATAGATAATGATAGGTGCAATGAAACAATTGTGAATGTCCGTATCAGCTTGAGACTTAGAGTTCATAATCATCGTCATCGTCCGTTAACTCCTCCCCGGGTTGTATACCCTTGTGAAAATCGTAACCAGGCCTTCGAGCCCATGCTCGTCCGTCTGTGTATGGCATGATCCGTAAAGGGAGAAGTAGCGTGTAATACGGGCTAGAAAGTGTGTATCGGGTCAGGTCCTCAGCGAAAATCGATATCTATGATCTTACTATCCGTCTAACCCAGTATTGAAGTAAAGCTTTAGATTCTTGAGTTTTCTAAATAATTTGTGAGCAAGAGCTATCAAGGTCGAGGCGAGGACGCGAACCCTAGGTCATAAGAATTTTCAAACGTCTTTGAAATGTGTGATGAGGATGCTATTTGCTTAAACAAGTGAGAATGACATACTTGGCCGCGTTCTTTCGCGGTCTTGCGATACACGTCGTGATCGTGTGACTCGACCGACGTTTCTCCCTTCGCGATACCCCATAGATGCCACGTCAACATGACTCCGACGGCAAAGCAAAGGACTACTGAGAGTATGTAGATGAGTGAGAACATGATAGGTGGTGACCAATAAGTCCATGCCTGGATTTACGCTTTAGCAGATGTAGTTTGAGAAAGAGCGAGGGGCTACTCACGTATGTGAATCCCATGGCCTCCCATAGTTTTTCATAGCCAAGTATTCCGAAACAAAAAGTGGATAAAACGAGATATGCCCTGTACAAGCAGTTACCAACCGGAACGGAAATGGAACAAAGCCAACTTACATGAACAACACGAAATGTCGCTCGTTATAAACTCCAACGCATTGGTTTATCCCTGGTTTATCTTAGAAATAGTGAAGAATGAACAGCAGAGTGTGAGACCTACACTAAAGTAAGTATGATCAGTCAATATTCAAATCAGCCATCGGAACAACGCACTGGACAGTGATGGTCATATTTGAGAACGCAGTGATTGCATATTCGGCAATGATGGGACCTCTACGAGATGCACAAGCATCAGATCAAAACAAATCCTTCAAAATATTGCTAACTCACATCTGGCCGCATCAATCCGCATCTTTTACAGCGCGTCAAATTCGCACGCGTGATGTTCAGACTTGTGTCTTCCGACCAGTTCACACCTGCAGCACCGTTCGCAACTGCTTTCTCTTTTCTTCTCTTTGCCCAGAAGAGCCCCTTTCCCTCTATTCGTGGTGGGTCGTCTATGAATCCAGGCTTCACTGTACACGCAAAATAGTAATGTGCGAGAAGGTTAAACGCAATTAGCGCGTCGATCGGAACTGTCAGAAGCGGCCATCGAATGGTTGGTTGGATGATTTCGACTGCGTTTAACGTGTCGGTATTTTGCCTAAACCATAAGTACGAGTCGTCGTGGAGAACTCACAGAAGCAGAAAACGCCCATGGACAACAGTCCTACGGCGAGTGTGACAAACACGGGTCCCGCAGCTCCAGTTAATCTATCTGTACAACGTTCCAACGACCGGAAGCATCGGAACACCGCTTTCGAGGCCATTTTCTGCGCGCAAGTATTGCGCTGTTAGCGGCTGTATAGAAGAACGATGCGTTGATCGTGGTCGTCGTTAAAGAGCTGAAACGAGAGGAGCTGTGCATCCGGGAGCCTTTCCCAGCCCAGCGCTCGTGGTTGATCGTAATTACGTAACTCCAGGATCTCATCTGTGTGTTTTGCTTCCGGTTCAAGAAATTGTGGCCGGAACATATTTTTCGTTCTTGAATGTCGCCTGAATATCTGTTTCAAAGTTTGCGGTCGTTATTTTCCGAGTTTTCCTTATAAAATATAGAAAAGATTTCATCGTCTTGTGCATAAGCCTATTTCCCTGTCTAAAGAACATATGACTGCATAATTATAGAGTATTATCCCGGTTCCTGGAGACATGGTATGGAACCAATTGGCTAGTGAAGAGAGGATGTATGGAGGGAGGGATAAGAGCCACTAGACGCTGGCTTTGAGGACATCTCGTAGCGCTCGCATATGTGAGGTGAAGGGCCAAATGAAGATTTGTGCTAGTCGCTGCATGGGAGCTTGATGGCACTGTACAGACGTTGGTTACTACCAAGAGATAGAACGGTGATACAGATGGTCTGTGCCTACCTTTGTTACAGTATTCTGTTGTGCATTCTTCATTCAAAGTTGGAAGCAGCGAATGTGCTAGATTCAGTCTATTAGAAAAGGTTAAGATACATGAGCGGAATATCTTTTACTTACTGACAAGGGTCAGGAAAAGTAGATAAGTCGGACAAGGACGTCTGGTATGCGTATGACGGCAAGTATGGCGTAGATAACTTTCTTGCACTCGCCCTTCATTTCTGTGTTCGCCTGAAGTAACTATAGAGGTCCATACATTCTAAACCCTTTATAAAGAGGAAGGTTGAATTTATCGCCCGTTGAACTTGTGGACCCTTATCACGACGCGTCAGAACAACCGACTCACCAAATCGGAATTGCAAGGCGACCGTCAACTTCTCTTGTCACTAATCGTGGAGAATCTATGGGATTTTCTTTATGCGTGAGTTCGTCTGATGATCTGCAATGGTACTTGACCATAAAGAGACAAGAAGCGAGTACCTGAATGGAAATGTTAATCAAGAATAGGCATTAGGAATCGTTTACCATCACTCCGATCGAGAGAAGGCGCTTCCTTCCACAGCCTTCGGTCTTGAGATGCTTCGGCATAGTTGAGTCTGGTTCCTCGGGTCTCACCAAGACCCATCTGACAGCGGTGAAAATAGTAAAATTTTGTGGAGTAATATACGTTTCTACTTACCACATTCCGAGCCATTCGTACCTCTCAGAAACTGATTCAGGAAACCTTAGCTAGACTCATCGAGTCTCATTGAGCTGTTTCGCCTTTTATTTATGCATGATCGAGCCCCAATATCGATGCATTGAGCATTGCTGGCGGAATTGCGATGAGGCCGCTCAGAAAACAGCATCAAGTAATAACGGCACCCGCTTCCACGACGTAACCGCATCACACTGCAAAGTATTCCAGGAGTAACATCTGGCAGCGCCCAGATCGGATGCTAGGCATCCACAAGGTCCCAAAATTGTCACCGGTTTATAGTAAAAGAAATGCGGGATTTCCCAAAATAGGTCAGAAGCATCATTTCAATCAAACATTGAGAAGTGACTAACGTATAGAGCTCCGATCGGACCGCAGAAGAGACGGAGCTGGAGACCATAAATCTAGATATTAATCCGGAAAAATGTTCTCGGAGATGAAGCTTTGTAAGTGTATTGGTCAGAAATCTCGCAACGGTAAGGGACTCGGGAACGCTCTCCACCAAGAGTGCGAAGTGCTTTCATAAATGGGACAAAATGTAAGCCTATGATATCCTTCTGGTCGAGTGCCAATGGATAGATTATTGGGCCTCTACTGACTCTACGGATTGAGTGGTAAAAAGCCTTCGTGTTACGTGGTTGATTCAATAAAGTCACGGATGGAATCAGGAACATGATTAATCCTGCTGTAGCGGCGCCTGATGATATGCTTCTTTCCACTTTCATCTCTTCAAGCCAACTCGTCCCGGCTTTCACGGTGACGCGTCTCCGAAATTGAATAATACACAAAGGCGATTCTTACGGCTTTCCGCTGTGGTTCTTTCGAAGTATGTTCGTCGACTGTTCGGTTTTAGTTGAAGGGCTGCAATAGAACCACCAGGTAGCTAATGGAAGGTTTCTTGAGCCCGCGCGCCGAAGCCTAGGGTCGGCCACCGAAATGAATGGGCGCGGAATGGGGCTTATCAAAGCCAAGCCCGCGAAAGGATGAATACTTGAAAGCATCAAATGACGACTTGCGAATATCGTCGAGCACACCGAATAACGTGATCAACCGAAGTGTGTGGAACATATAAAGAAAGACCCATTACACGCACTACATGGCCTTGTTTCCTCACGAAGACCTATCCGACAGCGTTGTGAAAATAATAAAATTCGTGAAGTAACATAATTTTCTACTTACCGCGTCTCTGAGCCATTCGTACCTCGCAGGAACTGATTCAGAAATCCTCTGCCCGACTCATCGAGTCCCTTCAAACCGTTTCATTCAGAATTCATGCGAGATTGAACCACCAATATCGATGTATTAGCACCACTGGCGGAGCCGCGATGAGGGCTCAGAGACTAAGGTAAACAATATGAAGTAATGACAACATCCGCTTCAACCACAAAACCGCATCGCATTCCATGAGTGACGCCTTGCAGCGCCCAGATCGGTCTCTAGGCATCCACAAGCTCCCGTGCATCCACTAGCTCCCGCGATTGTTGTGGCTTTATAATAAGAGAATGATGCGAGATCTCTTCAAATTTGGTCAGAAGCATCATTACAATCGGACGCTGAAAAAAAAGGCACAGAGCTCTGATCGAACCGCAGAAGAATAAGTGGAGCCGTAGACTGTAAAACAAGGGATCTTGAGTACGGACTGAACCTTCGAAAGCGCATTAACGGACAGACTTTAATAATCCAACAGTTAGAGGACGAGCGCTCTCCTCCAAATCTGCTGAGCGCTTATATTTAGCAGGCTAATGGCCGATGATGTAAGCCCGTGACATCCTGCTGGCCAAGTGGTGGATTGCTTGACGGAATGAGTGGTAAGAAATTCCTGCTTTCGCAGTTCGTGGTTGGCTGAAGAAAAGTCACGGATAGAATCAGGAACGCAATTACATATTATCGGAGTCTGAATTTCTTCCGAGCCGGTACTTGATGGGCCAGAGGCCGAAATTCTTCCTTTCCACTTTCATCTCTTCAAGCCGGTCTGTTTTACTTTCTCGGCCCAATTTCCACGGTTATTCGCTTTCAACCGAATGCTGAATATATGCGATTCTTGCGGCTCTCTCCTGCGGTTGTTTCGGAGCGCATTTGGTGACTGTTTGTTCTCAAATGAAGGGCTACCAACAAACAACGGAAGAAAATCCGATCAACAGAAGCTTTCCCGAGTCCGTTCGCCGAAGCCTGGACGGTCATCGACATGGAAATGAATGGGGCTTATCAAAGCAAAGAGCGAATATTTCATAAAAATCATCAAATGACGACTTGGGAATATCGAGCAGCCGAACCGTGCCGAACATATATATACAAGCACGTTCCACACTCCATGCACCCTCTCAGGGAAGCTCGTGTGCTGCGTCTTGTTCGAGCCACTCGTACGATCTCTTGCGAGCTCAAGGGTCTTACGCTCTGGTCCCACCTTCCCCACATCCTTAATGGCGGGAAGTGAGAAGTCCGAAGATGTAGAGAAATCAGCGATCGACGTTTCAGCTGCAAATAAGATCCGCGCCGGCGACTTCCGTGTACAGCAGCTCGATATTGGAGAGATAGAGAATGCTGTCTACAGAGAAAAGTGGTGGCAGATATGGTACGGCTTTCGTGATCCCTTCCACGGAGCAAAACCTTGAATAAATATCGTTTAGGCGCCCCAAGAACCTGCCACCGCCCCCTCGGGCAAGTTTGGAGGATGCACCGGTAATTATATCCATTAACGAATTTACTGCACAATTAATAAATACACGAATACTAGGTTATACCAATTGCTCATGCATCGATTATTTCGAAACTCACATATTCTTGGATCACGGAACTTATGGTTCTCTATCCTCAGTTTGTTCTGCCTCACTTTCTCAACTTACGGCGTGATTTAGGTCCTCGGCTACCAAAGAACACTTCAAGTACCAGACCTATGGAAAATGGACCCTTCTCGTGAATCGGGTTTGCTATCTGCAAAATTGGATGAAGCTTGGTCCCAACGAGTACATGCTGCTGAAGAATGGAATCGTCATCTCTCGAATGGCGAAGTCCGGGCTAACATCTTCAAGCGTGCGTCGTGGAACATTCGAGCTTTGCTACCGTCTCCTAAGGCAAAAGGCAAATCGTATTCCGAGCGACGCGCTGCATTTGAGGAGCGTTGGCGCGAGAGCTCTGGTGTCGCGGAGGCGAGCATAGCTTGGGCCTTGAATGATGTCTTCGGATTACACTTCTGGCTGGGTGGATTATTCAAGGCAAGATAGATCCGTAACTTCCACTACCTGAAGTAATGGCCTAATTTCAACCGGCTTCAGGTTGTTGGAGATACCTCGCAGTTGATGACGCCGCTCCTAGTCAAGGTGAATTTACCGAGCGTCCTTCCATGTTGTTAAAGTCTCAACGCTATCGATACCCAGGCAATCATCAACTTCTCGAAGGAGAGCAGTCATAGCGGTGCGCAGGTTGCGCGTGGAGTCGGTATGGCTATTGGTCTCTTTCTACTTACCATTACTGCAAGTATCTGCCAGCATCAGGTACGCTTCTTTGGGCGATGACACAGAACCTTGATTCCATGCGTAACAATCTGTAGTTCTTCTGGCGTTCCATGTCCACAGGTGTCCTTGCTCGTGCCGCTCTGATATGCTCCATCTATAAACGCGGTGTAATGCTAACGCCAAAGGCGCGTACGACGCTCAACAATGCTGCATTGGTGAATCATATATCAACGGACGTCAGCCGCATAGATGCTTGCTCGCAATGGTTTGTGAGTATTTTGTTTTCTTATGGAATTCGTCTCGAGATGACGTACTTACGACCATTACAGCATGCCGGTTTGTAGTTCATTGCTATTCCAACTGCCGAATTTCGACTGAATTTGATATTTAGCTTGGACCGCACCGATCCAAGTTACCGTTTGCTTGATAATTCTGCTTGTCCAGGTCCGTTTCGTCTCTATTTTCCTTTTCAGATGAAATTTAACCCATTTGTTTAGCTCGGACCTTCTGCACTCGCGGGATTTTCTCTCTTCGTTCTCATGGTTCCTGTCCAGGAGCGGCTTATGACGTTTCAGCACAAGCGCAGACAACGAGCAAATACCTGGACCGATGGTCGTGCCAACCTTATACTCGAGGTCCTTGGAGGAATGCGCGTAGTCAAGTACTTTTCATACGAAGTACCGTTTTTGAAACGTAAGTCGTCCGTGATTTGGATAGGAATTAGAGACTGATTCGGATTTCTGTCTAGGAATATTCGAGATACGCGGTAAGGAGCTGGACGGTATTCGTGGTATTCAATTTGCTCGTGCCGCAAAGTCAGTTCCCGATGCTCCGATGCTCTGTATCTAGAGTATCCCGTTGCTAACGAAACTCTTACATCAGTATTGCGATGTCCTACTCCGTCCCAGTGCTCGCGGCGACACTGGCATTCGTGACTTACACGAATACTTCGAATTCGTTCGACGTAGCAATTATCTTCGCATCCTTCTCACTCTTCCAGCTTCTTCGACAGCCTTTGATGTTCCTGCCGCGCGCTCTATCTGCTATCGCGGATGCAGAAAGCGCAATTACGCGGCTTCAGAAGGTTTTCCACTCCCAGCTACGAGAGGATGTCGCGCTTGATATCGATGTATCTCTGGACGTTGCCATCAAAGTGGACCATGCGACGTTCGAGTGGGAGGAGAGTGCTCCACAGGAATCGTTCGGTACACCCGGACATAAAAAGAACAAGGATAAAGATAAAAGGGCGAGAGAGTTGACGAAGAAGCTTGAGGAGATCGAGGAAGAGAAGAAGACGGATACCGCTCCGTTCAGGGTACGCGATGTGAATATGGTTGTGCCAAGAGGACAGCTAGTCGCGATTGTAGGGCGCGTCGGGAGCGGAAAGGTAAGGCGGTCGATACACTATCCATGGCCAATGCTTACCATCCCAAAGTCGAGTCTTCTTCAGGGCCTCATCGGAGAAATGAGGAGAGTCGAAGGACAAGTGAAATTCGGAGGACGAGTTGGTTACTGCTCCCAGACGGCTTGGATCCAAAACGCGTCTCTCGTACGTTCTAATCATTTTTGACTAACTATAGATTAATAATTGGCATGATTACAGAGAGACAACGTGCTATTTGGCCAGGAATTTGACCCAGACAAGTACTGGGATATTATTGAGAGAGCTTCGCTGCTACCTGATCTAGCAGTTCTTCCGGACGGCGACTTGACCGAGGTCAGTAATTATCCCATTTGTTGATGTTGAAATAAGTATATTGATTTGCTGTGATTTAGATTGGTGAGAAGGGCATCAATCTGAGTGGCGGTCAGAAACAACGAATAAACATCGCCCGAGCTCTGTACTACGATGCAGACATTGTCATCCTTGACGATCCACTCTCCGCTGGTAAGTCATTCAGCTGGAAGACATATTTGGAATGGCTTACTGATGTGCGGTTGTAGTCGATGCACATGTTGGGAAAGCGTTGTTTCAAGATGCGATCCTTAGCGGCCTGAAGTCGAGAGGGAAGACAGTCATTCTCGTCACTCATGCCCTTCACTTTTTGTCACAATGCGACTACATCTACGCAATGGCATCCGGGATTGTTGGAGAGCACGGGACATACGCAGAACTCATGGAGAAAGGCGGAGAGTTCTCTCGGCTTGCAAGGGAATTTGGTGGAAACGAGGAACAGGAAGAAGAGATTGAAGCAGTCGATGAGGGCATTGACTCCAAGACACAGTCGGCAGGGGACCCCATGAGCAAAGAGAAGATGAAGGCGAAATTAGATCTAAGTAAAGTAGCGGGTAAGGGAACTCTCGAAGGTCGCCTGATGGTGAAGGAAAAGCGAACGACTGGCGCAGTTCCTTGGCATGGTAAGCAAGAAAAGCAAACCTGTCCGAATGTTGTATACTAATCGGTAATTCCTTTCAGTTTACGGAACGTACATCAAAGCGGGAAGAGGATACCTTACAGTGCCATTGACAATTGTATTCATGTTGTTGATGCAAGGTAGCCAAGTATTGAACTCCTACACACTCGTTTGGTGGGAAGGAGAGTAAGTCGGCGCATCGTACATCCCGATAGTTTGTCATACTAATTCGCAATAATAGCACGTTCCATCGTCCATTTTCTTTTTACCAGATTCTGTATGCTATGCTGGGTATCGCGCAGTCCTTGTTCACACTCTTATTGTAAGTCTGCTTCGCTATGTATCGCATTCTGCATGGATGAACCTGATTTACATAGGGGAATTGCAATGGATGTTCTGGCCGACCTTGCGTCGAGGAATCTGCACCATGATGCGCTCCACAACATTTTCTACGCACCTATGTCTTTCTTCGACACGACTGTGAGTTTGCTTCTCAGTCACTTCTGGGTTTTCTGACCCACCTCGCTTCCCAGCCCCTTGGTCGTATTTTGGGAGTTTTTGGAAAAGACATCGACAGTGAGACATCATCTTGGATCATAACGAGACAGGCTAACAAGAATGATAGCTATTGATAATCAGTTATCATGTGAGTGACCTTGGATTCTTTCAATGCTGAAGAATAACTGATAAAGCTTTGCCAGTGTCAATGAGGATGTGTACGTTGTCGTTATCCGAATCAGATGAATATTTTGCCTATACTTTGCGCAGTCGTCATTTCTATGGCTAGTGTCTTCAGTGCCGTCGTTATAATCACTATCCTGGAGCACTACTTCCGTATGTCAACAAGTCTGCATTCCGCATTCGAATGCGCTCGATAACTGTCCAATTAGTGGTCGTTGCCTTCTTCATTGCAGTTGGCTACTGCTACTTTGCTGCATTCTACCGAGCAAGCGCACGAGAGATGAAGCGACTAGGTGAGACGCCTCGGAAACTTTTTCGTCACGATATTGAATGGCAAATAGATGCCCTTCTACGTTCATTATTGTACTCACATTTCTCGGAGTCCCTAACTGGTCTACCTACAATCCGAAGCTATGGAGAGACGGATCGATTCCTGAAGGACAACCGATACTATGTTGACCTTGAGGACAGAGCGTTGTTCTTAACGATCACAAATCAGCGGTAAGCGATGAATACCACGAAGTATAACACCGTCGTAATTTTGTACAGATGGATGGCAATCCGACTGGACTTCATGGGCGGATTGTTGGTTTTCTTCGTGAGTACTTCCAACCTATCAAGCTTAGTGACAACGTGATGGGACGATTGTTCAGGTCGCTATTTTTGCTGTGACGGGCGTGTCTGGCATCAATCCTGCCCAAATAGGCTTGGTCCTGACCTATACAAGTGAGACTCTGGAATTCTTGGTATCAATGCTGTTGCTCACATTTCAATAGCTCAACTGACCCAACTGTGTGGCATGGTCACTCGTCAATATGCGGAAATGGAGGTAAGGCCGGTTCATCTTTATACGGCATCTGCAGCTGACCCTATACTGTCAGAATTACATGAACTCTGTGGAACGAGGTAAGGACGTCTCTCCTCGTACGAATATTGGCTTTGCTTAGCGCTGTATAGTCGTTCACTACAGTAGAGGAGACTTGATTCCACAAGAATCACCTCATGAAATTGAGAGCAAGAAAGCGGATCCTTCCTGGCCTCAACGAGGAGCGATCTCGTTCGACAAAGTTACGATGAGCTACAGGCCTGGTCTTCCGAATGTTCTGAAGGGTATTACATTGGATGTGAAAGGTGGCGAGAAAATCGGTGTCGTTGGCCGGTACGTTTGTAGTCTAGATTTTGGACAGCTCTGGACTGATGCTTTTTCATCCAGGACCGGAGCCGGAAAGAGTTCGCTTATGCTTGCTCTTTTCCGGATCGTCGAGCTGAACTCTGGCAAAATAACGATAGACGAGTGAGCATGACTGTCAATAAGGATAGGCAGATTGAACGTCTAACCGGCACTTAGTGTTGACATTTCGCAGATAGGTTTAAAGGATCTTCGCACCAAGATTTCCATCATTCCTCAAGACGTGAGTGCACGATCATTAGGATCCTGCGAGCTTACTCTCACAGTCTTACAGCCACTTCTCTTCTCCGGAACCATCCGTTCAAACCTGGACCCTTTTGGACTCTACGACGACGCGCGTCTGTGGGATGCTTTGAGAAGAGCTTGTCTCGTTGACTCCATCGACGATCCAAGTTCGATTAGGGATAAGCAGGACATCAGCAAGAATGAAGAGCTTGATGTGAACGATTCGCTTCACGAAGTTGAGGAGGGTGGTGGACGTGCGGTATCAACACTCGTTTCTGGCTCGGTGACGCCAGTAAGGCGGTTCACCCTTGATACAATCATTGAGAGTGAAGGTTCGAACCTCAGCGTAGGAGAGCGTTCTCTGCTCAGTCTTGCGAGGGCGCTTGTCAAGGATTGCAAGGTCGTCGTTCTGGATGAAGCAACGTAAGTGCTTCGGGATTAGTTCTCTTTTATAACTAACCACTCGCGAGTAGCGCGTCTGTCGACCTTGAGACGGATAGTAAAATCCAACACACGATCCAGACGGAGTTCAGTGATAGAACGTTGTTATGCATTGCTCGTGCGTCTTTGATTGGTATCCGAGTTTCTACTCTCCCTGACAAGATTTCAGATCGACTCCGCACTATTCTCTCTTATGATCGCATCTTGGTACTTGATTCAGGCGAAGTCACCGTATGTGCTAATTTCGGCCTTCTCTTCTTTACCCACCTGACAATCTATCCTCTCAGGAATGCGACACGCCCGCAAATCTCTATAGAATCGAAAATGGAATATTCCGCGGAATGTGCCAACGAAGCAACATTGCCCTGGAGGACATAGAAAAAAGCTCTCTACGTTACTGACCTGATGCTTAGACATGGTATTTCTAGTAGAACACTATAGATGTTAGATACAGACGTACAATTCCATGTTCACTTTGTGGCGCTCGTCGCTCTGAAAATATACTGTATAGATTTAGAACGGTGTTTATATGCAAAGGAGGGGTGTTCTGAACTTCTTCGAGAAGGTCTGGACACATGAGCAACCTCGGCGACAGATCGGACAAATAGGAAGCCAGAGGACCGTCCATGTTTTCTTAATAAATACACAAACGTACCGGAAGACCAATGTTTCGTTCTCCTTGCCTCCGGTGCGATGAAGGAACTCGCAAGATTCGCAGCTTTAGTCAGCTACCTAGGAGTCGGCGTTCTTGTCTTAGCAAACAACCCTCTACTCGTGCGCACGACCTCAGGACCGGTACTCGGTTTCCTCGACAGCACGACCGTACCGACCACGCTCTTACAAAAGTGGTATGGCATACGTTACGCGCAAGATACCTCCGGTGCGAATCGCTGGCGTCCTCCAAAGCCTTTCGTCGATAATTCCGGAAATATCTTTAATGCTTCGGAGTTCGGACCTGCATGCATGCAAGGACGGGCGGACGGAGGAAACGGGACGAACGTGCAGAGCGAGGATTGTCTGAGGGTCAACGTGATCGCTCCTGTTGGCGCGAAGGACCTGCCTGTTTATATTTATTCCTAGTAAGCATAATTCTTCCATCTGTTCCGGATATTAATGTGATCGAGTATTATGAAATTTTGAAGTGGTGGGGGCTTCGATAGTGGAGCTTCCTCAGATCCAAAGATAGATGGATCCTTTCTTGCCGCTAAGGGAATCGTATTCACCAGTTACAATTATCGACTGTCACTTTGGGCATGGCCACATGCGAAAGAGATCGCCGACGCTGGTGAGACGCAGAACTTCGGATTGTTGGATACTAGAGCTGCAATTGAGTGGGTTAGAGATAATGCCAGAGCGTTTGGAGGAGATCCAACGAAAATTGTCCTTGGCGGTAAGGGACGCCCGTGAACTGCAAGGAAGTTGCGACTGACTCAATTGATATGATGCCAGGCGAATCTGTCGGCGCAGGTATGCTCCAAAGTCATGTCAGCGAAAGTGACTCCAGTTGATGGATCAGAAATGACCAACTTCTACATGTCGGCCTGGCCCAACGACCCGATTATCCGAGGTGCGGTTATGCAGAGCTCAGACAGTAAGTCGTCTATCTGGTTCCATATTTCTGCTCACATGACGCATGACGCAGCTTCACAACCACAGTGGCAAGTAGGGAATCAGCTTGAGGCTCTCTCGAAGAATCTATCTTGTCCGACAGGAGTAGGGCAGCTCGACTGCTTGCGAACTAAAAGTGGTGTTGCTCTTCAAGAAATCCTGTTGTCTTCGGGAAACCAGCTCCAGCCTGTCATCGATAACATCACAATCTTCAAGGACTATGTGAAGCAGACAAGGGAGGGAAGAACAGCGAGGATACCGTTGTTAATAGGAACTAACAAAGTGAGTTGATCCTGATTTTGTTCGAGCTTGTGGTGACAAGTTTACAGGATGAGGGAACGCTGATCGTCAATGGAGAACCAACAGCATTCTCAGATGAAAGAGCATACCTGCAAGTTCGATATATTAGATCCTCCATGAACACTTACTGAAAGCTCCACCACCAGTATAAGCAACAACCTGAACTTCCCTTTCGTGAACTTAACGAAAGTCCTCGAGATGTATCCTAGTCCGTCCGAGCAGTATCCATCAGTATACGACGCGACATCAGCAATATGGAGAGATGCGCATATGCTGTGCCTCGCGCATAATCTCGGAAAGTGGAGGACAGAGGCATTGGAGCAGAAAGTCTGGAGGTATCGGTTCGACTTGGTTGCAAATAATCTGAACTCGCTGGGCTCTTCAATTGGGACTTTCCATGGTAATCAATTCTTCTGAAGTCTCGCGGTTTGTACTGAAGACGCCATAGGTGAAGACATTCGCTTTGTCATGGGGTTAGTGGATATAGATGGAATAAGGCAACTTCTTACAATTCATCCAGGACCACAGATACTATCGTGCTAAGTCCTCCTTTCATACCCGTCACTCCATTTGAGCAAAATGTTTCCAACTACATGGTCGAAGCATGGACAAACTTCGTGAAGGGTATGACCTCAAACCCTATGATGCTAGATGTCGGGCTAATGTTGATCATCTAGATCCAATGTTAGGTCCGCGGATTCCTGGTTGGGACTTGTACGATCCGAGAAATAGTTCAACACTCGCGATACTCGGTATATCCGAATCAGGTGCTATCCCTGGTAATCATTTCGCCATCGACGAGTCTTGCAAGTATTGGAATACTATCCTGCCGATATACCCTCAGGTAAGAGATACGATATTGAATTAAGACAAGGGGAAATGACGAGCCACTCTGGGATAGACTTTCCCAGCTTGTGGAAATTGGACATGTTGAGTTGGGTGGTCTTCACAGGATGTAATGAAGGTAGAATTGAAGCAGACTTGTATGTTGTGGCTTGTAGTGCGAGCTTACGTCAGACGTAAGGATCGATGAAGTCGCGTTGACTTCGAGCAACCACTACCTCTCGTATTCTTCAGCACTTGACTCCTTTCTTCATCCACCTTGCTATCTGAATTCTTGTGCTTGTCATCGGCTATGGCAGTCCCTCGAGGCTCTGAGTGGAAAATCGCTAAAATTTGACAATAACGCATTGTGTCAAAGTCAATCTTGAAGATGGCAATTAGCAGAATCGAGCAAGACCTAGAGAACCGCTGGGTGGTCCAACTAACCATATCTATTGATGTTAAGATTTCCCTGGTCAACAGAAGACGCACTGAGACGCCCTTGGGACGAACGCCGGGCTAGTCGCGGTAGGACGCGTCAGTTGTTGTGATGCTCCGAGTCGCGTCTCCTGGTTGTGCTGTGACACACGCGTGACACAAATTGAAACTCCGACCACGCGCCCTCGTCTCCTGCTCGTGCACCAACACGGGACCATTTCCTCTCGACACCGATCAGCTCTCCGCCGCAATACGTGCGACGCGTCCCGACGCGCATCTCCTCGACATTAACTAAGAGACAATTCTATGCGATTTCTCCATCCAGCGAGCGGCGGTCTCGAACAACCAATGCTTCCTACCCAGCCGCCTACGACCAATGCCGCTGCTTCTGCTCCTGCACCTAAACGAAAGAACGCAGATGATGCAAATTTGCTGGGGAACCCGTCAAAGAGACCAAGGAATGATGTATGTATTATATCTATGTTTTGATATGTTTGGAATACCGATGAAAGGATGAACAGCCTGAAAATGTACCAGCCCAAAACTTTGCAAACCGTACGTTTAGCAAACAAGCATTCTATGTCGACAAGCATGCTCATCATGAATCGTAGGTGTGGAAAAGAAAGGCAACTTTATTATCACGAGAAAGCCTTCAGTGCCTCCTCAATCGTCTCAAGATACTAGTCGAGAGCCTCAGCGACCGCCATCACGAGCCACGCATTCGGGAACAGAAGGAATCTCGTCAGCAACTGCAACAGGTCCATCAACGTCGAAGCCGAGGTCAAAACCTCCATCGGCAGCTTCAACGACCGATCCCGCCTTTGCCAGGGTGCGGAAGAAAGGGAAAGGACGCGACGTCCCAGCTGGAACTACGGGCGATAATGAGGTTGAGGAAGACGTGCGACAGATGAACTCAGAAGCAGACAACTTACGTGACCGCTCTCGAGCAAGTATAGCCAGTATGACGCCTGCTGCAATGACTATCGAACTCGAATTTCCTCCGCCAAAGTCGAGTGCTCCGAATGGTGGGAAATCGCGTGTGCAACAATTGAAAGGGCAATTCGAGCCTGGTGGACCGTCTCAGACTGATCGGGAAGGCACAATACCTATCGCAGAACAAGAAACGCCCCAGATTGTGAGGAACAGACTTTTTCGAGGGGAATCGAGACCCCCGCCCGAGTCAGGCCTTGGTCAATCAAGGACTACTGGGACAAGTGGTCCACCGAGTAGTTCCGGATCTGGCTCATCAAGACGAAGAAGCTCGTTCAGCATGCGCGGAAAGCGCGTCAGCTCGACCTTTGAGTCGACTGGCATTATCAGTGCGTGTCATCTTTTCTCTTGTAACATCTTCATATTAATTTGTGTAATAGCCATGCCACATACGTCCGTTCCAGAGTACTCTCTATACAAACACATTGACCCTGAACTACCCGAGTCGCAACGCATCCGTCAATTATTGATATGGGTCGCGTCACGCGCAAAGGAACCATCGTCTTCTCGTGGTGGCAAGCGAAAAGCCAACGATCCTCCGCCATCGGACGCCAATTTACCTCCACTTCCTCCAGGTGGCGCAGAGCTTTTGAAAGAAATCGAGGATGATATTATACGGCAATTAGCTGAGAAGAAGATAGACACGAGCGCATACTCTGGACCTTCGGGCCTAAATGGTTCGTGGAAGGTGAAGGAGAACGAACAGAATGTGAAGAATAGAGCTCGAGAGAAGTTATTTACAGAGCAAATTGAGGAGTGAGTCGGCCATGATTGATGTGTGTGTTCGAATTTCTGATAGTATATATAGGCGTAAGAAAGAAGACCTAGCGTGGGCCGAAGTGGCACAGTTCTACAATGCACATCAAGCTAATGTCCTATCCGCCATCAACCAGAAGAATCGTGCCGCCAAGGGCAAAGGGAAACAGAGGGCAACTTCACAGGAGCCAGAAGATCTGGAGCCTTGGGAAAACGAGTTACCAGAGAAATTCCGAGGGCCAAAGGGATACGATGCAGCGAAGCAGTTAATCGAGCTTGGCGTAGAGGGCGTTGGGAAGGGTGATTCTCGATTGGAACAGTTACAATTCAAGGCATGTTATTCCGAGCAACTAGCATGTGTATTTTCGTCATTAACCTCTGATCATTAGGAGGACCGATTACATGCCGCTCTATCAGTAGCGCGGCAATTGACGCACATAGCACGACTAGATCTCGATAGGCGACTCGCTTTACTAAACTTATCTGACGCACAACGAACATTACCGCCATCTTCCGAAGCCCCGCTAACCGGGCAACAAGCAGTATCGAATTTCGTTCCGGCGACTGCGTTACCAAGACATACGGGGCCTGATGTGCAAGATCTATTTCGTGATCTATTACGTGGACTCGACGCCACGCAGCCACGAGCGCAGGTCGGTGACGCCGCAAGAAGAGCGGCGAAGGAGATACAACGGGCGCGCGAATCACAGGTACATCAGAGTGCTGAGGGCGGGGTACAGGAGCGGAAGCTGACGGACGTGCCTCCGCCTACGCCGCGCAAACCTCCTGGGACACCGAAGCGAGCCGGTACGCCTGGGGCGTCTCGAAGATAGACTCGACCTTTTCCGCCCCTTTATTTACTCGGCCTTCTCACATCGTGCTTTGTAACGTCTCATCTGGTCTCTTGGTTATCCACAAGCTCCTTCTCCGGTGCACCATATTTTTTTCCGCTTCTCAATTCATGACTTCCGGCCTTCGACTCCGCGACGCTTCGCTCCTGTACTGCTCCCCTGCACGCAAGATTCTTCTGTCACATATCTATCTACGAATACAAATCTGTAGCATCTATCGTCGAGTAGTAATCCAAATTCTATCAGCCCTCAGATGATCTCTCTACTTCGGGATGATTATATAGGTCCTAAAGGTCGAGAAGAATCCAGGTCAGGATTCTCTGACGAGTATTCAAATCTCTTTCGACATCTTAGAGATCCTAGAACGATAATGACATATCGAGTATTGATTCAGTCAACACTACGTCTGCGAATCGAACCACATAAATTGGTTCTTTTTCTTATCAAGTACGATCAAGGAGAACGGGCGAGGAGGGGAAAAAAACAAGGAAAATCAAGACGTGTACAGTCCGCGACTCAGTTCCGGCCTCTATGCACGTTTGCTGTTTTTCTTTTCTCCGCGGGTACCGATACACAGAACGACGGGTCACAGGAAACGGACAAGCAAAGAGGAGCAGCACTTCTGAGAAGGGGTTTGAGAGGATACTTGGTGACGGTAGAAACGATGGCATGGCATGGAGAAGGATGGGATACTTTGATTACGGACTCCTACGCACCCATTTACCTCTGTAAGACGACTGGAAGTTCGTATTGAGATTGACGAGCTCTGCATTAGTACGAATCGCTTTGGATCTACCGACCGAGATGGTCCTTTTCATATATTTGGGCGGTACATACTGTGCCAGACGCAACTAGGGCCTGCACTCTCCCACTCCGCACTACATCAACCTATGAGACAGCGGTTTGTGACAATGAGACAAACACGAGAACGATCATCCAATCCATGCGGACAGCCGCTGCAGAGTGAGACCCTTCATACCGTTGATGGAGTCAACTTGAAAATGCTCTCAGAAATCATTTGCTACACTCTAGTTCCACCATCAGAAAATCACCCAGATGGCGATCAATCTGAAGGAAGCACTTTGTAGATGATAAAGAGAGTCCAAGTGAAATGCATCGTGGTCAGGGTAAACATGACTCCGGACACTAGTACTGCCACCGCTATACGCATAATTCCTCCCATTGTGTTACTTTGACTGTTCCTCTGAATCTTTTCTCTTGCTCTAGATCTGTGGTCCACCTGCGTCTCTCAGGTTGACATGAGGCAAGAGTCTATGATTGGGGAAAAGCGGCAAAGGGTGTAATTGATCCTTACCTCTGGTGCAAAAAGTCTTGGCGTGTACACTATTGAAGTTTACGGACTCACTAGTTCTCGTCGTCTACTAATGTGCAGGCAGCACTTTTTGAGACCTTATCGATTTGGTCTCCAGACAACTCTTTTGCGCGTCATCTAAAGAAGCTTACTTACTGTGGCGATAAACTATGGAGTGTGCTGAAGTCTCGCGTCTGTAATTGGAAGACGAAAAGAACTCAAGGATTATTCTCAGAAAGTTATCATACCGATTCTACGGTCAGCAGGCCACTAATACTTCGTTCCGGCTGAAGCTAAGCACGCCATGTTTATTACATCTTGCATTTAAAGTTTGTATGTATCATATTTTTAGCTCTCCAGGTACAAGCGGAACCGGAAGTCGCCATAGTCCAGTCCTCCTGCCCTACTTATCAGTTCACATGGACAGAATCAAAATACAATGCCGATTCGATATAAAAACCTCGTTATCTGGTTCTCTCACCTCACGTCCTACACTAGTCTCTCTGGTTGGATAGTAGTTCTAAGGCTATGGCTGCCTACCCGGCTGATGATGCTGCTCTCGCTGGACTCTCGGAGGCAGAACGTGCTGAGACTAATAGTGAGAAGGTCCCCTCGTCGGAGTCTATCAACCAGCCATCGCTTGCACATCATCATGCAGACGGAACAGAGATCCCATCAGAGGAAGATATAGTCTCTCTCCGTCGTATCCCCGATACGCTACCTTTCCGTGCATACTTGATCGCGTACGTCGAGTTAGCCGAGCGGTTCTCGTATTACGGTAAGCGGGCATCACTATGATAATTTTTCTGACTGAATATACGCATTTTTCCTAGGCTCGACTGTTGTCTTTACCAATTTCATCCAACAACCTCTGCCTATCGGCTCTAGGACCGGTGCTGGAGGCGCGAATGGTCAAAGTACGTCGGATTTAATAAAGTAGTGAAATAAAGTTCGCTCGATACTCAATCCTTTACTTCCAGGTGGCGCCCTTGGAATGGGCCAACGTGCTTCCACAGGCATCTCAACATTCAACGGTTTCTGGGCCTACATTACCCCACTCGTCGGCGGTTACCTCGCAGACACCTACTTCGGGCGGTTCAGAACGGTCTGCTACGCCATCGTAGTCGCACTCGTCGGCCATGTCCTCCTCATCGTCTCCGCGCTCCCCGAAGTGATCACAAAACCACACAATGCACTGGCGTGCTTTATTATCGCTGCGGTGGTCATGGGTGCTGGTACGGGTGGGTTTAAGAGTAATATATCCCCGCTTATTGCGGAGCAGTATACGGGCAAGATGCATGTCAGGACGTTAAGGAGTGAGGAGAGGGTGCTGGTGGACCCGGCGCTCACTACGGCAAGAATTTACATGGTAAGTTCGCATTACTATTCATTCCTATACGAGTGCTTTATTTTGTTTCTTGTAGTACTTCTATCTGTTCATCAACGTCGGAGCATTGATCGGTCAGATCGGGATGACCTATTCCGAGAAGGTTCGTCCGCACTGATTTCAGTTCCAACTGGTACGCATATATCTAAAGTGATGACAACCTTCAGTATGTCGGCTTCTGGCTCGCCTACCTCCTCCCGACAATAATCTTCGTCACCGCGCCGCTCGTGCTCTACCTGGGACGGAACGTGTACATACGTTCCCCGCCGCAGGGCTCCGTCCTCGCCACGGCAGTGAGGGTATATCGAACCGCTGCGCGCGGGCGAGGAGCATGGTCGTGGAATCCTGTGACGACGTGGCGGAGGCATAAGGCGGACGATTTCTGGGAGTATGCGAAGCCGAGTCGGTTATTGAAGGAACACGCTTCTGGAGAGGGTGATGGGAGGCCAGGATGGATGACGTGGGATGATAGATGGGTCGAGGAGGTCCGGAGGGGCGTTAAAGCGTGTGCCGTATTCGTTTGGTATCCAATCTACTGTAAGTCCTCTCTTATCAAAATTCTTCCCCTCTAACTAAGTCATTTCCCTAAACGCACCTACCGCAGGGCTCGCATACAACCAGCTCGGGAACAACCTCACCTCGCAGGCCGCTACGATGGCGACGCACGGGCTGCCGAACGACGTGCTGGGGAACCTCGACCCCTTCGCGCTCATCATCTTCATCCCCATCTGCGACTTGTTCATCTACCCGGCGCTGCAGCGTTACAACATCCGCTTCACGCCCATCAAGAAGATCACCGCTGGGTTCTACATGTGCGCGGCTGCGATGGTCTGGGCGGCCGTCCTGCAGCACTACCTGTATAAAACGAATCCGTGTGGGTATCAGGCGAGTACGTGTGTGGATCAGGATGGAGAGCCGGTGACGAGCCCGCTGAACGTGTGGATCCAGACGGGGTCATACGTCCTCATCGCCCTATCGGAGATCTTCGCTAGTATAACCGGCCTGGAGTACGCGTTTACGAAGGCGCCGAGGAATATGCGGAGCCTGGTCATGGGCATTTTCCTGTTTATGAGTGCGATTTCGAGCGCGCTGGGCGAGGCGTTTGTCTGTGAGTAGTCAGTAATCTGGATCTTAGAAGACATGACAAGCTGACAAAAACATCGCGTTTAATAAAGCTCTTTCCGCTGATCCTCTACTCGTATGGAATTACGGTTCCATGGGTGTCTTCGCATTCATCGCGGGTGTAGGCTTTTGGCTCTCCTTCCGCCACCTTGACGCTGAAGAAGAGGCTCTCAACGCTTTGAATGATGCGGAGAGTATCAGAGAAGGGAGCGAACCTTTAAAGGGAGAGAAAGCATGATATACTGTAAATTTTATACATCTACCTTCTCCCGTAACATTTTGGTGACCAAATTGGTTGGATAATTTACCTCGATATATGTGCTGTACGTGTACGCCAAGACGAATACGAATTACATCCTTAAACAAATTTTCGTTTCGTTTTTTATCGGAAGAAATACACGGATACAGATCTAGAGTTCTCCGAGCAAACAAGCATAAATACCAAAGTTACATTGTGTACATTCTCGTCCACATACAATAGCACTGTTCCATCATCATCATCGTCAAGATCAGAAGATAAAGTAAATGTTTGTATCCTGCAAAACGGGAGAAACAGGTGAGTCCAAGATCTACCTTTCGGGATGAAGGAAACATACAATAGGATGCGAGCTGGATAGCTGGGGCTTTTGACTGTACTTGCTGCGGAGGATATTGCGCAGGTTGTTGAGCAGCTCTTGGAACGTCTGCTGTGGTTTCTCGTCTGTAAAGCAAATTAATAAGAGCTGTCGGTTTCTCCTGGTAAAATAGAGTTCGGAGTTGAAGGACTCACTGAGAGCAGCGATGAACGCCTATGCAAGCATGGGAAGATGAAGTTTAGTCAGCAGAATAATGAGAATGGCGTACATAGCTCATAGCACCCGTCGCACGTCCAGCCTCAACCGTATCCGCACTCGTCTGCGAGTCTTTGCATCCACTCCAAGTGATCTACACGCATCCACCCATCCAGTCAATAAATCACATTTCATGTAAATTTTCAGATCCGAGCGAATACTCACAACATCTGCAGGGCTCGTCCTCGTCCTTCTCGAGTACTCTTCCGCCTTCTGAGTATTACCTGTCGCAGTCTTGAAGAGACCCATCGCACCCTTGAGAACTCCGCCCATGTCGTGCTGCGCGTACGACTTGGCCATACCGAAGAGTCCTTGTCCGACTTCAGCTGTCAGATTGGGTTCCTTGATCTTCCCTTCGGTGGAATACTGTATAAGAGAAGGGAGGGGAGAAGGTCATGTAGTTGAATGCTAGTTTGGAAATGATATGCATACAATGTATGGCAGATCTAAGTGCATGGGAAATCAGAATGTTTTACAGAGTCAGAAGTTATAATGATGATATCGAACCTAATACCGAGCCTGAATGACACGACTACGTATAATGGTTCAGTGGACAGGCATGTATTATCACAACTGAATCGACTTACGTCGAAAATGGCCGTCAAACGACATCCAGCCGGGAGTGGGCGTACCTAAATTGCATCACATCAAGACAAAATCTTCGGCGGAATCCATAAATAATGAGCTACCATGATCGCGTGCAAATCCTATGGAAAAGTCTGATTAACGTTGACGGAAAGACGACGATAGACACGCACATCATCAACGATGTGTCCAACATTTTCGAAGTCCAGCGGGTAGATGACTGCCAATTACAGTCTAATCAGCTAGCCTTATTTTAAGGATAAAAGAACGGACCTTCATCGTATCCATCAGCCTCGTCTCCGTCCAGATCCTTCGTCTGGCCACCGTGTCCAGAATCTCAGCACTAAGTAAGAATAGCTACCAAAGGCATATCGGGAAGCGACTACATACAATGGAAGAAAAGCGAGTCGTTCGGGCTGGCGTCGCGCACAAGCCATTGCATCGCATCGATCTACATAAGGAAGTAAACGACCCCATACGCGACATGGGATGAAACCGATCGGAGTTCCCATTACTTACAATGTTCTGCTTTGTAGGTATTTGGCGCGAGTTGCGTGCGTCATCTGTGAGCGTTACGATGTCGTCCGGATTATATCCATGGCCTGGAAGAATAGACAACTATGAGTACAGACCGACTATGAGGGAAAGGAAAAGAACGCGCTGTTCAGGAAACGTTGCACATTATGCACATCGTTGATACATCCTTTCAACTCCGCCTTCTGTCCTATATAATTGATACCAATCTAGTTAACACGCAGTTAGACCATTGTCCTCACAGACACCTGAGTTCGTGGCACGAAGACAACGATAATGGAAGACTTACGCAAAGCGCCTTCTTTTTGCCCGTGCATTGCGAATATCTAAAGTTGTACTGATGCATGGCATTATCGGATCCTTGATACTGCGGACCGTAGTTTTGCACATCGCTCGGAGGCATATGTGGCGCACCGCCACCTGCAACCAAAACGAATGAATGGCAAACCTATGCGACTGACCCATTCGAAGACGCACCATAACTCGGACGAGAGTCATACCGAGGGACGGGAGGTGGTCCGTTCGGAGCCATGTAACTGCCAATGCAGATAATTCAGTGAGGCCCGAACATTAGCAACGAATGCCCACTCACCCTCCGTCAGATCCACCATATCCACCAGGTGCAGGGCTTCCATATCCACTACAACATGTTTGGACCATCAGCACATCTTCCAATAAACACGAAAATCGGCTCTAGGACTCGGGCGTGAACTTACCTGGGTGGACCAGGTGGCGGCACGTACGCGGGTGCATAACCATTGCTCTGATGTCCAGGTGGTGGACCAGGTGGTGCGCGAAACTGATAATCACCTCCTAGAGGCGGAGGACCCGGAGGCGGTACGTATCCTCCACCAAATCCTCCTCTGTTGTTGTTACAGGGATCGTTAGCATTTCCTTCACGACATAAAGTAACTTATTTACCCGAATCTAATAATCCGAGTTAATCAAGATAAATAGAAAGTATAATGATGCATAGGACTCACCCTGGAGGAGGAGAAGGGAAACCCGGCGGACCAGGAGGAGGCGCGTAACCATCTGGCTGAGGAAAAGCGCGATGCTGATGATGGTGTTGCTGGCCCGGATAGTTATTCCACATTATTGCGCTTTTCTGAGTATTTTACACGTGTCCTAATGATACGGTGCTGATTGTGCTGCGCAGATGATGGAAGCAGGAAGCTAAGAGACGAATTGCATTTTAAGCTGCTGAACCAGTGGCGCCGAGGAACTGTGCCGTGCCGATCGAAAGGCGCCGATCGATCACTGCCGAGCGTATACGCATATTATCTAACCGTCACTCGGGCTCGTTCAAGTACTAAACCCAAATTCTATACATGGAATCAAGTATGAGGCTGCAGAAACCAGCAATCCTGTAATTACTTATCAACTCGCAATGTAATCCACCATCTCGAATCCAAGGCGCTTATCCAGAATATAGACTACATAGGAACATCGCGCAGCTGGACAGTAGACGCAGCGTCCTGTTCGGCTCTTTCCATTTCCCTATCTCTTGCTGTAACGTCCTCGCGGAATATCTCCACGGCCTCTTTGAATCCTTCTCCGTTCTGATCTTGGACAAGCTTGCAAGACTTGTCGCAGCATTGTTCCATAGGATTGTTGGTGAAGGAGTAAGTCAGGTCATGGCTTGAGAGTTAGAAGCCGTCAGTCATCAGTTATGAGTGTACATACTTAGTACCGGGGGGGGGGGGGAGGGTACACTGAAGAAAAGATATAGGAAAATGACATACTACTTCCGACAAGCAGGACTGTGCTCTGGACTTCGCAAGCGTCTATAGAAAAGTATCTCCCTTAGCCTCTCGGCGAATGGTTTCGAGACGCAGGCCCATGGATGTGTCATGCTGTTGATACAGTCCTTTCTTTCACAGTCTTGCTCCTACAACGTCAAATCGAAGTCACAATCTTACAAGATGTCGCGAAAGTGTGAGAGCTGACCTTCCTTTCTACCTATAAATCATCTGAAAGTTAGTCCATCGGGACGCTACAGGACAGAACCTGCTCACATGCTCAACTGCACCACATTTATATATCGCGATCTGTCTATTGACAAACTTCGGTATGTGTTCAGACTACTAGAGAGGCGAAGGCAGGACTCACGAGTTATAGCGACACATAGTTGCAGTTAGGACAGAAGACAAAGAGCATTAGAGTGGACCGTGCAGAGTTACTACATGCAAACATTGCATCTCTGGAAGAAAAGCGGCCTTGACTCGCGCAAAGTGGTGTTACATCCAGGTGGATGAGCAAACTTGGCCTGGAGTGTCATATTGCATATTAATCCTGTACTCGAGTTAACGTAGTTCCATTTTTTGGTTGACGAACGATCGCAAGAGAACGTCTTGCTGGGACAGTTTCCAGGCTCAGAAGCATAAAGCAGTTATACTAGTCTTCTATAGTCGACCCAGTGTACAGGCATAGTCCACCCAGCATCAGAATTATTGACTCGAATGAATTCGACCTCCAAAAGCTTAGAACTGTCGACCTGGCGCGAAATGATTGTCGTCTTAACAAAAAGAAAGGTTGATCAGTTTTGTTTAGTTTAATGTAGGTTTCCCGTAAAAACAGCCGTGAGAACATTTCCTGTTCTGGACTAAAAGCATCCAATTTCATCCCCCAGGCTTTATCGCCTTCAACGGCGAACAACCTGAAGCACATCCTTCACATCTCTCTTGATCCAACGGGGACTATCTCACTCTATCGTCTTGACAAATTCTACGAAATTTCTTTCGGGCTTTGTTGGAGCGCTGTGACGAAGTTTGCTCACCTTCCCGAGAAGGAGATTTTGCGGAAAAATTCGCACACCAGGCCAGGGAAACAAATCCACTGACGGCCGAACTTTTTCGCGCAGTAATCATATCGCAAAACTAAACACGAGCAAAAAAAATTCTTCAATCGATCTGATCTGCGTTGAAAATAACCCGAAAAGTAAAAAAAAAAGTAGTAGTAATACGGAAATGACAGACGGCCAGTCTACGACCTCAAGCAGCGCTGAAGTAGAGGGTTATGTCCATTCGTCTCAACATCATCAGCAGCAACATCCACCCACGTCGTCTTATCAGCAAGAAGAACAACGAGAAGACCTGAGCGCCGACGGGAGCCATATCGACGACGATGTACTACCTCTCCCACAATTCCTCCCCCATCCAAACGACGTCAGTTCCGTAGCGCATCATCACGGCGTAGCAACCGGCGACAAGTCGACTCGATGGTCAGCACGGGACGACGTCGTCCTCTGCGACGCCCTCATCGCGCAAAATGAAAAGGGACGAAGTCGCAACATCGCAGTGTTTTCGCTCGATGCTTGGGAGGAAGTCGCTGAGGCGCTCAAAGGTTCGGAGTTGATATCTGGAGGCGCGGTGAAGACAGTCGCGCAGTGTAAAGCTCGGTGGCAGCGGGTGAGTGAGGCTTCTATCATTTCTGGGCAATGAGCTTGTTAATAAAACGAAATGCGTTCTGATAGCTAAAGACTGAATTTCGCATTGTGAAGCATATCCGACATCAACCAGGTTTCGGTTGGGATGAAGCAACCCAGATGGTCACGGCATCTTCAGCAGCATGGGATGCATACGTGGCAGTATGTACTATACCTTCTTTCGCATTCTCTCGTATTACTTACTCTCATGCATTAGACTCACCGTGACGCCCAACCATGGCGTAAAAAGAGCTTCCCATGTTACAGCCGCATCGCCTACCTCATCGAGGACGATGAAGGGCACGACAAAGGCGATGCGAAGTTCAGACGCCGCTGGGAGTCTAACAACGGTCGACGAGCATCGTCTCCTGGAACACGCGCCGCTGTGCGGAGAGCATTCAAGGAAGCTCAAGCAAGGGCTCAATCTCAAGAGCAAGAGCAAGCTCAAAATGTTCAAGGGGCAGTCCCTGTCCGGAATGCTACCGTTGCTACTGTGCAGATTCAGAATGATGGGCAAAATGCTATATCAGCACCGTCTGCGGCATCCACCCTGGTGCCAGCCTCGGGTTCAGATATTGGTGGATCGACCAGTGTGTTTCCAATCATAAGGTCAGAGCATAATGGCACCAAGTTCGTCAATCGGTTTGCTCCTGTTCCTGGAGGTCCGGTCACAACAACTGTCACGACCACAGTTCCCTCGGTAGCACCTGCTACCATCAACAATGCACTCCAGCAGGTAAGGAACGTTCATTCTATGTTATCACAGAGTTCTCAACTTCATTGTGTTCAATTTGACTGTAAGTAGCTCCGAATTGCTAGCCAGCCTCAACCAAACGGGAAACGTCCACACTCGCCTGTAGGGGAACAGTACATTTCGAAGCGCGCAAATACGCAAGGGAGTGCTAGTTCTTCTTACAGACCCATTGCACCAGCGCAAGCTCCTACTACACCTACTTATATCCAACACACTACTCCTCCCCTTCCTCAACACACTTACACACCCGGCACGATAATCTATACTACGCAAGCACCACCTCCCGGACACGTACAAACCCCCATGCCCGTCCCTTCCAACGCCAGCTACGTCGCAATCCCACCACCTTCGTCATCTTCCAGTACTCCGCAGCCCTATCCTCCAGCTACAGTACACGTGCACCAAATCCCCGTTCCCAGTCCAAATGCTGTCGTCGCTACAAATTCAGGGCCCACACGTCTAGCAGAAGCCATCCAAACCCTCGAGTCTACGTACACTGAAGACGGGTTTAGTGAGGCGCAGTTTATTAAAGCTATACAGATCTTCGAGAGGAGGAGCGAGGCTGCTGATGCGTACCTTGCGATCCAGAGCAGACGTGCGAGGGTGCTGTTTTTGAGAGCTGAGCTGGAGGAGTTTGGTAGGAGTGATAGCAGAGAGTCTGGAGGAGCCGGAGATGCAAACGAAGCTGGTGCTGCTGCGAGTGCGGGATCATAGCCTTACTGCGTGGTATTCAAAGAAATGATTTGGTTTCATTTTGCTTTGTTTTGTTTTGTTTTGGGTGAAGTTATTTTTTCTAGTACAGTTCTAGGCGACTTGACTGACTCCTGTAGTGTCTTATTGTATCTTCTTTCGGTATTAAATTATACTTCAATAAATGTTTCTTTTTTAGTCTCATTTCCGTCAATCAGTCTGTGCATGTAGGTCCATCGTTGGTGGCTTTGGTCCTTGTGATCTGGTTCTGTTTTGCTTGTGATGCTTTCGTATCCCGTGTTCTCATGCATATGATTATAATTTCATATGATACTCTTCTCTCAAAAAGCGCATTTGTGGCAATATTCTTACTTACCCTCTGTGGAGTTTGGTTTGCAATTTTTGATATTCTACCCAATTGAAATTCGTGATACACGGTTTCGATTCAATTCTTAATAGCACTGGAGCAGAGGTGTTTGTACTGTATTTTGAAATTTCCGCGAACCAGTATCAGTACTGACAAGAACTTGCTGTTTGTTATCTGAAATATTCGTCATGTGGAATAAACAAGAATAAAATTTCAGTTAGTTTTATCACCGTGAGAATATCTATCTTCAGTACATCCTATATGGGGAAGCATTACAGCATTTTTAGTTAGGGTTTAAATTTCATAATGAGTCAACGTGGAAATCTTGATTCGCCCTTCACCTCCTCAGTTCTAAACTGTTCCAATCTCCTCAGGACATTGGCCTCGGGCTTACTTCCGTATTGCGTATTGTCGCATTGGGGCTTTCTTGTTTCGCTTTCATATTTCATAAAGGGCACAGAACTTTCCTGAGAAGGGGATTCGCACGGAGCCCCAACATCGAGACGGAAAATCTACAATCGATCCGCACCCAAATTCTGTGGAATCCGGAAAAGTAGAAGTTGAATATCGGAATATGGCAGACGCTCAGTCGACCGCTTCAAGTGCTGAAGTCGAGGGCTACGTCCATCAGCAACAGCAGCAACAACAACCAGCAGTATCGCCGACTCAGTCGACACTGCAATCAGAGCAGGGACAAGAACAACCTCAACAGCAGCAGCATCAATTCGAACAAACGCACCTCGTCGTCGACGGCGGTCAACCTCAACCGCTTCAATTCTATCCGACAGCCGACCAAGTCAGCGCAATCGCATTTCACCACAATGCACCTGACAACAGCAAGGCCGTCAGATGGTCTCTGCGCGACGACATCCTCCTCTGCGACGCACTCGTCCATCAGCACCAGATGGGGCGCAACCGCTTCAATGGCATATTTCAAAACGACGCTTGGGAGGAAGTTGCCGCGGCGATAAAGGGATCCGAGGTGGTGACTGGCGGTGCGCCGAAGAATCTTGCGCATTGTAAGGCGCGTTGGCAACGGGTCAGTGCTGTGTTGCCTCGTTGTGCATATAATTGGCTACTGACTGTGCTTGCGGTCCTAGCTGAAAGTAGAGTATCGCATCGTGAAGCACCTTCGTCATGAACCAGGATTCGCATGGGACGAGAATACACAGATGGTGGTAGCTTCTCCAGAGACATGGGATACGTATATCGAAGTACGTACATTGTCTGCTCGTAGTTCATACCATTGCCTAATAAGAGCTGTCGAACAGAATCATAAGGACGCCCAACCATGGCGCAAAAAGAAATTCCCCTGCTACAGCCGATGCGCCTTCCTCATCGAGGACGAACGAGGCAACGACAAGGGCGACAGCAAGTTCCAGAAGCGTTGGGAGGCCCGTTCGGGTTCCTATGCATCGTCTCCGAATAAACGCGGTACATATCAAATCGAGACTCACGATCAGGACGGTATAGGAGAAATAGACCCTGTCTTAGCTTCAGTGTCGGCCCCTGTGAATGTCGGTGCAACGACAGGAGTGTTTCCCGTTATGAAATCGGGCCATCATAGTACCACGTTCGTTCATCGGTTTGCTCCTGAAGCTTCGAGTGCAACAACGACTGTAGGGACGGTCGCGGCACCTCTCTCGTCTGGTACGATCAGCAGTGCGATTCAACAGGTAAGTCATTCTTGAATCAAGAGGTGCTTTATCTATTTTTCTTATTCATTCAATTATGTGCAGTACCAAAGTCAACTAAACGGGAATGGTAAACGTGCATATCCGACTGAGGAAGAGCAGGACTCCATTTCGAAACGTGCTAATACCGCAATAAGTGCACCTCCTTACCCTATGACGACAGCCTATCCTCAAGCAGTGCCTGCGGCATCTAACATCGTTTACACTGCTCTACCGCCTCCGGCACCAGCACCCGCTCCACCCCCAGCCCCCGCATCCACCATGACAGCACCCTCACCTGGTCTACCTCCAAGTTCTTCATCTCGCCTAACGGAAGCTATCACAACTCTCGAATCGACGTACACCGAAGACGGGCTCGGCGAGCTACAATTTGTGAAGGCTATTCAGCTATTCCAGAAACGCAGTGATGCTCTGGAAGCGTACCTTGCCATCCAGAGCCGGCGTGCGAGAGCAATGTATTTGAAGGCTGAGCTGGCTGACTTTGGTGCTGGCGCGTCGTAGAAGTGCGTATTAAGGAAAGGATCGGTCCTTGTCTTCTTTTCGGTGTTTTGATTTACTTGAGTAAGATCATCTCATATTTGGCAAGATAATTCTTCTGATATTGCTGCTTCTTGCTACAGTATTCTGTTCGTAGCATTTTTATATTATCCTGTATAATTATCTTCTTTGTCATATTCGTGCCTTAAGATTGCATTCTTCGTTGCTACGATAGTTGAGTAACTTTCGACGTCGATTCATGATGAATTAATCTCTTCGCCAAGTTTTTTGACTGAACTTCGTCTTGCCGCAATAGCATGTATGTCTTACTCTTCCAGCTGATTCGCTTCTTCGAATTTGTCGCTATGATAATGTATCAGTGATACTAGTCCTAGGTGAGGAGTACTTCGCTTTCCTATCGATGTACTGAACTCACCGCGTGCTTCCTTTTGCAGTAAAATCTATGCATAGACACTTTCCTAAATGATAATCGACGAAGATCTATTATGTTACTCTGCGATTGTTCCTTGAAACATATTGCCTCCTTCGTTCGCTTGATCTCTGCTATTCTTGGGCGGATGATATCATCCTTATTTCTGGCCGCCCCTCTGCATCACGGCTTATCAACCCCGCACTCGGACGTTCCTGTCTATGAATAAGGCCGCGCAATGAGCGGCTACTCACAAGAATTCGAGGTGGCATAACTCCCGATTCGATTCGAGACTCGGAAAACGAGCCGAGACACATTATACATTTTGCCATCTTAAATATGTACGGTACGGTATTCCATCTGTGCGCCTTGTGCAAATTTCTATCATTTTGTTTCTCGGCGTCCGCTTGTTTCCGCCTTTCATGCAATCGACTAATGTCCCCGCGCAAAATGAGCGAAAGGCTGGGTCTCGTGAACAGACTTGAAGAGGCGGCCCGATCGGATAGTCTGGAAATATCTCGCTTTATGTTCATAGCGGAGCTTAACTTTCTTCCATACACTCACACAGCGCCGGTTCTTCTAAATCATGTCTTCTTCGAGTTTTGATGTCCCGGTCTCCTCCACATTCCTCCAGGCTATATACATGGTCTTGCATACAAGGCGAATCGAGTTTTCGATCAGCTCGATTCGATCCAATCTTGCGATCTAACGTTTTCTCCTTCATAACTTGTTAAACCTCCGCTTCCCACATGCCTTTCTGTTCCGAATCTGATTCCCGCAAGCTCTTATAAAGATACAGAGAAGCTTCTGAGGTCCACTTGACGCTCGTCTCCTGACTCCAAACCCTAGTCCTTGACGCTCCATCTCTGCATTGCGCCCTCTCCTGAGCTTGTTCTGATATGGCTGGAGGAATCCAGACGACAACTGGGGTGGCCGCGAGTCGCCGCAGGGCCCTTGCTGGGAAATCTGGCTGGGTGAGCTTCGTTCACGCTTGTACTATCGTTGTCGTTGCTGATTATACTGATTGCGTCATCCCAATAGGCTGGTCTTGTTCACAATCGGCGCGTGTTTGCTATCACTGTGTTTGCATCGCTTGGTGGACTGTGCGTGACAATACTCTAGTGGAAAACGATTATGCTGACTGTTCACTTTGTTTAGTCTCTATGGTAGATCATATCTATTCAGACTCCACCTGAATGCTGACTCTGGCAATTAAATCTTTTGCTTGATATCAGGCTACAACCAGGTCAGTATTTATCGCGCATCAAACGTGCTCTTTCTAATCGTCATGTCTACTAGGGTGTTTTCTCGGGTGTCCTGGGGTACGTACTTTGGATTTCGGTCTGAGCGCAACATCTGACACGACGAAATGGCCAGGATGTACACTTTCGACCAACGCATGGGCTCGGCCGTGTCCGATACGGGCAAGAAAGGTTGGCTAGTCGCTATCCTGGAACTCGGTGCTTGGTTCGGAGTCCTCTGCACGGGATATCTCGCGGATAAATTGTCTAGAAAGTACACGATCTTGGCTGGTAACGACCTTCCTTGCATACTGTGAATAATCCAGGAAGCTCATGGGATCGTCTGACAGCTGTCGTCGTTTTCTGCATCGGTGTTATTGTTCAGACCGCCGCATTTCATGCCTCGTCAATTTTCGGAGGTAAGTGGAAGATAAGACTAGTGCTGGGAATGATCTTGTCAATGAATGCTTGCAGGCCGGTTTGTGACGGGACTTGGTGTCGGTTCTCTCAGTATGGCTGTTCCTCTCTATAAGTGAGTGAATCTTATTTCCTCCCATGTTCAATTGGTTAAGGTATCTTGTAGCGCCGAGCTGGCACCTCCGGAAGTCCGTGGTTCCCTTGTTGCCCTTCAGCAGCTAGCCATCACCTTCGGGATCATGGTTTCTTTCTGGATCGATTATGGCACGAACTTTATTGGCGGGTCAGGACCTACGCAGCATGAGGCTGCGTGGAGAATTCCATTAGCGCTTCAGCTTGTGCCTGCGATAATTCTGGGTGCCGGTATTTTATTCATGCCCTACTCTCCAAGGTGAAAAAAGGTATCTTCTCCAAAATGGAACTGCAACTGATTTATGAGCCTTGGTTAGATGGCTCGTCAACCAAGGTCGAGATGATGAAGCTTTGGCTGTCCTGAGTTCTGCACGCAGACTCCCTCCGGACTCCGATCTAGTCCAGATCGAATATTTGTACGCAGTTTTGAATATCGTATTTTGAAGGCTCTTCTGACTCAGACCTTATAGGGAGATTAAAGCTCAATATCTGTTCGAGAAAGAGACGTCTGAGATCAAGTTCCCTCAGTTCCAGGATGGCAGTCGAAAATCAAATTTCAAGCTAGGAGTCCATGCATATATGAGCCTTCTCCAGACTAAGAGTAAGTGGGAGCACATCTCAATATCATAATATTATCTAAATCACGACTCTGCAGCTCTGTTTCTCCGTGTCACCGTGGGTACTCTGTGGGTCACTTCCGAGATTCACATTAGAACTTCCCGTGACGCTAATTCGTCTCTGTAGGACTATGTTCTTCCAACAATGGACGGGAGTCAACGCGATCCTTTACTATGCACCGACCATCTTCCAAAACCTCGGTTTGACTGGCACTACGATCTCATTACTAGCGACAGGAGTCGTCGGCATAGTGTACGCCCACCATTTCTCCTATTCTCGGAGCTTACTTCTGACTTATGAGACGAATACAGTATGTTCTTGGCAACAATACCGGCGGTCATCTGGGTCGACGACTGGGGCAGGAAGCCTGTTCTGTGAATAGTCTTTGTTGCATACGGTTTGATCGTCAAGGTCGACTAATGCCTGCCTTGTTCACAGCGTCTCAGGTGCTTTCTTGATGGCGGCGTACGTTCTGGTCGGACTGGGTTCCTTATTGACTATTAATAATATCTGTACCTTTTCAGTTGTCACCTTATTATCGCTGTCCTGACAGGCTTATACGAGGACTCCTGGATTGAGTACGTCGTACGCAGGAGCACGCGGTACATCTTCCTAACTGTTTTACAGGCACAGGGCTGCAGGATGGGCTGCATGCGCACTCGTCTGGCTTTTCGCGATCGGTAAGCTAGCTAGCTATCTTACATGGTGTTCTATACTGAGTTAGCTGACTCTCTTCCGTAGGTTTCGGCTATAGCTGGGGTAGGAACCATTCTAAATTTGCTTCTCATCTCCCTCTGATAGTGATGAAAAGGTCCATGTTCATGGATTCTGGCCGCCGAGATTTGGCCGTTAAGTGTCCGAGGAAAGGGAATCTCTATTGCAGCTTCATCAAACTGGGTAAGTATGCGTTTAAACAACCATGACGATTGTTTTAGATATTGATGCATTCTCGATATGCTCAGATGAACAACTTCATCGGTAAGTTCTAGTATCCGGAGTCGAGTTGTCCTGATGATTCTGACACTCGTCCGGTTTAGTCGGTCAGGTATGAATCAATTTCTCGTTTTGACGGATTTGGAGTAAACAGAATAATTCCACTTATAGGTTACTCCATCGATGATGGCACATCTTCGCTTCGGGACATTCATCTTCTTCGGCGTACGTATGTCTTCCGATCTCCGTATCAGTTTTCTCATCTTTTTTCGCAGACTTTCTCGTTTATGGGAGGCCTATTCGTACTCTTCTTCGTGCGTCTTCTATTCTGACAACATCTCTCGCGGCGGCTGACATGCTAGCGCAGGTTCCCGAAACGAAAGGTTTAACGCTGGAAGAAATGGACGAAGTCTTTGGCGACGAAACCGGAAGTTCTGTACAAGAGCAAGAGCGTCTCTTGGCCATACACAAACGTATCGGCCTCGACGCGTATGCCTCCGATGAAGCACCGGGACCAGATACCGACGTCAAATTGCGAACCAGTGACGAAAAATATGAAGTATCACATCACGTTTGACCGCAGGAGAAGTTGGACACCGACTCCCTACTCTTTTTCTGTAGCATGATACGTGTATTCCGGTGACATGCATATCCTTTAGTAATGCCTGTAACATGCATTCTTTAAGATAAACGAAACACTACGCGAACACGACAAGCATCAGAAGATCCAAGAAAACTCCATAACTATTAATGACCAGAGAGAATTGGTACGAAATAAGTGACCGAAAAAAAAGTAGTTATAGTCAAGATGTACTGGCGGGAACCGGCAAGAAATAATAAGGGACGTGAAAACATTTCTAAGATCCGAAGAAGGAAGGAAAAGAAAAGCTTCAAGGAGACGAAAGAATGGACAGCGCAAGGACCTCTCGATTAAATCACTGCCCATCATGCTCTACACGAGCAGGTGTCGTAGCAACGCCCGGGGCTTGCGGCACATGCAGTTGAAGGACGGGTATAGGTCCAAGTACCGGCGCAAAAAAATGACGCTGTTCGTCAGCGCCAGGCGGAAACATAAGACCGGGAAGTTGCCCGTATGCAGGTGGTACAACGGGCACGGGAAGAGGAGCATGCATCATCTGCCCATGATACAATGCCACGGGAAAGTGTGGCGCAGTCATTAAAGGTGGTGGAACTCCGAGCGTAGGAGCATGGCCTTGAACAAGATGATCCAGCGCATGAATCTGTCCACAGTGTTCACAAGGCGCTAACGCCGGCTGCCGGGCAGCTGCTCGTGCTCCATCTGCACAGACCCGATCCAACGTCATGTCTACCGCTTGCATTCGAGCAAGAATCCCTTGGGCCTGAGCCTTGTACTGCTGAGGTGCATACCCTTGTGGTAGCTGTCGCCCTTCAAGTAGATGATGCGGTTGTATTTGTAGTGCCAGTTCAAGTCGATGGCCTTGCTCATGCCGGGCCTGTGCTTGTTGTCGTTCAGCCTCAAATTGCCGCCGCACACGTTCCTGGCTTTCCATAACTCGACGCCTGGCTTCTTCATTTCTCTGCAATGTTGTCTCCCGTTGCGCCGCAATTGCAGCTGTTCGCGCTTCCTGAGCCTCCCGAATGCGATCTCGCATAACCCTCAGCACCAAACCGCGTCTAGGTGCTTTCTGAGCCCCTCGGTCAGGATCAGGGTGCAGGGCTCCCGGTGGATGTGGCATGATCACAGCTCCTCCAGGCCGAAGTTTAGCGACGCCGCCGACGCCGACGGCGGCGACCGGCATTCGTTGGATGAGATTTCTTAGCTGATCGAGACGAGCCATGCGTTCCAAAGGTAGTTGTCCTACTCGAGCATTGTTAGCAGCCGGCACAGCCTCTGGTAGTTCAACTTCTAACTGGTTCTTGTCAATCTCCGGATTCGCACTCTCCACCTCCTTTATTGCTCTCTCACGGGCTGCAGCAACCTGCAAATGTTCGATATGATACACGAAATAATGAAAATCAATAAATGAACCGACCTCCTGATTATGACGTTGCTCAACCGGGTCCCACAGCTGACACTTCTGCTTTGAGGTACTAGGCTGTCCGTTCGTATTCGCCGGATGACGCTAGCGTCAAGTTATTAACAGAGTTGCGTCCAAACTCCATCCAACTCACTTGGTCGAAATGGTCATAGCCTTTGATAATCTGGCGACAGATATAGCAAGATAATGTGCGACAATTCGGGCATGTCATCTTATTACACTGTCAAGGAAACTTCTCTTAGTGCCTCTTACGCAGGCATATTAGTATGCAACTTACGCCAAACTCCTTGATGAACGCTTTCTTGCATGTAGGGCAATTTCGCATGAGAGCCTCAGCTGGAAAAGGATTAGTACTTTCCGTTCATACTGTTACCACCTACAACTCACTCATTGCCTCTTCCACTTTGTGGCGAGCATTCAGACCTGTGTCTTCTTCCGCTTCTGCAAGCAACATGTCAGAGCCGTTGAATTGACATGGAAGATTGATCATTACCTTTGCAACTTTTAGGAAGGTGATCCTGTGATTGCAAATAAGAAGGTTTTTCTATACTGAAAGATCGACGCTTACTGCTTTCTTGCATGCTCGGCAGCTCACAGCACCGCAATCCTCACGCTCACATCGAAAGAGCTTTTCGTCGGGGTTGTCGATAACGGCCTTGTATTCGCAAAACGGACATTCTTCAAGTCCATCAAGTTCGGCCGCTTCAATCTCCTTCGCCTGCTTGATACGCTCGTAAAGTTCGAGAAGCTTCGCAGGAAGAAATCGCTTCAACTCTGCATCGGTGAAGGCCAACTTGCAGCCACTTTGGTCCATGCATACTATATTCGGATTGTGTTGGCCAAGCTGGTTCTCAGCGTAAGATGTTATGCAATCCTTGCAGAACAAATGGGCATCAGGACATTGGACCATTTTGTCCTAGAAAGACGAAAAAATTGAGTTCAAACGATTTCTGAAAAGGAAGTTCGTACAAAGTCATATGTATCGAAACAGCAGCCGCACTCAATACCATCCCCGCAAATTCCGTCGCTTTCGTCCTCTCCATTCGAAGGTGAATGATCTTTAGTCGCGTCATCCTTCAGAGTCTCGACGAGCCAAGTATGCTCACGCTCAAACTCCGCGTCGTAGAACTTACCCTTGCCAGATAGTTTTGACGATGTCTTCTTAAGCGCGAAGAGGGGAGGATTCCGCGTGAGCTGTTCTCTCAAAGCCAGATGCGTTGGAGCATACAACAAGTTATTCGTGTGTAGAGTCTGCCGAATATGTAGCAAGGGAATACGAGGAAAATCCGTCATCAATTGATTCTGTAGAGGATATCTCACTAATTGCAAAATATTCCAGACGGGAAAAACTAACCAAGGCAATTTCTGCGTAATGATCTCCGCCTTCAAATGGTCGGTCCCTAGATCCATAATTCTTCAATGCAGCATTTCCAGTCTCGACTGAGCCATCGTCTTCGCGTTTTCTCTTGCCCTTGTTGCGCTCTATCCTGGGGTAAGGTTGTTCGAACAAATAGTGGAGGACTGCTGCAACCACATCCGTCCCATGTGAGGGATGGTACTGAAAGAGCAACGCGCGAGCATGATCAGGCTGTACATCGGGAATTACTTCCAGAACCTGAGACAGGTATAGATCCATAGGCGTTTCCTTGACGACTTCCTCAGAAGCAGGCGAACCCAGTCGAGTGGGGTTCGTATGACCACGCTGTATGTCCTGATCATTCGTCAAGTCGGTAAACGCCTTCTCCTTCTCTTTACCCTGGATAGCGTCTAGTGGTGCCTTCGTAATTTCTTCATCGTCGAAATGCTTAGGGGGATGAACCGTCAAATCAATAGTTTCTGTAGAAGAAATATGCGCGATTTTCTGGAGCTTCGCAGGACGATGCTCGTTGGGCTGCTCATCCTCGCTGTCTGTGATCTCAATGATTCCCTCAGGAAAGCTAGACCTTGTTCGTGGCTTAACGCGTCTTGAAGGCCCAGGATTTGGCTGTTGTGACCATGAACGCGCTCGGTTCATCCCTATGTGCGCATAGAGTTTCGCCACAGTTCAGGACGACGAACAATATTTGGACGACGAGGTGACGATGGTGGATGGTACTGGCAGAACCTCACAAGGACGCGCGCCTGACCTAGGTCTTAAGGCTGAAATGTGGCTGTGCTGACTCGCGCTGGACCTCTCATCTCGTCGAGGTTCCGTCGTCATATAACATAACACACAGGTTTTCATCAATCCAAAGGTTTCATTATTCTGAATCGTGAATATTCATGATATCTCTTAACAAATCGCGATACAGTACAAGCGTTAAGCATAGTATTCGAATTTATTTATCAGAGCAAAACCTAAGAAGGGACGGGACAAACTACGAAGCGGGGAAGACAGGTGGTAGAGTCTAGTAAACAATTCATTCTTTCTCAGATTTCTCGCTCTTGAATGGGACATGGCCATGCTCTTCGATACTCTCCTCGTCGGTAATCGCGTTGAGCGCATCTTCTTCCGCGTCGAGCTTCCGGAACGTGAGCCAGAAACCTATACCGGCGACGAAAGCAAACACAGCCATCGAGCCATAATTCCAGACCAACAAAGGATCGGAAGAGAGAGCTATGAAAAATTACGAATCAGTAATCGATGCTCCGATCAACGGAGATACGTGAGTTCTACGTACAGACGAAAGCCTGCCCTATCGCACTCGAGATGGCGCTCATAAACAGGTAAATGCCCATAACAACACTGCGCATGTTCTTCGGCGCCTTCGTGTACGCATACTCTAATCCAGTGATACTTGCAAAGATTTCCGACAATCCAATAAGGACGTACGGCCCGGACTGGATCCATACATTCAACGGGCTCACCAAGCGGTTGCCCTCCGCATCTTCGCAAGTGGCCGCCTGATATCCGCACGGATTGGTCTTGTACAGATAATGCTGCAGTACGGCTGCCCAGACCATCGCAGTTGTGCACGTGAAGAAGCCGGCGGTGATTCTCTTGATAGGTGTGAACCGAATCTTGTATCGGCGGAGGGCGGGATAGAGTAACAAGTCGCAGATAGGGATGAAGATGATGAGCGACAATGGATTCATGTTACTTAGAATGTCATTCGGAAGACCATGGGTCTCCATTGTCGCCGCCTGAGAGGTCAGATTGCCGCCGATCTGGTTGTATGAGAGCCCTGTACAAGACCGCGAACAACTTCATATCTTTCCACGGGAAGTGAGATGAAAGTGACCTACAATACACAGGGTACCAGACAAATACAGCGCACGCCTTGACACCTCTTCGAACTTCATCGACCCACTTATCGTCCCAGGTCATCCACACGGGTTTACCCTCATCGTGGAAATTTTGCAGAAATTTGCTCGGTTTCGCACGCTCCCAAAAGTCTGCGGCCTTCTGTTTACGCACAGTGGAGATAGGATTCCATGACCAAGTTCCGTACGCAGCCGTACGGTAGACCCGTATGGCAGTAGCAAGGACGGAACCCTGAGGTGGGGATCGGACGTACATGTTCTGACCAACGTGCAGAACGAGAGGAGCCGTCAGGAAGACCACTGTCGGGAGGAGATAGGCAAGCCAGAAGCCGACATACTGAATTGAATAGTATTTTAGCAAGCCCCTTCGAAGGAGCAAGAGAGGAGATACCTTTTCGGAGTAGGTCATGCCTATTTGACCTACCAGTGCGCCGATGTTAATGAACAAATAGAAGAACTGACGGAGATGAGATAAAATCCTGCCCAATACTTAGGAAGCTTACCATGTAGATACGGGTCGTCGTAAGCGCTGGATCCACAATGACGCGCTCGCCACTCGTCGTAGTCTGGACGTGGATCTTTCCTGTGTACTGTTCTGCTATGAGCGGAGAAATGTTGCTCTTGAAACCTCCAGTACCGGCGCCCATGATGATCACAGCCAATGTAAAGCACGCCAGTGCCCCATCGATATTCTCCAGAACCCCGGGAATGGCAGAGATGATCAAGAGTGTATGTCCAACGAGCGCTACAGCAATGGCATAGGAGATCGTCTTGAATCGTCCCCAGTAAGTATCCGCGAGATAGCCACCGATAAGGGGAGTAACATAGGCCCAGAAACTGTTGAATAGGGTTATAGCAGTAGCTGCGCGCTGCCCCTTTCCGAGTGCCCCGCCTTTCAAACAGTGATGTTATCATTGCCCGAACACAACTGGGAGCCGCGACCTACTTTGTCCGTCTTCACCGCCGGCACCCGTCCTCGAGCCGGGAGGCATTGGTTGCTGGATAAAGTTGGTGAAGACAACAATCGAGCCTTCCATTACGGAACAAGTAAGCTCGAAGTCGACATGCGCGAGAAAATCTGTATACATACCGTAATACGAAAAGCGTTCGGCCAGTTCCACATATGCTATCAAATATGCACGGAACGGCAATCTATCTGGGATACGCCGTAGAGTGACCAGATCAACATCTGTCGGAACCTCATGTTCGCCATGTGTGTGTGTGAGCGATGGTGGATGCACTGATTCCGAGGAGGATTGCTTCCCCTCGCTGACTACCTCGGCGCGGGCCGCTTCAGCCAGACCTGCGAAGACTGCATCATCAGCTTGTTTGGTGACCATGTTGCTCGAGTGGTTTCTGCGCCGAAGACAGCAACAGGTGGCACTAAGAGGTTGATCGTGCGAAGAGTCGTCCCAGACAACTAGAATTTATGGCCAGGACCTTTTAATGCCAAAAGTGCCATAGGGCTGTTAAAAGAGCCATATGGAGCTGAATTCAAGCGGACGGCGACCACACGATTGCACACGGTCGAGCTTGATAACATGGACCTCAAATTCAGTAAAGAAAGTCTTGGTTTGCAGAAAATGGACTCAAAAAAGGCTTGTGTCCTTGGAAGTGAAAACATTCCGAACATAACTTCCATATTTGGATGGTCAACAGTAGGCAGGTTTCGGGACTTTTTACGTGCTCGTACCAAGTCGTAGTCGTCGTGCAAGTTGACGTGCTCTTTGATTCGTATTGTGCCTTGAGAATGATCTGGGCACTCCAGGATAATCCCCTGAATTGGAAAGCGGAAAGGAAGATGCAATACACATATGTTACTTCCCTATCAACATTCAGTAATACTCTACAGAACATGAAAACAAATAGATTACTTCTCTATCAGTGTGATGTATTATATCAATTGCTGCGTAGTTTCTCGATCTCTCGAGCCAGCTCCGTTTTGAGACTTTTCAGCTCCTCAACCGTCGCACTAATTTCATCCTCTACTTCTTTCGTCTTTGGCGTCTTCGCCTTTATCATCCGGATAACGTCTCCTTGAGCAGCAATTTTGGTCTCGAGCGCAACGATCTCGGGCGTCTTTGGGCCTGTGTACTCGGCCTCCTTCTTTGCTGTTGCCTTTGCTGCTGCCGCTGCCTTCCGCTTCGATAGAGCCGGCGCCGGCGCCGCCTCGGAGGGTAGTGGCCCTGTTCCTGTTGCATCCTTTTGCCCAGCAAATTGGGCTCGCCAAGTCTCCGCCATTTCCTCTTTTATAGGTTTGAACAGATGTATAGGTTTTCCGAGCGTGTGACCAGGTAATATGTCAACGCCAAGAACTTCGGGAACAGTCCGTTCTGGTGCGTTGAGTTGTGCCAAGAGTGATGCAGCCGTGGACGGCATGAAAGGCTCGACGAGTACCGAGAGCACGTAGATAAGATTGACTGCACGGGTTAAGACTTGTGCACAGCGTGATGGACTAAAATCCTTCAGGGCCGTACCGAGCCCAGAGGATTGAAGATAAGCATTTCCCCGAGACGATATTTGCATGACGATGTGGAGACCAAGTCTGAGCTTGACGGCCTCCAAGGCGTCAATGTATTGCTGCAGTAAGCTGTTTACGTCTGAGATAAAGTCCGCGTCATGTTCGTCATTGGACGATAGCGGGCCTTCCACGTCGCCGCCACTTGGAAGTACTCCATCGTAGTTCTTCGCCACGAAGGTCAACACTCGATTGACGAAGTTGCCGAAACTTGATAGGCTAAGTTTGAACATGATGAGATAAAATATATTAATTTGAATCTTACTTCTTCAGCAGAATATTATTGTTGGCAGAAATCTACACGCATAAAGCATGAAATATCCATTTTGCAACGGATAGAACGAATTTGATTCACTTACACATTCTGCCCACGAGAACATGGAGTCTTGAGTTTCCGGCCGTGAAGACAAGAGATAGTAACGCCAGACAGCTACCGGGATCCCAGTTTCTTTAGCTGCCGGTCCGAAGACACCACGGTTGTGGCTTTTGGAGAATTTCCCACCCTCATAATTGAGATACTCTAGGCAATAAGGGTTAGCAAACCGGCGAAATAGTTGTTTGTCTTGGTGCAAAATTTACCTGTGGTTGAAAGATGATGCAGCATGGTCCAGTTACGGCCATCTCCTAGTTGAATCGACGGAAAAAATATCGTGTGGAAGTATACGTTATCCTTTCCCATGAATTGGTATAACTTGACGCTTTCAGGATTGAACCACCATCTTTTCCACTCAGTGGTATAGTTTGCAGTAATGCTTGGGTATCCAATTGGCGCATCGAACTACCGCAACGAAATATGTCACCGGGGAAAACATTGATGATTCTATTCTTCTTACCCAAACATCTGAAATGGGATGCGGTTAGCGACTTCAGCACGCTATTATACACTATTAGGCACTTACACAAAACTTTTCCCAACATCTCCTGATTATCGGCCCCTTCTATGTCAGGAACGGGGACACCCCAAGTGAGGTCCCGAGTCACGGGGCTTGGTCGCAATCCTGCTTTCAACCGTGCATCGACTAGCACGCCATCATTATTGATGACAGCATTAGGTGACCAGTTGCCGGCCTTCCAAGAGCGCTTTATCCACTCCTCGGTGCGCGGTTGTATGGTATCCAGTCGTACATACATATGTGCAGATTCTCGTCGTGTGATCTTGTGTTCCCCGTGTACCAGGCAACGTGGATTGATGAGCTCTATAGCGTCCAGTGTACGACCACAGACGTCGCATTGATCGCCCCGGGCATCCTACGGATCATGAGAATATGTATGATTGCGCGACAACCGTTACATCCTTACATCAGACCCACAATGTGGGCAGATACCCTCGACAAATCGGTCGGCGAGGAACCTGGAGGAATTGTCAGTCGTATGGAGCAGCTAAGAATCATATAATCACTGACTTTTGACACCCTTCACAGTAGGTCTGCTCCTTCGTCTGCTTTTGGAGACAACCATTTTTGCTCAGGTTTATATAGATCTCTTGACAGATCCTGTAAATCCAAAGTAAGCCGTCTAGCATGTGATCAATTAGCGCAACGTGAAGAGGATTCACTCTGTATGATGTGGCGTTGTAGTCCTCCCAAAGTGATCAAATCTTCGAATAAAAATTTCAGGAAAATAATCGCAGAAAGAAAAGAAAAGACTCACGCGATCTGAAACCAATCGTACGTCGCTCGATGCAGTAGATAGTACTTGTCACAAAGCTCTTGCGGCGTGATACCCTCTTTCAGTGCTTGGGTTTCAGTCGCCGTCCCGTACTCATCTGTGCCGCACACATATAGGGTACGTCGATTGCGCGTGCCTATTCGAAGAATCAGACTCGAGTCGGCCAGCGATCCTCAACGCAATGACGCACGATTATATCTGCAAGTTTTCCTCAGATGATCGATAAGGTGGCAGAGACTTGTGATACAAACCTCGCGAAAACATCGGCACTCAACGTACTCCCAATGATGTTACCTTCAAGAGACAGATTTATGAGAAACCCCGCCACATGCATCACATTGATCACCCACCAAGATGAGGGACATTATTACAGTATGGTAACGCGGATGTTATGAGGACATTCTTTTCTCCTTCCTTCGGAAGTCTGTGAAGATTGGGATCAGTAACATCGAGTGCGCACGGTTGGTGCGTGCACGCACATTGCTTGGCCCTTGGGCGCAACTTCGCGCAGAAGGCCATCAGCAGACCTTATCTTCTGCGACATACTTCTCGCTAAGCACTGATGATAGCTGAATGGGACGCGTCGATTGCGACAGATACCCAGAAGTCAGGAGTAAGAGTACCTGGTTGTATGCGATCTAGAAATCTTGTAGTTCCCACAGACAAATCTCTCTAAGCACGTCGATAAAGAAACCCCGAAAAAAATACTGGTGCACTTGATACGCGCAACACAGACAATAGAGAAGAGAAGATCAAGGACAGGACAGAGCGAGACGTTGAAGGTGAAGGAAGATGTCAATCAAGAATTTCGTATGACTCGACTCGTCAAGTTGGATTACATAAGCATCGATACAATACAAGATCACAAAAATACGACACAAAATCGTCGGGAGCAAATAAAAGTCCTTGGTATAGTAATACAAGAAATAAATCAATACTCAAAGCGAAAAATAAGTTACGTCGTTAGTCATTACTGGTCATAATCACCGCCTCCCAAAACTAATTTTCCTCGGGCGCACGTTGCTTATTCCGCCTGTACTGTCCTGTTCGAGATATGCGAGCGATCCTCCAGCGATGCCAGCACCGGGAGCATACGCCTTCTTGGGATCAGATGAAGTGAATGCGTTTCCTACAACAGGCATACTGAGGCGTCGTATCCATCCTTTCGGCTTCTCCTTCTGTACGCGCGGCTGTGCAATGATCTGGACATGGGGGTTTGGGTTGCTATACTGCGACGCAGAGCACACCTGACAGCCGCAATACGGTGCATGGTCGGGTCTTGATGGAGGATTCGAGGTAGAGGATGATGAGGAAGGAGAAGTGGATATAGCCAGGGGTTCTCCGTAGTGCGATACAGGTCTAGTTAAAGGCTCGCCGGCACCACTATGTGACGGAACAAGGTTGACCATGCTGTAGCTATGCTGTGGGTGTCCTCTCACAATAGCATCACTAGATTCTGCAGGTGACGCCACGTTGAGCGTACGGAGCCTCTCTCGTTCGCGCTCAAGTGCCTTGGTCTGCATCTCAATCTCACGTTCGCGAGCTCGTAGTGCCTGGGCTTGTTCCCGTCGTTCTAGATCCTCTAACTCTTCGATACGCCGCCTGCGTCGCATAATATTAATCTCTGAAGCCGTCGGGCCCGGCTGTGCAGTTGTCTCATCGCTTTCATTCAACTTCTGAGTAGAGCCGGTGCTATTGTCTCTGCCATTATTCGGACCGCTAACCTGGCGAGGGCGATCGGAAGTAGGAGAAACTTGACCAATATCCCGAGGTGAAAGCGGCGCTGAATTGATTCCTGTAGGTGGTACATAACGACTAGCAAGGTCAGCCACCTTGTTCGGGACCCGAGGTATATCTCGTTCTCGCGGCGGAGCGGGTGAAGAAATATCCTGCAGAGAACGATGATCAGTCGGATGAAGATGAGTTACTGTTAAAAACCTACACCACGGCCCCATTTGTCTCTCATCGAGGCAACAATGCTGCCTCTACTCGCGACGGACTCAGTTCTTTCAATTGTTCCTGACACCTTGCGTTGCTGCATGCCGATTTCGTTCATGTCAGGAGATCCACTGTCTCGCCTACGGTTCTCAGGGGATTGCGGACGATCCATAAGATTTGTAGTGGTGACCTCTTGTTTATTAAAGTTCTCGCCATTTGTACTTGGAAACACAACTGGAGCAGAAGGGTGGTTCTGGCTGCCAGAGTATGAGCGCTCACTTTCGTTTGTTCTCGCAGAATTGGTTTGCTCCGAAGGCGTCGCGTCTTTCGTCGAGGCATTTGCCGCAGTGTTCTGCTGAGTTTGCCTATCGTCGGGTTCGCTTGCGCCTCTTGATTTGTCCACAGCGGACTTATCTTCTCCACCCTGAGATGATCTTTGCTCCGCCGCCGATTGCGCAAGGGGCGAAGATGGAAGCTGCGTCATCGCCGGAAGAGGAAAATGAGTAGGAGGTACAGGGAATGACGACAGCGATTCGATTGACCGGACCGAATCAGTATTCACCCTTTCGAATGTCGCGGGGAAGAAAGAGATGGGTGGTGGACCACCGGATTGTGAACGACTTGGAAGAGATGGAGGCGCTGATGGAGGATTCTGAGTGGACGGATAAGAGGTAGTAGAAGCCGGTGGCATCGAAGTACCTAAGCTAGCCGCTGATGAATATGCTGGAGCGGGCGAGCGTTGCACAGAAGAATCAGCTTCTGTGGATCCCGAGGCGGCTTTCGAGACTCGAACTCCCATCTCGTCAACTGTACCGTTTGCATCCTTTCCGCCAGCGGCGTGGTTTGCATCCATGCTATTCTTATCATCGTGATCTCCGCTCCCGTTTGGTACGTCAAACATCCACCCGCCCTCAAGGTATACTCGGCATTCCCCAATGCGGCCAATTACAGGAGCAAACTTTCGCACACAGTCACAGGCACGAGTCCATTCTGCATCCGCAGTACGGGATATACTGGAAGCTACATTATAGAGAATAGCATTGTGTCGCTGAGTTACGAATAAAGTATGGGTACTGTCAACAAGGTTTCGATACTAAACAACGTTTTAATCGGTGGAGAAGATAAAGAGCTCACTATCTCTCCTGAGACATTTCAGGACCGACTACACTCAGCAAGTTCACGTATCGAGTGTGCTCTTCGCCTGCGTCACGGTCTTTCTTCTTCGCTTTCTTTTCATAGGCAAGGCCTGCAAAAAAGAATTATCAGCTTCATGGTTGAGCATCATAAGTCAAGAATAGGACTGACCAGCCTGCTTGATCTTTGTGTTTGCTGCACTAACCTTTTCATCATGATTCCTCTCTTCTTTCTGTGAAGTCAACACATGAGCAACACGGGATCCAATATACGAATACCATATGCCGTACTGCAAGCTTCTTGAACCACTTCTTTAGGTCACTGCTCACTCCTTCGCATTCCTTGTCTATAATCTTGACGAACTTGGCATCAATCTCTGCCAGGGACTCCAATAGACTCGCCACGGCACTCAATGCATTTCCTAGAAATTAGAAAAACAAGTTCAACATACGAATCGCTTCCGTGGACGAGATCTACTTACCGGCCAGCTCATTTGTTCCCTTTAATCCAACGGCGTCTTTCAACGCGCGCGCGAGCTTCTTTTGAACAAAAGCGAGAGCTTCAGCGGCCTGGCAATAGTCGTTGAACGCGTTCACGATGCTCTCAAGTGCCTTGCATGACTTGTGAATGTCGGTGCGCTCAATAAGCGGCACATTCGCCGCCATGATAGGATATCTCGTTGAGAGTCGTGACAAATATCTTGAAAGCGTTACAGTCTGAAATTGGATATGATGCCAGCGTGTCAACGGTCACGGTTGGTTGGGAATGACAGTGACCGAAGATGCTGGGTTGGGAGAAGCTGAACATAGGGGCGTAATCGACCAGACTTAGAATGATCGACGTTCGGTAATAGCCACTTTTGGCTTTGAACTTTGCTTCCGACTGTCACTTACTCAGGTTCTGAACAATTCGCTAGTTCTTTTGGCATAGCAAGATGAAAGTGGTCGTCATCTATTCTGGCTCCTCTGAACCTATAGAAAACATGAGATCGGCTCCTCGCAAACCCACATCACCGGCGCAACGAAATAGCTTCCATCAATACATGTGCGTGGTGATGTACTGTAGAATCCCGACTCCGACGGTCGTTGTATAATCGAGCCACTCCAAACTGCTAGTTGAATGCTCATCTGAACCGCCGTCCTCGGTCGTCCCCGATACTTGAGCTTTCGCCTCTCCGTTTTGGAGCTTTGCTGACATGGTTCAGAAAATTTACTTGTTTCGTCATGGTATGCACGCTTCATTTCAGTAGGTTTTGATTCTTAATGTGCTTGTACAGGAGAGCGTCTTGCATGGTCTTTAGACGTCTGGTAACGTTTCCTGTATTTTCAGGAAGCCGCAAACCAACTCGTGTCAAATAACAGGGAGAATCGGACGGGGAATCCCAATGACGACCCTCTTTCGCCTCTTGGAATAGTAAGCCGTACTGTTTTAAAAACATCACGTCCCACAGTACCAAAACTTGCCAAGGAACAAGCGGACGAAGTGGCTGCGCATTTTCAGGCATTACCAGAGTCAGATCGGCCGACTGCAATTTTCTGCTCACCAACGTGTAAGTTTTTTTTTGCTTGTTCTATCGGCATCCTTATCTCAACCACCTTACAATTGATTCCGCTGCCATTGATGTTGGACATAATAGATAGATGCCTACAGACAGCGATGCCGATATCTTCAGTCCTCGGAGTTCCTACTTTTATTGAACATGGTAACTGTGCATCATGTTGCCGATGAAGTCAAATAGGCATGGGTAAAATGCTCCGCAGGTCTAGGTGAATAACTTAAGCCGCTTCCCAATGGTGAACAGCATCCGCGACCAGATACAGGCGAGAAGCTACGAAAGCTCTTTCCACGTATTTTAACCGAATGTACGAGTACGCACTTTCCATCGGAATTTGGAGAGAGTCTCGATGACCTCTTCTCTCGTCAGGTCTCGTATTCATATCAACTCTCTCTCAGAAACTTTCTAGAAGGCAAGATATGGGAACGACAAGATACCAAAAGATTCTTCTCGTCGGATATGTTATCCTCCTTCTTGCAATCATCGCTGTACTTCTGGACAATCGCACACTGTCGCTTCGCATGGGTTGCGCCACGCTCGGTATTCTTTGCCATGACGAACAGGATATACGGGGCTGCGAAGGAATGGAAAAGTGCCTAGAGAGGGTAGATGGTCCTGTTGTCAATTCAACTTCCCGTACTTTTGGCTTCTCACAGCCATTTGAAGAGCGGGGTGGTTAAAGACTGCGGTCTTGAAGACGTGTGACCGATAAACTCGTTAAATCTCGTCACTTGAGATCTGTACAATATATGTTATGGATATGGCGCAGGTCCTCGTTACCTATTGTATACTATCGCATGCGATATTCTGAAAGAAGATTTTATCGTTTCTTCAAAGACCGTACGCTGTGAAACGAATCGTGAGGGGATTCCTATGTGTACGTGCTGCCACGGAGATGCGAACAGCATCCGCTCGCGTCCGCGAAGTTGAGGATGAGGCTTCTCTCGGACTGTCTCGTCGCCGATATTTGTCCCGATGGACCGAAATGATCGCAGAATCCTGAAACCGCTGGTCACGGTAAATTCTAGCCTGAAGCCAGCTAAGAAAGAGTTGGTTATCCGACTAGAAGTCGAGACATTCCCGGGTCATCGGAATGGTCGAATGCCTCAGCACGCATTAGCGAAGGAGAGTGGAGGCAAATGGACATCGGTATTTACAATACTATTCTCCGAAAAGGTTGCTGAAAATTATGTGAGTAACGTTGAAGTACAATGACAGGCGATATTCTCAGACATCTGGTTTTGCAGTTACCAAATCAGAGCAAAAGACTCGAGCATTTGTACATTAGTTATAGTACCACACTGGCGATGAAACAATCTCGGAGAGCAAGATACTCAGGTTCTCAACGTGCGAGCTGCTTGAGAAAGCGTCGATAGAAGTACTTCCAATTCCAATGCGATGATTGAGCCTAGCCAGTGATGCCGCCTTGTAACGAGCAGAGATATTGTTGTCAAGAAAAAAAAAGAAGAACAAGAAAATGATGACAGCTTGAAGAACCAAAAGGGAAGCCCCGTCGAAAGGCGATAACATCATGTCACGCGTGCGGGATTTCCCGCCCCTTCGCGTCCCCAGCCACCGACTTTCTTGTCGTCGACCCTCATCCCGCCCGTCACCGCCAGCATTCATCGCGGCCAAGATTACGGTGCTGAGCGCCGGTATGGATGTCGACAAGCTCGACCAATCCTTAGTGAAAGGAGAGACGCGAGTTAACGCAGAAGCCGGACCCTCGTCGCAACCCGAATTGCCAGTGGTCTTTCTTCCGCCTCAAGGTGCGTCTCGTCCAACGATGTCAAATATTATTTCTTCTAACAAATTCGCCGTTTTCTTGCTTCGCAAGGTCCACCAAGGAAGAAGGGGCCCGTTGATGGCACTCAAGATCTCATTTCGCGTTTTCAACTATTACATGCTTACGATAAATACGTGCGACCATATGTGCACACTAGTGGGGTTGGCGAAGGCTCATCATCCTCCGCCAATTCAAGCGGACGTTTTCAGTCTCCGAGTCATGTGCAATCGGTGTCGACACCAGGGATAGTTGATAAGGGGAAGGGACGAGAAGTGCCTTTGCCGGCTTCGGCGATTTCGATGGGTGCCCCTACTCCAGGTGCCGATGGTGGCGACGGTGATGATGGAGAAGAGGAGGGGACAAAAGGCGATAAGAAGCAGAAAAATAGCTACAGACATTTGATTAAGGGCATCCCAGGTGTGCATTGCTGCATACTTCACGGCAATTGACTTGTTGACAGAGACGTTTCTTTTTCAGGTAAACATTCAATGAAGAAGGATGATCACTTGCAGTCTATTATGCTCGTTCCGCCAAAGCAACGCATGCAAATATCAAAATTCGACCCAAGGACACAACGAGAAGCATTCACAGTTAGCCTAGAAGGACTCAAAGGGGTACGCGTCATTTTTTCTCCTAGCTCACTTGCCCTGACGATCTATGAAAGTGGAACATCAACACACTCGTGGCGGAGTCTCCTCAAGCGCGTGAAGACCGGAAGAAGAGGGTTCGTGACGCACGGACGTTTTTGTGTCGCTCTGGTACTGATCGTGTCAGCAGAAGGAGCTTAAAAAACTTGCAAAAGCACAAGCTCAGGCAGCCCAGGCTGGTGTTCCTCTTCCGGGAGCCTTGCCGGCGACTGGTGCTTCTATAGCTCCAACTCCAGGTGCTCGTCACCCCCAAACTCCCGCATCTGCAGGTGTTGCGGGCATAGGGACTCCGCGGCCTCAAGGACCTGGGCCGGGTCCCCCAGCATATGCAACGGCACCTGGCTCGGTGGCAGGAACTGGACCGCCGCGATCGGCAACTCCGATACCCCGGCCCGAAAGTCGTGTGAAGAAAAGAGAATTGGAGGTTGATGGTTTGCCAAATAGCAATGTTAATGCAAAGCGTCCCCCGCCAGGTAGCGCTGGCTCCACTGGAGTACCAAGACCGTCTAAACGACCCCGCACGGTAAGACATACGCCCTTTCCTCTTATATATTGAAAGGTACTCACTCTCAGATCTAGGATGGAACTATGGGTTTGCCTCCGATTCCTCAACAACAGCCTACACCCCAAGGAGTTTGATGCGGACTAGTTTGATCGATTAAGCAACTCATACCATACCGTTCACTCGTCCTTTGCATTTCGGAACCCTACCTTTTGACTGTGGCCATATCTCTCGCCGTCATTGCGATGTTGCCAATCTCCGTTACGTATTTGTCGTGGAATTATATATTCCGCCGTATGCTATCTTCGCAACCCGAATACCTTTCTGGACATCGCGTCCCACCACTCCGTTCCTGTATTTCCAACCATCTCTTGCCATCACTATCTGTCTCGCGCCATTTATCATATACATCGTCACCTCAACTCGATGAGATATGTGACGGATGCCAATTATCTCTTGTGTTAGATGCGACAAGTTCTACACGAAAACAATTTACTGTATATACATGTTCAGCTCTCTGGCAAATTCAGATTTGCTTGCTGTCTAAATTTATCTGATTTGAAACTCAAATTTCTTACGTCGCTATAGTCTTATCAAAAACAAAAAAAAGAAAAAGAAAATCAGGAGGCCGGCGGAAGACGCCTCACGAGAAAGGAGCCTTATGTAACACGTGCTTGATCGACGTGCCGCCAAGCGTCAACTCGGCTTGCATTGTCAGCAGCCGTCGACAACCATCATCATGGCGCTCAGACACGACTCGTTCTCAAGTCGTGCCTCCATGAACCTCCACAAATTACGGAGGTGCGAGCTATAAAAACTGGCAGAGGAGGATTTTGCTCTTCTGACGAACACAATCGTAATTATACTGTAGTTTACTGGCGCCTGAGCATGACGAAAGCGCAGGGTCGGTGCGCCCAGAGTTTACGGTCAGGGATTGCATTTAGAATCATTTTGACGCGTTTTGACGCGCCACCTCATTTGGATTTTGTAGTTTCGGGCAGTGGTCATTGGTCTTGCGATAGGTTGTTTGCTATGTTTTACCAACCTGTATTTTGGGTTACAAACGGGATGGATAAGCATGTGAGCTATCTTTTAATCGTCATTTTGGTCTCTTGTGAGGGCTGTGAGGTGCTTATTTTCCGCGAATAGGATGTCTCTTCAGTCAGCCTTACTTGGGTATTTAATATCGCTCTTGCTTCCGAAGCCTATTTCGCCACAAGAGAACGTCGTTTTACAAACTACGTCGACGGCTACTGGCACCGTGTGTACATTCAGCGCCCAAAGCTGTTTTGGTGTTTAAATATATATTTTTTGTAGATGCCGTTAGCTGCAGGGTTTGTCGGAATACTACCTGCATTGTCCGTGCTCGATCCCGAAAAAGATGGTTCGTCACCTATCATGTTGACATGGTCGAAAGCAATATTATGGTCGTGTGCTGTCGCGTTCTTTGGGGTCTTTCTTTCTCCCCCTCTTCGAAAGCAAGTCGTAAGTATAGCCAAAATACCCTCTTGTTCGGTTAACAAAATTGTTCGATAGATTATTGAAGAACAATTGGCCTTCCCCTCTGGAACAGCCACAGCGCAACTCATTTCCGTCCTTCACGATATCCCTTCACCGGGGACAAGTAGGGCCGACGATTCGTTGCGCCACAGAAGAGGCTACACAGCAATTCGATCGGAAGATGAGCCTCGTGTCGATGAGGTCGTGACTGAAAGCGCCGAGGATGAACCCAGTCAAGAAGAGCGAGAAGTCATCCGAAAGGATGGTTGGATAGCGCTCGGAGGAAGTTTCATGGCCTCAGCGCTTATGACGGTGACATCCATTCACTCTCCTTTTTGTCCAGTCTCAATTAAAATCTTTCATCTGCGACAGCTCTTCGCATACTTTTTTCCGGTCATATTCTCGGTCCCTCTTTTTGGTCGGAACTTAGCGAAGAACTGGTTGTGGGCCTTCACGCCCAGTCTATCTTATGTTGGTCAAGGAGTGATTATGGGGTTCCCGACAGCATTAAGCATGAATTTGGTAGTTTTTCTCCTGTATGTTAGTGATTATTCGGCACTAATGTATCGTTAGGGAATGATAGTAGGGTGGGCGATACTCTCCCCCCTTTCAAAGTACAAGGGCTGGGCTCCCGGCCCTGTTGGGGACATGACAACTGGTGCACGGGGATGGATTCTATGGACGGCTTTGGCCGTCATGGTTTCGGATAGTATTGTATCTCTTCTTCCGATTGTGCGAGAAGTTGTCACCAGGTCTGCTACGGTGCTTGCAAAGCGGGAGGGATCATTGAGGCTCCCGCGTACACCCGTAGCCCCTGGCTTCTCTGCGATCGCGCAGTCAGAAGAGGAATGCATAGATATCGAGGGCTCGAAAGACATTGAACCCCCCGATTACCTTGTGCCTACAAACTGGGTTGTCTATGGCCTTTTTCTCTCCATAGTTCTCGGCACGATGCTCGTGTGGGTTGTCTTTGGAGGAGAAGGTATCAAGCCGTGGGCGTCTGTGATAGGGTTCTTGATGGGCGGATTGCTCAGTTTGCTGGGGTGCGCAACTGCGATTAATCAACCGTAGTTCTAAAAGAAAGAAGTGAACGCGATTGTACTGATTAAGATGAACTTTCCTTAGCGTGCGCGCTTTGGGCGAAACTGACCTGAATCCTGTCAGTGGACTTGGGAAGATCAGTCAATTGGTGTTCGCGTTTATCCAGCCTGGGAATGTGGTGGCTAACATCATCGCCGGCGGAGTCGCCGAAGCGGGAGCGCAGCAGTAAGACCGATCTGGCCTCGAAGTATTTTCTGACCTCATCATTTAATGACTCTATAACCAGGGCGGGTGACCTGATGCAGGACCTCAAGACGGGGCACCTTCTCCGTGCATCGCCCAGAGCTCAGTTTTATGGCCAGCTCATCGGGTCAGGCGTCAGCATCGTGGTTACCGCCACAGCATACTGTCTTTACACGCGTGCTTATCCGATTCCTGGCCCCACCTTTCCGGCGCCAACCGCCTATGTATGGCTTAGCCTTGCACGACTGCTGAGTAAGTGCATCGTTGTCTCTGAATTTGCCTGTCAGTCTTATTATTTTGGACCTGGACCAAGGGAATGGCCACCTACCTGAGCGGAGTGGCACCTTCATGCTACTTTTTGCGCTTCTCTTTTCGGGAACCTCCTTCATGAAGACCTACAAGCGTACGGCTTCTTATGCGCGATGGTTTCCATCTGGAGTCGCCTTCGCAATCGGATTTCTCAATACCCCCGCGTTTAGTATAGCTCGACTTATTGGCGGTGTGGTCGAATTGCTCTATCGCCGACGACTCGCCGCCCGCGCTCGTACCGAGGGAAAGGATCCCAGCAATGTAAGTGATATTCGTCTGATTGTTGTCGCAAGTGGTTTCGTGCTTGGCGAGGGTGTCATGAGTGTCGTATCACTTGTCTTGAGAATGTGTGGGGTTGGTGTCGCCAGCTGTTGGGGCTGCGTGCCGGGAACGTGCGCAGGTTGCCCAGCTTCGGCCTAGCTGTGATTCTTTCCTTGCAAGTGCGTTGTGTTTCAATAGGTCTCCATATTACATTTCTTTCGTCATTAGAGATGATGTATTGTAGTTCCTCGTTGTCCGTGCTGTGTCAATGCTATCAGTTAAGTTGTTTTCTATTTTGCTTTTGCCTTTCAAAATTGTGGACTTATCTCTCTCTGCGCGGGATCGATGTTGATTTGCAGGCATAAATACCTCTTTGATGAAGGCTTTGGACATTTCTGATCCGCATCATGAAACGCAGTTGCCCTAGTATGCTCTAGTGTACGGCTTAGGATGCAAATCCTGATCTCCTTCTATCTTCTCCCGGATCGTCTTAGCCAATAAAGGGATCCACGCGGGTCAACGATCACCACTCCCGCAAACTTGAGTTGGTTCGACATCCCACCTCGATCCATGCCGTTTCTCTTTCAACCTTATAATTACTTCTCAAGTGATCTTCAAAGCGTGGACTCGAGACGGGCCGTCTATAACCATGATTTACAATGTCGAACTTGGAAACTGCCCAGGGAAAATGAAGTAATATTCAGCTTTTGAAGCAACATGCCCCGTCAAGGTGCCGACGATCATTGAAGCGCTGAATGGTTCAATGTAAAGTGCGATTGTTATATTCGTGGTTACGTGGCATCAGGTGGCATAACTCGCGCTCGAATTCCAGAAAATCCGATTGTCTACTAATTACCTTGCGTGTAACGAGGATCTGGTTCATTTCTCAGCCTTCCACGTCGGAGGATTTCGGATACGAGCTACGGAACATGGCTCTTCACCGTGAAAAGCAACGAAATACGACTGGAATTTTACGCTATCTTCTTGCCATCTCGATGTGGTAGAATAGTGGATAAACTATTCGTCGAAGAACGGTGTACATGGGACGTCCATAATCACACCGAACACCTTGTTTGCTTCTTCTCCTTCTCCAGTGCGTCATGGAAGACTTTTTCAATTCCCGCTTGCTGATCGGAAGATAGATAGCCTCTCCCAGATAAACGCCGCTATTTGAGCCTCGTTGGCTCCCATGCATGTGCCACCCTTAAGTTGCTGGTTCCGATAAACTTTCAACTCCTGTTGTGCGCTGAAGCCCAGGCCCCTCATCCGGATACAAGCGCGGCAGTGCTGCGCGCGAAAGTCGCTTTGGTGATGACTGAAGAAGTTTGAGGGTTGCGGTAAGTAAGGGTCGTTGTTCTTTCTGCTTTTGGTCCTTCGTTGCAGACGGGTTCTCAGGCTCTTGACTCGTGTTTCGGGAGTTCCTGCAATCGCTATGTCCGCCTTAGCTCGGTACCTCATCTCACAAATATGCTCCGCAACCTCGTGTGCAGCAGCGTGGTGTGACCATACACTTAGTATACAAGTTTTCATCTTTCGTGCAAACTCAAATAGCTTCGTGTTCATTCTGGTGAGTGTCTGGAAACTGCTCTCGTCAGAAGAGCACACATTAATCGTTTTTTCTTGTTCTTACGATGGACGCTTTTACGGAAACCACGGTCCGATTGTTACTGAATCGCTTGCCGCGCATTCCTTGACTTCCAGAAGACGATTTCGTCTCTCACAGTATGTGAACAGGCCACTTCTGAATAATTTTTATTGAGCAAAATCACCTTCCTTTACTCACCGTACGCTTGCTACTCCACCTGGTGTCCATGTTGAAGCCTCTTTAATGAAAGGGCGAAGCCTGACGCTATTGTGTCAGACTCACACGCATCACTTAATCCGGTTTCGATAGGAAAAGAAACATCTACGGTTACGAATTTAATGTTGGATCCGGTGATCTACAGGGCACCAGATCGATTGATTTTTAAATTTAACTCCAGTGATCTGGTAATTGGTGTATTTATCTTAACAGGGTCCGTCTTACTCTAATGGAGCTTGAATTTGGCGTTGCTTCGGGACGGAAGTAGAACCTTATAAAAGGTCCGTTCGCGCCGCTCCGATAGAAGCAATGGTTTGCCCGCGAAGATGGAACTTTGATGGCATTCTGCAATCGCATTATAGTTACAACCTGGATAATGAAGCGTGCATAGTAACTATATCCCCTCAGTCACCCGATATTAACAAAGCTACAGGAAAGTCATCACTCGTATCAGCGCGATGTATCACGTTTGCTTATTTTTGTTACTGAAGAGAAACTTTAGCATTACAATCGTCCGTCTTAGTTGCAACAAACGGACTTACACTGGGACGTAAGAACACGCCAAATTGCGGCGAGCACAGTTGGCGCAGATATTCCTGCCGTCACACTTTAATTTGCGTCCTGTATTTCAGGGTAAGTCACTGTACTCGAAAAATTTCCTCGACTTGCCTCGGCAGAATTGGCATGCTACCGGCGTCCGTCGCGGCACTCTGACGACTGGGTCGTCTGAGTCGTCGTCGTACTCGACGCTCTGAGTGGGGTTTTTCGTCTGCGATTGAGCCGAGTGGCCATAATATCCGTTACTCGGCGTGTTCCACATCATGGTGGCGGAAGTAGTGAATACCTCAGAAGGGTTCGACATGATAATTCGTGAGTGCTTTTGTGTCGAGGACGAGTCGTTTTCTGACTTAGACCGACTTTCAGTCCTCGTATTTATACGTTTCTCGGAGCACAGTCTCGGGTTTTTCAGGACTGTATCAGCATCTATTCTCAACTTTGACCTGTATCAAGGGTTGCTTGCGGAATCCGGTCTCCGACCTGGACCGACTCATTTGCTTCTGTTCGAGGGTCGCCACGCTGACGGCAGGATTCACCCGCGTTCCAAACGGTATCAATTTGTGGGAAATATCGTTTGAACCATGATACCATTCACCTTTTCTCCGCTACGCATCGTACCCGACTGTATGCCGGAGAAGACGGCAAAGAAAAGAAGTAGCGGAACTACGGTACCAGGTGACTGGAAAACAACGAGGCGAATGAACCGAATGGAAAAAAGACGTGTTGTAAGCTTTCCATGCTGTGCCCGAAGAACACCTTCATCTCGCCTTTTATTTACGCCTCAAAGTCAAAGCCTTTTTCTGTTTATTGTTACTCATGGATGTTTTTGAATACTTCATTATCTCGGCCATCTGAGATATCATCGCATCTACAGTTGCGCACCGATTTTATCGCCCTTCCTTTCAGAGAAATGAAATCTACCGTTCTTCCAATTTTCATACTCAGTAATAAATGCATATTCTTTCTCGATGGGATTACCCGTAAAACGCGCGTGTCATATATGGAATTGCCGTTTCGTCTTGGAGCTTGTTCCTTGGTTGAAATCTCTATGAGAAAGTTCTATGGGGATGATGGAAGCCTGTTCGAGACTCGGGTGCATTGATGATGGACTGGCGTCTCAGAATGAGTGCTGAAACCCCCGGAGGCTGTCACTTTTTGCTGTCTCATATTCAATATTGGATGGCGATAGCATTAGAAATCATTCATCGAAAGCCGGCGTCTCCACGTAAAATAGTGAGGTTCGTTGCAATTTCGGGCAGCCCCTAGATTTTGTAGAGTAATGGGCACGAGCAGTCGTATCTTCACATATCCCGAGTCAACTCAATACAACATTTGAAGGAAGTACAATTACTCTATGAAACCACACGTTGCCTGTTTGTGAACAGAATCCTTTCTTTGCCAGAACCCGTACGATAAGGATATCCGTGTTCTTTTATGTCAAGTTGAATTGTTTTGAGCACTTCAATTCTTCGACGCGCCCTCGTTTCCAGCTTCACACAAGGATCCGCGATCCCTCTTGAGTCGGTAAGCATTTTAACATTTGTTTGTTAGACTCAGAGCTTCGAATCCTCATCAATATGTACAACCGCGAGCAAAGATCTTCGTCGGCCGAATGGGTAACGATAACATCAGAGATGACTACCTCATGGCAAGTAGCTAAATTAGAAGAAGGGCTCCACAAGATCGGCTTTTAAATTTCCCACTCGCACCTTTCGAACAGAGTGTGAATCACAAGAACGGGACTAGTGCCTCGGGCAGAATCCTGGCGATAGCTGCACCGTTCGGAGGCTCAATCGATTGGAAGTACTGCCAAAACGTCAGGAAGGGCAGAAAGCTTGAATATCCGTCAGCTACTCACATCTCCCCACCAAGGCCCTGCCGCCCACCAAGTAAAACCTATCCAGACCCCGGACTGCTGCATGGAGCGGAGAGCACCCTGAACTGCAGAGATGCAAGCGTCTGACAAAACACGGATCGTCAGTGTGTATCTTCAGAACGAACTTCGTACGACCTGATTCGCACCGTTAGACCCTGCGCCCATTTCGCCAAGGAAGCCTTTTAGGCCATTTTCTTGAAGCCACGTTGTAGCGGCGGCGAGTCGCTCAGCTCCGATCGTTGAAGAGACACAGGTTCCCGATGTTCCCGAGCCGTCGGAGTCGAGATATTGGTGCATTTCTTGTGCGGAGAATGCTAGTAAACAAATGGACATCTCAGCAGATTCAGGTTCGAACTCACCAATTGCCGTGTTGTTAGAGGGATCCTGGATGCTGCCAAAAACGTCGCTGTTTCCTGATGTCGTCCAAGTCCAAGCGCCGGTCCAACTACAGTGAGAAATTCAGTAAATGAACTGTTGATCGAGCAAGAAGTATATTCACCTAGTACCCTCAACGAGGATGAGTTGGTCGGTTGCACCAGATGCGCGAATCCCCTCTATTGCAGCTTGGTTCTGAGTGTGAGAGCGTCAGTAAAGCGGAGTGATCGGAAACTCCAGAGCCAACTAGATCGAAAACATCTCCTGCATCAATGCCATTAGGTTCGTTTTGAACATCGAATATGACACGACTATCCGAAACCTGGAGAGAGTTATCAGTCACGTGGCTGGTGAGCCTTCGTGAGTAGATCTCCTCACGAATTGCGAAGCAAGATTACTCCACCCTAAAATCGAGGCCTAGGTCAGCAAAAGATGGATGTCTGTCGCGAAGAGTTCTTACATGTCTGGAAGCTACACAGAAGGTCGCGTTGTCGTCAGAGCCTGAGTCAGCTGCGGATAATCGTAGACTCACTCGGAAGTGCTAGTAATGATTTGTCCATTGTATCGCATGAAGTTATGCGCTGAGAACAGACACGTGTCCATGAGTCAAACGTAAACTGAAAGAACAGAATTCTGTTACTCACGATCAACTACCGCATAAGCGCCCTTTCCGGTGATGTAGCTAATTGTCTGGGAGAGTTTAGTAACATGGAAAAACGGGCGAGAATAAGACGAAATGAAATACATCTTTCAACCCTTGAAGATAAGCCGAATCAAAGGAACCAGCGAGGCCGCTCGACGGTGGGCTCAGCCGCTCCATCAAGAAGGGGACGCGGAAGGAGTTGAAACCGGCATTGACAAAGTACTGGGATCGATCGATAGAAAACGAGTGTCAGAAGGTCCATGTGAAATTAGAAGCTGAGGATGCCGTACATCGATGCTGGACGGCGAAGGCCATGTGTAATCCGTACCCTCCGCTCCTGGAATAACGTTCTGACCAAACTCTGCGCCAGACTCATTAACGCCGAAGAACTGGAACTTTGTACTATTTGGACATGATGCCTGGCGCGGCTGGAGGTTCGAAGTTTCTGTAGGGGTCGCGTCTGTTGGAGTAGGCTTGCGAGCGGCTAGAGCAAATGCTGAATCCGCGAAGAGAAGTGCTAATACAGGCGCGATCGCAACGGTGAGCTTCATCTCCTCGACACCGTTGTCTTTGAGACGGGAAAGCAAGGATACGTTGGAGACAGTCTCCTCGAGAAGGATTTAAATACCCTGTATCCATCCTACGGAATAGTTTCGACGTTATCTACCGACAAAACTCCCCGATGCGTGCGCAACCTCATATTTGCGCAGTACTTGGTATCACGATGCACGACTCCTCGATGTATGAACCGAATAAATGCCAGCAACGAAGAGATATTTCTCCGAATTCAGAACAAATCCCCGTTGAAGAGAGCAACGCATCTATCACACGGATCGTAAAGGATCTGCAGGAACGGTACTAGTATAGTGGCTTGCCATGTGCTTCGTTAATCCTTCAAGAGGACCGACACGACAAGACAAGTCGAGCGTACAAGACGACGAAGTGAGGCACACCCTTTTCTTTCGTCCAGAAGCAAGAAATGGCGAATGTCTGAACGTTTATCGGATGGCTAGATCATAGGTTTCGGCCAGGCTTCACTTGGCGGTACAAAGAAGTTCGTGACGTACTCACTCGTCCTTGACGATGAGGATCATCAAAGAACAACTTTCTCCCTCTAGCCGATTATTGCTTAGACTTGGAGACTCCGCTTTTCTCATCTTGGCAAATAGCGACGGATAATTTATATGACGTGGCATCGTCGAATATAGATGATCGTGATCGCCATGGCCCAGGGTGAAAGCGCCAAAAGCGCACAGCGTGCAGATTGAGGACTCGTGAGGTTCGTAGCTCACTCTTTTAGGCTATCAGCTACAAAGGACAGAATCAGAGACGATCTATCGTACGAAGTAGACGGGCTCGATCAAATTTCAAAATGAAAGTCAAAAGCCAAAGTCAAAGCCAAAAACAAAAACGGAAGTAACTAGTGTAAGCCACGTGATGTCATCATTTCAATATCCCCTTTAGGTAATGTTCAGAAAGTCTAATTCTCTCCAAATTTGTCATGAGTGTCTCGAGTCTTTGTCCGTAATTCATCCAATCTTCCGTGAAAGCAAAGGTACTCGTACCGACAGAAGAAACGGCATTGAAAGGGAGACTGAAAGTACCGACATTCTCACTGTCATCTCCTTTCCTTTCGGAATTGTTGAAAAGTTCATGAAGGAGCAGAAGTGGTCCCTGTGTGCAATATTACGACAGTACCTTCTTACCTCGCCGAAATAGACGGACCTGGACTTTCAGCCGCGGCTATACAAGATTAACCCCTCAATGTAACCACTTTGAACGCACGGCGTGTGTAGGCCATCATCTGAAATTTCTCTTTTAGACTCCTTATCAGCCTTTTCACTACCGAGCATTCGAACAAACTCAATTTTCTCCGCCACCACATCTTCGCGGGCTTTGGAAAAATAAATTGATTTGAAATAACTTCCTTTACTGAGCGAGTGTTTTAGCGGATGAACTCACTACTCAAACCCGTTTACCCCGAACGAAACCTCTCCGCCCCCATAAATGTCTTCGCGGTTGCGGGCTTTGCACAAATAGACTGATTTTAAAATATCTTTCTCTGCTGAGTGAGAGTTTTAGCGGATGAACTCACTATTCAAACCCGTATACTCCGATCAAACGAACAAAGGATGATGTCCGCCCTGATCCGTGAAGGCTTCTTTTTACCAATTGCTATATAGCATCCATGAAGGAAGCCACGATACCAGAGTTTGCACTGCAACCGAAAGTTCACTTTATTATGGGATAATGAATTGCAGATTTGAGTAATCCAATGGACCAACTTGAGCGACAACAAGGGAAATTACATGATATCCGGATTACCTTTCTTGATGCCCTCTTCTCTCTTTTTCAATTATATGTTTGTGGAATGGGTATTACCGCAACGGATTGGAAAAAAGGACGTAAAGGCAGCATACGGAATCAAACGTTCGATAGGACACACCGCTTCATTACGTTGAGTCGGCGATAGCGCCAAATGTTACTGAAAAATGGAATGGAATGGAATTCGACTCGGGGTTCGAGAGATATTGTATCTACATAGTCTAATTCTGTAATTTGTTCTTACAATAAATGTAGATCTAGCACATATACATACACATGGAGATTACAAACTACAGGTACTACGCAAGATACAAAAGCCCCAGGGGGTAATTCTAAGCTCTAAGCTCTTAGCATAAGGCAGGAATATACAGCATGAGAATGATATCAAGGACGAAAATAACTCTACCTATCTATGCGCTGCCGTATCCGCGTCCGGCTTCCAATTCTCCATCATCGTAGACTTGGACGTCACCATTTGGTGTCGATGTCGTTATCGAGTAGCTCGATCGATGTGTGCCTGTGCCCGAAAGGTCTTTACCGACGCGAGAGCGGCCACGCTCCACCTCAGTCTTAGATCCGGAAGTTCCAGGCCCATATCCATACCCACGAGGGTGCCAAAGACGTCCGCCAGGTTTCTTTCCACGAGCTGCCTGCAGATGGTGCTGCTGCTTCTTCTTCTTCATATCCGCGGGTCGCTGCGAATGCGGGTGTACGCGCGAAAGAAGCAACAGCGAAATGAGAAGAATGGAGGCAGCGAGCACGAAGATGCCTTTTGGGAATCGCGCTACCGTCGTGCTGTACACCAGCCCGAACAGCATGGGCTACATGAGACAGAAGTCGAGAAGGCAAGAAGACGGTGGCAACGGAGAATGGAGGATGGGTAAGGTAGAGGAGATGAAGGTGTCGAAGGAACGGATAAATTTAGTAAACAACGACAATCAGAAGAATCAGCGAAGGGATCGCGTGAGCGTAGAAGAGAACCTACTCCAAGAATCATCTGGCCTGTTGCTTGCAACACCGCAAGGGCTCCGAAGAGACTCCCTATAGCTACGCCAGCACCGCCGGGCTTCGCAACGCCTAAACGTTCGTCTTCTGCGGCTTCCGTCTGCATGACACACAGCGCTAGGCTCTGCATGCTAGGCATGATGCCGGAACTAAAACTACTTAGAACAGTAAATCCAACGAACGCCGCCTGAGCCGCGGTCGTCGGCGAAGTGCTTGACAGTGAAACCAGGGTATGCGAAAGAATATCAAGTGCGTAAGAAAGACGCGTGATACGCAGGTCGAACTTCATTTCCGCGATGAGTTGGCCCTTCGTTGGTTTCGGCTTCTTATTGCCCCCTGCCGCTGTGTTCTGTTCCACAGTACCCTTCTTCTGCTTCTTGAATTTAGGCTTGAAGCAGGAAATAACGACTGAAAGGAGTTGAGCACAGAAAAAGCAGCAATCGCGGGATCATTGCATACGCACAAGGCATGAGGAAAAGCAGGTGGACAGCTCTTGCGCCACCAACGAAGGTGATATAGTAGCTCAGCTGCCGAAAGTGCAAAGACTATCAGGACAAGTTTCTGGGACGGTACAAGGGTCTGGAGTCGAACCTGTTCGGCTTCCCACGCGAATACGTGTTCCGCATAGAGATACTTGAGTTGGAAGATCCCCTGGAAATAAAGTGTAATTAGACGAGTTTCCCGGAGGAAAGCTATCGCGTACCGATGAGAGCAAGTACCCAAACAACGCTAGAGCAAGAAGCGTCATGTTCCAGTCCCTTCCATTTGGTCGAACCTTCGGTGCGAATACTAGCAAGGGTGTAAAGATGCCCTTCATAAACGATAGAATACTGCCGCTGGCACTTTTTGAGGTCTGATCTTCTTCTGATCGATCTCCAAGAGCGGAACTCAAGTCCGATGCAACCTCTCCTTTCTTATTCTTTCCCAAACTTTCCGGAATCACAAAGACAGCCTGCAAAAAGTTCGCGAAAGAGAAGCATACGGCAAGCCAGAACACGGGTGTAACCGTATGTCCCGCGCTCGCGGTTTCAAGATGGAGAAGCGCTCGCAAAAACGAGGGAGGATGTGTGATCACCCAGGCGCCAAGCATCGGACCCATTGCAAATCCAAAGTAAAAGACACCCATGAAACGGGAAAAAATATGAGCACGCGACCCGTCGGAAGTACAGTCGGATACGTAGGCGGATGTCGCTCCCTGCAATGTGGACCAGCCGCCAAGCAATCCCTCGATTGCTGGGGCGATAACGAGTAACTTGTGGCCATGCACGGCAAGTGGCGAATGCGGAAGAGAAACGAGAATAAACACAAGATCAGTGAGCAAAAGTCCGAATGTGGTAGCTGCAAGCACTCGTGTACGACCATGTCGCTCGCCAAAATGACCCCACCAAGCTGTCGAGAGTGCAGAGCTCAGACCAACAGCTGTTGCCATAATAGTTTGTAGACGTGCCGCGTAGGATTGAACCGCCGGATCGGAAAGGCAGCGTTTCGAAGGAATACGCATCGGGTCATCATTCTCGTCTTCGTCGGCATTTTCCCCGGTACCATCTTGGACTTTGTCGATCGCGGAATAAGTAGTGAATTGAATACCACGATTTGTTGGATCCGTTATCAGATTTAATGATCGGGAGGGTGTCCATAACTCGTGTGGTTCTGTGCTATGATTGAAGTGAGGCGGGTGCCCGAATACCGCATTGCAGGATAATTGCGTGAAGACCTCAACTCGAGGTGCGATAGTCATTCCTCTCTGAATTCAAGGGAGAAGGTCAGTAAAATACTTCTGCAAACGTACATAGGACATACTGTTATAGAGGCTAAGACTGCGAATGGAACGATCCTTTGATTTTTTGTATGTAAACGTGCTTATTTTGCCGAATATGAGTAAAGTAGTGACTCACCATAATGGTCTTGGACGGTAGAACGGCTTCTTGTACTCCTTTCTGCCACCCTCGCTGCCCAACAGCGGGTCAGTTTCGCCTACAGCAAGCTGAGCGCCCATCTGATCTTCCCCGGATACCAGTATCACTGGGACACGCATGCGTGAGCGTGACTGGGAAGTTGCGATTGCTGGAGATAGAACCGGGTCGTTTGCGATACCATGCAACTCGGGCTCTTCGACTAGTACGCTGTTGGACGCATCATGCACCCTGACAGCGAGCGACATAGTGGCAAGTTGATGATGCCGCCAGGATAGCTAGATGATGGTTATGAAGAGGGTGGAGGCATGGCACTGGCAGTCTCACGGCGGCTGATAAAGATAGTGATGCATGATGCATGTGCGCGCGTCTGAAGCGCCGTTTGGGCCTGTTTCCGAGTCCGTCTCTGTATGTCGTCGATCACTGCTGACCTCCATCTCCTTGAACAAGATAAATTCCACCTCATTCGAATTCATGTCATGAAATGCAGCAAAAAACAACTGTCAAATGTGGTCGATACTCCTCAGAGGTTCATTGCATATCAGAATCGGATTCATGCCCGTCTTGTCTTCGGTCTATTCAACGGCAATAAGCAACAAATGCACTCGCTGTGTCGTTCAAATCTGCTCACACTTGTCGCTGCTCGTGGTCTTTGGATATTCAATCATTAATGACGATCTCACCTGATCAATTTTTCTTCAGCTTTTCTCTGAATTACTGTCCGGTAAAAGGCGGCAACTACTCGTCTTAGCGTCAGGCGTGTATGGAACGTAGTAAAAATATCATACCACAGCACGGAATTGATAGATCAGATGATTGCCCGTATACTTCGCTCACCGAGCCGGGCCTTCAACGGTCCGCTCAGTGACGATATAAAAACAGAGAATAATCCTCATTTTTCTCGAGTTCTTTTGCTCGGTTGAAGTTCAAATGCTTGCGTGGCTCTCTCTCGTGGCTCTACTGGTTTGCTGTGTCCAGTGTCTTGCTGTTACTACTGGAAATGCCAATGGGTCCAGTCAGACTGTTGACTTACCAGCTATCTCACCAACTCCATTCAATGCTTCTCAACCTCTTGACAGACGCCTTGCATCATTTTCCTTCGAGCTCTCGTTCTTACCTTCGTTCGCTGGGAACAGCTCGCATCCAAATCGACTTACCCAGGAACTTATGAATAGGCTCGTCGAACGAACAGGTGTGGGTCCGGATATTCGTCCCGGCGGTATTACAGTGTATGTTACTCGGAAATATAGTGTAACAAGCAATGGTTTCTTTATGTTATTAGTGACAGTTCAATTTTCGATCCTGAAGCACCAGCATTGGTACTTGATCAGAGCCCTGTGAGTATACTATCTCTTAGCTCGATAAACGAGTGTTAACAACTACTCTGACCCAGTCCGGAGGTATATACAGAACGACATAGTGAGACCTTTTCGTTCTCCAAATCATTTTCCTTCTATGGTTCACTGGTATTTATTTTATACCGTACTTAGCGGCCCAGCATTCTTTGAATCCTTGTACAACTTCCCCAACACCTCGCGATTCGTCTGGGACTTGAACCTTGGCAACGACTCTGTCGATATCGCGCAGGGTCAGATCGAAGCAGGTATCAATTACATCGGGTGGGATAGGATTTATGCTTTGCTATGTGAGTACTTCCTAAGTCGAAGTTGACTTTCATGCATTGAACCAAGTTTGGCACATGAAGTAGGTAACGAGCCGGATCATTATGCCGGTGGCTCGAGGCCTAGAGACTGGTCTTCGGCGGATTATACTGCTCAGTTCCTTGTGCGTGTCGCAAATTTTCGCTGACATCCTTCTTTTATTTTCCAACCATCGAATGTGATTTTTTTTAGAATTGGACAGCGGAGTTGACAGAGCGCCTCAATCTCCCTCCTCAAATCTTCCAGGCTGGAGCAGTAGCTGAAGATCCTACGTCTGCCGCTCCGATAACGACCGTATCGATTATTGAAGATGGTATTGATTCTACGGGTGTGGTCAAGCTATTTGACCAGCATACGTGCGTGTCTTGTTCAAGGTGTTTTAACTACGCGTCTGTCTGGTCCTTATGAGATGATATCCTTATTCAGGTACCAGTATTCGACATGCGACCCGCCTCGTGATGCCGTTGCGACGCTTTCGAATCTTATTAACCACCAGAACATCACGGTGAGGTTTATTTCACTCTGCTTCATACACTCTTTCTTCCTTACTGTCTATCGAATTCTAGGCATACTTGGATCTCTGGAAACCTCAGATCGCAGCTGCGAGAAGCAGAGGAAAAGAGTTTGTAGTCGGTAGGTCGTTGACAACGGTAGATGAATTCAATGCTGAGAGATTGTTGTAGGGGAGTATAGCTCCGTCTCATGCTCTGGCAAGCAGAACGTGACCGATACGTTTGGGCAAGCACTTTGGATCGCGGACAGTGCGTATAAATATGATCTACCCGAGAATTTGGTTTGCCTGATTGACGGCCTGCTTCTAGCTGTGCTCTATGGTGCCTTCCTGAACATTTCACGCTTGTATCTGCATCAAGGCGCCACGCTTGTCTTTCAAAGTAGCCAGCAAGCAAACGCGTAAGCTATCGTTAGATCGCGTCCTCAGTCAGTAAACTGATTTTCGTTCTCTTTCTCTATTCTAGTCCTGGATTCTCCTGGGTATGTGCACTATTTCAATACTGAAAGAGATCTCTGAGGCTCATTTTCTCACTACGTTCATGTCATAGTACGACCTCTGGTACCCAGTCGAAACGGAACGCTTCGGCAGCGCACGCGCCTCGCCCTCCTTCGTCTCGTACCTCCTGATCAACGAAGCCGTCGGCAACTCAACAGAAACTCAGCTCAGCCTCATCCCCGTCGAATCCGACCCACAATTAGCGGTCTATGCAATCTGGGATCCAGAGGCCCGAGAAGACAACATCGCGCGGATGGTCTTACTCAACTTGGCCGTGCGGAACGTCACGACGCCCGAGGAAAATGCTGCTCAGAACGAAGCAGTCTTTGACTTGTCTCCGTATTTTCAGGAGAGCAGTAATAATGGTCAGGCGAAAGTGAAGAGGATGACGAGCCCTGGACTTGATTCGAAGGATGTGAGTCAGGTGTTATGGGCTGGACAGTCGTATGAGAATGGGACCGCTTTCGGAGAGGAGGTGATTGAGGAGTTGGAAGATGGGACGGTTACAGTAAGAGCAAGCGAGGGCGTCCTTGTGTTCTTCTAGGAATATATGCCCTGTACTTATTTCGAATGTTGACTTGTCGCTTTACCGAGATCAAAGAACTTTGGAAAGCTGCGACCTGAAAAAATTATTGATTGATCTGAATGACGTCAGGTCTTTCCAAAAGTGGCAAGTCGATCAAAAGCTTGGATTGGAGATCAATTTCCACGGAACATGCCTTCCTCGTACTTGACCGGCTTGCAACGACTGTTTCTGCACCGGTAAGCCTCATCGACGTCAAAATGCCGCCAAAGAAACAGGACAAAGGTGGGGGAGGGCAGAAGGTGGCTGCCGACAAGGTAAACGCTTGACATCCGCGTCCAGCTTGAAGAAGCTAAATCAGATTCTACAGACGTTCGGGATGAAGAATGTACGTCCTCAGGCTTCGCAGCCCGCCATTCCGCATATAAACCGACACCTCGACTCACCGATGCTCAGAAAAACAGGTCCGCAAAAGTCCAAAAGCAAGTCGCTCTCATCCAGAAGCAAGCCGAGCAATCCGGCAAGTCTCGCGCCACGCTCGAGAAGGAGCGCGAAAAGGCTCTGCAAGAGAAGCAGAAAGCAGAAGATGCCAAACGCGCCAAGGAGGAGGCAGCTTTGCTCAAGCCCGTACAGAATCAGAAAGTGCCGTTTGGTGTGGATCCGAAGACGGTGCTATGTGCCTTTTATAAGGCGGGCCATTGTGATAAAGGGAACAAGTGCAAGTTTAGTCATGATTTGAATGTCGGGAGGAAGGTGGAGAAGAAAAATTTGTACGAGGATGCGAGGGAGGAGAAAATGAATGGTATGTTGTTGTTTGCTGACTGTGAGAGTTTCGTTGATGATTTTTCGTAGATACGATGGAGAACTGGGACGAAGCGAAACTAAGGTCTGTAGTGCTTTCGAAGCAGGGCAACCCGAAAACAACCACAGACGTAAGCCTTCACTGTCATTCTCTCACAAATTATCCTCATACTCCTTCAGATCGTATGCAAATACTTCATCGAAGCAATCGAGACTCAGAAGTACGTTAAAGCTGATTCTGTCACGTTGTTTCATGGCTTCATTTTTTCATCAAGGTTCGGCTGGTTCTGGGAATGCCCCAATGGCGGCGAGAAATGTCAATACAGACACGCCTTACCACCAGGCTTCATTCTCAAGTCACAGAAGAAGGCTGCGGAAGAGGCTGCGAAGGCAAACACGATCAGCTTGGAGGAGTTCCTCGAAGTCGAGGTTCGTCTTCTTTCCTTCCTCGGATTATTTCCTTGTTAAATATTGGCTAATCTCTCGCTTTTTCGGTCCGCCCACTCTTCAGCGCCATAAACTGGGTCCAAACTTGACGCCCGTCAATCCAGAGACGTTCGCAAAGTGGAAACGGACAAGGATGGACAAGAAGAAGGCTGAAGAGGAAGCGATGAAGAAAGCTAAGGAGACACAAGCTGCAGCGGGCAAGAGCTCAGGCATGAGCGGACGAGATCTCGTACGTATTTCTCTGCCCACTATGAATTTGTAAATTGACTCCTCACCTTGACTTTAGTTCACGTACAATCCCGAATGGTTTGCAGATGAAGACGAGGATGTCGGCGAAGAATGGGACATTGAGAAATACAGACGAGAGACGGAAGCAGAGCACGAAGCGGAGGAGGCGGCTAGACTTGCTATGCTCAACATCCAGGATGAGGGCTACCGAGAGGACTCGGCTTCACCTGAAGTATCTGGTTCTTGAATCATTACCCATTCCTCAGCAGTATCATCCCGGAACTGGATCCATCAATTTATATAACTTGTTTTCCAATGTTGCGTTGTCATTGCTGTTGTCCTCATGCCTAGTGATGAATTATACAAAAAAAAGCATTCTAGATATCAAGTAGCCTCTTTCCCCACTGCCAAACCGCAAAGCTCGTCGCCGTCATAGGCACCACTTTTGCCAGTCCAATCCCCAGGCCGACGTAGAATCCTCGCCACCCTCGCGTGTCCCATATTCGGTTTACCGTCTCAGCGAAAGTCATCCAAGCTCTCGGGTCCGGATTCGTCAGTCCACCAACTTGCATTCTTCTGCGAACCACCTCAAACGGATATGAGACCGTCTGCGCTGCGGAGCCTGCGATCGCTCCAAACGCGAAGTCTGCTAATGGCGTCGGTCTTGGCTTGGGATTTGAGGGTGTCGGAAGAGGAAGATAATGCGAGCGGAGATAACCCCATGTGAGAAAGGACGTCCCCGCATATGGTACCATACCAATCAAAGACACTGTGAATCCACGGTAGAACGACAGGATAGGGAAATGATAGAATAGATGCGCCCGGATCGCTTTTGCAGGGGTCTTGTGTCTGCGAATTTCCGAGAACAAAGATTCCGTATGCTTGAAGGCGGCGGTTTCGTGGTAGATCTCCGATATAGCTGTGCGGAGCGTGGGATGCGGGGGTCGAGAAGAATGCGTACTTCTGCTCCGAGCTTCCTCGTGTGTTCGTGTGACATAGGCAAGTCTGACACGCGTGAGTTCTAAGGGGTATGTGCAGCAGACAGACAATGTTCCTGTGTGATTTGTCAACAGTAAAATTTTCGATAAATCCTGAGCCAAAAATATGCTAACCAGAGAGCGCTCCAGCAATGAATCGTTTAACATTAGTCTCATGCTGTCTTGTGGGCATCAATGCCTGAAAAGCATATTCGCGTCGATTGCCTCCAATGGAAAGATGCAGACCACAAGGGTACGTACGAGATGAATCCGGTCATAATACATGTACTTGATACCAGCGTAAGGAAATATCCGCAGAAGCGTTGCCGTATGGCCCTGGAACAGGCCCCACACACCATAATTACTGTAAATCTCCACGCCAGCACGATATGCACCGGTCCATGATCCTGAACAAGAGCGAATTTCAGACCGTTATACGCAGAGGCTTAGGTGTACTCAGAAGCGCACCAGCGTACTTTGTGAAGTCCGGATTTGAAGTCTGGAAAAGGATCTTAACTCTATCGAGGGGCGCGACAACTGTCTTCGCCTGCAAAATTCGCAATTTATAAGTCAGCTTATCTGGATCCAATCCTCAATCAATCTCTAGTATACGCACTACACAACCTGCCACTCCACCAGCCAACCCCGACCGAAGTGTGTAATCTAAGCTTTCTTTATCTCTTTTCACTGAGACATTTGAAGGCATTCGATTTTAACTATGCATAGAGAAGTGCACACGCGCAGGAAACAACCAAGCTTGCAAATAACGGTAGGTGGAAGAGAGGCGAGAGCAAATGACGTCCTCCGGCCGCGGTGGGGATAAACTTTACCGCTAACGTCGATCTAGTGCCGATCTGTCTCACGTGCCTATTTGCATTACTAATCAGGACTGTTTCGTGCTTGTGCTGTTCGCGAGCGCGAGAGATCAACGCCAACTACTATGAGCACAACTACGGTCACTGCGGAAAATGGACAAGAAGTCACTGTAGGGCATATTAAGCCACTCACTTCCTTCAAGGCTCCTAAGAAACTCAAGCCAGCTCGGAAGCAAGTCAAGCCTGGTCAAGTCAAAAAGGAGGAGCCAGTGCAGACCGGGAAAGAGTATAGTAAGTATCAAAGTCAGCACGACAATGAAGCATAGCTAATTCGGGAACAGACATCTGGTACAACAAATGGGCCGGAGGTGACAGGGAGGACAGCTACTCCAGGTACGTATTTCTTTTCCTGTCTTTCTTTGATCCAACTCACTGTTTTATTAACTGGCCTTCAGTAAAGTGAAATCACAAACAAGATGTAATATCAAGCGGGACCAAGGCCTTACGAGGGCCAACGCAAGTGGAATGCGATATTGCTGCCTTTTTTTTGCGCGAGGGTGCTGTCCATACGGCTGGGAGTGCGAGTATCTGCATCTGTTGCCTGACGAGTCATGGACGCTGCCTGACGCGTCTAAGGACTGCTTCGCACGAGACAAGTTCGTCGATTATCGGGACGATATGGGTGGTGTAGGTAGTTTCTCGAGACAGAATCGGACTTTGTATATTGGGAGGATTAAGGAGACGGGTCCTGGGCCTGAGACGGAGGAGATCGTCATCAGGCATTTTAAAGAGTGGGGTGCTATAGAAAAAAGTACGTGTCGATCACTTTTCATTCTTTCAGCCCAAGCTAACATACATCTTTTCATTCCTCACAGTCCGAGTCCTTCAGTATCGAAGCGTCGCATTCGTAACTTACGTCTCTGAGCTCAACGCACAATTCGCAAAAGAAGCTATGGCCTGTCAATCATTAGACAATGACGAGATCCTCAACGTGCGGTGGGCGACCGAGGATCCGAACCCGACTTCGAAAGTACAAGAACAATGGCGTATATTGGATATGGGCAAGCGAGCAATACAAGACCGCATGGACCCGAAGATGATCGAAGCTATGCGATCTGTACGTGCACTGGAAGAGGGGGTTGAGCTGAAGGGTGACGAAGACGGTGAAGGGAAGGATGGAGACGATTTGGAAGCGGAACAGCGAAAAGAACTTGAAGCGCTCACAGGTAGCGACGACTACTCAGACGAAGAGGACGAGCAACCCAATTCGAAACGAAGACGTCTTAATAACTCGGCCGATTCAGGCGATGCTGTCCAAGCGAAAGGACTACTTAACGCTGATACTATCGAGGGCCTCAAATATTTTGCCGAGATTCGAAAGCGACACGAGATTACAAATATCGTGAAGCAAGTTGCCCCGCCCAAGCCGTTAGCATCGGGACTCGCATTGGACTATGGGAGTGATGAGGACTGAGGGCCGCTTTGTATTTTATTCATTGCTGTAATGCTCACTGGATGAATTTTGATCAAGAACGCACGAAGTTTGAGTGAAGGCCGCTTTCGAAGACATCATTGAGATCAATTTACTAGGGAATACAATCCCCTGCAGCTAATCCTACAACAACAATGCGATGCGTTTACTTCTATCTGAGAATCTCTAGTTGAACAAAGTATCGTAATGCATCCTACAGCCTCTTCATACAAATCCAATCCTCCTCATGCGCTGAATCGTCGATAGGTCTGGTCTAGCGCCCTTTTCCAGAAAGTACTGCACAATATCTCGTGCGTCAGTCTCAACGGCCAATCGCAACATCGCGGTCGTCACCTCCACTCTATCCTCCACACGTCGACGTTTCGCGCTCCTTCTCCTCTTTCTCTTCATATCCGCTTCTCTCGCGTAGCTCCCGACGGCGACAGATTGAACATGATCGGGACAGGCTTCCGAAAATACCGTCTCGAATTCATCCTCTGCATCACGCTCAATCAACGTCCTGACAAGTTCCAAATCCCTTTTCTTAACCGCAATGCGTACAGCTAGGGCTTCCTTCAAACTTGGCTTCGCACCTTGCCTCAGCAAGAACATCACCAAATCCACGAATCCTGCATGCACAGCCCGACATAATGCGTAACCATCGTGTGCATTTGGGTCCGGTAGACGAGGGTGAATTTGAGGGTTGGTGTAGAGGTAATAAAGAAACGGGAGAGGTGCAGAGGTGGGGGAATATGGAGACAAGGAGGGACGAGGGCCTAAAGATTTGAATAGTCTTTTAGGTAAGAGAGGTCGAGGACCTTTGTCGAGCGTGAGCTGGTTTCTCGCCACGAGGCGCAATAATGCATCAAGAACCTCTTCTGTGCATAGAGGGTAACGAAGAGCATAAGTGACTAGGTCGCCTCGTGTATATGATGTGGACGTAGTGTTCGAGGCGGATGAGATGTAGCGTAGGTATAGATAGTCCGCTCGACAAGTCGCATGCGTAGCTTTGAAGATTCCATGAGCTCGTTTATTGACGACGGGTAGCGACTCGCTCAGCGCACAGAGCTGGATTTCGTATATTAGCTGAAGCACTTGTTAACATTCGAGTATGGTATTAAAAAGACAAGCAACGAACTTCAACAGGAAGTCTTTCTAGCAACGAGTCCTCATTTCCAATCGAATGGGATTGCATGTCAGAAGGAAGAAAAGGTAAACGAAAGAATTTTGCCTTAGAATACGTCGATCCGTCGGAGTTTCAACTATGACATGTCTTCTGCCTGAGGAAGATCGACGCACTTTTGGATGCACAAGAATGAATCAATATTTCGTAAGATACATAGTCTACAGATGCTCCTAGTTTTAAAGAAGACCACAAGACGAATGGTGGAGATCGAGTGGTGAGGAAAAGAATGTTGACATATGAATGAGTGCGTAAGGCATTAAGATGGGGTAAGGTACAACATGTTGTAAAAATGACATAAAGAACGTGAAACATAATCGATCAGCGGGAATTCATAACTGTGAACGTAAGATTGTGATACTATACTCTTGATGCGATGCTGATTGAACATGGAAAACACCAGAAATTCAAAAACGGGACTTAGAGCAGACCGTCTACCATACTTTGAGTCGCGAGTGCATTCACAGAAGGCATCATTACCGAATGTCAAGCACACGAGGCGGGATGATGGAGGATCGGGGACGCAGATAGATTCGGCGAGTTGTGTCAGGCTCGCGGCGTAGCAGGCTGTCGAAACGTGCATTGCTAGGCAGCGAATCTGCACAATGGGCTGGCCCAGGGCTGTGGAGCTGGTATTGGCCTGTGCAGCTAAAGTCTCTATGTGAAGAGATTTCGAGGTGAGCGCTAATCAGTCTTGAGGGATGAGAAGATAGACTCACCCGAAACACAGGAAGCGCTTGATGAATGATGCTGGTGCCCTGAGGATGTTGCCCCTTTTCTCCGAATGTTTTTCTGCCAAAGTCTGAAATTTGTATAACGAAAAGATTGTGAGTGATAGCAAAAATATACTACCGATGAATATGACTCGCCCAAGTATCTGCAGAAGAAGCTGATTCGGGGGTCAAGCAGCGCAACTGCACACGCCGCGCGTCCTGGAATTAGAAAGTATTTAGTCATTCCGGAATATAACGTCAAATAAAAGACGTTTTACATTCGGTCCTCCAGCGACAAGCACAGGATTGACAGGCGATTTCTCCAGAACGGAAGCCTTATTATTCCTTTGGGTGTTAATCTGGACCTGTATAGGCTTAGCCTCATGCGAGGGTATAGGGCCGCGTGAAAGTCTAGAGGCATAACGCCTGGTTCTAATGTCGTTGCTGGGATTACCGTCATTGCTGCGGTCATAAGCGGTCCGTGGACCTCGGAATCTAGGCCTTCGCTCCCTCGCCGCGTTCGCTGAGGCGCGCAGTACGCCGACTTGCGTCAAAAGGTCATCTGCTGAACGAATGCTCGCGCTGGTAGCGGTAGTTGCATTCGTGTCTCTTCGTTGGAAAGCCGGTCTCGGAACATCCTCCGGAGGGACCGGAGGAAGGGGTTTAACGACGTCGCGTGGTTCCTCGGCGCCGATCGTGTTGATCTCGGTTGATGAAGAACTAAACCCTTCGGTTGATGTACTTGACGAGGCACTCGGGTAAATTACCGACGGGGGAGACGAAGAGGTCGAAGGGGGAGTAACAAGTATCTTGAGAGCGTGCATTACGATAGCAGTGAGTATGTAAGTTCACAAGTATGGGGGCAGAGCAGTTCAGCTGGGGAGACTATATATTGCACCGTCTTGCCCAGAAATATGAATGCACAGGAACGAGCAGAGGAGAAAGAGAAGATAAGTAGCGGAAGTTAAGAGGACCATTCGCTCCGAGGACTCAATATTTAATCATTTTGTAGTAAGGGGCTCATATAGATCCAAGCCACTCGCGCCGGGACAACACGTGTCAGAACACAATAGTATCCAGTCGCGCAGTTCTAGCGCGTTTGCCACGAAAAATGCAAGAATTTATATCCGAAGAAGGCCACAATCGCAGACGCAGAGTACCGATAATAAACCGGATCGAGAGGAGTCAAACAGCTCAACAAGCGCTCCGGGCCTGGCATGAGGACTAAAAGAAGATCAAGAAGACGACGGTTTCAAAAACAGCATGCGTCGCGGGTGCGGCACAACAGAGTGCCGTGACAAATCGCGTTTCTTTTGTCACAGATAGCGTTACACTTGGACATTGTGGCTTGACTTATATCACGTGCTCAAAATGCTTCCTTTCCTCAAACCTTCACACTCAACGGCCAGCTTTGGTCGCGCGGTGATAGCATCGTCCACAAGGCCATTAGCAGTGCATGTATCTGTGATCTACCCGAGGCGAAATGCCAGCACGAAGCCTTCGTACGAAGGCCATACACCTCTGAACTGGTTTGAGAACGCATTCCTCGCTGTAGGCTCAGGGATCGTCCTCCTCACCAACCCAAATCGAGCTGGTACGCGCCCTTCTTTGTCTTCCGGCCACAACTCCTCGAAGTTTGAGCCTTTTAATTTATTAATTATGTAAAGACTTGGTTGCTGCGCTTGGCGAAACGACAGCAGGGCCGGCTCTACCGCGCCTTCGAGACCGCATGTTGGAGAGCGCTGAAGGTCGACGTATTCTGAAGGCGCGTCCTCGTATAAACACGCACACCGTTGATATGGCAGCCTTGTCAGCTCTTCCGGAGAACACGCTTGGACGCACGTATGTCTCGTGGCTGGAGCGGTGCAATGTAACTCCTGACTCACGCGAGCCTGTAAGCCGATCCCATCTCCCTTTCTTCTCTCCGTCTCTCCTCCGTGCTGATATAGAAAACGCGTTTTTAGGTACACTACATTGACGATCCTGAACTCGCATACGCGATGCAGCGCTATCGCGAATGTCACGATCTTTATCACGCTTCTATTGGCCTGCCCGTTGATGGACTCTCCGAAATTGCCGTCAAAGCGTTTGAGTTCGCCAACCTCGGTCTCCCAATGACCGGTCTTGCTGCTGCTCTCGGGCACCTCCGTCTTTCAAGCGCTCGTCGAGAACGCTACTTCAAGGAGTATCTCCCCTGGGCGCTTAGGTGTGGAGGCTCTGCTCGGAGCTTAATAACCGTATATTGGGAGGAGCGCTGGGAACAGGATATCGGAGAGCTGAGAGACGAGTTGGGCCTTCTAGAACCTCCTCCGACCAAATGGAGGACGCCTCGCAAGCCTGTGACTAACGAGGAACTTACGAAGGCGAGCGAAGTAGCTACTCAAGCGTGATCCCCTTTCTCTATCGTCACAATCATTTCGTAAGAGTAAATGTCGCCCTGCTCCGTTGATCGAGTTATCACCTGTACGTATAAATTATAATAATATGCGTTACAACATTCCACTATATGGATAGCCGTACGACAGACATGTTTCCGGACGATGCGTTCTGCGAGTATACGTATGTGATTCGCAAAGTACGCGATATAGAAAGCATTGAGAATCCGATGCGACAGCATAGTGACAACAATCCGTTTGCGACAAAAAGAAGCCCTTGAAAAACAGACGACGGAAATGCGACGGAGCAATACAAAGGCGAAATGAATCTATGAGAAAAATCGTAAGGTAAGAGTTGGAAAGTCATCCCTATCCCTCAGAGATCTACTCGTAGATGCATCACGAGCTTTCTAATGAGGGAATGGAGATAATGCAAACACCTTGCAAACGCCAGGCTCAGAGAAACCGGTGGGGGTAGGAATCCCATTCGACTACACGATGACATCCAATACAAAAACCTTGAAAGAGACGAGACCTTGACGGAACGATACAATATCTAACACCGATCACGGGGAACATAAGAAAGGGGCTTCTCCTTGAACGAGCGAGTAAGAGATCCGCGTCTTTTCGAGATCCGCTAAGCGATCGAAACTTGCTATTGTGAGAGCAGGAGATCATTAAAATCCCTTGCGGGCACCCGGTCCAGGGATCCTGCTAATAGACTTCGATGGAGGAATTGGCAAGCGAGACGTCGAGACCATGCTGGAGCTACTCGAAGTCATGAATGACGAACGAGAGAAAAGTCCAGACGAGACGGATGTAGTCCGGCCAAGTGTTCTACTCTTAGAGCTAATAGATGTGGAGCTCATTCTCACAGGCGAAGTTGCTTTTGGCCTTGAAGTGTTTCGACCCAGAGTTTCCGAAACACCCGAAATTGGGGGACGTTGAGGACCGGTTTTTATTTGTAGATTTGGGGCACGGGGCTTTTGCTTTGGAGATTGAACCTCGGTTATCGTCGGCTCGTTTGCTTTGAACAATGGCGCAGTAGCTGTAAGTGGCACGCGGCGAGCCCCTCCCAGACGCCCCGTCGTTGCAAAGTTATTCGTTTTGATAGGTGTTGGCCTGGACGATACAGACACGGAAAGTCGTCTCGCATTCTGGGCCAGTGAAGTCACAGGTCGTTTCTCGCCCTCGACTTGAGCCCTTGTGGAGACTTTTGGTCTTGTCGGGGACAGACTGTATCCAATGCTCGGGCGTCTTCCGACTGAAGGACGTGAGAGTGACGCGCAGCGCCCGATATCAAGAGCCTCGTTGTTCGAAGCAGTCACGCCTGTTTTCTTTACACCAACTGACAAAGACCTGGCGTGCGATTTTATCTCCACAGACGATGGGCGACGACGTAGAGGTCCTGACTTTGCTGTTTGCAGCTCATCTGCTTTGGTTTCAGATTGATCTTTGACAGTACTCGCGACGCGAGCACTTGTGCTACTTGACATCGTCGTAGACCTGCGAATTACTGTCTGTGGCTTCTTGGGCGCAAGTGCCTGTCCTCGTCTAGCCATTCCGCAGATTGAAGGTGACGAGGAAGGTGTACGGGGCTCCAGGTTGACGGGTGATGAAAGTATCATTGAAAGTTCCTCATGTCTCGCTCCAAATGTCAATCCAGAATGCGACGATGAGCGACGAAAGATATCGTTTCGAGCTGGAGTCTCCATGTTGGTTCGTCTGTGCATTTCACCTTGCGTAGAATGAGTTTCCTGAAACGCTTCCGCCGTCTGCAGATCCTCTTCGATCATAATGCAAATAAGCGACAACTATCACCAGTACTATAAACCAATGCTCACCGTAGTTCTTCGGAGCTCCCGGAGACGAACCGCTTGTCCTATCTGAATAAATACAGTGTCCAAAGTCCGCTAGCGAATCGTCCTCAAGGCGTTCAAGAAATGATAGGTCATCATTAAGAAGATCTCCTGAAAATTTCGTCTTCTTAAGATTCGATTGTTCCTGGATGTCAAAAGACGAGCTGACGTGGCCCGACGGAGGATCATGAAATGCTGGGATAGGATCGAGGGCCGGAGTAGAACTGAGCAAAGATGGTGAGTTGGATGAAAATGGAACCGTAGGAGCAAGATGCACGAGAGCAAAAGCTGCACCATTACTATTAGGTGGAGTCCCGTGGACAGCGGATGCTTTACGAGGGCGTGAAGAAAATGGGGAGGTCGTAGGCGATTCGTACTTTTCGATACCAGCAGCGAATTTTCGAAGGCTCTTTGGAGTAATGGAAGGAGTGTCGAGGTTAATCAACCGCTTGTCTTGTGCCACGCTCTGCGGTGTTCTGGTATTGCTATTAGACGAAACAAGGGAGATCTCTGAGAGAGGTTCCCGCAATCCATTTCCGCGCTGCAAGATGTCCTCGGAGTCCGCGATTTTACATACGTTGTCAAGCTCATCCTGAAGCCGGACCAAGCAGAGATTTGACGATTCGTCATCCTTTGGTTCTAACGAAATCGACTGTCCAAACAAGTCTATCTCCGTTCTTTGAAACTTGCCCACATCTATCTCCACAAGTGGGCCAGCGGTACACATGGCTTGAGCATCCGAGACTACCTCACCACATGCCCTAGTCCAACTGCCTTTTGGCGTGTTTGAAGTAAAGTTCTCCTTGTCTGAACCTGACTCCAGATATGAGGATGGAGAAGAAGCATCGCGTGTCGGTGTCGACGGCGAAGTCTCTGAGTTGACGAGAGGGTCAAAAAGAGCGAGGAGGCTCGGGCGCGGACGAATGGCCATGATGGTGAACAACGTCTTGGTTGAACAATCTGGTTCCGTTGGATTCGCGCCTTGCCGGTTTGGGCCTGCTCGTGACTTGCACGCGTTCAACTCGTGTTATTGAGGCTCCGATTCAACTTCCGTCCAGGTTGATCTTAGCTTGCAGGGAGAAAAGAACAGAAGGTCCGAAAAAAAGCCAAGCAAGACAAAGACCGCTTTCAGCTTTTCGGAATCTCTTTTTGTCCTATGCAAAACTTGAGCATCGATAAGGCCGTTTTGTAGCGCAAAAGAAACGGAAGTACTCGAATATATGACATACTATGATCCTCTCGCAACATAAAGTTGAATCAATCCATGTTTCCTAAACGTTTATTTAGAGAGAGAAAGAGGATATGACTCTGAATGAGTTTCCGTGAATTTCGTCACTTGTGAATTGAAAAGCATAATTAATTATGTCACTTTTCCAGAAAAGGAAGTACCCAGGGTCCAGGCTTGCGTGCCATTTCTTCTCTGTCTGTAAACGCAACTTGACTCTTAACATTACCAATCCCCCTCCACCACCCTTCTACCTCTATTGTAGAAAAACTTAGAAATATGGGTGAGTCGTTGTTCATCTCTTTGTAGGTTATCTATCTAACATGTCGTCTTAGGTATTCCAAAGGCATGGCGTTTTCCTTACTCATTCTTGAGTGCATACTGACAAGGGTGTTCTGTGCAGTTCTTCAGATATATTTCGTGAGTCATCTAGTTCCATTGGCGTGTGATGACTTTTCAGACCTGACTGAGTCCTCAGGGAACGCTACCCGATGACATCTCAACTCATCGAGGAAAACAAGATTCCTGAGTTTGGTACGAATCAACTGGTTGCCACCCGCTGCGCAGCAACTCACTGTGATTCTTGCAGATAATTTTTATGTTGACTTTAATGGAATCATTCACGCTTGTAAGCCGAATTGATCTTATTTGGCCTACCGGTCTGACCTTCAGCAGGTTCGCACCCGAACGATGGCGACGCTCACTTCCGCATGTCGGAAGAGCAGATTTTCACGTCTATATTCTCGTATGTTGATATGTTGTTTGGGAAAGTGAAGCCAAAGAAGCTATTTTTCATGGCCGTCGATGGTGTGGCACCACGCGCAAAGATGAACCAACAACGCAGTCGACGATTCAGGACTGCGAAGGAGGTAAAAGAAGTGCGAGAGAAGGCTGAGAAGAAAGGAGAGAAGCTACCAGATGAGAAGGCTTTTGATAGCAATTGCATTACGCCAGGTATGTCCGTTTCAATGTGAGATTGGTGCAAGGCTCTTATGCCATCGTAGGAACGACGTTCATGGCACGATTATCTGAACAACTCCGGTATTTCGTAAACAAGAAGATGACTGAAGATGCGAACTGGCGAGAGTGCCAAGTCGTGCTATCCGGTCACGATGTTCCCGGAGAGGGTGAACACAAGATCATGGAGTACATTCGTCTGGCGAAGGCACAGCCGGACTACAATCCGAATCTACGACATTGTCTGTACGGTTTGGATGCAGACCTCATTATGTTGGGTCTGTTAAGCCATGATCCTCACTTCTGTCTCCTGAGAGAAGAAGTGAAATTTGGTCCTGCGGCGAGACGCAAGAAAGAGACTAAGTGGGTGAAGCACTTCTTCCGTCGTCATGTAACTAATTTGTTTCAGTTTGGAATCAATCAATTTTTATCTTCTCCACCTTTCGCTTATGCGGGAGTATCTCGATCTTGAATTCCATGACATCGAGCCGACGCTACCATTCCCTTACAATCTTGAGAATATCATCGATGACTTCATCCTATTGGCGGTCTTCGTCGGGAACGATTTCTTACCAAATCTGCCGGATTTACATATACATGAGAATGGCTTAGAGCGCCTTTTTGAAGTGTACAAGAAGGTGCTGCCTTCCATGGGAGGCTATATGAACGAGAGCGGCGTCGTCAACACAAGCCGATTACAACTTGTGCTGGATGAAATGAACATCTGGGAACAGGAGGTGTTCGAGCGGGAGTATGCAGATTTGAACTGGTTCAAAGGGAAACAAGCAAAACACGTAAAGGAGATGGAGGGAGCTCGTCGACGAAACAAGCTTGGTAGGTTGTGTACTCTGCTTTTCCGTCAGATATCCCTAACATTTTCATAGTCCTCACCGCTCCTCAACGCATAATCTTTGAGGAAATCAAGACATTCGTCTTATCTCATCGCAAGTCGCGCACAGCATCGTCGACCGAAGAGCCCCTGGACGCACTTAGGATGCCGAATACATTCCCCGCTCGTGAACGCAGATTTATTGCGGATCTTGCTGCAGAGCTGCATTTAGAAGTTTCTTGGGATGAATATGACGACGAGGATCAGAATCTTGTTGTCTTTCGCCTTCCGGGAACAACTGAGCCAGCCAAAAATGCAAGTGACGAAGATGTTATTGAAGAGAATGGTGGGGATGATGATGGTGATGAATGGGTGGACGAATCTGAAGAATCGGATGATCCGGAGGCGGTCGCTGCGGTAGACCGTGTTTTGACCAAGTATGAGCGTGCAAAAGTCGTTGAAGAAGAGGAAGATGACTTCGATACTCGACATACTCGTGCGGTCCAGGAGCGTATGGACGAATGGAAAAGGAACTATTATCGAGTGAGCTGCTCGGTGAAACAGGCTGCAAGTAGCCTGACTGACGGGTCGATTTCATTAGGAAAAATTAGAGATCTCGTATGACGATCCCGAGGAGATGCACAAATTTGCTTACCGCTACGTTGAGGGTTTGCAGTGGGTAATGCACTATTATTATAGCGGAGTTGCGTCTTGGGGATGGTTTTACAACTACCATTATGCTCCTCGTATATCTGGTTTGTGTCATGAATTTGCACTTGAAGTCAGGGCATACTGATGACCTTGTGACACACAGACTTGAAAGGCGTCGACAATATGGAATTCCATTTCGAACTGGGAACGCCCTTCCGACCATTTGAGCAGCTAATGGGTGTGTTACCGTCAGCCAGCATGGATCTCATTCCTTTGGCATACAGGGTAACTAGAAGTTAACGAGGAGTTCAGCATTGTATTAACTGCATGTATACAGGATCTGATGATAGACGTGAATTCTCCTATTCGTGATTTCTATCCCACCGAGTTTGAGCAAGACTTGAATGGGAAGAAACAAGAGTGGGAAGCAGTCGTTAAAGTTCCATTCATTGACGAAGCTAGGTTATTGAAGGCGATGTCTTGTAAGCATAGAACTTTATCTTGTTTTGAAACGCTTCCGTCAACATTATATTTTCAGCTCGGGAACACAGGTTGACAGAGGAAGAACGAAGGCGAAATTCATTCGGGTCCAGCACACTCTTTAGATACAACCCTGGACAGCCAACCTTCTACCAGTCTTCACTTCCAGGGTTCTTCCCGGATCTTGTTCGCTGCCAAGCGAGCATGGAACCATTCTATCTTCCGACTCTCGATGGGCTTCATCTCGTGCCTGGTCTCTGCGAGGGCGTGTTCCTCGGAGCAGAAACACTCGCTGGCTTCCCAACCTTACAAACCCTACCGCATACTGCGCAGCTTGGATACCATGGCGTGAACGTGCACGGTAGTGAAAGCAAAAACAAGTCTATGATCGTGCATATCCAGAACCCTAAAGAAGGCGAGAAGACGGAGAAGATAGCGAAAGATATGGTTGGTCACCGTGTTTTTGTTGGGTGGCCTTTCATTCGGGAGGCGATAATCGTAGCCGTTTCCGACTGCTTATTCAAATGCGAGAAAATCAAGTTCGGAGACGGACGCGAGTCAAGGGTGCTGAGCAATCCGCACTCACCTCAAGCAATAAATTTCTGGAAGTCCAAAGCGGAGAAGATCGAACATTATTACTCGAAGCGATTGGGAGTCATGACTGGCCCAGTTGAAGTTCTTTTGCATGTTCGTCCGCTGAAAGGTGCGTTTCTGTGAGCCTTTTTTATGCCGAATCCTGAAGTGTTTTTAGGACTGAAGCGACTCGACACCGGAGCTTTCATCAAGGAATATGAAGGACAAGACAAGGAATTTGAGCAAGCTCTTCAGATGGTACTACCTGAGGTTATTTCCGAGGATCCGCGTTTCGTGGAGAAGGATGCACCACCATTATCTGAAGAGTTTCCTCCAGGTACAAAGGTTTTCTTTCTCGGTGATCATGCCTATGGTGTTGCGGCGCAAGTATCGGAAACCACGAGCGCTTCTATTTCCGTCATGCTTGCGGTAAGCTTTTCGTTGATTAGACTAAGTTTTCCTCTTAATTGTTGCTCTTTCAGTTCTTCCCGAATGAAAGAACAGAGATCGACAAATTCAAGTCCATTGTTGCGAACCGACTTGACCTCAAATACTACCCGTCGTACAAAGTCGCAGAGAAAGTTGGTATTTCTGGACATGCACTGTCTAAAGTCACTGCGAGCTTCATGGTTGTCACCTCGGATGGCCAGAAAAGTAACCTCGGCTTGAGTCTCAAGTTCGAGGCAAAGAGTTTGAAAGTCATCGGATACTCGCGTAAAAACGGCCGGTTCTGGGAGTTCAGTGAAAAGGCAATTGAGCTGATCCAAGAATACAAGGTGTGACGCTTCAGATGCGCCTATTTGTGAACCGGCTGACACGGCAACAGAACGAATTCCCGGAACTGTTTGAGAGGCTTGTTGGTTATGGGGATCGTACGTAGCACATATGTCCTCTTCTGCGTTGACCTGACAATACGCTCTTTCTTGAAGAATTCGCCCAAGCCTCAGATATTTTTCTAGACAATCCGGATGCCAAAGTAAAAGAAGTCAAGACTTGGCTGAACAAGAAGGGCGTCCGAGACCTTGAAGCAGTCTCGCTTTTCTGTGATCAACTCGACAAGGAGTGTGTTGGTCAAATCGTTACCTTGGAAGATGAATGTCAGCAGAACAAGTCATCGAAAACGATCAAGAAGGCAATTGTCAAAGGCATTCCGCGACAGGCCATCCTGAAACCCTCTCATGCTGTTTATCGGTTGCAGAATCAGACATTTTCGCTTGGCGATCGGGTAGTGATGGTGAAAGATTCTGGCAGCGTACCGCTGGCGGTGAAGGGTGTTGTGGTCGGAATCAATGCGAAAACTCTGGATGTTGTGTGGGATGTCCCATTTATGTCTGGAATAACGCTGGATGACCGGTACGTCCCAGAGTCATTTCAAGGACGCTTCCTGGTTTTTTTACCTATTCCTGTTAGCTGTCCGACGTATCGAGGATCATCAGTCGAGTTCAACACATGCTTGAACTTGACTAGACAACAGTTTATCGTATCCACAAATCCCAATACTCATTCGACACAGCACCAGAATAGTACTATGATGCGTCCCCGTCAGCAGCAGCCGAGAATCGGGCCTTATCCGGCTGTCCAGCCTCCACCGGGTCAAGCTCCTGCAGCTGATTTCCATCCTGTTTCAACGAGGCAAGTCTCTTGTCGAGATAATAGAAAATGCCGCTGATATTTTCCGTATAGGGGAGGAGCTACAGTACGCATCATGACGAACCCCAATCGCGGGAGAGGCGGTGCTTTTCATGGAAGTGCTTGGAACATCAACGGGCACTCGCATACAAATGGCACCGGCACCGAGACAACCAACGGAGTGCCTAATGGTGTACTCAAGCAACCCAACCAAGCCCAAGACCACCATGGAGAAAGTGAAGCCAATAATGGTCTCAGACAAGAAACTACCTCATCCAACTCACGTTCGTCGAATGGCCCCCAACGTTCTCGAGGTAGCTTTCGGGGTGAGCGAGGACATCCGCGCGGGGCCGCAACGCATATGCCCACGCAGGAACCTCCCCGTACGTTCGGTCCCCCGAGAGGATTTATCAACGCTCGTGGTCGTGGCTTCGGTCGTGGACGTGGGTTTGCACCGCGCGGAGCACCTTCGGGATATAGAGGACGGGAGCGTGGACGAGGAGCACCAACATCTGCTCCAAGCCCCCAGGAGATCACTAGCTGAACGATAGTCAAATTTCGATTTTGTGTACTCTATTGGTAAATCGCGCGCGCATATTGCTGTATTACGAGTTCCTGCATCCAATGTACTTTCAAGGATTATTTCTGTCTGCGATTATTGCGCGGATCTTATCTTATCTCGGATGTGATTGGGTGAGCTCCATAGAATTGAGTCACTGCTCGTCTTCTTTACCAACTGCCACTGCCACTATTGATTATATCGCGTTCATTGGTACATTAAAAAGTGCTAAAAAGGCGCAATGACTGAGATTCATGATCAGTTCGATACAATCCTGATTCTTGATTTCGGGTCTCAGGTTCGTGCCATTTCGCTTTGGGCGACAAATGACTTGAGCTCACGACATCACTCTTCTTAGTATAGTCACCTAATCACAAGGCGGTGCAGAGAGCACAACGTTTACGCTGAACTACTGCCATGTACACAGAAAGTTGCGGAGCTTGGTTGGAAGCCGAAAGGTACGTGCTATGAAACAATTTCTTGTGTGCAATCGCTTACTCCGCGTTCTGGCAGGCGTTATCCTCTCTGGTTCTCCATATTCCGTCTACGATGACGATGCACCTCACGTCGACCCCGATGTATTCGAACTGAACGTTCCAATCCTTGGGATTTGCTATGGACTGCAAGAGATGGCCTGGAATATGAAGGGCAAAGTCGCTAAATGTGACCATCGTGAATATGGCTTTGCACAGCTAGACGTTGGTAAGGATGATGATAATGTCGACAAGCTATTTGAATCGCTTGGAGAAGAGATGCAGGTGCGTCGATATAAGTTCTGCAATCTAAACTCAAATAACTGATAATGACTGCGTTGACCAGGTCTGGATGTCTCATGGTGATCAGTTGTTGGAATTGCCACCCGATTTCCACGTCGTAGCCTGTACACGAACGGCACCGTACGCCGCTATTGCACACGATTCAAAACCTTTCTGGGGTATTCAGTTCCATCCTGAAGTGACACATTCACCTATGGGGAAGGCTATCATTGGTCGCTTCATACTTGAAATATGCGGTTGCAGAGCTCATTGGACCATGGTGCGAGATTCTTTCAAACATAGATACTCTGGAGCTTACGTATCATATAGGAAGAATTCATTGGAAAAGAGATAAAGCGGATACGAGAGATGGTTGGTACGACTGGACGCGTTATCGGAGCAGTCAGCGGAGGAGTCGATAGCACTGTCGCTGCCAAACTTATGCATGAGGCAATTGGCGATCGGTTCCATGCCATCATGGTAGACAACGGAGTGTTGAGGTTAAACGAGGGAAAGACAGTATACGATCGACTGAATCGCGATCTTGGAGTCAATTTGACTTTGGTCGATGCATCAGATCTCTTCCTTTCGCGCCTTGCGGATGTCACGGATCCGGAGCAGAAACGCAAGATCATTGGCAATACATTCATAAACGTATTCGAGGAGGAGGCTCACAAGCTTGATGCAGAGGTTCAGAAGAAGGGTGGCGGGTCGCAGAAGATTGAATGGCTGCTTCAGGGGACGCTTTATCCTGATGTCATTGAGAGTATCAGCTTCAAAGGCCCAAGTGCTACCATTAAGACGCACCACAATGTTGGGGGTCTGCTCAAGGACATGAAACTCAAGCTCATCGAGCCTCTCCGAGAACTTTTTAAAGGTATTTCTCTCACATGCATTTCTCTTCATCTTACGTTAACCGAATAATCTCTCGCTACAGATGAAGTTCGAGTGCTTGGTCGGCTCCTAAATATCCCGAATCATCTCGTCCAAAGACATCCATTCCCTGGTCCGGGTCTTGCGATTCGTATTCTAGGCCCCATTACTCGGTCGCAGGTTCAAATACTCCAAAAAGCGGACCACATTTACATAGAAGAGATTCGCAATGCGAGATTGTACGACCAAATTAGCCAGGCCTTTGCTGTGCTCTTACCCGTACAGGCTGTCGGTGTCATGGGAGATAAAAGAACATATGAACAGGTATATGCCCCGATCCTTCTTCACATACATCTTTTCTCATAAGATCTGGTCCACAGGTCATCGCAATTCGCGCGGTACAAACAGAAGATTTCATGACGGCGGACTGGTAAGAAATAGGAGGATTTCTACATTGACATAGTCTTATATGTTTTTAGGTATGTCTTCCCTCCGGATGTGCTTCGCAAAATCTCGAGCCGAATTACGAACGAGGTGGAGGGTGTCAATCGAGTCGTATATGACATCTCGTCGAAGCCGCCCGCAGTACGTCTGGGCTATCATACGTCCCTTGTGTCCCGACTTCTAATACTTCGCCTTCTTTTTTAGACCGTTGAATGGTTATGAAGTGAACATGGCCTGCTAAACACGGATCGCTTGGAGGTTATGATTACAAATAGATCGTTTATATAGATTGCGTCAATGTGACTTTTCGACCTGACATCCACTCCCCATATTACAGGCGATTGATTCATGAGAGGAAGCCTGGTCTACTTCAAATTGTCATCGAGAGAATCGGTATTTCTACCGTGAGACTTCAGTAATTACAACTCCGAGCTCTCGTACGTCGACACGTGAACGTATTGTAATTTGTTTTTTTCTCACACACATCTTTCAAGTTCGCAGGTCGTGGTAAGCCAGGTGCAGCCGAAGATAACAGTGCTTTGGATAAAAGGATGAACATCTTTCTTACTCATGCTGAATACTGCAAGATCGCATCAACTAGTCTGCTTCAGTTTGCCGTGCCGTCTTTTGCACCAAACTTTGGATCTCTCCCGCGACTGATAACCTCCAATAACATGAGTACACGAGTTGGTCTCTCTGCCAAGCCCTTCTTTACGCCTTCTTCCACATGGAATTTCACAGTTGCGAGACGGTGATGACGCACGATCCCAGAGAATTCTTCCCGACTTCTTGCTATTATAGGAGTTCTTATCATGGCAAGCAGAATTCGCGTGCAAACCGATTGCGTATCATTCTTTCGACGCCTTTCCAAGTGCTCTTTTGGAAAACTTCCTCTGCTCTTATCAAAGCTCATCCACGGGATTGCGTGTCTCGATCAGAAATGGAACAGATTTCCTCCGAGCCACTGCGTGCCGATGCATGAAGGAAACGGGATTGATATTTATTTTAGTCGGAAAGCAATACGCCACGGCTTTGGAGAAGCACTCGCTTGTGTATTCTATGCATGCCTCCTAATTTTACCCTTGTCTGACCTTGTGCTCAGCGTTCCTCAGTCTCTTCGAGGAGCATGCTGCTTCAGAGGTAGATTCTCACCAAGGTCTAATGATAATCTTTTACTTGGCCAGCCTTCATAAAGCTGGTTCTCAGGAAGTGCTCTGCTGTCAGACCTGAAGGATCTCCTGGCATTTCGTCAAGCAATTACACCGTCATCATGGTCATCTTTACCTATCTCGCTCTAGCAGCACTTTTGCTGACTTCTACGCTCGCTGCACCCTGGCCTGCATCCATTAAGCACGCAACCCACCAAGTTAGGAGCTTGCCGAATGGTATTGAGGTGTCGACTTTCAGTCCACCGTCTCAGTTCGAGGTTTGTGCCAATGTTATCTCCAATGCCCGATTCTCAAGACCATATATGTTCACAGATCTTCGGAACGGGTATTGATCATCCGTTTTCCAGAAGGGCAGAACCTGCAGATATAAACGATATTTCTGTATCGTTCGTATCCTCTCGACTCGGGATAAGCGAGGATGAAATCTCCTTCAAGAAAGCATTCACTGGCCAAACCGCAAAACATGCTTTCTTAAAGCAGAAGATTGTATGTTTGATACTATACTTTGACGCAATGCTTGCTAATCGAAAAGTTGCTAGGATGGTATTGAAGTTGCAAACGCGGTTGCTAACGTTGCTCTCAATTCCGATGACAAAGTCGTCACATTCGGCGCCAACTTTGTTAAACCTAGTACGGCTGAAGGTCTCTTCTAGGTATGCCTGTCGAGCTGACATGGCGTAGAGAGCGTTTCTTCGACAGAACCGAAGATTTCCGTGGATCAGGCCATTGCGGCGGCCGAGCAACGCCTAGGCGGAGCTCACAATGAGATCCCGACCAGTCTTGAGTTTTATGTAAAGGACGACAACAGCGCCGTTCTTACCCATGTCGTACAAGTTGAGAGTGACCATCTGCTTGAGGCATTTGTTGATGCGGAGTCTGGGGAGGTCATTGCCGTGAACGATTTTACGGCTGACTCGGCGGTGAGTTCTATGCTATACTGGTTCACAAACAGTTTACGGAGACAACGGTTCTTTGCAGTTTCTTGTGATTCCAATCAATTTACAGGATCCTAGGGATGGGCAACAAGTAATTGAGAATCCCGAAGATCTTGCTGCTTCTCCCGACGGATGGAACACAGGATCCACTGGTACTGCGTACGTAGAGCAAGCCATTCGCAGCTGTCGCATCACTTACTTCTCATACCTAGTGGGAACAATGTCATTTGTGAGCTACTAATGCTTGATTTAAACTCAAATCGCTCAATTCCGCTTAGCTTTCAGGCGTTCTCAGTCCTCCATCACTCAAGAATCATCGTCGGGACTAGTATTCAATTATCCTGCCGATGATACGATTGCACCTACGGCTGGTACTAATATTGATGCCGCCCGTACGAATGCCTTCTATGGTGAGGTATCAGTCTAATAAGAGAAATCGGATACTTATGTCTTCCGTAGTGTCCAACACAGTACATGTAAGTCTTTGCTCCGATCTTTCCTGGAACGGTTTGATAACGGCTCCATAGGATATTACCTATCGTTACGGTAAGTTTCCTGGTCTTTCGTAATCATGATAGCTTATATTTCGACCTACGGCAGGATTTACGGAGTCTGCCTTCAACTTTCAGAACGACGATTTCGGAAATGGCGGAGTCGGTAACGACCGCGTAACTATTTCCGTTCAAGACACTGCCGGTACGTTTGTGAATTTTTTGCGACCTCCATTCTAAATAAATTGATCTTGCACTCTCAGGAACGAACAACGCAGACTTTACGGTAAGTGCATATTTGTTTATGCAAACAACTTAGGAAGCTAGGCTGATGCCTAACAGACTCCACCCGAGTAAGCGCGGATATATGCATAATAGTCTGCGCGTTTCTGATGTTTCGTTCGTCCAGTGGTCAATCAGGTAGAATGCGGTAAACCTGTTTCCAAAAATGTTTGTAGTTGTGCGTTAGCTGATGATACTTTCAGTATGTTCCTTTGGACTTTCGTGAGTTGCCTTCATTGAGTCTACTATTTGTATCACATTTACTAATTGGCTTGACCTGAATTTATTCGGGATCAGACGAATGTATGTCTTAACTTCGTCTACTGCTGCTTTTACCAAGCAAACTCTTTCTTCTTTCTAGCCTCAGCGTGATGGAGCTCTTGAGAATGATATCGTCGCACATGAAAATACACACGGATTGTCAAATCGCCTCACTGGAGGCGGTACTGGACGGTCAGCAGCTTCCGTTCTCCAATTTTGATCTGGTCTTGGACTGAATCCTCGTACATCGTGACAAGCTGCCTTCAAACCAGAGAATCTGGAGGCATGGGCGAGGGCTGGTCCGATGCTTTTGCAGAATGGACTGAACAGACAGCTGACATCCGTGATTTCACACTGGGGAGGTGCGTATCCTTTGAGTCTCTACCATTCATTACAGCCATAGTAATCATAGTTTCTATTGTTCAAGCTATGTAACAGATGATCCTGCCGGTACGTACAGATGGTTTTGAACATAACGTCGGCACGCACGCAGTACAACTGAAAAGAGACTTACCAGGCATTCGCTCTGTCCCCTATAGCACAAATAAGTGGGTCCCCGCATTTTCTAAAGGGGACATCGTTCTAATATGGAATTATGCATAGGAACGTTAATCCACTTATGTACTCGGACTTGCAGACACGTACTGAAGTCCATGGTCCGTGTTTTCATCCGTATTTATTCGTCTACAACTCGTTTATGCTGTGATGCCTTATAGACATCGGAGAGATCTGGGCGACGATCTTGCACGATGTTCTAGCAGCTCTTGTTGATGCACAGTAAGCTATACTCTGGGCCATGCCACTTGGAAGAACAAATTGACATGGTTCCTCAAATTAGCGGTTTCTCAACAGAGGCGAACACCAATCCTGAGTAAACTTTGTTCATAATGCCAAAGGATGCTACTTCGCTAACTTTCCTGTCAGCGGCACCGAAGGCAACGTTGTCTACCTGTACTACTTCTTTATCATGCGTTAATTGAGTATATATACTCATCCGCAAATTTCAGGCACTTGTTCGTCGATCAGCTCGCGCTGCAACCGTGCAACCCGACGTTCCTCCAAGCACGCGACGCGTGGATCCAAGCAGACGTCAACAGGTTCAACGGAGCAAATGGGTGTTTGCTTTGGCGTGTACGTCCTAGTTACTATTTCAGACTACGTCAGTGATAATCATCAAAAAACCTGTAGGCTTTTGCTGGTCGTGGACTGGGCGTCAACGCTGCTAATCACGAGGATGATGCTACAATTCCATCCGATTGCTAGGCATAGATTCAGCTTAGAGGGAAGGAGAGAAGGGCGCGAAGGCATGCAGAATTAGACCAAGAATCGTCCAGCATGTTGTTTTCATTTTCAGTGGAATGAGAATCAATTATGAGGCTAAAGCCATGAACCACTTCTGACGCTTGCGAGCGGAAGTTCGGGTGAATTTCCAGATCCAGAAAGTCCTTTTTCACAGGCACCTTTTCACCGACCAATTCGCGCCGCAGCCATGCCATCCGACACTCCTGCAAACACGCAATGCGTAGATCCAGGCGGATGTCAATAGATACCGGTGCAAATAGTTGCTTACTCTGACGTGTACATCTTCTTTACCTTATCCTTTCATTCGTACGTGACAATGTTGGCACATTGTCCATCCAAGGCTTTTAAGTACTTTTAGGGAGACGAGGCCTAAGGTGATTTCGGCTTGGGTTGAACGAAATTCGAGAGCCGACTTTCAATACCTCTCTTGGCAAGGCAAGGATCAAGATCAGGAAAACATGTTTTACATGCGTTCGTGCGGCGCCGGAATTGTATATGATGCTCGTGTCGTGTCGATTGTCATAACACATATGCTAAGTAAGAAAACAAATTGTAAGCAAGTAAGCATCAACCAATCCCGAACTGATCAGTATCGGAGGACAACATACGTATATCCATGCAATTCGAAGAAATTAAAATGAACTACGACAAAGGGGTAAGAAAGAGAAGGGGTGTAAGGATAAGAACAGGGAAATGAGGAATAAATGTGTGGAGTAGAGTTCGCATCTGTCCGAGTTCATGAAAAAGCAACTGTCGAGTAAGCATGTACACGTTGCAACAGCAACCTGAGGGAGTCTGTCCATGTATGAAACACCAATCCCAGCATCAATCAAATAATATGTAGTCCGTTTGTGCCGCAACAGCTGATACAGCGCAACATCCGACTTCGGCTTCGGCCAGCTGGATGCATGTTGTGTCAAACTGTTCCGCAGTGTCGACAGGACTTGCCAAGCACCGATTCAGGATCGATCGAACCTCTCTTGTGTCCCTCATTTGCAACAGCCGACAAAACCTGACAGATCGTGCCGATACTACAAGAGAACGAGCCAAGCGCCCCCTAGCGTTCCGGCAGCTACCGCCATAGCACCTGCCCAGAACTGTTTTTGTTGGAGTAATCGTAAGGGCTGATGAGCACTTGAAACGGCGTCGAGGCCTGTTGCGACTGTGTTGGTGCCTACGAGTCCGACCCAACTGCTGTAGTCGACGATTGTACCTGCGAACGTCAGTGCGGACGCCGTCGTTACGTGGGATCTAAAGATAGCGCAAATAACAAACAAAGGATAAAGATAGAAATATGAGTGGGGTGAGAGAGAGAAAGGAGCCGTCAATATCAGATTCGGAAGAGAACGAGCTGCAGAGAGATTAGTACATACGTAGGCGTATAGACGTCCTGGAGCACCTGCGTGTTACCCGCAGCGTCAGTCGTGGTATATTCATAAGCCGTTACACCCGCTTGTGTCGTTGCGGGCGGCTGGCCTACAGGTCCCTGATTTAACTGAGTCGTCGTTGTGCTCGTGCTCGTGCTCGTGCTTGTCGTGCTTGTCGAAGTATCAGTTTCTGTTTCGTCTTCGGCATCTAAAGTTTGTCTACAAAGGTCATCAAAAGTGATGTCAGCGACCAGAACCATTTTGTCAGAGGGAATGATGCATGTAAACGCACAAAGTCTGCGTCGTTGCTATTCCTAAGGGATTCAAAGTGACAGCGACAATGACTGTCTCTCCAAATCTATATCGATGAGGTGTGAGTACGAGCTTTACAAACTCGGCTGCGGATGAGAAATAATCACGTACGCATCGACAAGTGTCTGCGTCTGCGCGCCTACGCGAACGAGAGCTGCCGATAGACAAACGAGAAGCAGCGAGACGGAATACTTCATTTCTCCTGCTAGGATGAAGGTGGCGATGAAAGCCGACGTTGAGCGTCGACGAGGACGAGGACGAGGACGAGGAAAGAGGATGGCGGTGACTGTGAGAGTGAATGAATGTTAGTAAGGTCAGGATGACGTTAGCAATTTCTAAGGGGAGAAAGTTAGGGTTTATTACGGCATCTTGTGAGCGACATATAAAGACATTTGCTCTCACGATTTTCTTTTCTTTCGCCTTTTACTTGTTCAAGCAACTGAAATGATAATCGCAAACTTCCTTCGTCGTCCACCACCAGCATATATTCTAAGATCATTTCTCGTAACCTCTAGCTGTACTCGTTCATTCTCTAGCTCGTCGTGTATCCAAGCAAAGAAGAGGATGGCACCCAAAAAAGCTGATGCTGGGAAGGAGAAAAAGGTGTTGCTGGGCAGACCAAGCAACAACTTGAAGATCGGTATCGTAGGTATGCATTTCAATCTTGTTTTTCTCTATAGATTCTCATCTAATGTTAGTTTGATCCCTTATAGGTCTACCGAACGTCGGCAAATCGTCGTTCTTCAACTCCCTGTCAAACACAGGCACGTAACGATGAAAATTGGATGTATTTACTAGGCGCTCATCTCCCTTGATCCTTTGAATAGATTTGGGTAAAGCTGCCAACTTCCCTTATGCGACTATCAATCCCGAGGTAAGCTGCTAAGCTCTTATGGACGTGTAGGTCTGGATAAATGGCGCTCCAGGAAGCTAGGATACCTGTCCCCGACCCACGATTTGACTGGCTCTGTAATCTGTACAAACCAGCATCCAAAGTCCCAGCGTTCTTAACGATCATTGACATTGCCGGGTTAACTGCTGTGCGCCACCTTCGATTCCTTCTGAGTCTCCTCCGACTTAATCTAAACAACGCGTTTAGGGCGCATCAACAGGTGCAGGACTAGGCAACGCCTTCCTATCACACGTGCGCTCCGTTGATGGGATCTTCCAAGTCGTCCGAGCATTCGACGATGCGGAAGTAACTCATGTCGAAGGAGACGTTGATCCTATCCGTGATATGGAGATCATCCAGACGGAACTCAGGCTGAAGGATATTGAATGGGTCGAGAAGCAACTTGACGGACTTAAGAAGACGTCGAGGTCTCTGGGAAGTTCGAGCCTGGCGGATAAGGCGAGGAAGGAAGAAATCGTGAGTGTCTTTGCGTCTATCTTGAGGGTAGCTCTTAACCTCGATGAGTTTCTGACGATCATTTAAGGCGATCGTCGAGAAGGTCCTCAAGTGTATAAATGATGACCAGAAGGATGTGAGGAAAGGTGAATGGAACAACAAGGAGGTTCGTACCAATCCTTGCAATCTTATTTAGAATCCACTACTATTCTTCATTCCTTTATGAACATTTTATGATGAGAAAGAGCGCTACGCTCGATTTAACCCAGCTCGTCGAGGAGGGAGTAACGCCCCACATTCCTTTGAGATACCTTTTCCTTCTGATTTCCCTTACGTTCATCCGCTGTCCTTCAAGCACCCCTTACTAGAGGACTAATGACTAACGTAGATAAAATTTATAGATCGACGTGATCAATAGTCTCATGCTTCTAACTGCAAAGCCTGTCACGTATCTCGTCAACCTGAGCGAACGGGACTACGTCCGGAAAAAGAACAAATGGTTCGTCTTTCTCTCTGTATCTCGGTAATCGTATCCTTTCATCCATTGTCTCTCTATAGGTTGCCAAAAATCAAAGCCTGGATCGACGAACACAACCCTGGCGACCCGCTCATCCCATTCTCCGTCGCACTCGAAGAACGCCTCGCTCTCATGGAGACACCAGAAGAGCGAGAGGAAGAGCAAAAGAAGATCGGCGTGATTAGTGCTCTGGGCAAGATCACGCAGGCTGGGTATGTCAGTCTTGATGTACGTTTTCAATTTTTGGCATCATGGATGAGTACTGATGATTCTTACTCATTGATGATAGCTTATACGGTATTTCACGTGTGGGCCCGACGAAGTACGCGCCTGGACGATCCGCCGGGGTACTAAGGCTCCTCAAGCAGCTGGTGTCATCCAGTACGTTATGTTGTTCCTTTCTCTCTCGTTCTTCATTCTCAAAAAATTATCTTCTAGCTCGGACTTCGAGAACAAGTTCGTCTGCGGTGAAATCATGACTTATGAAGACTTGCATGAGTATGGGAGTGAAGCGGCCGTCAAAGCAGCCGGTAAACTCAGACAGCAGGGGAAACCTTACGAAAGTCAGCATACTTCTCGTCATTTCTCATCGTCGAAAGTGGGATTTAACTCATTAATCTCTTGTATAGTGGTCGACGGGGACATCGCGTACTGGAAATCTGGCGCATAGTCTTTAACCCGTTCGTTTCGTTCACTAGGTCTTCTGGGGGCGTTTATCTACTTGTGGAATAGATGAAACGATGGCAATTTGTAGGATTGTAGAAGTGTATGCCGCTGTATTGTGCTGATACGAATAAACAAAAAAGCAAGGCAATCTTGGCTGTCTATACAAACAATACTCTAGCGTTTGTAAGTAGGACCATCCGTTATTCATCCTCCGCCTCTAGCAATCCGGGTATCATAGTCAGACACAAAATCCAGCGTCACGATCTCGAAAGCAAGGAATAGCCGGTCAAAGAAGCAAGTCTACCATCCTCCTGGCATCGGACTACCGTTGCTACTCCTACCTGAATTCCTATCTCTACTGCTCTGCCTCCTCACTTTCTCAAGTACATCAGAATTCAACTCCCTCGCAAGCCTCCTCGCAAGCTCCTCGTCCGTCTCTTCAACGGTAGATGCTCTAGCCTGCGCAGGTCGCTTCATCTCCACACGTTCCTTCTTCCTCCTTTCTTCCGCCTTTTCTTCCGCTAGAGCTTTCTCTCTTTCAGCTCGCATTCTGGTTTCCGCTTCCGCTTCCTCCTCAGCTTCTGCGGCTAGTCGACGTGCGAGCTCTGCGTCCGCTTCTTCTTGCCGCAGACGTTCCAGTGCAAGACGTTCTCTTTCAAGATACGATTCTGGTGCGCGTGAGGGAGATGGACGGGGCTCTGTCGGAGTTGATGGTGCATGCTTTGCCACTGAACTCGAAGTCTCCGGTACGGTCTGGTGTTGGTGGTACTGAGACTGGGGAAGTTCATGTCTTTGGCTTAGTTTAGGACTCGGGCTTGCGCTCTTAGTAGGAGGACTTTGAGCGGGTTTAGGAGGCGGCGGCGGAGGACTCGCGCCAGGAGGTAGAGGCATGGGTGAACTATATCTCGTTTCCAATCGCCTCTGACGTTCTTCCTCCGTCTCACCTGGGAACAACGCACTCGCGGTGGTAGGACGCACCACAGGCGAGTATCCTCCGCTTGCAGGCGCAGGAGAAATGCTCGGCTCAGGGAACGACAAATGCAACGAGCCTGCAGACAGCACTGGGACTGCTGGGGCTGTTGAGGGCGGCGGAGAAGATGTATACGCCGAGAGTGGTGGTGGGTCGTACGAAGGATTGATAGGTGGGTACGGTGCTGACCCAGACGAGACAGGTGGATAAGGTGAGTATGTACTTTGGTGATGAGGGGCGTAGGTTGTCTGTGGATGACTCGGAGCAGACGAAGGTGGGTGAGAAGACACCTGACTATGTCCAAGCGAGGACACAGGTGGATATGCGGGAGGATAAATCGGTTGGCTAGGAGCGGACGTAGGTGGATGGGCAGCTTGTTGATCTCCGCTTCCGGGATATGACGAGCTGTATGTCCGCTGGTGAGTATGATCCACCGGCGGAAGAGTGGCATAGTCGTTTCGTGGTGAAGTCATAGTAGGTTGAGCTGGAGGAGAGATAGGCGGTCGTATAACATGATTGTCGAGCGGAGAAGTGTATGCTGGTTGACCGGGAGGCGCTGCAAGACCGTCTGAAGGTTGAGAGCCATACGCAACTCCAGGGCTTGCTCCAGATGACGGAAACTGGTAGTTTGTATGGGCAGGAGAAGTCGGCAAAGAAGACGAGTGTTGTTGCCGTTGCGCACCAGGCCCCCCAGGACGAAGTGCAGCTGGGATAGGCACAGGATCCGTCTTGGGCGACGTTCCTGCACTTCCAGTCTTTCCAGCAGATGCTCTTAATAGCGCGGGCTTCAGTGCAGCGGGTACTTCATCCTTAGAAGGCGGCAGCGGCGGCTCCGACCGCGAAGAAGGCGATTGCGAGCGCGATTCGCGGGGCGGAGCCAAATGAGACGGCCTGGTGGATGCCGATGTAAACAAAGATGTAGATACCCCTAGCTCAGTTGCATAACGTGAAGGGGGTGAGTTGTAAGGAGACGTCTTTGGAGGTGTTTGCGGCGGCCGCCACAGTCTTTCACTAGGTGCCATCTTGGAGGGCCTACGAGTAAGAGACAGAGGCCCAGCAGCGAAAAAGGTCATTTCCAGGTATACTTCGCCGCGATACGTGCCATCTATCTCCAGCTTCACCCAGTCTACATAAGACGCATGATGTGAGAAACAGGTTAAGGGAACTGAAATTTGAACTGGAAATACCATCGAACTCTCCGGTCTTCAGCGTCTCTTTAATGTCGACTTCTCCAGCTCCAATCTGCTCATCGCCTTTAGGTTCTTTAGCGAAACACGATACTTTCAAAGTTCGATTCTCTTTTGTTTCTTGCGACAGGACTTTCAGATGAAGATCTTCGTCCCTGAACCATTAGACACCGTAAATAAGAATTCTTGTGGCAGACGATAAGCAGCCTACCAAACGGGATGCTGTCCTCCCCTTTTATCAATATTGGTCTGCTCCTTGAAAGGTCCAAGCTGTATGACGGTATAAGGATCTTGCTTCGAGAAAGTATGTTTATCTGGCAGATTGCGCTGGACAAACAACATAACTTAGTGACTAGAACTCATAATAAATGAATTGATGGAGGCTCGCATACCGCTTTCAAGACCACAACCACTAAAACACCGAGCTCTTTCGGATTTGTTGCTACAGCCATCGTGGTTGGAGTTCAAAGTGTTTTCACTGACATGGGTGATCGACACTTTTTTATCTCTGCTCTGCTATAATCCAGTGCTAGATGGATGATCCAGTGCTGTTCCCAGATCGGCAAACGTCCGGCGCTGATCTCCACACTACTACACAGGATCATGGCAGTGTTAACAAACAATTCGTCCAAGAAGATACTACTTCCTACTACTATACAACAAATACAGCTATGTATACAAGTTCTAAGATTTTGTATGTGATTGTTACCTACGAACTAGAAAGAAGAGAAAAAGGAATAATAAATAATGCTTTACTGCATCTGACCGAACCCTATCTCATTTGGAGATTTCTCTTAAAGCGCAAGAGAAATCGCCGAGTGAGGTAGTGTTCGATCAGACAGAGAAAGTCCTTGAACCTTTTCAACCTTTTCAGAATGACAATCCAGAAATAGCAAGCAGAACAGCACCAATAAAGGAATTAATGTAAAGAATTGGTATAAGTAAAGCTTGCCAAAATCCTGAGCCGATTGCGCGCTAATATGATACATTGCTACGGTTGGACAATGGGCGTTCTCGCTCGTGAGCTACTTCCACTGCCGCTGGAATTTGCTGGACGTCGGGCGCGTCCGATGCCCATACCAACTTGGACAAGAGTCTCAAGGCAAGCTCTGCCGTTGATCAATAGATCTTCGTCCCACTCGACAACACCCTTTTCAAAGAGGCACACAATAGTTGACCCGCCTGCAGGACAAGAGTAAGCAAAAAGCATTTAATGATTAGATAGAAAAGTACCGAAGGCGAAGTATCCAAACTCTTGGCCACGCTTAACTTCTTCACCCTCCTGCACCGTGGTGATAATGCTTCCGACCATCATAGCCCCGATACAGACAGCCATGACCCGCCCAAATGTAGGGCTGTCGATGGGAACGATCTTCCTCGCATTTTCACCATAAACATCAAGCGCTGTTCGAATCGCTTGGGGCTAAACGATTGCAAGAGTTGTCAATGACGACGATCGCACTGGACAGTCGTGCAGAGGAAACCCACATTTACAGTGTAATACTCTCCGGGGATGTAAGTCATAGGCCCAATCTTACCGTCGACAGGAGAATGGAATCGATGGTAATCCTGGGGTGCAAGACGGAAGATGCAGAGCGCGCCTCCATTGTACTTCTCCCACTGGTCGCTATAAGCTTCTCCGAGTAAACGAGCCACGCTGAATTCGCGACCCTTGATCCATAGGCGCGTTGCCTCATTTACGGTCTCAAAGACCATCATTCGGCAGTCTGCTGCGCTAACAAGTCGCGACGGATTCTCGGGCTCTTCGACAGGTCTTGCATCCGTTTTCAGTTTTCTGCAATTTCATCTGATGAGATTATATGTTTCTTTCGAGAGCAAGATCCAGCGTACCGATAAAAGAACTCATTGAAGGTTTCTGTATCGCATATATATAAGTAGATCTCGCTAAAAGCTATGGACACTCACTGAATGAATCAATAGGGTCCAGAATTTCTTCTACTTTGAGCTTGTGGAACTGGATGAACGCGGGTATTTCACTGGCAGATTCTGGTGCATCATATTTCTGGCCTTGCTTGATAGTCAATGATTTCAGAAGTCGACGAGCTAGAAAGGGTTTAGTAACTCGCTACTACAAAGGTTATAAAGTCTAATTACCTCGCGCTCCTTCCATTCGACCTTTTGCTCCCTAGCGTAGGAGAATATCAGATATGCCACAGTAACCAGGATTGACTGGTGTACCTTGTAGAGAAGTCGGATACCAAGACGAACATATACTTGCATCTTCTCTTCCTCGAGCTGTCCAGTCCTCCTATTTTGCACGATGATGTTGGCAGAGTTCTTTTGAAACTGTCAGTCAATCAAATAATGACCACCTTCCGGACGTGAACATACCGCTCCAAGCTTGTAGTTCCCCGACGAAACCTTAGAAATGACCTTAGTGTACCACTTCCTTTGGGCTTGACTGGCAGTCACATAGTTATTGACGACGATACGATCCACGCGACCCCAATCCTGACTTGCGCATACAGCCAAGTGAGTGATGATATCCACCTCCGCCCTCTTATTGATCCTCGGCCGGTGGCATAGCGGGCAGTTCTTCACATTAATGATACGTTCAAACGTTTCATCCGAGCTGGGACTGGAGGATTCGTCATTGTCGTTATCGGAAGAGGATGAAGAAGAGGACGACGTTTGGTGTTCGATGGCACCTGCAGCTTGATAACCGGCAGGTACACGTGTGGAAGCAGAATCGATGATAGGCTGTATAATACTTGCCAAAGGCCGCTGATTGGGCTCCGTTGGATGAGCAGATAGTGCTTGATCTTGAGCTGCCTCCTCCGTCAACGTGCCTTGGCGGCGCGCAGTGGGATGGGTTGGCGCACCAGAGAAATCGATACTGTCAAGTCCGAGATTAGGAGTTTGACCTCCGCCATTCCTATTATTCACCATGGTAGGCGTAGGAGGAATGCTCGTATCCGGCCCGCCCGCATCCTCGGTACTGAGGCGTTTCTTCTCGGCGGATGGTCGGCAAAGCTCCTCTTCCAGACACTGAATCGCTTCGTTCATCGTGATCTCATCTTCCTCTGGTTTCTTCCCGTGACGAGCAAAGAATGAATCAATTGTCTCCTTCGAGAGCGTAGAGCCCAGAGAATCCAACATGGAAGTGATCTCTAGTCGAGATAGCGTTCCCGTATCATCGGTATCATATTCCTTGAGATATTCGCGCCAGAATTGTTGACGCAACAAATCATAAGGTTGATATTTCGCGCTGCGCACAAAGTCAGTTCATCAGCCTAGAGGAAACATGACATAGACTAGAATACCCACCGCACGGTCAGCACCGGATTGTGCTTTGTCTCCCAAGGCATTTCCTTCTCAGTGCTCAAATTCAACTCAAAGTCCTGCATCTCACTCTCCAACTTCCCAGCATCCACGGGATATAGACTTGTAGCTTCATCTCTCTTCGGCGCATTCTTGATCAGCTCATTGACGTTGAAAATCGCATCTCCGACGTGATCATTCGAAGACAATTTGTCCCAATCCAGCACTGAAAACTGCAACTTGTAGTTTGTTTCGTACCGACGAACGTGGAAGAACAGCTTCTCGTCCCAAACGGGATTGAGGGAATGCCGAATGACGCGAGTTCGGAAGACCTTTTTGCCGAAGGAAACGACGACAAACGGGTCCATATCCCATCCGATTCGAGTCACTGAAACTTGATTAGCAAAAGGTCAGCTGAGTGACGTATTACAGTGCTTACTGTTTTTCAGCTTGGGCAGGTCTGTTGCGCCTTTGATCTCAAGCATGACGATACCAAGAATATCGTGCGCTGCATTGAAATTGAAATCTGCTTTGCGAGATTTCCACTTGCGCGGAAATTTACTACGTTTCGCCGATCCGGGCGCTGCAGCGGAAGGCGTTCCAGGCGTACTCGGACGCGAGAGTGATGAGGAAGCGGGTGACGGAGTGCCTGTGACTGACGATGCACTGCTAACACCTGAATCTGTCGATGGCGTAGTCGGCAAGCTCGGTCGCTTCTTGAATACGCGGGGGATCTTGGCTCCAAGCGAAGGCTTTGATACATATACAGGCGCCACCGCTGCAGGCGGCAAACCCGCCGTTGGCGATGGAGCAATAACGTTGACGCCAGGTACCGGAGTAGACTCTGCCTTCGGTGTCTCGGTACCCGAACTGGACGCTGGTGCTGGAGTACCAGGAGGAGATCCCTCGAGTCTTATGGGCAGACCTTCATATTCTTCACGCTCGTCGTCTTCATCTTCATCTTCGCTACCTTCATCAGAGCTCAATCCGTCGTCTTCGTAGGCTGGAATCGCATCATTGGAGCGGACTGTGCCAATACCTTCTGTCTGTGGTTGATATTATTGTTAGTTTATATTTAAAATAATTACAATAGAAATCGCGGCATGGTTCGTCAATGCCACGGAAGCAAAAGCGAGTACATACCGGAGGCGCCGATACCAGACTCGTACGGGCACTGTGAGCGCGACGTAGCAACTCACTGTATATTTCATTGAAGCCTAAAAAGTGGTTCACGTTTTCTGGGCGTACGAAACCGAGCTTAACTTGAATAGAGCCGGAAGCAGATGTATTCGCTCGAGTCGATATGATATTGACTGTGATTAGCTGTGGCGATTTCAGCATTGTTTATTCCATCGTAACTAGCGACGAAAACGTACTTCGACGCGCGCATCATTGAAATCTTTCGGTGATCCTTCCTTGAACCAGCTGTCCAGCGGAAGCGATGCTTCTCCGAGGTAATCTTTCTTTAGCATATCCTTATCCCAGACAATAAGCTCAAGGACGCCGAGTCTACCGGCGAGAGATAGATAGATAGGAAAGTCAAACGTCGCATCCTTCGCCACAAAGACCGGATTGAGAGTTCTCTTCACCACGGGAGTCGAATTCCTGTTCCGCGCTAGTGAAACGACGACGAACCTGCGGAGCACGTGCGAGATCTTGTCAGTAAACAAAGCTAACCTGGACAATTGGTCAAGTTCTTTGAGAAGAAAAGACATACGGGTCGCTGGTGCCACTCTTGTCCTTCGCAAGTAGATCACTGCATCCCAAGATCTGGACACGAAGGAGGACGATGGGCAGCTCACCCGGTATCGGATTCAAGATGTTCCTTCCGTTACCCCGGATTGCCGAGACGCGTACCCGCTTTGGGAGGCTGGCGGCACTTTTGAGAGCCTTTTTTATCTTGAACACCTGCTTTTCGCGAGGCATGATGAGCGTCGGGAAGAAGGGGCCTCCAACCTCGTCTTGTTATCGACAACTTCTGGCAAATATGAAGGCACGTGGTTATACCTAACCTTTCTATTTGTGGAGGTGTATCGCCGAGACGGGTAACGAGCGCTGCTTTCGATGAGTAACCACAGGTAGGCTATGTTGTCGCTGTGCAAGACGTTGTCGACAATCAGATCCGGTAGAGGGAGGATTCGGGGATACTTGTCAATGTCTGACTCCAATCAGGCCGTTTTAGTCTGAGCGCTGGTAGTCATGATCCAGGTACAATTAGCTCTCGGACTCGTCCTCTTTCCACGAGTCAGACAAGCTTCGTAAAGTGTTACTGTATCCAGCGAGCCTGTTGTGCTGCGCTGCAAAGGGACTGCAGTGATTTACGTAATATCTAGACTCCTCATGGTAGCGGAATCTTCCAGCATTCGTCTTAGCTTCTCCCGACAGTCCACAAGTCCGTGAGGAGACACTGATGCCCTGGTCATTTCGGCCTTTTGGACGGCGATGCCGAGTCTTGCCAAGGCCAAGAGAGATATTATTATTGGTTGGTAATTACAACTGTAAGCAAAGATGGATCATTGACAACGATGGTCGCTTTAGGTATCAGTGGAATTTGTATAATGAAATGAAATGATTGCCTTTATCTGACCGTTTAATCACATTCGTATTATCATTCAACCAGACTGGTTTGTCTCAAAACCAAGTCATTCATTCTTATAAGTATCACTCATAAAGGCGTGAATTTAGTGGTATCAGAACTCAGGCTGACTCGGAATTGTCGATCCATTGCTGAAGACTGCCGAGCGTCGATCAATATTCTCACGAGGATTTATATCTTTTCTGTTTTGCAACATTTTCTCTTACACAGATCTGTTCGACAATGTCGATAGCTCAACTATCTGAAGAATCGCATGGAATGGAGGACGAAATAGCATTAGATGATGCCGAAAACGATGATGCTGAAACTACTAGCGAAGGAAGCGATGTCGAAGAATCTAGCGAGTTTGACTCGGACGAGGACGAGGACGAGGAGCTCACTCGCAAGCTCAATGAACAACTCTTGGAAGACATCCGCCGTGCTCGCGAGGCTGCTGCACCACCTACATCACCCACAACAAGTCGGTCGCCCAAAGAAGAAGCAGCATTGGCAACGGTCAAGACTGTGCTCTCGTTCGCTATGTCAGATTCCGTCGTACAGTCGACACTTGCGAGTACGGAAGTACCAGGCTACTCGAATGTTCTTGAGATGTTGAACAACATCACTGAAGAGGGTCGCATTTCCCCTCACCTTGCTGGTACCCTGAGCCATGTTCTGGTCAAGCTCGCCAAGTCCGAAGAGTTATTCTCGCCACTTCCTTCTGTTCCCCAGGAGACGTTGAAAAGGAAGCGCGACGAGGCAGAGGAGCAAAATGGTACCAGAGAAAAACGTGCAGCAACGTGATTATTGGTACGGATGGCCTTTTTTTCTCCGGCCCTTTGTCTGAAGTGCATGAAACTCTGTAACGCACTTTAACTGTCAGGCCAATTTCTAGGCGGCGCGCCAAAGATGGGTAAGAAGAGTGCATCGCGGCAATTAGGAACCGTCCCTCATCTTCAGCTCTTGAATTCCCTGGTATTCCGGTGCAAGCAGATCGGTGATGCATCATGTTGCGAACGAGAGAGATGATCAGACCTTTGGCGCGTGTTTGTCTTGCCTCCGATGAAGGTTGGTGTTACTTCATACCGAAACGGATTAGCTATGAACTGAGAGTTCGTCAACATTGTTATCCTCTTTGGCGTTGCCATGATCCTAGTTGATGCGGATGACTGGATCTCTAAGGAGACAAGGACGAAGTCGGCACGCAAGGTGTACTTCGCCTGTTTCGAGAAGTCTCGGGCGTTTTGGCACCTTCATCGGTGAACTTGGTGGAACAGTTCGTTCACGGAGCTTTTCCTGGGTCTGGGACTAAGAAAGGACGAGACAACACGCCGTTTGAAGACGACTTACGGTGCTATGGCGACAACATATGCAAAGTTATTTCGATAGAGGTTGCATGCTCGTGCAGCTTCTGACAAAGCAGCTCACCTCAAGCAGAGAGGAATCATGGACGGAGACTGGGATACCACGGAAGTCTATGTGCTGAGCTTGTGTATGTGTCATCTTCATCTGCATTGATAGAAACTGACCTGTTGCGGAATATCCTTAGTTTCGCGTTTTGCAGCAATGTTGTCTCAGTTTGGACAGTGAGACGCAATGCTGGTCAGGCGTGCTCAGTTTGCAATATAAACGCACACCAGCTCTCGCAGCATGGACATTCTTGGAACCGTTTGCTCCGGACGCTCGATTATCTTCTTTAATCCCTGCAATTCCTCGTATTTCGGTATTGGAGCGATGGCAGAACTTGCTGATCGAGGGCGTGTTTCGGATTGGAGTACGACACTTGCATCTTTACCAGATGAACTATGGACGAACATATTTTTCTACGCGCTTCCGGACAATCCGAGCTTTTCCCTTCTTGAGTCTCCACTTCTTGTAACCCATGTCTGTCAATCATGGCGGCGAATTGCTGTTTCGCATCCGATGCTATGGTGCAGAATTTCACTAGCGTCATCCTACAATAATGTCTCAGTCGGAACGGTTGAGCTTATTGACCTATGGCTTCAGAGGTCCAGAAATTGTCCGTTGGACGTAGACCTACGTCTTCCGTTTGACGTACTTCCCTGGTCAATCGCCACTAATGACAAAGAGCACAAAGCAATCCAACAGATCCTGTCCCTCCTTTGCAAGCACTCTTCACATCTTCGAACTTTACTTCGCGGTTATCCTGAAATCCTACACAGGGTCCTTCAAGCCGAACATCTCCCACTGCTTGAGTTGTTCATCGTCGATCCACCGGAAGGCGACCTCTGCATTTTCTCAATAGATACTCTTCCCCGCAACCTCAAAAGTTTTGCGACATTCAATACCTACATTCACTTCGCGCCGACGACGGTTTGGCCAAAGTTGGAACATCTCGAGCTTTGGCAAACGGACGCTGGATTTTCTGGACTCAGTGCAAGGGACTGTCTGGATATCCTTTCTCAGCTGCCCTCACTTCGTGCGGCCGGTTTTCATGTTTCAGTAGACGATGGCCAGAGCAGAAATGAAACTCCGCCGACAGTGGAACTGCCCTCGCTTCGGTGTCTTGTCATCTCGGCCTTCCCAGAACATGACATTAGCCTTCTTCTCAGCAACCTCTCCACACCTAGCCTCGAAGCTATTGGTCTCGACGGATGCGCTAAGCGCACGCTCACAGACAATCTTCCAAATTTCTTCAGACAATGTTCGCGTACGCTACTGTTAGCTGTATTAGGCCAAGTCGGCATCATCGATGTGACGCTCCTTGGCGCTCTGACCTGCGCACCATCGCGCTCACGCATCGCTATCTGTTCTTCCTCGTTTGACGGTCACGTTGCTATGCGCGTCGGGCGGACGCGCATGAACCAGCGCAGTATTTCTCATGAAGATCGATGGACTAGTGTAGGCTCCCCTGGCCATTTATTGAGCCTCGCGTACACTTCTGAAGACATGTGGTCCAATCTAAATACCCTGGACACAACATTCTTCTTTCCATATTGGACGTATCGTGATTTGGAACGATGGATGCCAGCTGCTATTCGCGCAGATGACAGTCCTTCGGAAGACACGGGCCCAGAGAGCATTAAAGTTTCTATTTGCAAGGGACAATCAGTTTCGCATAGATGTTTCTCGGAAGCTTGGTTGTCATAAATTCGGAATTAAACTATCTGCTATCATGGACCAATGTTGTCATTCAGCATACTTTATACATACATCAGCTGCTCTGGCAACTTGCTGTTAACCAGTCGAAGTCAGCTCCCAAATTTGCCTGCTGTACAGTTCTCTCATAAAGTCCCGCGTATCCTCTCTTCGTTCTTTTCCTTGTGTGGTTCTCCTCCCATTCCTTCATTCTCCTTTTCATTTCTTCGTCCGCGATCTCGACCCAAATCCTCCCTTCCTCCACGTTTATCCCGACTACATCTCCATCACGCACAAGCGCAAGCGGTCCTCCTTTCGCAGACTCAGGAACAACGTGCAATACGACGGTACCCTGTGCCGTCCCACTCATCCTCGCGTCACTTACTCGGAGCATATCTTTCACACCTTGTGCCGCAAGTTTCTTTGGGATCGGTATGAGACCCGCTTCGGGCATCCCTGGATGTCCTACGGGACCTGTACCTTGCATTATTAATACCGTCTCGGGAGTCACAGACAGATCGGTTGAATCAACACGCGCCGCAAGATCTGCGGCAGAGCTGAAGACTATCGCAGGCCCGTGGTGTTTGAGAAGGTTAGGTGAAGCCGCAGATGCCTTGAACACGCATCCGTCCGGCGCCAGGTTGCCTCGAAGCACTACAAGTGACGAGCGTGGGTATAATGGATCAGAAAGTGGACGAATGATGTTTTGTGCGAAGGTTCCGTGGCGCTGTGCTGCAGGATGTGACGCAAGCGCCGCGCCAAATGTAGGAGCTTCGACTGTACGCGCATCTAGATGCAATAAACCACCTTTCGCAAGAACCGAAAGAAGAGCAGGAACGCCCCCGGCTCGATGAAAGTCCTCCATATACCCTTCCCCGCTCGGTTTTAGGTCTACCAGAAGTGGTGTGCGTTTTCCAATTCTGTCAAAGTCATCAAGCGTTATTCCTGTGGCTTCTGTCGGGCCTAACCCTGGTACGCGGCCCGCTATTGCAAGAAGATGGACGATAGCATTCGTAGAGCCACCTATCGCCTGTAGGACGGTTATCGCGTTCTCAAATGACTTACGCGTAAGAACGTCTTGTGGTCGCAGAGGCGTTTCGAATGCAAGGGAGTTGGACACTATCAGAGATCCAATTTGCGAGGCTATGCGGAGACGAGCTGAGGATGGTGCGGTTGGCGTTGCAGATCCAAGAGGCGCAATACCTAACGCTTCAAGAATGCACGCCATGGTGGATGCCGTTCCTTTGCGTCTGTGAATAAATGAAGAGAACCAGGCAGATGGAACAGCAGCGTACCCATAACTCCGCATGTCTATTCCATGCTTTATATCAAGTTTCATAATGAATTCGAAGTATTGAGTACATACCCCGACAGAAGGTACAAGTTCGTCGTTCACCCTGACGATATCCTCAATATCAATTATTCCCGCACGATAGTCCTTCCAATAGCTCCTGCAATCAGTGCATGCTCCGACACGTTTTCCTTCATAAGAGCCGGTAAGCATTGGTCCAGTGACCAGTGAAATGCATGGGACATTTGCAGAAATTGCACCCATGAGTTGAGCTGGGACAGTCTTTGAATATCATTTTGGATAGTAAGTTTCATGAAAGTTGCTATTGAAATATCTCAAGGCGCACTTTGTCACAACCACCAACCTGTACGCGTCGTCAATAAACGAACGGGATTAAACCATTAAACGCACCAAAACAACACCATCCATCGGCTGTGCTTTCACCATTTCTTCCGTATCAATCGACATCAAATTCCGTAGATACATACTCGTTGGGCTTGCAAAGCTCTCGTGCAAGCTTATGGTCGGGAAGCGCACCGGAAGTGCCCCAGCAAGTAGTATCGAACGCTCCACGGCTGTGAGAAGTGCAGGTACATTTCCATGGCAGGGATTGAAGCCTGAAGATGTATCTATGAGACCGATGATAGGACGAGCAAGAGCGTCGTCGTTATATCCAGCGCCTTTTATGAAGGCTTTGCGCAGGAAAAGAGAGAATTCATCGTCGCCGCTGCAACTGAAGTCATAATGTGTTCTTATCAACAGATCTACTTAATGAAACTGACTATGAAGTTAATTTCGAGCGTAGACCAGTCTTTTGATCTGATAGCCTTTGATCCTCCATACTTTGGTGGAAACCGTTAGAGGCAAGTTAGGTAGAGCTTGATAGTCTTTGGTTCACATGACGAGCAATGTGAGATAGATTGAACACGGTCCGGAGAGAACCAGCGTGGGTGGAGAAAGCCAACCAACTATGCCTTGTTGCTAAATAGCAATCCCAAGGAGATTGCGTGATAATCTAAGTCGAAGCACGCAAAGTTTGAACAAACCAGATGTACGGTCCATTAGGAAATCAAAGCGAACCCAGCAAGGTTTGGTAGCCAAAGCCGTTCAGAGCCAATATCAGATACTAGTACATAGTCGTGATGAAGCAGGAAGATACCAGAAATTTCGACAAGGGTGGCTTGTTGAGCCGGAGAAGCTCTTCCACTTTACAGACCACAATATCAACTTTTTCCGTACGCAAGAAGGGAATCTTACAGTCACGACTCATGAGTTAACTGATCTTGCAATGAAAAGTATGAGATATCATATCAATAAGTTAGAAGGACAAAGGCTTCGGCTTTTGGTCCGAAATTCAACAAGATAAAATCACCTGTAAATGTGGTCTCTCCACCCGAAAAGATCAGGGTAGACGTGTGGTGATACAGATCTTGCAAAAAGATAAGGGAGAAAAAAAAGGATAAAAAAGAGGATAAAAATAAAAATAAAATGGTATTTAAATTTGACGGACCCCAGATACCGCACGTGTCTCCGAAGATGAACCTTATATTCTAGATAGATAAGGAGAGTTGAAACGGGGATTGATTCCGCTCACCAACTGAACCTCTCCGTCCATTTACGTTCAGATATCTCGTGTCGGTGTCGCTTGAAATTCTCCTTCAAAACAGTTGTGCCGTTCAAGACATGTAGCAAGGCACATTGATATGTCGCATGTTTTGCTTCTTATTACAGGTTTTTACTAATGATGATATCCATTGATGCGATTGCAAGATAGCCTAGAGAAGTTCGTCCTTTAAAACCCATAACCTCGGCCTGATGAGACTGGCGAAGCATGCTTTAGGGCTGTCAACGATCATGCCAGTGTGAGCAGATCGATAATGTACTTTTTACGTTGATCGGGGAAATCGGGAGGAGTATTCACTTCCGGGCGGAAACCAATGAACGCGATGAGTAGCGGAATCGTAATTGGTATGTCCGTCTGAGACATAATTGGCCCTCAATGGTGCTCTCGACGATCCTGCGGCGCCGCCTTAACAAGGATACTCACGCTGTCAAGCTCAATGAAAAGCCGATCCGGACTCATCGTATCCGAGTGCGACGGGATCCCACTCGTTGCATCCATTTACAACGAAGTCCGCACCGTTGCTTCGACTTCGCTCTGGAGATAATGAGTCATCTAGCCTGAGTGTAGGCCTATCAGGTTTATCTTACCTTTGCTTCGTTCACACGCAACCGATGCGAGGCGCATGGGCTCGCCAATACGTGTGTACGTGTGCGTAAGTGCGCACGCTGCGTATGCACGAACATAGATGTCCTTCTCTCACCTCCTTAGACTGAATGATAACACTCTCATAGCCTAATTTGGATTTATGCTCTTATAGCTTAGGCCGTCGTGGCGGTGATCTCTCGTCGCTTCCCGGCGGTTAACTATTCACCGGTCGGACCGATACCCAAGCACTCAATGGAGCGACTTTTATGGCAGCGGAGAGCTCGACAATTGCGAAAGAATTGGTTTACTGTCATGAATAACATATTGACTTCCGCTCAAATAAGTTTCAAACCAGGTCTGGAGACGATCACCATTTCCACCAACCCTGATACGGGCTGTTTCTGCCTGAATTTCTGCCCGAGCTGTCTGAACATCGACTGTCTACTCATCAACACGTTTACCGAAGCCCAAGCAAGATACATCTCTGAAGCGTCAGGCAAGTCCATCCAAATCTCCAAAAGATCTAGGAATTTTTCTAGGCAGGTCTTCTTCTTGGCAGTTAGCAACGTCTGTAACTTACTTATCTTCATGCGACCTGGAGAAACGACAAAGTACTTTTTTGTACTTTTCCGCTTCCGGTGCAATGAGACCCACAAATTCAGTAGTGATCGCGTCGGCAGGGTAAACAGGGGTAAATATTTGATTTGTGTATGGCACTAATGGTTGACCAGTTTGCACTAGTCTAGACGGAGTAAGTCGAAAAAAATCGAAGTTCTGATCGGGAGTGTGAATGATCACGGACAGAGAGGCACACGGAGACTCACACAGGATAGAAAGATAGAAAAGGTGGTAGAAAAGTCCAGATCTCATTTGAGGCTCAGGGAAGAGTTGAAACGAAATAACTGTTAGGGCTGAAGCAGACTGGACAGAAACTGGACTTTGGTCCCGCTTCTTCATTGATCTTCTTCATGCACAGATCTGTGTAGAAGCGTGATAGACAGGAGGCCAGGAAGTTCCAGTCGTTGTTATGGAAGAGATCACTGAAAACAGGAGAGGAGGCTTCATAAACTCCGTCAGCAAGATGCTTTTATGTACAGCACCTATCAGGTCACTGTATTATCCGACTTACGGTGACCTTCGCGCATTATCATATCATGCAGGAAATGTAGGTAACAAGCAGCGTTGCGTAACGCTAACCACTTCAACTAATTACACTTGAATTGTTTTGCGGGAGCATTATTACCAAAACACGGGTGTTGGCATGTGTTGGCACAGTCCTCGACGTCCAAATCCTCGCTTGTGTTTTGCTGTCCCCCGTGAACTGCGCAGAAAAGCAGAATAACACCAGTCACTACCCCGTAAGTGCACTGCTCCTTGCGGATCTATTTGCTTCCGAATTTCCGGACCCTTGTCTCGCCAACTCATCTGCGTCTTGGTAGAAATAGGTAAGAATGCGGGAGAATTCAGGGCTCCCACTTTAGCGTATATACTACACATTAAGTACTGTAGTCATGCGCAAATGCACAATCATTTGACCAATTACTTATGAATTCTCCTATGTTACATGACGTACTCAGGCGAAGCTAGAGATCTGGGAACCAGATATTATATTGCTGTGTTCGAATAAACTAGGAAGGTGCATTGCTTTCTCTCTATATTTAATATTATTGAACAGACCAGCGATCACCGTTAGTCTTTGGGTTCAACATAAAAACTTATCTTCTAAAAGTTCTGCATCGAATCAAGTTTGATACTTCTCCACGTAGATGCGAGAAGAAACCCTAAGAAACCATGTTCCAACCATGAAGCAAGCACGTTTCCGAATCATTCTTATTCTCTATACGAAATAGGATTTCCAGATGCTTAGGGTGGTGCTCAGGCAATGCGTACGAGACATATACAGTATCAAGCGACACAGATCGTTATCACGTAAAGCGGACATGTAGAGCATACCAGTGTAGCTTCAGTCGGAACCTCCAAGAAATATACAACAGGTACTGTGCATGCAAACTCCATTCGGACGCACGTCGTATGTTCACATACGTCATAAGGCCAGCCATACCCTGGCAGGATTCGAGTCTGGATCTCGAAGTGAAGTCTCCCCATGGATTCGTACTTGTTCAGGATACTCGACGATAAAGCATGTATGCGTGGGGGAAAGGCAAGTGCGTGGCCGAGAAAGGAATTCTCCTCCCGCTCCTTGCTTCTCCACTATCTAAGCCTCGCAGCCGAGTATCCAGTTTAAGAACAGAAGCAGTGCAAATCAGGAGTCGAACGCAGTCGAACGCAGTCGCAGAAGAGATAGCAAATCCTGTCTGATACTCGGAGAAGGCCCCTTTCCGCGAGACGACCAAAACCTTCTCTAAACCCAGGAATAGCCTCGAGCGTGCTTCATCTCTCAGTAGGAGACCTAAGAATAGTCCGTAGTCCGTTCAGTACAGCTCCGTTTACGGCAACTGGCTGGGAAGTCTATTTTGTGCAGGCAAAAATAACTTGAATGCCATGAGCGGAAGCAGGATAAGAGGGGGGTCGTAAGGCGGGACTGCACTTTTACGATACGGCGGAAAATCGTACTGTCGAGTCACCACCGAGTCCTGCGGCTGGTTTTGGATACGCCCTGTACTAGAAGATTCATTTCAACCATCCGCTTCGAGTCAGGTTATTTCAGCCAGTTGACTAGTGGCGACTCTAGACCAATGTAGTTTGCTTCAATTCATGATCCAAATTCGTCGCCGCCACTGATTTGGAAGCTTCACCAGTCTCGCAAGTATAACAGAAACCCCATGAATAGAAATCTCCTGAAGCCCATCTGATGCAGGTAACCAATGGTTCCCAGTAAATCCATGGTGGCCGGAGTACTGAAGATAAGGCATAGTCTAGTCCTTCTCAGTTGCAGTTTCGGAAGATAGGGGGATCGCGGCCATGCTTGGAAGAATTACGAAGGAGTAAAATTGCTAATAACCTCACGGAAGCAAAACCGTCACCTACATTGCACTAACTAGTGGCACATTCACAACGTAAGAGCACCATCCCAAATCCACGAGCCATTCATTTCAAAGCATCTAGTGTGCATGCATGTAGGCAGACTATCCGTGGCCACCCGACTAGGCAAGAATACAAATTAGTCCTCGCGTCGGAGGGACTCTACACCCATTCGTATCGTTGAACATTACAAATACGAGTGTAAGTCCTCCTGTACTCACTATTATTACCAACCAACACGTACTCCGTTCGCGTCGGGTCAGTATGTATACAATTCTATCAAATCACCAGCATTACCGCCTTGCTTCTTGAAGAGTAAACAAGTCGCCGCAACAAGAAATCTGGAAGCAGAAGTCAACACCCCGAAGCACACTATCTGAGTATCTCCATCTGCATATTCTGCAGTTATCTGATCGGACCGATATCCAACGGAATTTCCTTCCGCCTCAGAAGTCCGAAGAGGAGCGATAATCTTGCGAGATTAGCATGTGATTTGACATGCACCGAGAGCAGCTGCTTCTCATTGTGTAAAATTAACGGCCCGTCTAATCAGATTGATTGACCTAGTCGGTGGTAATAATCGTGAACGATTTATGTAGCTAAGTAGAGTTAAGTCCGACAATACAGGTAAAATTTGGCTCCCCCTCTTCTCACCTTGCATATCTTACACGTGTAATTCCAGCCAGAGAAAGCTCTCGCTGTTAGCACCAGACAACCCGATTTATTCAATCGTATGACGCAAGAATTATCGCGGAGAACGAATTGGCATGCATGCATGCGCATAAAATTCCACGCCGAGAACGACTGGAAGATTGTGCGGGTTTAAAAAAGAGGGTTAGCACCGATTAGCCCTGCGGCCGAAACGTACGTACATCTGCATACATCGCAGACAAGAAAGAACCTCTCTATCGAGGAGATAATCATTCCTGTGGGAAACAAATGAGAATTACTATAAGCATTCCTACTACTTCGATTGGGGAAGATACTTCGGAAGGCCATCGATGGATTGATTGAACAGTAGGGAGTTCCCAGAACCTGCGAGCATCGGAGTGGCGGAGTGGCTTTCTTTTTCGATGGGGCACATGAGACAACACTCGATATCGCCGAGTACTCCTACCGCCATCGAATTCTTCTATCTTTGACTTGCTTGGTGTGTATACTGTAGAGCCATATAGTGGAGGAAAGCAAACCTAAATCAAAGCACGTTGAGATAACTTGGATTCTCCCTCCAGGGTTGAATTCTGATACGTACCCGCTCGTTGTCCTTCCCAAAGCTTGAGAAACTTAGCAGGGATGTGAGTGGTCCTGACAAGAATTGAGATAACGCCGTCTGAGAGCTTTGTGAGCCGTGTCCCGTTTCCCATCGCTATTCCCTAAACAGAACACATCAGTATAGTATCGTCTCTCATACAGAAACAAAAAATTCCGAGAGTCATCCTATCCAAGGCCAAAAGGGAACTGATTCTCACAGCAACCAATACCAATATCATCAGTCCCACGGCCACCGAACCGCATTCCTAACCTAAATGTTCACAGGCTCCATGGATGTACGTATCGCAACGCCGGCATCCAAGTCTAGCCAAGCACGAGTATCAACCAAATCCGACATAAAACCTGTCGTATATCCCTCACGCTCGTTCGTGAGTTCGTTCGTTATCTTTTCCCATGTCAAACTAAACTAGAACAGAACGTGAACTCGCTAGAACGCCCGAGTCCGTATCAATCCACGCACGTACGTATGCGAGTAAGCATCGAGACCATCTACGACGATCCTCTTCGCGTGCTTCTCCAAGCGTAATATCAGTATATAAAAAGCCAACACACCCAATCGTTATCGTTAACTGATTCACGCACGCACTGACCAACCCGATGACGCAAGACGTAAAAGAACGGCGGGCTTCCGACCTCCGAGAATGAATGAAGACCGTTAACATTGTTGTGTTGGTCGCTCGAAAAACGAAAAGAAAAAACGAATACATGTATAGTCCTGGCCCGGGCGGGTGTCGAGAGTCTCTGATCTGCTGCCAGCCCAGCGCCACATGCCACATGGGTGAGGGAAAACCGTTATTGCCTTTTACGCTCGGACCGTCCCTCCGTCGGAGGGCCTGGATTGGCTGACTGGGTCGAGAACCCACTGAGAAGAAGGGGGGTCAACACACCAGAAAGGTAATGAGCCAACGAGCCAATGAGGTGGCAGGATAGGAGCTTAGCCTTCGTCCCGACCCATCCCGAGGGTGCCATGCTCATGACCAATAGACGTACATGAAAGCTCATGAATGTTCATGCGTAATCTCGTAGACGAAGTGAGCAGACGAGCGTGATAGTTGCTGTGAATCAGCTGAGCGGAACCCGGGGGAACCACAGGCGTCAGGCGTGCCATGCACGCACCTCGCACGCAATGTGAATTTTCATTACAATATTCAATTAATTATCACGATACTTACTTCATCAGTTTCTCTTCTCTCAATGCTATATAATGATCGATCACGCTCGCGCCGTTTTCCTGGGGGTCGTCCACCTGGACCGACGTTCCCGAGCCCGACTTCTTACCAGTCTTCAGTCCTCCGAGACGGGAAAGACTCTTCCCATCCCCATCCAGCATCACCTCCACAAGTCAAGTCAAACCTCGGCGAATTCGAAGTACTCGACTCCTTTATTAAAAAGACACTTCTGAAAGCTTCTCGCATTAATATTATTAATATTTACTTAATTTTAATATTGATACACTCACGGAGCTTCTAACTTGACTTGGCTTGCCTTGACCTGTGACTTGTACTCGACGACTCTGCTATATCCGATGCTCGAGCCCGGATTGTCGACAGAAGAAATCGCATGCGGATTTGAATTGACTCCAGCCAGATAAACCCCGAGAAAGCTCCCGAAGGGGCGCCGGTGAACAATGCAAACCTAACAAAAAAAAAGAGGAAGACAAGACACTGCAACCTCGAAGAGACCGAGGTTCTTCCGACAGCGCGAGGGATGAAAACGGTCGAACAGACATACGATCATCCTACACGCGCATCTGTACGTCCAAAGAGCAGGAAACGGACCGATGCACTGCTCTATATCGATGAAATCCCCGGCGTACCTTGGGCGTGTGGACGGTACGTCAAGAAGCACAATAGACATAGATAACACGAATAGACGATATGAGTAATTCGGTCGCCTGCTGAGCTGGCAGGAGCAGGAACAAGACAAAAGGTACGTTAAGTAACGACAAGCACCGACTCGAAACGAAGCGGACTTCCGATTGACGTACGTACAGTACATACATATATGCAAATGCCTGATGAACAGCGTGCGTCCGTGTCACGCGTACGGCTCGCTATATATCTATCTCCGATTTCTACCTGTGTTAACCGCCATCTTACCGAGACACGAGACGAACATGCCGGACAAGCATGCCAGTGCTGGTATTAATGAATCGGGATCGGGACGGACATGACCATCGATGACGTTTCTTTTGAACCTCCGAAGAACCAACCACTTCCTCTTTGATTGAAGTTTAGCCTATACACCGCCAAATGTGTGACCTATATGACATGACGAATCCGGAGTTTTATTTGGTCGATACATTTAAATTTAGCAGAGAATATATGTAAACCCTCACCTCGAAGAAAGTTTCGTAAACAGATGGTCCCATCCGTGAGTAAGAGACGGGACGCATTTGTTTTGCTGTTCGAAGCCTTCTAGCCGTCGTACGAGGCGGCGGTGTATACGCAATCCAAAAAAAAAAAATCGATACAAATCCCGACGACAAAGCCGAGAGTAGGAAGAAACAGCAAAAACATTGGAAAAATAGCGGTGATATAGCAAGCAAATCAATGTATGTAAAGAGCGATGAAAGGCAGTAAGTAAAGAAAGAACGTTAGTCATTCAGTAACTCCGCGAGCTCGTCTTCTGTCGGAGCCGGTCCTTGATCTGGGGGAGCTCGTTCGTCTCGTAACATTCTGAAAGCGCAGAACACATGCAGGACGATAAGATAGGACAGACGCAAGATGAGGAAACGTGGACGTTACCGAGAATCTTTCCGTACGTCATCTATTGGGACGGCCAGTACAGGCTCTTGAGGCGTCTCCGCCGGAAGCACCTACACCCAACAAAACACGCAATGCAACATCCCCATTAATATTACCGCCAACATGCAGCCCTCAAAGATCTAGAGCACACACACGCACATAATGATTATCGCAATACGGACAATACTCGTCGCTCTCCTCATACGCGCTCACGTCCTTCCTGAACGCCCTGCGGCACTTCTTGCACAGGAACACCATCTCCATCGTCTTCGCGAGCTTGTGGCTCTGGCCTTGCTGCTCGGCGTGGCACTCCGCGCAGTCGTACCACTGCCGGCAGCAGGGCGCGCGGATGGCGACTTGCGCGTTTAGGACGTGTTTGCTGTGTAGATGGGGGATTGTTTGATTGATCGATTTTGATTGAACTACATCGGTATGACATGGCTGTGCGGTGCGCTTGCTAGGACTTACCACATTGAACAGAAGTGTAGGTCTAGATAGATACTTGCCAGCAGAAGAAGACAAGCTACAGGTGTTTCGATGAGCTTCGATGCTCGTTCGACGCGAACGACGCCGACGCGTGAAATCTACGGCACGTGTCGATCACTGATCAGTTGTTCCCGTCGATCCTCTTCAGCCACCATTTCGTATTGCTCCAACGAACGTTATCATTCGTTCTTAGACTCCGAAGCAGCACTAGCACACTCTCCAGCACAGAATACTTCAGTCTTCCCTCCAGCATCGCATCCAACTCCCCACGATCGCTGCGCACTCCGAGTCGGCTACCCACGGCGTCTGTCTTTTCCTCGGCATGGAGCTTCCATCGTATTTAGCTCTAGTTCTGGAAGAAGCCGTTCAACTACCTGACTCGTTCCCCGCCATCTACTTCACACGCCACGAACCCTGACATTTGTATAGAAATTAACATTGACATCTCGACAAATGTCCACTAGCACTAGTTGCTGTCAGAAGCTTATATCCCCGCATATGCCGCACCCAATCATCGTCGAGCGTACCTTATAACACGGTCTGCGTCTGTCGGCATCGGCATCAACATCGGGGCGAGTCCCCACGTCCACGTCCGGCAAGTACTACTTACTAGTGTATACAGACCTTAACGCCGCACAGAACAGAATAGAAGAACGAGAACGACCAGCATCGAATACGTACGTTGAGTGGTTCTGTTCTGTTCTGTCTATTCTCAGGGCCGCCGTGCGTGCTGCGTAGAACTATGCAGCCTCGTGCCTTCCTTCCTCCGTATTTCTTTCTCTGTCATGGTAATCCTAATTCGACTGACGACTGCATGTCAAGACTCACGTCTTGTCTTTCATTAATCGGAATCGACGGTAATTCAAATTGAGCAAATCGAGCAAATTACAAAAGTAAAAGTAATAATAATAGGGGGTTGAATTGTATGTATGCATTGAGGCCTCCTAGACGACCTGCATACCATACCAATTACCAATTACCATTCACTAACAATTGCCATTCAAACGCCTTTGTAGCGCTTTTCGTTCCGTTCCATTGCTCTTGTCTCCCTACTACCCCTGAGGTCATCCTTCCTTCCTTCCCTCCTTCCTATTTGTCTACGCCATCGAGAGCCAATGCGAAACGAAGTAAATAATCATTGCACGTATTTTGTGTGCATGCGTACATAGGAATCGTGAGGTCAGACCAATCAGCTCTCCCGCCTGATGAAGAAGAGCACGAACAAAAGGAAATGAAAGAATTCCAAAGCAATACTGCAGTTTGTACATTGTATTGTATTGTATTTGTTTGTCTCGAGCACCGTCTTTATTACCATGCATTACATTACAGTACAGTGTAGCATAGCGATCTAGACATCACCAACGACAGCCCCCTTGACACCGACGGAACCAAAACATTTCTTTCCGCTGGTCTTTCTTTCTTTCTTACATTACAACTTGAACTTGAACCCTATCGGCGGCCGATCGTCGTGTACTCGTCTCGTATTGACGAAGACGAAAAACTGTTCGTTCACGTTCAACACCGTCGCCCCCTCAAAAGTTATCTATCTATCTGTAAGATGAGCAATCATTCCATCCGGTTCGGAGTTTTTCTCCTCGTGCACCCTGCATATCATAATTATTATCTCAACCAACCAGACAGTATTTTTTTTTCTTTCGTCGTCTAGTTGCTGTGTCGTCGAAAGAAAACTCCCCTTTTCACAACAAACACAAGCCATACATTGCGCCATATGCCATACATACGCCGCGCCTCGATTCCAGTCGGCGCGGCCACATTTGCCCTCCGAGGGCCCCTCATAAATAAATATCTTTCTTAGCCCGCAGTAATTTTCGAGTACATGTACACTGCTCCACACAAGGCACGCATGCACACGTTCTCTGCTCTGCTCTGCACAAGTTTTAGTTTTCTTTACTCGGCTCGGCTCAGCGTAGAGTAGAGTAGTTTCTCCGTGCTCGCTCAGCGTACGTACGTACAGCAGTTGTTTCTCCGTGTTTCAAGGGGTGGGTTAGGGTTAGCTAGGCAAATAATGCGGGCGGGCACATGCCATGCATGCACACGCACACGAACGCTTGCAGTAATATTGTTGTATGTAAGTATGAGCGCTCCGAAAATCCCGGAGGACCGCTTTTATTCATGATCGATCATTCATTCATTCATTCGCATTGAATAGCTAAGAGCTGGTGTGGTTTGTTTAACTGCAGGCTAGAGCAGAATACTAAAGACATAAGTAAGACAAGGGTAGGGTATTAGGAGGACGGACGGTATCCGACCGAGAAAATCGCTCTGCTGAGCCTGTTTTGATTTCAAATGAATGAGTGAGTGAATATCATTATGAACCTAAGAACTCACTACCCTACGTACGTCCGTATTGTCTCAAAGCCAAAGAAGCCAGGGGATTTCTCCTTCACCTTCTTCGCCTTCTTCACCTCCGTGTCTTCTGTTCTTCCGTTCGTCCGTTCGTTCGTGCGCGAAGAAAATTGATCGACGTACGTACGTAAGTAAGTAAGAGAGAAAAAAAAAACTTCCTCCCTCCGTCTGTCTGTCTGATATCTGAGTAAGAACAACTCGGGTACTCGGGGAATTCCACATGATCCATGTACTCACTCAGGGCCCGACTTCCTCCGATCCTCTCTCCATCTCTCCATCTCCATCTCTCCATCTCATCTCATCGGACAGTATTTCATCATTCATGTTCAAATTCAATGCGATCAGCCCGGCCGGAAATACAACACAACACAATACAACACAATACAATACAATACAAATACGAACGAATGCCATGCCATGCCATACCGATGTAAGTAAGATGCTTTACTTTACTTTACTTTACTTTACTTTACTTGTGCGTGTAATTCGGACTCGGACTCGGGCATGAAATGAGCGAAATGAATGAAATGAAAAAAAGGGCATATGAACCCAATCCAGTGTGCACGCGAGTCCGAAACAAAAGTCAAGTTCGGTTCGGTTCGTCAGACGGTCGGGACGGACGGACGGTCAGGACGGTCGGGACTCGGCTCAGAAAAGAAGAAATGAATCCATTTCATGTTCGTATTCGTATTCGTATTCAACTAATAATACACACGAAAAGAAAAGATTCCTTGCTCCGAGTTCAAGTTCAAGTCCAAGTCCGAGTTCAGGTTCAAGTATCAAGTCCAAGTCCAAGTCCAAGTTCAGGTTCAAGTATCAAGTCCAAGTCCAAGTCCAAGTTCAGGTTCAAGTATCAAGTCCAAGTCCAAGTCCAAGTTCAGGTTCAAGTATCAAGTCCAAGTCCAAGTCCAAGTTCAGGTTCAAGTATCAAGTCCAAGTCCAAGTCCAAGTCCAAGTCCAAGTCCAAGTCCAAGTCCAAGTCCAAGTCCAAGTATCAAGTATCAAGTATCAAGTATCAATTGCAAAAGAAAAAGATATATACAATACAATAACACAGCGTTACACGAAAACAATGCCCGACAAAATCATTTTTAAAAAAAAGAAAAAGAAAACGCGCGCGGGGGGAGGTAAAATTGACAATAAGCAATAAGCACAGGCAGGATTGATCGATATTGGTTGACATTGATATTGATTGCAAACAAAGGCTAAAACGATGCGTTGCGTTGCGTTGCGTTGCAGTAGTGAATGAATGAAATTCGTGTGAGAGAGATAGAGAGAGAGAGAAAAGAAAAAACGAGAAGAGATATGGAACGGAAAAAGAACTAGCAGTACTAGTACTAAGCAGTAGTATCGTATCGTAAATCGGCGTGAGGTAGTACACAAGAAGAAAAAAAAAACCAGAGTTACATTCATTCGGAAAGAGGAGTAGAGGGAAAGCGAAAAAAGGGGGGGTAGATCGAGAAAAGTAATCGAGGACAGAACCGACAAAAAACTAATGAACAGGAGGGGAAAATAACACGTAAAAAATGAGAGATATATCCCGAGGTGAAAGACAGAGAGAAGCGAAAGGTAAGGGATGAACAGGTTCGTTTCGTTTCGTTTCGTTTCGTTTCGTTTCGATTCGTCGAGCGAGGCGATTAAGATCCAGCGCGGAATGGGGTAGGGTAGGGTACGGGTATTCGAAAAAGTCCGAGTAACGGGGCGGTGAGGGGCAGCGGAAGCGAGTCGAGGCGGGCTACGGGTGGGTCCACGGTCCGAGAGTTATATGTATATGCGCAGTAGGGTATCCAATAAGTCAAGGGCGTATGTTCCGGTATGTGCGTTGTTGCGGTGAGAGACAAAGACAAAGACAAGAGGAATGAGATGATGTAAAATTATCGATACAATATTAACACAGATATATTCTTTTGCTTGGTCTGCCCTGCTTTCATGCGAAGCGGAATCGAGGTGATGATGAGGTATGCATCGTACGCGCGCATCGTCGACGACGAAGAAGAAGAAGAAGAGCCTGCCTAGACCTTCGCACCACCGAATAAGAACAGTTTCTTGCGCTCAGGGATCGCCCGGACCTCCCACTCCTTCTCGATCCACCAGCCCGTGCGCCCCTCGTGCTGGCCCCGCCTTCTCCCCAATTCCCGGATCGGTCGACGAGAGAGCTCGTTGTCGCGCTTATGCAAAGTAGAAATCTTTATGTAGCGACCGACGTGCTCGTTCTCGAACGTGGTTGCGGGAGGGTCTTCGCTAGGGAGAGGATCGGGGATGAAGATTTCCTCATAGCGCGTTCGCGTCTCCGGTAGCGGAGGCACAGCGTCGAAGAGCGGGCCCCTACTATCGTAATTCCAAGCCGTAGGTGCAGCTATTCAATCATCAGCTTCCATCCTCAAGTGACGAAGATAAGAGGGAAACAAAACTCACCCTCAACGAAAGGCCTCTCCTTCCCGCTACTGCTAGCCCGGCTCTTTCCCTTCTTATCTCTCCCACGCCGCTCACGCTCGCTGGTGCTCGAATGGGTAACGCTACTCCGCGAGTCTTCGCTGCCCTCCTCCTGGCAGTGCCAAACCCCATTCTCCATCTCCTCATTCTCCTTCACCGCACCCAAAGTGCTCGCGCTCCGCCCGCTCTTCTTGCCCGACACGCTCGCCTCGCTTCCGCTTCGCCTCATCATCTCTGTCGAGGAACGAGGCGCCCGCGGATCGGAGCCAGAGGGCAGCGAGCTGCTCAATTGAGCACTCGGTGGACGCAGGAGAACGTCAGGGAGGCACAGCTTCCCTTCCAGACCTTCCGCAATCTGCCGGCGAGGTCCAGCAAGTCGCTTGCCGGCGTACAACTCCGGATCTACACCAGGCAGTGTCAACGCACTCGCACCTGGCGTCCTCGCCGTAGCCCCACTCGTCGCAGAGCTCCTCACGGAATTCGATGATGACGAAGCGGTCGTGATCCCGTAAGCGGGTGCGTAACTCGTCGCAAGCGATGCACTCGATTTCGTCGCCTTCCCGCTCGTGTTCCCAGAAGCAGAACGAACGAAGAGAGGGTACTTCGCGTACAGCTCGAGTGCGCTCTGGGTGCGATTCGGCGCATCTGGTGCCCGGACAACCTTCGAACGCTCCGCATCCGATGCACGCCGGTGAGTGGAGGGGATCCCAGCAGAAGCTGGGGAGGGGTTGGACGAGGTCGTCGCGTTGTATTGGTAAATCGCCTCGGTCCATCGCAGCGGATCAAATTTCTGTTCTTCTTCCTTCTTCTGCTTCTTCTCCCGATCATTGCTACTCGAGCGCGATATCTCGCCGGTGAAATCCCACCTCCGCAAACGCTCCGACTCCCTCCTCTGCTTCTCCTCCCTCTCCCTCTTCTCCACACGTGTCCGCTCATCATCCATCACATCCGACGCGATCATCTCTTGTAAGCGCTTGGCGGTCATCATGACCCCTCTGTCATACTTCGGTACTTCATTGTTATTGCGATTTGCTCCCGGACGCGCGACGGGTGCACTTGGTCGATGTGGGTGCAGAGGCAGAGGCATTAACGGTGGTGGTTGCGGATCGGTGTAGAGATTTGAGTTGTCGTTTATATCGAACTCGTCGACCGGCGACCGATCCGACGCGGTAAAACTCGTGCCGGTTGCACTCGATGAATCAGAGTGCTCGTCAGCCTCCTGGATAAATGCGCTCAGATCACTCGGACTGAGTTCACCCTTGCGCGACTTGAAGTTCATCGGTATCCGCAACGAGTTGGGTGGCACTGGCGGCAACGTCGGGCTGGGTGGGGGTGGAGAGGCGCAAGCGGGGTTAATCAAAGAAGGGTGTGCATCCAGCCGCACTCGGGACGGTCGTCGCGAAGAAGGGGCGTCCAGCACAGCGTGGGCTGGTGGTTGAACAACGGGCCACGAGTCCTCAAGGTCCTTCAGTCTGCATTCCTCGCTGCAGTACAAAGGGGTCGGCTCGGGGTCGATGACGGTCCGCATTCGAACGGGTTCGTCGACGACTTGGGGGACCTTGCCCCTTGTCGAGTTGGCGCGGTTGAGAGCGGGGCGGACGCGGCCGGTGCCCTGGAGGAGGCCTGAGCGGGCCTTGATAGTGCCGTTCTTCCCTCGGGTGGTCATGCTGCTCTTGACAGCGGCACCCGAGATGAGGGCAGCAGGTGGTAGAGAGACCTGCAGGCGCCTTGGTGGTATTTCGCATTCGCACACAGGACACCAAGAGGTGTCGAGATGGATGTCGGTCATTGTATGTTATTCTGCAAGGGAGAGGATGGGGTGGTAAGCGATCGTGATCTTAAGTTTATATAAGAGAGTGGAATGGAATGGTGGCAGGAGAGAAAGAGAAAGGAATGGAGGGAAGAGGAGAAGACAAACAAAGGCGGGCGGGCGTTGTTTAAGTACGTACCAGAATGATCGCGTGCAAAGGGGAGCAAAGAATACAGTCCAAGTCGTGCAAAGCAGACCGACGCGTCGTGTGTGGGTGGGACGTGGACGAACACGAACAGCGATGGGGTAGGCTATATAGTGAGGGCGATACATATATTATTATTATGTATACTTCTATATATGTATATCCACTCGGTGCGACTTGGCCCGACCTATTTATTCCAATAAAGGCAGTCACTCACTCACAGGCACGCGTTCCTCATCTCCGCGGCACCACTCCTTTGGGTCCAGACCTCCCTCTAGTCCAATCGGCTCTCCTCTCGCACTCCCTGGGGTCCCCACTTACTCCCATTGGTTTACCTTTCATCCCGTCTCGCCTCCCCGTCCCGTTGCCACGCGTACGTCGCTGGTACGGTGTGTGTTGCAATACACCCCGTCGACCACGTCCTGCATCTCCTGTGCTTCACTCGGGTCAGCCACCGTGATCACCTGCCACATCCACTCATCGCATCGTATCCCGTGCCGTGCGGCGCTATCGGTTTCCTCATCAAATCAGCGTATGCGGCCGGTCTCTTCGTTGCCTCCGCTTCTCTTCTCTTTTCCATTCATTCGTCAGCCCAGCGTCCGTCGGACTCTCACTCCCTCCGCTCCTTACCCTTCTACAGCACCTTCAGCACCTCCTCTACTCGTTCTTCAAGATTAGCTAAACTCCCCCAATCAGCAGCTTCTTATCTACAAGTCTTAGAAATCCACGGCCGGCCAAAGGCTGACTGACTGACTGACTGAACGACCGATCGACTGACTGACATACCAACTAGCCCGTTTGGCGCCAATCAACCACCACCACCACACACTCTTCATACAACCCAGATCCAGTGTATATGCTATATGCATCCACCGACTCGGATACATTCCCGATATGAAGTTACAAGCGGCGGACGCGAATCCGCGAGTCCGCTTCTCTTTGATGCCTCATATTTACTTTTTTTATTTTGCTTCTGTTGCCATAACTCGTCTCGTCTTGTTGTCCTGCCTGCTCCCGATCATGTCGCGATCGATCGCTTGAGACCTTCTGTGAACTCAAATCTACTTTGGTGTTGAGTTACCGGAGACTCCTATCCCATCCCATCCCCACCCTATCCTGTCCCATATACTATCTCTCTGGGGACAATACTTAAGGTGAGGAGTCGGCGCTACGCGACGTTAAGTTTAAGCCTGTCCTGCATTCATTCATTCAATTCGCGTCAGGACGGATATGCATCGAATCATCGAACGATAATCCGAAACGACCTTCCCCGCGAATTCACCTCCCCGGGGAGGGTCGTCGCGTGGTGTACGCGTGCAACGCGTGCAATATTAATACTAGCATAGACTCGACTTGAACCTGAACTCGAGGCTGACGCCTCCATCAAATCTAACATCCGAAGCAACACACAGTACTTACTCGCTCCTGGATTCTTGGCTTCTCGACTTCTATCCTCCTACCTACTTCTTTTCGTCTTCGTCATCGACAAAAGAGAGCACCGGCCTTCCGACGTCCGTCGTATCCTTGGCTTGAGCATCAAGCGGTTTCTCCTGAACAACGCAACACACTTCGATCGTTTCTTTTCATTATTTACTCTTCATCCGACTCGGGAGGTACGTAGCCCCGCGAAGAGTCGAGAGTCGAGAGTCAGCCGTACCATCTCCATCTCCATCTCCATCTCCATCTCCACTGTTCGTTCCCTCGCTTCGCTTCGGTTCTCCTCTCCCGTTTTACTTTTACTTTTTTTTTCCGACTCCCAGTCTCAAGACGAGATATTTAGGCGTTTAATTGCGCGCTGGACGACGGACGGACATCTTCCCCCCCTCTCCCGTACATCGATCGTACATGTATTTCGTATTTCGCGCTTACTGCTTCCCTCTCCGGTCCCCGCGCTTTCGGGTCCGCGAAAAGCGACAGTATACACTGTAACGCCTGCTTCTTTTTACGAGTACGTATGCCTTATCGTAAACGTAAAGTAGCCATATTTATTTATATATATATCTACATATATCTACATAGGGATCCGACGATCGAGCGTCATATCATATCATATCAGTTTTCGGAAGCAAAAAAAAAAAGAAGGAAGGAAGGAAGGAAAGGATCAGGAAGTCGGAAGAGAGTCAAGATCGGCTCTGTTGCGTCCTGTTGCGTTGTCGCCTTGGCATCCCGTTCCATCTCGTCTCGTCTCGTCTCCTAGTAGGCTCCCATCCATCCATCCATCCATTCGAACAAACGAACAAGAACACGTTTCGGATCGAACCGTAGCTTTCCAACGAGAGGTCCGACCTCACCTACCATTGCTATTTCTCCTGTTCTCCTGTTTCGGACACAGCAAGGGAGGATAGTTTGAGGATCCCCTCTCTCAGTGTGTGCTTGATGGTCTCCGAGGACAAGAAGCCAGTTTTTTTAATCAAGAGCCACATATCATAATCATAATCATAATCATATCCCGCGATATCTATTCAGCCGCAGCCGACTACTCGGAAGCCCTGGATGAAAGCGAAAGTGAATGTGTAATTTGTTTTGATTACGCCCGAGGAATTAATGTTTTATACATACGTACATGCTAATTTAGTACTGTACCTATTATCCGTATCCCTATATATTGTATACTCCTGCTGCTACTGCATCTACTAGTATTAGTATACTGTTATCACGGGCCAGTACCATTGATATTGATACCCCAACCTGTAGACGAATTCGGGCTTTTTTTATTTTTTTCTCGTAGGGTATGGCATATGATATGATATGATATCCCGAACGAACGCCATTACCAGTACTGTGTTTTGTTTTGTTTTGTTTTTTGCGGTCTTGGAACCACCCCACGATTCACATCATTTTACACATCCCACATCCCACATGCATATGCATATGCATACGTACTACTCATCCTATCCTTATCTACCCCACTCCCCAGCACCAGAACTAGAACTAGAACTTCCATTACTAGTACCACCGTCAAACACTCACCTCACCCCCACCCATACTCGGCAGGAAGGGATCCAACGAAAAAAAAAAAACAAGAAAAAAAAAAACGGCCCCGCACTACCCCGCACGTCAAACACAAGCAAGCAACAACGTAATATTAATACCTAAAAAGTCATCGAACATGAGTTCATATCCTTTGTTTCTATCTATGAATACGTATTTCCAAGTACTCGAAAGCGCACTGATGTCACCATAGGCTATATTAGCATTAGCATTACAATTAAACTACATTGCACCCGTTCTATTTATAGAACGCAAGTATCCGAGTCAGCGCTGGTATATATTCTAGTGAGTTCTAAGCCACGGTCTAGTCCTACATACATACATACATACATACAATCAATCAATCAATCATAAAGCGGTATCCGTCTGTGAAGTATCGCGGAACGGAACAGTTTGAGCGCTCCGCTCCCCAAGAAAAAAAAGAGAGAGAGAGATCTTGGTGGTACTATGTGGAATTGAAAAACAAAAACCCCACGGGGAAGAAACGCTCCGATCCAATCAATCAGTCATGCAAGCATAGATGCATGAATGAATACTCTGATCAGTCGTTGATCCGTCGTCTACCGTCTTTCCCCTACGTATGCTCATCTCATCTCATCTCTAGGAGTCAATAACCACTGAGATCCCCGCGCGCGATTGAATCAAATCATTGACCTCCTCAGAAGAAGAAGAAGAAAGTTGGAATGGACTTAGAAATGGAACAGACTAGACCATCACCAGAATTGCTGCAATTCTAGTTTCCAAGGTAGACCACATACAATATGCACATAATAGTGAATGACCACGTAGTAACGACCTCTACGGCTTCCCCCGCGCGCATACTTTGTATAAGTAAACTTGTATCATTATCATTACAGAGATACAAACTCAAGATCCTCTAAGAGAGATTTAAGATCTATTCGTTTTCGCTCCTCGGATTTTGAACTGTAAGCGAATTGACTCTTTGCTCGCTACTTTCCTTTCTCCGAATTGCTACGAGCATTTTACAGTGCACTACGGAATCAAATTGGCCTGAGCTCGGAGCTTGAGCAAATTTTCTCATACATCACCAGAAGTATATTCGATTCGATATTCCATGGGCTTCCCTGCAGTCGTGCATACAATACAATACAAATGCATACCATTGAGTGCCTAGACCTCAAAGCGAAAAAAAAAAAAAAAAAAACGCATAGCACATACGAATTCATCCCGCACTGTGTAAACAAGGAGGAGAAGAAAGCTCTCAGGAGCTTTTGCCAATACGCGGGTACCTCGTCTGCCGACCTGCAAGCAAAAAAAAAAAAAAAAAAAAAAAAAAAGACAACTCCCGCTCGCCTGTTCCTCGCCGTCCCGCCGCAGCTCCCCCCCTGCATCCCATGGTTATGGTTAACCGCTATGGGGACTCGACTCGAAACTGGAACTCTCGCCCCCCGAGTCGGCTTTATCATGTCCCCTGTGGACCACGTCAGTATTTACCTGCACGTAACAATATTCGATTCGCCTGGTCCATCTGCACTTTGCTCCGTCCTGCCTGTCCATCTGACTCTGCATTCCATATCCCATAGATAGATAAAAGTCAGCTGCGCAAAGCCGTTGTGCTGTCCATTCTATTCTTAGCTTGTCATTTCCCCTTATTTTGCCCCCGCGACCCGAGTCCACGAGCGACTGTTTATATTTAGTAACCCGATGGGATGCTGTTATCATCCATGCCGAAAGTCGAAGACGCAAGGAGACTAGCCTGAGGGCGGGGGAAAGACGGCGTCGAGCAGAGCTATAAAAAAGCTCGGCTGAAATATACTGCCCGTTGAGCGGGCGAATAAGCTGTTCCGCGATCACCGTGATCAACTCTGATATGACCCCCGTTCCTTCCTTCCTTTCTCGAGGAGATGGTTTGCCGCTATGTGCGACGCCGCGAAGAAGTGAGCGTATGTATGTATGTATGGATGGATGCATCCTTCCCGGGGGACCTACAGGGGCAAAGAGGAAGAGAAGAGAAAAGATTGAACACCGGTTTGTTGTTGCGTATCAGGAAGGCTGATGCTTCCTTCCGACGAGATCGACCATCAGTAATCAATTTATTTACCTACTGTCGGAAGTACATGTGGATGTAGATGCGGATGCGGATGGATATGATCGTAGAGAGCCAAGGTATGATTGTTGTTTGTTGGAGTTCCTGTCCCTGTATCATTCACTGTGCTGAAGCAAATCAAAAGGTCGAAAAAACCTGGTATGCATCTTTTGTTTAAAGTTCTTCTCCGAGTTCCTTTGTCATGACTGTCTGATCTGGTTCCTCAAAAGAAATGATATGATACACTTCTAGTTGGAGCTGTAGAGTTCTGTCGAGTTTCATGTTAAAAGTGAACTTGAAACACCGTACATACGAAGATTGACCTGACTCCTCGAAGCGAGGGGGAGCCTTCCATGTGGCTTCGCTTTCTTCCGCGACGGACTGATCATTGATCATTGATTCAGGAGCTATCTGCGCTCGGGCGTTTCATTTCGCGCATAAGGTGGTCAATCTTCACTGCACGCTCAATGACGAAATGCCCACGTTGTCGTGATGTTTCAATGTTGTCTATTACACATAGTTCCGACCTTGCCTCCTTGTTATCTGCATTCGGTGCGATCTTGGCCTGTGCTCCTCGAGTCGGAGGTTCTGGAACGCTCCCTCGGTAAGTCACTTGCCCTGGTGCTCCTCGTCATCCGTCCAGGCCACCTCTCCCCGCTCCACAACGTGTGAGAATCATGTAAGTAACCGCTGCATCGAGAAGAAGATAGGTAGGAAACAAAAGGGTGTCTAGAGTCTGATGACTTACCACTTTACCCAGATCGGCAGGACTGTACCTATGAACAAACGACCCCACGGGGAAATATATGTGCCAGTGCAAAAACATGCCGAGGCATTCGACCTTGGAGACTTTTACCAGTTCTCAAGTCATTTATAAATTCCGCACTTGTATATGTACAGTATTCTCTGTAAAACAAACAGCTACACAAAATAAATAATGCATTGAATCAAAAATTCTGTGTACATAGCAGATACCAAAAATAAGCACATCGTACCTCGACCTGCTTCACCTGTCCTGGCGTGCCGAAGCGTATGCCCTATCCTGCCGCATTGGCGCTGGCGCTGAAGTCCTTGCTTCAGAACCATCTGCTACTCCTGATTAATTTCTGATTGATCTCGGAGAATTGTCGGTCGTTCCTTGAATATTTTTGTTAAGCGGGTACCGTGCACAAATGAGTTGTCCAGGTAGATCCTGGGTTGACAATCAATGTTTTCTTCAGACCTCCTTCACTCCGTCCGCAGCTTCCGGCCTGCGTGGAGTGTACGCGAAGAAAGCTAAATACCGAAATACCGTTGAATAAAGCGTTCGCACGTCCTGTTCCACGGTAACGGCTATAGAAAGGCCGTCATGTCACAAGACGATCCACGGTACGGGGGGTATATTCCGTAGCTTCGGGTCCTGGGTAACCAAACACCGTCCGACATGGAGTGAACAGAACATATCTTTCCAATTGGATGGCGTGTAAGCGAATACGCGACGCTAGATTTGATGCCTGAAAAAAATGGAAAAGAAGAGTAAATAATAAATTCAGCCAGTCGTGGGTCCGTGGGTACGAAGCGATGAAGTGAAAATACGAACAAAACGGGACAAGAAAAAGGTAGATGAGAAGAAGCTTTAGGATTTCTGGATGTCTTTGGACACGCATAACGGTCTGACCCCCGGAAGAAGTCGGTTTTCATCAGTCATGCTTGCTGGTGCATACGCATATCGGCTGTTGTTCATCCTGGACGTTTCTTCCCAATCTTTCCATTTGCTTAGCGGGGAGCCGTGCTCGGTATGTAGACGAGAAGAGGTATCAGCCACTCACGCAATGTCCACGAGACTCGCTTGCATCCACACGCACACACACGCACACCACGAAACCCATCCATGTTCTGAGTCTTCTTCCATCTTCTTTCTGGCTGAGTTGAAGCGCGACATCACCTCGATCCATGTAACCTTGCTTGACTTTTTCTCTCAGGGCTGATCAAAAGAAACTCGATCGATTCGGAAGAAGAATACTAGTACTCATTCAAAAACGGCTCAATCAGCGGTCGACGTGGGGTTGAAGGTGGAGCACGCTGATCTGATCGTCTGTATTCTGCTAAAATGAAGGCCACACGAGGACAAGTAGCGGGCGTCTCGGGCATCTGTCGTTGAGAATCGAGGATCAAGATAGATGAGCATTGACGTTGATTCTGGGGGATCACTTGGTGGGACCCACGTCCGCTGATCACGGTCTTGCCATATCTAGTGATTTTCAAATTCAGCACCAACTCTCACCTATTCTAATTTCGTAAAGGAACGACGAGCAAATAGACGTCCAGACGACGACATATCCGATCATACCAAAACACGGGGCTAACCAATAGGCTCAAGAGTCAAGCGAATCTTCTTCATCACGCCTCATGATTTACCACTCACCGCCTATCCGCCTAATCATCGTCCGTAGCGTACGTCAATATTAATTCTGCTTCCGGTGAGTTTCTATGGTACCTATGAAGGGCCGTCGCCAGGATCAAAGCCCTGTCTTAGTTTCCGTCGTATCGTATCATCCTGTATGCCGACCAGTCGGCAGCGAGACAGCAACGGAGTATGGAGCACGCGTGGCCCGTCCAATGATCCTGAGCGCACCGACCTTCTCCAACTCTCACAGCGCGTTGATTTGACATCAATCATACCCACGTTCCGTGAATCCACGATGTCGAATACTCGTATGTAGAACATGGTGTCCGTTGATCGGTTCTTCCAATGGTAATTAATATTCTTCTGAACATAGGAGAGAAATGGAAGAAGAAGAAGGAGAGCCCGCATAAAATGGTGTGCATTTATTATTTTACGTCTCAAGCATTCCGTTTCATCCTTACAACGAGTTAGTAAGTGAGTCCGCGCTATATATGAATTTCAAATTTCACATTCAAGTAAGCGCCTGTGTATCACCGCTGCAAATCAGCATCATCACACATAGACCAATAACACCTTATGTAGCATCGGTATTACGGCGCTGCATCTCGATGGCGCGCGCGCCGGGCGCCCCACGGGGTTGTGGCTAGAGCTACGGTGTTTGCTTACCCCGCAATTTTATTGTATTGCTATCAATCTTGCCACTCTCTCTCTTCACGTTTCATCCATCTAGAATTCCGATTACTTACCTCCGCGCAATCTGGGAAGGCGATTAACTAATGGGTTATGTGCTACTTCCAGGCTGCGGATGCCGCTGAGCGAATACCAGCTTTGGGTTAGTTGCAATGTTGTTTAGCTACTGGTCTACTGGACTGCCTTCAGGGCGTCTCTTCTAAAGGAAACGGGCAGCCGAGAAACCACTTGGACCGGCTATTCTGGCATCGTACACCAGGTGTCGAATATACGGCAAGGATATTAATTGCAAGCGCACTGCACAGGGACCTAGTGAGTATTCCATTCTATCCTGTCGTCCTGTTGTTATGAAATTCAAACACAACGCGTCTCTGAACCTACACGTCCTACTCAGAAAATAATACAGGAATCTTCTTTCAACGGTGTCCTTGGGTCCTCTCTCGATTATACTCCATGCTGTCCCAATCTGTGTCGAGAACAGGATTGACTTGTCATATGGTCTGTTATCCATTATCGTGACTCGGCGGCTTCAGCCACAGGGGTGCGGTCAGTAGACCGTCCTCGAGGAACCCGCAGTCATCGGACAGGACAGCCTTGACTCGAAAACTCTGAACGGTCTCCTGACCTGCGGTCACGGAGTACAGAGTAAACAGACGCCCATCGCACAGACTGTGGTCTCGCGACGTCGACTCGATTCGGGATGCGACGGCTATGGACGGACCCTTCGGCATTCCCTACCCCACTTGGAAGGAACTAAAAGCTAAAATTAGCTTCCTTAAGCAGGGAAGACGCCTTGCCTTTCAGTCTGTATTGGCATTGGCATTTACTTAGTTCGATTCTGCTTTGGTAAAGGACAAACTTACTTACGACGTGCGAGGTTTGGCGGATCCTATTCAGTCCAACGGGCGTTCTTCTGTGTCGAGGAGGAAGGCGGCTTTGTGTTCGGTTCGTCGTTTGCTTCCGCGTTGCCAGTGCTGTGCTGCAGTGCACTGCACCTTGATCTGCACGCGTCCTAGCTTTAGTCTGCTCTGCTCATGTCCTGCACGAGGGATTGAACTGATTATAGTTTATTCGCCCGTTAGCAAGACCGGCTTCAGGCGAACACATCCATCCGTGCATCTCGTATACTAAACTAGAATCTCCCTGGATGTACGAGTGTCTTTCTGTGGCAATATAGATGCTCCTTCGGCCTAAATCCCAAATGTCGATATTCGCCCGTTCGGTCGGCCGCACATAACAGGCTCAGACGACCTCGGGGTGATTGATGATGATACGGTATGTACGGCGAAGTACGGCTATATGACGTAGGTGGACAAGCAACTTGAATGCGAGCACGGGTCTCCACAGCCAGGTTCGCTGTAATCTGGAAGTTTCGCGACGTCTTGGACCAGGTCTAGGTCTGTACAGAATGGTTATCTCGCGAGGTTGATCTGGGTATCCTTTATTCTTCAAATAGGTTGGACCTGAAAGATATATTATTGTAAGAGTCAGATGCACGATGATGCAAATACAAACGTGCTTATCATGGAATACGGAATAGTAGTAATAAGGTCGACACCACTAGTACTCAAGGATTTGTGGATATCTATGGGGGAAGGCGTCATCGTTGTTTGTCGGCATTAATGACATCATTCTTGATCTCGGACGGACACATGCACAGGCAGATCACGCATGCGAACAAAGGCGCTCAGACGGCTGGGATACTTCCGCAAGGGTACGGAATCGGAAATGAGATAGTTCCTTGCACGCATGAATGCAGGACATGAGGCGAAGATGCGGATATCAAGACAGGAGAACTCTTGAGTGCATGCAGTGGGTCGCTTCGCATTCATTCAATTTGAAGACCTATGCGAAACCATAAGTCTCCTTTATCGAATTTAGGAGAAATAATAACAAACAACGATATCTTTCAGGGGACGCTCAAATCTCAGATAATATTAACGATCAAGCCGAGCTGTACATATGTAGCAATTGCATACTGACTCTTTGGCTCCGTGAACACCCTATCTGGCGTCTTTCTATTATAACCATGCGTCCGGAGAAAGATTAAATAGACCCTAGACGGGCGTCTATCACGACTAAAGAGCATGGCCAGGTATCCTCAATATGAGGTAGCGCTTGTCGCGCCCTTGTGGCCGTTCTCGTGACGAAGCCTGAAACAAGAGCGTCGACCCGCACGAGCACAAAAGGCCAACGCGGGGGTTGATAGGTAGCAACGGAATCAAATCGACCCATTATGTAAGCCTAGTGATCGGGGTCTTGATCCGCGTATTTTCTTTTTCCTTTATGTGAGTTTGTTCCTGTTTTTCTGCTCCTTTTACGCGTGTCTACTTATCCGTTCTTCCAGCCGAGCAGGACCATAAAAGACCATACACGGCCTTTTTACGCGTGCTGCTGGATCTCTTTGAATCTGGCTAAGTCGACTCGGCAGCCCGAATCGATCGCATCAAGCAGAATACCGAGGTTTCTCAGATGTGTTGTGTTTCATATTTATTTGTTTTCGCCAGGGCATACCGGATGTACCTTTTCCTTTATACACCCGTGGAGACAAACGCGTATCTAGCGTGCTATGGAATGATCTCGGGAATAAATGCACATGGTAATCGACAAGTAGTCTAGGAGGACATGTGTTTCTTAATTTTTTTCACGAGTCGGCTTGACGATGTGGTATCGGTCCGCTCCGGCCAACGACACCCCGACGGATCGTAAAGATTCCGGAACAACAACATACGACCGAGCATGAATGTTCTACAGTACCGAGTAAGCTGTTGTTATCCGGTCATTTCTCGTACTTTCCTTCTTCTTCCTTTTGCCGTTCATTCGCCTGCCACATGTTGGACAAGTTTCGCGTTTTCCGGTGCTTTTACAGTATTCATTTCATTTCGTTTTTAATTGCGACAGCTGCGCGTGCTTTTACTGTAACGGTATCTGAAACGACGGAGATGGCTTGTGACATCGCACCGGATGAAGGTAATGGTATTTACGCAAGAAGGGCGATAGTAATACTAATGATATGCAATGTCGTGGGTGCCGTGAACTTCCAACAGATGTTTATTATTCATTTCAACGGACATTCTGACATACGTATCTAGGGACCTTATTCGTGCATGTTAAAGACCAGCGGTTTGACTACATCCTGACTTTGTGATTGTTTATGAAATGGACACCCCTTCATCCTATGGACTCGGCAGCAACGCTGAATGTAATATTACTTCTCAGAGACTTCGCGTCGTGAGGAGAGTCGACAGACTTTGAAAGGTTGGTGTTGCTACTCTCTCAGTTGGAACGCAGCTTAAAGACTAATGAGCCATCTCATTGGTTCACGATGTCTTTCATACCGGGTGTGTCGTCCGTCTCCTCCCATGTGTATCGGGAAGACACAAGAATACACACGCTTGCGCCAATAGAAGATCATAAAGTGCGCGCAATTCGGATGGTAACGGAATTGGATATCAGGTCCTCATTTTCCTCTATACAAATTTCGGGTCGTTGCATGCTCTCAAGCCTGATGGTGCAATGCACACCATCAACGATTGGGTGTGAGGATTTTTACGTTCTAAGATGTAACCTCATGATCGCTGATAATGATATCGACAGCTGGTCCTCTACTTTCCCTTTTCCTCCAGGTTCTGGACGGAGCGTGAGGAATTAGCGGATGTTATGACGGATGTGGAAATCGAACCAACTCGATATCGGTACGAACATCCGCTGGGGCCTGCGATTCTGGTCCGGTGGCCGTGGAACGTTTGATTGGCCATCTATCTTCTCGCGACCTATTCACTAGGTGCTGTATGCTGTACTGTTCGGCCTTGGTCTGGATGCCCCTCGGACTTACTCTAACCTTGATCCGCAGGGCCGAGATTCGGTACTAGTGGTGAGAAGCATTCAATTGCATTGCTAAATTCAAAAGCATTTCCCTGGGGCTCGGTCTTTTAGAAGGAATCTCCTGGATGGTGAGAGACTCGTGAAGTGACTACCGATCGGATGGGTCTTGTGGATTTAACAAAGTAGAACAATGCTTTCTCCGCAAAGGAACATGGTAGACTATTTCTGCTAATCAAGGTAAAGTCCGCTCCAAAGGAATCCTTCCTTTGTCTTCCTGCATTGATAACTGTTCTCTACGGAGGTGTTCTCTGAGTCTGCGGTGTTTAACCATCTCTCTTATACACCGGCCGTAAGAAGAGCGGGGCATAAGCAGGACACCGCTTAAAAGCCGCTATCATTCTGGACGTAGTCTTTGCATGTCTGTGCTCTCTTTGCTTCCTGTCGCTAAATACGTATATCGGAAGGTTGTCTATACAACAATAACAATGGGAAGGGGGAAGATAATTGATTTACGAATTCGAAGTTGACGTTCAAACGCACGTGTGTTCACTATATTGTCGGACTTCGACTTCATTATGTTCACTAATGCTTCCTTCGAATCGTATTCAAAGGTAGCAGAACTACCACTTTCTAGGAGAGTTAGATACAAACCGTTCGGTCCAATATCGTTGGATATCGGTCCGAGCAGATAATTACAGAACTCACGGACGTGGCTTCTTTGATTTCGGGCGGCGACCCGTTTGTTTACTCTTCAAGAAGCACAACTGAATTGATTCTATTTTGACTATTGTATGTAGCAGAGGCGCGAACGGAGCCGTGGGTCAGGTAAAGGAGGACCTGATCCCTTGCATGTGCATTTAGTTTGGTGGTACAAATAGATGCGGAGTTTGTCCGAACCCTCGTATCTCCCACTGGCCAGGTGGCAGCTGTCTACTCTGGGATTGAACCGATAACGGAGCTGAGATGGCGTCCTTATATTCAACAGGGATGCAGCTGACTAGACATCGAGAAGATGAAGGTAATGTGATACTGTACATTTCCCTTGGGTGAGAGGTTGATGTTAGTGATCTTTTCGTTTCAGTGATTCCCAGCGTGTAGCGGTACGCCTTCTATCTTCATTCAAGGGCCAAAAACTCAAATGCACACCGATAATCTTCAGTACTCCGGCTATCTTGGCCCTGCTGATCTTTCACTAATCAGATGCGGCGCCAGTGCTCCTGTATTATGCTTTGGCGTTCAATATCTGGATTCTCGATCACGCGACTTCTATTTTAGTGGCAGCGACAAATATAGATCCTGAGCCGGTGGCCTCCGTCCAGAGTCCTATTGTCTGTCCTCTCGACTGACTCGATTCGACTGGTCAATGATATTATTCTGCTGTACAGAATGCACCAAGGTGCAGTGAACTCGGCTCAACAAAATTTAGAGACCTTCCCCGCGAACCACTGGCCTATACATCCGTCTTGCGGCCTCTCTACATTGCCTTTACCCACACTAAGTCGTCTTCTCAGATGGTTATCGGCCACAAGGCATCGCAAAGCTATTTTTAGTCTCAGTCTAACTAGCGAGGCGCGTTCAAATCTCTCATCGAGTTCCGACAAATGTCTTCCCAGCTCACGAACCTCTGTGGCTCGAAGCTAATATCTCAAGGGCTTTCGCTCCGGAATTCCGCGCCGACTTCAGACTTCCACCGCTTCCGTGCTCGTCTTCTGTTCAGCAGGTCTAGACTAGAAGCCGTTTATTCGTGGCTAGCTGTAAAGCGTGGGTGGATATACGCAACGTACTGTTTCGCGTGAGATCGAAATCATATCGGCTTGCGACATCGCACCGGATGAAATAAGTGGTATTTACGCAAGAAAGGTGGTAGCAATGACAATGCGCTATGTCGTGAGTCGCAAGGGTTCTCGTTCGTTCCAACAGGCATTCTGACATATATATGTATCTAGGGACCTTCTTCGCGACGTATAGACGCAAGCGATTTGACAACATTCTGACTCCATGATTGTTCAAAAAGTGAATACTCCCCTTCATCCTATGGATTCGACAACGACGTAGAACGCAATAATACTCTTCAGAGAATCCACGTTGCGAGGAGAGTCGACAGACTTTGAAGAGTTGGCATTGCTTCTCTATCATCTGGTACGAAGCTTAAAGACTAATGAGCCATTTCATTGGTTCACGAAGCCTTTCATATCAGATAAATGGTCCGTCCTTTCCCATGCGTATCGAGAAGACATAAACATTCTTACACCTACACGAGCAGAAGATCATCAAACGCTCCGAACTTGGGTGGTAAGGGATTAGATTTCAAGTCCTCATTTTCCTCTAGAAGGTCGTTTACAGACTTCGGACTGCTGCATGTTCTCAAGCATTCTGATGGAGCAATGCACTCCATCAACGATTGGGTGTGAGGATCTTTACGTTCCAAGACATAACCTCATGATCGCTGATAGGAATATGAACAATTGGTCCTCTGCTTTTCTCCTTTCCTCCAGGTCCTGGAGGGAGCGTGAGGAATAAACGGATGTAATGACGGATATGGAATCTCACCCAACTCGATATCGGTACGTACATCCGCTTGGTCCTGCGAATCTCGTTCGGTGGCCGCGGAATTGTTGATTGGCCATCTATCGTGTCCGAACCTATTCACTAGGTACTGTACTGTTCGGCCTTGGTCTGGATGCCCCTCGGGACCTACTCCAACCTTGATCCGCAGGGATGGGATAATATTAACATGGTCCTTTCGGTGCTAGTGGTGAGAAACAGTCTATTGCATTGCTTGTCTCAGGAGTGTTTCCTTGCGGCTCGATCCTTTAGAAGGATTGTCCTGGGCAGTGAGAGACTCGTGGAGAGACTACCGAGCGGATAGGTCTCGTGGACATAACAAGCTGAAACAGAGCTTTTCCTTCAAGGGAAAATGGTGAATCCTGTCCGATCTGACTCTTCGCTGTAGGACATGATTTGAAATGCATACTGCACGACGGAAGTATACTCGGCGACGTTTGCGAGGTTTTGGGAGTGAGCATTCCGAAAGCACCTTTTAGTCCGACGAAGACTTGCGGAAAAAAAAAAAAAAAAAAAAAAAAAACTGCCAATCATAGCGAAGTCCGCTCCAATCTCATCTCTTCGTTGATTTTCTGCATTGATGGCTATGCTTTACAGAGGTGTTCTGGGTCTGCGGTGTTTAACTATCTTTATTACGCACGGTCCGCAAGAAAAAGCAAGTAACCGCTTAAAGCCCGCGTTTGTATTCTGAACATGGACTTTGTGTGTCATACGCGTTCTATTTCCTGCCATTGAATAGGTCTAGTAGGAGACTGCTAACTTAATAGCAATGGGAAGATAAACGATTTACGGGCGGAGTTTGGTACGTGGGTATTCAAAAGTACGTGTTTTCACTATATTATCGGACTTTAGAGCTTTATTATGTTCACTAACGCTTCCATCGAATCGTATTCAAAGGTCGCAGAACTATCGCTTTCCAGGCGGAGTTCTATTGAGGTACGAACTCTTCGATCCAATATCGTTCGATTTCGGTCCGAGCAGATAATTACAGAACTCACGGACGTGGCTTCTTTGATTTCGGGCGGCGACCCGTTTACTCTTCGAGAAGCACGACTGAATTGATCCTGAAATGACCATTGTATCTAGCAAAGGCTCAAGCGGAGCCGTGGGTCAAGCAAAGGAGGGCTTGTTCCCCTGTATGTGCATTTAGTTCGGTGGTACGAATAGATGCGGAGTTTGTCCGAATCCTCGTACCTTCAACTGGTCAGCTGCCCGTCGTCTACTCGTCTGAGATCGAATGGATAATGGAATTGAGATAGTGCGCTTACGTTCCTAGAAAAGGTGCTAGGCCGGACGGTGGTGGAATATAATGTGGTACATCCCTCTTGAATGAGAAGTCAATGCTGGTGGCTCTTCTATCTTCGCATTGAGGAAGAAAATTCAACCGAATACCGTCAAGCCTGGTCTTCAGTATTTCGGCCACCTTGGTCCTTCTTGACTTTCTTGCATCAATTGCGGCGCTACTTCCGTATCTACCATGTGGTTCGTGTTCTACGTCCGATTACAAGGTTCTCGGCCAATCGTCTTCCATTTAAATCGCGGAGACAAATATTGATTCTGAGCCAATACTCTCATCGCAGTCCTACTACTTGACTATTCTCCCACTCGACTTGAATCGATTCCGCTAGTCAAGCACATTGTTCAGCCGTATGGTAGGCACCAAGGTACTGTGAATGTGATTCGGCTCAATTTTCAAGAGCTCCTTCGTTTCGGGCTGCCGACATGTTCTGCAATCACGTGTGACGGCCTTGCCCACACTAAAGCATCTTCTCAGATGGTTACCGTCCACAAAGCATTGCAAGAGCTATACTTGGACTTTGTCAAAATAGCAAGGCACGTTTGTGTCTATTATCGAGTTCTGAGAAGTGTCTCGCTGCCGTTCGAAGATCTCTGAGTCTCTGCCGAAATTCAAATCCCAAAGGTTCTCGCTGTGGCCTCCCGTGCTGACCATCGGATCTGCATTGCTTCCGTGCTCGTCTTCTTGCTGTTCTAGACTAGAACTCGTCTACTCGCGGCTTGTTGCATAGTGTGGGTGGACATACAGCGCGCACTTTTCGTGTGGGATCGCAATCTTAGCTAAGACTCCGAATTTGTATGATTTTACTTTACCATGAGGCGCATTTGCTTTCTTCCGTGCAGAATCCTCGATGCTGCCAATTACTGTCTGGATGCACTGTCTCGGCTCCGAGAAAAGGCTTTGAATGCTGAATCCCGGACTACAGGATACGGATCAGGATAATCCCTCTTTGCCTTTGGTTCCTGATCCTTGACTATACACCCCGCAATCAACTGCGTTTCGGGTTTGTTTAGTTGTTTTTGCGTCTTTGGCTCGACGTTTCTCTGATTTTGCTCACTGCAATATCGCCATTTCGTGGATGACCTAGACGCTCGCTCAATGACTTGAACAGTGGCTGTGAGCTGTGAGCACTTTTCTCACTTTCTCAGAGCTTTCTGATCATACAGTAAATCGTCTGCCCAAACTGTCCATTTGACAGTGTCATCGAAAACAGAGGCGTCTAACAACGTAGATTCGGTTTGTCCCTCTTGGGTGACCACTGAGGGCAAACGTAACTACGCAAAGTTTTTGCAGAAAAAGCGAGGGCTAGTGAGATTTCTTTGAAAATGTGCTAAAATACAGATGTTTGCCGTGCAGACGAAAAGAATGTGCGAGAGGTCTACAGGGACGTCCATGCTAAGGAAATCGGAAGAACAAGTCAGTGCCCCGACAGGAAGTCATCAAAGAATAGGAAACGTACTAATGGTCCAGGAAGGCAGAGAGTCCACGAGCGACTGTTTATATTTATAGAAACCCGATGGGATGCTGTTATCATCCATGCTGAAAGTCGAAGATGCAAGGGGCCTAGCCTGAGGGCCAAGGCAGAGACGGCGTCGAGCAGAGCTATAAAAAAGCTCGGCTGAAATATACAGCACGCTGAGCGGGCGAACAAGCTGCTCCGTGATCACCGTGATCAACTGAACTCTGATATCACCCCGTCCCTTCCTTCCTTCCTTCCTTTCTCGAGGAGATGATTAACCGCTCTGTGCGATGCTGCGAAGAAGTGAGCATATGTATGTATGGATGCATCCTTCCGGCCCACAAATGGCTTAATTGACTGTATTTCGACTTGAATCAGTATTCTACACTTGATTACTAGAACCATATCATTCTATCATGCACATGCATATTAACGCCATACAGAGCGGATCCGGACAACTTAAGCGTCAGAGAGGCCTGAGGCCAAAGTCCGGATAGTTTTTTCACGTCGAGAAGGCCTGAGGCCAAAATCCAGACAAATTTTACCAAAAACGGCGAGGCCTGAGGTTATCCGGATAAAATGAACCCGTCAGGGCCTGAAAACATCCGGATAACGACCCTTCATCGCGGCCTCAGGCCTCTATAGGGATATCCGGGGGTTCCTGGGTCATCCCACACGGAGCTCTTTCGCGCCAAACACTGGTATCGAGGTTTCCTATATTGGTCTCGACTGAAGAGAAGTTCCTGGTCTTTCTTGTCCATGAGACCTCGGTGGAGATTTTGGGTCATGTCTAGACAGAACTTCCTCGTGTTTTCGTTTGATGTGGCAACAGATACCGATTTCGATTTTGATGGGTTCTGAAGAGAGGACGAGTGCTCACCGAACTATAAAATGATCCTCGAGGAGGAGCAGGTTCAAGCCACCTCGAATCCTTGTTCATTTACTCACTACTACCGTACGTGCACGATTTCGTCCGCATTGGGAGATCATGTTGACTGACGTTTATCCCACCATACCAGATGCAAAAACAGTTGGGTACAGCTTTCACCAGTCTTCTTGAGGGTAATGGCTGGCAGAAGCTCTCGAGACCTAGCGTCCCTCGTGGCGCGACTGCAGTCCCCAGGAGCTCGACTGCCGCCGCGAGGATTGGTCTTCGCCTCGACTACGACAATTACATTGAGAAGGGCGACGACAAGGTCAAATGGCACCAGTTCAAACTCCAGGTGAACGCAGGCGACACGATCCCCAATGCGTTCAAGAATGTTGTGAGGGAGCGAACACGAATATCCGAGAGGAAAACTCTCTATTGTTTTGTTATACAGTTTTTACAGCGGTTTTATAATACTGAAGGGATCTGAGACATAAGTCGGGATAGAACGGTAAAGAAATAGAATGGTAATACAATTCAAAAAGCGAAAGAGAATTGACAAACAAGAATGACAAGCACAAAACCGAAAGAATGCAAATGATTAATAAATACCATATATTCATTCCAAACGGCAAGTGAAACAACTCGATCGGAACTTCGACAGTTTGATAATCCAACACTCCCCCTCAAAGTGTGCGAAGTCCGAGTTCCGAAGCAAAATGTTTGACTTTGAAAGATGGCAGAGGTTTTGTAAATATATCGGCTGTCATGTCCTCGGTAGGACAAAACACGAGTCGAATTTTCTTTTCCTCGATGAGCCATCGAATGAAGTGATATCGAACATCAATATGTTTTGTTCGAGCGTTGAACTGACGTTCTTTGGTAATGGAAATCGCGGATTTGTTGTCAGAAAAGATGGTTGTTGGTTGAAGAGACGTCTTGAATAATTGATAAACAAGTTGGCGAAGCCAAATTGCCTCTTTGGCTGCATGGGTGGCGGCAATGTATTCGGATTCGGCTGTAGAAAGCGAGACGATTTCTTGTGTTTTCGAATACCACGATATGGCTCCTCCATTCAGAATAAATACATTACCAGAAATTGCTCGACGTTCTTCCTGCATGCTTCCATCTGCGTCCGTAAAGCCTTTCAATTCATGTCCTTGAACTCCTCCGTAGGTCAACCAAAGATTTCTGGAACCTTTTAAGTACGCGAATACACGTTTGACGGCCTTCCAATGATCTGGCCCAGGGTTCACGGAAAACTTGGATAATAGCGTTACAGTAAACGCTATGTCGGGCCGAGTTGCTAAAGCCGCGTACATTAGGGACCCAATCGCCTCTCGATATGGTACGTCCCGCATGGTGCCAAGTTCTTCGGCTGAGTGTGGAGAATGCGAAGAGGTTAAACGAACATTTGGGTCCATGGGACTGGACAGCGGTTTTAGCTCATCAAAGTTAAATCGACGCAAGATAGCATCGATGTAGGCCCGTTGAGAAAGAGAAAGGCTTCGATTTTCGCGATTCCGAATGATTTCAATTCCGAGCAGCCAGTGAAGTGATCCAAGGTCAGTAATGTCGACATATTCTTGAAAGCGTTGTCAGTCGGCGGTGTCGTATCTGAAGGTGCTACAGATGTCCGTCCTACTAAGGGTGCTGAATGTATGAAGGGACCTCCAAAAATGGGATGCCGACGCTATCAGACTCTCAAAGACCTACTACCCGGCAGGTGCCAGGAACCGTCGGAGACGTAATGGATGGGTCTAGGGATGCCGCTGGATAAAGGGAATAGGATAACAGGACCGCCGCTTGAGAGGGGGGATCACAGGGGGCTGCCGACGTGGTATAAACTCGGCCACAGGAAGGTATGAAGTGTATAAGATGAATATAAAGGATAAAATGGAGTGAGTGGCTGGAGAAGGCGCCGCTGGGTCGTCTGATAGGATGCCTGGGTCGTCGGATGGCCGCCGACGTCAAATAGAGGGGCGCCGGATCACTGAACGTCAGAGCGGCAGAGGTGTACCGGAGGCGGCGAAGGCAAGTAGAATGTGGAGTCAAACAAGAGGAGATGTCAAGGATAGTATATAGTCAAGAGGGAGGCTCAGTACATGAGGGGAGACTCAGAGTGAGGGATATCTCGAACTCTGGTGCTCGGTCTGGTACATGCTCTTAGAATCCTTGCTAGGCTTGGAATCCTTTCGTCTACAAGCTAGTATAAGCTCTATATATACTCTACTGCTGTCGCCGACACATCCTACTGTCTGACAACATCTCCTGAGTCATCTGGGTCGCCAAGGGCCGCTGCCGGAGCGCCCAGGTGAAATCTGAGAGCGGCAACGTGAGGGGGGCATCCAATAGCATGGAATATCGAGTATCTGCAATAATACGGGCGCCAGCGGAGTTGGGCTTGGCGGCGCGAGTCGGTGGCTTGGCACGCCGATGTACCACATGCCTACCTTCCATACATGGTCTAATGGGGGCCGCCGCGTTGGGGGGAAGTCGGGAAACATCGGAACCGATGATCGGAGGCTGATATCGCGTATATGAGACAAAGGGCGCATCAGCCGATGTCCCTGAGATGTCCGATGCATCGGCGGCACTCAATACAGAGTGTGGGCGATCCCTAGTGACTAATATGAGTGGCCGGAGCGGCAGTGCTGTGGGGGACTGCCGGACTGGTGGCAGATACATCGTAATGAGGCATGTAAGCACATATGACAATATATAGCTCCCTAGACAATGGGGGACTGCTTGGTAAGCTGTAGGAGGCGTCGGCGAGGGTACCTGAGGATGTCTGAGTGTCCGCCGCATTGATCGGCGCCAAGGAGGGCCGACTCGGAGGCATCCAGAGTCGCCGCACGGCTGTACGTATGGTAAATCATAAGATCGGCGGCACGTAGTCACTGAGGGATGTGTCCTATAGTGCCTGGTGCTGGGTAGGAGCTGTCGGCGGACCTGTCTGAGTGTTGGGGAGCCATCGGCGGATCGATTTGGGTCATAGGAGGGCGCCGCAGTACAGTACGTGTGCTGGAATCAATGGATACGTGCTCAAATGATGTCCTGAGTGCAATAGGAGTGTGCCCTCACACTCTCAGGTGTCGGCAGTGCTGGGATATGGTATCTGCAGTAAGAGGGAGCCATAGTATGAGTGTACTGGCACAGGAGGAGCCAGTGCGCTACAGCGTTGCTTGAACCAAGCTATCTGTTCGCCACGTGTTCCAGCAATAGTAAAGTCGTTGACATGAATCACCACAATAAGAATTTTGTCTTTGTTGTGGAGGAAGAAAGCCCCGAGGTCGGCATCCGAGCAGGTAAATCCCAATTTATTACAAAGGATCCACGTGACTTTTTGATACCATTTTCGTCCAGACTGCTTAAGGCCATATATGGGTTTCTTCAGCTCGTATACCTCGGTTTTGCTCCTCGCATATCCTGGTGGCGGCCTCATGAATATGTCCTCTCCGTCATCAAATTGGCCATTTAGGTAAGCACTTTTAACATCAATTTGTTCCAATTCGAGGTCGTAAAGTGCTGCCATGGCCAGGACGGCTCGGATAGTAGAAAGTTTCGCGACAGGTGCGTATGTTTCAAAAAAGTCGACTCCTGGGACTTGACTGAAACCCTGTGCCACTAACCTTGCTTTATATCGTATAGGCTTCCCAGCAGCGTCCTTCTTCACCTTGAAGACCCACTTGGAACCTACGATGTTGGTTCCTTTAGGTACGTGGTCGCGTTTCTCCCATGTACCAGCTGATTCTAATGCGTGTATTTCTTCTTTCATAGCTTGCTCCCACAGTCTCCATTCGGGGAGTCTTTTCGCTTCTGATAGGGAGTGTGGTTCAACGACGTCCACGTCGTCCATAGCGGCCATGAACGCATACTCCTCATCGTAGTCGTCCACCCTCTCATCAATCACATCCGCAGCCGCAGCTACTGCTGCGCGCATGCCCCGTGGCAGACTCCTATCGGATCCCTCGCCGGCCAATACTCTCCTAACGTATGGAGAGGGTTTCTTAATGCGTTTAGAAGAGTTCTCGTTGTCCTCATCGACGATCGTCTTGGATTTGTAAGTCTCTTTTTCTTCGTTTTTGTTTTTCTCGCTAGGGGTCTCCTTTTCTTCCTCCCTCTCAAGACAAATCGATTTGACGTCGCTCGGCGAAAAGTATACGCTTCGTTCCACGGTGAGTGATTTGTTTTCTGGCCAATATATGCATGATCCGTTCGATGCTGAATCATATCCAACCCATCTGCCCTCACGGACTCTTTTGTCCAATTTGGATCCACTAGTGTCGTGTACCCAGACTCGAGAGCCCCATTCGGGCAATCCCTTCAAGAAGGGTTTCTTTCCGTAAAGCGCCTCGTATGGCGTTTTATTTCCTAATGGTCTGGTAACAACACGATTCTTCAACCATGCTGCATGCTTGCAGCATTCGGACCACAAGTTCTTCGGCAAAACGCTGCTATGCAGCATTGAACGCATTTTCTCGCCAATTGTCCTATTGACTCGTTCAGCAACTCCATTGTGTTCGGGAGTATCATGAACGGTGAGCTTCTGTTCTGTTCCCTGAGATTTGAGAAACTCAACAAAGTCTTTCCCAGTGAATTCTCCCCCTCGATCGGAATGAAGTCTTTTTATTTTAACGCCATGTTGCGTTTCGGCCCACTTAGCAAACGTTTTGTACGAGTCGAAAGCGTCTCGTTTCGATCGTATGATTGCCAGGTATGTAAATCTTGTGGCATCATCTGTAAATGACACATAGTAACGTTTGCCTCCAATCGATTGGACAGGTGAGGGTCCCCAAAGATCGGTATGAATTTCATCACCGAAATTTTCTGCTAACTTGCTAGATCGAGCTTTTGTTATCTGGAATCGAGTAGCACGGCCATATAAACATGAATCACATGTTTTGGGCGCAGGTACTGACTGGTCTAGCTGGATTCCTTCAACAAGACCCTTCGTTATCAACTGGGTGGCAGATTTGGGCGATATATGGCCCAATCTCGCGTGCAACTGATCGACAGTGAGTTTCTGCCTCTCATCTTCATCATTGATCAAGTATGTAGCAGAATCGACGTTGAAACGATATAGACCACGTTCAGTACGAGGTATGTCTGCGATTTTCCTTCCTTCTGGATCGATAATGATGCATTTTGCGTTTCCAAAAGTCGATTCGTGTCCCATTAAATTGAGACGGCCCACTGAAATTAGGGTAGATGTCACTCGAGGTGAGTACCACGCATCCTTCAATTGTATCTTTGACGCTGAATCTCCATTCGGTAGTTCTATCTCGATAGTTCCTTCTCCAACAGCGTGGAACGGCTGTCTATTCGCTGCGCGAAGTAACTTCGGCGGAACGGTATGAAACGAGATAAAATCAGATTTATTTGGAGAAAGGTGACGTGTACTTCCAGAATCAATGATAACTTGACTAATTCTTTCTTCTTCCTCGGGTGTATCCTCTGTCACTTTGGCTGAGAGCTCGACCATAGGATAGTCGTTTTCGTCTTCATCAAACCAGTCTTCGAAACCAGGTGGGCACTCGACACCTTCTTTCACATCCTCATCTACTGCAGCACACCAATCCGATTCGTCCTCAGAATCCACAGTTACGTTAGCAGACTCTTTCATGTTTCCATCCTTCGATTTAGGCTTTTCTGTCTCAGGTGGTGAGTTGTTCATTTCGCGTTTTGGTCCACTGTAAGATTGATCTTTTCTTTCTTTGAGCTTCTTACAGTTCTTGACAATGTGCCCTGGTTTGTGGCAATAATGACACGTCCTCGTTTCCTTTCGAGGTCGTTCCTCAGCAATGAGGGATACTTCCTTGCCTTTGGTATCTCGTTTTTGGTCAGTTTTTCGTCTTTCACGTTCTTTCGACTCTCGTTCGGATTCGACTGATATGAGATGGATTAGAGCGTCTGGATCGATGGCTCAGATTTTTCGAATGGTTTCCTGGGAAATTTGGCCACCATAAAACGAAATTGCATGACTTGCTGCTACTTCAGCGGCCGAAACTTGGGTCGAAGCGTACTTGGCCAATCCAGGAGGAATGGAGTTGATGATAGTCGACCTGTAAGCATCATCGTCGATTGTTACGCCGCATGCTGCTAATGTTTGCTTTTTGAGGCGTAATTCATTCAGGAATTGCTTCACATTCGCTCCTTTGGGGCATTTCGACTCCATGAATTCGTTTTTCAACGAGGTTTGTGCAAACATCGATTTGTCGGTATATTCCTGAACTACTAATCTCCATTTCTCAGCAACTGTACGACATGTCAAGATTCAGACAATAGTCGTATCAGGGAGCTTCGAGGTAAGCAAATAATTTGCTGTATCTTCGTCTTTGTCCCATGCATCCTGACGAATTGACAATGTTAGATCGTCATCGTCATCGTCATCAGCTGGAGGAACCCCCGGGGATGGTGGAAGAGGCGGTAGGCTTTCTATAGGCGGTTCAGGCTGGGGCGGCGGAGCAGTCGCTGCTCCTCTGCCTCTGCCCCTACCTCGACCAGAACGCGTTTGGATTCCCTCAGGAGCGACAGGAGGCGGTTGAGGGGCTGGTGCAGAGCCCGTCAAGCCCAAATTCGGCCAACCCAAGGGGCCGAATGACTGAGCTGAAGGCTGGATAGTCGGGGGAACAGCTGCAGCCGCTTCAGGACGAGTGGACGACCCATCAAAGTGGTCCCAAACTCGTTTGGCACGTACAGCGGCCTCAAGACGTATAGCGAATATCGTCCAATTCTCCCCACTAGGCTGTAAAGACGGCACGGACTTCAGTTCGTCCAATGACAAGGACATATCGGTGAGTTTCTCCTTTTCTCTGTAGCGGTCTCAGGCGCTAACACTCGGAATATTGCTTTGATTGAAAAATAGCGGACTCTGGCGCACGATCAAGCAAGGCTCATAACCTGTTGTGAGGGAGCGAACACGAATATCCGAGAGGAAAACTCTCTATTGTTTTGTTATACAGTTTTAACAGCGGTTTTATAATACTGAAGGGATCTGAGACATAAGTCGGGATAGAACGGTAAAGAAATAGAATGGTAATACAATTCAAAAAGCGAAAGAGAATTGACAAACAAGAATGACAAGCACAAAACCGAAAGAATGCAAATGATTAATAAATACCATATATTCATTCCAAACGGCAAGTGAAACAACTCGATCGGAACTTCAACAGTTTGATAATCCAACAAAGAATTGGAGGGAGAAGCAGATGAAGGGCACGCATGCTGTGATGGCGAAGGTTGAGATTAGGGAAGGCGCCGACAAGGACGAGATCGAAGCGGTGTTGACGGAAGCTACTAAAGATGTCCGAGGTGTCTAAGCCCCATGCCGCGTTGCCGGTCCAAAGATGTTCCGTCCGTCCCGTTATTCCAATATGATATATACAGGCATTTACTGGTCCTTTAAACAGTACCCTTCCTTTGAACACCCTACATTTACTCACTCAAACCTCCAATTTGCAACTTGAAATTTTTATCATAGGTGGACAGAATACACATGAGTAATGCTGCGAAATTTCAGCAAATTACTATGACCCGTTAAATACAGAGAAATTATTTACTGCTGAATTTCAGTGAAACTCAATGAGAAACAATGAATCAGATGCATTTTGCTATTCATTCATGCCTTGAGCATGGCTCAAAAGCAGATATATCAGTACTCCACTACTGCAAGTACATGCAGCCTAGTTTTTGTGGCGAAAGAGCTATCCAATGAATTAATAGAAGGCATACAATAAAGGTGACTTGAAAAGCGTGACAGGCAGACTTATCAACATTATTATGTAATCGGGCGGTTCTCATCTCGCGAATATGCACTAGCATGACACTTATGTCACAAGGTGTTCAAAGGAGTTAATTTCGTGACATTTACCCTACTTTTTTCACACGCACAATTTGATTTTTCCTGCACATTTTACAGCTCAAAAAAATTTCAGCATATAGCCTCCATAGCAGACTACTCAGATATGTAATTAGATTTTTTTTAAAATGTTTGTGGTGTTGTGTACGAGTGGATCTGTATTGGGTGTTCAAAGGACCGGTAAATGCCTGTATGTAGTTGTAAGCTTATCTCGATCGTTTGAAAGAAGCTCCGAATGTTATCTTATCTCCAGGTCTGAGTGAAGCGTCGGTTAGTTTCGCTCTGCCATGTTCCGCCTTTGGTGTTCCTCCCTACGACTCCTTGCAGCTGGAGTCTCCTCCTCTCTGCGTCGTCCTTGCTGCCCACTCTCTTCTCTCAACCCCTCTTTCACGAGGAACCCCATCACCACCGCGACCAGTCGACTACCTTCTCGTCGACTCTCCAAAATGTTGGACCCGAAGTCTCTCATGGAGGATCTGGAGAGCGAACTCTTCAACTACACTACTGGGCGTTTCCTGTAAGTCTCCTCCATCTTGTCTCGTCTTTGTCTAACTCGTAATGTGACGTTGCTCAGTGCCAACGAAGCCCTTCGCCTCCGAGATCGCAGGCGCGTCTTCGACATCCCCGGACTCTTTAGAATCATCGCTAAGGTACTGTCCTGCAAGACTGAAGAGATCGTCGGCTTTAGAAAGCTTGGAGAGGGTGGCTTCAACCGTACCTTTCTCGTCACCTTAGACACTGGCTTCCAGCTCGTCGCTCGCATCCCGTATCCCATCCTACTTCCCAAGGCGTACGCTCTCGCCAGTGAAGTCGCTACCATGGACTTCCTTCGCTCCAAAGGGCTCCTCATTCCCAAGGTCTACGCGTATTCCTTTACGTCAAAGAACGAGGCCGAGACGGAATACATTCTAATGGAGTACGCTGAAGGCATCGACTTGAGCCAGATATGGTTCGACCTCAAGGAAGATGAAATCATCTCACTTATGGACCAGCTTGTGAAGGTTGAGTCTACTATGATGTCCATCTCTTTCCCCGCTGGCGGGAGCATTTACTACACCAGAGACCTGAAGGAGCTGTCTGGGAACGAGGGCATCCCGCTCGAGGAGGACAATGAAGGCATCCCACTCGACGAGCAGATCGAGAGCATCTCGCTCGAAAAGGAGCGATTCTGTATAGGCCCTGATGTATCGGTACCGCTGTGGTATGGACGAAGGGAACAACTGGACGTATTCCGAGGACCATGTACGTCGCACTTCTCCCATCTCTTCGGCCTCTTCTTAATCAATCGATGACCATAGATGAAGACGCCAAATCGGTGCTGGTGGCGGGAGCCAAGAAAGAGCTCGCCTACCTTGACCAGTTTGGCTCACTGAGGGCACCTTATCAACGCTTCCGAAGGGAGTACTATAACTACGAGAAGCAGTCACCGTCGGATCACGCCAATAACCTTCGTCGCTATCTCTGTCTCGCACCGTCGCTCGTGCCAGACAACGACTCCCAAAACACTTTCTGCATCCGCCATCCCGACCTCACCGATAGCAATCTCAAGATTTCGATAGATTCCAGCGGCTTGCAGATCCTTAGCGTGTTGGACTGGCAGTACGCTGTTGTCCTACCCCTCTTCCTCCACGCCGGTATGCCCGACGTCATCCAGAATGAAGAGGATGAGGTCTCTCGAGGGATGGTCAAGCCTAAGCTACCGGACGACTTCGACAAGCTATCAGAAAAAGAGCAAGAATGGGAGATGGAGCTCCTCCGTCGTCGTCTTGTTCACTATCATTACAACCTGAGCACAGCCGCGTACAACAGGATCCACCACAAGGGTCTGGTCTATCCGTTGAATACTTTCCGTCGCCGCATCTACAATCATGCAACTGCTGTGTGGGAGGGTGAGACAATCAAGTTGCTGTATGCGCTGATGGATATGGTGTGTGGCTGGGCGAGTTTCGCGAAAGACGGCACGCCATGTCCGGTGGTGTTCACAGAGGACGAGAAAGCTGCAGCGGTTCAGCTGTATCAGGCACTGGCAAACGCAGAAATGGGTGAGAGGATGCTGATGGACAGAGTCGGCTACGCGGAGGAGACCTGGGTGCCCGTCGCTCACTACGAGAAAGCCAAGGCGTTCGGTCAGCAGATGAAGCAGATGACATTGAAGGCATGTGCGGAGGACGAAGAGGCAACGGAGGAGACGTACGCTGTGATCGAGACGAACTGGCCCTTGGACGATATGGACGAAGAGGAGTTAGAGGAGTACAAGTAAGGAATCGACCTGTACATCCATTCTGCGATATTATTATCTATCTGCTGTTGAATTCATCATCACTCAGGCTCTTTCGCAAGGACTGTCAACGGAAACTTCTTTTCGACGAAGGACACGTTCGTCGACGTTGTTCTTTGGCTTGTTAATATCGCGAATGTTCAAATGAGGCGCACTTGTCCACTTTCCAATGAGCTATACTTGTTAGTTCTCATTCGAAGACGGAGCTTATATCTCAGTTCCATCCCACCATTCGTGTCAGTGGATAGAGGGTGTATCGTGGTATGGGACTCGACTCCAACTTCAAGGAAACCCAATAGAAAAATCAGTCGTTCCTCATATGTAATGCTGACATCTAAAAGCTTTACCGTCCTTCGTGCACTGAGCCTTGTACGATTTCAGCAAAGAAATAACACAACGTTCTCTGCTTCAACAACTATTTTTGAGATTGCTGGTTATGCTTTGCCAGGTCTATCTCTGACCGATATTTGCCTTGGTAGTGCGTCATATCTTGCGTCCCTGCTGTTGTCCTTACTAAGTCTCATAATTCTTGGTTCTTGTCGTTAGGCCACATCGGGTGGATTGTTTCGACAGTGTTTGTTGGTCCAGTTCACGACCCAGCTACTACCAAAGTCTCATCACGAACGTACCGAAGGCGATCGCCCTATATTGGATTCGCGCTATCATTTCCATTTTAATTGCAACAGCTGCGCGTGGTTTTTCTTTCTATAACGGTATTTGAAACGACGGAGATGGCTTGCGACATCGCACCGGATGAAGTAAATGGTATTTAAGCTAGAAAGGCGATAGTAATACTAATGGTATGCAATGTGGTGAGTGCCTTCCAACAGATCTAGATGTTTATTATTCATTTCAACGGACATTCTGACATATGTATCTAGCAACCTTCATAGACGCCAGCGATTTGACAACATTCTGACTCCATGATTGTTTATGAAGTGAATACCACTTCACTATCTGTACTCGGTAGCAACGCTGGATGGAATATTACTTCTCAGAGACTTCGGGTCGCGAGGAGAGTCGACAGACTTTGAAAAGTTAGTGTTGCTTCTCTGTCAGCTGGAACGAAGCTTAAAGACTAATGAGCCATCTCATTGGTTCACGAAGCCTTTCATAACAGGTATGTCGTCCGTCTCTTCCATGTGTATCGAGAAGACACAAAAATACACACTCTGCGCCAGTAGAAGAGCATAAACCGCGCTCGATTCGGATGGTAATGGGTGTGAGGATCTTTACGTTCTAAGATGTAACCTCATGATCGCTGATAATGATATGGACAGCTGGTCCTCTACTTTCCCTTTTTCTCCTGGTTCTGGACGGAGCGTGAGGAATAAACGGATGTTATGACAGATGTGGAAACGGAACCAACTCGATATCGGTACGTACATCCGTTGGAGCCTGCGAATCTGGTCCGGTGGCCGTGGAACGTTTGATTGGCCATCTATCTTCTCGCGACCTATTCACTAGGTGCTGTATGCTGTACTGTTCGGCCTTGGTCTGGATGCCCCTCGGACTTACTCTAACCTTGATCCGCAGGGCCGAGATTCGGTACTAGTGGTGAGAAGCATTCAATTGCATTGCTAAATTCAAAAGCATTTCCCTGGGGCTCGGTCTTTTAGAAGGAATCTCCTGGATGGCGAGAGACTCGTGAAGTGACTACCGATCGGATGGGTCTTGTGGATTTAACAAAGTAGAACAATGCTTTCTCCGCAAAGGAACATGGTAGACTATTTCTGCTAATCAAGGTAAAATCCGCTCCAAAGGAATCCCTCCTTTGTCTTCCTGCATTGATAACTGTTCTCTACGGAGGTGTTCTCTGAGTCTGCGGTGTTTAACCATCTCTCTTATACACCGGCCGTAAGAAGAGCGGGGCATAAGCAGGACACCGCTTAAAAGCCGCTATCATTCTGGACGTAGTCTTTGCATGTCTGTGCTCTCTTTGCTTCCTGTCGCTAAATACGTATATCGGAAGGTTGTCTATACAACAATAACAATGGGAAGGGGGAAGATAATTGATTTACGAATTCGAAGTTGACGTTCAAACGCACGTGTGTTCACTATATTGTCGGACTTCGACTTCATTATGTTCACTAATGCTTCCTTCGAATCGTATTCAAAGGTAGCAGAACTACCACTTTCTAGGAGAGTTAGATACAAACCGTTCGGTCCAATATCGTTGGATATCGGTCCGAGCAGATAATTACAGAACTCACGGACGTGGCTTCTTTGATTTCGGGCGGCGACCCGTTTGTTTACTCTTCAAGAAGCACAACTGAATTGATTCTATTTTGACTATTGTATGTAGCAGAGGCGCGAACGGATCCGTGGGTCAGGTAAAGGAGGACCTGATCCCTTGCATGTGCATTTAGTTTGGTGGTACAAATAGATGCGGAGTTTGTCCGAACCCTCGTATCTCCCACTGGCCAGGTGGCAGCTGTCTACTCTGGGATTGAACCGATAACGGAGCTGAGATGGCGTCCTTATATTCAATAGGGATGCAGCTGATTAGACGTCGAGAAGAAGGTAATGTGATACTGTACATTTCCCTTGGGTGAGAGGTTAATGCTAGTGATCTTTTCGTTTCAGTGATTCCCAGCGTGTTCTGGTACGCCTTCTATCTTCATTCAAGGGCCAAAAACTCAAATGCACACCGATAATCTTCAGTACTCCGGCTATCTTGGCCCTGCTGGTCTTTCACTAATCAGATGCGGCGCCAGTGCTCCTGTATTATGCTTTGGCGTTCAATATCTGGATTCTCGATCACGCGACTTCTATTTTAGTGGCAGCGACAAATATAGATCCTGAGCCGGTGGCCTCCGTCCAGAGTCCTATTGTCTGTCCTCTCGACTGACTCGATTCGACTGGTCAATGATATTATTCTGCTGTACAGAATGCACCAAGGTGCAGTGAACTCGGCTCAACAAAATTTAGAGACCTTCCCCGCGAACCACTGGCCTATACATCCGTCTTGCGGCCTCTCTACATTGCCTTTACCCACACTAAGTCGTCTTCTCAGATGGTTATCGTCCACAAGGCATCGCAAAGCTATTTTTGGTCTCAGTCTAACTAGCGAGGCGCGTTCAAATCTCTCATCGAGTTCCGACAAATGTCTTCCCAGCTCACGAACCTCTGTGGCTCGAAGCTAATATCTCAAGGGCTTTCGCTCCGGAATTCCGCGCCGACTTCAGACTTCCACCACTTCCGTGCTCGTCTTCTGTTCAGCAGGTCTAGACCAGAAGCCGTTTATTCGTGGCTAGCTGTAAAGCGTGGGTGGATATACGCAACGTACTGTTTCGCGTGAGATCGAAATCATATCGGCTTGCGACATCGCACCGGATGAAATAAGTAGTATTTACGCAAGAAAGGTGGTAGCAATGACAATGCGCTATGTCGTGAGTCGCAAGGGTTCTCGTTCATTCCAACAGACATTCTGACATATATATGTATCTAGGGACCTTCTTCGCGACGTATAGACGCAAGCGATTTGACAACATTCTGACTCCATGATTGTTCAAAAAGTGAATACCCCCCTTCATCCTATGGATTCGACAACGACGTAGAACGCAATAATACTCTTCAGAGAATCCACGTTGCGAGGAGAGTCGACAGACTTTGAAGAGTTGGCATTGCTTCTCTATCATCTGGTACGAAGCTTAAAGACTAATGAGCCATTTCATTGGTTCACGAAGCCTTTCATACCAGATAAATGGTCCGTCCTTTCCCATGCGTATCGAGAAGACATAAACATTCTTACACCTACACGAGCAGAAGATCATCAAACGCTCCGAATTTGGATGGTAAGGGATTAGATTTCAAGTCCTCATTTTCCTCTAGAAGGCCGTATTATACAGACTTCGGGCCGCTGCATGTTCTCAAGCATCCTGATGAAGCAATGCACTCCATCAACGATTGGGTGTGAGGATTTTTACGTTCTAAGAAGTAACCTCATGATCGTTGATAGCGCTATGGACAACTGGTCCTCTGCTTTCCCCTTTTCCTCCAGATTCTGGACGGAGCGTGAGGAATAAACGGATGTTATGACAGATGTGGAAACGGAACCAACTCGATATCGATACGTACATTCGCTTGGTCCTGCGAATCTCGTTCGTTGGCCGCGGAATTGTTGATTGGCCATCTATCGTGTCCGAACCTATTCACTAGGTACTGTACTGTTCGGCCTTGGTCTGGATGCCCCTCGGACCTACTCCAACCTTGATCCGCAGGGATGAGATAATATTAACATGGTCCTTTCGGTGCTAGTGGTGAGAAACAGTCTATTGCATTGCTTGTCTCAGGAGTGTTTCCTTGCGGCTCGGTCCTTTGTAAGGATTGTCCTGGGCGGTGAGAGACTCGTGGAGAGACTACCGAGCGGATAGGTATCGTGGACATAACAAGCTGAAACAGAGCTTTTCCTTCAAGGGAAAATGGTGAATCCTGTCCGATCTGACTCTTCGCTGTAGGACATGATTTGAAATGCATACTGCACGACGGAAGTATACTCGGCGACATTTGCGAGGTTTTGGGAGTGAGCATTCCGAAAGCACCTTTTAGTCCGACGAAGACTTGCGGAAAAAAAACAAAAACAAAAAAACTGCCAATCATAGCGAAGTCCGCTCCAATCTCATCTCTTCGTTGATTTTCTGCATTGATGGCTATGCTTTACAGAGGTGTTCTGGGTCTGCGGTGTTTAACTATCTTTATTACGCACGGTCCGCAAGAAAAAGCAAGTAACCGCTTAAAGCCCGCGTTTGTATTATGAACATGGACTTTGTGTGTCATACGCGTTCTGCTTCCTGCCATTGAATAGGTCTATCTGGAGGCTGCTAATTCAATGGTGATGGGAAGATAAATTATTTACGGACGGAGTTTGATACGTGAGTATTCAAAAGTACGTGTTTCCACTATATTATCGGACTTTAGAGCTTTATTATGTTCACTAACGCTTCCATCGAATCGTATTCAGAGGTCGCAGAACTATCGCTTTCCAGGCGGAGTTCTATTGAGGTACGAACTGTTCGGTCCAATATCGTTCGATATCGGTCCGAGCAGATCATTACAGAACTCACGGACGTGGCTTCCTTGATTTCGGGCGGCGACCCGTTTACTCTTCGAGAAGCACGACTGAATTGATCCTGAATTGACCATTGCATCTAGCAAAGGCGCAAGTGGAGCCGTGGGTCAGGTAAAGGAGGGCTTGTTCCCCTGTACGTGCATTTAGTTCGGTGGTACGAATAGATGCGGAATTTGTCCGAATCCTCGTACCTTCAACTGGTCAGCTGCCCGTCGTCTACTCGTCTGAGATCGAATGGATAATGGAATTGAGATAGTGCGCTTACGTTCCTAGAAAAGGTGCTAGGCCGGACGGTGGTGGAATATAATGTGGTACATCCCTCTTGAATGAGAAGTCAATGCTGGTGGCTCTTCAATGCAGATCCGATGGTCAGCACGGGAGGCCACAGCGAGAACCTTTGGGATTTGAAATTCGGCAGAGACTCAGAGATCTTCGAACGGCAGCGAGACACTTCTCAGAACTCGATAATAGACACAAACGTGCCTTGCTATTTTGACAAAGTCCAAGTATAGCTCTTGCAATGCTTTGTGGACGGTAACCATCTGAGAAGATGCTTTAGTGTGGGCAAGGCCGTCACACGTGATTGCAGAACATGTCGGCAGCCCGAAACGAAGGGGCTCTTGAAAATTGAGCCGAATCACATTCACAGTACCTTGGTGCCTACCATACGGCTGAACAATGTGCTTGACTAGCGGAATCGATTCAAGTCGAGTGGGAGAATAGTCAAGTAGTAGGACTGCGATGAGAGTATTGGCTCAGAATCAATATTTGTCTCCGCGATTTAAATGGAAGACGATTGGCCGAGAACCTTGTAATCGGACGTAGAACACGAACCACATGGTAGATACGGAAGTAGCGCCGCAATTGATGCAAGAAAGTCAAGAAGGACCAAGGTAGCCGAAATACTGAAGACCAGGCTTAACGGTATTCGGTTGAATTTTCTTCCTCAATGCGAAGATAGCTTCCGTGCTCGTCTTCTTGCTGTTCTAGACTAGAACTCGTCTACTCGCGGCTTGTTGCATAGTGTGGGTGGACATACAGCGCGCACTTTTCGTGTGGGATCGCAATCTTAGCTAAGACTCCGAATTTGTATGATTTTACTTTACCATGAGGCGCATTTGCTTTCTTCCGTGCAGAATCCTCGGTGCTGCCAATTACTGTCTGGATGCACTGTCTCGGCTCCGAGAAAAGGCTTTGAATGCTGAATCCCGGACTACAGGATACGGATCAGGATAATCGCTCTTTGTCTTTGGTTCTTGATCCTTGACTATACACCCCGCAATCAAATGCGTTTCGGGTTTGTTTAGTTGTTTTTGCGTCTTTGGCTCGACGTTTCTCTGATTTTGCTCACTGCAATATCGCCATTTCGTGGATGACCTAGACGCTCGCTCAATGACTTGAACAGTGGCTGTGAGCTGTGAGCACTTTTCTTCCTTTCTCAGAGCTTCTGATCATAAATCGTCTGCCCAAACTGTCCATTTGACAGTGTTATCGAAAACAGAGGCGTCTAACAACGTAGATTCGGTTTGTCCCTCCTGGTGACCACTGAGGGCAAACGTAACTACGCAAAGTTTTTGTGCAGAAAAAGCGGGGCTAGTGAGATTTCTTTGAAAATGTGGCTAAAATACAGATGTCGTGCACTCCAGCAGTAAGTAGCAACAAACGAAAGGTGAAGACGAGAGAGGGATTACGCTCGATAGCGAACCTAGTTAGAAGAGGAGTCTGAGATCTCAAAGAAGTCTAACCTGAAATGAAGTTATCGCAAAAGACCCTCAATGACGAGGGAGATGCTAACATATATGCGTACGTACTCTAACTTGAATGTGTGCGAGATGATAGCAATTGATATTAAATGGGGTGGGGGGCTGGATAGTCGCATTGATAGAACGGATTCGTGTATGCTTAAAGCGAAAGCGTGTCTTTCCACCTCTCGGCTATAGGTTCTCCGCGGAAGACTTCCTGCAGAACCTCGTTGACGTGCTCGACGTAGACGAATCGGATGCCGGTCTTGACGCTCTCGGGCACGCTCTCCTCGATGTCCATTCGGTTGGCCTCCGGTGCGATGATGGTCTTCATGCCTGCCCTGTGAGCGGCGAGGATCTTCTCTTTCAACCCACCGACCGGGAGGACTTGCCCGACTAGAGATATCTCGCCGGTCATAGCTAATTGAATAGTTTATCAGACATTAATATCCTGCTTTATCCAGAGGGAGGTGAACTCACCTATATCAGGATTGACTCTCGTCTTCGTGAACAACGAAACGAAGGCCGTTAAGAGGGCCGTACCCGCACTCGGCCCCTCCTTGCCAATGCTACCTTCCGGCATGTGCACGTGAATGTCGATATCATTCAGGAACTGGTCGGTAGGGTTCGCAGTTATACCGAGCTCGTACGCGTGGGCTTTCACCCAGCTCAGGGCAATTTGTGCACTTTCCCTAATCACTTCGCCGAGCTTACCGGTTAGTTGAAGGCCGCCTTTTCCAGGCATACTCTAGAAATATCCGATAGTCTCCAATAAGTATAATCCTGAAATTAAAAGAGAAGAGAAGAACTGACAGTAGCCTCGATAGGCATTAAAGCTCCAGAACCATTCCCAAGATAACCGAGGCCGCTGCTTACGCCAGGAGGCGGAGCGAATCCGTACATCCTATCCTTGAAATACACAGGCGGTCCGACATAATCTTTCAGGTTCTCCGGCGTGATGCGAATGTGCACGGTGTCGGGCACCTTGAGTGGCTTGCGCTCTTCCGTGGTGACGGCCTTTTCTTTTTCCTCCTTCCCGTCTTCATTGCTCTCTGGATTTGATGTGGACTCGGCTGAAGGAGCGTTACTTGGAGGTTCTTGGGATGGTACGGTATGGTGTCCGTCCTGCGAGTCGGAGGAGCTGGTAGCGGCAGCGGCAGTCTCAGGATTTTCAGGATCTGGTTCAGGGAAGACGTCCTCTCCCAAGTCTTGAACGATCTTGAGAGCAGCTTTCCGGTAGATCTAGCCAAGTTCTAATCAACATGCCTACCTCTAACAAGTATCGAACATCGTACCTTGTCGATATGCTTCTTGAGGTTACGAACACCGCTCTCCCGGCAGTAATGCTTAATGAGAACATCGACGGCAGTCGGATCCAAAGCTACGTCAGCATCTTTCAGGCCGGTCCCCTCTTTAGCTTGAGGACCCAGATACTTGTCTGCGATAACCTGCTTTTCTTCGGTCACGTATCCACTGACTTCCATGACCTCCATACGGTCCAGTAACGGTGCGGGGATAGTGTCGGTCATGTTTGCCGTGCAGACGAAAAGAACGTGCGAGAGGTCTACAGGGACGTCCATGCTAAGGGAATCGGAAGAACAAGTCAGATACCGCGGCAGGAAGTCATCAAAGAATAGGAAACATACTAATGGTCCAGGAAGGCGGAGTTCTGCTCCGGATCAAGCATCTCCAGAAGGGCACTAGCAGGATCACCATTATACCCCTTCCCGATCTTATCAACCTCGTCAATCAGCACCAAGGGGTTCTCCGTCCCAACGCGTTTCAAAGCCTGGATGATCTTACTCGGGAGCGCACCGACGTACGTCCTCCGATGGCCCTTGATCTCCGCGATGTCCGTCAGCCCACCGACGGAAAATCGGAAGAATTGGCGGTTTAGAGCGCGTGCGATGGATTTGCCGATGGAGGTCTTGCCTACGCCTGGGGGGCCGACGAAGCAGAGGATCTTGCCCTCGACGGTCCCGCGGAGCTTGCCGACGGCGAGGAACTCGAGTATGCGGTCCTTGACGTCTTTGAGGCCGTAGTGGTCCTCGTCGAGGACTTTAATGGCGTGTGCGATCGAGAAGTTCTCCGGAGAGTGAACGCCCCAAGGGATCTACGCAGTAATCAGTTTTTGTTCTTTTTTTCTACACCACAATAAGATTTGTGAGGAGACAAACCTGAGTGAGCCAGTCAAGATAGTTCCGCGTCACGTTCGCCTCAGACGCAGCCGGTTCAAGGTGCATGAGCTTATTAAGTTCCTCGTCGAACACCTTCCGTACGCCCTCCGGCATCTTCAACGAGTTTGCTCGTTCCTTGAACTTCTCGATGAGCTTGTCCTTGCCGTCCGATTCCATACCGAGTTCCTTCTTGATACCCTTCAGCTGCTCCATCAGGTAGTATTCGCGCTGACGCTTTGCGATTTTACTATCCACGTCCCGGGAGAGCTTGCTCTGCAGCTGCGCGTTGATGAGCTCCTTCTTCAGCACGAGTAAGGCCTTTCGGAGACGATCCTCCACCGATAGGGCCTCAAGCACGTCTTGGAGTTCTTGCACTTCACCGGTTGACACTGCTGCAGCAAAGTCCGCGAGCTTGTCGGGTTCGTCGAAGACGTTGGTGGCCACTTGGTTAATGGAGAAGGTCGTGATCTGGTCGCGGAATAGGGGGTTCAGCTGCGCGATGTCCTTGAAGACGGAGACGATTTCGGACATGAAGGCGCGGATGTACTGGTCGTCCTTGTTGTATGGCTGAGTGTATAGATTCTCGACGTTGACGAGCGAGATGTCGAAGTTCTGTAAGAAAGCCGTCTGAACAGGGGCTACTTATAACGCGAATAAGTTAGAGTTTTTTTTTTTCTGAGACGGTGATGCGAAACACTTACGAGCTTGTTGTCGAGCGACGTCCGTACCAACTTCTTCAGCTTCCTCGGGAGGAGGCGTCGGAGGAGGCGTCGGCAGACCACCCGGGCCCTCTTCCACATCAGCAACAGACGCCATCGACGCAGCCGAGTCAATACCAGAGCCACCAGGCACAGGCTTCACAAGACCCGTAATCTTAATCCTGCGATGCGGGTACAAAACAGCCGTCAAGCCCTCCTCCTTCTCGTCCTTCCCCTGCGCAGCAAACACACTCGTGATCTGCGCGAAGACGCCGACATGGTGTACGGAGTTGATGTCCGTGATGACGTCGCTGTCGGTGTTCTCGTCCTTGAGGAGGAAGGCGCCGAGGTAGGGCTGCCCGCGGCGCATCATCTCCTTGATGGCGTTTACGACGCCTGGGTTGCGCACGACAACGGCTTTGTAGAACCCCGGGAAGAGGGGACGCCGCGCGATGGGGAGGGCGAGGACCTGGGGGTATGATTCGGGTACGGATTGTCTGGAGATCGAGGTGCCGGAACCGCTGGACGAGCCTGACGAGCTTGGAGGAGCGGGCCCGGATTGGGGATTGGAATTCGGATTTGACCCGTCGTTGTTTGCTGGTGGTTGGCCCGAGGACGACGAGGACGACGACGAGCCGTTCCGCCCTCTCCCATCTTCATTGTTCGAGGCTTTCAGCCTCGCACGCGAGTTTTTATCCTCACTCCCATCTCTCTCCAGCGCAGACGACTCACTGACAGATTCCTCCGCCTCAACGGAAGTAGAAGGCGCATTAGACGAGGAAGGCGACTGCGTCTCCTCACTCTCCTGCGCCTCCTGCGCCTCCTCCTCCCCCTCCTTCCGCCTCGTATTGATCCACCGCGGATGTCGCACGCACGCACTCGGACGCGGGTACGAGACGATCGATGAGCTGTAAAACGAGCGTATCCGAATAGACGTGTTCTGCTGCCAAAGCCTGCTCCTCTGCAATCCGCTGCCTACCCCTCCTCTACTCCCAGCGCGGGCATGCAAGAATGATGGACCTGGGTCGCGTACTAAAACCCGGCATGCCCTTGTTGCTGCTGCTGCTGCTGCTGGTCTTCGTGCCGCAGTCGATAATAGCGCACTCAAGCTCATGTCGATCGAGCCTTCTCATACGCCGGGGTCTTTGCTCGTCGCGAGGAAAAGAGGCTTAGCAAGACGGACGCGCGGCACGTGCAGGTATCTTATCTGATAATTCAGACAGAATTACGATACATAATTGAAATTGAAATCAATCTCGCCTCCTGCTCAAAATACACAACTTATCAGAATACACGACTCTCAATCTCGGTATACTCTCCCATATTCCTCCCCCTTTCATCTCCATCTCCCCTCCGAATCCACTGGCCCCACTAACACCCCGCACCACACGAAACCCATCGAACGCACTCACGCACTTCACAACTTCCCAGCTCGCCAATGGGAATGCGTTGGAGTCGAGGTCGGACGCTTCGACGATGGCGTGTGTGAAGTGTCGGGAGGAGGTTATGTCTGAGGGCGTGAGGTTCTCCGTTTTGTTGTATATCCAGTTGTTTTGCGTAGATTCAAGGGAGGGGAGGAACGATGGGTAGGGAGGGGAGTGCGTTTGGAGGAAGAGCGATGCGCCTGTTTGGGCCGCCAGGTTCGATATGTGGACGTGCACTTCGGAAGCGCTCGATTAGACACGTGCTGATATAAGGAGGAAGGGAGAATGCTCACTATTCTGCGACGAGCTCGCGAAGATCTCGTTGAATTGCATGAGGGCTACGCCTCCTGGGTAGTTCGCCATGGAAACTTGAGTCATGATCACCGTGACGAGGACGTTTGCTGCCAGGCAGCCCAGGACGACGAGCAGACTCAGTCGGCCCAGGATCGAGTGGACGCGTCGGCGAGTCCTATCGAGACCTATGTCAGAAGCAGGGTTTTTGTCGAATCGTTTCCGACTTACAGCCAGTACGCCCCCCTCGCAGCAGCGACGTTAGCCAGCGGCACGACATACACGACGAACCTCCACTCTTTATGTCCAAGAAAGCTCATCCCCAGCACGAATAGCAGCGCGTCCACCATCAACCCTCTCACTCGTGGTTCTACGACCGACCCTAATAAGGAGAGCGGGAGGCTCGAGAGGAGGAGCTTGGGGAGGTGCGTGGAGAAGTAGGCGTGGAAGGGCGCGGTGCCCCATTCGGCTGATTTGTGCTGGTAGACGTTGAAGTAGAGGGAGTGCAGCTCGGGCCAGAGGGGGTAGTGCGCCCAGAGATAGGAGTCCAGGAGGGTCGTTAGCGCTGTCTCATACGTATGATTAGATTTGATGAATGTGGGTAAAGATGAATGGGGAACGCACAGACTGAGAACCCCCCGACGACCAAGCCTCGTTTGATCACGGCCTTCAGGCTGACCCAACGCGCGAGGAGGGCGTGTAATGTTAGCAGAGCGAGGAGCAACGCGACCTCTGCGCGGAAGACGATCGCTGTGAACGTTAGGAGGGATAGGGCGTTTAGCACAGACCGTTCGGAGGGGCGCGTGCTGTTGGGCTGCCGAGAGAGAATGCACATGTAGGCTATGTCAACTGTGCAGCGTTGGTGTTGACGACGAGATCATCGTCATCATCCAACGTTCATATTAGCGCACGTCCTAACTATACAAAGAAGCACTGACCGGGCAACAAGGCGAACATGTTGGGGATCGTGCGGCCCATCCAGAACGGGAGGTGGAACTGGCTGCACGAGAGGAGCGCGAAGAACGTCCCCGTCGAGTTCCCAAAGCGCTTCGAGACTGCGCGTCGGAGGATACATAGCCCCAGGGCGTTTAGCGTTGCCAGTGCGAGTCTGACTAGGAGAATGCAACGTGTTAGCTCGAAGCGCTTGGAAGCGGGACGACGCACTGATGATTTGCAAGTCTGCCTTGGAGGCGATGTACGCTGTTGATTGCAGCAGGCGTATGACCGGCAGCGAACACCACGCTAGGATGATGCTGCCGAGGAAAGAGCGCGGGACTGCGCCAGGGAACACGAAGTGATCATACTAAAACAGAACAGACTTGTCAGTCCTACCAGCCCAGACGCATCAGAACTTTTGATACTTTTGCGATATTTGGTGCGTCGAGACCATACATGAGTACATCGTGCGTTGCATGCAGGTTGAAGCTTTCTTCTACTTTGGTGTATGGTGTGAGCACGACGTGAGACCAGGCTGTTAGGAGGATGAGGACGTCGTCGAGCAGACTGCTCATGGTATGGTAAAGTAAGAGATGGCGGCGCGGCCATGAAAATCACGAAAATCACGAAAATCAAATCATCATGATATGATCTTTGATGCAGAATTTTATTTTATTTTTCATCATCATCTCTACCGACGACGACGACGACGAGGAGGAAGCGAGATAAGCACTGAGATAGTTGCGTTGAACGCGTGCCAGCGCAGCGCGTCGGGTGTCCCGTCTCTATCAGCTCAGCTCAGCGCCTCTCTCTCTCCTTTCATCCTCCATCTTCACGTCTCTCGATGCCTGCAAAACGTATGCAATCGTCCTCCTCATCGACCTCAACGAACAACCTCGCCGCTCCAGCTCCTATCCCTTCGTTCGGCCTCCCTCATCAACAGCAGCAGCAGCAGCAGCAGCAGCATCACCTCCAACCAAGCTTAAGCCCAAGCCCCAAAGTAAAACAATCTCCCTCTTTGCCTTCCTTCACGCGCTCCGCATCTCCCTCCGGTCTCTCGAACTTCTTCTCCCGCCCGACCAAATGGTTCACCCGCACCTCCAGCGGCTCGCGCGCCAGCCCAGTCGAGCACCCGCGCGTCAGCACGAGCAGCACCTCCAGCTCAAAGCGCCGGCCCACGATCTCAGGGCCAACGGATCCCAGGCCTATCGACTCGATCGGGAGTCCCGGTGTGGACACGAAGTTGACTGGTACGCCCGGTTTGGTGGGGCTTAATGATAGAGCGAGCAGGTACGTGGAAACTATCCAACTATGCGCGTCTTTTCGCGTATATTTATTATTTAATTAATGCATTTGTATCTACAGATCTGTGCTCGACTTATCGTCGCGCGCCAGCACCGACTTGAACGGTGCGATGATGTCGAGCGGGTCGAGCGGGACGGGCGACCTCCGGAGCATCGCGCGCAAAGGCTGGTCCCGCTCCGTCGACAACCTCCAGATCATCCCTCCCTCAAAACTCACCCCTCTCAATACGAGCTCGAGCGGAAAGCAGCAACAGCAGCAGCAGCTGATGATGAGCGATATGGAGATGAAGATCGAGCAGTATCGCACGCGCACGCCGACGACACCTGCGTCTCTCGCCTCGGTCAGTGTAAGCAGCACGGTGAACCAGAAGATATACCCCTTTCCGACTATGCCTGGCACCCCTGGCACGCCCTCGACTCCACCGAGCGAGGTGCCTTCACTACATCAGCAACAGCAGCAACAGCAGCAGCATTTCAATCAGCATAATCAGCATCAACTACGACACGCGCATTCGAACTCGGGGAGCAGCTCGTCGCTTATCCCGCCCTCTCCGAGCGCGAGGCTCGTTCCGCCGATGGCCTCCCCGCAAAAGGCGTCGCGTAAACGGTCCTTTGACTTTGATAGGTCAAAGGGAAAGTCCCTCGATGCTGCTACATCCTTCTCTTCTTCTCCCTCTGGAGGTGGAGGACGCTCAGGGGGAGGAAGCGTGGGTTTCCCGTTCTACTTTGGTAGCAGCAGCGGAAGCAGCTCTGGCCATCACCACAATCACCATCCGGAACGGAAGAACTCTACGCCAGTCACACCGACCCCGCCGACGATAATCGAGCCCAACGCGTCAAATGCGGAAGAGGAGGAGGAGGAAGAAGAAGAGGGCGACTCGTCGAAACGCGCTTCTCAGATCGTGCATCGCGCGGGGTTCATCATGCGCCTGCAGAATTTCTCGCCGTGCTCCCCTCCGCAGCTCTCTTCGAACAAGAATTGGAAACCGTTCAAGATGGTGTTGAAGGGCTCGAAGTTGTATTTCCATAAACCGCCTGGGGATAGGGCAGCGGCGATCAAGGAGCTGTTCCCTTCTGGGTTGGTTGCCGTCGTGGAGGAGGAAGCTGCAAAGGAGGAAGGATCAGGTAGTAGATCGGGTAGGGAGAGAGAAGAGGCGCGCAAGAGGCGAGCGTTCTGGGGGCGTAGGACTCACCCTGATCTGGTCGTTGAAAGTGGGAAAGTGCAGCGCGGCACACTCGAAGCGCTCGTACATGAATCCGTCTTCGGAACGGCTTTCTTCTCTTCTCCTTCCCAATCGGCAACCATCATCAGAACGAGTGATGAGGAGAAAGAGGACGACGAAGACTCATGGAAGGACTTCGCGTCGAGCGTACTCTTCTTCCTCCCCTATCTCGTCGACCGAGCGAATTTCGAACATGAGTTCGTGCGGTGTGCGAGTTACTTCGTCAGCGGTGCAGCAGACGAGCAGGAGAAGGAGTCTGCGCGGAAGCGCGTTGAGTGGCTTATCAGAAACTATATTGCGTACCACTCGACTCCGGTCGATGAGGAGAGCTGGAGGGCGTTCTGTCGGGACGTCGTTCCGCTTTCCAATGCTAGCGTATCCATAACAGGTCCTCCAGCGGGCCCTCCCTCGTTGGAATCGTCCCCGAATTTGAACGCGTTCTCCCCCCGACCAGGCGACTCCGAGAAAATGCCATCGCTCTCTTCAAGTGTCTCCGGACTGCGATTCGGCGTGTCCTCGACCGGTCAGGCTTCCGCACCACCTTCATCTTCACCCGTCCTAGCCTCCCCGGCACATTCGCTCCAATCCGTCAAGTCGTCCCTGAATAATAATATCGGAAATGGCGTGAATAATGGTAGCGCTAGCAATGCCCGCATGCGCCTGTGGAGCCTGCTCGACTCGGCGGGCTTCACGCGCGAGGTCCTGTTCAGGCTAGAGCCGGATACGGTCGCGCGGAGCCTGCTTTTGTATCAGCGTTCCATCCTCGAGACCGTCGCGGCGAGCCCCCACACCAAAAGCACCACAAGCGCGAACGGGAATATGAACGCGCCGCCTGTAGGCGCTGAGGTGTTACTCGCCGAGTCCCCGCTGAGCCCGCTCGTGGAGTTCTTCGGGTGCGACGACGCGCCGCACTGGCTGACGAGGGTGGTCATCATGCAGATCCTCGGGCCAGGCCAATATCAGAACAGCAGTAGTAGTAGCAGCGTTGGCGGCGCGGGAAGCGGTAGCAATAGTAACCTTGACTTGGCGAATGACGATCCCTATGCGCAGCAGCAGCAGCAGAACATAAACTCGCACACGCACGTCCGGGCGGAGGTGATCGCGCGCTGGGCGCGCGTGGGCGAGATGAGCCGGCTGGCGGGGGACGAGTGCTCCTGGCGCGCGATCCGGGCTGCTTTGTGCGCTAAGCCGATCGCGAGGCTGGAGAAGGCGTGGAGGAGGGTCGACTTGACCGCTATGAGCGTCGTGCGCGGGTGGGTCCACGCGTTTTCTTCTAAAGACAAGGACTCGGCAAGTTTGAAAACCGGTATAGTCGAGCCGAGGATCTCACCCTGGGGCGGGGACGGCCGATACCGCGCTCTGAAGCTGCTTGAGAAGCTCCATGAGGGAAAGTCGAACGAATGGACATGCGAGGGGATGTACGAGGCTCGACGGATATTTGATTCCTTCTCTGCTTCGCTCGAGATCTGCCTTAGTCGAGGGAGGGGGAACGTACACCAGAGAGAAGCAAGCGAGGACGAGGATGCGCTTCGACTGCTTCAGCACTGGAAGGAAGTGTCGAAGAGGCCGCCGCCGATGAAGATACATCGGTGCGTTTTCATTCCCTTTATTTCTTTGTCCAATATCACTGAAAGAAAATTATTGGGATTCTTGTAGGATTGACCAGTTCATGTCCCTTTCCTTCGCAGCAGAGCCGAAGAAGAAGGGGCTGTATGCACCGTACTATTGGTCTCGGCGGACGTACACGGGTCCTCAGGTCCTCATCCCACTCTTAGTCCCTGAGTCGCTTCCAACCGTTACACTCATCGACCGATCCCAGCTCGTACGGACAAAGAAATTGTCATATGAAAGCGGTGCAGTCTTGGGTGACTCCCAAACAACTCGTCCGATGGAATTGATGTACAGCGTCGGGCCGGATGGGAACATCCGCGCGGGTGGTCCACGGCATAGGGGGAGCAATGCATTCGATTTGGGAGGTATGATCTTACCGGTGTTCGATGGCGAGCTTTTGCTGTGCGTCGTCACGACTCCCCCTCCGGAAACGAGCTCGCGGCCTGTGAGTTCGGGAGGAGGTGCGACGGGAGAAGCTGTTGTTGCGGCAGACAGCACCTCCCTGAGCCGCCAGCCGTCCATCCGCGTCAAGTCGGCTGCAGCAGGTCTGGACAGGAAAAGCAGCCGCGCGCGACGCGCCTCCCTCCCCGCCCTCTCCCGGCGCGAGCGCACCAAGACTCCCGCAGTAGTCGTCATCGAGCCCTCCACCGCCGAGCCGCCCCTGCACGCCGTCGTCCAGGCCGGCACGCTCGATGCCCTCGTGCACTTTTTGATACACGGGCTGGAAGGCGTCACTGTGAGCGTTGCAGATGACAATGGCGAGATGGCGTTGAGGGACAAGAAAACTCGCGCTGTGCGAGTCGACCGAGCGGAATTTGCGCGCGTGTGGTGGCCCTCATTCCGGAGTTTCGTGACTCCTTATGTCTTTTTCCAGGTCAGTCCCGGTTCATTTCACATTTTAGCTTAAACAACATCTGGTTGGGTGGCGGTGTGCGTGCGTGCGTTAAAATTGCTCATTTTCCATTCATGTGATGCAATCCAATTTGCTTGCTTAAACCCGCGGATGAACGAACAACTGAATTGTCAATGCTGATTCTCCGCCTCTTTGCCTTTTCTTTTCTTCTTAATTAGCTTTTGCGCAAAGACTTCCTCTCGTCTTCCCTTCCGCGTGGATCGGACTCGGCCGAAGAAGCAGCGACCCAAACTGTGCAGTCCCGACAGGCTGTCATCAGGCTGATAGCCGACTGGATCCACGTAGGCGGCGGGGCTCAAGATGCGCTCGACGATATCGAGCTTCACTCGGCAATCCAATCCTTCTTCGTCCAGCATGACGCCGAAAAAGATTTGTCGAAGGTAGTGTCGCGGTCCGAGGAGCTTTCGAGGCTGTATAAGGAGTACGAGGCAGAGCGCGTGGCGCTGTTTGATGCATTCGCAGCGCAGACTATGCGCCCACAGTTTCGGAGCATTCCCGTACGCGGGCAGACAACAACAACAACAACAACGATTTCTGCTGATGATGGTGATACTACCAATTCTGCTACTACTGTTACTACTACTGCTACTGCTGTTGTACATAATTTCGGGATCCGCGCACCGAAATTGGAGGAAATAACCCCGAGCGAGTTGGTTGATAACCTAGATGCGATGGCTTCTGCTGCCTTCCGGAACGTCAATCAGGAAGTGAGTTATTTTGATTCAGTTCGTTGCTGGGGTTTCTTCTCCCGCAGTTGTGTTTTCCACCATGGAATGTGTGTGGATCTGCAATTGATCACTAACGGAAATGATGTTTGTTTTTGTTCTTTCTTCTAGGATTTGTACGTCACTGTGGATCTTCTGGAAGTGCAGACTTCGGACCGTACGGGGTGGTTCTTGCCCCGCGAGCCGAGCTCTGGTTCAGAGGAAGTTGAGATCCAGTCGCTCTATACGTTTTTGATGGAGGTTGAGCCGTCGTCGCTCATCGGCGAGTACTCTGGCGATACGCTGTATCGGCTCCTCCCTCCAGGCGTCCGGAGTCTGCTACGCGCATACTGCATATTGCGAAAATGGGCTATATGTTGTCTGGCTGCGCAGCAGCTGGGAGTGAAGATGAGACAAGCGCGGATGGAGATGTTCCTCAGGGCGATTGAGGTTTGCCGGATACGCAGCGTTGAATCGCAGGAGAAGGGAGCGTTGACCGACGTAAACCCCGCTCAACGACCATGCGTACGGTCATTTGTCGAAGCTGTACTTACATCTGCAGTCGTCAGCCCGGAGGGTCGAATATTCAGCCGGGCATGGCAAGGCGTTGCGAATGCCCGTGGTACCCAGGTGGAGTCCCTACTTTCCCTTCTGTCTGCGCGAATGGCCGAGCCTCCTGTAAGGAAAGAGAGGCTCACTGTCGATCCTGCGTGGCTTCTAGAGCGGATGCTTGAAGTCATTACCCTTTCTGATGTGCTCGATTCACCTATAGACATCGAGACGCCTCTCAGCCTAGTCAACTTTGACAAACGACGGTACGATTCTTTCTCTTCATCGAATTCGATGCTTCGCGTACTAATTTGAACTGGTTTTCAAACCCAGACAACTTCACAACATCATTGCTAACACGTCGAACTACGTAAGCCGCGTAAGTCGGCAGAGGCGCGAGATGGATCGGATGGACTTTGAGCGGCTGAACAGGATTGATCAGGAAGTTTCAGATGTTGTGTTCGACTTGCGAGTCCTGCGGGATGAAGCACAGCGGGAGGCTGCGAGTTTGGGGACGCCGCAGACTGCGAGCAGGAAGAGCGGACCTAGACCCTTCCAGCGGGCGATTGCGATGCAGCAGGAAAAGATCAAGCGGGATAGATATATGCGGGAACGGCTGATGAAAGAGAAGAGGCACGAGCAGCAAAGACTGGAGAGGAAAGAGGATGACCTGAATCGCGCTATGGATATGCGTGGTGGGAACTCTCAGTCCGGTGCTGGTCAGAAACATCAGCGAGGGAAGCGCAGCATGTCAGCGTTGTTCAGTCTTATGCGCCCTATCTCAACTGCATTTACCTCTGAGAGTGGTATCGCACCGAAACGTAGTGCGGCGGAGTTGGACTTCACGCCCTCACATAAACCAGCGCTCCTACTCAGTATGGTCGATGCGCACGTCACTCCTTTTATCAACAACGAACGATCGTTTACATTCCAGATTGATACGGAGGATGGAGGGCACTACCTCCTGCAAGCTTTATCCAGGAATGATATGAATCAGTGGATGCAGACGATTAGCACGTCGATCAAGGCTCATGCTCAGCGCCGTTTGACATACTTGGGCAACGCGAGTCCGATTCAGGTTTCAGATCATTTACAGCAGTCGCGTCCTCTTACGGCCTCCCATGATCCAAAAGCTGGTAAGTGTTCAGGAGATATGTATTTCTTGATTATTGCAAGGTGACTTACGACTTTACGAATCCTTCAGTCTTTGGAGTTGACCTTACGTTCCTCGTCCGACGTGAGGCAGGTGGTGAAGAAGTTCCGTCAGACGCGGTACCTAGTGTTCTTGAGCTGTGTCTGAGGGAAATCGAGGAGCGGGGCCTTACGGAACAAGGCATTTGTGAGTTTTCTTCTTTTCCCTGTCTAACCTTCAGCAGGCTGAAAATCCTTACAGATCGAGTGGCCGGAGCAACATCTGAGGTCACGGCTTTGCGGGAATCTTTGAACAACGGTTTGTCCCGTCCATGGCACTTCTTACAGAGAGATCCTCACCCAGGTTTGATACGTAGGCCAAAGACATATCGACCGATACACCGATATCAATGCTGTATGCGGCGTTGTCAAGTACTGGTTCAGAACTTTACCAGAAACGGTGATTCCGGAGACGTATTTCGAAGCTATAATCGAAGCTGCGCGTAAGCTCTCTAATCTCTACATTGCATAGCATAGTCTTAGTTCACCTACTTTGAAGGAACGACCGATCTCGACGAACGGCTTGCGAGGATTCGAGAGATCGTCCATACGTTCCCTCGTGCGCATTTCTCCGTTTTGAAGCGTCTGGCAGAGCACATGGATCGGTACATTTCTGCTTACGGATCGTTAACATAACGAATAGAAACTTATCAACTTTTTTCGCAGTGTCGTGGACTACGAAGAGCAAAATCATATGACTCCCGACAACCTAGCCGTTGTCATCTGCCCGAACCTCCTTCGTGCGCCGAGCAATAACTTCGGGTTGATCATGAAGAACATGGGTCCGATGACAGTTCTTTTCAAGGCTCTGATCACTCATGTGAGTGTTTCTTCCCCTCAATTCCCGCTACTGTTTTACTGATTTAACTCCAAGATGCACTTCATATTTGATGAAACCGTTGAGGAAGGAGAGGAAGGCGAAGACGTTGATGAGGAGGAAGAGTTTGTCGGAGAAGAAGACGAAGGTAAAGTTCCTGCGGACTCCCACTCCCTCTTCGTACCCGAGGTCGACTTCGGACCGCGATTCGTTGCATCTCCCGAGCCTGACGACCTGTTACAAGACACCAGTTCGTCTCCCGACCGATAGTGCTAATTTTTTTTTCCTTTCATTCTTTCATTTTCTTGGTATTGGTGTTCAAAAGTTCATTGCATGGACGCGTTCACTTTCATTTATTCTGAATCATCACTGGCTTCTTCTCTCCTTCTCTCCTTCTGCCTCACTTCTGTTCCACGGACTCTAGCGGACTCGCTGTTTGTACCACATTGCCTTCAGTATGCACTCAGTCATCATCCATCTATATATGCTTTATCTAGTCATCTAGCATTGATCCCTCCTTTATATCCTTATAATATACAGGATTCGCGTCATTGTCCGTAGCGCCGTCCTTTACTTGTCCGTGACAATCGCAAGCTTCCACCCTCAAACAAGCAAAGGATAAAGGAACTGCGTATTGATATTATTCGCAGCTACTAGTACAGGACAGGAATTCTTCAAGGCATCGCCGGGGATAACGTTACATGATATATCTGACATATAATAACCGCACAGAATGAAGATCGAAAGGCATCAAATATCGAATACCAGATGTAAGGGAAATGAGAGGACATATACACCAAATGATGAGAAAAGTACCAAACTGCGACGCTGAATAGAACAAAACAAAACAATTAAAAATCCGAAACCGATTGCGAGTGAGTTGAACATTTAACGCTCCAAGAAAATCAGACGATGAGGAGTGCGCGAAGATCGAAAGGTCTAATGGTGATTGAGGAAAGAATTGACTGAGCTGGGGTGTCACATTCGCAATTAAGAGTCCGAGACGGATGGAGCATGCGAAGAGAGGACGATGATGCGTGAGCATAAGCCTGGAAAGCAGAGGCATACGAGTGAACCATAACGATAAGAACCGTACGAGTGATGCATAGAAACCGTGAATTGAATGGGAGCCATAGCTGGATGACATAGAAGCGATATCTTCGCATGGTATATACTCAAGTCGGCCAGCCCCTCGCCATCCTCGCAGCCTCTCCTCCAATCCGACCTAAAAAGTCCCAGACAGTCGCAGCACCGTCAGATACAAAGCCCTCTCCAACTGGAGCAAGACTGTTAAATTCCGAGAACGCTGCACGATCGTAGTATGTAGGGCCACCGGGTATATTGTATTGCGGGTGCAAGTACGGCCCGCTCAACAAACCAGCAGCTACGATACACCCACCAAGCACAACGGCCGCCTGCGTGAGCCCAGCTGCCAACGAGCGATCGTGCTCCCGGTCTCGCTCAGCGTCTGGTTTGCCGTAGACAAAAGTATTATAGATGTTGTAGAATCGACTGCGCCTGCTGTTGGCGCTGCTTACTTCGGTAGGAGCGGCAGTTGAAGAGCGTTCGCTCCGAGTACCATCACGAGAGCAACCCGTCTTTAAAGACATCTCAAGCACTTTGTCAATCGCAAGGCAGTCGAAACCGATCTCTTGCTTGAGCGCGGCCCATTCCTCCAATGCATCGTCTGAGATACCTTTTGGTAAGGGTGAAAGTGGGACATCCAGACCCTTGTGCCATCTAAGGATAGCTTCAGAGGCTATGCGCATGTCACGCTGCTCCTGGTCCTCGGCACTCTGGCTGCTTTCAGCATACGAAGGTGGCAAGTCACGGTTTGGACGCTTGGATGTGGACGCTTCGCTATCATCCACGAAAGTGCCAGAGTGCTCCGAATCCAGGGCATCAGTCTGGATCTCTGTCTCCAGTTTCAGGACAGGCTTAGGAACAGGTTCAGGATCTGTCTGGATCGAGGACGTGGCCGTCGGTGCCATCTCAGTCTGAATGCTGAGCGTTGCCATCGGTCTCCTCGGCTCCGGATCCGTCTGTGCGCAGTTTGACGCAGTAAATTCGGACACCTCGTGCTGCGTATAAGCATCGGAGTAATGCTTCACGTCCTCGTACTGGATGGTCTCTACTCGTTTCATCGCGCGACTGGCGACCTTCTACAGTGATATTCCATTATGGATCGTCTTTGATTTCAAGGCAAAAATCAAACATACCTTCTTACGTCGAGTAATAATAGTCTGCACGACATCCTCGCCTTCCGTTGCGCCACTATCACTCTCATTGTCGCTGACAGCTGTCGTACTTTCTTCTTCATCAGACTCCTCTCCACCGGGCCACTTTCCGTGATTAAGTCGGGCAAGCTCGACACCAAGACTCTTGCTGAGACTACCCTGTTGGCTCACAGTACCTTTACTCTCCGGAACACTTCCATCTGCCTTGGTGCGTAGTTCATCCATGTCGAAGCGCAAACGGTCAATGGTCTCCTTTAGAAGCATATTCTCCTGCTTCTGTTCTTCGAGCTGTGCTTGCGCCTCGCGCGCCATCGCAAGCTGGCTTTCAAGGGCCTGCAAAGTGTGTTCCATTTGCTCTTGTTGTTGTTGCCACTTGTCAATCTCAAGGTTGTGAAGGGAGATCTTGTCCATAGCGTCGCGATATTGCTGATCTCTAGTACGAAGCGCGTTTCGCAAGCTTTCAGACTCGGCTGGAGAGAGTAGGTTTTAGTAATGAACCATATAACCAGGGACAGAGAATAGACGTACTGCACTGCTCTTGATACTGTTTCTGCAAGCTCTGATACGAAGCCTTGGCAGTTTCCAGAGCTCTTTGAGATTTTGCGATTTCGCTCTCCAAGGCCTGGATCTGGTGTATATATTTGATTTCTTTCGCGCGTAATTCCTTCTCTTCTCTCTTGGCCAGACTGAGCTCGCTCTTCGTCTCCTCAAGTGCTATTTCCATCCTCTCCAGTTCAGCCTCGTGTTCAGAGATTCTATTCTGAAGAATGCGATCCTGCTCGGCAACTTTCCGCTGGAGCTCCTGGTTCGCTCGCTGTAGCGCCTCTTCGCGTTCCTGGGATTCGAGGGAGGCCATGGAACCGTTGCGTGCAAGGACAAGGCCGAGCGTCGGATCGCCTTCTTCGTCGTCATCCTCGGAATCCGAATCGACTCCTCGTGACCGATCAAACGAGTCGTCACGGTCATAGTCAAAGCGAGGCCGACTACCTGGAGACATCATTCCGGATAAGCTGGCACTTATGCTGTCACCGTATCGATTGCGCGAGTTTGCGCGCGATCCAGAGCGTACAGGCTGAGAATCCCAGAGTTCGGTATCAGATCCGCGAGGTGAGACGGGATTTGAGGGTGCGCGCGGTCGCCGAGACATACGAGAGCTTGGTCGAGAAGCGGACTAAAAAGCATCATTGACAAAGTTCATGCATACGGAATAGGACGAACCTCAGAATCACTGCCACCATGTCCATAATTGCTGGCGTCGCTTCGTCGCCTTGTTGTTGTACTACCTACGCGTTTTGAATTCCAGCTCGATGGAGCTGCATGTGTAAGAGGAGCTGTGCGCCTACGACGCGCACTTTCAAACGGTGAGTCTGGAAAACGTCCTGAGTTCGGAGTCTTTGGAGCAGGAGCAGAAGGAAGAGAAGAGGGCCCTCGGCTGGAAGAACGAGAAGACGGACCACTGTTGTCTGCAAAATCATCGTCTCCTCTATCCTCTAACGTTTCAGGCTCTTCTTCTCTACTAGTCGCGCCTGCTTGTGCTAGAGCGCGTATGAAGCCGAGCAGAATGTTCGGCGTCACTTCCAAACCAGGGTTAGCAGAGACAACATCATTGAGTCTCGCTAGTTCGTCTTCGGTGAGCAGCTCTATACCGTCATGATGCTCGCCAAAGACGCGTATCACGTCTGGGAGTGCACTGGCAGGTACTGCTGGTTCTCCGTTGGCATTCTGGTGGGATGCATGGTGTGTTTCGAGTAAGTCGTATAGTTCTTGTTCGAGATCAGCTACAGAGTCGCGATTTTTGTTGTTCGAGGCCTGCTACGAAGAATTACTCAGTATCTGTGATGAAAAGGCGCGAAAATACACAAACCATGGTGGATGGAGGAAAGGAGAGAGGGGTCGCGATAAACTATTTCTGTGCTAGCCACAAACCGAACAATGCGTGGTTTGATATCCAAATCTGGTAAGTTAGGGCTGCAACTTCTATTTCTGAACATCATATTTATTACATAACTCTGAACGACCAAAGCACGAGGCGTCCTCTTGATTTCAACCACACTCACAGAAAATGGAAACAAATTTGCGGCTATCGTCCTGAACGAGTTACTTATAAGCCTTCTGTTCTTCTCACGTCGCTGCTTCGTCAGTTGCGCTCAGCGGCCTTCATTATTTTTGGACAACGACACGAACCGTCACAGGTGAAGGTGACAAACATTTGTCTATGACTCTATTGGAATTCATTTATTCCAAAGCTATTTTTTTCCATAGAGAAATGGTCCTCTGAAGGTGATCAATTTCAACTCGAACTCAAGGAGGTTTATTGCATCTGAATGTCTCGCGCTTTCTTCCTTCGGTAGGGCAAAGTGCGCATATCTTGAAGTCGAACGATCTCCCAGAGACTGAAAGGCCGACACGAAACAACACACATCAAGCAAATTTACGTGTAAGATCCTCAAGATTCTTGGTCGGAATGTCATGATGCAGATATCGATTGATTTCCTACACTGCGAACAAAATTCCACGAGAAGGTACGAAATCCATTTACTGTGCGGTGTCATAGTCATAAGAACAATGTACAGACCTTCGTCAGTTAGTATTTTCTCCGTCGACGTATATGAACCATGATACTTTTCTTTATCTCTCCTTAGTTCTGGCTGCGCCGCAGCGACGGGTATTGTTGTCGCCGCTTGGCTTATACTGAGGAATCTCTTCCTCATATTCCAATGAAGCAATATTGAAATTGGCCATGGAGTTCTTCCCATGCTATCAAATGCACTTTCGGTAACGATCAAACCAGAACTCAAACAAACGACGAGAATGTCAGACCTGAGGTCCTCACCAGACGCTGTTAGCCAGCGCACAAGCTCATTCGACCACAGCGTGCCCAGCAATTTCGAGAAGCCATATTGTTTTATTCGCTCCCATAAAACGTTGCTCGTAGCTGGTCCGTTCAAATCAGCCCTGTTCTAGAGAACTAGGCCCTCCCGATGAGTTTGTGGGCATCTGAACCCACGTTCACGGTTCGCACATCAGAACCTGGGGTCTGAGCCGTCTTCTTGAACATAGGCAGAAGGAGCTTCGTGAATATGAATGGCGGGATATAGCTAAGAGGGACAGGTCGGAAACATTCTTATCGGAAGAGAAAAGATCCAACTGACCTGATAGTAACGATATCCTGCACGCCGATAAAGCCCATTGCATATCCCTTAGTCAGACTGTCATCTCGATAACTAATCTCTCAAATACAGTAACAAGACTGTCAGACATACCGAGCGGCATTGTTGACTGTCGATCAGAATTTTCAGGAAGCGTCCATTTTATACCAACTAATCTTCACTCACTTGATATGTCCAGTCCACATTGCTTTTCCATTTCCTGGGCAGAGACCCTCCTTTTCGAGGCGAGAAATTGTCGCCGTGGCGTTACTCTCGCCTCTTACAGCAAGATACACGGTCGCGCTTTTTCGAAGCCGCTCTCGAGTGACTGCATAATTCAGGCCAGAACTGGGAGAAAAAAAGTTGGACATTTCAAATGAATCCATGTCTACCAGGGACATCATCCTGGATCAATTCGGTATGGACATCCATTAGAACAACCTGCCTGTATTTCACCTTCTCCGAACGACACGGCTTTAGACAACTGGTCATTTTCCGTCACTCCCAGGGACCAATACTATTCTTCCGTTGGGTCCCTCGACCCTTTAGCAACATGGAGACATTGGGACGTCGATAAAAAGAAAAGTATTTGCAACGTTCTAGAATGCGCACAGTCTGCTTGTGATTGCAGAACGACAACTCAATTTGCTGTCCCAACCAACGCTTCTCCTTTGTTCATCAAAACCGGCATTCAGCGAAAGTGAAGCAACCTCCTTGTTTATCCTCACTCCAAGACTATGCTCATTGAGAATCACTCGAAAAGATGATTGAACGGCCGGAGCATGATCGAAGAATAGCGACTACTTTCGTTTCAACTTTATTCACTCATCCCTGGAGATCGTGTTAGGATTGCGCAAAATTGTCTGTGAGGAATCACTGCATGTGACTTTATATCCAACTCAGAAATTTTCGTGGTAAGGGTATGACAGACAAAAGCAAGATTCACGACCGGCATGCACGAGAAGAAAAGAAAAGAGATACAATACCAATCATTGCCATACAATCTACAGACCTTCATCGGCTAAGATCTTCCCGGTCAAGATCCAAAGATCCTTCGCCAATCCTTCATCAGCAGCCACTTTGTTCGTACTCGCCAACTTTCCAAACGGCAAAAGATATGCGCCATGATACTTCACTTTCTCTCTGCACAGATCTGGTTGCGCCGCAGCTATGAGTACTGTTGTTGCCGCTTGCGTCGGAGTGAGGAACGTCTTCCTTATATACCATTGAACTAATTTCGAAAGTGGCCAGAATAATCTTCCGGCACCCTCAAGTGCGCCATCACTAGCAACTGAGCCAGGGTGTACGCAAACGACGAGGACGTCAGAGCCGCCATCATTCGAGGCCGCGAGCTGACGTGCAAGTTCTTTCGACCACAGAACAACCAACAATTTCGTGAAAGCATATCGTTTCATTTGTGCCCAGTAACTGTTGCTTGTAGTCGGTCCGTTTAAGTCATGCTTGCTCTGGAACTGGGATTTCCTAATAAGTTTATGAGCATCCGAACCAACGTTGATGATCCGAACATCAGAGTCCGGACTCTGGGCCGTCTTCTTTAGCAGAGGTAGAAGGAGCTTCGTGAAGAGGAACGGTGAGACATAACTAAAATGGCCATGTTAGTTAGTAATTGTCAAAACAAGATAGATTATACTGACTTGATAGTTGTGATATCTTGCACGCCAATAGGACCCAGTGCATATTCCTTACCCAAGCTATTGTCATGAGCGAGTAGTCTCTCAATTTGAAGGCTTGACATACCAAGCAGCGTTGTTGACTTCGAAAATAAGGCCGAATCAGAAAACATCACTTTTGTCCGAAACAGTCCTTGCTCACTTAATATGTCCAGTCTCGACTCTCGTGCCAAGAACTCTTCCGCGGTCCTCTTAACGTCATGGGGATTGTCGAGATCGAGCTTATGCCAAATTGCTTTTCCATTTCCAGGATCAAGACCTTCTGCCTCGATGCGATATATAGTCGCTGTGGCTTTACTCTCACTTCTAGCAGCAAGATACACGGTTGCGCCTTTGCGAAGCAGCTCTCTGGCGACTGCGTAGCCTACGCCAGAACTTTACCACGCTTCAGTCCAAAGCACTGAAGCGGGACTATCAATGAGAAGCTTACGTCGCGCCGGTTATCAGCACTACCTTCCCTCCCAGATCGCTCAGTTCTTCACCAGGGTTGAAGGTGAGGGACATGACAAAGTTCGTTGACTAGCATTATCTGGAATGCCCGAATGCCGATCTTTGTAAATATGATAGGTACGGGATTTTACGTACTCCTTATTCATATGACGTTATCTCTTCAAAAAAGTAAATTATTTACCTTCCCTAATGTCTATCTTATGTGCCCGAATCTCAAAAGTGTGGTGGTGAGTAACTAAGCCGAGCATTTCCTTATGCCCAGCATTCAAAATTACACTGAGTTGTAAGGAAAGCGGCTCCTTTTTTGGGTGTGTTGTCTGCACATGACACGATACCGGAAATTCTGCGGAATGGAATTGAGAGATGTACAGAACAATGCCCGGACCAATCGCGACATTGAAAGAATGCAATAATCCCGCGCTACTTCTGCTCTTTCCCATCGCTAAAGATCTGGTCAGAATTGCGCATCAACAGTTCGAGAATCACCGAACCTGGGGTTCTTATTCCCGACAATCACTACGCGATCCGCACGTCGTTCAATGATGTCTTCCAGGATAGAAAGTGTGAACTTGTCTTCCGAGATCCCATGCTTTCTGAGGGGGAGGAGTCTTCGTGTCGTCAAACCAGAAATGGCGGTAGAGATGTCAACAAGTGAAAAATCATCAAAATCGCTCTCGGAGGAACTATCAAATACCTCCCGCTCTTCGCTGCGTGACGCCGGTCTCGCGAGCGTGAATGAGTGTTGCCGAGTAAAGTCGCTACCAAACCAGATTGTGCCTGATTTCTCAAGAGAATTTGCAGATTTCAGGATCTCCGTTTCGTTAACAAGGAACGTATTCGTCACAGTGTCTGTATCAGTCAAAACGTCTACGACATTCTCCTCTTGTATAAGCGTCGCTTCCGCCACGGCTATAGGATACAAATCACGAACGATCTCTTGAAGCTGACTTCCAAGACTTGTCATGCCTGATGGATTAGCATGAATATGAGGCGAGTTATTGGAGTAAGCCGGAAAGGTCGACTCAGATCGCAGAAAAATCAGCGGTCTTTGCATTGCAAATAAAATGCTCGTAGCAAGCGAGTATAGTCGAGGAGAATAGTCGAGCGTCATAGGCGTAGGTCCATCGTGTTCAGCTGCGCTTGATGGATGAAGCCAAGTAAGGTTTGTTCCAAGGTCCCATTCCATGACCAGCACATCAGGGTTCTCGAGTTCATAGAAGAGACCAGAAACCGTAGAACAAACCGCATCATCTGAAGATATTGAATCACCAGTAAGGAAGGAGATAATACTGTTCGAGTATGTCAAACTAGACTCCACCTGCCCACTTTCAACATGTTGCTCTGTGGTATGCTCGAGTTCTGAGGCACTCTGCATAGAAGTCTGTCGTTCTGGAGTAACGACAAAGGCCGAGTGATTCGCAAATTTCAGCTTTGAAGCCTTGGACGAGAGACAGTTCTTATGTTTTCCTCGTCCTCTTTCCATCTGCGTATCGATGCGTATCTCTGCACCTCCTATAAGTGAGAACTCCGCGTATGTCTCATTTGAAGGAGAAGATTCGAGAACAACGACCTGGGCAGACGGGTGAACTGGTCGATATTTTACCCACTCAGAAAATGAATGCATCGGGACAGCCAGTTTCGGTGACCGATCATCTCTTCCACCGAAGCGATTTAGCAGCAGCTTCGATATGTCAAAATAACGAGCGACTGGGTTTCGGTGACACGTTCCCAGACTAAGTGATTCTTCAGTCTCACCATGAGCAGGACCTACATTTGGAAGCACAAGAGTACGACCGAGGCGTTTCGAAACGTCGACTAGCTGTTGCATTTGAACCAACTGCCGAGCTGGAGAAAGCGGTCGAGTCCAAACAGGAAGGAGGAGCTTGCATGGCGTCGTAGAACAAAGCGCTTCATCAGCAACATCGGACGTGTATTCTTCGTTGACAAGACCAGAGATGCTGGGTACGTGAGAAATGAGAGGCGGCCAGCGAGAGAGACCATAGGTTTGTCGTAGATCATCTGCCACCTCGTCCATATCCTCGTTTAGATCTTCGTCACGAAATAATGCTTCAAGCTTCGCCAGACGACCCATTAGCTTCATCTTGTCGATGCGAGGTGGATCAGACAGGCTTGAGATCTGAAGAGGTCTTCCCTTCGGAGTCGAAGTCTTGTTGGACAGAGCACCCGAAGTGGAAGTAAGTTTCTCCTGACTTCTCCAGCGAATCGGTTCTCCCGAGGCCATCTTCACTCTTCTTCCGTGCAATAAAGATACAGCTAGGAGGAACAGGAAGACAAACAGCACGGTCTTCGGCACAGATGGGCATTTTGGAGGAACGTCGACTCTTGGTCGGCTTGAACGATGAAAACTATGGGGAAAAGGTGCGGTTTCGAGGTCATTGACCCCGGAGCAATTGCTTCCCGCTTCAGCAGAGGACCATCTCGACTTCGACCTTGAGCGATTCATACGTAGCATAATGCCTGGTGTTTGAAGAAGCTTAAGGTTAGATTGAACCTCACACGGCGTCACAATCAAATCGGGGCGGGGCATGACGAGCTTGATCAGTTCTCACGAACTCAGATCAAACTTTTTTTTCTCCTCATCATAGTGAATTGTTTGCACTCACTGCAACTTTGCAGCAAGCACTTCTCCCTTCATGGTACGAATGTACATGTGTTCCTGCGTTTTTCCTGAGAAGACCCCTTATCTGCTTGCTTCATCGCCTCCTAGCTCGTCAGGCTCATATTCGACTGCGGTCTCAGTGCGGCTTGTTCAAGGGAGATAAGTTAAGTTGTGGATTACTAGTAGTACGGGCAACCGAAACTTGCTTCTTACAATCGGTCAGGGCTCGAGAAAACCTCGTTTTTCGCTACAAGCTATCACCACTCATGATCATTCCTTCGGCTTGTTTCAGCTATGCACTTCAGGGCATAGACTCTCAGCCCAACTCTCAGCAAGTTCTTGATCGCCAGGTCCGAATCACCATCAGGCTTCGGGAACACCGAGTCTATCTGCTCCTATCAACTGAGACGCACCCTCTGCCTTCTCATCTCTTTCAACTGGAACTTGAAACCCGGTGGAGTCGGGCGCCGTTCTTTGCTTACTGCCACTCTCAACAGGGTCGTCATTCCTCCGACTGCAAGTAACTTCTTCGTGGTGCGCTTCTTTGATGAAAGTTAAACAGGAGCAGTTTGGCTTCTTCATGGGCTGTCGTGTTCTCCGATGCTTCTCCGCTGGGGCCCGCAGATCGTTTGAAGAAGAGTTCTTCGGTAGACTTTCGTCCAGTTACTGATCAAGGTTATACAAAGATCACTTTAGGTTCTCTCCAAGGTCCAGAAACCGGATGGTACGGATGCGCTGCTCAGCCTCTAGGGTATTTCAGACCGCCGGAAGCAATTCAACTGGCCCAAATCTCTGCACTGTCCTTATACATCTACGGTCTACTTCGGCATTCCTTGACGAGGAAGACGAGAAGTTCGTGGTTGCTTTTGTGTGCTATTGTCAGCATGTACCGACTCATTTACAATGGTGAGACGTGTCTTATCATACCTTCATAAAAGGTAAAGATGACAGCCGTGATCCCTCTAGCAAAAGCTGGCGAATGGTTAATACCTCCAGAACTCCGTCTTCTTGCCAGGATACCAATAGAGCCATTAAACTTGACGAGATGCTCACTTAGAAGGACATCTGTAAAGTGCGAAAGTAGCCGATCACGTTTTGATTCTCCTCAGGCAGCTCTTAAGTACAACGAAGTACTCGTCCCTGTTTTCCTCAAATGGTCGGTAGATCAAGGACTAGATTTATCAGCCCATAGTCGGTATAGAGTCATAGGCCCTATGCATTTGACAATTTGTCTGTAATAGGAAAAGGATTCCAAGAGATCGTCCATGACAATTACGAGGAGGGTTTGCTAGTTCTTCCCTTGTTCCGATGCTCTATTTACCACAAGAATCTCATCGGAGTTTCCTGTGCGAGAATCTGCTGGGGGAACTTCTCTACAGTCTGCCAGTCTGCGTGTCCGCGATGATCTCTGAATACTTTGGTGATGTTGGGATCTACATCATCGTATTCTCTGTGTGAATTGAAAGGACAGCCTTCCAGGAGAAATATTACTAAGTAATCGATCTACACTATACAGTCGCATTCCATATCAAGTAAACCATACATGCGAGGGAAGAAGCGCAGCGATGCAAAGGCAATCCCCTGTCCATCTGAGCACCCGGAATCTCACAGTAAGAATATGAATTATTTCCCAAACAAACAAGAAGCAATTAATCTCATCCTTTTCAATCGATCAGTTATTATGTTTCTTTTGTACAGTGGAAAGTACTGTAGTTTGGCTCCGTTCCGGCCTGTTTTAAATGAACCACGCCTCCTCGTCTCCTGAAAGGACGGTCCATGTCAGGAATGACGAAGTGAACATTCTTTGTTCCGGCTTAGTCGGGAATCGGAGTTGAGTCTGTGCCATACATGCATGCATCACAAGTTGACGTTGCCACTTCCAGAACGTCCTTGTTCAAGGCTACTTGTGAATGAATACCCGGAGGACCTGGAGTCCAATTGTGGGACGATCGACCTAGACTGGATGGTGAGACGAAACATCTCAATTTAAATACTCACACATGTCGTCGAATTACAAACGAAATTTCTGCTGAAAACATCCAACATACTACGTACAAGTTGAAGATCATACGATACCTGAGATAATACATAATGAACATGGCAACAAAGGAGTAGAAAAGGGCGTGCTTCATGATGGAACGCATGAGTCGGGCGACGGGTAGTTGAAGCAGAGTGATAGGAGACAAGCTGATACGGTAATTACGACGGAGATGATGCATGACATGGGGGATGATATGTGCAGCAGGCAAGATGACAGATGATCGATAGCGATGAGACAAAAGATACCAGAAAAGAATAGAGAAGAAAAACGATGTTCACCAGGCTATCCACCTGGCGAACTGGAGCGGAAAGGACAGCAGCTTTTCGCAAACTATAGAACACAATATATCGGAGCAAAAAAAGTCCTGAATATATACTAACCTGTCTGACCGGAGAATTAAAGTCAAAAAGTACACGCAAGCCCAAGATGATAGCAAGGGCAAGTGAGAAAAAAAAATACAGAACGAGGTAGCAGAGGCAGGAAGGCAAATGAAATGACAAGTAGAATAGAAAAGCTGTGAATTACCAGCCAGTGACATGGTAATCGTCCGCCCAGCTACGATTTCGCCTCTCGCGAAGCGTCTTCTCTCTCAACTTTCTCTCCTCTTCAAGGCCTTGACTAGCTTGATCTTTCTGCCGAATGATGTTACCATTACTTTGGCCGCTAAGAACGCTAGTCGTGTTCGGTCCGAGTCTTGAAATATTGGCCACAGGAACGGCACTATTCGTGACCGCTCGACGCCCTAAGCCCATCGGACGTTGCTTGCTTACTTGGCGTTCCCAGAGCAAGTTGCGCCTGAGGCTCTCGGATAGCTCATGAGTGAGCATGTTCCTACGAATAGTTCTTGGGGTCGATGGTGGCATAGGCGGAGGAAGATTGTATGGATATCCAAGGGAAATGGGCTCGGTGGCAACACGTACAAGCGATGGACCTGCAGCTGCACCATAGAAACATTCAGGAGCTTGGCCTCCGGAGAGAGACATATTGGTCTGTTGTCCCTGTTGCGAGGGCCTCGAGGACTCCTGAGGGCGTCCACCTTTCCTGCTTTGGCGATAGAGCATAGCAAGGCGTTTTTCAGCAACGCTCTCAGAGACATGTACCTTATTGGTCTCGTCATCCTCACCCGACTCGCTCTCTTCCACGTCCTGAGGGCGTCCCTTCAATCGAAGAGGTGACCGTTGACGAGCATTGCTAAGGTTGGGCGAACCAACTCCTTGCGCAGTCACTGCTGCTGCCACCGGAGCGGCAATGGTACTACTTGTGGGTTGTAGTGGTGCGGCCTGATAAACAGGTCGTGTCACATGGGCGAGAATGTCTTGAGTTGAGCGACTATGTCGATAAGGATGATCAGGGGGGAACAAAGCAGGGTCAGGATGAAATATTGCTGATAACAGGCCCGGTTGCGTGCGTACGCGCGCAGGATCCGAGTATGACCGTCGGTCGACCTTTGCAAACAAGTCACGCTGTCGCTGAGCTTCCACAGCTGCCTCTGCAAGCTTACGATCAGTCACTGCTTGTTCGTTCTCGCCTTTGGTACCTTCTGCCTCTTCAGAAGCGTCTTCTGTATCCCACTCCGTGTCCGATGAATAGTCAGAGTCGTCGGCAAGTTCAAGGCGTCGCTTCACGGACGCTGAAGACAAACCTTGTCCGTTGATCTTCGCCCCCTTTGTCGAGCCACTACTTTTCGAACTTCGTCGCGAGGACGCACGACGAGCAGCAGACTCCGGTCGCGAGTTTGATGATGAGTTTCCTGAAGAGGTTTCTGCTCGGACCAGCTTGGTGACTGGAGCAGGATGTGGTGGCTGCAAAGAGACTTCGCCGTTTGCGGTCGCGCGCATGAATTGTTTGGCAAACTGACTTGGAACTAGCGTAGAAGGATGGATGGAAGCTGCAGACGTGCGACCACCCAGCTTGCTACGCTGTATGGTACCCGATAAGCCACCTGGACCCGACTGCAAGCGGAGGATCCGGGCATTCGATTGGGTGCGGTGCATTGATGTAGGCCGTGGCTCCTTCGCCTTGGTCTTGCCCTTAGCGGACGAGCCATTAGATCCCTTTCCAGTCTTCGTCCGCGAGCCGTTGACTCGCGAGCTAGAACCAGTACTACTATGAGAGCGCCCCGTAAGAGCGCTTGAACGCGACGCGACACTTTCGCCCATCGGCCTTTAAGATAGACGAAGAACTAAGGCGGAGGCAGTCAGTAGCAATGTGAATACAGGTTATATGCCAGATAACCAAGCAGCTTTGTGTCCAACCTTAATAACTTCCCCGCAACTTAAGAGCAAGAGTAAGCAAACCGACCAAAGCGCGAGAAGTGGCGCGTGACGTCGTTGCTGGATGCAGGTGAAACACTCCGGAGTCAACGAAGTACGACGCAAGCAAGCGAGTAAACGCGGCGAGCGAGCGAGAGGGAACGTGAAAAGGAAAGGGAGAAGATGGTGGATACGGAGAAAGAGTGAGGGGAATGTGGGAGACAAGAAATCGCGAGCAAAGCAGGCGCATTTCATTTCAGGTCTGGTCCTGGTCCACGGGCCGGCACGCCGAGCCCTTCCTTCCGTCCGGCTCATATCTCAAATCCGGCAATAATCCTGCGGCTAAGACGGTCATGTGTCCCGGCTGCCTGGACAATCTGCTCCCATAGACCTCGGCTATCGGCCCAATGATCGCCTGACTTCCTCCTTCACTCACGACAAGTCGACTATTCAATCCGCTCATCCTCACACGGCAACTCGTCCATAAACGATAACAAAGCCGCCGTTTTCCCGTCTCATCTTCCTCTTTGTCCGCAGTCAGTCATCTTGGCGGCATGGCCGGCTCAGATAGCAAACCATGAACAATATACATGCCTGAGTGCCTATTGAGGACACATGAAACCAGATTCCCTCCCCTTTCTTGGTATCAGTGCCGGCAGGAAACGGAAAACACGTGCAACAGTACGGGTATAAACACTTACTTTATTCCTCCAATCATCAACTGATCCGGTGCGATCCTACATAATCTCTCTGATCGAGATTTGGTTCTCGAGTTCCCCGCTCTGCAGTCAATGGACTCTTCTAATCCGATCCCGTCGCCACGTTGAATGCTTTTTTTGATTTTATTCGTGAGTCCCAAACAAAATCAAACGCGAGGTCTCATTTCTTAGTCTAAAACGCGGATTTTGTATTCAAGAGTGTATCGCCTCCCCCACGCGTTTGAGTTCGCCGCACGTCGATTATCTATTTTTTAGAACGTATGTATCGGTGACGCGAACCTGACACACGCCTGTCGCAGATGACCACTCTACATCCATTCCCCTGCTTTTCTGGCGACCATATCTTCCGATGACTGACCGTCTTCACCCGTTCTCTCTGTGATCCAATCACAGTACCGCATATATTCAGTGGTTCTCTGTCTGTGTTCCGAAAGACAGATATTTTTACAAATCAGTTTATTTTGACGAGATTCGCTTGGGAATAACGAGAGCGACCTCCTTTCTGCCTCCCCCTATTCATATGCACCTGCACATGCTCTCGAGGCACCTGAACTGATAGAATGAGTATCCAGCTCATAACCATCCAATATCTCCCAGCCATCTCATCTCTGACTCATGCTACGACTCCTGTCTGCTATCATGTGTTGCGTAAGAAAGCTGAAGCTGTGCTCACGATGAGTTTTCGATAGTTCAATACGTCGCTATCGTCGCGATCATCACTGATATTCGGAAAGACGTTGCTCCGCAGCCGTTCAGCTGAGCTGATTTTATCGACAAGGAAGGGACGGGTCTCCTATGGCTCAATTTCTTGTCTCTCGAAGGTGGGGTATCAAAGGGTTATTTCTCTCCCTGTGAAAGGAGAAAGAATATTAATCTGTGACAACAAAAATCTCAAGGTTCGCAGAAAAAAAATGCAACTAGTCAGGTATAGTTAGGTTGTGTTGATATTTGTCTTGTTTTGCGCTTTAGTTTCACAGACAAATTATGGCATGGGCATGGAATGCAGTGCTCTTATCTTCTAGTAGGCCCAGCGCAGTTGAACCTGTGGTATAATAATAACAGGGGCAACGGGAGAATATCGGAGAGACCGAAGCCGGCTCCGGGTAGGCTTGCCTAATCTAGATGTATCTGATCCGTTACGGTGATCCCGAGCTGTCGATCCCACTCGATCGCCAATCTAGGTAACGACGACCAGTCACCAAGTTTTCGAGCTGACAGCCAAAAAGTCAAAACAAAGCCCCTGAATCGTTGTCAGTCAAACCCCTTGGAGCGGGCAGATGAGCGAAAGGAAATCTTCTGCTTCAACCAACTACCCGGCACGAACAACAATATGTGTTCTGATTGATTACACGTGAAGCTACTCTCGAATTCGTCGTCCGTCTTTCCTCGTCACGCCGAAAGGCACAACAGACTAATATTGGGACACTCGGACCTCTCATCTAGCGCTTTGTACTAAATCTTTCTTGGGCTATCGACGAGAAGCACGGAGAATATGCCGTACCGTTGATTCCATCTCGTCCTCAGGTGCAAAAGTGTTGTCTGGGTCTCTGTTGTTGGCTCCACCCGTTCCGCTTCAAGATCAAGCAAAGCTCGATGTCATAACGAAAATGACACGTTTATTTCGAATAAAGCTCAAATGCGGATCCATTCCTCTGGAACTTCGTACTTATCAGACGAAGACGAATTCGAGTCCGACCCCTCGGCTATGGTGCCTTACGAGAAAGACGCCGTCTCGCAAGCTAGCTTAGCATGAGTAATGGGCGCAAGGAATCATCAACCGTAAGCCGTTATCCACTTTCTACGTATTCTCTTCTCATCTGTTCCCGTCCGCCGCATGTATAAGCTATTTGCGCCATGATGCGTCACGGCCGCGTGTCCTCCGCGTAACTCCCACACAAATCCGAAGGCTTGACAGCAGGCGCAAACTATCCTGCTTATTTCGGTATGTCCATTGGACCTAGCGCCGGCGCTACTGTGCATGTGTGCTCGAGGTATACGGCATATCGCACTGCCTCTGCGGGGAAAGCGTGCTTTACTAGCAACGTTACGACGTGGGGAAATTGACCATCTGTGCGCGGGATTGATACTCCTAGACAGACTAGTACTTTTTCCGTGGTGAGCGCGATTTGATGCTAACTCAAGCATCGTCTCGTGATGATCCAAGTAAGTATTGTATTGTCATTACATTTGAATGTGGTACAATTGTTTAATTGAGTTGCTGTGCTGTATCAGTAAGAAGTCCCTCTTTTCTCCGCGGAGATCTCATGTATGCATTATGCACGATCTGCCGGAAGCTAGGTGGGAAGCCTATCGTAAGGTAAGTATCTGGCGGGCTTCTCCAGAGGGGAACCAAGTCAGATACGCATTTGGTTTCGCTGGGCTCTTGGTACGGTAGGTTCAATGGTGCTTGAAGGTCTGAGATGATTGTGATACGCCGCTGCTCTTGAAATTTTCTCTTGATAGTGGCGTTTATGTTTTGCAAGAGACGATTGCATGTGCTCGGCGTATACGTCTGTTTCTACACGTATACATGTATCACTCAGTATCGCAGACGGGAACGGGTCATTACAAAAATATGAAGCTCATACAGATAGCTTCCAGGCGTGCATCACCGTGACAATCCAATCGTTCGTTTGTTTGTATTCTGCGTAAACCTAATCAAACCAGACCAAACACGCCCGTTCATTTGCTTATTATAATCAACAGTGAACGAGAAATCGGTCTTGCTCAGTCTCGCCGGCTCCTAAACGTCCACTTGAAAGGATTTCCATACACGTGGAGGAGACCAAGGGGCGATTCGAAAACTCGATCCACCACCGGTTGCTCTCCGACGTCAGGAGGCACGACGCACGGTGCGTGCTTTTCAGTCAGGGACAAAACAAAGTCTCCTTAGCTTTAGACTATACTATAACCTTCTTCACGTTCAGGTTATTGACAGTGGCTGCGGACCCGAATAGCGCAATTATTGCGATCCCATTTCTCCTTGATCTGCTATGCCGACTGCCCAGGAAAGTCAACCAATACCCTCTTAAAGATTAAATTTTGAATTCAAGCTAGAATGCTCTGCAGCTCATAAGCTCCCATAACTCATGGATGCTCGGTGTGCTCGGCCTCGTGCACACAAACATGAAATTGCGGTAATAGCATAGCGATTCATTGGTTCATTGGCGGTGTACAATACAGGCGAAGTGGTTCCATTTCCCTCTTCAACTTTTTAGCCAAGGGTCTAATTCTGTCCATTTACATATTCTACTCTTCTTGTTATTAGAGTATTTGAACAAATCACGCGTTTGTAAGGATATAGTTCCGCGAGGTGCGAATCACCGTGAGTGCCCGCCCGAGGAACAGTTCGTTCGGAAATAAGGAAATCCCAGTCTGCACTAGTGTATCCATGCGTTTGCATACACCATATCCACCCAATGTCCTTCTTTCCTGCTTCCTTCCAATACTGGTATGGTCCTACCTTCCTTCGAGTTCTTGACTTTCCGTGAAGTTTTCTTTCCAACCCTTGTCTTCTTCTCGATTAACTGTGCTGGTTACTATGTCCATGTTGCGTATATTCTCGGAGCTTTTAGCCTCCGATTTGTTCGGTTCTGGTACGTGTACAAAAAAAAAGATTGCTTCCGCTAAATACGAGATACCGGAAAGGCAATTTGTATTTTTTGGGGGGTTTTTAGGCTTTAGGATGTAGCCTATGGTCCTACTTCTGCGGCGCCCAAAAAATGGAACGGTGTTCCAGGTCCTTTGCCTCCTTGCCCCTCAATCGTTTAGTGTTTTCCGTTCACTCGTGTATGTAAACTATTCTTACTTACCGCTACTCTCGAATTCCATTCCTTCAGCCCTGATTAATATCTAAAATATTTAATATTCGCTTATTTATCTTCTCTTTTCTCTAGAGTCCGTTCATACCCTGAGCGGGTTCTCACAGAATCTATGCAGCGGTACCTGAATGCATGAAGTTATCGCAACCAACCATGCGATACAACGGATGTAATGCGTACGCGCCCGCTACAGTCCCAATACTGTTCCAGCTTCTCTCGGCCTCCGGAGGTTTGCTACAAGTTTCAAGGTACGTCCGGCTGCGAAGGACTCAGTATATACTGTACGTTGATACTATCATGCGTCCATGCGTGAGTTTCAAAATTCAGGAGGAACTTGACATGTGCGTGCGTTTGGGTGTTTCCTCTACCCTGTGCGGGAGGTGAAAGAAGGACTTCGAAAAGAATATCAAATCATGATGAAGATTGAGAAGTGACCGCCCAAGAGGATCCAGTGCGTCTGATTCGTTCCTATTATTGGTGACCATGGAAATCGGCTTGCTATGAAGACATCGGACTGGAGCAATTGTCAAGCATGCACCTGGAGTATGCTCTCGAAGTTGGGCCGGATCTAGAACGAAACAGTCCAACAGTTCAACATAGGAGAATAGTCAGAGTCCAGCTTGGCTGTCATTTTTTGCCTGATTCGATCAATTGAGAATGAATGGACAGCAAAAGTAACTGGCAAAATCATTCCAAGACTCACGGAATTCACGATGTAAACCGAATCCCAATCCAACCGATTGGAATCCCGGTACAACCTCGTCTGCGTTATCCTCGCATTGATATTGATGTGATGTACCCGCTCCATGATCGATGGTTCACAGCGCGGTCAGTGGCACTGGCATCTTCACCCCTCTGTCTCAATCTCAGCATCAACGAGTGCGACACTCCGATCAACGGATGATGTATTCGTGTACAGCAGATGATGATGCTCAGTTTCTCCATCTCCAAGAAGAGAGGTGGTTCATTCTTGTCGGGCGGACGAATGAGAGGGGAAAGCAGTGGCAATGGTCAAAGATTGATGTTTGCAGCTCGAGCCGAGCTCGATTCGCGAGAGGCCGTCGCACGTGGCAGATGGTGGTGTCCTCCAAGATCCCATCCGTAGATCTGATCTCCTTCGCAAAGGCATCCCATCGTCTACTCATTCCTCAAACACATCCCATTGACATTTTCTCAGCATCAACAAACATCATACATAACACCACTACACTATATACTCCAGGTGTTTCTATACGAACGTATCTTTGCAAGTACTTTTACGAAGATGAGGAAAGAAAATCCGCAGGACACGACAGAAAAGAATAGAGAAAAAGAAAACTAGGAGAAGAATATGTACGATCAACGTAATAAAAACATGATACGGGATTAATATTTGGTTTGCAGTCGAAGCGAAAGAGAAATTCGAAGTATCGCAGAGAAGAGAAAAACAGCGAGAAAACAATCTCGAATATAAACAAACGAAAAGGGAAAAAAAAGAATACCACCCTCTCACCGTCCACAAAAATGAATCAGAATCAAAAGAATGGGGTTAAATTTTTACAACAAAAAATGAAAATGACCGTGAATTCAAGGAAGGCGGAAGTAAGATACCAGGCAAATTGAAAAGGAAGGAAAATGAAAAGACTTGGAGAGAGACGGAGTTATACTATGTTATATATATATGTAAGTATATATGGACTGGTAGATGCGCACGCAGAAATATGACAGATGCATATGAGCATATTGAGTAGGAGAGGATATATAACATATGCAACAGATTGGATGATGAAGCGGAGTGGGGTTTCGGTTCGAGTTAAAGACGCAGGTCGAGGGAGTGACTCGAAGTCAAAATTTGAGTCTCGCTCGAATGTCGTTGGAAGCCGGTTTAAAAAAACCCACGCGGCTTGGCTGTTTTGGAAGAGTATGAGATAGAAGAGGAGGAAGAAAGGTTGGGATATAAGCGAGAACCAAACAGGGTATACACACAGAAAAGAAACGAAGTAAAAAGTTAATCTGTAACGGAACGAACACCTTGGAGTGACGCCCTTGCAGAATAAAGAACAAGGAATGCAGCGTTAACGTCAACGCCAACGCATCGTCCGTGCGGGTGCAGCGATGATCGGCACGTCGTTCAAGTTCACATTCCCCACACCAACATTGGAGACGTTCATGTTCATATTCATCACACCGTTCGCAACGACATATTGTTCTTGATACTGTTGCTGATGCTGCTGAAGATGGTGATACTCATACATCCCCTGTCCCTGTGCGGCGGGGAACTGATTGTGCATGCGTGGGGAAGAAGGCAGCGACGTGGGCGTCAACGGCTGGCTCACCGCACACGCATTAACAGCAGCGATAGGTTGCGTCGATGCATTCGCATTAGCATTCGACGCAGACGGAACGGCTGATATGGGTGGGATAGAAACGGAAGCGATGGAAGGAATCGCTGGCGTAGTAGGCGTCACCGGTGTGGGCGGCGCAGACGTCCCATCTGCGAACGTGCACGTTCCCTTCGCACAATGGTACTTGAGGCCGTTCGGGTTCAAGTAGCTCTAGAAAAGTCAAATCAGAGTCCAATTCCAAGAATAAAGGGTATATTGGAGAGAAGATTGAAACTCACCTTCGTACACCCAGGCTTGGGACACTTGTACGCCTTCTCACGTGTCCTCTTTCCACTCTTATCAGGCCTCTCCGGTCTGCCGGTCCTCTCAGCCCGAGGCTTCTCGACTACAGCTCCCTGGGATTTCTCCTCAACATCAGGAGCAGCGCTTTCGCCATTCACAGATGAACCTTCGTCAGATGACGATGAGATAGACGAGCGCGAGGAAGAACCGAGACCGAGTAAGCTCATAGCACTCGAAGCTGCTTTGCGGGTCTTCTCCCTTCGCACTGCGCCTCCGCTGCTTGAAGTTGCGCTGGCATCACCAGCGGAACTGGCAGGGCTCTCTGCCCTTCCCTTCCTTTCTCTCTCCCGCTCTTTCCTGTCCTTCTTCTCCTTCTTTGCCGAGTTATCTTTCTCGACATTCGGCGAAAGTAGCGTCGGCGAAGGAATCGGGGCGCTGAACAACGAAGGCGGAAGACAGACGGGCAGAGCGTCGGGGTGGCCACCGTTAATCATCAACGCGTGGCCGCGTAAGACTGATGAAGGGCGAATGGGAGCAGCGAGCGGCGATGGAGGGGTACTATCTAAGGGTGTGTGGACACCGTTTACATTATCAAGTGGGTCGAAGGACATAAGGACGTCCATATCCATATCCATATCCATATCCATATCCATCTCGAGCTCTTCTCCAGAGCCGGATGAGTGCTCGGATTGCTGCTGCTCGATCGATCCCGAGCTCGCTGGTGATCCCGCAGAAAGCGGGGACGCAGAGTATGGCGAGTGGGTCGTGAACGGCGAATGCGGATAAGGCGATGCGGAGTTTGCGCGGGAACCGTTGTTGAACAATTGAGTCTGTACTTGGAGCTGCGGATGTGACTGCCCGTTCATCGGGAATCCATATGCAGATACATGCAAGGAAGGCGGAGGCGTCTCAGGCCCGACACTCGAGTTTGGCGAAGGCGCATCGCCGCTCGCCGCCGTGCCTTTAGCTCCGATATCGGTACCGTTGGTGTTGTTTGTATTCACCTGAAGAAGCGACTTCGGCTGGGGCACAGGTACATCCAAAGCGCCTTGCGGCGAAACGAACGGTGCACCCTCCGATGCACCAAAGTGTGTCTCCTCGAAGTGCGTGACGAGCGCATGCATATCGGGGAGCGTAATCCCACAGCATGCAAAGTTGGAGCACTGTATTGGCGCGAAGGATACGAGATTAGCGTGTGCGTCCCGAGGAGATTGGGAGGGAAAATCAAGACCAAAAATAAGATAAAAAAGAATACATAATTGAATTGGAGGAGATAGAGTTACGAAATGGCGTAAGAACGCCCTCCGTTCAACCCCCAGCGATTTCCGCTGTGGAAGCAAACGGGCATCATACCAACATCAACGAGAAGATTGAACGTCGACACCGTAGCAAATCAGAAGCCGCACTGACTATATGCGCCGCAGTCCCGATATGGAAGTGTTCTATGATCAGCAGCGCGTGGTGCCGATGTTCCAAACAGAAGACAAAGCAAATTCCGATTTTGACCACTTCCGTTCCCGGCTCCGGTGTTTCTTCGATTCAAACCCCTTCGATCCAACCCTTGTGTGCAGATTTCCTTTGCCTCCGGGCCATGGGAACGCCCGCTCAATCTCCTAGCAACTGTCGTGCCTATCCTATCCTGACCGGCCTTCCTTCTCTGGGCAAGGCTAGGACTGCGAGCTACTGAGTAGGCATAAAGCAATGCCCATAATGCAGAATAGCACAGTACAGAAGAACAAAGAAATGAAGTGAAATGAAGGAATGGAAGGAAGCACTCACATAGTCACGCTCGAATGAGGAATAGTCTCCCCGCGGAGAACAAGACATGGACAAATGAGTCGCGGTAGAAGGCAAATATGCATTGCCCATAGGAGGCGAAGTCCCAAGATGGAGCGCGGAGGTGAGAGGCGAGCATGAAGTGAACCTAAGAGGTGCATATAATTTGAGTAATTGATTCATATGAAACGAAGCAGAGAAGAGACGCACTCGAATCCGTCTGACCAACTGGTCGCCAACTGGCCGGAAAGACTACGCGCGTGGGTAGGCTGCGGTGCGTAGCAGGTCATAGAAGGGGTTCGTCTATGCTGGATGTTCATGGGAGCGGACATGGTGGAGGAGCAGGCGCGAACGTCTTTTGGTGGAGGTGGAGATAGTCGAAAAGGGAATTATACAGGGCGTAGTAGTAGTTCCAAGAGGAGGAAGGATTAACAGGGCGGGTGTTGTTAGTTTACGATATAGGTTCTTCGGATTGTTTGTTTGTATGTGTGTACAGTCTTTGGCGACGGAGAAGCGAAGCGAACGAGAGCGTGAGCGTGACGGCACGGCGCGGTGATCGTCGGCGGCCTGATGGTCTGATGGGAACAGTGGGAACACGCCCTCAGAAATTCGAATCGCGAGACACGCGGATCTCAGAAGAACGCGAACCAACGAACGCGGATGCGTATGTACTCCGGACAACGCACGAGGTTAACTCGAACACAGCAGTATTATTCGGCAGGCCGACAGGGCACGAGACAATGCAGTCAAGGAAGCCAGAAGCTATGCCTGCGTCTTGTGCTCGCGTCAAGTAGACTCAAAGTTGATATCAAGGGGGAGGATCGTCGACGCCGAAGGTAATGAGCGGAAGTGAGACACCAATCCAATGGGTTCTCAGCGAAACTCTCTCGCGTCGCGTATTAGGAGCAACAGCAGCAACAGCAGCAGTAGTAGAGGTGATTATTGTGCGCTTGTGTCTAAGATACGCGTCTGCGTGGAGGGCACGAGGATACGAGGGCGTCTAGCGGAGAGACGGGTACGTGCGTGAGTGCGTCGAGGGAGATGAGGAGATGTTGAGGAGGGAGAGCCGGAGGGAGTAAGGCTGGATACGGGAAGAGTTGGGATTAAATATTTATTTGTATGTAAACTCAAATCGTGTTTCGTTTCTGATTCCATCCAGAACGGTTGTCCCTTTCATCCCCTTCCTAATCTTCTGATCAGTCTAGTCTATATTCGGTCTGATCTTTACCTAATCCTGCTTATCCCCTCTAGCTAGTCGACGCGACGCGTAACGTCCTCATTCTCCATCCCATCCAGACAACATGTGCATACGACAAATAGTAAGAGCGGCAGAGCGATATACCCGCAAATGCATTGCCTCAAACATACAGAACCGCAAAAGCCTCCAGTCCACGACTGCTTCCGAGATTCTCAACTCCCCGTTTCGCCTAACTTCGTAGTAGTTCTCACGGTGTCTTAGCAGGGTAGGTTAGCTTCCCTTCACACAAATTTGGTTCAAATTTCAATCGGTGGTCTCCGTCCCTTGCAATTTTCCCTCTCCAACAAAATTCTCCGTCTGCCGTACGCCGTTCTTCTTCTCCACGGCCTCAGTATTAGCGCAAATCTTTGCACATCTTCCCAGCTCCTTAAGTTGATGCTTCTAAGCTCTTCAGACTTTCGCTTTCCCTCCATTCCCCATCCTGTCCCCTTCGTCTGTACTTCTTGACTTCTCTCATTTACCCTCTCGCGTGCTCTCTCTTCTCGCTTGAGTTCTTCTCAGTGCAATTTGGGACGGAGGCTATCCCGAATGGATAGCGTCATAGCTGGGAAAGAGAGAGGTCAGGTTAGAGCCAGATCTAGACAGTTCTCACTGTTCTCGATCGTTTGTTGCGGTCCCGTCGCGCTTTGTCTGTATTCAGAATTTGAAAGATTTCTCGTCCTCTAGTTTGTTTTTACACATGCGAATAATGTGAAGATGCCACCGGCCTCCTGCCAACGTCATATCCATCATCCCGTATTCCTCGAAAGTTCAATCTTGAATCTCGCCTTGAGCTTGACCTGCATCATCAATCAGGACCGAGGAACCAAAAATCACGAAGGATCATCATCGAGAACGACCAAAACACCAAACAGACCAAAAAAAAAAATGTTTCCTTTCTTCGACACGTACATACGATCATTGCGGATCAACAAAATAAATGGCCCATCAACAGCCCATCATTTCCATCAGATTTCTCATCAACTCCCTTCATTTTTCTAAATATCCTAAATGGGTATAAGTCAGGTCTTGATCCCCTCCTTCATTTGAAAAAAGTGTTTCAGGTCGGGATGATTTTTGATTTGATTGAAAGTGTTATTTTGGTAAGTTCAAAGGAACTGCAGATAGTCCGGGGCTATGGAATAATGTTCCATTTAGAAGGATTGGTGACGTGATTGGTTGTGAGGGGTGAATGTGAATGCGAAGTGTCAAAAACTTGTTGGCAGTTTATGGCTGCTCAAGAGAGTTTGGTGGAGACTGTCGAGACTCGTTTGGCTTTTGGCCTGCCCGATGACGATGGGCGGAGGTAATTCTAATTCTATACAGGCACGGTCGACGAATTGAACGATTGTGGAAAGCGTCACGATGAAAGATTTTTTGATGGTTTCGTCATTAGGGCTCGGAGAAAGGTCTGCTACAATCATGCGGTCAGCATTCGTTACTGAAGCACCTCGATTGAAACATTTCTACATCATACAGCACGGATATTCAAGAAAATTCCTCACTCCTAGATCTACCCGACGTTTACCTTCTCCTATCTGCTTTCATCTAAACAAACCAAAGTTATTCATAGCTTTTCCTTCTTCGTTGACTCTAGAAGTTCACGCCTCTCCTCGAGCTTTCAAGACAACCTCTCTCAGCCTCCTCAAAGCTTCCTCGATATCATTCGGATCTACGAGGCTGAACGAGGCGCGGACGTAAGCTGTCTTGCCACCTGTAGGCAGGAATGACGTCCCTGGAAGAGCGAGAACGCCGTTCTCGAACGCCTTGGATTGAATGAGCTCTTCCGAATCCTCTTCGATGGTTTGGCCGGATGGGTTGTTTAAGAGAAGTTTGAACCTAGAAATACGGATTGCGGTACGTTAGAAGCGTCGCTTTATCTGGAAGGGTGAGTAGTGTGACGAGAGTAAGGGTTACAAACCAGAAGAACATCCCGGCCTCAGGAGCACTCCACTCTGCGAGACCGCCTAGCTGACGATGCATAGCTTCTTCAAAGATATCGCGTCGTTGACGGTAGAACTCCGAAACCATCTCGGTATGCTTCACGAATCCTTCGTATCCATAGGACTCGAGAACAGTGTGCGTTATCACTTGCGTGAGCGAAGATACCTGGAGGTTCGCTGAAGCAGTCTGATGAACGAGTATTAGAAAAGCACATCAGGTCTTTTCTTCAGCCACTTGTCTGAAATTACAATGGGACACACATGCAAGTCCATAGCGTCCAAGATTGGCTTCGGTCCTGAAGCAAAGCCGATTCGCATTCCAGCGGAAACGATCTTGGAGAGACTGTCGAAGCGAAGGACCCGCCCTACCTCTCCAAGCTCTTCCTCGAGCGCGAAGTATGAAGGCGGTCGTAAAGCTTTCCCGTAATACAAGAAATAGTAGGGATCATCTTATCATTCAAAAGGCGCAAGTGTAAGTAGAAACGACAAAGGCAAGGAATAGGAGACCTGAACCAACCTTCTAAGATGAGGAAGTTGTATTTCTGCGCCAGTGCAAGTACCTCGCGCCGTCTTTCCGTCGACGTTGTTAACCCTGTCGGGTTTCCTCCGTACTGAATCCGAGAATCTCAGTAAATGACCAGACAGAGGAGAATATGGACGCCTACTGGAACAGTATACAGAAACTTCGGGAACGGCTTTAAAGCAGGCCAGTTTTCTAATATATGTTTCAAGGACGATGACTTGATTCCACTTGAATCTGTGTCAACAGCTGCACGATCCAAGTGATCAGCCAAAGTCTATGAGTTAAAATTGGAACAGAAAAGCGTACGAATGATCTGTGCCCGTAAAGATTCGAGTATGGGAAGTACACCTCTGATTGGACAAGTACAATCGGTGAGCGGCTCGGTACGATTGTGTGGCTGAATACGAACGAATAAACGGGTGATTCCGCTAGCACGTAGTCTCCCGGGTTTACGAGAGAGTGGAAAGACTAGGAGAAGCACGTCAACAGGAACAAGCATGGAGAACAGAATGAATATGTACCTTGTATAATAAATCCTGGGAGCCAGACCCAACAGACACTTGCCAGCCTTCACCCTTCGTCCGTCCATGTGTACGCGTCTGCAAGCCCTCCCACCACGCGACTAACGGTTCATATCCTGTCGTCGAGCCATATTGTAGTCCAGCGGCCATTCTAGATCCGGAGATATCCAAGGTCTTTTCCATCGGGCTGGATGTACCATCCTCTGGCGGTGCGCGGACGGTAATCTGCATGCTTGAGATAGGGAACGTTTCGGGGTTTGGCTTGCCCGCGAGTAGAGAGATTACACCGGGTACTTTCTCGAGAGGGAAGAGGCCCCGAACTGGTGGACAAACACATAATGTTGGCGAGCCTGTGTACAAGCAACGAGCATGGAACGGTACGAACTTGAGTTCGGCTTGCGAGCTCTTGATTCGGCAGAGATAAAAGACGCGTAGAAGCTCGGAGGAAGAGCCTTCACGTTGGTTTGCTTCACAGGAGCTGGAGTCGCTACGAGCTCAACAGGGATGCCATCTGAATGCGATACCTGTTGTCTGTAAGGACCATATGCATTTTCGGAGACTGAGAGAGACGTTTGCTTACCTTCGTTGACCCGTTCACGGGAAGAGCAGACCCATTCGCGTTTTTTATCGTCATCCTGGTCCCAGTTGATCACTAGAGGACGTTCTGAACGCGTCTTAAGCTGGCTGTTCAGATTTTATAGCACATGCACGCAGGACGCACGAAAAAATGACTTGAATACGAATAAAGCATTCGGAAATATCGGTCTGGGAAAAAAGTTTTGATCCGCTCCGTTCGTATCACTTTGAATGACGTAATAAATGATCCGGTTCAAGGCATAAAATCCATCTGAGGCCTTCGTTAGGTTGACTAGCTAGAGCTAGAAAATAAATCATGAACGCACAAATAGTGTGATATGCTATGCAATGGGAAGAAGCATATCGTTATTTTCTGCCGACGATATCAAGTCAAGTACTACTGCGCCAGGATGAATACTTTCAATATGAATATGCATTTGGCCTGTAGGAGCTTCAGTCAAGGATAACGATATCGAAAGTGCGTGATGTCTGTTCTGTAGAGATGTATTTGTTCACTGTCACTGTGAAGCTGTAGATAGTGCAGTGACTATGATAATGCTCGGACTTGATTATCGAGCATTAAATAGGCAAGAGTTGTGAAATGATTATTAAGTCTGAGATATTTTGCTAGGAATAACGAAAATACATCACTCTGGAGAAACAAATTCAGCACATATTTTTAAGATGTTGAGCTCACGGTGCCTTCAGTATGAGGGCATACGTACGGTAACGAGAGAACATTCGTTCTTATTATACACTGACCTTCCAGAGGTCTTATATACTACTGATACAGCACGTGCTAATGTTACATAATACGATTATATTCTAATACTCCCCTTCAATCTAATAATTTCTGAATGATTAGATTGTTTAATTGTCGACAAGTCCAATTAACGAATTTAAGTGATTGAACTGTTTAGTGTTAAGCGCTTTTGTTAACGTGTCTGCACGTTGATTTGTAGTTGGTACGTAATTTACTCTAATTGAATGATTTTCGATATAACAATGTACGAAGGCTCTTCGCCTGTCTAAGTGTTTTGTTCTAATAATATGTGAAAATTCATCAATTTGAACATCTCTTATAGCCGCTTCGTTATCCGAATAAATTGTGATTAATCTATCACTTTCTTTTATATTTAACTCTTCGATAAAGTGTTTAATCCAAATAGCTTCTTTGGTAGCATGTTGTAATGCTTGAATTTCTGCTTCATATACTGATGCAGGTACTAAATCTTGTCTTTTTGATGACCACGAAAATGATGAATTTCTTATGGTAAATATATATCCATTAATAGCTTTATAACCTTCTGTTACCGCACCGTCTGAGTCGCAATAACCATCTATTATTAGTGGATATTTGCCTCCAAGTTTTAACCATTTGTTTTTGGTTGTGTTTAAATATGATAAAGCATATCTCGCGACATTAACATGTGTTTCATCAGGATTATGTAAATGTCTTGCTAATTGTCCTGCAACATAAGCTACATCGGGCCTAGTTGCATCCGCAGCGTATCGGAGTGATCCGACTAAACTCATAAATAACGATTTAGTTTCTTGTGAACTCGTATTGTTGCTTGATTTTAATCTGCTTCCTGGCGCCATTGGAGTTTGGCGTAGTCTTTCAGTTTCAATATTAAATCTAAGTGTTATGTCTTCGATATATTTCTTTTATCTTAATAATATTGTTCGATCGTGACGGTTTCTTTTCATTTCGATTCCTAATAATCAATGGATTTCACCATTGTCTGTTAGATTAACGAATTTTCGTATCTTCGTAACTAAGTCATTCTTTATATTAATATTTTGGCTTATTATAGTTATATCATCCACATGCATGAATGTTATTAAGTTCGGTTTGAATATCGATTTATCATAGAATACGGCATAATCTTCAGCAGATCTCGTTAATCCTGCTGCGTTAAGTATATCATTTATTTTCTTATACCATCTTCTTCCTGATTGTTTTAATCCGTATAATGCCTTTTTTAATCTTAACGCTTGGCCTGGTTTAATGTCTTTACAAAAATTTCCTGGTGGTGGACGCATGTAGATGACTTCATCTTCATTTAATTCTCCGTATAAATAAGCGGATTTTACATCAATTTGATGTATTTCGTAATCGTTTGCCGCTGCCCAATGTAATAATAACCTAGCTGTTGATAGTTTCGCGACGGGTGCGAAAGTGTCTTGCGAATAATAGTCTATTCCATCAATTTGACTAAAACCTTGGGCTACTAATCGTGCTTTATATTTTTCGATTGTGGAATCTGCTTTGTATTTTATGTTATAGACAAATCTGCATCCCACTATGTTTGTATTCGGTGGTGGGTATTCATATATCCATGTGTTATGTTCTACTAATGAGTCTATTTCATTTTTCATGGCTTGTCGCCATTTGTCATGATCAGGTCTTCTTAATGCGTCTAAGTATGTTATTGGTATTTTCATACTTTTATTTATTTCATTATTAAATTCTGTTAAGAATATAGAAATGTCTTCTTGTTTTTCGATCGCTAGACCTGCTTCTCTTTTCTTACGAGATGGTTCACGATGTCTTTGTAATCTTTCTTTTAATGATGTTTGATTGTCAATATCATTATTATTATCAGGTTGCATTGTTATCTCCCCTTGAGTTCGAGTTTCGTTAGAAATGATGAACTCGACATTTCTTTCTGTTGATACTTTAGAATCGTGATAGATATATATGCCGTCTTTGGTGTTTGAGTCATAACCGACGAATTTCCCAATTGCACCTTTGTTTTGTAATTTATTTGTATTTTCTTTTCTATATATAACTTCGTGACCAAATTCTTGAAGACCATTTAATATATAATTTGCATTAAAACGTTTTTTAAACGGTGTTTCAAAGTTTATAGCACTTTTTGGTGATCTATTAGTAATAAATAGTGCGTGTTGTGCAGCATAATACCATAATCGTTGTGGTAAATTTTTTGCTGTTAACATAGATCTAACGTGATTAAAGATAGTTTGATGCATTCTCTCGGCAACTCCGTTTTGTTGTGGTGTGTCATGAACAGTTAATTTTCTGATAGTTCCTTGTGAATCAAGGTAATCGGTAAAGTCTTTAGATAAAAATACGGCATCGTTGTCTGATTGAAGAATTTTAATTATTGTACCATTTTGTAATTTTAATCGAGTTGTATATTTAATGTATTCCGTGTATGCATCACTTTTGTGTTTTAACGGTAGCATTTCGGACCACCTGGTTGAATCATCAACTAATGTAAGTAAATATGATATCGAATTTAGCGCTAATGTTGGTGCCGGTCCCCAAATATCCATATGTATTAAATCACCAAAGTTATTTGCTAACGGTGATTTTCTTTGATGTGGAATTATTGTTCGCGATATATTTGCTCTAGTACAATCGACACAATTTTTATTTGTATTGTCGTCTATAATTTTTTCAGTTATTATTTCTGGGTGGTCTTTAATCATTTTTCGTATATAACCGTAGCTAATATGACCTAATTTCTTATGTAATTCATCGATTGTTAATGACGCTATAATGTTTGGTTTCATTTCTGGATCATTATACGTATGTACTTTGTATAATTTTTTATATGATCGTTGGATAGTTCCGAGATGTCTATTATTTTTCATTACGGTGCAAATGTCTTGTTCGGTAATAAATTTGAATCCTTGATCACACATTTCAGCTAATGATATTAGCGTGCATTTAAATTTTGGCGAATAATAAATATTTGATAGTTTTATTATAGTGCAATTTTCGGGTGTTACAAAATTGTTATTCACTTTAAATAATAAAATTTTCATGTCGCCTTTTTGAGAAACGGTGATGGCGGTGTCGTCGGCGGTTCGCACTATAATTGGTTCGCAATTAGTAATGTTCGTTAAAATTTTTTGATAAGGAGTAACATGAATGCTAGCTCCAGAATCTAATAATGCCATTGTATGACTTACTGATTGAACGTATTCCATAGGCACGTCATCAGGTATTGCTCTTTCGATAATATTGATTTCTTTTTCGCGTCTCTTTCCTTTGCGTTTAGACATTATTGCTGCGTATTCATCCATTTGTTCCTTCGTTGGGGAATTAAGGTGCATTGGATGATAACCGTGTTCTTCAATAAAGTCTTGATTCGCAAGTTCGTTCGCGAAAGGCGAGATCGGTGCGTCGTGATCAATAAGGTCGAAAAGGGATTTTCCTTCGAGAAGGACGCCATCATCGTTGGGGTCCTGTTGCATTGTCATTTGTTCCCAAAAATCATCGACAAAATTTGTGCCGGATGATGATTCGGCTGCGAGTTGGGTAGCGATCGTCTGTTGACGTTTCACGGGTCGTTCGAAAGGGTTCGTTGTGTTCGTCCATTCTCGGGTTCGTTTTAATTTCGGATTCTCGTCATCCGAAAGATCGAGAGTCGTCGGTGACGGTGTATTGACTGTGAAGTTGGATTCTGACGGGAGAACGGGTGTCTTTGAGCGCATACTGGCCATGTTGACTTCTTCGATACGAGTAGTGTTAGATGGTGGTAGCGCGTAAGAAGGGATTATTGCCTGAGCGGCCGCATTCGGATTTGTATAATTCGTCGACGCTTGCGTAATCAAAGAAGCAGTCGCAGTAGAATTAGGACGAGATTGACGTATCTTCAATGTTTGGGGTGTCGGCGGAGCACGGCAGTCTTTCGACATGTGTCCGAACTTTTTGCAATTGAAGCATTGCGGTGCTCCTGTGACTGCATGCGTGTGAGGCGTAAAATGTTTGTAGGTAAAGTTTGATCGGCCTCTACCACATCCTCAAAAATAGTTTCGGTTATCCCAAGGACCTTTCCAGAATTGCGTAGTAGATCCGGGATAATTTGGGTTCGCATGCTGCGGGTAACTCGTGTTTCTATTCATTCCTCGGTTAAAATGTGACCGATAAGAAAAGATTCGTCCTCGTGATGATGTTGCTCTCCCCCGAAAGGTACTTGGGGTGGCTGACGGTTGCTTCTGCGCCTGGTAATTTGCAAAAGCCGCACGCAGTTCGGTGATTAAGCCGTCAGGGGTTACGGTTCTGCGTGGTTGATTGGCGGTTAGAGTTGAATTATAAAAATCGATCCTCGCTTGTAATTGTTGGAACACGTAGCCGTACTGCGGTGGCGTAGAAGTTTGTATCGCAGATAAGTACGTATCGTCTGTCGGCTTCTTATTGTGTTGTGTGAGTAAACCATAGATGTTTTGTAACTTATCTAAGGTTTTATCAAATTCGGAAACGTGTCCGCGTATATTGAAAAGCTTCGAGACTTCGACTGCGGAAGTAACCGTGGTTCGAATGTCGAACCTCGTTTTCAGGTGGTTTATAAATAGTATAACGCGATTGATACCGATCATGTTCGAAAGAATTGAGTCAGGTACTTTCGATTGGAACACGGAGATGAGTTGGTTGTTCGTGGTCTGGCCATCGGTGTCATTAGCAGGCGGGCTCGAAACGAGATGATCTTCGAGTCCTAATGCGAGCATGGTTGCCTCGACGCGAATAAGCCACATTTTGAAATTCGATCCGTTGTGCTGAAGTTTCTCGACGCCATCAAAGGCCTTAAACAGGTCCCTGAGGTCTAAGCCAGCGATGTGAAAAACTCGAGTAGCCATTGATGAAGATGATGAGCTAGATGGACTTGAAGGGCTTGGAGGTGGTGTATGTGGACTTTGGGATGAAGTTCGAGGTGCACTTATATGCGTTGGGTGTGAACTAGCTCTAGTTTGCTCACTATTATTTGAATTGTTATCATTTTCATTTTCTTCATCTTCTTGTTCCGTTCGGGGTTCCCGAGTTTGCGTTGATTCCGTGTCCTGAGGTATTATCTCCATTTCTTGTGGCGAATTTGTTAATGTAGTACCCGAAGGTCCGCTCACAGATTGTCTAGGTAATTCTTGTCTTATTACTTCGCGATAAGTTTCTTCGTCGTCTGAATGTGGTACATGTTCATAAAGATACCTGTTTCTTAATTCTGTAACGGCAATTGTATTCATTTTTATATTTCTCACGATACGTAATGGCCGTTGTTCATAGAAACGCGGAGGAGCATAATGGTAAAATTTCGAGCATGACATTGAGTATTCTATTCGTCGTCTCTGTGTGCTATACCTCGTTGTAACCTGTGTCGCCGCATCTCTCTTTCCTTCCACCTGTGTCCAGTCTGGTCGGTTGTGAGGATATTGAGCAGCTGGACTTTTGCCAATCGTTCGGTATGTAGGACGCGCGGGTCGAGTTTGAATTTCGTCCATGTTGTTACAATTTCGACGCGCGTTGGACTATGTTTGATAACGTCGGTGTCGAAGATATTGTAGTCGTATTTCCAAAAATCGACAAACTTGTATGTTCTGGTGTATACGTGCGTCGTGTCGACGAACGTCAAATCCGAATATCTTTTGTTCGCAGGGTTATCAAGGCTCATAACCTTTTAAGATGTTGAGCTCACGGTGCCTTCAGTATGAGGGCATACGTACGGTAACGAGAGAACGTTCGTTCTTATTATACACTGACCTTCCAGAGGTCTTAAATACTACTGATACAGCACGTGCTAATGTTACATAATACGATTATATTCTAATACATATTATTTGATGCGTGTTGACTAGCGCATCTGAGTCGCTGAGTCCGAGCGTTACAAATTGTCGCGTCAGTCACGAATGTGTCACAAGACCCTATCGTGACATCCACACGCGTACGATCTCTTGAAACTCTAGGGCTCACAACATGACCTACGACATTTCGACCCCGAGACGTTCCAAGCGCTTTCAACCAGTAGTAGATTTCGGAGTCTCGTATGGCGCCGAAGATAAATGCGTTTGGCTCGGTCCGCCGATTCACGAACGCGACACGCTGGCAGGTGACCTCCATGAAGAGGACACTTTTGAGGATGACGATGAAGAGACGGAAACGGTCTTCTACAACGGCTTTTCTAGAGCGGACCGCAACGGGAATACCGCTGAATTCGAAATCGGCGACACAGTCCTCGTCAAGACACAGGCAAAGCTTCCGAGTGTGGGCGTCATTGTGGCCATGTGGGAGGTTCGACCGAAGAATGACAGTGATGATGAGACGGTCCACCAAAAGATCAAAGTTCACTGGTTTTTGCGGCACACTGAACTTCCGAAAGTAAGGGCTAAGCGGGAATATCTCGATGTGCGCAACCTTTGTGTCTCACCTCTTGCAAAGTACGAAGCTTATCTTTTACAACAGAATGAAATCTATTTCTCACTCTCAGGCACTGCCATTCTCACTCCGCAAGCCATCAGGGAAAAGTGTACTGTTGGCCTCGAATTGCCTTCGTTATCCACGACCTCTCAGACTAAGAAAGGAAAGGCATCCGCACATATGCAGAATACTTTCTTTTGCCGTTCAGCAATCGATGCTCGCAGAGGTCTATATTACCAGTTGGACTGGGAGAAATACCGAGAAATTGCATTGACGTCTGATGATAAGATCAGCGGTTCTGCTTGGGTCGTGGATGTGGCTCCTGCGCCAAGAAAGACGGTTCGAAGGAAGAGAAAATCCGACTCCAGCAGTGATGAAAGCTCAGATAGTGAAGATGAATATCAAGCGCATGCTGAAGATGGGGAGAATGACGAGAGTTCAGGGTCCGATGGGGACGAATTACGAAATATTCGATCTGCCTTTGAAGAAGAAATTGATGAGGACGAAGTGGAGGAAATCGTTCGGACCCCGTCGAAGAGACGCAAGCGAACTAGTCAATCCAAGACTCCACGGAAACCAAAGTGGAGAAAAAATCTGGCTGAACCGACACCACATTCTCGAGTTGCCATGAAGGCAAGGATTAAGTCGAAACGTCTGGTTATCAAGCCCGCTCCTCAGATTGCGTACGACTATCTGAAAGCGTTTGGTGACACTCAAGATCCATGGCTGCGGGCATTGCAAGTCCTACATGTTGGTTCACGTCCGGACGTTCTTCCGTGTCGCGAAAATGAGTTTCAGCGCATCTTACGTTCTGTAGAGGGCTTGTTGGAAGAAGGGAGTGGTGGATGCGTCTGTGAGCGTTTAGATAGCTAAACTAGTAGAGCGTGTAACTCATTATTTTGCTAGACGTCTCCGGAGTTCCCGGTACAGGAAAGACAGCAACCGTCCATCGAGTTGTCCGTGAACTCAAGCGCATGGCTGAGCGGAATGTGCGTCCTTCGCTTGATTACTCCTTCAGAGTACTAATATTGAGAACCTCATAGGAAGCTAATCCTTTCACGTATGTGGAAATCAATGGACTCAAGATTCCAGAGGCGTCTGCTGCGTACAGTTTGCTATGGGAAGCTGTCTCAGGACACGATGTCGCTAATGAGGGACATCTAAAGATCAGCGCAAAGGAATCACTGAAGCAGCTTTCGAAGTATTTCAGTGCTGGTGTGCGGGCTGGACCAGCGGGTCATGCTTGGTAACTCTTCTCATTATATTTCGCCTCTTCAAAATTGACCTATCGAGCCTATAGTATCGTATTAATGGATGAACTGGACCAGCTCCTGACCACCAAACAGGAGGTCGTCTACAACTTTTTTAATTGGCCAACCCTTGTCGGATCCAAGTTTATTGTCATTGCTGTCGCCAACACCCACGACCTTCCAGAACGTGTAATGACTGGTCGGGTGCGCAGCCGTCTTGGTAAGAGGGTTTAATGCTGCAAAATCATCATAACTGATGAGTTCTTGTAAAGGCATGACGCGAATCAACTATCAGCCGTATGACAAGGCGCAGCTGATAGAGATAGTCAATGCTCGGTTAGAAGCTGCTAAAGAAGGGTACAAGGGAAAATTTCCCGAGGTTATTGCAACCGACGGGATCAACTTTGCGGCTGCGAAAGTTGCTTCTATTAGTGGAGATGCGCGCCGAGTACTTGACATTTGCAGGTTAGTACCGTAAAAACTGTACTTACTGTTATGACATTGACGGTATATTTTAGACGAGCGGTCGAGCTTGTGCGGCCTGCCGGAAAGCCTGCAAAGATTCGGGATGTCCAAGAGGTCATCACGCGAATGCAAAGCAGCTTCACGGCCGCATACCTCAGTGACTGCAGTCTACACGAACGCATCATGCTTGCTTCACTTATTAAATGCTCTATGCGCGATGGTGTGCCTGAGGTGAAATGGGACGATGTGAGTAGCGTCTTGGCTTTTATCTTGACATGTATTGACGTATAGCAAAGGTCCAACGACAACATCTGAATATCACACCAACGCTCGCCGGGGACGGCGATTCCACGCGCAAGCCTTCATCAGCTGAACTCCGCTGTATACTAGACAACCTACTTGCATCGCATGCGGTACTCATTGAAGATGCTTCTGGAGCTGCAGCGGCGCGTCGCCCAGAGGGCGAACGCAGACTCATACTTAATATCGAACAAATCGAAGTACAGCGCGTGCTTAGCGAAATTGGTGGGCAAGTGTGGAAGAATGCTCTTGGGGTGTAGCGACTGGCCCTCAGGAAACAGTCGCTTTTTCTGAACGTGCTATCCCCGATTATTTAATGACTACGAGGGAATTGGATATCCGATCGCCGGTTTTTTCGGTTTACTTATGCGATAGGTGTATTAGGTGTCCTCTGACAGTCTAGCTGTTCGGGAAAGGCGACTGGCTGGATACAAATAGCCAAAATCCATAGACTGAACCGTAGAGTTTACAGTCGAGTGGAAATGTACCAGTAGTGATACAGTGTTATACTTTTTTATCACCGAAAATTCCCATTTCGGATTTTACAAAAGAGCTCACGTGACTCATCTAACAAGGTTCGCCAAGGTCATCCAACGACGACGAAGTCCCCTTTCCTGCGCCATCACCAAGGCATATCTCTTCTTGTAAGTAATTTTAAGTGCACTTTTTACGCTTGTGGATGTTATGGATGGATTGGGAGGTGTGATTCTCGATATCTTTGGATGGATGGCAATGGAAAGTAACGGATGTGGTCGCGGAATACTGACATTGTGTTATTGGTCTTATAGCAAAACTTGGGTCTCTGTCCTTTGTGGTGTGTAACCAAGTCTTGATTGGAATCAGAGCTGGATGCTCATTATGTTATAGGAGCTTGCGAGACCCGTATCCCCTCAGCATGCTTATTTCTAAGGAGAACAGGAAAAAGATCTATGAGAATCTCTTTCGGGGTGCGTTTTCGTCCTCACTTCTCCTTTCCATTTTCTCTGAACTCCTCGTTTCTAAGAGGGTGTGATGGTTGCGAAGAAGGATTTCAATGCGCCGAAGCACGAAGACCTCGATGTACCCAATCTTGAAGTGATCAAGGCCATGCAGTCGCTCACCTCGAAGGGCTTAGTGAAGACTCAGTTCTCATGGCAGTGGTATTATTACTCTGCCACGCCCGAGGGTGTCGAATACCTGCGCGAATACCTCCATCTCCCACAAGAAATCGTCCCTCAGACCTACAAGAAGCAGGCCCGCCCGCCTCGTCCCGCCGCCGTTGGTCGCGAAGGTGCTTACCGTCCTCCTCGGGGTGACAGGGGAGACCGCGATGATTATCGCCGCCGTGACAAGCCAGAAACCGCTCCAGGGGAGTTCCGTCCGCAGTTTGCTGGTGTTGGTCGTGGTGCGCCTAGGGACTAAGCGATGTCGAACGATGGATTCGTTGTCTCATGCCGTCTAGAAAATGATGTGCGGGCTATGAAGCATGCATAGGCTTTATGTACTGCTGATCGCTATGATATTCTTCTCGCATTGTATGTTCATATCTGACATTTTGAAGCTCGACAATTCTGCAGATAGTCGAACTCTCTTCAACTCGCTCGTTCGTACACTTTGAGGCTCAAGTAAGCAAGCATGGAGCTCCTCGCAACTCCGAATGGACTTTAATGCTATGATTTCCTCGTCAACGATTTAAGCCAAACATGTGGTCCATCAGATCTGAAGACCTTGGAATCCTTTCCCACCACTTGAATCCAGCAGTTCCCTCCTAATATCATTCCCTATGCCCAAAGTACTCTATCATGGATATCATTCTAACTTATGCCTCGGGGCTTTCCTTGCCTTTCCTATGAACTCACTTAGATCTGGTGCACGTCTTCCCGCGGATAAGAAATAAGAAGCGTTGCTAAAAAGCGAGATTCCCGGGGTAGTCTCTACGCAGCCTAACAAAATCCTCGCATAGCCTAAGTTTAGGCATCGATATAGCACGCTTCCAAGACGTGCTGACCCGATGTTCGGTTGCCGTGGCGTCAGGAACGTGTCCTGCGTGAGGGCATGGTGTGCTCTTGTATTAATATCAGGTTGCACGGAAGGACCTTGTTGTTCTGGCTTACCTTCACCCTGTTCGCTTGCTTGCACTCCAGCCGGGTGACCCTGTTGGTTAACTAACGCTCACTGTCTCCGAGTCCCACCGTCATCATCCACAATTGAAATATGCTGACTTGCACAGTTTGTCCTGAACGGACATTCGCTACGCCTGTGGCTCTTCATCAACATCAAAGCCACTCAAAAGGCCACTTCTACTGCCGGTCTTGCACGAGCACCTTTGCGGACTACAACGCACTGTTTGATGTGAGTTAGTCCTCATCAACATCTGAGAAGCATCCTCTCATGTGACAACCCTTGTTTTCCCGCTGTGATTCCCTAGCATGCTACGGCCGTTCACTCAGCAACATGTGAGGGCTGCAGACGTATGTTCGCGTCTGAGAAAGGAGCACAGAGGCATCTCTATGATTCGCCAAGGCATCCTAAATGCCGGTCATGTAGGATGGGATTCCGAGATTGTGCTGGTCTTAATTCTGTAAGTAGCCACGACTATATCACTAGATGCCTTCTGATATACTCACCTTGCAGCACAAAGCTGAGGTCCACGGACTCCAAAAGTCACCAAAGAGGACCCCTAGAAGGGGGCGGAAGAACAGGATATTCTCGCCCACTGTAGGGCCCGCTTCTCTCGTTTGCTTCCGATGCCTAACATTCCTGTGTAGGCGTCGAATTCTGATAATACTTCTACTCCAACATCGAGTCTGAGACTTTGGTCTCCATTGTCGTCTGCGACGTCGCAGGTTAGCGACAGAGATTCAATGATTTTTAAACTATCAATAGCATCCCAATACGGAGACGACGCTCCAGCAAGCGCCTCGCCAACCCTGTCAGACGCATCCCATGATATTGGGTTACTTCCATCCGACGAACAACCGCAAAAGGACCAGACGAACGTGTTCTTTTCCACGGGTACTTGCGGCTTTGAAGTGGCAAGTCCTATGAAGACCGGAAGGATCGCAGCAACTGAACATCGCTTTTTCCAGGCTTATGTACAAGATGAACAGCTGCCTTCGCTACACCGTGGAGAGAAATATGGGTCCCAATCTTCTCCCGTCTCTCAGGAGCTTCATGTGAAGTCTAATGAGCTCGGCCGAATGCAAGAAGGCCCAGGAAATGGCCTATCGACACCGGCAGATGCAAACATCAACTTCTCTTCCCCACTGCTGGAGACTGACACTGCATTCCCCACGGACGTACACTCAGACACGTCTAGTGACAACGAGGACATATCCACTGGTCTTCGCCTTTCCGGTCGTCTTCCTGGCAGGCTCGCTTATCGCCGATCTTCTCCGCAACCTTGCCAGACTTCACAGCAAGGTGACCATGGGGATGCTACCATGGTTCCCCTTCTGTGCGATAGGCTTGGCTCGCAAGATTCGAGCACTACTAGAAGTGGCTTTGCAGATGCGATTCGGGCGGCATGTCGAGCACGCTCTGGTGGAGTGGTTCGGCCGCCTGCCCCTTTGCGTCTCAATAATTTGTCCAGTCTCAAGATAGTGGGTACACTCCCTTGGCTCTCGCAACTACCGACAATCCTGGACGAGCAAGAGATGGGACAGGGACAAGATGCTGTTGAGTATGAGCCAGGGTCAATGGAGGAACCTGTAGTCGAGACTCGTCCTGAATTACATGACATCACACGCGCTGGACGCCGAAAGCGCCGCCTTAGTCTATCACCAACTCTCCCATCCATCCCAGAAGCTGTGAATATCCACGAACTAGGCCCCATGTCTGCAGTCGACCCATACGACCCTGATTCGGACAGTTCAAAGGGCATTTACGAACACCGTGGACAAGACTTCCTCTACGATAGCTTGTCCGAAACAGAGAGATGTCATACTCCGATGACCTATCTCACTGCGGACGATCTGGACTTGCAGGCCGACGAGGAAGGGAACTTGGACTATCCTCGTGAGATATCCAATGTATTGACAGAAATTCTGCGCACTGAAATATGTCCAGCTTCTCCTACTTTGCTCGTTGAAGATTTGACAAAGATCGCAGAGGAGATGTGTTCTCCATCTACAACTGATGGCGAATTCTATGATTCGAGCGCAGATCCGTTTGAACTTCATCCATCCGCTAACAACTCTCCAATGAGCGCGACCTTCCCGAAACGTCTGCGAGCATGGTCATTAAGTGACGCGCCGTATGATTCGAGATTCTTGTCCCCTTCAAGATCGAAAATCGGTTTGGATCATACTAAGGTGATCCAAGAGGACAGGAAGCTCAATGATGTCATTGGAGGAGAGAACGAAGAACCCGACGAAGCGGCGGTCACGTCAGATGAATCGCAGCCAAGAGCTATCGAGGAAGACTTGTTCTCGGAGCCAGACGAGACCATGGAACACGTTCCTCATGGGATTGAGCCAGTCATTGAATCTGAAGAAGCGCGGTTCGCCGAGGAGGGCCATCCACTTCGGAGTCTAATTTCGCTGGACACCTTGCCTCTTACTGACAAAGTTCCAAATCTGCCCAATCGTTCTGAACATTCATTTCCGTCGCGAAGTGACTCGAACGATACCGCTGCTTCAGGTGAACACGAGGCTGTACCCGGAAGATGTCCACTGCGTTGCAGGATTTGCCAATTGGATCCGTGCAAGGAGGTTACGGCGACTTTTTGCGGGCATATCTTCTGTCATGAGTGAGTTGTACGCATTTTTCAAGCTCGTTCGAAGTCTGATGGTATTTGATAGATGCATTACACGAGAGATCATGGAGAGGTCTAAGTGCCCCGTTTGCAGTGCGCCGACTCTTCTTTACTGTCTCTTCAATCTCGACCTGAGTTCATAGAACTCCTGTTTTGTTTTGTTCCTAACACTAGCTTCCAATGTATACTATCTTGCTGAGCGAGACGTTGACTAGCACGATGAGACATTAAATGCAGCAAAAGAGATTTACCTGTAACATGATTGTTCTGAGAGTTATTTTCTGTTTTTTCTTGAAAGCTGCGTGACATACAAACAAGTTTTAGTTTGTTTTTCGCACGATGCCACAGAGAAGTGATCACATCAATGATTAGATCAGAGTTGTACAAAAACATGAACACAGTAATAGGTAGAGCAACAAATCATAAGTACAATAGACGTTAAAAGGGACGATCCGATACAGGCAAGAAAGTGGAGGTCGAAACGGGGAATGAAAGAAGACGGAATAATAGATATAGCATCGATAGCTAGCGAAGCCTGCTTCGCATGCGAGGCGAATAGCCGTGGTGGCGCGGAACATGAATTGTGAGCGTGCCGTCGGCGGAGAACTGAGCACGCGTCTGCAAAACGTTCGCGTCACGCGAAGAGAACGCGACAAGCCACTCATGATGACCTGATAAACCGGGAGAAGGAGCGGGGTCGCATAAAGTTGGGTAAGATGCCGGCAATTCAAATTTTATATCGTCAGTAATGTGTCAAAAATGCGGAATGGAACAGTAGATAAAGGGGCAAACGCACAGTTGGACTCCGCATGCCACAGATCTGCTACGACGGCAAGTTTGTCCTCCCTACGCACACATATAGTGACCATCTCCGGCGCAAATCCCGGGAGACGTACACTCAGAACGTGTTCGTCTTCGGTCGAGCGGACGAGGCGTAATATGGGTCGACTTTCCGGCGCGGGCGAGCGTCGATGTGGTTCGAGCACAGCAGCAATCGCGGCGACCTCTGGCGAATGCAGAGGGGCAGCGCCATTCAAAGGGCCGAGCATGGACGAGTATGAGATCTTTGGGAATGAGGCGGGCTTAGCCATGGGCGCGTATAGGTCAGGTTGAAAAGGGGCCATCTTGGGCTGTGAGACGGGAGAGCGGAATGAAAGCTGAGGTGCCTTTGGCATGCCCTGCTCGACTTCACAATGAGGTGACGAAGACAGTGTAAAGGAAATGTCGCCAAAACCAACTCTATCCTGTGTGGATTGCTTGTATGGAGTCGTTGAAAAAGGCTTGCCAAATAATGCTCCTTGTAGTGGTGCGGGTCTGCTAGAATGCAGGTTGTGGCAGTGGCTTCCTGTGACCTCCATTATGAACATGAGGTTCAATTGAGCCACGCGGGGCAATGAGTAACACTTACCATGAGCTTCTCTGTGGCCGGGGGGATCACCTTTACGTCTCATGAAAGGAGCCGAGGAAACTCTTCCACGCTTGGAGATACCAGGCTCCCTTTCCGGTGTAATGGCCGTGGAAAGTGCAGGACATGAAGGAAGGCCACCAATGTTTGATATGGCGAAGGATGCACTAGTCCTCCGTGTCCTGGAACCACCACCACCAGATTTTGGAGAAAGGAGACGAGAAAGAGATGCGACCCTATTTAGCTGCAGTACAGACATTGGGGAATATTCGCACAGAACCAAATCCCAAACGTGGATAAGAAAACCAGGTCTGAGGATAGTCAGCCTCGGACCAGCCAGAAATAAATAACCTGATTCATTGCTCAGGCTCAACTATGATTATCACAGTGACATGTTCAGCGCAGCCTGGAACAAAATGGGAAAGGCTTTCTTGGGAAGAACCTCATAGAGTACAGCCTCTGAGAAAGATGGAGTAGTTCATGGTTTTGATTATTCGTGACTTGAGCCAAGCATAGTCCAGAAAAGGCAGCAGTTTAATCTCAGCTGAGAAAACTGATCGACACCGTCACCTTATCCGATCCGCGTCTACACGGTGAAAACATCCGACTCGCGAGCTCGCGCACGCGATGTGTGAAAATGATTGCGTTCAACGAATGAATCTTACTCAGGCTTTGAATGGCGAATTCAGAACCGTAGCGTGTCTTACCTTTATCTGAGGCAGGGCTGCATCCTACCTATCACCTTACTAAGGTTCCCAACTTCCCAGAGGTCGTCATACTCACATCATCCTGCTTAACACATCTGGTCCTATATAAAGTGTGTCATTTGGCTGGTTACACAAACGCGATTTATCGGCAAGTTTTTTCCGTATGGCTGAGCAGAAGGCCCTTTTTCTCGAGGCGCCAGTAGGCGAGTTCCGCGTCCGTTCCAAAGAGATCCAAAAGCCTAGTCCCGGAGAGCTCCTGGTAAAGATCCACGCGACGGCGTTGAACCCCGTTGACTGGAAGATACGCGACTTTAACTATTTCGTCACAGAATACCCTGCAGTCCTTGGCTCGGATTCTGCTGGTATTGTACAGGAAGTTGGAGAAGGTGTCGAGGGGTTCGTGAAAGGCGACAGAGTGTAGGCCCTGTTAAACAGTTGCTTCATCTGTATACTAACCGTGTGCTATGCAGTGTACACCAAGGGTGGTTCTCGAATGACAAGGCTACTTTCCAGCAATTCACCATCGTACCAGCTGAGATAACAGCGAAGGTACTCCAACTGCATCGATTACGTTATATTCTTCTGATTTTGACATTTCACTGCAGCTTCCTTCCAACGTCTCGTTCGATGAAGCTGCCTCAGTACCGTTGGGCCTTGCTACCGCGGCAGCTGGTCTGTATGGAGATCGACCAGCGGGTGTCACGAAGTATAAACCTGCATGGGAACAAGGTGGCGAGAGCCTATACCTTGGAAAACCGATAGTGGTTTTCGGAGGATCGACATCAGTCGGGCAGTATGGTGAGTGCTTTCACATGCTCATTCTAATTAAAGAACAAAGCATTGACAATCGATATTATGAAGTTATCCAGCTCGCCAAGCTTTCTGGGTTCTCGCCCATCATTACGACTTCCTCTCTTCACAACATTGACCTCTTGAAGTCGCTCGGCGCCACGCACGTTATCGATCGTAACACAGACGTTCCTGCTGAGGCGAAGAAGATCATTAGTGATGCTCAGGTCGAATTAATTTACGACGCAGTTTCAGAAGAAGTTACGCAGAACCAGGCGTGGGATTTGCTCGCACCAGGTGGGACTCTCGTAATCATTCTCCCAGCGAAGGTCGACAAGGGAAAATACAAGGACAAGACGTTGCTCGATCCTGTTGTCGGAAACGTCCACGCCCCTCAGACCCGTCAGATAGGTATTAGTTTGTACAGTAAGCTGTCAGGCTTGCTCGAGAGCGGTGCTATCAAGGTGAGGATAGTCCTGTTATATGGGTCCTACGTCTAATGTTGATGTTAAACTAAATTAACAGCCAAACCGCGTCGAAGTGATTCCGAACGGCCTAGCGGGTATTCCAGATGGACTGGACCGTTTGAGAAAGAACAAAGTCAGTGGGAAAAAGCTGATCGCGCGCCCATGGGAGACCGCCTAATTATAAATGGTAATCATGTTTGGGTTTGGAAGACTCGGAGCCACTCCATTGGGGTTCCATTCAGTAAAATCTTGCGTTGTACATTATTGAGAGAAGAATCCAATCGCACATTATCCTATGCTTCAACGATCGTACGGTGCACAACCGATGAAATGAGATCACAGAGAGTCAAATGGGCTTCGCAAGCAACTGCCAGATTGAAGAAGTCAGCTGCCATTCTATGTCTTCCTTCACAAATTATTATCCATGGATGCGAACAAGGGCTGACATTTGCTGTGAATACATGCAAAACCGGAATTCACTTGCACTCGGATTCACTCGATGTGAGAATCAATGAAGTCAAGGATCGTTCTAAGCACTGATCGAGCGTTCTTCCCCGTATGTTGCCTGACGCCCCGATCCTTACGAATGCTTCGTTGAAACGACGTATTTGGATGTTCTTGATTCATAATCTTTAATTATCTTGCCTAGGTCCTGTCGCTATCATCGTAAGCCTAGTACTGTTTTACGGAAATTGTTCTTTTTTCTTGAAACACCGGTTGGGGAACTTCGCAGCGTTCTCCCAAAGACTGGTTCAGGAGAGCTCCTGGTCGGGATGTAAGAGACAGCTTTAAATCCTATTAACCGGAAGGTTCGTGATTATCATGACTTCGAATACTGCGCCGTTCTTTGTTGATACCGTGGAGGAGGCGGAGAAAGCGTAGGGGAATTCGTGAAGGGGGACAGAGTGCACATGTAAGAATCGCATATTTCATATTTCATCTGGGAGAAACACGCTTCAAAAAATGCTGCTTGCACTGCGAAGGTATGCCTCTCGGCGACTCATTCTATGGCATGTCTTGTATCAGCTGTCCGCAGTATCTCATTTGATGAAGTGCCTTCAGTACCATTAGATCACACCGGGAAGACAGAGATTCTTACATGACGCAAAATAGTTACGTATTCGTCGAGGTATTCTTAATTTTGTAAGTCGGCTATGTGATGGCAAAATATCACGTGGCTCGAGACTTGTGAAGACAAAGCTCTCTTGCCAGTGTTTCTGCTCAGGCGGGATTCGGTCTGGCCCCGATTTTATTCGGAACGCTACATTATTCAATGACCGAGAATACTCCTCACTTCACCTGTTTAACTCATCCAAGTCTCATAAACTGAGTCGTTTCGATGCTATCTCTCACTTCGTGACCTCTGTCGAATTTGTTCTGAATGGCTGGACAGAAGGTCCTCTCCCTCGAGGCACCGATAAGCGAGTTCCATATCCGTTCCAAAGGTGATTCAAAAGCATGGTCCTGGAGAGCTTCTAGTGAAAGTCTATTCAGCGGCTCTGAACCCTGTTGACTGGGAAGATACGCGACCAAAACATCTTTGTCAAAAGCATTACCCTGCAATCCTTGGTTCGCATGCCGCTGGCACCGTAGAAAAAAACTGGAGAAGATGTTGAAGGGTTTGTGAAAGGCGACAGAGTGTGAGCCGCGATCGTCTATTGTTTATCCGTATTTGTGTATTCTATGCAGTGTGCACCAAGGGTGGTTCTCGAGTGACAAAGCTGCCTTTCAGCAATTCATCGTCGTCCTAGCTGAGATAACAGCGAAGGTACGCTATCTGTTTCGACTACGCGACTTTCTGTTGATCTTGACATTTTTACCACAGATTCCTTCCAACATCTCGTTTGATGAAGCCGCCCCGGTGCCGCTGTGCCTTGCTACTGTGGCAGCTGGTTTGTACGGGATCGACCAGCGGGTGTCACGAAGTATAAATCCGCATGGGAAGAGGGTGGTGAAGGCCTATACCGTGAAAAATCGATAGTGGGTTTCGGAGGACCATCGTCAGTCGGACAGTATGGTGAGTGCTTTCACATGTTCATATCAATTAAAGAAAAAAGCATTGACGATCGATATTCTGAAGTTATCCAGCTCGCTAAGCTTTCTGGACTCTCACCTATTATTAAGACTGCCTGTCTTCACAGTACTGACCTCCTGAAGTCGCCCGGCGCCTCGCACGTCATCGATCGTAACGCAGTCGTTCCTGCTGAGGCGAAGAAGATCCTTGGTGATATCCTAACCGAGTTCATTTACGGGTCTCAGTGGAAGATACTCAGAACCAGGCATGGAAGCTGCTGGCGCCCGGTGGGACTCTTGTGACCATTGTCGCAGCGAAGGTCGACAAGGGAAAATACAGGGGCAAGACACTGATTGATACCATCTTCGGAAACGTTCACGGGCCCGAGCTCCGTCCGCTGGGTGTGTAAGTTTATACAGGAAACTGACAAGCTTGCTGGAGAACAATGCTATCAGGGTAGGCATGGCCTTGCTATACAAGTTACGTATTTATGCTGATATTATCTCATCGTCGATAGCCAAATCGCATTGAAGTGCTTCCAAACGGCCTAGCGGGTATTTCACATGGACTGGATCGTTTGAAAAAGAATAAAGTCAGCGGATCGAAGTTGGTCGCTCGTCCATTGGAGACCGCCTAATTATAATGGCAATTATTCTTGAAAGGTTCGAGTCACTATACTCATTTCTGTTCAGTCAAATTACGCGTCCCGTTCTTCAGCTAACGGAATGCCGATGAAGTGAGATAACGGAGTGCCTTACAGGATTCGCTAGTGTGGCCATTTTTGCGGTCTATCAAGTGATATTATCCCAGGATGCAAACAAAAGCCAGCACTACCAAGTACGCCATACCGGGATTTTAGTGCTTGGATTCATTTGTTGAGATGCGGGAATTTGACGAAGTCATCGATCGTGTCGAGTACCGATCGCACATTTTTGCGATTTGTAAGCTGACTGACATTCTGATCCTCACGAGTGCTTCAGTCAAACGACGTATTTGATGCTCCTGATCTATGATTTTCAACCTATCTAGCCTAGGTCAGGCATTGTCACCCTGGTATTACATCCGGACTTCGATCGTCAAGTGACTCGAGTTGTCTGAACAGAAGTGGCTATTTCTTGGAATGCTACTTCGAGGACTTCGTGTTGCTCTTCAGCACATGCAAGAACCTCGTCAAGGACTTTGAGATGGCTCCGAACCTATTGGCCGGAATAACCATCATTGACGTGTTTCGTCAACAAGGATGGTCGTCTCATTCTTTGTTGGTGCCGTCGAGGAGTTCCGAGAAGTGTCGAGGATTTCGTGAGGGGGGGGGGGGGGGGTAAGAGTCTCCGAGTCCATACTTCTTCTCTTCGTACCATAGGATCCATTAAGGACGGTTCTCGGATGATAAAGTGGCGTTCAAACAACACACGGTCTTCCCTGCCGAGATCATTCTAAAGGTATGCTTCTCGAATCATTCCGTGGCTTTCCTTATCCTGACTTTCCCTTAAGTATTTCATTTGACGAAGCTGCTTCAATGGCACTGGATCTCACTATGAAGACAGAAACTCGCACGGCAGAAGGTGATGAGGGCCTGCATTCTGGGAGGTCGCCAGCTTGCAAAACTTTCCGCATACGCGCCTAGTCTAGCCCATAGCAACTGCCTCTTGCCATAATATGGATTTTTCCGTGTCCTTCGATGACGCCCTTATAAATTGATAAAGCCCGACAGGCTCGCTGAGTGCACGCGACTTCTACAAAATGCATACGTCAGATAAATGTATAACACAGGTTCCGAGATCCAGATCCAGACTCGAAACTTTCCTTGACTGGACGCGGATTTGTACAGTAAGCTTTCGGGTTTCTTTTTGAAGTGGTGATATAGCAAATTTCTTGGTTCCTAGAGCTTATATGCTGAAAGACGTTATCAGCAATGGCTAAACTCGCAGGTTTTCTTCCGAATGTTTCTCTGGATGGAAAGACAATTCATGCCATTGGTTCCTCAAGCATGGTGTCGATGCTTTGTCACTAAGATCAATTATTTCTATCGAGGTCGCTCATCAATGATGCCATGATATTTTTAACTAGTGGCGATGCCCTTTTATCACAGACAGTCAAGACGTATTACGATTAAAGCATCTCATCCTGGATTCGCTGCTGGTTCCATCGGTGATGTCTCCGATGATAGTCGTTCAAAGGAAGACCCTCAGGCTAATGTTATATAAGTGCCCTACTTTTTATGCAACCCGATGACAATTCCCTTCTTGATGGCCGAACAGAAGGCTCTTATTCTTGACAAACCACAAGGAGAGTTCAGTGTCGGTACCAGGCCAATTCCAAAGCCCGGGCCTGGAGAACTTTTGGTTAAAGTCCATGCTACGGCTTTGAACCCACTTGACTGGGGAATCCGTCAGTATGGTATCATTGTCAAGGAATATCCTGTCGTCCTGGGTCTAGATTCTGCCGGGAGCGTCGAAGAGATCGGGGAAGGTGTCGAAGGATTCGCGAAAGGTGAAAGAGTGTAAGTAAATGTGACACTACAGTACATTCTGGTAATAGACTTTGTCATCTTCAGGCTACACAGCGGGAATGTCCGGAATGGTTGCGGGACCTTTCAACAATACGCTCGTGTCCCGGCTGAGATTGCAGCAAAGGTATGTAAGCCCAGCAAACTCATTTCCATGTTATCTCATTTGTGGACCAATCTCATATCTTTTCACGTAGATTCCTTCTAATGTTTCGTTTGACGAAGCTGCGTCGGTTCCTGAATGTTTAGCTACCGCAGCTATTGGGTTATACGCAGACATGCACAGGCCGGACGGGGCAAAGAAGTACAAGCCCGCGTGGGAGGAAGGAGGTGAGGGCATGTATCATGAAAAGCCGATTCTAGTCATCGGCGGCTCGACTTCGGTCGGACAGTATGGTAGCGATCATTCCACATACATTCAGTTCAGAATTGAAGTATTAATGAAGGTCATTTTTCTAGTCATTCAACTCGCAAAGCTATCCGGGTTCTCGCCTATTATCACGACAGCGTCATTGCACAACGCGGATTTACTCAAGTCTATTGGGGCAACGCTTGTCATCGATCGCAACAAGGACGTTTCGACAGATATTAAGAAGGTCCTCAACGACGTGCCACTTGAATTAATTTACGACGCAGCTTCAAGGCAGGAGCAGGATTCATGGAGATTACTTGCTCCTGGCGGAATTCTCATCATTGCTTCGCTTTTTCAAGTTGACAAGGAATCGGAGAAGTATAAGGACAAGGCAGTTATTAATTCGTTCTTTGGAGAAGTTAATAGCCCAGAACATCGTCAGTTTGGAGTGAGTTTGTATAGCAAATTGACGAATTTGCTTGAGAGTGGCGCCATCAAAGTGAGGTTCCGTATCGCTTTAAGCTGAGAAACTGCTGACGAACTGCTATTGGTAGCCATGTCGCGTCGAGGTGCTTCCAAATGGCTTAGCCGGTATTCCGGATGGCTTAGATCGAGTGGGAAATAATAAAGTCAGCGGGATGAAACTTGTCGCTCGCCCATGGGAAACTGCTTGACAAGAGGCATTTTATCCTGTTTGCGCTAGCTCTTCAGACATGTCATTATGCACCACCCGGCTCATATAGATATTTCATAACAAGAGACTGTCTAGCTCTGCAGTGTTTACAGAGGGTCAGTGTCGAACGATAATCCACCCTTCAGTAATATACAATAAGATTATTGTACTCAGGTAGAGTATCGTCATTGGAGAATACGCGGTAAAGATCCCTGTTCCAAGTTGAGGGGAAATGGGATGTCCAGAGTCAAAATTGGGTCAGTACTAGTATGTCGCCTTTTCAAATGGTCTTCGACCGCAATAGCAAGCAAGAAAGCAAATCAAATGAGGAAAACAACATTACGTAATCCACCACCCACACTACATATTCTTTACACCTCGTTCTGTGTTCCAGCTTACTCAAATATCATCTCACTTGACGATTCCGCTCAGGTCCCATTGTACCTCGCTGTCGCAGTAATCGGCTTTACAAAGTTGAAGGTATCTGGAAATACATATCTGCAGGACGATATTAATAAGAGTTTTCAATTTCTCAGTAGTAAGATATCAACATGCTCGTATAGTAAGATCAAACCCTTTTGATGTTCTTTGGCTTGAAATGTTTTCCGGGTTCTCACCTATCGTCGCGACCGCCTCTCTGCAAAGCTCGAATGGCCTCAATTCGCTTGCTACAACATGCATTATAAATCCCAAGACTGGTATCTTCGCTGTTGTCACGGGGCGTCTCCGGTGTGCATCGGTCCAGTTGATCGATGACGCAGATTCAGAAGTAGGTCTGAAACTGTTGATTTGGGCGCTGGTTTGTACAGTAAGCAATCAGGTTTTCATGATCGAAGTATTGCTTCCTAAGATTTCGGCATTGAACACGCTGAGGTAGAGGAGATCCAGCGGAAGAAAAGCCATCCCTTGTCTATTGGAGATCTCTGGATCACAAGCCTTCCAATTTATTTATTTTAATTTTAATTTTTTTTTTAATTGATGAATTCTGACCGTTGCGTTGATATTTTTATCTCACTTGAGCTTGATAAGATCTATTCGGAAATGTTTTGACAGATCAGATCGTCGTTCGAAGAGCTCATTCATTCAAAGACAGACCGCACGGAAATATGGAACTTCCAAAAAGAATGCTGTTTGAGATCCGTCGATACGCCTTACGAAGGTGTGATTAACTCAGGGTTGATGATTTCGAATCTCGTCATTGTTCGGCAGTTGTCTCTGTCTCCCCTGTTTCTTACTAAGGGATTCATACGTTCGTCAGCTCTTCTTCGTTTCTTATAAATGCATCCACTGTTCACTGTGGAGAGACTGCAGACTCAGACATCCACCCGACAACTTCAATTTTGATGGCCGAACAGAAGGCTCTTATTCTTGACAAACCACATGGAGAGTTCAGTATTGGTACCAGGCCAATTCCAAAGCCCGGGCCTGGAGAACTTTTGGTTAAAGTCCATGCTACGGCTTTGAATCCTGTTGACTGTGCTATTCGGGATCATAATATTATTGTCAACGATTATCCCGCTGTCCTTGGTTATGATTCTGCTGGCACAGTAGAGGAAATAGGTGAAGGTGTCGAAGGATTTGCGAAGGGAGATAGAGTGTAAGTTGGGATGACTGTATTCTATGGTTTTGATTGATTTCTCATGCGTGTCTCTCAGACTCCATGAAGGCGACTTCAAGAATGACTACGGCGTATTCCAGCAGTATACGCTCGTTCCAGCAGAGATTACGGCAAAGGTATATACGCCAGCCACTTTGTTCTTACGCTATCGTTTCGTTCAGATCAAATTAGTTAATCCGCGCTATTAACCTATAGATCCCACCCAATATCACATTTGACGAAGCTGCTACAGTTTCGCTGTGTCTGGTCACCGCGGCTGCTGGTTTGTATGGACATGCATACTATCCAGAGGGGGCGACAAAGTACAAAGCTCCGTGGGAGGAAGGAGGTGAAGGTTTGTATCGTGGGAAGTCAATTCTAGTTATCGGCGGATCGACTTCAGTTGGACAGTATGGTAAGGATCTTTCATATCCGCCGAGTTTATAAGCAGAGCGCTCAGAGAGCACCGTTATAGCCATCCAACTTGCAAAGCTTTCGGGGTTTTCGCCTATTATTGCAACAGCCTCATTGCATAACACAGACTTGCTCAAGTCCATTGGCGCAACACACGTCATCGATCGCAACGGTCCTGACGTTTCCGCAGAGATCAAGAAGATCCTCAACAGTGCACCGCTCGAAATAGTATTCGATGCGGCGTCGCGGGCTGAGCAGGAATCCTGGAGTTTAGTCGCACCGAGCGGGACGCTCATCAGCGTCGTGCTTGTCGAAATCGATAAGAACTCGGAGAATTATAAGGATAAGACGGTCATCAACACGATCTTTGGGAGTGTTTATAACCCGGATCTTAGGGAGATGGGTGTGAGTTTGTATAGTCAACTGACGGGTCTTCTCGAAAGGGGAACAATCAAGGTAAGAGACTCGTATCGTTCAATATACCGCATTATGTCTTACTGACGAAAATTATAAAGCCGAACCGCGTCGAAGTTCTTCCGAATGGATTGGCCGGCATTACAGAGGGCCTGGACAGATTGAGGAAGAATGAAGTTAGCGGAAAGAAACTTGTCGCTCGTCTGTGGGAGACTCCTTAGATATTGAATAAAATGGTTTTTAGGATTGTTCAAGGAAATTTGAAACTATTAATATTCTGTTGATTTCTGGTGTACAATAGTCTGTGCAGTTCGGACTGACCCGCCGTTGAGAGTAGAGACTTATAAATCAGAATCGTGATAGAATCATAGACACCTGGGGCAAAACCCTATTTCCGAACCTGAAAAAATTGATCCAGAACTGGAAAGCTCGCCTCTGATTGGCTGGATTCCAGTTCTGGATCAAGTTTTTCAGGTTCGGAAATAGGGTTTTGCCCCAGGTGAGAGATATTCTAACATACTATTCCGGTTAGTATGATGATGGCCGAGAGAGCTGAGTCAGCACTCATTTTCATTGATTTTCTCTCGATTCTCATTTTGAGGTTATCATTCTTGTCCTTAAAAACACACACACACAGCATATTACACCTTTTCACATGCATAAATGCTGTTTTTTGACTTATTTTTTTAACATGATCATATGAAGTTTCAATACACTTCATTGACGACTGAGGTGAGGGACATTTCGGTTATTAAAAATGCACGTGACTGGCCTGAATGGGTCTCATTTTCAAGTTTTCCTCAAATTTTGCACATCTATTTGTCACCTCATTGACGGTGTCCCTTCAGTCTCATTGTACCGCGCTGCTACAGCAATCAGCTTTACAAAGTTGTAGCTGAGGTATCTTGGAATATAAATCTGCATGGCAGCAAAGTGATGAAGGAAAATATTCCGGAGGTTCAATCGTATAGTTTTTTGATGACCCTCTGGTAATATGATATTCAAGTTTTCCAGAGGTACTTACCGTTTGCAGCGTATACGGCGTGTACGAGCATCCCGTAAACGCACCAGACCGGACCAGACCACGAATTCAAGTCTTTCATACGACCGTATAATCTGGCCGTCTCCGCATGTGGGTTTCGTTTCTACTCGCGTCCCGGAGACGATGACGAGCGGAGTCCTAGTCGATGGCTTCGAGTCCGATCGCTTCAGCAATTGTCTCTATCACGCAGCAAATGCATACGTAGCACCATATTAAATGCATCCACCATCACTATGGAGAAAGTGAAGACTTGAAGACTTCGATCCTGATGGCGGAACAGAAGGCTCTTATTCTTGACAAACCACACGGAGAGTTCAGTATTGGTACCAGGCCAATTCCAAAGCCCGGGCCTGGAGAACGTTTGGTCGAAGTCCATGCTACGGCCTTGAATCCTGTTGACTGTGCTATTCGGGATCATAACAATTTCGTCAGCGATTATCTTGCTGTCCTTGGTGTAGATTCTGCTGGCGTACTGGTGAAGGTGTCGAAGGGTTCGCGAAAGGTGAAAGAGTGTAGGTTAAAACGACTCATCGTTCTTTGCTTTTGATTATTATTTTTCTGTGCGTGTCTTTCAGAATCCACGAAGGCCATTTCAAGAACGACTACGGCGCGTTCCGATAATATACGCTCGTTCCAGCCGAGATTACAACAACCAAGGTATGTATGCCGAGCCATTTGATTGTACCATTCAGATTAAATTGATTTAATCGACGTTGTAGATTCCATCCATATTTCATTTGGAGAAGCTGCTACAATTTCAACATGTCTGATCACCGCGACCGCTGGTCTGTATGGAAGGATATGTGTATAATCCAGAGGGGGCGACAAATTATAAGGCTGCGTGGGAGGAAGGAGGTGAAAGCCTGTATCGTGGAAAACCGATTCTAGTTATCGGTGGATCGACTTCAGTCGAGTCGGACGGCATGGTAAACACCCTTATAGTCAATTGACTTTCCGAGCGAAGTGCTGAGAAAACCACCGTTCATAGTCATCCAATTCGCGAAGCTTTCTCGTCTATCATCGCAACAGCCTCACTTCACAATGCAGATTTACTGAAGTCCATCGGCGCAACACACGTCATCGATCGTAAAAGTCCTGGCGTTTCCGCGAAGGTCAGAAAGATCTTTGACAGTAAAGCACTCCAGTTGCCTTACGACGCAGCGTCGTGGATGGAACAGGAAGCATGGAGTTTAGTCGCTCCGGGGGGCGCTCATCGTCGTCTCGCGTGTTGAAGTCGATAAGGACGCGGACAAGTATAAGGAAAAGACGGTTAACAATACGATATTTTCGAGCGTTCATATTCCGGAACTTTGGGAATTGGATGCGAGTTTGTTGACTATCAGGGTGGGAGGTTTGCTTAGTTTAATACACCGCATTAGATCTTACTGATGAAAATTATAAAGCCGAACCGCGTCGAGGTGCTTCCGAACGGATTAGCTGGTATTCCAGATGGCCTGGACAGATTGAAGAAGAATCAAGTTGGCGGAAAGAAGATTGTCACTCGTCCGTGGGAGACTCCATAACTATTATATCAAAGGTTGTGCTTAAGGTTTCGAGGAATACCGAAACATTCTGTTGATATTGTTCTTAGGATGATGATCTGTTCGAATTTGATTCGTCTACTGTTGGGACTTCAAGAGTTTCGCTCGTTGACTGAATTTTGGTTTACGAGAACAGATGCTAACCCTTTACTTTGTCTGTGGTGGTGGTGGCGGCTGACCGTCGGCTTTTGAGACATCGAATATTGGGCTGACTTGACATTCATTCATTTCTCACTGGCATTCTTTCAATTCTGATGAAACGCTGGGCTGGAATATGTTAGCTCATCTTTACTGTCCAAGGACTTTGTCGAGAATCTTGGTGATCTTACTCTCAGTTCTTCAACTTGCATCCGGAGGATCAGTGACAGAAAGCGGACCCTGCACTCTTTCAAATGACAAGATCGATTCTTCCACGCACAAGTTCGTTTCAGACTGTGACGATCGAGCGTTCTGCTTTCCTGCTTTCAATTCATCACTTTTGCGGAATTCATCTTCCTCTCTACCTGATGTTAACTCCACCTCCATCCTTCCCTCAAACAATACAGGCGTCTGCACAAGACGTCTCTGCAGAAGGGCCGAATTTCCATTCGGCTTCGCATCCGGCGAACCATTCATCCCGCCTCCCTGCCCTCGCAACTATTTCTGCCCGGATAATGGGTCGGGATGTCAGCCGCTCTTGCCGGTGGGTGCGCCATGCGATATGGATAGAGACTATCAATGCTCTGCGCATCCGAAGAAGTGGAGTTTGCTGGCGAGCGAGTGGAATGCGAATGGGAGCGTTTGTTTGAGATCTACGTGCATGTGAGTTTGTTCGCTTTCTGAGCTTATTGAAACTAAACTCCTAGTGTGTATTTGAAATCTGAATTGATTTTGATTCCCCAGATATGCGAACGTGACGCTAGGCCTCCCCTGTATCCTCGAACGCACGACTTACAGCGGGTACAACAATCCGAATAATCTGAATGGTGGTATCCATACTCGCTACAATGTTACCATCTCGCGAGATAATTGTTTATCTTCATGGCCGAAACTTTATTGCAGTTCCAAGTCTCTTCTATGCGAGAAGATGATCGAGTTTGGGGAGGGATGTGAGAGCGATAGAGAGTGCCTTTCTGTGAGTCCTAGTTTCATCATGTTCAATGTTCCGTATAACCTAATCAGCAAATCAATCACTCTAAAATTTCCTGAAAAATATAAATCGAACATTCTCGGCAACAGCGATATTGTAGTAGCTCCGCGCACGTCTGCAGCGAGCCGTCTGGTATGCCGGCCAAGGTGAAGCCATGGCAGTACGCATTGACTATACTCTCGATTCTCGGAGGTAAGCGATATTCCACTACTCTAGTCAAAGTTTACTCATGTCATTTCCATTATTGACTTTGCAGCCATAATCGCTATATGCGTATTCCTCGCCCTGGGGCATAAACGCCAGCGTTTAGAGAGATACTACGAAGTCTTGGAGTATTATCATGAGCAGACTAGGTAAGTCATATCAGTCGTTCTCCTTTTACCGGATTACGACTGACGCCTCAAAGCCTTCGAGCATCGATTATTTCGCTGCATGCAGCGGCGACGAAGAGACTGGGGAACGAGAAGCTGCACTATCTTTAGTTCATATACTTTGATATCTGTTTTGGAGCTTTGAAGAAGACTAATTAAGAGCAATATTAGATTGGAGTTGGGCAATATTAACAACGTCATAGTTTCGACTCAGATGAATATTATTGAAAATATGCATACCTTCTGAGAAATAACTATCGGTCTGTGTACAGCACTCACCAATATTAATGCTACTTGGTGTATTGTTTGTATATATTTGCATTTGATGCTCGTGTGCGAGAGTCGGTGTCCGTGGCTCAGCACAAAGATGTAATAGCAGAGCTTCCCTTTCACCTTCATCTAGCCGATGCCATGAGCGTTCTTCCAAATCCACGTTCATATCCTTCATCTCCTCATCGTTCAAGCGGTCTTCAGGTGCAGGATATTAGTCATCTCCCTATCATACATCCTTCCCCTTCTCCTACTTCACTCGATCGTAGGCGAACGCATGCTGATGATGATGACGAATATCTAGATCAGCGTGCTGTCCAAGATGCTGTCGATGACGATGACGAGTGGGAGTTGGATCGGGAATACATCGATCTCGGCGCTGCAGATGCCTATGGCGGGTACGGGCCTGTCCGTCCTCGTCCCGCGCACCGTGAAAGCCAAGACGTCGAGTTCGGAAACCGGCTCACATCCATGCGCAGTATGCGCGGTCGCGGTCGTAGTGTGCGTCTCCCACACATGATGCAGAATATGAAAGGCCTCCAGCGCGGGAAGACGGCGTTGCTCAGGACGCTCAGAGGCGGGTTACGTAGAGCCCATGCTGGCATGATGGCCGGTCATCATCACTCGAATTCATCCAGTGGACACTCGCCGCCGTATGCCTTTGACTTTCGGGATCCCCAGCCGGCACCTGAGAGTATTCGACAGCAGTATGCTGAGCTTGCTCCGTCTGAGCATTCTGCCGCGCAAGTGGAAAGCAATGCGGCTGCTACTGGTGGTATGAGAACGGAGAATGGACTCCTTGCTCCGCCCGCTCAAATGAACGGACCTAACCCTAATCAACTGGTTATCTCGGATAAACGAGCTTCGCTAGCTGCAGCCGACGCTGACGCCCGCTCTGAACGGAGGCACTCTCGATCTCAGTCAGACACGTATCATTCACAAGTCCAACGCGATTCTGTACACGTGGTCCGTCCACGTCCACGTTCGCGATCCGTTGCATCTCGACGGAGTGCTGCGAGCGCAGATACTATTGTTGCTCCACACAGTGTGCAGATGCACAACGATCGGAATGCTGAAGAGGAGGACGACGAAGAGGACGACGGTGACGACACGGGAGAAACGACTCTCGTCCAACACGTCAACGACATGACCCTCACACCAGTCCATCGCTCTTTCTCAAAACAGTCCAGACATTCTAAACTTTTACTGCAACCGCATTCAAACCGTCTCTCGCATTACTCTCATCCAAACTCACGCCTCGACGTGCGTTTCCCTCGTCCACTCGCACTCGCACGACATGGGCGTCATTCCCGCTCACGGCTCCGCCAGTACACATCCAAAACGAAGTCATCCCTGGTCCGTGCAGTACAAGCATTCAACCGTCTCCCCTGGATGGCCGCACCGGTAGACCTACCGGGTGCCATGATTCCGTCGGATTACTACACCCAACCCCGCATCACAAAGGACTTCGTACCTTCACGTTCCAATCGTGCCAAACTGCGCGGGAAACTCACTTCCACCACCTCAGCGGGAGTCGTGTACAAGAAAAGTGGTGTGAGCTTGGAGGAGTTGGAGAATGAGGATGAGAATAATGGAGGATCGTGGTATCGACCGAGCACGAGGCAGGTGCAGAGGGCTGTGAGGCGCGAGCAGTATGCGCAGCAGCAGCTGAGGGCTGTGAGGGGATTGGGATTGGGATTGGGGGCGGGAGCGAGTGGGGGAGGGATAGCACGCCCTGTTAAGCAGGCGTATGCGACCTATCGGGCCGTTGCTGGGAGGAATGGGAGGCCTCTGGATTACATGTATGCACCGTCTGCTGGGTCGAGGACGCCTAGATCTGTCGCTCCGTCTTTATACTCCACTCGTCAACATTCAGGACATGGGCATCATGACAGACATGTAAATGCAAGTGCGAGCTCCGGACCGATGATCGCACGACCGAGAGGCGTAGACACGGAAGTGGGAGCAGCGTTATACGGCTTGGACGGTCGGCCTGGTTCAATAGCAGCTGCTGCATCTGCGTATCTGACGCGGAGCGCGAGTTCGAGTACGGGCCAGGCGAGCCTTAATGCTCGTTCGCCTCCACATTTAAGGCAGGTAGGCCCGGGAGAGGGACGGAGGAGCGGAGTCGCGTATGCTACAAGTGGCGGAGGCGCGAGTACGATACCGCCGACTGTACCATCGAAGAACGGCGACGTAGGTGGTGGAATTCAGCGCTCTCGGTCTTTCTCGCATCCCCAGGGCCAGACACAGCAGCAGCAAAATCAGCAGCAAACAGCGTACGCGTACGCCTACCCGTCCAGCCAACCGCAACTCCAAGCTCAAGGCGGACAGCCAGTGCAATACTACACGTATGGTTTCGCCTACCCCGGCGCGCAAGCTCAAACGCAGGGCTCAACTGCTCAAATGACGCGCGTCCCTGGTTCGTCTCCGCCGCTGCCTTCTATCCCGGTAGCGTCTTCATCGGGCTATACAGGTAGTGCTTCGTATGCTCCTTCTGGCCACGGACATAGCGCTGGGCATGGAGACGGAGATGGTCGTGGATACCAGGGCGTGCGAAGGAGCGCGAGTGCGAATGGAAGCGGGAGTATACCGACTATACCGACTGCTATAGTTCCCTCAGCTAGCACTGAAACTCAATCATCTTCTGTGTCTTCGTATTCGTACACGCATCCGCAAAGACAGCGTACCCAACACAGACGAGAATACAGCCAGCACGGACACGAAGAGTATAGTCGCACTCGATATGAACCTGGAGTTAGAGATAGAGGCGGACACGCTGAAAGAAGCGCCAGCGGCTCGAGTACGGATAGTGGGTATGGTACTGTTGTTGCTCATGGACATCCGCGTTCTCGCCCTCACCACGGAATGCCGAGGCCGATGCGGCGTGCTGATTATGCGTACCCGTCGACTTATGTTCGCTGAATACGAGAGGGTTTACTAGTTAGATTCGGCAAGAGAAGACGAGAAGAGAATAGATTCGACGGCACTGTACATATACGATTCATTCGTATTCATCTCAAAGCACTCATACCTACCTTCATTCGTTCATTTTCACCAAGTTATCTTTTGCTTCTGTTTTGTTGTTGTTGTGGCTCGCAATGCTTTGTATCATATGCAATATCGATTCCTACATCTCCGTACGTATTTTCGTTTCTTCTTCAAGTGTATACACGATCTGATTCCGTTTTCGCAGTATTTTTTTCTGTGTACCATACTTACCATTCGATGTGTTAATAGCGGCAAGGTTTAGGTTTATATATAGCGATAGTGATCATCACATCTCTTCTGTTGGATTGGCGCAAGAACTCTCAGATACGGTATTACGTTACGACAGCATTTATTTTATTTTATTCTTTGTCAGGGGAGCTTCTCGGAAGAGCGCGACTTGGAAAGGGAAGGCACTGGGTCCGGAGATTGGTGGGTTTTTCAGTTCCTTCACTGTGATTTTCGCTTCATGTTTCACAAAGGAAAGCTTCCAGAGGTGATGGGTGTGGATCGGATCATGCGTGAAGAAGAAAGTAAGCATTTTGCCATCCTAGCAGGAAATGATCTCTGACGACTTTCTACAAAACTGTTTCCCGGTTCGCGGTTGTCTTCGGAGCGTAGGATAAGCGAAACTACGAAAACCCAGAGCACTGAATGTCTCTTGGATTATGCGGAGAAATCTGACCCGTGAAATGAGGTTCTAATCACATTTCACGGAAAATGAGCTGTGACATATTTGATATCACGGAAGTTTCGCCCTACCTCGGAGATGGTCACAATATTACTGAGCTGACTCACCTGCATGATGCTTGGCTATTCCGTGTTTTCAACATGGCACGAGCGAGACATTCATTCATTCATGCATTCATTCATCACTAATATCATCATGATGCTGTGCTTGCCTTGTGTTGCCTATCCCGCATCAGCACACGTATACGACCTGCCCCTTTGTCCTCCTCCTGGAACGGGCAGTAAGCTAAGGACGACTGCCTTACTCTTATCCCGAGCCTTGTTGGTTGCCCATTGCCCAACGAAAGATCCCTTCTTGGAGAGAAGCGTCGAATCCGACTTCGGACGCCCGGCAAACAGAAAGCGACTGTTGAGCAGTCAACCACCAACGTACTCGGAAAATAGTATTTCGGCAGGCCCGATAATAAATCGCTCCATAAAACAAGCCTAAAGATGGCTCGGCGACCACCTTCTAACGACTCTTACGACTCCAACCCAGACAACGACGTCGAGTCAAGTAATAACCATACTAGAGGGCCTGGAGGACCTGGAGCAGATTTACTCCGTGTCCCCACTCCTCGACCTGCGACTCCCGCGCCCACCCGTCCGCCACGCGACTCGGTCGTGCGGCAGTCGCTTCACTCGCTGACGGTTCCAAACGGCGGGGCTTATGGCGTTCCTGGTGGATTTGAAGTCGCTAATGGAATACCACGGAGGTCGTTTATTCCTTATTCCGAGTTTCCGGATCATGGGATGCCGATGTCCCGTGCGCCTACGCGCCCGCCGACACGATATCCCGGGCAGCATTATCCAGATCACTTGCAGAATGCTTCATCGTATGTCGATCTCGATGTCGAGGAGAATATGGAGATTGACCCGAATTATGGGAGACCGGACGTGAATGATGAGGAGTTCGCCATGAGAGGCGATCGTCGTCAACGGCCAAGTCGTCTCAGACGGTTTGCAGACGCGCTGCTCAAACCATTTCGCGCTTTGAGATCTGCGTTTCGGATTCCGAAGTTTTTGAAGAGGAGGCGCTCGATTACCACGCAGCCGGTATCCGTCGCGGCAAGTAGTGGTTTTCATATTCGCGACCGAACACCTGCGAATAGCTCTATTCGTCAGATATACTCGCGGGAAGGTGCAGAGCAAGAGCGAGAGCCTGAGAATGTGACAATGTTGTTCCCGGAGGCTATGACGGCCCCGCAGACGATGATCGAGACGAACACCGAGCACGGACGCGGACCACGAAGTTCGGGAGGCATGGACAGCGCTCATGGACATTCTGTGACCCATCACTCGCATGTGTCTCCACAGTCTCTGTCTCATAGGAGTGACCATTCGCTCAGAGATACGATGAAGCCGAATGGAGACGCTGTTCGCTCGTCTGGGACGACGCGCACGAGGACCTCGCGATCCACGCGGACGAGTTTTTCGGCACTCTCGCCTAGTAGGTTTGCCAGAGCCAGAGCACCGAAGGAAGGTTCTTCCCATGGTCGGTCAAGTCGTACTTTGTCTTCCATCTCGCATTGCTCCGCGCTACTACACCAATTCACTTTATTATTCCGCGCGCTGCGCGCATTGTATCACCTACCTTGGGTTGCCGATCCTCCAAGGCGGATTGCAGTGGACTTTATCCCAGCGCTCAGTTCGCGCTCCAAGTATTGTGTCCACCGCGGTCCACCGCAAGTCCCGCCTTCGGTAGTCATAGCTGCAGCGGCGGCTAAGAATATGGAACCGTCTGAAGGGAAGTCATGGTACAGACCTTCCCCACAGCAGATGGAGAAGCAATTGAAACGAGGGAAAGGAACGAGTAGACATCAGCATGGACATTCGCATTCGCATCGGTCTCTTGCGAATGCGTATCAGACGCTATTCCCTGATGAAGCGAGACACAGATATAGAGATGGCCAACAGCTGTATGTTTATAATCATAACCTACCTACGCATATGCCTCCGCCTTTTCCACAACCGCAGACCTCGGGACCGTATGGCCCGCCAACGCCCGGACCATTTTACATCGTCCCTGGTGGACCTCCACCTCAGCCACTCCCTGCTCCAGGCGGCAATGGGAATGGGAATGGAAACGGAAACAGAAACGGCCCGAGAGCTCCGCCCCCAGCTCGTCCGCCGAGCGTCCTCTCCTTCGCCGTTCGTCCAGGTGCTCGACCGGTGCAGAACGGCAGTCCGAGTCAACCTGGGCAGCCTGCGTCTCAAGCGCAGAGTCCCGATCCTAACGCCGCTCGGAATGATCTGCAGAGACCTCCTCCCGCTGCGCAGCCGATGTATATGCTTGTCCAGGCTCCACCAGGTTTAGCAGGTCCACCACCGCATCACCTCCCTCCCAATTACGCTAGTAATGTACCCGTTTACCCTTACCCTTACTCTCCTCCCTGGACTCCCCCTCAGCGTATCTGATCTCATTTTCTGCACTAGTACTTTATTCCTCATGTGGCTGCATATTTTATCCGGGTGTTGTATCGGTAATGTAGGATAAGTAATGGCTCTAACCGTCGGCGTTAGTGAACATGTACTCGCGTGCAATCCATGTGAATGGCAAGATGACCGAGTGGTCTAAGGTGTGTGACTCAAGCGTGAAGCTTGCCCTGGTTTAAGGGTTTCTCATCAGCGTCAGCTGGCGTGGGTTCGAATCCCACTCTTGTCAAAAACTTAGTTTTTCCTACCCTTACTCGGCATCGGTATAGAAATCGTTAGTTTCACAAAAGATCAGGTCTGTCCGTAATGTAGAATCCATGATGCTGTATTTTACATCCTGTCGCCTCTGCCGAACGTTCGGTGCAACAAGTAACATTTACACATCATCTCATGACCATATTGAGAAAATATTAGATTTCTGCAGTTGTGTACTGTGTGATGTCTACAGACCTGTGCCCTTAGTTCTAAGCGTTCAGGCTCGCAAGGTAATTTCATCAAGTATGAGGAAAAGTACGCTTCTCCGACACGACTATCTTTTCACTTCTTAGAAACTCACTACGCTTTCGCACCAAAGGAAACAGAATAATGATTATAACCAGAATAGGAGAAGACTGAAAAAGTTAAGCTAAAGAGAAGAAATTTTGATATCGGTCATCGGGCTGACTATTACTGCTACTAGTACTAGCTAGCCTAGACGAGAATCCACTGTTCGGGTATGAGATAGTCCATGTGTGAGGATGTGAGGTAGAATGTCTGACGGCGCAGGGTAAGAGCGGAGCGAACATACGCATACGAAAGGCGGCAGATGTGGGCATGGCGACAAACACGTAACCTATCATCAAGATCAAGACATGAAGAGCTGAGACAAGAGATTACGCGATGATCAAAGCAGCAGCGGTGAGCATGCCCATGAAGGCAATTGCAGCGGCAGCACCTGCGCCATTATCTCCTGCGAGCATCGAACGCGCGGCAATGAGAGATCCACTGCTCTCGCCCGTAGATGATGCGGAAGCTCCAGAGCCAGAGCGCGTAGCTGAGCCTGAAGCCCTCGATCCCGTGGCAGTGGCAGAGCCTGATATCGCAATCGATGAAACATGCTCGCTATACCATGATGCAGCTTCAGCATAGAGTTCAGCCGAGGCAAAAGAAGTGCAGCTGGAGGATGCGGGCACGACTGGAGTGTACGGGATGGTCGTGATCGCACCAAGAGATTCCGGTGGCTGGCTGTACGTCATAACTAGAGGGAAAAGACGAGTCTATCTTTAGAACAGGAAATGATTAAATTTAGATCGAACTTACCTTGACCGTCAGAGGTGTAGACACCCGGCGGGTCCTGGTTGTCTCCCAGGCAGGCTTCGAAGGTACCGTTCTGCGCATTGTTTGGTGCATTGTATGCGCATCCGATACGGTCAAGAGTGTGCTGGCAATACTCTGCGGCACGAGAACCGGCCGGATCGCACACCTTGAAGCAGAAGGCGTCACCACCCATGAAACTGGTGAGAACAACGGTCAATCAGGAGAAAAATGAGTGCAGGAGGGAGGCACATACTTGTGCCACTCAATAGCCTGAATGTAGGTGTTATTGTCGCCGTTGCTAGTATTGAAGGCGTTTGAGTAGACAAGGGAACCCATAGGGTTGCCACGAAGATCGGCACCGTGCGGGTCAAGTTCACCTCCGTAGTCACCAGCCTGAATGTTGATCAGGGTCTGGTCAATGAAGCCGACGACCTGAATGTAGTCGGGTGTGCGCATGTACTGAACACCCTTGAGAGCGCCAGGAGGGATAATTCGCGAGCCCTTGCCAGGACTTGTGCACCATGCGACTTCCTCGCCTTCAGTATCAGCGATCAGAGAATTAGCTTCCGGAGGGGCCCAGAGACAGAAATCTGGCTCGCGAAAACAAATGAATTAGGAGGAAGAGAGTTTGATTATATATTAAGACTTACCATCGAGATGGTTGAGAAAAGACGTCTGGCAAAGGGAATCCTGACCCTCGGTTGTCGAGTTACAGATATTGTAACCGAGTTGCTGACCGCGGATGAGGTTCGTGTCTGTATCTACCTGATAGGGCTGCAGAAAAATGCGAAAATCAGCGAAATTCTATGTAGATGAAATATAGCCAGACAAACGATTTCAGAAGGGTAGGCATAATGTTTGCTTGCAAGTGGGGTGGCAGGAAAGGTGCTTTGTTGAGCACTGACGAGTGCAACAGCACCTATGAGGACTGCCACAGGACTACGAGCGATTCTAGACATCTTTAAAAAGCAGAGTAATATATTAATAGGATAACGAGCGACTGAATGAAGCACGGGACGAGAGTAGACAAGTTTGAGTGCGCCTGGCGCGGCGGGCCAAGGTGAAGGTGGACACTGAAAGGAGGAAGACAAGAGGGAGATGCCAAGCTGGTCCAGTCGGCCCCCTTATGTATGTCACGGCTGCGCTGTCCCGAACCGAGCCGTTACATTCCAATGTTGTGACATACATACACTATCCCCGCTTCCCTCATCGCCGTGCCTCGTCCAATTTCCGACGGAACATCGCTAGACGCGAGTAGACAGGAAAGGCGAGAAATCGACAGAGCCAGCGGAATTTGCACAAAGGTTGTGGGCGAAAAGGCCTACCCCCCCGTACGACCGGCCACGGGAGAAATACGCCGAAGAGAAGAACTCCTCAATTTCTTCATCTTACTTCCTATTTCCTGTTCCATTTTTGCAGTATTCATGAGACCAGATGTGTCTTCGGCTTCTTACTGTGTCGTATCAGTTAGACCGACCATAATAATCGATTTTTCTGAGCTGGAGTCCAAACAAGAGAGAATTCTCCTGACTTCTCGCGCCTCGCGCCAAGCCTCCTTAGCGTTGACAACCGATGTAATTGCCTATATATGGACAGTCTGTGATCGGCGGTATTAGGATAACGTAACTCCAGTGATGGCTGATCATTGTCGGATCGTGAGACATGATTTGTAATTGTGCTCTACAGTTTTTAGTAGTATATACAGAATCATCAACGCTTGCTCGTCGTGCTCGACATCCTCAAGACCGCAAAAATGGCCTCTCGCCCGACTGTCAGCATCCGTTCTCTTTCTGGCGGTGAGCTTAATACGTCGTCCAGCTCTTGTTAATGCAAGTTGTAATGTTGCTTTAGAGGCCTCCTCGTCTCTCCCACTTCCGGCAGTCCTTACGGCGCCGATTAGGCTTGATGTCGTTCAGCAGGTGCACAGTGAGTATCAAGCCCTATAATATTAGCAGATATCTGGAACCTGTTTGCAGAGAGCATCGCAAAGAACAAACGCCAGCCGTACGCCGTCAGCGAAAAAGCCGGGCACCAAACCAGCGCAGAATCTTGGGGTACTGGTCGTGCCGTCGCTCGTATTCCACGTGTCGGCGGTTCAGGTACCCACCGCTCTGGTCAGGGTGCCTTTGGAAACATGTGCCGTGGTGGTCGCATGTTCGCACCGACGAAGATCTGGCGCCGCTGGCATGTGAAGGTCAGCCAGAACCAGCGTCGCTTTGCCGTTGTATCTGCCCTTGCTGCATCTGCGCTCCCATCTCTCGTCCTTGCCCGTGGGCACCGCATTGAGGAGATTGAGGAGGTGCCATTGGTCATTAGCTCCGCCGCTGAGTCGCTCAAGAAGACGAAGGAGGCTGTTACTCTTCTGACTGCTCTCGGTGCATATGCCGATGTTAAGAAGGTTTCCTCCTCTCGCAAACTCCGTGCTGGTAAGGGAAAGATGCGCAACCGTCGTCATCGCCAGCGTCGCGGTCCGCTTGTCGTCTACTCTGAAGATAATGGGATCGTCAAGGCTTTCCGTAACTTACCTGGTGTCGAAGTCGTCAACGTTTCTCGTCTGAACCTCCTCCAGCTTGCTCCAGGCGGACACATTGGCCGCTTCATCATCTGGACCGAGGCCGCCTTCGCACGCCTCGATGAAGTCTTCGGTACCTTTGACACCGCTGCCGTGCAAAAGAAGGACTACTTCCTCCCGACTGCGAAGATCTCCAACCCGGACGTCACCCGACTCATCAACAGTTCAGAAATCCAGTCCGTTGTCCGTCCGGCAAACGCGAAGGTCACTCGTCGCCCGTGGACTCAACACAAGAATGCGCTCACGAACAAGTTCGTGCTCTTCCGTCTCAATCCTTACGCGAAGACCGTCCGCAGACAGGAACTGCGTAAGCTTCCCACTTTATTTCTTATTTGTGCACTCCATTGACTTTTTGCTTTAGTCAGGCAGGAGCGTCGCAAGAAGGCTGCTGCAACCAAGAAACCGAAGAAAGAGTCTGCAGCGGGCGAAGCTTTCCTCAGCACACTCTTCGCTCCTTAATTTCTTTCCTAAAATTTCGTCCTTAGTAGTGATATACATCCTGATGGGTATGCCATTGTTACCTATATCATCTGATCTATGGCTTTGTATGCGCATGTCGTCCTGTTATGAGATCTCCTACGCATGCAATCTTCTGCTACTAAGAAAACAAAATCAAAGGAAACGACTCGTGGGAAACTTACCACGTGACCGCGTTTCGGTTAATGTCCTTCTCTTGCAATTTGAATTGCTCTCGCTTCTGCCTCGACGCGTCACGACGTCGAACCCGAAACACTTGAGGAGCGTATGATGATGTTGAAACATATGGGATTCACTTGCTGGGTCACTAGTGGTGACATATCTCTTCAGACCTATAGCGAAGAAAGCCTTGGGAACGTGCGAGCCGCGTGGATATCGAGCACCCCAGGAAAAGTACGTACGCATTTACGCGTCCTTTTTCTATCTCTTATTCTTTCTCATGCCTGATCTTATGCGCCTACTCATGTAACTGATATTCTCGATTTTCCTTTGAAGTCTTTTGCGGTACATTGGCAAGATCACAGCGGGAAAAGAATCGCGACTTCAGGTCATGTCCTTATCGATGGCAAGGATGTCGCCTCGGCTATCATTCGTCCCGGGCGCGAGGCACCCGTCAAACGTACTGGTGCGAAAGTAAGGCGGAATGTTATCAAGCCATTCGTGTTTTCGGAGCTCTCGCTTACCGGTGGGTTCTGGTTTACTCTATATGCACGCTTATTAGTCTCACATTTCCCTTACATAACACGTGTTGACGCGACATGAAGATGATGATGACCTTGCAAGCCCGTATGACACGTCCTTGGGTAGGATCGGATCTATAAGAATTGAGATTACGCGCGTTCGACTGGGTGCTGAGGTCCCTTTCGTTGGGTATGGCGAAGCACAGGATCCCGGAATCATCCATGAACGCGCAAAGAAAGCCGGCGCGCATTGCACCAAGTATGCTTATACGCCTTTCTTGAAGGGCGCGTTTCGCTGATCATGCTTTTGTAGCTTTGGAGATGCGAAACGTGTCGAGAAGGCTCAGACCGTTAGCATAAGTACTGCTCCATACGACCCGAATGAGCCGGGCCCGTTCGTCGTGTTTGAATTTCGCTACAGGAGCTTGGGTAAGTCTTTTCTATTCTGGCTCAACTCATTTCTAATTCAAAGTACTATGTCTTTAGAAATGCTCAAGGCTATCGGAATCGTCCAAGCCGTAAGGAAGCGCTTAAAGGAGAGCGCAAGAGACGATGTGATTGAGATAGACTCGTCCGATGACGAAGTAAGCTGTCTGCACTTTGTTCGTATGAGTCAAAGTAACTGGGTTCTGTGTTCTTTCTTCCAAGGCTTCTTCGACTACTTTACACCCGAGTTCTCTTTCACCCGATACCCCGTCAAAGAAGCGAATTAAGACTGAGCCACAAGTGGATGAGATCCCGTCCTTGCCGCAAAGTAGCCCGCCGAGAGATAACGACGAGGCAGAGTCACAGCCAGACGTGATCCCTTCACTACTCTCCATCAGCCCTTCAGCTCCGGAAAATACACGCGACCAGCCAGAGGATGATCGTGCCGCTGATTTATTCATCTCCCAAAGTCAAACGCAGCTGGACGATACGCAAGCCTTCGAGCGGGCTCCGAGTCTTGCGCCTAGCAAACCTTCAGTTATGCCTGCAGCTTTTGTCAAAGACGAAAACGAGGATGATGAAGAGCTCGATATGCTCGCTGGCGATTCCGAATATACTCTGTCAACTGATCCATCTCAGAATGTCAAGGATTTTCCGGTTGATCTGCCCCCTCCATCTTCGTCTCCGGGACCCGAGGCTCTCGCGAAGGAGGAAGAGGAGGAAGAGAACAACTCATGATTTTCCAGAAAGCCAGCTCTATATTACCATGGCGATCTAACACATCTTGCGGGTTCTTGTTTAACAGCTAACATGTTTCATACAATCTCCAGGAACTAACATAACATACTATACCTTCGCTTACTATGCATTGTCCTATCAGGCTAATAATTTACGCTTTTCATCATCTACACGGTCTCCTGCGGGCGGACAATGAGCTTCTTCGCACTAACCGACCCATTCTTTATACGCTCAAGGCCCTCTGGTATTCTGGCCAGGCCACCGGGCAAGACCTCGATATGGTTCGGCTGAAACCCGAATACATCATTAGCTTATCCTCATTCCAAATGAAGGAAGTACGAGCAAGTTTACCTTGATAACTCCATCTTCAAGGAGCTTCGTAAGCTTGCCAAACAGGCCCGCCGCTAGCGCTCGCCCAGGTGGATAATGCGAGGACCCCTGAACGGCGACAAGTATCTTGTCTTTATATTTTTCCTTGTCGACTTCTTCGGCAAGTACAAGGACAAGCTGACCACCAGAAGCAAGGAGGTCCCAAGCTTGATTCTGCGTACTTTTGTCGGAAACCGCATCGAAGATGAGCTTCACTGGAGCGTTGTTCAAGGCTTCGGTGATCTTCGCTGGTACGTCAGAAGCGTGACGGTCGATGACGTGCGTCGCGCCAAGTGAGAGCAGTAAGTCTCTATTGTTGACTGACGCTGTGGTGATAATAGGCGAAAATCCGGAGAGCTTCGCGAGTTGTATGACTGTATAAAGAAGGTAAGCTCAGATGTCCCTTCTTCATGCATGTGTTTTTTTTTACCGTACTGTCCGACGGAAGACGACCCAGCAAATACGACGATAGGTTGGCCAGCGTATGCGCCGTTTCCGTCTTCTTCCCAAGCAGGTGTATATTTCTGGAACCCCGTTGGACGATCAAGGTACAGTCCTGTCGCCGCGGTGACTAGACAGCTCGGACTAGACGCAGCTTCATCAAAGGAGATATTGGAAGGAATCTGCGTGTTGTGTTATTTACATGCGTGAGGAATATAAAAGCTAAATATCAACCTTGGCCGCGAGTTCTACTGGTGCAAGCATGTATTGCTGGTATGTCGCCGCATCGTCCGTTAGCTTTCCCTGGGTAAGACTGAAGAATGAAATCATCAGTCATCCTCCATGGATGAAATAAGCAGGAGTACTAACACTCTGTCTCCCTTCGTGAACGCCGAAACTCCTTCACCAACCGCTTCGACCGTACCCGAGGCATCCATACCAAGGATCGCAGGGTACTTCGAGATGAGGAAGTTGAATGCACGAATCTTCCATTCGAGAGGATTCAAACCCGTTGCATAGATCTTGACAAGAATCTCGCCCGGACTAGGCTTTGGAATAGCCTTAGTGCCGACACGAAACTCGCCGTTCACTGGGATTTCGAGGAAGAGAGCTTTCTGCTGAGCCATGTATATTTCTTTGATGATTCAAGTAAGTGATAAGGATCAATACTGGAAACCATAGCGCTATTTATACCTGCTGAATGTCTTCATTTCAGAAGTGTTTCGGAACGATTTACATGAAGACGCAAGCAAGTCGTCAGTCCGATCCGGGTGGTCACCAATCCCATTCCCAGGTCTGGTTTGTAAGCAGCCATAGAGTTGCATCATTAATTCATTTATATTGTATATTGATAGAACGTCGTCTCACTCACAGGAGGTATTGCACGCGAGTTCTTTGATATGATCCTGAACGGTACCAAAAGAAAAGGCATATTTTCTCGTGTTTTGATATTTCATGCAAGAGACGCATGCTGGAAAGACGATTCTTTAACAACAAGTGTCGTTCAATGATTTCAGGTGGAATGAATACTAAAAGTTGCTCTGACCAGATGAGATGACCTCGATTATTTGTTCATGCGACGTTAATGGGACTTACCAAGAATCTACGCTGACATAGCACAACACCGACTCGGATTTGAAATGAAAGCCTTCGAAGGGAGTCGCTAAATACAGACTCAATAAATCAAGCGCTATGTCCCAAAGCGGCGTTATCCTCCATCCGTCCAGTACCTGCCGACAGTGTCGGAATATGCGCGTGTAACTCAGCTCAGCTTACCAGTCTGAAAGCTATATCTCTCTGCCAAAGATTGAATGTTCTTCTCCTGAGTGAACATGAACGAGAGGGTCCTGCGCCTCGGAATCTGCACATCTTGTCTGCATGGCTCTAGCTTGACCCGTTGGAAACGAGGAATCCAACATGTTGCGATCCTGCAAGTAGAGATACTGCGATCAGAGACTCCATCCTAAAGTCATGAACATTGCAGAAAAACATATGAGCAGGACTTATATTGGGAAGCAAATTACATCCAATACCCTTAACTCATGAGTGATAAACTAATGCGTTCAAATCTCTCCTCAGAAAAGATTGAACAAAATGTCCACAGGTGATCAACTGGGTGTTCGCGAGAGGTCACTCCTTATGATGGACAATTGTTGGTTTTCGGGGAGCAGTCAGAGCAGAGCGGGAACTGTCTCAGATGCGCCGGGGGTATGTCTCAGCTAAGAAAAAGGTAGGTATATATTACATGTACATCAACACTAATACTAGTGTAGTACTAGTAAATTCGAGAAAAGGGACGTTTTTACAACATCACGGACAGTCACACTCCGATGCCTTTCGTCACGTCACGCGTCGTGAAGAGGTTCCACGTCATTTACACGACGATCTTTCGTGTTCGCATCTACCTGACTCAAATGTACAAAAAATAAATATTCGCATCTTTTGTTACGATCTTGCACATTCGAGCCTGCATATCCAGTATACTTGCTTTTCCTTGCTCTTCGACTGCGGCCCGCAAGCCTGATATACTTGGAGTCAGAGATGTCTCGAGTCCTTCTCGAGCAGATCCGCTCACTCACGTTATACAAGGGCGAACTCACCAAGGCTCAGCGGCTTCCTCCTATTCAGCAGCTAAAATGCGTCGGGAAGGCGTGTAATCTGTTCCAGCCGGATGTGGTGAGGTGTTATAATAATGGTGGGAGTGGGACTGATATTGATTGGACGGTGAGTTAGTTGTGCTTCATGCCACCTGTATTTCGCTGTGCGTATGGAGGTATTAATGTATGGATTTGGATAGTGCGAGGCGGATTTGCCGGAGAAGCTTAGATTCGGGAGGGTGGATGTATCGTGTGAAGGATGGTCTCGTCCGGGAGATCCCTACGTCCTCAAAGGTATGTATGAACAAAATCTGTACGATCGTCTTCATTTGCTTATTCTGATAATGCAATCCTAGGATCATGTGGATTGGAATATCGTCTCATCAACATTTCCGAAAACCAAAGTAGTTTGGGGTGGTTCGAGAATATATCATGTTCGTCCAAGTTCCTTCATCTGTATGCTTAATAAATTGTATTCTCAAATACCGACGTTCCAAGGGAATGAGTGGCTTGAACGAGGGTTCCTCTGGTTAATTGTCGTCCTTGCAATATATTTTTTCTTCGGATCGTACATCTGGAGATTCCTCAGGTGGCTTAGACGCTCCATAGGTTTTGGACCATCCGAGTCCAGGCCATCCAGACCCTCCTCATCTGGACCTAGAAATGACTGGTTCACCTGGGGTCACGGCGGCAACTCCGGTCGACGTCCACCACCCGACTACCCTCCTCCCCCCTATTCAGAGCGCCCGAAATCAAGTTACTCGAACTTCAACTCTGCATCTACTTCCTCAGGTTCTGGATTCTGGAGCGGCTTCGGATTAGGAAGCCTCGGCGGTCTGGCAGCCGGACGTGTATTCAGCAGAGGAGGAGGCGACGGCTGGACTTCCCGGCAGCCACGATTCGCGACGACGCAGGAGTACGACTGGGAGCGCGAGCGTCAAGGTCGCGGGGGCGGTCTATTTGGCTCCTCTTCTTGGTCTTTCCCAGGTACATCATCGTTCACTTCCCGGCCGGCAGCGAGCGCAGATAGACAGCCGAGTACTACCGCTACAAACAACGATCGGGGAGAGGGTCCTTCGAATCTGGGCCGCATGCGGAGAAGTACGGGCTACGGTATAACTAATGTACGATAGTTGACGAGATGAATGCGCAGCACGTAAGTGTATTTCCGCAGTTTTGCTTTGATGATACAATAATTATCGAATGTATTACGAGTAGAGGATAACAAAACATGGTTTGTCTATTCAGATACTGTGATACAGTGTCGGTCTTCTTGATCCCCTGAAAACCAAACTCGGGGTCTATGTATCTAATACGACAAAAGAGTTAAAAAAAAGCTATTTGATAGTTACGTTTAGGCTAGAAGTACAATGGAGGAAGGACGAAAAGGAGGAAACCAATGCTTGGATCGGAAAGCGGAGCCCAAAAAATGCGGGAACCATCTATAATAATGCCATGCCATGCTAAGCTACAATGTACTGCTCATATCCTCTTTGATAACGTCGGTAGGGTGGCCAATTGGTCGATCGATCGATTAAGGACGTGAATGAGGTGCCGGCTGCTGACCAGGAGCATGGCCTGCTCCAGCAGCGCTAACATTGTTAAGATAAGAGCCCCAATCATCCATACTATAAAAGTAATATATATACTTGTCAGCTACCCTGACAACAAACTACCACTCAACGCAGTATAAGTATAAGTATACTTACTCGAAACTTGTGGGTGCTGTAGACCACATTTGGAGTGCCTCGTTCACCGAGGGTATCTGACCATCAATTTGCCCATAATTGTTTCCGTAGGGCGCTGTCTTGTCTACCGGAACCCCCGGCTGCTGTTGTTGCTGCTGCTGCAACGAAGCACCCATACCAGGCACGTATCCCTGGTCCATGATCGGCATGTTAAACAGTTGAGGATCGGACTGGAAGAAGTCGAATATGTTCAAGTTCGGCATCGCGGTCTGAGACGCAAACATGTTCTGCTGCGCATCGGCTAAGTTGCTCGGATTAACATTTGGGGCTGAGGCTGGAGGCTGTTGCTGCGACGAAGACCACGGCAGTCCCATATTATTCGCGGTCGGCGACATGCCTGCAACCATTTCTAGATTAGCACTCGCTAAGTATGCGGTGTCGTAGGGCAGACCTCCAGCTCCTGCTATTTGAGATCCAGCAGGCGAAGGTGCTTGCGCTACGCCAGGGGTGGTGTTAATACTTCGCCGTCCTGCAACGGGACGAGGACCGTCATGCGACGGGTTGATTTTCGGACTTGATGACGTTGAAACTGGACTATCGCTGCCACGTTCTCGTTTATTGTTTGCGGGAGGCGTAGCCTTGTCCACAGGAATTTCACCCGCACACGCTAGTTCATTGAGTATATCCCACAATCTGCCTGCCGTAGAAAATCTAGTGTTGAAAAGTTAAAATCAATCAGACGCTTCAGTACATCTTCAAGATTGGGCTTACTGGTCTTCTATGCATCTGAGTGCTTGCATGCACTTCCGTACATCTGACATCTGTTTCTCCCAATCCACAAACTGTCCCGACTTCTTCGCACCCCAAATATTTAAAAGAAGCACGACGCCAGCAGTAAATGAAGCAATTTGTATCTGTGGTAAAGGCAATCGACCACGACGACGGCAGGCATCCGCAACATGACTGCAAGAGCGAGCAGCGTTGGTGCAAATTGCCAATGATGGGAAGGATAGGGGCGAGGGCTTGCGAGGCGAAGGGATAAATGGACGGTGGATGAGAATTTGAATATGGTAGTATGTGGCGTATAGAACAGCAGATTGATTGAAATGAAGCACGTTCTCGCGGTGAGGATCCCAGCGCACTGCAGAGACACCAATCAATCACATTAGATTCGACGAAATTGTACTGAACTTACAATGGTCAGGAACAGTGTCAATCCATTTATTTAACGCAGAATCCAATTCCGCTACGATGTGCTGCTCCCATTGAGGGCCGACAAATCCCAGAAGAATCTTCGATTTATTTATTGAATACTGAAAGGATTGGGCAGTCAGTATTGACTCTATCAGAAATCATGTGCTCTTACGATAGTTCGTAATGCAAATGCCAAAATCTGATTGAGCTTAAGGAAACTGTTGAAGAAAGAAATGTTGCAAGGAATTCCAGGAGGTTGCTTGAAGGCTTGTGCTGGATCGGGGTGCTCCCAGTACTCGTCATCGACTTCCAGTGGAAGATCTAAATCGAAGCTGTTGCACGATAAGTGTAAGGCTGAGTGCATACCCGGTGCAGAATTACGTACTCCTCATCTTGGATGGCACAAGGTCGTCCAAGACCTGCGCTACTACATCTGTCGAGCGCAACCAGCACCCTAAAACTGCTCAAAACCAGTCCACAATGCTGAGGAACTTGAAATCTTACCAGAAGGCTCGCTTCCATAGCTCAGACTCGACACTGAGTGGAGCGTTATACACCTTACGACGGTGTGCACCGACATCCTGAGCAAGTCGGATGCCGATGCCAACCATTGTCCACGATGACTGGGGTGAAAAGGAGCCTTGCAAGAAAATCGAGGAAAGCTGGAAAGCAGAATAAGTCAGTGTACACTTGATAAGCCAGTTTCAAACTTACAGCAAATATTTGCAAATCATATAACCTTGGTGGACTCAGGAATGACTTGCGGTGTACCTGAACTTGGTCGAACCACTTCCAACCACTTGAATGTATGTCCCCTCCTTCCAGGCGGCAGCGCATATCTTCCGAATATCGAGCACCTATGGCACAGACCAACATAACGACCGAGCCAAAGCCGATGTCACTGTGATGCCGCCTATCCGCTAGAGCCCGTTCAAAGGAAGGACGATGAAGAACGGGGAAATAATTATTAGTACACATAAAGTATTTGTCGACGAGTTGCGGCATTAGGTCATCTGGCGGGTAATGATAATGTACAACACGTTCTTCGGCAAGGATCTCCCACTATTCATTTTATCGTGAGATAATTCCATGATAGGAGGCAATTTATCTTTGTTAGTATCCAAATGGAGTCATGTTGCTGAATGACGCACTGGATGCGGAGACCAAAACTCTTGCCGACGCGAGGTAGGAAGGAGGTTGTTTGTTGAATCCAGCCCCGCAAATTCTCGTTTGAGGTTTAGGGCTGTCTGTACAAGCATGACGCCGCTCGATTTACCGTGGAAGCGGCGGTCGAGGGGATCCATACTGAGGCGCTTAATGCCTTCTGTGATCGATGTGTGACCAATTTCATCATCACTCGGCAAGAGTTCATCTGGATCGACAGATGTAGGAGTTACATTATCGCCAGCGAGAGAGTAAGAGGAGAACCGGCGACTAGGCGAATCAGTACGGCTTGCACGCGCTGGCATAATATCTAGGGAAGAGCGTTTGTCGTGCGCCCAACCGTCGCGGTCAATACGACCACCCAGCTCCTGGGTGAAGTCGGCATCGGGGCAGAGCTGCTGAAAGATAAGACAATTGAAATGCAATAAAATTGAATAAACCATACCCTTTGGAGAAGCTTCTCCATGTTCTCGAGTCTGTTCTCCAGACTCTCGACGTAGCTACAGTCGACCCAGGTTACCTGTCTGAGTATTCTCTCTCGCAAGGCACAGTAGGTTAGCTTACCCCTTTGGAGGACCACGTTTCTGCACAGATACGTGAGCGTGCGTATACACTGTAAGATGAAAAGTCACGCACTTTGGCTGCTTCCACATACGTACAATCGAGGTTGTACGCGGTGCAATTTGAGCAACGATTGTTCGGCATTTGGCCGCCATCGCCTGGGACAAATCATGTAGCGCTCATAAAGACATGCAGAAACATTTGAGACATACATCGAACTGCAAGCAACGACAAACAAACAATTACTGAGATGTTTTATCGGAACACGAAAGGAAAAACATACTTTTCTTTCTCCTGCAAGTATCGCAAGCGCGTTGAATTCTCCGTTTCTTGTACTCTTGGCTGCCAAGGCCCTGTTCGGCATCATTGATATCTTCCTCGGCGGACGACATGACTAGATTTGTGAAAGGAGCAGACGCAGTCGTCCTCGACGACACTGAGACGTTGAGTGGACTAACGACGATGGTAGAAGGACAAAAGCAATGGGTGACGGGGGCGTTAGTCAGGCGGCGGCGGTTAAAAGTACGCAGCAGCTGCGCAGTTTCATATTAAGAATCATCGGATCGGGTTGCCTTCTAAAGGTCTTCTTATGTCAGTTCCGAAATTATGTAAGTAACTCATAACAGGTCTCATCTCGGCTCGTCCGGTTTCCGTTTTCGGACATTCAGCATCGGCCTGATACAAAGTGGCCGCCTATCACATTTCTCATTTCCAATTGTTGCATTCATCATGAACAACCGCAGTTAATATCTTTGTGTAAAATGACCCAAACACGAAGGCGTGAAATCTCTGCCCGGCTCATGTCCAATTCAGGCAAGGACTCCTCCGATCAATCTTCGTACTAGGAAGCACATTGCACAGCCACTCCCAAGCTATTGCTATTTCAGATCGCAGCTCCCAATCATGCAGGCGCAGCGCCCACTCTTTCCCCGTTCCTTCATCTCCCGACCGACCCATCGCTAGACACAATAACTCAAATTAATCCATTTCTGAAAAGATAACGACGTCATGAAGACTAGTACTGTCCTTAACTTTGTCCGCGGCATGTTTCAAATTGCATTGCAGAGCATTATCACAGCATCACTGCGGTTACCTTCAATCGAAGTATCGAAGTCGTTTCGCCACTATGCGAATCTACCACTGCCCCTCTTCGCCAGATAGAAGACAAATCTCTTGCAATCGTTGGTAATCTCCGCGATTGTGGACCAGCCCCAGAGCAGACTCTTTGCGGCGAGTACCTTCTGATTTTGATCGTTCTTGTAGCGCGTCGCAATGCGTTGTCCGAGAATCTCGGCCTCGCCAGAGTGGCGATCTACTGTAACGAGCGAAGAATGAAGACGGGTGCTGATATTCTCAATGCACGAATGACATGCACTGAATGTACATTTCTTTCTGACCCATCAGAAAGCCGATTGGCCTGAATCCAGAATGTCTCGAATGTGCGCACTATCTTGCTCGTCTCCGATTTCGGTATTTTCACAAGCGAGCGCATTCCCACTACAATGATGGAATTAAGGAAGATTTCAAGAAAGAAGTCCATATGCATGGCCAAGTCAATGCTCTACCGTCGGCTTCAGATGAATTAATTGAATATGCAAATCGCACGTTGCACGGCACCGTGATGCTCCACGGGGAAGACATTCGAATCGCGTATCTTCAGCGCCCAACGCCACGAGGCGGGCCGACGAGCTCGCGGGAAACCAGTCGCATTCGTGTCACTTCGAATTCACAGAAAGTGATACACTAAAAATAAAGAGAATATGACGAAATACAGTATTATTCTGAGTGCCGAGTCTGATCGAGGAACGAGGACATTTTGCCCCCTATTCTTCGCGCGCCACTTTCTACCAGTGCTTCGTCCCACTATGATCCTTGCTTATCGGCATCGGCATCGGCGGTGAAGAAATGTAGGATCTTATAAGGTTGCCGCAGATCAGACAGATATGCATATTGTTTCACGCATAACAATGACCTATCATACCCGTTGAAAATTTCTTCGACTCGGAGTGGAATATCACTGGAATATCCAGCGCTACCATATGTCACTATTGCTTATCTCCGTCGACGACATAAAGTCGCGATTGAATTAGCGCCCACCCAGTGTTATTGCCCGCTATGATCCGGGACCAGAAGAATCCGATGTACGAATTGACACGAATTGACAGGACACACGAGTGTCGGATATCTACATGCTACATGCAAATGGACGAGACATAATCGAACCTGAATTGAACTGTATGAATTGCAACGAAGCTCAGAATTTAGGACCATCTGACTTTCCACCGTGCACTGCGTCACGAATCCATGAGTATGACAGCCGTACTCTTCGACTTATTGGGGCTACCAAACATCTTCGAGGCGCACGTAAGAAGCCGTCACGCTGCGCCCAATGCATTAAATTGATAACTGTTGCTGCTCCTTGGAAACCAATTGACGCCTAACGAGGAATCAAGGAAACATGTTCTGATTAGCAACTAAGAATCATGCATCTTTTACATGTACAATTCCGGTATACCATTCATACAGATCACAATACATCAGACTTTACTACAACCATTCAACTCGAACGAACCTCGTGTCATGCACGGAGCAACAAATGCCATGAAGTGACCTTCACAGAGTGCCAGGGTTTCTATAAACCACGTCCAGCTTGACGAAATTGTTGTACAATTCGCCCGAAGCGAGAAGCGTATCGTTTCCAGAAGGATTCGTTTCCGGATGGAGCCACGACGCCAGAGGCTACAACCAACACCATGTAAAATCCGACGATAGAGCAACGAAAAAGGGTCGGAACAAATCAGATATTGCGAATTATGAAGAAGGAAAGAGACGAACCTCATGGAACTCAAGGAATGCGGCAGCTTCGATGGAGACGAACATATGAGCGAAGACACAGATGCAACATCAGGGAAATATTGAACCAAGGAAACAAGCAGGAGACGTACCGCCAGCATTATACCCATCGCCTTTCCCCACTTCCCCACTTCCGCCGTGAATCTTCTTCCGCGAACTGTCAGGACCGAGGAAGTTCCCCGAATAGAACTGAACACCGGATTCTGCAGTTTAGTAATAATCGTCCATGAGCCTCCTTTTCGCGGGTAGACGTCAAGAATGGCGATTAAATATGCATACGGTTGGTGAAGAAGGACAGCTTAAGTCCAGACTTGTCCGAAGAAAGTTCGACAACTGGGGAAGATTCCGTAGGCTTGGGGTGAATAATATCCTGAACCAAATCTGTCTTCGGGAACTCGCTCAGCGGGATACGCTTCGGAACCGGCGAAGGTGCGGATTTGTCGAAAACGTAGAACTCGTCTTTTTAAGTCCGAATAGCCGAGAGGAAAGAAGAATATAAAGGTTAATGAGCTCGCTATTTTAACATGAAGTAATGTCTATTGATAACTGACCATAGCCGCCTTCAGGCCACTGATCTCCGATGCGCTTGGATTTGTGGTCGCGCGCTGTTCCCTGCACAGAAAGAAGATTACCTGTAGATAGGGCGCTCGAATCAAGCTCGACATGCTGATCAGACTGCACAAATTATGATCGGCCCAGACGGCATTAAAACTTCACAGACCCTAGCAACTATGAGTTGGCGAACGCTCACCTTGATATGGAGTTTTTGGTCTTTGACAGAAAGGGTCGATTCGTCGCCTTTCAGACTTGCCTCGAGGTTGAAACCCCAGTGCTAACAAAATAACTTAGTAAACCTACCATACGGATGAAATGCGTATTATAAGCAAACCTGAGTAATGTTCACAGGTGTAACCTTTCCTTCATCGAGCAGCTTCGCCCTGTAGATGAAAAGAATACTTCCAAGTTGAAAATCTCCCTTGGAGTTATCAATTGCAGCCTGACTCGGATTCACTAATCCGACAAGGGTTTCGACAAGGAGTGTTCCAGGAAAGCCCTGATCACCATCCGGAGACGTGTACCGGAAGACGACAGAAGCCGGGATAGATCCGATGGAGACTTTCTCTTCGTCGCTGAAGAGGGTTGCCTGAGAGGGGTGGACGACCTCCCAATCGACATCGTCGAATCCCTTCGGACCTCCGTGTAAGGATACTTTCGGATCCTTCTCTGATCGTTCGATACTAAAATCAAAAGTCACATTACTAGGAAGCAACTGAGTACTGACGATTTCCTAGGGTCACAAATCGCGACTTGATCCCGTTACGTTCAACCTCGTATTCGCCCACTGGCACGCGATTCGTATAACGCCCGATAATAGTATTATGGTACTTGTGGAATTGGCTTAGGAAGTCCTCAGGCTTTTCCGGACCGATAAGGATATCGTGGGTCTGAAAGGCGATCACAATTTACAAACTCAGCGTTTGTCGTTGTTCTAGAACATAAAGGGATGTGGGACCTTTCCATCGGCCTGCACGTAGATTCTGTGCACTGTAACACCATGAGGCAAGACCTACATAATCAGCACTAATCAGCAGAAGTTCATTCATTTCGATGCAGATCACGGATGCGCGGGAGCTATCATCACCTCGATCGCCAAAGAAGGCGTTAATGATGGCAAAGCAAGTACAAGTGGAGTGAAGCCAGGAGAACTCATTCTTTCAGAACTGATTCAAAGAGAGCACGATTTGGATGGAGGACGAGTACAAGAAGACTAGGACAAGCCAGTGACTGAGTGAGGTAAACAAGCTCGGGGTAGGGCACGATGACTCCGACTTTTATCCGGTACGGCACCTGACTGCCCGGGTTCATACGACGGGTGGCAAAGAGCTATCCATATCGTGTCTTGATTCAACGCCGAGTTCTGAAAACACTGTTGGGTGATTACAACAGACGATGAGGTGGATGATACACTGATGTTCGCCGACGCCAAAACAATGCCGATCTATTCATTCACGTGACGGATCAACATGTTCATGCAGTTTTTGGTTTTCCCTCCACCGCCAACTTGACCAAGTCATGCTCCGAGTTACATACTACTCTTCTGGTCGTCAAATTGAATAATCATTTTCTTTCACTTATTCCGATATCTTATGGACGTGAAATCCGAACGCTTTTACGGCTATAGTCGGCTGCATACTCAGACCACGTGGCCGAGTCCATGCATTGCATATGCGCTGGGAGCGACTGGAACACACAATTCCGCGTGCCGTAACGGCGCGAAATTACCGCTGCACGGACTCGGATGAAATCGATATAATCGTCAGTTTCAACAACGATACATCCGCGTTGAACAACAACAACAACTACAACAACCACGATGGCTGCCCAGGCTCCGGTGCCCGTATATACATCCCTCGACAAGTTATTTCCTGATCCCAGCATTTTGCTGAAGCAGGGGTATGTCTCTTCGTCTACTGTTTGATTTTCGTGATTATAAATTTCATCCAGAGCACGTTACAATGAACTCGCAGAAGCGTTTGAAAGTCGCTTTGGCAAGAAGCCGAAATACATCGTTAGAGCTCCAGGACGTGTCAAGTGAGTTGAAGTCATATCGTACTCAAACTGCGCTCATATACTTTCGTAGTCTAATAGGTATTTGGTCTAGGAGTGCTGTTCTTGGTTCTGATTAGATCCTAACGCTGTCTTCAAAGGCGAACACATTGACTATTGCCTCTTTGGCGTCCTTCCTACAGCCGTTGAGCGCGATATTCTCATGGCAGTTGGGCCCAGAGACATTGATGACGTCGGGCGCGTTACAGCGCACAACATGGATGGCAAATATGCCAGGCAGATATTTGCTCCTGTGAAATCTTCTGGAGGAGAATGGACCTTGGATATTGACAAGACTCAGCTGAGATGGGAGAGTTATGTCAAGGCTGGTTACTATGTACGCCTCCCTTATCACTTCTCTAGTTTGAAAAGAGTCTGAAAGATTATCGCCAGGGCGTCCTAGAGAAATTCTTTAAGAATAACGATGAGCTACCCCGACCTATCGACATACTAGTTACTGGCTCTGTTCCATCGGGTTCAGGACTGTCTTCAAGCGCAGCCATGGTCGTTGCCTCGACTCTCAGCTTTCTCTCCATCAACAACAAGCTCCAAGGACTTTCAAAGGGAGATGTTGTAGAAATGACAATCAAGAATGAGACAAGAGTGGGTAAGCTATTTCATAGTCTACTGATATCTGTCGTCTTGCTGACTTCCCCTTTGCTAAGGTGTGAACAGTGGAGGGTGAGTATGATTCCTGATAGCACAATAAAGCACTTACATTAAAACCATAACACTAAAAGAATGGATCAATCTGCCTCGGTGATCTCCAATGCCGAAGCAGCACTCTATATAACCTTCTATCCGCACCTCGCGGCTGAACCCATCCCTCTTCCCATCACCTCCCCGCGATCAGTCTTCGTCTGTGCAAATTCGCTCGTCGTCTCTGACAAGGTGGTTCACGCGCCCACGCGGTACAATCTTCGCGCTTTCGAAAGTCTTGTCGCTGCACGTGTGCTCTCCCATCAACTCGGTGTGAAGATTGGTCAAAAGGAGAAACCGACTCTAAGAGAATTCTTGAATCGTTGGCTAGGTGCCTCTGACGGAGCAGAGATTAGCACAGATGAGCTGAAAAGAGGCCTCGAGAAGATCGCAGAGAAGTTAGGTGTGCTGAAACTTGTAAATAGTGATGGGAGCGATGGTACTCAGGTTGGAGTTACGAAGGACGAAATGGTCAAATTATCAGGAATGAGTGCCGAAGACTTCGATGAAGTCTACATGTCATGGGCGAACGGTACGTAACTGGGTCTTTATTTCATTAACAGGGAACTATAATCTAATCTATATGACCGTTCCTCAGTCAAAGCGACGCACTTCCAGCTTTATAAACGTGCCAAACACGTTTTTGCCGAGTCGCTACTCGTACTGAAATTCCGTGAAGTCTGTCTCCGTGCAGCAGCCTCGCAGGGTGGTCCAAATGATACGACAAGCATCTTACACGAGCTTGGACAGCTGCTGGACGAATCGCAAGAAAACTGCTCGAAGCTGTGCGAGTCCTCGTGTCCTGAGGTTGACCTGCTGTGCCGCTTGGCAAAAGAGGCGGGTGCTTATGGGAGTCGCATAACCGGTTCGTGTACTCGCTATTGCGTTCATTGCAAACTCCTCTCCCTAACGCATATTACTCTTTATATTTAGGCGCCGGATGGGGTGGATGCACGGTCTCCCTAGTTGAGGAAGCTCGCGTCCCCGAGTTTATCGAGAAACTCAAAGCCACGTACCCTCCGTACCACGGACTCGAGGGAGAAAAGTTGGCTGAAGTAATCTTTGCTACCAAGCCGAGCAACGGAGCGAGCGGTAAGAGAATCATATTATCTTCGTCGATTGCTTATAACACACATCATCTTTGCAGTGTTTGTGCTCTGATCGGTCTGGAATTGTAGAAGACGAAGGATGGATAACCGACAAAAATCACAGCTCCTTCTCATTTTTGTATTTCTAGTTTGATTGAGCCCCTAAATTCTCCCTTATTTCAAGAGCTTTTCTCCGCGACGCAAGAGTTTTTGGTCTTCGCAGACTGCCTTTTAGCCATCCAGGTAGGCACATTCAGTCAGTATAGAAAGGACTTCGAGTGAGTCCAATATTCCCTCGTTCAAAGGATAGATCATATTGTCTGTTCTTGGAGAGGGGAGATATTGCGATATATATATATATATATATTCGAGCCACTCACTTCTGTACGAGGGAATGAGACATTCATAAGGACGCTCGACCTATGTCCTAAGGACTATATTTTTTTAATCGCTATTGATATTCTCTTCTAACACACCGACTTACCCGATCTTTTTACGACTTCCATCATTTAACCAAATGACGTCTTTACGATGTGATTGGGTACCACTAGCCCATATCCGTTTTACTAGTTCCTCTCTTCTAATCTAGAATACTCGAGATGCAGGCTGATGCAGGCGACTGATGCGATGTCTCAAGAAATGAGTTGACCATGACTAGGCGATTATTACTCGAAAGCGTCATAGCTCACTAAGACAATTCGTAGCACAGCAAACGTGAGTCACGTCACACCTGGACGAACATTTTGTTTGTGTTTGGCTCTATTCACGTGTACATAGTATCTTTGAACATCATCTTGGAATATACTTAGGACATAAGTTATAACATGAAATTGATCTTAGCATGTAATCAATGCGCACAACTCGAAGTAGAGTCGAAAAAAAGAAGGAATGAGAAATTCTATTGCAACAGAGAAAACCCTACTGTCCGTTATGCTGAGAGATTGTATGAAAGGGAAAAACCAGTGATACATGTGGGTGGATGGGAGTAGGATCATGATGAAAAGGGGACAGGAGGAAGAGGGGAAGAATAACTGGAATGAGAAGGGCACTAGAAGTCAAATCGGATGGGCTAAGAAGACGAAGGACGAAGATGCAAAGGGCAGAAGGAATGAGGGAAGAATCCGAGAAAAGGACAAGCCGAAAAATATTCCAAAGAGGAAAAGTGTTCTAACATGCAGGGACAAGATGTACATTGCGTGCTGAAAGTAAGGGCAGAATTTTGGAATATACATGGATACCGAGTGGGGAGGTGATAGCATGAACCGAATTGGCGCAAGAGATCTAGGAAGAATGTAAACATCAATAACAAGCAAAGAACAACGTGCACCACGAACAAATTTGGCCTCAACGAAAGGACCGGGAAGGTTTGCTGTATGTTACACTCGTGAGCCGTGCTCCGATCTAATTTCCTTCTGTCGGTCCCTTCAAACTGGTAGAACGCCTGACGAAGGAGGACGACCATCAAATGAATCGGTTCATAATTTAGATGCCCGAGAGTGATCACGGATATCCCGCGAATGGACACTGGAGGCAAAAGTCATGGAATAGACATAGACGAGAGGATAAATATGCAAGGTAAGTATGGATGAAGGATTTTTGTCTAAAACTTGGTCTATAAATACACCTCTCGTAACGTCAAGCCCTTAGACGTGGCGTTCTTGTATGACGAGGGTGGACTACCATTCAAACGTACTAGCGTTCCTCAGCCGTCAACTAGGCAATGGGTGAAGACACGGGTTGCTCGGAACGAGCTCTAGAGTGCGAACGAGCGAGTATCTCGGATGGACGTCGCCGACGAACCTCAATGGGCGCATCCTCGCTGCTGGAAGAATCGTCGTCGACAAACACATCGTTGTCTTGAACTTCTTCTTCAACTCTAAGGCCAATCATACCGCGTCCAACGATGCGCTCCCCGGACTCAGGTGATGTGCGTTCGACGTTCACGTTCATGCTACCTTCAGCGCTGGGATTCCTGCTCAAGTGAATATTACCTCCATCATCGAGCTCAAAGTCATCGTAAATCGGTGCATCTTCATGCTCGCTATTTATTGGACTTCGCGCGAGTGGACTTGAGACGACATGTGGGTAATTTTGCGGATACATACTGCCCACGCTCGTTCCGCGTCTCCTTCCAGAGTCCTGCAGATGTGCGTGAAGGGCTTGTGCGTTCACATTCGGTCCCGGGGCAACAGCTTGTGAACTCGCGCTTCCGGGACTTGAAGTTGACGACCCGACTTCGTGTGCGATGCCTTGCAAAGAGAACCCGTCGTGTGGTATACCGCCAACTCCGACCGAAACGCCTGACAGACTATTCGGAGACGATGGTCCTGAGACAGGATGCGACAAAATGCCTCCCGCTCCAACAAGCCGTACTTCATCATCCTCGTTGGCATAGCTATCGACGTCGCCGCTTTCATAAGTAAAACCGCCGCCATTAGCATACATGTGTTCTCCGTAGGCACTTCCACTCCCATATCCGTAGTCTGAGACGCCGTCCGCATCAAACTCGAGATCTGCCCGGCGACTTGCGCCATATCCATAACCATACGCAAACTCTTCCGCGACGTCTCCCCAGCTCGATGCACGCATTGCACTAGTCAATTCGTCCGCACTAGCGAGGGCAAGACCTCGTCCTGCTGTCGCAACTCCGGCAGAAGCTATAACTGGGCCTAAATCCGAACGGACGCCTGCGGCTCGTACACCTTTATGAATAGCCATTCCCGTTCGCGCGTCACCGAATTCGTCAGCACTCCGTCTTTGAAGTCGTTGTGCTGCAAAGCTCGCCCGTGCAGACGCTGGGTCACTACCAGTGCCGCTCCCACTAGCATTTCCTCTAGCAGGACTTGCAGGACTCGCAGGGCTTCGAGCGAGGCCTTTCCACATGCCCAAACTACCCTTGCTACTGCTTTCGCTCAGACTTTCGCGAGGGCTGTCCTTCGTTCGCCAGATCTTTGAGATGTTACTCAACGATTGTCGCACAGTCGCTTTCTGTCGTTGTTGCTTCTCTATTTCTTTTTGTTCTTTCCATCGCGAGTCGTGAATAGCGCGAACTTCATCTTCATCAAGAATATCCGTCTCGCTGTCGGAGGTGAAACCTGCCGTACTCGGGCTAGTAAGGTTTGAATAAGAACCTCCACTTGCGACACGCGGTGTTGCAGGTCCGGATGCTCGGGAAGACAGGCGCGACCGCAAAGCTTCTCGAGAACGAGACATAGAGCGTCCCCGACTACCTAGCATGAGGTCAGGAAGCGTTCGCCTCTTTAAGTTGCGTGGGGTCTCGCCACCCGAGTTATTGGCGGTATGCATGCCACTGCCGTGTCTCGAGATTTTCTTCACTCCACGTTCGACAACATCCACGACACGTCGACTACGACTTGGCTTGTGCCGGAGACCAGTTGCTTCACTGCCGCCGCCAATCCGTCTCTCGGAAGGGGTTTCGCTTATCTCTGACTCAGACTCTATGTGCAAACTACGCTGAAGGATGGCATCAAGTTCTGCGTCGTAAAGTTCACGCTGATCCGCGCGTCGCTGCATCTGCTGTTGCTGTCGCACTGCCGCGGTTCGTCCCGCAGGGAGAAGAGAACGGAAGCGTCGATAGGCTTTAGTCATATCAAACTTCCAGCGGAACTTGACAGTCGACATCGCAACGTCCTCATCGGCGCTAGTGATCCGTATCGGATCAAGGCGCTCTGGTGCAGTCTCGGTAACCCATTCTTCCGGATTCGGAATGTCACGAGTAATCCACGGGAGACGCTAGAAAGTAACGTCAGCATGCGCCCAAGAAATAATACTTTGCGCGAATCAGTAGGAAAAGGTTAACAGACCTTGACTTCCTCTAGGGTTATCCGTTTAGTGCAATCCTTCTCTAATAGCCTATCCAACAGACCAATAACAATAGCACCTTCGCTAGTATCGCTTGGAACATGTATACGGCCACCTGTCGGAATTCGATCATAGCCCATACAATCGTCTACTTTGAAGTCATCCGTATGAATCATTTGGTACATGACAAACTCAGTGACGCCACCCCATGGGATCCGACCAAAGAGCAAGCAGTACAAGGTAACACCAAGTGCCCATACGTCAATTACCTTTGTGATGGGAGGTCGCGGAGGCAGGTCTAATTCCTGCTCTGCACCAGCTTCGTCTCTGTTAGGATCACGGAACGACGAGGGATCTGGATCTGGCACTGTTGATTGCGTTTGGTCTGGATCGGCAAAAGCTAGCTCCGAGTCTAAAGACGTTTGCGAAGTTGCATCTGAAGCACGAGGAGTAGCTCCTTCGTCGTCAGTATGAGAAAGCCGACGAGGCACCTTTAAAGTCGCTGTCAACGAGGCGGGCGCCTTATCCATATCAGCACCATCCCGACCATCGCTTCCCGTGACCCTTCTCTCGCCACTTTGTCTGCTTTCCTTATTTACGCGTTGGTTCTCCTCCCGACCGTCTTCTTCGCATTTTAACTTCCCGCGGGAGAGCCCGACTCTGCTGTATAAAGCGGCGGTCTGTTTCTCGCCGAACTCCCAAATGATCTCAGGAGCAAGAAAGCTCGGTGTACCTGCTTGACGTGATAGACCACCATCATCAAGCAAGATAGGATCAACATCACCCGCAAGTTCTTCGAGCAGTTCTTTCTCGGCGGCCGCATCCTCGTCATCAGATACTGGTGAGGACATCTCGGATTTGTGCACGCCGGATGAGGTCGGAGGCTCGTCTCGAGCACGACCTTTACCCTTCACGTCCTCCTTGCTGCCGTGTACGCTTCCTTTACCACGCCAGACATTGGTCCTTCGTCTTCCTGGAGTAGATACACCCGAAGGATCCTCCTCGCGCTTGCGGCGGACTTGTTTGCGACGTTCCAGAGCTTCTCGGTATGCGGGGCTTTGTTTCAGTGCATCTATTCGTTGCGCGGCACTGAAATGAGAGACACCGAAGTCGGTGATCTTAACGTTCTTCCGATCGGCTGTCCAGAGTAAATTCGCCGGTTTGATGTCGCGATGGATAATACCTTGGTAATGAAGGTACAGGAGGCCGAGGACAACGTCACGACAGATACGGCGAGTCTGATCTACGCGAAGACATGGGCGTCCATGATCATCCCGCCATTTGACCTCTCCGCCTCCCATGTACTCCATGATAAGAAGAATTTTGTTGGTTAGACGGTCGTTGATGACTTCGTACAGTTGTACAATTTGACCATGCTTGCATTTCTTCATGATAGCAATCTCTCGCAGCACCTTTTTCTCTGTATTTTGTAGCTGGTCAACCAGACGAGGGCGGACAAGACCTCCGAAGCCTCCACCGCTGCGTGGTATAGGGCCTTGGTTGCGTTGGCGCAGTTGCTCGTGCTTAGCTTCTTTTGAATTCTTGCGCCGACAAACTTTGATCGCCTGACATGTACACGCATTCAGTCAGCTTTAGTTAAATGATATCCGGATGCATATAAGAAACAGAAAGTGAATGAGACATACGACAACCATGTTCCCTCTACGCATGTCATAGCCTTTGTAAACTTCGCCATGTTGCCCATTGCCCAAGCGATGTCCAATGAGGTATTGGTTGATTATGGGCCGGTCGCGGACGTCTCGAGCAAAGTTTATTGTGCTTGTCATCACAACATCCTCAGGGGGCAGCGGCGTTTCGGATGGCGCTGACATGACCTCGCGAGCATGTTCATGACCGGATGATGAAGGAGGAGGCCCTGGTGTGCTCGAGTGTGACATGGCATGAGCAACGGGAGTAGAGACTATAGGCGAACGAGGACGCGTGCTAGGGTGAAATCCGAAATGTGTGACGAGGTAAGGCGCGTAGGGGCTGGAACTTTTGCTCTGCTGGTGCAGCTGAGTGGCAGAAGGCGAGAGGAAGTCAGTGCCGGGTGCATAGGGTTGATAGGGACTGGACGGTGGCGGGGACGGGGATTGCTGGTCTTGGTGAAAGTGATGCTGGTTATGCCTGGACGACATTGCATGCATGGCTAGGGCGTATTTGGTGTCTATCGGAAGCTCTTGCGAGCCCGCATCCAGTGAAAGGTCTAGTTTTTGGGAGCGAGATGGAGGAAAAGGAGGAGGAGGAGATGAAGGAAAATAAAGGGACGGGGGAGATGGAGGGAGGAGGAAGAGGAGAGTGGAGGCCAGTAAGTAAGTGAGTGAGTATAATTAATAAGTAACGCCTGTGTCTGGGGTCGGTTACTATTTATGGTAACTGATTATAATATATTATGTATTCATCTCCAAACAGCCGATCACTAATTATAATCCAAGTAATATTAGTAGGTCCTCTCTGCTCTCCTCCCCCTCTTTTCTCTTCCCCGCCAATCGTCTTTCACTTCTCTTCCCCACCTCTTTGTGGTATTGTGCAGCTAACCAGTAACAATCTCCAGCTTGGCGATACAGCGGGGGTCTCTTTGTCTTATATCATTTACTTGCTTCCGCAGACACAGCTTCGCCGAACGTGCGGATTCGACCCTCCTTTCTCGTCCCCAGTCCTGTCTTTCATTTTCCACGACTCTCCTTCCAAATTTCTCGAAGCCCATCTCATCACGTATTCTCACATCCTCCTTTCCATCCGCATAGCTCGTCTTTTTCTGATTCTCCTGATTGTCTGTCAAAGTGCGGTTGACTCATTACTTGGCTGGAGTCCGGCGCCCGCTGCCGATTCTGTGCATCGTCCAGGGTCAAATTCTACAGGATCAGTCCGCGAAGGTTCCGACCAAACTCAATCCCAAACCTTACCCATCTAGCTTGCCTATTAGATACGTAGCTCATATTCTCAGCACCGGTCTTCTCACAGCTTCTCATTATTCGATTCTGCTCGCATCCAGTTTACGGTGGCATGGTGATTCTTGCCGTTGATTTTACAACTAGAATCACCGGTATTATTTGTGTCCTTCAAGAATTATCTCAGTGTAAGCATCTCAGAACTCACAGGTTGCATGGCAAAAGAGCTCATTGCAGCCGACGTCAACTCAGGATCACTTATCTAACTCGGAGGCTAAGATATAGTGAATGTATTGGAATACTCCACTCATGTTGTGGGTCCTGCGGGTCCAATCTGGCTGAATCATTTTTACGATACTTCCGCCACCTGCAAACAGCTGCAAACGCGCTCGGAGGATAGCGGCGGCTCTGAACCGCCGTCATATCCCGCGCCAGGCTGCCGGTGATGATATGGTCCGTTGACAATACTGCCCGAGCCCCACACAACATCTACGCTCTTGCTTCTTTTCTCCAGCCCAGCCTGGAGTTGAACAATAGCTCTAACTGATAATTCTCCTGAGCATCGCATCGCTCGGAGATGTGACACTCTTGATGCCGTCAAACTTCTGACTTCATCCTGTACAACATGCTGGCCGATCTCCCGCACCATCCTATGAACATTGCTCCGCCGGTCATTCTAGTAAACCACCGCAGCACGTCGCAGTAAGTCACTGATCAGAGGACGAGAGTTTCTGACCATTTTTCAGTTCGTTACAACAATATGTACTGCATTCGATATCCTATTATAGCCTCCTCTCAATTCCCTACTGATCTCTCGGCATCAGCGATCAGTCATTCCGGAAAAACACAGTAGTAACGCCCGCCGTGTCCCAGGACGCCGGCTCATATCGATCCAGAAATACATCGTGCTTCCGTCTGTCGTTCAATGCCGTACAACAGCGAACAGCTGGACTGTATTCATAAGAGCTTTGATTGCCCAGGTGGTGCCCGTCATTGATTACTAGGATCCCATCAAGAAGTCATCAATAACAAATAAATCATAAACCAAACGTTATGAGAAAAGGACGTTTGTTCGTATCTAATCTACCCTGCACTGTCACGCAAGTTCATCATGATGCAAATCCCAGTTTATCTGTAATTTGTAGAAATGTATTAAATCATACTGACGCCTCCGGTATATTTGTGATTGGATTCCTCGGCGGAGATCCCGACGGCCGTAGATGAGATTATAGGATACGAACGGATACGTATAAATTCGGGATCGGTGAAAGATGACCTGCTCCGAGACGGAACGCCATCACTTGGAAATCAAGCTGTATCATCATTTCGGTTCTCTTTGTTCGAAGGGAGATATCTGATGCTTGTATCGTTTTTTTCCAGTGGCCTTCCCACCATCTAGCGATTTCAAGTCCTACTCAGTCTACGGTAGATCATAGATCATGCGTTGCGAAGCGCCACTAGTCCAGGCGACCCTCGTCGAGGACGATCTGAAGAATTTTCTTCCCCCCTTGGATCGTCGTTCGGCAAAGCGTCGAATCATCGTCTTTCCAGAGTGCCCCTAGCCTAGTCTGCTTTTCGTCCAGGAGCAGGAGACAGATACGATTAACTACTAGATTACGTCTGATCCGGGGCATCTTTGTATTTCGCGAACACGTGTCGGTGTTGTCCCCAAATAATTTCATAAGACTAGTACTCAGAGATTAAATTGATGCCTCCGGCTCGGGTTTACCGGACGGATTTATTTGTTTTCGATCAGACTTTCCTCTCGCACCTTTACGACCTCCTCGAAAGAATAAACAGAACGCATATCAAATTTTTAGAGTGGCATTGGCGGCAAGCGAGAATGCTACAAGAGACTTTTATGTTCCTCTCGGAGTCGCCGGTAGTTTGTCGAATAGAGCAAAAAGAGAAGCTCTAAAATATACAAAACAAATTGAATGATCCAACCCAACATGAACCCTCGATATAAGACAGTATACATTGGCAGCCAAGATGGTACCAACCAGTGAGTCATGTCAGTGATCATATTCTTTCTGACAAGAGCATGTGTCACTCTGGGGTCTAGCGCTCAAAGCGAAATGCTTGATGGAATTGACAGTATAATATAATAGGTCTTGCTTATACTCTCGCCAATGATACATACATAGAAGAGTTCTATAAACAGGGCATGTAGTCTTTTGTCATCGCCAAGCAGTACATTACCATCTATCCACGAAATCTTCACAATCACATAGGGCATTAGACTCATCAACGCCCACACTCCCTCACCCTCAAAATTTTCAATCGCCGAGCAGCCCATTCCTTTCTATGCTATCACCACCATCTCTCTTCTTCAAACCAAATGTGAACTTCACTTTATCCAACCCCTCTTTCGCTTTCACAACGCACCACGATGTGGCATGCTCCCTAGTGCGCCACACCCAATACTTCCGTGGATCCACCCGATTCACTCTGATGCGATGTTCGGAATCGACGACTATCGCAAGAGCAGCGACAGTAACGAGAATCGCAGCAAGCGCACTAGAAGCCGCAATCATGAACATGATGACCATCTGCAATCGGGCAGCCTGCTGTACCGGTGCGCCACCTAGAATCGCACCGGTCATCATCCCTGGAATTGCGATGATGCCGAGCACACTGGATCAAAAACAAGAATCAAGCAGACCAAATGAGTCAGTTTCGCTGAGCTTCTGCCGAAAATAATGAAATGCAAAACGTAAAAGCGGAGAAAATCAATTGGGGAAGAAGCAGCACAGTTTGAAAAAAGGGTGATCTGCAATGCTCGGAATGTCGTCTTTAGTGAGAAGTTTCAAGTCCCAGTGTCCTGTAAATTTAACTCCGTTGCTAAGCGACTCGGTTGAAGACAAAGAAAGGGAGTCCAGAGAGTATTAGATCCGAGCTCAGCGCAATACGACGTAAATTAAGCTTGAGAAACAGGCCTCCGAGACGCGCCCCAGTACAGAAGTCACAGCACAGACGTAAGATTGACAAAACACTGAATAATAAGTGGCTCGTCCCGTATCTGGGGCGCTTCAATCCCTTCCTCAAAAAGCCCATGTTTAAATTTCGGCACATCGGCAGAGATATGAAGCTGAGTTAGCTCGGACACTTCCGCAACAAGTCAGAATCCAGAAAGCATCTTTTGCAATTCACTTTAGCAATCCTACAGACCCCTGGCACACCTCGCCAGCCGGTCGATTCTAATCTGCCGAATCCTAAAGATGTCGGCGCCGAGCACTTGATTATCCGTGCCTAAGAAGGGGGGTGAACTGAATTGCTGAGCCTCGGCGGAGAACCGCGGCACCTTCCTTCCCCGGTACAAGCGGCGAAAGCGCGTCTAGTGAGGAAGAACACCGAGACAGGTAAGGAAGCTCTGAGATGCGAAGGAGCCAGGAAGCCGGCCGGTCGCGATAGTAACTTCATGATGTGAGAAAAACATCTGGAAAGATGATGCCTAGACCATGAATGTAGGATTGCAAGCGAAAGAAGTATCGATGATGAGAAAAAGGTAATTCAGCAGCTGCACCGCCGTTCAAAGGGAGCAGCTAAGCGGGAAGCGTACGTGTGCTACTTCTTTCAACGTATGATCAGTTTCCAACTCCAGGAGAAGCAGAAACGCAAGGATATATGAGTAACGCGTATGTCCGCTTCAGGAGATAGATGCAACTATACTTGCTATTCTGATTTAGTTACGCCAGCTCATCAGTGCATGCCGAAGTTGAAGAGGTAATCGAAGCAAAAATCGGTAGCAACGGCAGGTGTGAGAGAGAGCGAGCATCTTCAAGGATTCACAACTTCCAGCCCATATTGGCACCGAAAGGTGGATAAAGAGAGGATAAACCGCAGAGTTCAGCAGATAAGAAGTCAGATGCAAAGAAAAGAGATGATGGCTGGGGGGACTTTCCTCCCAAAACAAGGAAACGAAAATACAGAAAGAGAGTCAAGAACGTATCTCACCTCATCTGATTGATGGGGGGAGTGAGTGCGAGGCGCAGAGCTTCCTTCGCAACAGGTTGGCATGCTTCTAATCTCGATGCTCCGAAAGCGAGATAGGTCTCAATCTTGTCACGGTTCTCACTGAAAGCAATAACCGGAAGAAGCTATTCAGTACTGTCAAGGAAGAGATAGCCGGCTAAAGAACTCAACTAGATTTCCTTCAGGACGAAGTTCAAAGTGATGACCACTCCGGATATTGTTGCGCCGCAAAGCATCCCGACGATGGGAACTATTCCAGATATTAGGAGAAGATTGTTTCACCCTTGAGTAAGTGCACTTACTGTATTGATCTGGTTTCCAGAACGGTTCAATTGACATAGCAAATCTGGCTCCCAGGATAGAAACCGGAATGGTGGAGCAGAGCATGCTTCCCAATACAATAGGAAACTACTAGTATAACAAAGTTAGTAGATTCATCTTCGCCGAAAAGGCATAGGCTGACAATGTTATGAAACCGCATCTTTGCCTTATTCACGACTACATTGTTCTGTCGTCAGAAGGCACTATTAGAAGCTGAAGGCGCGACGCGTACCAACTTCAATTGTTCCAAGTAAATTCAATAAGACTGAAAATGTATAAGATCAAGTTTTCACGATTTTTGAATACACCGAATCTCACAGGCGAGTCCAGCAACTCCCCACGGATTTTCAGAATCGAATATCTTCTGAAGCACGAGCGCCATTATCGCGAGCTGGACTACACATCTTACCGCCGCAGTCAACAGAGGAACGCCGACGCCCAATCCGAAAACGCGCGAAACGACGGCATCAAAGACAACAAAAGAGAATCCAAGGGCAACATTCGACCAGGTAAGATGCGTATTCGAGTCTGGCGGGCCATCCATGTTTTTGGTTTTTAAAAAAGAGACACGCTGAAGGGAGATGAAAAGAAAAACCGAAGGTCGGTGTGACGTAATGATGGTGAACGGTCACGTGCCGTCGGAGACTCAGAAATTGAGTAACACTACTCAACCATCACCTTCTAAGTTCTACGGGGCAAGAGAAAAGTGAGTAATACTCTTGTCATTTTCGCATCCTCTAGGAAGACAAAACTACAGGGTTGATCACCTAATCAGCGCGTCTTTTGTTCCTCTACCCTACTTCTCTTCGTGATTTTCTTCATCTTTTCGACAAACCAGGACCATGCGCGTTCCCTCGCTCGCCAGACCCAATGTTTTCGCGCATCAACTCGCTCCGTCCGAATGCGATGGTCAGAATCTACGATAATTGCTGTGACAGCTACTGTAATGAGGATCGCAGCAAGAGCACTTGCAGCGCAGATCATGAACATGAACACCATTTACAGCCGCGCGGCCTGATCTACTGGTATTGTTGTTTCGCCAAGAAGTTGCCCCAGTCATCGTTCCTGGGAATTGCTATGATACCGAGGACGCTATATAAGGATTTTCGCAAGATCTGCCAGATTCCCGTTGTGTACTGATATATGGGTAAGGTTCAGTGGGAAAAAGAAAGCCAGAAGGCGGGAATCTTCACGTTTCCCAAAACTTTTGCTTGGGATCCAAAGATATCTTGTTTGCCTGCCAGAGCTTCCAAATCCTTCCAGAATGACGATCTACAACAACTCACCTCATCTGATTGATGTTAGGACTCAATGCAAGTCGAGGAGCGACCATCATAACAGGCCGGCATGCTTCCCACCGCGTCGCGCCAAATGCAAGGTGCATTTCTACCTTGTCGATATTGTCACTGAAGATCATCTGCAATTGGTTCGGTCGAGAGGTCCGCTTTCTCGAGAAGGTCTTGGCGGCTCAACTATACTTCTCTAAGAGTGTAATCGAGAGCTACGACGACACCATATATCGTGTTGCCGCTGACGATCCCAACAAGAGGAACTTTTCACCATCAACGGGTTTAAAGAAGATAATCAAATTAATTTCGGTGTGTCATTGTTATTGGTGAAAGATCTTACTGAATTGAGCTGGCCTGTAAATAGGCCGCCTGATCGGCATCGCAAAAACTGCACCGAGAACAGAGACTGGAATCGAGGAGTAGAGTATGCATAGCAAGACAAGAGGAAACTGTGTAAGTTAACTGGTATGCGATTTCATCATCCTGATGCGAGCAGGCTTACAGTGTTGACAAAGCGCATCTTCGCCTTCTTCACAACTGGCATTGGATCATCAACTTCTTGAGGAAGGTAGGTGGAAAGAGCTGTTTTCACTTATTGATTTCGATCGTCTCGAGAAGATTGAGAAGAACTGAAAGAAAACGTAAGTAAGAATTTAATTGTGATTTAGTTTTCGCATTGTTTTATTACAGGTGAGTCCTGTGCGATTCCCCAGGGATTTTCCGCCTTAAATATCTTCTGCAGCACCAGTGCCGTAATCCTGAGCTGGATGACGCATTGTACGACGGCAGGCACAAGTGGGACACGAAGTCCAAATTCCGAATGCGTGCAATACAGTTGCATCAAACTGAATGATACGAATCCCAGCCTGACATTTGTCCAGGTTGGTTGATTTGTCGGTTCAAAGTCAAGAACTGAAGAATGGTATCCGATTGGAATAAAATGAGATGACGCTTAGCGGAAAACAAGGACCGTGAGTGGTTTGATACCGCTCATTTCTTTACTAGAGCTTCGTTATTCATCATCATTTCTTTTCGGCGAGAAATGTATAAGAGAACTATGATTCGAAGCTCCAAGCCGAGCCAATCTTAATCCATTACCTGAGGTCTCCTCGTGCTTGAACGTAGACAGGAGCTGAGTAATATAAGTATATCAACATCCTCCGGCAACAGGAGGTCGTCTCAATTCACCATGCACACAATCAGCATCATGACTGTTGCTGTCCTCATGACCCGATAGAACGGTACGGTGCCTCTTTCAGCGATCGTCGTTTGATGCCATCGAATAGTAATCTCGAATGACTGAATTTTCCTTCTCTTCTCCCATGGTACTTCTAAGTAACCTGCATGCTACCTCGATTGGCCTATGATCTACTTTCGGTTCAATTCTCGGTACAACGTAATCCACTTCATATTTGTCTTTGTCTTTCGCCTCCTCGTTGTCTATCTCTGAAGAATCGCAGACAAATGTCGTCAGCTCCAGCATCCGATCCAACACCAACACCAACACCATCATCCTCAATCTCTCCGAGTCCAAGTCATGCGGATCCCGGACGAGCCGCAGAGCTCGCCGAGAACCTCGCTGAAATACGGGGTCGCATCGATTCATGTCTTCAATCGACTCGAAAAGGTGTCGATAACAGCTCAAAACCCGTGCTGGTCGCAGTATCGAAGTACAAACCCGCAAGCGACGTCCTTGCGTGCTATGAGCACGGGCAACGGGACTTCGGGGAGAATTACGTTCAGGAGCTGGTTGAGAAGGCTAAGGAGGTGAGTCCCTCTACCAGCACTCGTATTGTTTTGAAATGAAACGAGAAATGGATGCCGATTCGGTTTTGAATTATAGCTCCCACAAGACATTCGATGGCATTTCATCGGGACGTTCCAGACGAACAAATCTAAGCTCCTCGCATGTACGCAGCAGCCTTCATCGATCTAACATTTCCAAACATCATATTCAAAGATCACTATCCATGAATAGCAATACCGAACCTCTACGCCCTCCAAACCCTCTCCTCAATCAAAGCCGCAGATGCGCTGAACAAAGCTCTCCCACCCGAACGGGAAAGAGTGCCTCTCAACGTTCTCCTGCAAGTCAACACCTCAGGGGAGGACGTCAAGTCCGGTCTCCCCCCTCGCACTAGTCTAGAATCCACGAACGAAAATGAAGAAGCACCCCTCCTCGCACTCGCGATCCACGTCCTTGAGAACTGTCCCCGCTTGCACCTCCAAGGTCTAATGACCATCGGCTCGCTCTCCGAATCTCTCTCCTCGGACGACGAGAATAGAGATTTCAGCACTCTTGTCCAGACGCGCGATCGATTGGAGGAGCTCTTGAGAAAACGCGGGAAGTGGAGGGAGGGCAGAAGGTTGCTACTGAGTATGGGTATGTCGAGTGATTTCGAGGCTGCGATTAAGGCCGGTAGTGATATCGTCCGCGTTGGGACGGGGATATTTGGGCAGAGGCATCTAAAGGGAGAGAAGTAACTCAGATAGGATATGCAAGCTTTACATTATAGAATACAGAATGCAGAGATGAGATTATCATTGTTTGAATTGAGAGACGGGAAGCAGTATGTACATAGTGCGGTGTATATGTATTTGTATAAGCGAAATCAAATCAGATGAAATCAAAGCAGAGCGAGGCAGATCTAGACAAGGTCAACGTTGTCTACGACATTGCATATGGGTGCATACGGGTAAGAAAGAATCGTTCTAGAAACAGGACGAGTAAGAAAGGCTCTTCTCTATCCAACGTGAAAGCATCAAGACTCCGGCTGAGGCTGAGGCTGACCAGGATCACTATCCCGCTCCACCTTCTTTCCCTTCTCGCTGCCCTTATTCTTCTTCTTCCTCCCTGGCTGTCTCTCGTACGCATTCGGCTCATACTCGTCATCCGGGAGTTCATGCACCGTCGTCACAGTCCCGCCACCGCCATCTCGAGTTGCTTGACCACCTCCACCACTTCCAGCACCGTCGACACCATTCGGATTATGATTATGATTGCGTGGATGAGGATGAGGATGAGGATGAGAATGTCGACGGCCGTTGCGTAACCTTCCACCAGGCTTCGCTCCTCCATCCGATCCCGAGTCACTCGAATCAGAGTCCGAATCCGAATCCGATGAGGACGACTCGTCGTATCGTTTCTGTTTATGAAATATACAACAAACTATAATAATAAAAAAGATCAAGCAAATCACAGATCAGCACAAATCACACACAAATCACCAATATCAAAAAGTACAACAATAAATAAATAAATAAAGACGTACTCTTAGTCTTCTTCTTCCCCATATGCTCATTATCCACCACGTCCTCCGTCCACGTCACGCGAGGAGGGCGTCCCTGCGCGCGCGGCCTCGACGTCGCGCGCAACTGCAGCACACCCACGCTCGGCTCTTCCTCTTCTTCACGAGGCTGAGTCTCACGCAACACGATGGTCCGCGAGCCATCAGAAGGCGCGATCGTCGATGGGCCGGCGATTTGAGACATCGCGTCGAGAGAGTTCCACTTTGCGCGGCGAGCGGGGCGTTTAAGTTGTGATGGACCCCAACCAACCTGCTTGACCTTTGACCTGACCTTGTTCTGTTCTGGTCGTGACTGACCGGCTGCAAGTGCAAATGAACTTATGAGAAGAAGGAAAGTGGCGGCACGGGGTCAACGGACAAAGTTACGTCATAGTCACACCACGCAGCACCGCGTGTGACACGCACTATTTCGGAGTTTCAATTGCAGATCTCCCGTCCTCGATTTATCCGAGACGAGAATTAGTGTGAATAAAACGAAAGGAAAAGACAGGATGGAAGAAGGCCTAGAATACAACTTACAAAATCGGTAGTAAGTAAGTAAGGTAATAAGACATGAACTAAACGAAAACTATTAGTTCTAAACGCGTAAGTATGAGTGTACTTTGTATGCATGGTATCCTCTTCAAAATAAATCGATAGGGAAAGAAAAGGGGTAGATTAAACACATCAGCAAGGGAACAAGTAGAATATCAGAATAATTATAACCACGTGAAAGCGAAGAGAAGAGGTAGTAGAGAGGGAGTGCAATAAAGCTCCGAAAAAAAGTATTAATATTAACAGCGAAGTGAACCAGAGTAACGGACTGGTACGCATGACGAAGATAGACGGAAACGTAAGAGATAGAACAAGACAGAATGTGAGTACAGATGCCGAAAGGAACGAGAAAAAGTAAAAGGAAAGAAAGAACAAGGCACTCCATAAACGGATCCGGCACGATCATCACCAGAAGCGCATGGGTGGGCTACACGGCACCAGCTAAGACTGCAGCTGCCGCCCCAGGTCGAGCTGATGTCGACCGCGCCGATCGCGCCGAGCCCGCCGAACGACGCGGAACAGCCTGTACAATATCATCCGGACCGGCGAGCGCCTCGCCTATCCCACCACCACCATCAGCGCCAACGCTGAGACCGACGCCACTGTGTGGTATTCGCACGACGGCGCGGTCTGGTTCCTGCAGTAGTGCTATGGACGACGGCCCGAGTCCGGGTCCAACACCCGCACTGGCATTAGATGGCCGATCCCTCTCATGTTCGTTCGAACCTGGCCGGGAAGCACTCCCTGCCGTCGTCACGCCTACCACGAGCGTATTCGAGTGTTGCGATTGTGAAGACGTCCGCGAAATCTCGAGTGAAGGCTCCCCATCTCCGTGCGGTGTAGGTACCATGATAGGTTGGTTATGCGGGTAGTATGACATCCGTTTTGGTTTCGTATAGTCGAAATTCGTGAATCTGGCGGGAGGGTAATTAAAGAGACATTGATTGCTATCGGGAAGGGCAAAACGCACTGTTCTTCAAGTTGTCGGTATTCAGGTGCTAGCTTGTCATAGTCAATATTTTGTTTTCGTTTCGTAGCTGTCAACGGCTTTTCAACCATAAGAAATTCGTCAAGTTCGTGAGTAATGTCAAAGTTCGCCTTTCGCATCTGATTAATACGAAAATACGCAAATTTCATCGTCAGCCATGTTTCTCGGAAGTTATCAAAAGCACGAATCAAGGCGGAAATACTCTTGGATATACTCACATCAGGAACAAAGGGAGGCTGCGCGTCCTTATCTTCCAACACTTCCCAATTTAAGGTAGAGAACCAAGGATGCGAGCGAACACCTTCGATATTCTGTCCCTCCATACGACACCCAAGGCGTTTCTTGGTATTACGCTCCAATAACTATATGCAAAGATCACGCGCCCATCAGAATCAAAGTGTCACCAACACCTGAGCCATAGAACAGGCTTCAGGAACAAGAAAAACGAGGCGTACCTGCTTTAGTGCACTAAGCCCCTCTTCACTAACGGTCTGTCGGGCCCTATCCCGATCAGGGAACCGCAAGTGCTCTCGGCATATTGCAGTCGTCAAAGAGTCACTCGTACGGCCCTCAAACGGCCGCCGCCCAAACAACAACTCGTACGCGCATACACCTAACGACCACCAATCCGCCTGCCACGAGTATCCTTTCCGCCCACACACTTCAGGTGCCATGTATGCCAGAGAACCTGCCACAGACGTATGTAGACGTGTGGTGGAGTAGTGAATCGCAACGTTGAAGTCGGTGATATGAGCATGCCCCATGATGTCCAGCAGGATGTTATCAGGTTTGATATCACTATGTGAAAGTGAGGAGTCTCGGTCAGGCATCCATTGATGAAGGGAATTTTAGCAATTTGCAATCTCTCACCGATGGATTATGCGCTGTTTATGCAGGTATGACAGCGCGGAAGACAGTTCCGCGACCCAGAAACGTACCGCTGGCTCTTCAATGGCGCCTTTCCGCTCGAGATGAACTGAGGAAAAGAGATAAATCGTTAGGGGTAAACACGAGGCAGACAGAACCGAACAACAAGACCGTACATCTTAAGTCCCCGCCCAACATAAGATCCAAAGCAAAGAAACAGTTTTGATCGTCTTGGAAAGCATATCGAAGGTTGACGATGAACGGGTGCTCAACCTGAAGAGACGCTGCTCAATGCACAACACAGATGAAGGAGAAAACGAAGATCACTGACCTCCTCAAGAAGCTGGCGCTCTTGTATGATGTTAGGGACTGCCTTTTGCTTGACGCACTGCGCCTTGTTGATATACTTGAGAGCAAAGAGCTTTTTCGTCTTCTTGTGCTCGACGACACGGACCTACGAGCCAAAAGCCAAAAGGCAATACACGAAATCAGGTGAGCCTTGAGCGCAACAAAAGAGAGAAGTGATAGACCTTGCCAAACGCGCCCTTGCCGATTGCCCTGTGGAGTTCGAAGTGGAAGAGGTTTACGTCTGCGTCAAAGTCGACCGGGTCTGGCAAGCAGCAAAGTATGCCCGAGCCCATGTCGCGGTCGTGGTCGTGGCCGTGGTCGTGGTCGGTGGAGAGGAGAGAAAAGAAAGAAGGAATAGATGTACATATCGAGACGTCTTCCGGATTGCCGATCCATCCTCACTCACGTCGGATAGGCACATTCTCACGCGTCGGCTACACGTGTACTGTGCTCTTTTCGGCACATCCTTGTCCTCCTCTCCTCTATCGTCTCCATCCTCTTCTCAGCCGTTGTCCTCCGCTCTCAGAATCATCTCTCGCAAATTTGCGTGTATCCGTATCCAATGTCCGAGTTTCTTTTCCGTCCTCCATTCCGCGCTTTGCCCAAGAAGTTCCATACGGAAACGCGTCCCAGGAACGACGGCCGATGAGCCAAACTTCCGCGGCATTCGCTTAACAGCGTTAACCGTTTGGCATCTCGAAACTTTCGTCTCTTGCTGGCGGGGTTTCGCTTTCACGTGTCCTCTCCTTCTCAACTCAATTTGGGAAGCACTCAACAATTACAATGCATACATGGCTTCTCCCGCTTGCTTTGTTTTTGTCAGAAGCATTCAAAGTAAAGTTATCCTACTCCTGCTAAACTCTCATTAGTTTAGTCTGTCGGCACCATTTCATTTCATTCCTTTCCAGATAGAACACCATGGTTTTCTTAAACACAAAATATAACCGACTATCTATTACCATTTCGGGGCAAATTCTTAACTCCAAATTGGATATCAATGTTATGTACCCAGCTTCGTAATGGTTTCGTGGTGTAGTGGTTATCACGTCTGTCTCACATGGCTTCTCACCACAGAAGCACATGCACAGGAGGTCCCCGGTTCGAGACCGGGCGGAACCAGTTACACTTATCTAAGTGTTTTTTGTGCTGTGCAATGCATGGGTATCCTGATGCTGATGATAGCGAGATAGTAGAAGACATCAATGACATTTCCATAGTTGGCGTCCAAACACAACTTTAGTTTGTGCCTGTATTTGATTCTGGATTCATTCTGGGTTTGAACTCAGTGACCGGAATGGAAATGACTTGTCGAGTTTCTTGTTTTCTTCGAAGGGTAGCCTAACGTCACGACATATACACAGTAGTGATCAGAACTGCTATGACTCAGGCTTCTCGTTAACACACTAAACGCACTGGCATTATTTATAACTTTGATTCTAAGCTACAACACAGGATGCAGGCAAAAAGAGAAAGAAGATCGTCGTGAAATGATGCTATGTGTTATTAACTGTGGTATTGTCCGACATGTTTCGTTATCAGTGAAATATTGCGGGTATTCGCAGGTACATATGCGTTGTATGTTTGTATATATGCGGTAGCAACAGCGCAGGGAGAAAGCAACAGAGGGATAAATTAAAACGCAATTCCGAGTCCGTAATACCGAGGTGCAAAGGCGGCAGAGGGGATGTGCTTGCTATACAGCAGTCGAATGGTCGTCATCCGGCCGGAACCTCAAACGCGCGAGAAGAACGGTATCCCATGGCCGAGAGGGTGAGACTTCAGAGACTTTATTCGCCGACGCGTGTCTGCCAGGTACTTCTTCGTGCCATGACGGCCCGCCTCCCAGACCTGCAGGAAGAGTGTTCGTATCGACGGCAAAGGCACCCCACTTCTGTCCGGTCTTTGGAGAAGCATAAACATTGAAATGGACTTGTCCGTCAGGATTATTATGATTCACGAAGAGTCCGTAGTCGGGCGCGTCGAGAGTGCCGACAACTACGGGCACGAGTCAGACTCTGCGTGCAGATGTATGATGTAGATATTCATACCTAGGAATACATCCTCCTTCTGAAGACGGTGCTCTTTAGCGTACAAAGACAGGATGCGGTCAATGTTGGCCTCGAACCATCGCTTCGGAGCGGAGAGGTCTGCAATGTATCGATACAACGTCTGCTCGACGTATAGATACGCGCTCTTGTGACCTGCGCGTATTGGAAATGAGACCCGTCGGCTGACATTTTGCCTATTAAAATGCGTGAGCATTATTGAACTGTGAAGTGAAGTAAAAAACCTACTGATAGTCGCCACTTGTCCTGCTGCGGAACCAAAGCAGGCCCTGGATGATATCCAAACCCCGTTGAGTTACGTTCCGAGCGTCCTTGCGCTGGCTGCCTTTTTCTACTCTCCCATAGCCATGTACATTTGGCATGCCTTCGCAGAGACCCTGCGAAGACTTCGGGGGATCGAAAGCATTGAAAAGCGTGACGAACTGTCCCTCAGGTCGCAAAAGATATCCCACTGCACCCAAGCATACCGGCGCAGGATCCCATAGTGCCAGAGTAACTAGAAGCAGTCAATAAAAATGAGGATCGGATAAAGCTTAATATAATGAACATACGAGATGGATGGAAGGTATGCTGCAAGCACAGCCTATAACGACTCTCATTCTTGCGCTGTGCAATGACTTCATCTGCAGGCGGTGGGGACTCTACTCGCTCAAGCACTAGACCAGGCCCGTCCGTGTAGGAGTTTGTATTGGATGAGGAGGTGTTAGACGTGGACGTCGAGTCCTGTCTGACGGGTACTGAGCCTTCAGACTTGCTCCTGACACGCACTTCCCGAGCATGCAGTCCATCCTCTTCTGTGGGCTTAAAGGTTTCAGCGAGTCTAACTGGTCTGTAGTCGACTGGTGATGCGCCCTTGCTGTCAACACTCTTATCCTCCTCACGGATTGGAGTGATTATCCGCTGAATTGGGATGGCTCCCACCGAGAGCGCATGAGAACGATGAGAGAACATGATAGGTCCAGGACTAGATCTAGCGGAAGAGCTTTGGAGATGATCATGGTCATCCGATTCAACTGTGACAAAGAATCCGCGTTAGTCTACTCCCTGTTGCTATACAAAACACGTACCATCCGGAAGGTCAACCGGTCTCATGTCAGGGGAAGGCCGAGATCTTTTGGAATTACTATCAATCACCTTCACCTGTGTTCGAGGGGAATCCGAGTACTTGTTCAAACCCAGATTCCTGAGTTCGCGGACTACCTTCTGAAACGTCGGTCTCTTTGTCGGATCGCGCGTCCAACACATTTCAATAACGGATAGAATGCCCTTGTTCGCGTTAGAAGAAGTGATAGGTGGTCGCTTGTCTTCCTCTACATATAAGTGGAGAAAGCATCAAGGCATTTGTTTTCGCAGAGTAGATAGCTAGGACGTACCGACAACGAGGCGTCTGTAAGCATCATCATCAACGACTCCCCAGGGTAAAGCACCGTGACCGAAGATCTCAACGCAGACAATAGCGTACGCATAGGTGTCGACTTGGTAGGTGAGTCGACCAGATGAAGCGCCATCAATTATCTCCGGCGCCTGCCACCGGAGAGTACCACCTAATAAATCATCAGGTACGTCGGAAATTCAAGAAGTCGAGTGACTTACGAGGAGGATGGCTACCGCTTATGCGAAAGGCTTCGCTCTTCATTTCGCTCTGGCCAAAGTCTGTTATCATGCAATGACCCTTGTCATCGATAAGTACATTTGTACCCTGTCATTGTTTGCTTCAGTATTAATCAAAAGAATCTCGCCATGCTTCAGTCTTACCTTCAGGTCCCCATGCATAACGCCTTGCCGGTGCAAGTATGCCATACCCTTGGCAACCTCATATAGCATCCTCCTTTCAACGACAGCATCAATCGGCTTCTTCGAGCTCCTCAGGTACTCCACGAGATTCCCTTTCTCCATAAATGGACTAACTAAGAACCAAGGTGGATCTCCCATCGCAGAACTCGCGCCGAGGAGTGGAAGTACATTCGGATGGTCAAGCGATTCCCATACTTCCATCTCATGGATGAAAAGTTTCTTTGGAGTTGCAAGTGTGAGAACTTTAACTGCGACAGTTCGGTCCCGCCACCGTGCACGGTACACGTCGGAGAAGTAACCGACTCCGATCTTTGCTTCCATGTCGATTTCGTACCTAAGGAAAAAGGTTCGAACCTTCCGTTTCTGTAAATTAAACAGATAGACTTACCGAGTAATAGTCCAATTAGGCAGATTAATATCTTGTCCTCGACTCAGACGCCTTAAGGCATCAATCCCGGTTTCAATGAACTCCCGGTCAAGGGTATCGTGATCGCTCCTAACAGACTGTCGAGTTATCCTCCCGTCAGTCTTCGAGTCTTTGCTCTTCTTACTCGTTCTCGTAGTCACGCTATCCATAGTAAGTCGCCTTCGTAGGCCCGTAAGGCCCAAAGCACCAGGCTTGTCTGTGCTCTCCACGCCGGCTTCAATCGATTCTTCGGATGCCCTTGCCGCGTCTGCATTCACTTCCCCGGCCTCTCCTTCTTTCTGACACTCCTTTTCAAGGGCTCGTTGAAGAGTTTTCATCGCCTCGGCAATATCTTCCCGATTAACCTGCAACACGCGTAGCATCTCCGCGTCGCTCGAGGTTGCGAGAGCCTCCCGCATCAGCACACGGAGGTCCGCCAGATCGAGCGCGTGATCAATTGTGTTTTGTTGCTCAACAATCTTGGCCAATTGTCCGCGAACCTCTTCTGGAGAAGGCGCGGCATGAACCGTTAGCTGGGAAGCATCAACGTCTGCTAGATGTGAATCAGGAGTTGGCGGAGGGGATTGTACAGTCTCGACAGCCGGTTTCCCAGAGCTTGTTGTTGAGGAAGTGTTTGTAAGGGACCTCGACTTCGATGAAGAGTCTGTACTTTCAGAGATTGTCGTCGTGTAAGGAGGTGGAGCGGTATCCGGCGGAAGTTCTCTAGGTTTCTGCTTCGGCGTTGCGTCTATATCAACATCGACTTTGTTCTGTTGAGGGGTCAAAGACGCAATCAGCCTGTCTGTGTCTGCCTTTCTCTGCGCCTCTGCGGCTTGCAGTTGTCTCAGTGTCCGTATTTGAATGGACATCTATTGGTAAATCTGGTTTAGCGAAGGTATTTTTAGAACCAGATATACCGATACATACCGAAAACAAACTTAGAGCATCACTTAAAGCAGCATCACAGCCATTGATATTGCGCAGGATGTCATCGCGCTTCAGATACCGTTTGAGGAAAGGTCTATGGATCTGCTTCTGAAGGAGTACGTGCACAGACTTGAAAGCCCTGGATTCAGTGGATAGTCCACATATCAATTTTGTGTATTGACCCGAAGTAAAGGTGCCTTACTCTACGAGCTTCTGCATTGGGACTTTCAACTCTTCTCCAACCTGGTCGCCTGCTTCATGGATCTCTTCCCTGATGGCTAATAAGATATCGGCGCATCGTTCTGTCAACCGCAAACAAGCCATCCTGTTTGTCTATCCGTTTCCAGTAAGAAGTCAAATCAGATATGACAGAAAACGTTACTCACCTCTACTAGCTGTAGCGAGTCCCAAATAGTCAACAGAACACGCGCTGCCTCCTCCAAGCCTGGGATAGGCGAGAATCGAAGCACATCGGCGCCAATCTCAAGTAGGTCATGAGTTGCATCAAGACCGTAGTCTAGCGTGCTCCGAAGGGCATAGGAAACTTGCTGACAGTGTATTCATGAGCGTCTGTCTGAAAAAAGTAATGGACGAAAACAATAACGCACGTTCTTTGTCCGTGTCCAGCGCTCCACCTGCTCAGGAGGTGCACTATCCTTCCTCTTCAGCTCGGGCTTTTCTCTCCAAGGACGTATTACGCCGCGTGCACCCCACCAGCTTGTAGGTTCATATGGAGTACCTGGTGCTTCATCTTCCTCAGTCAAAGCTGCTTTCAGCAGCGCTTGCGTCGGATAGTCCGACATGGGCGATGCCAAAGGGGATGCCAATGTGCCCTTCGGCACATAACGTTCTTCGTCGTCGTATTGTTCCTGGGCTCCAATCGAGCCTGCATCGGACATAATAACGTCGAAGAAATATGTGTACTCGCGGTGGAAGTGAGAAATCGAGTTATGTTCAGAAAGTCTTTATATACGACCGGAGACGCGCACACGTCACAGCTGTGCACGACAACAGGCTTGCACGGAAATAGAGACGGAAATGTGCCGGGTGGAGAATCCTTATGTTGATTGTGCGCGTGGCAGCAGAGCAGGTCGCATAAGGAAACTGAGGTTTCTTAGGAAATCCTCCTAAATGAATGACTTGCGTATGTACAACGATGTCCAGTCTTGAACAATGAGCAAGATGTGCAAAGATATTTATGCACACTCAAGAGGCGACGTGGAGGAAAGAGAAAGAGATGAGAAATAGCCGCATCCTAGTGTAACACTTTAGTGCCCGATCACATCTTGCTCCCGCTTCCGTCTGTGGCTATGCCCGAGATGACTGTCTAATCGGTGCAGTGCGACACTTCATTGACTCAAATTCCTTCTTTGAATAGGTAGAAAAGGTTTTAAAAAAGGCAAAGTTCTATTTGCGTGTCCCTGTGCTTTTGCAAATCATACATTGTCTAAATTCCTTTCTTGAGTTTATCCAAATTTGATTCCGTCAAGATTGAATCAGTAACTGAAGTTCGAGAAAACCAACCCATTGCCATTCTTTGGAACACGGACTGCAGCTCTCATGTCCTTCACAATCCGTGCTCAACGTTACCACCAAACGACACCCTTCATCAAACGTCTGCCCGTGCGAACAACTTTTGCGCTCATAAGACTTCCACCACGACCAAATTCTGCTCCGACATCGACGTCCCCAGAGGGATGTCTGATCCTGACAAGATCTGATGCAGCATATTGACCGTCACACCGATCTGTTCTGGAAACTTCGTCGCGCAGTTGTTGAGTACCGCTCGTACTCGAAGCAATTTGCCAGGGTAAAGTGCCTTCGATCCGCGCGGCAACGCCGAGGCAGAGGCCCAAGGTCATGGGTATCGCTTTGTGCAGCACACCCATAGAAAATGCATGCGCAATGATGTGCGGATACTCTGACCTCTCTGGTTGCGACACTCGCACTTCAAGTGCTGCGATTTTGGGCTGCGCTTTCGCCTTCGGATCGAGACCCATGGCACAGGCGCCGCTCTGGCGAATAGCCTCGATGCACTCCTCAACGTGAGAGTCACCAAAGTTTAACTTTAGATCGCCGGGGACGCTGAGCATGCTGGCCACGTCTCGATTCAATACAAAAATAGAAGGATTTGTCGCATCTACAAGCGACGCTTGAATCAAATGCTTTTTGCCTTCGAAATCAACTGTGAGGGTATCCACAGGACTGCCGGTCGGAAGAAGTTTCCCTGTCCTCGCCCCCGCAGGTGACACGAAGTGAAGGTCAATACGCGACGCCAGACCTGGAACGCCAGCAATGGTCACCTGTGGGAGGTCCAAAATAGGAGTCAATCCATTCTCAGCTGATACTGGAAAGCTAGTATCGACGCGTTTTCTCGTATTCGTATTGAACGCCCGGACCACACCAATTTCCGGTCTGTCCGGAGACACTCGAGGATTGCAAATTCCCTCGTCGACCGCGAACACTCCAATCATACTCGAGAGATTTCCACAATTTCCGGTGTAATCCAAGTTCGCGTCGCGTATTCCGACCTGGCAGAACGTATACTCGACATCGATTCCTTGTGCACTAAGTGCATCAGTCGGCGGTCCGACTACACAGATCTTAGAGAGACTAGAGACGCCGCCTCCCATTCCGTTCAATTGTCTGCCATGCTCCGGATCAGGCGAGCCCATGATTCCGAGGAAAATAGGCCCCCATTCTGCTCGGTCGCTTGGAAGGTGCTCTTGCCGGATGTAGATACCCTTGGAAGTTCCTCCACGTAGAAAGGTAGCGGGCAGAGGGTTTGGCACAGCTGCAAGAGACTTCATAGAACGACGAAGCCTAGAAGGCGAGCTTGAATTTAAGTTCCTAATAAAGCGCGCTGAAGCGCCACCGAGCATGTTCACACCGCCTCAGAATTCGCACAGGTACTGGCAGCTTAGCCGGTATCGACGAGTATCAAGGCTATCTATGGCTTGCTCGAGGAGTAAGATGAACGGCCTCCTTCATCTCTCTTCTGTTGTTCCCAGTGCCAGTCGATTGGTCGGTCAGATGTGAGAAGAAGATGCGAGAACCGAACCAGTTCTTTTGTCACGTCACGAACACGGGATGACGGTCACATCACAAGCTCACGTATTTACCATATTCGGGTGGTGAATTTTCAAAACGTGTATCAAACTGATTTCCACAGTGACAGTACAGTACTATTGGTATCAACGGTGTCCTTTATTCTTGTATGTGTTCATTGATACAGCTTTTGTAATAAATTAATCCTTATTCCACATAATTTTTCGTTGTTGAGCCTGATGGCTCACGACCCCCAGTGCGATGGGTTGAAGCTCGATGGCTACTTACTCGGGCCGACGATTGCTACCTTGCGTATTTGTCCTTTGCGGTGTTTCGTAAGCACGACGACTCTCGTGATGGTGTCTTTCCCCCCTTGTTCCACCGTCAGGTCTAAATCGCATGGTCGCTAGTAGAACAGCATCCTTCCGCTTGTTTCCATAAGGAGAAACTTTACTTGTGTAGTATTGATCTGCATCTTCTCCCGGATCAAGATCAAGCGATTTTTCAAGCGAGAAGGTTCCCCAAGCAGTGCCAGATCTGACTTTGTCAAACTCGCAGAAATAGATCTAGTCCGCACACCTTTAGGATAGCCAAGATCTCTGAGCGGTAGGAGAGCGCTCACCTTTTCCTCAATAGTCTCGTGTGTGAGAAGCAGGGCCCAGTGTTTTGCTCTTAATACTCCAGTCACTATGTATATGTGAAGTCAGGACGTGAGACCGGTGAAATTGTTTACTACGATTTCGAGTTGCTCACCTAGATGAAGACTTTCATCCTCACGCAACTGTATGTTCTTCTGCCTCAGGAATTCACTAATGGCATGCATCGATTGTGTGAGCCAGTTCTTCACCGCGTCATGTTTGCTCGAATTAATGCGCTTGTATTCGGGATCGTCAACGACAAGAAATGCTCTTCGATCTCGAGAACTGCCATAATTCCGTATTTTCTTGATAGGCTGTTCAAATTGCTTGGACAGCCTATCAATACTTTCAGTGTGTCTGACTATGAAGGCTCTTCTTGTACGCTTCGTAACGGCGCCCTTATTCGCGATAGGTTTCGCCTGATTCGTAAGGTCTTCGGATTTGAAGGTAATAGGCTTAAGGTGCCTCAGAGCCCTCTCGCTCCCCGGAGTAACGATACTGAACAGGTAATCGAACTTGCCGTCTATTATACGTCCTACGTCCCCATTGTGCACAGGACCGGGTGTAAATAATGCACGCTTAACTGTTACATAAAAGTTTCTTGTGTAAAAGTCAGCAAGCTAAAGAAGTGAGCACACATACGTTCCTGTGGATAGTGCAGTACTAGGAGATCTTGATAGTCACGAGCGTCCTTAGCATCAGACCGCTCCTGTGAAGCGTCATCGTCAATGATAAGTTCAAATCCATCTCCGAATGCCGATCCGCGCCTCCCTCCAGTATTCGATATGATATTAGCATCACTGACTTTAGTACGCAGTGGCAGGATCAACCCCTGCGGAGATCTTCCTTCTGATGCGGCAAGAAAGTAAATCCATGGTGTCTTCGCGATATAAATTATTGCAAGACTTACCAGGAGCAGTACCTTCCGGCGAAAGAACCGCTACCTCCAGAATAGGAAGGAACTTACTTATTACTTTGAGTCGCATATCAAGTGTCTCCAGCTCAACTGCTTCTTCGTTCTTGAGTCGCCCTGATTGCTGCGCACGTTTAAGCTGTTCGAACCGTCCCTCATCAGTTCTCTTCGTTTGCCGAATTTCTTCGATTGTTTTCGCCGGAGATTCGCTGGTTCCGAATAACTCGTCCAGCACAAGACCCAAGACTTCGTCAATCTTTCCCGTACCTTTTTGTCGTGAGACTTCTGCCTCTCTAGCGTCTAAGAAGTCATTCAACCTTTCAAAGAATGCCTTCTCCTCTCCCTGACGGGCAATTTCTGCTTGCTCTCTTTCCTTAAGGAATCTGGCAATCCTGCCTTCCCATTCGGAATTGTCCCTGACAAGGCCTCCCAAGGAACTCCGGGATTCCCTCGCAAGAGATTTCGCTGAAGACTCATCTAATAGAACCATGAGTTTGCCGATCATTTCGAAGACTTTATTCAACATTTCTTGCTGAGCTTTCAGTATTTCCTGGTTCTCTCGCAGGAGATTGCTGTTATCTGCAGTGTTTACCCAAGTCATTGTACTCAACGCTCTCTAAAACGTTCTGTTAATCATCGTCCGACGCGGACATACTTCGATCCTAAACGCACCAAGTACTCCTGCATTGCATCTTGAAGCTTGAATTTGGCTGAAGCAATATGCTGTTCTTTTATTTGCTTCCTAGTGATAAAACGCTTGATAAAAGATTTCTTCTTCTGCGCTAAGACTGCATCATAAACAGCCTGGCAGGCACTGCATGACATAAAATAAGACTTCAAATGAGACGCTGTAAGGAAATACCTACTCTCCGTGTTGCTTCATCGCCCTTTCCATGAACTGGATGTTTTCTTCCGTCAAATTTCTGTCCAGTTTACATCTTCTCACCAAATCGATAAGTCCTTCATGCTGTGCGATAGCATTCTCGATTAGGTCCTTGCAATCTTGTTTGTTATCCTACAAAAAATTAATCTCTTTTCTAGACAAGAATTTCAAGCGACTCACTTCGACGAACTGAAGTGCATCCCATGCATATAACGTCATGAGCGCCGCAGGGGCAACGAATATAGCAATAGGGACCAGCATTCGTCCGAAATGGGCGGTATTCTCGAGTGCGTCATGACCGATGGGTTTGGTTACATCCTTTACTTTCTTGAGACCTTCGATAAGTTTCTGTTCATAAGAACCAGAAGTTAGTGGAAGCACTCTTGAATATCAAAAGAGAGACGCGAACCTTCTTAGTTTCTTCGCGCTTCCCAGGTACCTCCTCCTTGTCATCAGGTGTCTTTCCCTTCGCTCTTGTTTTGAATCCAAATACTCTGTTTAGTACTGTCCTCCGAGGCTCCTGAGGAGTGACACGGGAAATGTTGGACAAGGATGAGTCTGTTCGTCGCGAGTTCGACGAGCGCGCATCTCCGCTACCTCGTCTTTCGGGCTGGATAACTCCATTCGTATTTCCTTGCTGAGGAGCTGAGGAGCTCCGTGATGATCCGCTATACCGCCTTGGGATTTGTTCTGGAGCGCGTCTTTGAGAGCCAGCGCGTCTAAGCTCTACGATATCTTCCGCGAGCAGTCGAACTCCACCACCTCCTGGTCCGTCAGAGTCACGGGTTACGGAACTTCGAGCAGCAGATGTCGCAGTTGATTCTCGACGACTATGACGTCCCGAGCCGTTGTCGAATCGAGAAGATGTACTCGAGGTCCGTGTAGATGTCTTGTTGGGAACTGGATTATGCAAGGACGAGGAAGGCGAAACTTTTGATGTTTCTGATCCTACGGATCCCTCCCGTCGAATTTTTTCAAGTTCAGGATTGCCTGCAGCTCGTTCCCGAAATGTTCTTCCGGTATGCGAAGTTCCTTGAGAATGGGAAGGAGCAGACCTTACAGAATCAGCGGGCTGAGAAGTCGTGTGCAGAGACCCACTTCGCGGCGTATTCTTGGGGGTTGGATCGGCGTAAAGGAAATCTGGAGTCGCACTTCGCGAATTTGGTATATTGCTCGTTTGATATGTTGATGATCCTACTCGTCCACGCGAGGAAGCATTCAGTGCATGGTCCCCGCTCGTCTGTCGGTCCTTGGTTTCTTCTTGCTTTATACCACGGTTTTTGTGTCGTAAACTCCTGTTGTGACGCTCCGGTTCAGTCATCTCGCCCTACTTGCTTAGGTTTCAAGAATGTGAAGGCGTGGCGGCGTCACAGAAAACACAGATGCGTCGAAACATACTGCAATACAGCTTCCTTATAAACTGATTGCAAATTGTTTAGCGTCTCAAAGCTTTGCGGAGCCTGGTCTGTCGCAAACTAGTCAAGACCATCATAGGATGCAAAGTGCGCCACCAAGATTCAAGTAGAACTGACTCTCCCTATTGAAGTGATATAGCAGGAGGCCGTGTAGAAGGTGGGGTGCAGAATCTTTGACCAAGAGAGGCACTTTTATTGATTCAGGATGTGTCCGCGGGAGTGGCAAAAATGACTGATCATCGCCTATAAAAGCACCAAATAAAATCGCAATGTGTTGATCAGACCGCGTCTTACATAAAGATAAGACTCGTTACATTGCACATCCACCATAATTCCCAGATTGTCCGAAGAGACTCAAATGACGCTGCCGCGCGAGTTACGACGGCAGAGAAATATGCGGTAATGGCAGCAAGACATCCCCTACACTCTGTGGCACCCAGCACTCATTGATCCTTTAAAATAACGGGTTTGAAATCAGAGGTGAGTGTTCTGTAGGCTGCAGGCGTCGTTAAAAAATATCAACTACTGATATATTGCGAACTTGAAGGTTGGCAAATTCGTGGAATCGATACACGCAAAGCCAAGACAAGCACGTCTGGTGTAGATGATTTTCCGGGCATTCTGCGTCATTACAGTAACGAAGCAGTGTAAAAGCGTCAGCGCAGCGCAGAGATCTGGATGGATATAGAACCGTGCAAGCTGATGATCGGTTACGGTGATCATGCGGATCGACGTAATTGGCAGGGCAAATCAGGCAAGTTTAACGCGGGATCTCGCGCCGTTCAATAGGTGCATCTTCTTTGTGATATGTTACTCTTTTATATTCCGCTCTTGAACTTCGTGGATCAGCATCAGCACACATCTATCCGTTATCTCTGGAGCAACGACGAGAAAGAAAGCAGGAATGAGTGAATACGTGGAATGCATTCAGTTATTGTTTCCGGTGCCAGTTGTTTTATGCTAGGCGCATTCAATCCAGGTCCCAGCCATGCCAAGTACCTTGTTTTGAAGCCATTATAGTCCTTACTTGCTGAATTCAAGGTTAGCTGCGGAACCGCTTTTAGAAGGTTTTACATAGGAATCGGATATGCAGCACTTACCCTTAATTTCCTGCCGGGTGTTTGCTCTGATAAATGCAATACCGAGCAATACAAGCGACTGTGAAAACTTTATCATGCAATGATAACCAGCCTTATCCTCGGGCTATTCTGGAAAAGCGATGCTCATCACGGGAACTTCAGACGTCGATATTGCAGAAGTGGCACGGAAAAATCGAAACTACTGATACGATTGCTATCTGAGGCATCAGATCGTCTTCAGTGAGGCCTAACAGTCTAGAAAAGCGATCGCTCAAAAGCAGGTCAACGAAGGGTGACGAAATGCATATCTAAGCGATGTAAGAAGACACAGAAAGGAAATGACACCATTGAGCAGCAGTGTGCTATTTCTTCGTCTTCCCTCCCCCAGAACCGAAGAAACTCGCCAGACTTTTTTGCGACCCATTGGTTTGACGGTCCTTTGACGCAGACGGCTTTAGAACGTGTTTCTTCGGAGCAGCCTTCTTTGGTTCTACTTTCTTAATCGCGCCTCGATCTTCGCTCTGACCGATAAGGTCGGTTTCTGAGGCAGATGTCTCATCTGCCTTCCTGGTCGTATCTTTCCTTTTCGTAGTGGAGGTCTCGGTTTTCGCTCGCGATTTCTGCTTCTTCGGTTTCTCCTCTTCCTCTTCTTCGTCAACCGACTCATACGACGAATAGTCCTCAGTGACTACATAGATGATGTCAGCGCTCTGGAACAATAATATGCTACGGATACTGCTGACCCATGTAGCCTTTCTCATCAAAATCTGTCTTGCTCTTCACCACACGCCTCTTTCTTAAACCATTGTGACCAATCGGGACGTTCTTCTTCTGCTGACGCTTTCGTGGCTTGGCTCTCGGAGCTGGATCGTCTGATTCATCTTCCATCGCTGATTCAGCGTGATCCGTTGGCGGCGGTTCCTCGCCCTCATCGTCACGAGGAATCGAAGGAGCTGATCTGGATGCTTTTGTAACAAACTCTGTAATAGAATCATTGGTCAATAGAATTCGAGTCGGGATGGTTTAACGCCACACCATCATCAATGTCCATCATGGCTCGGACGCTCTGCTCTGCGTCAGATTCGTCCAGATCTTTGACCTTGACTGGCATTTTTTGCTTTGCTGCCGGGTTTTCATCTTCATCATCTGATAATATCACGCCCTTCTTGATACGAGCAGAAAAAACTGCTTCATTAGGAGTCGCCTTGGCCGAAGCGGATTTTTCTTTTTCGGGCTTCTCTTCTTCTGTTTCCTCTTTTTTTTTCCGTACGTCCGACTTCCTCTTCGTACCACGCTGTTGAGAACGTCAGGAGGAGATACGTGACAGAGACGACGCGTAAAGGCCTACTCTCTGACCGTTGGTAACGGGATATTCTGATTTCGCTTCTTCTACTTTAGTTGGCAATCTTGTAGCAGAGGATATCTTCTCAGATTCCTTCGGCTTTGCCTTTGCCCAGCTCAACTTTCCAGAAGCTTTAGGATTTCCTCCGTCTGTAGATCTCAAAGATGGTGAGGGTTTTAGAGTCGGCTTGGACGATTCTTTCGGTGAGGGATTGCTGATGGACAGAGCTGAAGCCCGTGACTTCGTTGGCATAGCAGTTCTGGACGTAGTAGGTTTGCCGGATGTCTTGATCGACGCATCACGCTGGATCACATGAGGACAGCTTTCCAAGATACACCACCATTGAACTTACCTTTACTTGGTTGCTTACTATCTTTCCAACGGTCTGTGCAAGACCATCACCTCCAACTTTGTCCAGCTCATGTACTTCTCGAGAAGATCCGCAGAGTTGTGACGCGCTCTATTGGTAGCTTGTAAGAGAAGATTTAAGATGAAACCAGTGCACTGACTTGTAGAGGAGTAGGTGAAAGTGAATACACATGGAAGGCGTGAATTTGCCTGAACGTGGCTTTAATACCTGGTGGTACATCGAATGAGGCCATGACACAGATGCATAATTAGCTCAGGCAACGCACGATTGAGATCCTCTTCTCCAGCTATGACAACTTTTCGTTTTAGCGCATCTCTGTTCTCTTCACCATCCACCTCCATTTCATCACCTGCTCCATGCATCGCTTGGTCGTGCAGTTCTCCAGCTAACCAGAAGGTCGCGTAAATTGGCTCATTGTTTACGCGTTTTCTCGTATAAAAAGATAAAAGAGCACTGAATACTGGCCATAAGTTACAAATGTCACGGCCATGACATGTCGAGACGTACTTCTTAGCTGCATTAACATGCATGGCAAGTCTGCGGCTCAGTAGCCTGTAAGTCACCTGCCCAAATGTTTCGTTATCAGACCCTACACCACACAAAGCCGACTTACAATCTTTCCTCCACCGATGATTTCTTTTTCAAGATACATGTTCACATCAGAATCCGACATGGTGGTCAAAGGAAGAGTGCTGCACTAGTTTGTGTGTCCTTGTTAGGCACGCGTCTCAAGAACACGCGCAGTGGATTCCCACGCCTTGGCGCACTTTGTCTGGCGCCAGGCGTCTACCCTTCTTCTTTAGACTTTCATAGCATAGCCATCAGCTGGCGGCCATTGCCTTTCCTGCATGGCGATTGCAGTCACAAATGATGCTCTCAAAAAGAAGAATGAGAAGATATTCAAGAACATAGAGAGCAAACTCAGCGCAAGCGACGAAGCAGCATTCATACGCGCCGCAGACAAGCTAAGTACCTTCGTCTCGAGGCGCCAGGCATATTATCCTGAGGCCAGACCACTTGTAAGTCTAATATTCCTTTTCTACCTTTTACTTGACTGTATTCCTATCGTTTACCTAGTTCACAGATAGTTCGCATCTGTAAAGTACGTTACCGTGCTCCTTCGCCAATGTAAGGCTTACGCGGGTCCATGGCTTTAAGACTGCAAGAGCAGCCCTCACTCGCTTGGCGAAATCCGATTCTCCTTTCCGTTGCGGCCTGACATTTCCAGCCGAACTTCAAAATCGCGCAGCCGCCTATTCGCGTCTAATTCAGACCGTCTTTCGTCATGCTTCTGTCTTTGAAACAGACCATTTCCTGAAAGGTGGTAGCTCAGCATCACTTCCTGGTAAAAAGGACGATTTTTCTGAGACTTCTGTCTTCAGGAGACCTTAAAGAACTATTCTTTTCCGTCACTGATCAGCCATGGGATTTGCCGCTACCAGGAGACCAGGAGGACACACCAAGGCGCGTATTGTGCGATATTCTATACTGGCACCTACTGACACCTCAAACAATATGTTTGTTCTTCTTAAAGGCGGTACAGTGTACCTTCCACGACAGAATCTCGCGGCGAAATCTCTCCGGGTGGCTCACAAACAGTGTCGTTACCGAAGCCGTCTTCAAATATCGGACAATCAGAAGAAATGTCTGTTATTCATCCATCAACGGCGACCTCACAGCTCTCCTCAAGCACAGAATCCACCAGCCGCCTCACTTCGGGTGTTGATATAAGATCTTCTATCGCTACGTCACCGCTATATCGGCTAGAAGATAATAAGTCTCCCGGAGCATCAAGGCAGTCGGGTTTTTTGCTCTCAGGGAGTGCTCAATCTCATACTACCCACTCACATCCATCTATCGCTGGCTCGCCAACCAACTCTCCTATTACTTCGAGTTTTCCTAACATGACCGTGGAAAGTCTCGCCGAAGAACCCTTGCATCCCCGGAAACCAGGGCCTAGAAAATTGGCACCGAAAGCGAAATTCAAACTTAAAAAGACTGGGCCCATCGCTCAAAGTCTCATTGAAGCAGACCTGAAGTGGCATGCGATGAAGCGTCGCCAAAGTTCAGAACCCCTAACGCCAATTGGGTCCTCGGCTACGGGAAGCGCTGAGTTTGGAAGCTTACCAGTTCCAATTGAGCCTCCTGTCATCGCATCGAGCGGGGATGTCAACCGGGTCGCCGTCGATCCCTGTTCGAATACGGCTTCACCGCAGAACAAAGACAATGCAATCCCAAGTGTCAGCAGCGATGCCGATTCAGCAATGGACATTGATACTGCCGAAGATCAGTTGCAACCTCCAAAGCTGGACCTTCAAGAGAAGCAAATCTACTCCAATGATCTAGTAGTAACAGTGTGCGGTGCGGATTGTAAGCCGTCGTCTTCTGACTGACGCTTATGTGCTTTTTAACGTTTTTATTTGTCTAGCAAAACCTTTCAAATTTGTTTGCGTCGATTATGGGAGAGATGTCGGTGAAACAGTATCGATGCGAGCTCAGTTAGCTCCTGAACAGTTAGAGAAACTACTGATTTGGCAGAATCGTGACCAACATGAGCAGTACGTCGGGAAAGTTTCTAAAATTGAGGTATGACTCTTGAAAACGGCAACCACACAGGGATGCGTCTGCCAGCGTCTGCCTTTCTTTGGTCTGTTACAAGAAATCAGACGCGAATCAGGCCGGATACAACGTTGAGAGTCCGGATGAAGCAGCCATCACCTCGGCACTCCTTGGGGTGGCACCGTCGTGGCCGGCAAATGCTGGACTTTCAGCCGATATTGGATCGTTTAGATTGTTTCTTGCACCTCCACTCCAGGTCAGTCACGCTATTTCTTGTCATTTTGTCATGGATACTGAATATTTCTTAGGTGACGGACGAAACCTTTGTAGACATTTCTCAGCAGGTCAAAGAACATGATGTCGAAGTCCGCATGGATCACGGAGGAGACATGCGAGAATACATATTCGCTCTTCTCCTGCATCAACCGACTCTGTCCCAATTACATGAGTTGAAGTCACAGAGAGACAAGGCCAAAAAATGGCATGCTAGACTTGCTACTCTGGCGCGAATAACGACCGACGATCTTTTTGGCTGACTGTTTGCTTTCTTCCGTCTATTTCCTTGATAACTTGTTTTCGTTATTGCTTTGATTCGCTATACTTTGCTTTTGTCATCACTTTCGTCGCATTTGAATATCATTTTAGAAATCCCATCCCCGACCCAGTCACTGAGTCAGTCACCGGCAGGCAGCCATGCAGCTCTCATCTCTTCTGATTGCACAATATGGTGCCATCGGCTCTGCTTCCAAGGGCTCTTTGACCATAAATAATTCTCTATCCGGAACTTTCTGTACAGTCTTTTCAGGCTTTTATCGTACACTGGCTCGGAGGGACCGGGGTAGTGTCTGTGCAATCTCCAGCACATATACAGCCATCGGGAGCCTGTCGTACCTCTGTCTAGTCGCGAACGCACGTATTTCCATGCCTAATGCAGATTCTGAAAAAGCTTCAGCGCCAGTGAGGCTGCGGCTAGCATTGCCTGAGCTGCCAGCCATTTCTTACGGGGATAGAGACTTGAGGGATTCGCTATTTCGTGCCAGTCCTGATAAGGTGGAGCGCTGAGAGCGGACAAAAAACGTACGTTGTGATCTTCAGTCTAAAACTTTTCTGGCCAGACGCTCATGTATGCCCCGTCAGCGTGTTTCCTATGCTCTTCGGAGCACGCTAGACTTCAGTCTTGATGCAACTAATGACATGCTTGAGATTGGATCTGATGCACTTCAGTTCTCGACTCTCCCAGGCTTGGAGGATGTAGCCCGTGTTTTACTAGCTATATGGGACGCTCTACATCTTGCGGATGCTAGTGAATTTTCGTATCATAAGTGATTTTGACTTCTTACTGGTTACGGTTAGACAAATAAGATGGCTTGCTTACGGTTGACAGAACGATGTGCCGATATCTTATTAGCCATCAGGGAAGAGATTCATGAAGCAGGCGATCAGGTCGGAGAAGTGCGGGCTATAGACTGAATGCAGAGCTTTTAAATCTGTGCAGTCTTTAGAAGCAGGTTCATAGACCTGTCCCCAAAGCATGATGACATCCTGCGCAATATCAATGACTGAGATGCTGCTCTAAGTGATGCTCTAAGTTTGTTTTCGGTACATATCGGTATATTTGGTTCTAAAATTACCTTCGCTAAACTAAATTTACCAAAAGATGTCCACTCAAATGCGGACACTGAGACAACTGCAAGCCTTAGGAGGCGCAGAGAAGGGCAGATACAGACAGACTGATCTCCCTTATGAAGGTAAACGAAGCGACAGTAGAACCCGATGGCCAGATCGCTTCTGGTTCCAGTTCTGCTTTTGCGGATGCTCCCTTGTCAAGGACACAATATAAGCTGCAGCAATTAGATCTCCCAGGCTGCGTACTTGATATGGAGGATGTGATGGATGCTCGTGGCGGGCATTGCGATGTCTTTGTTGGCTACGTACGGTCCGAATCCCTGCGCAGCCAGCTTTCAATCATGAAATATGACAACGGCAAGACTAAGGTCGCAATCAAGTGTCTTCGAGTTCGACTTCTTCAAAACGAAACTCTTGCCAAGGTAAGAAAAATACGCCGCTGCACACTGTCTTTCGTAAACCCGTCAAAAAATTCTGTCTAGTCGCTTGCGCGAGATGAGCATTTGGTCACAGTTGGATCATCCGAATATAGTACCGCTCCTTGGGTATACACTTGAAAAAGATTATCCATCATTAATTCCGGAGCGGATGGATTTTGGTACGGTCAAGACTTTCCTGAGGAATCGCCCGGAGAGCGATATCGGGCATTTTGTACGTTTTAATGGTCCTTCAGAGTCTCTCAAGACATACAGGCTCTTCGGATAGCTCAAGGACTAGATTACCTGCACCAACTCAATATTGTCCATTCTGGCATGAAAGCTGCGAGTGGTCAACTGAAAGTGGTCGCCATGAGGGCATTCTCAGCTAATGCTCATCTGCTTCTTTCGTCAAGGGACAAAGTTCTCATCAGCTCATCCTGCGAGCCTTATAGTTGCGACTGAGGAATTTCTCAGATTCTTGATTCTTTACAGACCGGTTTTGTATCTACTACACACGGTGGTGACGTCAATGGCACTAGAATTGCTTAACCCTAACACGGAATCGTAGCACAGCAAGGAGACGAAGGTCTGGGCTTACGGAATGACGCTTTACGTGGGGTTTCTACCTGATAACAACGACATAGGCGATCTAACTTCTGATTAGGAGATGATATCGAAAGAACTTCCCTATGCTCACCTCAAGAACGACTCTCACATCCTTTCTGCCATTGTAATAAAAGGAGTATTACCAAGTTTACTAGCGCATTCCCCCGACGATACGCATTTGTCGTCCGAGCCATATTCGACTATCTGCTCAATTTGCGCTAGTTGTTCGAACAGAACTCTCAAGGAACTGTTGGCAACGAGTCAAATAATAGCGCTGCTATCACCATAGGCCTACCTTGTCATCACTTCGCATTTGACACTTCATTGCGAATAGATACTTCAGAGACAACTATCAATTGGCATTAATTCCTACAGAAGTATTTTGCTATCGCTCTTCTCTTGCTTTCTTATGCTTTCGATACGCTTCCAATCATGTAACATTCCCAGAAATAATCGGGAAACATCCACAGAAGAATGATAGATACAAACGTTCGTTTTGGTTGTACCTGTAAGGTCATAAACTAAAAGGTGCTATTGTGCCGTGACGAGGTATCAACACTAGTCTCGTTCCTCATCCCCCTTGTCAACGTGAGTAGCAAGTTCTCAATTCGCGTCTGTCGTTCCTTTAATGACAATTCAACATATCCGATTCACAATACAGAAGAGGAATGAACAGACCTGCAATTCTTTTATCTCATCTTTGAGACGATGTACAGGAAGGTCGCGAATTCCCTCGAGCACCGTCTCAAGCCTCCGCACTCCTGCGAGTGTATCGTCTGTCATGGGCGAAGAGAGTCCACCATTGCGTTCCGACACAGACGTCACGATACGAGGACCAGCAAATAAGCGCGCCAGCGGGCTAGGTGTCTTCAACATTGGAAGGGTTGGAGGTTGGCCATTGTCAGTCGTGAGACTTTCCTTGTGCCGCCGACGCGGTGATCGCGGTATCCCAGGTGAAGGAATGCGGCCAGGTGTACTGGGATGGCTCGTACTCTGCGGGCGCTGGAGAGACTGATTTCGTGAACGCCTACGAACATTCTCTCTGGATGCTAACGAGCGTAATGCTGGACCTCCCTCGTCTTCCTCGTCGGTGAAATCCTCAAAGAGGGCGTGTTCTTGCTCGTCAGAAAGCTCGATATCGAAAATCGCGTCATACACCGTGTGAGCATGTCCTCCGACAAGAATCTCAACCAAAGGCATCGACTTGAGGTTTCGAGGTAGCGAATTGTACAGGTTATGCGCTGTGTCCTTCCCTGACGCCCGTAATCTGCTGCCACCTTCGAAGTAATGCTCGTAAATCCTGATTATTATCAGAACTGGGAACGACTGTGTCAATAGACGTTAACACGTTGCTATCTCCTTCCGCTGTCAAACACTTACAGTCAGTCGAATAAGCAAGACATTCGCACTATGAAGTGCCCTTGGTGATAATATGCAACTCAATGGCAGTAGTAATGCGTATGCAAGAAGATTAAAGGGAGGCTGATAACTGAACAGAGCATCACATTTAACTCTAGCAGTCAGTCGATCAGCGGATGAACATCCTATGTCAGAATTTGCTCCTACCTTTCAATGGTGGTTATAGTGTATTGGAACAGATACTGGAGAAAGTTAACGATGCAAGTGCGTACGTTATTATTATCGGACTCACTTCCTGGTTTGCATTCTACATAGTTCATCAGCAAAACGCCGAATAGCAGAGGGAAATCAAACGTGCCTCATTAATCCGAGCAAATGTATTCGACAAGATGGAAATCAAGACTGGAAATCAAGGTCAGTTTAGCCATGTACTTCTTCTGGGAACGTGATGGCTACGTACTGGTCAATAGAAGTGTGTTCGACAACGCGGCGAACGTCGTCATCAAAATCGGACCGAACACTTTATGGAAGCTCTCCGCTTGTTGGAAACTGAGGTACGTATTGCCGAACCAGATTTGGACCATCAGCCAAATTATTTTCTTCAGTGGCCACTGATTCTTGTCAGCTGAGAGAAGCATATATCGGTTTCTAGTCAATAGAAGCTTGCTACATGAGGTTGGAGGAACTTGCCTAAGGTCCACAGTGTGAACAGCAGGCCTGAAAAGCAGACCGCCGCTACGCACATGAAGAACGCGAACTCGGCAATCATACCCCGCAGAGCACTGCAAGTTTCCCATTAGCCACTGTAGGTAACAACAACAATGATGACTCACAGTATAACGACGTTATTCTTTATGGCAAAGAATGCCAGCCTACATCGCACTTATAACAAATTTGTATCATCCGAATAAAGACGACACACTTACCGAGGAAACAAAATGCAGGCACCACATGCGAGGATATCAAATGCTAGCTCAGACACATACACTGACAAAAGGCTGTGTTAGTTACTGAGACGATTTAACGTTCAAGATAGCTCACTATCTGCCTGGACCAGACCCTTTATTCTCAGACCAAAGTACGTAAGGAATATTAGCAAGAAGGCTGTGTCAAAGACACTCCACATCTATAATTCGCATCGTAAGTTTCGTAAGATATGATCAGATGTATTATCGACCTACGCTAGCCATGTAAACTACGGAAGCACGCGGTGAGTTAACGATATCATAACCAGTTCGTTTAGGCTTACTACTCCATCCATGTTCACGGGCTTGTGCATACTCATCCAAGAGAAACGCCAGAGCGAATACAACGAAGATACCTTCCCACATCCCAAAGTGCTTGGCATTCTGATCTAGAGAAGGCATTACTATAAGGTAGCCACGGTAAACCAACGACGATACTCACGGGAAAGGCATAGCCAGAAGGTCAACATCAGGACGACGAAGTTCAAGAATTCAAGGATGGCTCCATACTTAGGCACGCGGAGTCTCAAAGGAAAATAATGAGTCACATAGTCCATGTGCAACTTGAGGTAACAGTCACCGATAATGGTCAAGAAAAGGCGCCTTTCTCCCGTCGTATAATTCGACTGCTCGAGGTTTGTAATTATCTGCCAGAAGCGATCTATTCGAAACCGTCGAGAAGACAATACGTCCAGCGTAGATATCATCGACGATGGCCTGAACTACCGTGCTCGCTAAGAAAGCCTTAGATTTTGTTGCAATGGCCATCTGTAAGACGGTATGGGTCAGCAAGATCATTTCCAAAATCAGAGGGAAGCCTACCTCTAAAGCACTGGACGGATCATCCAGGTCTTCTTCATCTCCTCCTAACGCCTCTAAGACAGCCTCAACAACTTCCGGGGGTGCACCTACAATCGGACTCCAGCTCGTGGTAAGAACAGCCGCAAGTTCAAGCTTGCTACTCGCGAACGTTCGTACGAGCTTCATTGCGAGAATCTCACACATCATCGCACGGGATGCCATGACGTTCGCATTTGCAAGGTCGTCATCCATAACCTGGATGAAGTGCGAGCGTACCACGAGACATGTATAGACAACCGCCATGTTTCTGAGCCTTGCATACTTATACACGAGAGGTCGGATGATCGCGAAGTTGATGTCAGAAGCCGTAAGCTGTCTAGTTCAAACGTGTCAGGATGAGAAGTCTCCTTGCATCGTTCGTCAGCTCACTCCCAAGACAATGCACTGTCTAGTAGAAGGTATCGTCAGAATTACAGACGCTACGTCGGTTGAGGCAACACACCTATATTTTCCTTTATAGTAATTGAATCAGAGACATTGGCAACGATTGAGGGCTTCATTGCAACTCACGGTCACATCCTTTTTGATATGGCAAATGAGTGGAAAGACTCGAACATCAGAAAGGTCAGGAGATATGAGATTCTGTTCTTCGGGATCCATCTTGTTGGATGTTCAAGAAGGAGCGGCGGCGGCCTTCATGACTCGGATTGCTTCCATCGTATGCACTTCAAATTTAGTTGCTCCGAATAACAGTCTGATCGGCGTGCACGATGTTACGATCGGCGGATTCGATTCAGTCACGTGCCTCGATTTTATTCTATTTTATTTATTAATTCGACGACGTCCATCCATCTCTAGATCCTCTAGTCGAATTATTCCTTTTGTCTCCGATGTCTTCAAGCAGTTTTACTTCTCTTTAGTACACGTATAGAATGTTCGATAAAGGTCCTGTCTAGCTCATCGCTGATCCCTCCTTCGTACCATCTCACAGGCAATGTGCTTGCACGCGAAATCCCAAGCGCCGGCACCTCGCTCAACTTTCCCGAGCCACGCGAAGGCTTCATTTTTGACTCTACATGGCCATCATCATTCTCTTCAAGGGCTCGCTGCAGCTCTTTTAGTACGTCATGGACTTCCTCGCGTTCGACCTGTAGCAAGTCCCGTAGTGCATCGTCAGAAGAATACTCAAGAGATTCCCGCATCAGTCTGCGCAGCTCAGCAAGATCAAGCGCAAAGTCCCAGTTGTTCTTCTTTAGGACGAGTTCGTCAATCTTCCGTCGAATGTCGGATGCTGTCGGCGGATTCTTCATCTCTTTATGTTCCGATGGCTCGGAAGCCTCGATGGGTTCCAAGTCTGCGATAGTCATCACTTGAGAAATAGCCAGTTTCTCCTGCTCCTTCACTTTCTCGGGCAGATAATCTAGGACTTTCTGCAGGTCTTGCCTCGTCCGGAACTCCGCTGCTCGTCGACTTGACTCGGCCTCTTCCATCCGTTGAAGTGATCGTATCTGTACTTTCAGCTAGATAAAACTATTAGTTAGAATCGATGCAGCTCTGCATAACGCTCGTTCGGAATCGTACCGAAAACATATCAAGCGCGTTCGATATTCTTGCGTCACAAGCTTCAATCTGTTCTTGAATTTCTTTGCGTTTCAGGTAGCGCTTGTAGAAGGGGCGGTGAGCTTGATCCTCTACTAGTTTCTTCACAGCATTGAAGGAGCTGTACCGATTGGTTGAGTAATTCCTCAAGCTTAGGTCGGACGGGCACTCACTTATTTAGCTGCATCATCGGAAACTCGAGCTGGCTCTCTACGTTCACCCCCGCATTGCTGATCTCGTCGCGAAGAATGATCAATGTGTCCACGCATCGTTCGGTTATGGACAGACATGCCAGTTGGTTAGACTGATGAAGATACCAAGCGAGGACAGCTGAATAAATACAAGAAGGAAGCAGACATAGACTAACCTCGACAAGTTCCAATGCATCCCAAATATACAACAGCGTTTTTGCTGCGGCACCCAGACCGTTAACTGGGGCCGCCGAGAACAGCTCTGAACTGATTTCCAGAACATCGTGTGCTGCGTTGGACCCGTAACCAAGGATGCTTTGAGAAACCTCTTTGAGACGCTAAGTAATGGAACAAGAGAAAATTAACGAAGGATAACCGTATGATGCTGGGAGAGGGTAGACAAACCTCTCGCGTTCTCACGTACCTCTCCTCTTGTTCTGGAGGAACGGTGTGGTTTGAGACCTTGATCTTCCAGGATGACATTTTATTTCTTGAAGAGGCGAGCTTCTGAGCTTGAGGTGGTTCCTCAGACTCTGGAGACCTTGATCTGCGCATAAATCTGGGCAATCGGAACTTGTTTTCCTTGGAATCATTCGTTACAGTGGATGCATTGGAATCAGCTGACGCAGAGTTCGCCGAACTGAGGAATAATTCGCTCTTAGCCTTTGATCTGGAGTATTGCGACATAACATCAACGTAGACTGGCTCCACTAATTATCGGGCTATTTTAATCGCCACCTCGTTTTATCAGATAAGATTGTATCCTAGTGCCAGATGAAATCTTGGTGGCGTTCGTGGCGCAATTCCATTGCCACATTCCGGCAAACATTCAACCGATGTTTGTGGCAATTGCGTGGATAACACAGAAGAGGATTTGCAAACGCAGAGAGGGTACGGGAATATCATTGTGTTTCTCATGAACGGCCATACAAACAATCATAGTTTAGATTTACTTCGTGAGATATTGATCTCATTCCACTAGGCATGGCGTCATAATCAATCGTGATGAAAATGATTACAATTTCATAAATTTACTCACCCAAGGGACCCAAGACGGCATATCCGCGGACAATGTCGCCGTAAACTCTGGGTTTCGTTTCTCAAGGAAAGACCGTGCTCCCTCCTCGCCGTCCTTGCTCGGACCGAGCGTACGCATTGCACGCGACTCTAGGAGATGCTGTTCCTCTGGGGAGTTTGCACCGCGCCATATGAGAGCCTTGGTCATTGCAACCGATGTCGCTGAAGTGGTCGATGCGAGGCGCTCAGCAAGATGAAGTGCGGCAGGGAAAATCTCATCACGCTGAGGTAGAACCTTATAGTAAAGACTTGATATATGAGGAGATGAAGGAGTAAATGTCTCCCCGCTCAGAAGGAGAGTAGTAGCTTTAGAATGGCCAACCAGTCTTGGAAGAAGGAACGACGATAGAGCTGATCCATGGGTGAGCAAGCTTTGCAAAGAAGATTTGGATGCGAATCGTACCTTCCGCACAGATACCACGGGTAACAAAAGGGAATATTAACTTCGCTCCATCCCAAGCCAATCGGAAGTCAAAGGCAAGCTGCATGGTCATACCTATCCCCGCCTGCGAGGCATAGGTTTCATACAGTGTGGCGAGTTTTCTAGATAATCACTCACAGCATGCCCATTGACAGCTACAACTGTCACCTTTCGACACCGAAATATTGCCATTGTCACCTTCCCACCAGTGTCCCGATGTGCTTGACAAGACAATTCTTATAAAGCCTTCGTTTTAGCTCGATTACTGCGTACTCACCCCGAACTGGATCAGGTTCTTTCTCCGCTTCCCGATCCCACAGATCGTTCCAGCCATTTCCGATGTCTGCCTGCCGCGTAATCAGCATACTCTTACAATTATTTACTCTTAAGGATGGGGAAAACAAACTCCTGCGCAGAAAGCCGGCGCCTTACGATCGGCTGTCAGAACTACAACTCGAATGCGATCATCCTTGTCAAAAGTTTCAAAGGCAGAGATGAGTTCTGCCGCGAGCCTCTTCGTAAAGACATTTCTCCTGTCAACGATTAAAGTGAGCAGAAAATACAGTTGATTAGCATAATATCTTGGTTCGCACCTGGCCGATTGGTTTAGGGTAATTATAGCAACAGCTCCTTTCAATTCAACGATGATGTTTGAGAAGCCGAAAGCAGCGTAATCAACAGCGGCCGCGTCAGGCGCTGATGACTTTGACATGGTCAGAAGCAAGATGATGATGGCTTGGTCGTCCCTCGATCTCGGTTGCAAACCAGATTTAGATCACGGGTAGTCGGTCAGAAGTCAACACCGATGGTATGGTCAAATTCCTGCATTATATAATAGATCCTAAAACCAGATTGGCTCAGAGGAAGTATTAAAGCCAGAAAGTATAAGCCAGAGTGTGTGTAGGAGCCAGCCAGAAAAACAATGACGAACTTCGAGGGCGAGGGATCGAAGAGCCCACTACTCACAGTGTCTTATCACTGACCGGATTACAGAACGTCGCAATTAATAAAATTACGTGAACGTGATACAACTTTCTAGAGGATCGTCGAGATCGGCTAATTACTTGATTCGCCACGTAGATCTTCTCCGCCGATCATAGCTCTTAAACGGGGTCTTTGACTCGATGCACCTTAAATCCTACAACCATGTCTGCGTATCTGCGAAGCTGGCTAGGCGGCAGCTCCTCGTCAAGTAGCACGGCTTCGCAACCACTGGATGGACCGTCATCGGTACAGAAATCAGAGCCGGAAGTTTCTCTAAAAGTGTCCGAGCCTGACGAGCAGAACGACGTGGACTCGGATGGGAAGTCAGATCGTACGGAGACGGACGCACCGCCTGCGTTCCCTTCGCTCAATAGTGCTCAACGACTCGGTTCTGCTTCCACTCCTTCGGCAAAGCAATCAAAGAGTAACGGATCGCTACCGAATGCACTGACGGATACGTCGTTAATGCCGCCACCACCCTCTCCAGGGAACGCGTTACGCGTCCCTGGTGTGCCGACTCCCACTTTGCGGTTGGGTTCGAATAGTCTGAATGCGGCTTCGGCATCTCCGAGCCTAATGCCTCCACCATCGATGAATGGATCTGGAAGCGGGAACACACTTGGCGTACCACCGACCACGACCAAACCGCCTGTGAAGAAGGCTCGAGAGAAAGTAGCGCTTGCACCCGGGTTCGGGCCGTTAGACTGGGCAGCGCTCAAGTCGTCTGGTACTGATTTACGAGTTGAGTTACTGTCTTTCATTCGCATCACTGAAGCTTTCAACTGGCGTATTGACAAATTGTTGCGTTGTAGGGCGTGGAGACACTCCTCCGCGTGACACCCTCCATGCTCAAAGCGCACAACAGGAAAGACGACGCCTGGTCCGCCTTCTTCGGTAAAGTGTACAACATTACGCCTTACCTGCCCTATCACCCTGGGGGTGAGAAGGAGCTTATGCGCGTAGCTGGGAGAGACGGGACGAAATTATTCGGTACGTGCTGCTTACGAGATTAGTCAATTGTTTGGGTTCGCTTCAAGCTAATGCGCCTTTTCTTTTTCTGTACGTGAAGCATCTACGCACGCCTGGGTCAATGTTGAGTTCATGCTTGATGCATGTCTTGTTGGGTTTCTCGTTTCTGAGAGTTATGGATCATAGAACTGCACGACTCATTCCAGGATTCTGGATAAGTTGTTCCTAGTTTTTGGAGATTTATAGAGCTTTGAGCTTCTTTTTTTTGGCACTCGGCTGTACAAACTCATGGACTATTCATATCCTTTCTACCCACCGCACATCTGCTATCCATCGCAATTTAGACAACTAACATATTGTAGATTGTATTCATCATCGCCAGTAATCCTCTCATGTAGAGTTATACATCATATATAGAAATTACAGGTTTCACTGTTCTACAGAATACATTTTCAATTTCCTTTTCCTATTCTTTTTCCTATTCCAATTCCAATTCCAAAGTAAAGTAAGTTCAGAGGGTGTCGCGGGAAAGCAGCAAGTAATGGTCATCTAAGAAAGTCGAAGTATGAGAAAACAAGATATGATTCGTCAACCGAGAGACTGAAAGATATCTATTCTCCATCGGGAGTGTAGGAATTCGAAATCGAGCAATCGTAGAATAGAGCCACAAATTTTCCTTGAGGAAGCAGAATTCCAAGAGAGACTCGGAGGAGTAAAGGCTATACGTTGTAGGCAAGATACGGCGAAGCTCGAGAGAATCGACCTCGACCTGCGCATCCGCATCCGGAGCTCATCGTAACGATGGCAAGGGCAGCAGTCGCACCGACCGACATCCAAACCTAATTACACACATCAAGATCAGTTCCTTAATCCACAACAGTGCCCCAAAACAAATACAAAGGAGAAACGGGAGAAATGCACAGAAAGAAAAAGGAACACCGTACGCACACTCGGCCCTAATTCCGCTTCGAACCCCTGATCATGGAATCTCCGTAACCCAGTGATGAACAATATCAGTGTGAACACGAGTGCGGCGGTTGTTGCTATGAAGGAGATGAAGGCGAGGCAGGTGAACGCTGGTGTTGGGAAAAGGCGGTGTCGGTAGGGAGAGCAGAGTGGTGGAATCGCGCTGACGACGGTGAGGAGGGTGAAGCCCGCCGCTAGAGTTGTTGCATATGATATGATATGATATGGTTAGCGTATATTATGGGTGAAGACGAAAGATTCATTATACAAAGTAAATGAATGAACGACGAAGTGAGTTTTGAACTAAATGGGTAGTATAGTATCATATACATAGAGAGGAATGAAGAATGTAATAAATCCTCAAAGATTCTCCAGATGGATATAAGTAGCATCCAAAAATGCAGCAAAGAAATAGGCAAGTGTAATGCGACTCACCGATCGGATACACGACCAGAGCCTTCGTCAACCAAGGAATCAGATCCGGCTCCCAATCAATGCCCAACCTGAATCGTGAAATTAATCGATATGATATATAGTATATACAAAATGCCATCTTTAGTAAATGACCTCATAAAGCAAATCAAATGCGAATATACGTACCCTCTCGGTGAACACTGCGTCCCGTTGTCCAAGCACCACCCCCATTCCCCAAAGCGCACTCCACCGGCCATCGAGGAGTGCAAGAAATAGAGCTGCTTGATAATCGGGGTGGAGACTGAGATAAGGGTGCTGCGCATGGATGATATATGATTAATATTGATATAAATAGCGTGTGAATAGAGTTAGTCTGGGGTGTTATGAGATGAAGACGTACAGGAGGACGAGCGCGGCGAAGGTGAGGAAGAAGATGAAGAATTGGAACATCTTCGCGGTTCTTAGTTGCTAACGCCGTTCGTTCGTTCAAGCCAAGTCAACAACCTCCGTAAATCCAGGAGATGAAATTCCTGGTCGTAAATTGACAAGTCGACAAGACAAGCTTAAGTGTTAGCCTTCGTAAGTATCAGATCGCTGAGGTCAGAAAGGACTAAGAAGAAGCGACGAAGGAGGAAGAGAAGGAAGAAAGGCTTTCAAGTGCGCGTCGTTTGTTTGGGTCCGGGCGGAGAAAGCCAAAGAAACCAAATTAATATTTGCATGCAGCATGATATATATGATATCAACTATCCCACGGTGGGAATGGTTAGATATGCACTGCCACAGAAGTGATCAGGTCGCATTTGGTCTTGTTTGGGCACGGCTGCGTTCACTCTATGTAACATAAGAACGCCGTCAATTTGCTTTGGTGATTTGTAGAGTGGCTCGGCGGTTTGTATTTCAACGAAGGTAAGGAAGAGATAGAGCGATAACTTACCTCTCGCAGTGTATATAGGCATCTGGTTTGTCAAGTGAAGGTAGGCCACCCACCTTCACAGGTAAGTTTAGAGGTTCTACTATAATCTACGATGCCTTCTACCGTAGATAGTCCAAGCACAACATTTTCGATGCTACGAGACGCTTACATTACGCAATACCCCTGCCCTGACTATGTTTCTGCCGGCGGAGACGGCGGAGCGGGCTTATCTCGCGAGCTTACTGGAACTTTGGGCCGAACTTTAATCTTGGTAGAACTGCTGAGGCCATTCCGATTGAACACGAGCGATGAGCTTGTTTCAACCCCGGTTTCTAGCACTTTCCCGTAGGGTAGAGAGTGGAGATGCGTCATTTTTTTACTTGTGAGGCGATTACGCGCTGATAGAGGACTACCCAACATGAGGACGACTGAAGGCGTTTCGGTTTCCTTTTGTTTTCAAGTCTTTTGTCGGCCAGTATGACCACAATTTTGTCATAAACGGTCGAAATAACAATCAGATCTCTTGTGGCCGGTAGATGATTCCGAGCCGATAATTGCACTTTGGCCAGAGGCACCTGACCCTCGGACGAATGAGAATAATCGGGCCGTATCGGCTATTGGGACCGGAACGCATTTGTCAGCGCATACATTTTAGCCAGAAATAGCAGGAACACGCTGCACGAGGCAACTCGGTCGGACGCGTTTTGACGCGTTTGGATACTTCAGCCATTTTTGTTTATTTTCACTTTTGGTTCCTTTTGTCTATCGGACTGTGACATCGATTTTGTATTTTACGGATAATAAAATGAGGGCTGAGTTGCGTGAGATCCGGCCAGTCGGAGCTTGAGAGTCTATTACCATTCTTGGCAGCGTGGTCAGCCGTGCATGTCGCGCGTACCCGCGTCAGGACGTCAGTCACGCTTCCCTCTTCCCGCTCACTCCGCTCGTCGTACTCAGCGCACTCAGCACATCCCCTATCGCACTCGACACTATCGCACAGCGCTAACCCGACTCTCTCGTCCATGGCGACACCCTCGTCGTCGGGCACATCGCCCTCTCCAGCGCTCTCATTCACTCTCCCCACTTCTGCTTCCGAAAACTCCACAGACGAGCCCAACGATCAGGACCAGCAGGAACGCGAGGAGCGTAGGAAGAAACTCATTGCACGTACAGAACTCGCAAAGGTGAGGACGCGTTCAGCGTGTAGCCCAGTAAATTTTCTCGGCGTGCATTATGTGAGACGGAGTGGGAACAGGCGGCGCGTGGCGCTATCGACGCGTCACAGCAGGCCCACGTCGGCGCAGAGTGCATATGACTGGCCAAGCTGATCCAGAAGTGCGTCTGGCCTAGCAGCGCAGGACGCGCACCGCGTCGCGCGCGCTCCTTGCTTGCGGCCGCGATAGGCTCCGGTATGGCGCCCACGCGGACGAGCGTTCCGCTCGTGGCAGACTTCTTCCGGCGTTTCCCCTCCCCAAATCAGTCATCGTGCCGTCTTTGCATCTCCTCTCTGCTCTCACTTGCCGTTTCGTGCGGCGAACGCGCTTTTCGTTCTCCATGCATCGCCCCATCAGTGGGTTGGACATGCCGCGTTCCCATCGGGTCGTTACCATCTGTTTCATTTCAGACGCGCTGACTCACCTTTTCCACAGATCACGCGTGCTCTTCGCACCACGCTCGCACTCGCGTCGTACAAGGCGAAGCACAACGTCGCAAATGTCCCGCTAAGCACCCTGGAGGCGCGGGTCGCCCAGCGAAGCCACTATCCTAACAATACACCGGCAGGCCAACCAAATCCGGTACTGCTGCCGGCTTCTTTTGGAAATGACAAGAAACGCAAGGCCAACGCTACTACGAACAACACAAACTTCTACAGTAGCCCTCTATCACAAGGAACTAGTACTTATAGTATGGGTGGTATCGGGCTTGGTGCAAACACCGCGTCGTCGAGCGTGAGTACGCCAACTCCGCATACAAGCTACACTTTCCCTCCTCCGACCTCGAGCGTGGCTTCTGGTCCCGTTTACCCCTCAAAGGGCTTATTCGCTTCTATTCTTGCCTTGCCACCTGCCAAACGCGCGAGGACGATTCACAATCCTGAGGCTCCTCCTGTTCCGCCACCTTCACCCCCGCCTCCGCCGCAAAACAAGCGCTCTCCCAAGAAAGGTACAAGGAAAGGGAAAGAACCAGCACCTAGTGCCAAACAAAGAGCCGCAGATAAGAAGGGTAAGGGCAAGGAAAGAGAGAAGAAGAGCGTGGCGGGAAGAGCGAGAGCCAATTCGATAAGTAGTGTCCATACGCACTCAAGCTTCAGCGCAGATACAGAAAACGTGAATGATACTGATATGAAGGCGGCGGAGACGTTAACGGATCTACTGTTCTCACGAACAGGCGGAACTGCCAGTCCGCGTTCGTCGTTCTCTGCACCTACAAGCGCCAGTAGAACGGCGCATGTCGGACCGACTGTAGGCGCGACGCCCCTTTCCCAAGCTTCATCCGGGTCTACCGTTGCCCCTAGTGCTGCTACCCAATACAGATCTCACGTGCGTACCCCGAGCAATACAAGTACCACTTCGGTCGGTACAAGTAATGCAGAGCGACCTTCGCCTATCGATGGAAGGATAGATACGCGTCGGTCTGCAACCCCGACTGCCACGCCTCGCATCGCGACGCGTACAGCTGCAGGAGGTGGGGCCGGAAACTTTAGTGCCCAGGCCACGCCTGTATTTGGCGCACCTGGGACATCAGCGGACAGCGAAGCGGCGGATCTGATGCTCCTGCTCGCGAATAGTCCGTCTCCTGCACGTCCTACTGCTCCACGTGACCAAGATATCTCCCGGAACGCGTATGCAGCGGGGCGTGTACTGTTTCCTTCGGGACCAAGTGGGAGTGGGCAAGTACCGGAATTAGGAGCCGGGCCCGGTCGCGGCGTGAAAAGAAGTCTAGGGGCAAGCAGCATTTCGAGTATCGACCTCGGCGAAAGGATAAGAGAGAATGCCAACAGAGCAGATTCCGATGCGGCTACGTCGCCTCCATCTTCTTCGCAAGGGGAGATTTCTCCGCCACAAGCTCCGATGGGTGTTGTTGGTGCTTCGGCACCGGAGCATGATGATAGGGCTGCTATTCCGTTCGGCTCGCGTCCTCCTCAGCTACTTCCATCTCCTCCATCATTGAGCCAATCAGGCCCTCAGACTCCTGTACCCGCGTTCCGCTTGACTGATTATATCAATGTGACTCCATCTCCAGCAGCGCCTGCGCCACCTGCGCCGGCTTCGCAGCAACCCTCTTCTTCATCCTCTTTGTTGTGCTCATCCGCATCAGGTGCGGGAGCAGGACCGCCAAGTCGATACAACTCGGCTGTCTCTGTATCCTCGCCTTTACGGAAAAGCTTTGACCGGGAAGGCCTGAGCCTCGGTTCGAGCTTGCCGGGTCGGAGATTGTTTGAGAACGAGCCCGGAGGAGTAGGTATCGACGTGAGTTCTGGAAGTGGCGGAAATGGCGGTACGGAGAGGAAGATGCATTTTGCTGAAAGCGGAGATAGAGCTGGATCGTTAGGGTCTGGAATTGATTTGGTGCAGACGTGAGGTGGTTTTGTATGGAGGATGCGAGTGTGATGCGCCGCTATTCATGCATGTTTACTCGTCTCTCCCATCATGGAGTAGACACGACCACAGCTTCGTCTTGACTGGTTTACGTTCCATTCATGATTCATGGTCTATGATGGTTCTCCGGACTCAAGCAAAGTAACAAGGTAGTTTTCAATCAATGTGTATTATCAGCACCAGCACCCGCTTCTCTCTTTTGCATATCGAGCAGAGCGTTACCCTCCCTTCTATCCCCGTTTTCTTCCTCTTCTTTGAATCTCATAAAATCTCGTTTATCTCTATATTTGATATATCTAACAACTATTTCTATCGTTTTCGTCCCCCTCTCTTTCCTCGTCCTTCGTCTTCCCTCTCGTTTTCTTCCTTTTACTTCTGAATCTCGTGTACTTTCATTCTCAATCTACAACCCGAATCTTATCGCTCTCCTCGGTGGATCTTTACCCAAATTTAAGAAGTCTTTCGTTTTATTCGCTTTTTTGATCTTACCCACCCTCGCCTCAACTTGTCTACGTCTGCGTTTTTTTTTTGGCTCGCACACGTTTCCCTAATGACATCTTGGATGGGGTTTTGAATCATCTTACTTGAAAGTTTCGTTTAGTTTGATGTCTGCTTGTCTATTTGGATTTTTGGAAAGAGAGGAATACATGCATACGTAAACGTAGTTGGGGTTCTTTTGTCCGTTTTCTCGTTTTCTCGTTTTCTCGTTGGCATCAAGTGCTCAGGTGTTCTTCTATCTAAAATTGTAAGTAAGTCGTCCGCGTCCCCCTCGATTTGTCGTCGGGTATCTCTGATTCTACAGCAGATTTGCAAGTTAAACAGCGTGGAAACCCATGTTGATTCATGAAGTGAAGTGAAGTGTTTTATTCTGGGAGCTTTCTGACTTCGACAATCTTCCGCCGACCTTTCATTTCGTACTGTACCCATCTACCCGAACTCTTTGCATTCTTGGATTAGGACAGTTTTCAGCGATATGGAATTGTGAAACTTGGTCAAGAACTTCTCACTTTGCTGCCATTGCCTCCGGCCTCTATGTATCCCATGAATAACGTAGTGCATCCGAGATCGTTTCCTTTGAGGACGTCAAAGGGGTCTGTCGAGGGGGGGGGGGGGAGGAGGGGCGCTTCAGGAGGAACTTGTCTCCCTCGCCTCTTTCTCCTCTTCCTCCTCCCACTACGGCCGATTCAAGAAGTACATCGACTCATACGAAAGTTCTCGCAACCCGGGCATGGATCGATGATAAACTCGGCACGGCGCTGAGGTGCTCTGTCTCTGGGCCTCCAGAAATGCAAATGTCGCTCTGCTTATGGACCTCATGACTGGGCCGGTTGCGGGTGACAGTATTACTCTGGATGAAACAGTGGAGATACTCGCGAACTACGGTTCTTGGAGGTATGGTCCTTGTTGGATGGCTTTAAGCCACCTGGGATCACCACCTGAGTGCCGACATCTATGTCTATCCATGGTCCACCCATCTCTTTTAGTATATCAAATACTTGCTATCACGCACAACATCATTGGCGTCTGGTCCGGCGTCTCAGATAAATCGATGCCTCCTTTTACTCCACAGACGGAGAGGGAGACAAGAGCCAGAATTTCCCGATCTTCAAAGAAACTCCTGTTAACGCCGGCTTATATGTGGAAAGCCAATAGACTCCAGAGAATTTGAGAGTCGTGGACTTCCACAATACGTGCAGCTCATTGGGGGGGGGGGGAGGGGGGGATAGGACGGAACGCTCCAGTTCACAAGGAAACACTTCGACAACACCGGCTTATGTGTGGAGAGCCAATAGATTCCAGAGAACCTGGGAGTCGTAGACTTCCACATATGCAGCTCACGGACGCACGAAAACAAAGCCACTTGGCTAGCCATGGTCTGAACTGTCTGAGAAGGCAAGATCATTCGAGGCTATATCGGCGTCCAAGCACCCATCGCCTACCCGGCCAGGTATCAGGCGATTGCCATATATGCACGAAATCTTTCGCAATCCAGATATCGTTCAGTATCACTTGCAACCCATGGATAGTAACGTCTGTAAGAGGGGAGAAGCGAATGGTGTTGGAAGTCGCGGTTCAAAGGATGAGTAATTGCGGAGACCCGCAAGAGAAGTATTTATACCCTTTGGCGCACAAAGTATTATATAATAGCCACCATCTAAACGGACGCTTATTCAAAGGAGTCTAGTACTGAATCTGGGAATATAAGAACGCAGACCGCTTCGGTGCTTTGGTATCGATCGATCACAGGATCGTGGCTTGCTTTTGCCTCAGGCCCCCACGCAGAGAGTTTTTCCGGTACAATGAGCTTCTTTGATTCGTCCCCAACAGAAACACGCTCTTTCTCTGAGTGTTCCACTAATGATAGTTCGTTCTACGTACGGGATTACTCAAGGTTGTATGGCACATGTTCCAAATATCACTATCTAAACAGGGGGAACAGCCGTGATGGAATCTATACGTGAACTTTCTGATTCTGTTTGCGCCATAGGCCGACGCGCGAAATATTTGATTCTCTGGCTTCCTTCATTCTCCTAAGTCCCTCAGCCATGGCGGTTGAAAATGGTGATTCTTCGACACTGTCAATGCAAACCATTCTGCCAGACTCCAGACAAGACTTCAGGTGACCAATCCTTTCCCGATCGAGCGGCGCATAATACTCGACACGTCGCGGAGCGGCATGGACGGTGACTTTATTCAGTGTATTCAAGCTTCTACGCCTCGATTCGATCATGAGGTTTAGCGCGTCGACGAATGGTAGTTCGAAACTTTGATAGAGGGACGAGCACGAGATATGGAGAGAACGCAGACGTGGACAGAGCGCGGATACGTCCACTTTGAATACAGCCGGAGGGCACTCTGTATCACTCGGTATCTCGAATGCATGAATAAAAAATGCACTCAGAGGACAACTCAAAAGTGCCAGTTGCGTAATCGTCGGCAGGTGATGCAACACCTTAACCAACATAACATCCCGGATGTACGTTCCGTGAATCGTAAATGAGGTCAAAGCTGGCTCGGAACGCTGCACGAAGCGCAGAAGCTTATTCCCCCCAGCTCCCAAACTTCCACCGACGTAATAAAGTTCCTTTAAAGCGGGTAGACAGAGTCCATCGATGACAAACTCGGAACACAAGCCGTACCTCAGGTCCAGCTTCTTGAGACCGCGGTGTAATAGAACGCTCCCTTCTCCCGGCTCCAGTGATGGACTATCCACGTGAGGGCCAGTGCGGAAGTCCAAACTTTGTAGGTTTGGAGAATTCTTTAGTATATCCTGACAAATACGCCAAGAAACGATGTTCATGTACTTGAGAGGAATGTTCACGACGCATTTCGACAGTCTGTACTTCGGCGTTTCGCCGAACTCGAGGGCGATACCATTTCGGACTACCAATGCTTCAAGCTGCCGAGACTTCTCGAGGTCGAGTTTCGGATAAACAGGTGCTCCTCCAGCCGTGCAGATGGATATATCCACGACAAAAGTCCTAAGCAGTGGCATGTCGTTCATCTGCAGGCCCCCAAAACCATGCGAAGGATTCAGGCCTTGCCACAGAAAGTTAACGTCTTTCCATCGGTGCTGTTGCGTCAAAATAATTGATATAATGTGGTACCCCGCTTTGATCGTCTCCTTGTTTGAGAGTCGGCACTCTAGACGGAAGTTGAGAGGACATCGACCGCTTCTCTCGAGGAACACGTCAAAGACTCTGATAAGATTCCAGAACTGCTTCGCAGTACTCTCGTTGACGACAAGGGAGAGGTACGACCAAAGCTCCCCAGTCGAAAGAGATATTCCGCGCCAACGCCGACTGACATGGGAGAGACGGACAGGTAATGCGATCGACTGCCGAGGAGACACGAATAACTCTATATCAAAGAATTGTCGAGGAAGAGTCCGGAGGAGAATTTCACGAAGAATTTCATCAGGTAGGTTATCCACATACGAAGCGGATATATACATCTCGAGGGAACGGGAATGTATGCGTGTTGTGCTAGTCGGCGGTCGAAGGTAGCTATTCATATGTGAAAAGAAAGCGATAGAAAGGACGAGGTGAAGGATGAAAGGTTTATGACCTTAACTGTGCGTGGCTTGAACTGGGACACAAAAGCTTATGTAATTACCAAAGGCTGACGGACGCTTGGATCGGCGACTCATAAGAAAACCTTGTCCTCGTCCAAGCAAGGTATTCATTCTGGGTCTCTGACTCTTCCTGCTCGGGCTACATTCTGCACAAGGAACTGTGATTACAGGTTCAAAGCGATATGCTGAGTGACCTGAGTTACAATACAACCATGGTTCATGATGCCTGCGAAACCTGGCCATTGTCGAATGCGCTGAAGTGAGCATCTAGTGCCTTTCGCAGCAGACCACTCGTTCAAAGAGACACTAATCAAGGAAATCGTAAAAAGTTACGTGGTGGATGGTAGAATAGAAGTTGCAAACCGAAGCACGAAAAATGTGGCGACGTGATTCATAAACAATTGGATTTACCTAATCCAGGGACACCGCTTGATCTCCGATTGAATATGTGCTTTGAACCTAGTACCAGTCTGAATTTCATTTACAAATTTATAAAAGGAATTGAAAATCGTACAACGAGGCAAGACTTCAGGCTGTATTATTATCCGGCCAATAAATTAACGCAAGAAACAAGTGCTCGAGCAACAAGAATATTTCAATGCTTCTAACGAATGGACTTCAAATGTTGTAGCTTCAGATAGTACCTTCGTCGGAAAGTGCTTGGTCAAGCTGGCGCTCCTGTTTGTAAGCATCGTTGCTCTTGCCCTGGTGGCGAGTACCCTTGACTTGGCCGATGTTGCCAGCGTCTGCACGAAGATCATCGACTTCACCTGGGAGGCATCACTAGATTGAGCAATCTATGCTTCGAGCTGGGACTAAGGTTAGACTTACGCTTCGAGACACGACCGGAGACTTCGCTCTCCTCTGCCTTACGATTTTCGAAAGTGGCGTTTCGGGTGGTAGGGTCGGAGACGGCGCCATAGGCACGCTGTTCAGGAGCGAAAGAGTCGTTCGGCGAGTATTCAGTGTCACGTTCCATGTTTGATAAAACGGGAGTTTGTGTAAAGATTGTGTGCGCGATTGGGGATGGACGAAGGAAGTGGGACCTTTCTTTACGAGTGGCACAAGCACCGACGGATTTATGTATGTTTCTTCCGTCCCGCCGATCCTAGATATGTTGCATCATACCCGTCATCAACGATCGTGTAGGCTTCGCTTTGCATCATCGACGTCGTCACTATAAACTGCTTGACATGTCAATATTCCTAATTAGGTACAATTCCTTGATGTTATTCATATGGAGTCCTGCTGTCGACATACAGTAGTTCCGCTCGCGCCACCGTCGTGTTTGTTTGGCAAGTAGAAGATCGGGCTTCGGTCTGGATGACTTCCGAATCGTGAGCACCACTTACTCGACATGATAATGCTAATGAGACGAGATATGAAATTTGATTTCGTAATTTCAACAAGTAAAAGTACATACAGGGTGCGCGTTCGTGATCTAGAAGGCTTGTTACAACGAAGAAACCGAAATACGGTTTTGATTTTACTGAGAAAGTGCGGTACATAAAAAAAGGATAGAAAGCAGACGATGAAGTTGTCGTCAAACATTGATTTGCAATTGTCGAGGCTTCGGCGGCTTTTCTCCTAGCAATTTGTAGGTCGTGGCGATGTGGAAATCGCACTGCTGACACTCTATGAGGAGACCCATATCCAAGTATTCGCGTTGGACTTCTTCGAGACGCACCAAGGCATCTCTTTGCACCTGGCTATCCGGACTCTTCAGATCCAACTCTGCGAGGTATCGTGAACAGTTGGCTTTGCCGCGACGACAGGCCGCTTCATCGTAAAGTCGACGCGCTCTTTGAAAACACTCCCGTGCTGCGTTTTCTTGCTCCATGCGAATTCGCAGGATCCCAATCTTCATCCGGCATTCGGCCTCGAAGGCCTTCCAATGATTCGAATCGAGTGTGAAGCAATCTAAGGCCTTCGAGTATCGGGCTTCTGCTATCGCGAACGCACTTTCATACATCGACAAGTCACCGAGCGCGACGAAGCTGGTGCCTATGCCCCATTTGTTACCGAGTTCCTCCCAGATGGCAAGTCCATCACGAATATGCTTCGCCGCCTCTTGAGGCAACTGCAAGCCCAGACAAGCGAGACCATGAAAAACGCGCGCATGTGCTTCGCGATCTGGTTTTTTCGTCTTGTGATAAATGTTCGCCGCTAGTTCGAATGCATCCCTCGCATTTTCGTGCTTTGAGCAAATAAAATCCAGCTCGCCGAGGGAAACCGTCACATCCATGCAGTTCGGCGACTCCTCGAGTGACAGCGCCTTGTACATACGGGAAGATTCTTCTAATAGCATACGAGCCTCTTTGTAGTTGCAGAGAGTGACAAATTGCATGTAGCCGAGATATTGCAGGCACTGTGCCTCCAGCACGCGGTCGTTGCGCTTCGCGCGCAGCATTCCTAATGCCTTCTCGCCATGCTTAACAGCCAGACTCGTCTCGTTCATGGTATGAAGGATTCTTGAAAGGTAATGCAGTGAAGTTGCCTATACATGGTGGTGAGTTCACTACCAGGACCATTAAGTAATAACGGACCTGTCCTTTGAAGCATTCCGCTTCAGAATGAAGTTGAAGCGCCTTCTCGCAGTAAGCCTTGGCTTCCTCGAATTGACGAGCAGAATAGTTGAATGCGCCTAATTGATAGAGACAATTTCCTTGGCCGACCTTATCGTTCGCTCTTTGGTATAGTTCTGAAGCCTTGCGGAATTCTTCCTCGCATGTTGCGGCTTCCTTGTGAAGCTTAGGGTACAGACGTTTGGCCAGAGCGATCGTGTATATGCAGTCTGCTTTAAGTTTGTCATTCTCCATCAACTCGGAAAGCTGAAGTGCTCTTTGAAGTTGGGTAAGGCGAGGCACGACCAGAGCTGTCTGCAGAAAGAATTGAGCCAGACTGATCGAAGCAGAAACAGCTGCGGAAGGATCAAGAGCATCATCAAAGGCTCGATCAATCAGGCATTCGATGTTTCCCAGCTCCGAGAAGACTCGCTTGAAGCTTTCCGTGTCTCTTTGGTCAGATCTCACGATGGAAAGAAATCCCCAGAAGTGTTTCTCCAAAGGCTTGATGAACTGAGACTGCAACTTGTACTTCTCGCTACCCGTAATGTACGTCCGTATCGGTGCTAGCACTTTCAGTCGTCCCGATTCCTTGTAAGCGAGTGCGGTCTTGATGAGCGTAAGGCGACCATTTTGTCGATGTTTTAGATGCGGAACAACCCTGTCGAGATCCTCCTCTCGCAATCCGTCAGGAAGCAGCGCGAGAACGCTTAGCATGATCCCGGCATCAGGGTCGCCTTTCATGCGTGGGCTGTCTAGTGAAAGTTGGATGGAGACTTCCAAACTATGGGTAGGGTCCTCGCCGCTACTGAGTAATGAGGTGCTGGATGCCACGCTTCTCCACCTCTCGAGTACAGTTTTGACGTCTCCACCCTCCACGGAGGTGAGCTCAGCCATGAGCCGGATAGCGAGAGGCAAGTGTCCACAAAGAGTAACCAACTCGTCCAATTCGACCGGAGCCTCCATATTACATGCAGGATCCGAGTTGGCGGCATCTGATATCTTAAGAAACATCTCCTTTGCAGATGCAGGATCCAAGGTCCGGATAGGTGGCAGGAAAGGTCTGTCCCATGCTATCCCACTAGGACGTTCAGCGCCTCGTAGAGTAACAACGAGCGTCAAATTCAAATTCTCCGCCGTTGTCAAGCGGAGTAGCAACCTTTCGACATTGATGCGGTCCAGCTCCCAGGGACTTTCGAAGTTATCGAGAACAACGATGATTGGACGACTAGAAACCTGATCAGAGGTTTGATCTGACCGTCCTCCCACCTCTGCCAAAAGCATCAAGATTCCGTCCTCCCTTGGACCGGATACGCCAATGTTTCTTCCTTTCTGTTCGTTCAGTCCCAAGTGGAGTTCGATCGCAGAGATGAGTCCATCCACTGACGTTGCCGAATCGCACGGAACAAAGAACCGGTTGCCTTCGTAGCGTTTCTTGACATCTTTGTGATGAAGTAGCTTGTGTGTCAACGATGTCTTGCCTGCGGAAACAATTTAGTTGGCCGCCTTTAAACGTGCGGAAAAAAAGCTGCCTTACCTACACCTCCTGGTCCAAGAATAGCAATTCGGGCGGCCTTCGGAGATAAAGTGGCTCTGACGAGTTGCTTCAACTCGTCTTCTCGACCGAAGAAAATCTCCGGAGGGGAAGGCAAAGCTCTCGGACGGGATCCATGCTTGTCAGAAGTTCTCAGTGCGCCTGAAGCCGCCAGTCTACGATCATATCCTGATCAAAAACCAACTAGAAGCCTGCAGCAATCAGATAATACCTTTCAGAGAATTTGAAATCTCTTTGCACTCGCTAGACCCGATCATGATTAAAAGAAGAGTCAGTCGCAATTCAATGAGTGCAACAAAGAGCCGGGGAGAAATCAGAGGGAGGGGAAGAGAGGAAGAACCCACGTGGCCGTTGAATTCCACAACTTCACTGGTAACTGCTGTTCGCTCCAGAATCTGTGCCATTCTTTGTTCAAATCCAGCAAGCCAAGTACGTATATCAATGAATGACTCCACCTAAAGGAGAAAAGTTAGGATTTGAGAGTGTTTCCCGTATGATTGACATACAGCGAACAACTCTAAAGCATCCTCCAATTCAGCGTCACATCTTTTAATAATTTCCCTATCTTTGTCCATTTGTAGGACTCTGCGTAAATAATGGCCCTTGCGATTTGAAAGCTGTTCCATTTCCTGCTGGACATTCATAAACGTCCTTTAAATAAATTCATCAGATTTGTTCTAAAAAGGAGAAGAAGATCACGGACTTCCCAAGCCTAACAGCTTCATCTGCCAACTCGCCCGAAATGACGCCATCTACCTTCACCAGCTTCCTCTCCAAAGCTTGGCAAAGCTGCGATACTCTTTTGATGATACGAGAACATTCTTGACGATTTAACGAGGTACCCTTGGACCTTCATCAGAAGAAGGAATAGAGAGAAATAATAGGGAGTTACTTACTTCATAGTATTCCATGATAAGCAGGATGATACTGGCAGCACCTTTCAGGTATGGGATATTTGAGGCCTCTCCTAAACGTAAAGCGACACGAGAAGCGAGTAATAGCGTTGCTCCTCCTGATTCAAACAGATCCCCGCCATGCTTATCGAAGAAACAAGAAAATGCTCTTTCATGTTTCTGATTCTCCGGAGACGAGGTAACGATAGGGGAAGATTGGGAAAGACGCGCATTTTCTGGTGTGATCGGACTGAAGTGCGTTGACGTCGCTGAAATAGGACTAGTAACGAACGGCTCGGTATCACTGAACATTGGCTCATATTCTTCCACACATGTCTTTCCAGTGCTAGATCTTCTCGTAAAGCTCTTCCTGTCAACTTCAGGGGGTTTCACTAAAGAGCCTCATAGCAAAACATCAATTTGGCAAACCTGCATCGCGACCTGTGAAGAAAGGAATTAATCTTTGCTGAAAGCCGGATTTCAGCCATTGTTTCTTTCCCGTCGTTTCGGTAGGAGACTCGACGAGGGTCTTTTGCGTGTCCTTTCGCTGTGCTTGACCATCGCGGTTAGACATGAGGCAAGAGAATACGCCGAGCGATAGGCGTACTGATGCAGCACGAAGGTACTGGGAGGGAGTTTACTGAGACGGGGTAAACCTAGCGAGTAGATGTACGTCAGGCATAAGTAGAAGGGTCCTTTAATAAAATGACCAGACGCCCGAGATAACATATAAGCTTAGCTCGGGAAGTACCCGCGAAGTCGCACATTGATGTTCGCTCTAAAGCCCTATATGTGCGAAAACTCCGTCGCTGATTCGGTCGCAATACTCTCGACCGTCAGGCCTGTGTTATATTTACTGAGTTTGATGAACCTCCACACTGAGAGGATTCTCGCTCCCCCGTTTCAGACACAATAGAAATGCTTGCACGATGTGCTTCTACGGAATGCCTGGCTAGATATAGCCAAACTTTGCCTGCCACCGTTGCCACGTCCAAGCTCCATTAGTTTGATGATCACAAAGAAGAACATTTAGGGTAAGAACAGTACGAGAATCTTGTAAGTAAATGAAAGGAACTTCTCCGTTTCACGAGAACGGAGCAATGCATAAACCGGTCCACCTTCATCGACGGTAGGAAAGACGGTCTTACGGAATATCGACATAGCGGTAGAGACTACATGTAAGTTTAAATGATTATTATATTATATACTCAGTCTGGTATTTGGGTCCCACGATGCGACGCGTCATGTTTTGTGAGCCCAGTCACACAACGCGTCCCGCCAGTCTTTCCCGTTGATTGCACTCTTGACCATCCCTATACTGACTCATCTCACGAACGCAAAAATGTCCTCCAACAATGCATCCTCATCGAAAGACTCGTCGGATAATTTGAAAATCGGCGAAGAGACCACCGAGAAGCGACCACAGCAAGTGAACGTCCTGGAGGAAGACGATGAGTTTGAGGAGTTCGAGGTGCAGGGTAAGCATGTCCTCTTCTGCTGATAACGTTATCGATTCTTACTGGGTGATAAACTCTACGATCTTTCGACAATATCAATCGCTGGCTTACATTGGCTTTTAAATTTCCTTTTCTCCCATGGATAGACTGGGACGACGCGCAGACAGACCTGGCACATCTAGGAGGTACTGCGCCGGGTGCCGCGAAGTCAGGTGGCGATAAACTTTGGGAAGACAACTGGGATGATGACGATGTGGAGGACGAATTTAGCGTTCAGCTGCGGTGAGTACGGATGCTTCTCTAATCTACTATTCGCGCCGCAACGCGCCATATGTTCCCCTTGCCCCCTTCCTTCGTGGCTCCTCGCGTCCCTTTCTCTCTCTACTGTTCCTATCTTGCGGATTCATATCATATTACGTTATACCGGCGGCATTGATGCATCAGAGCTGCTGGAGTTTGGAATGCCATAAGGGGCCCGCTCTTTGCTAGAGGCCGGACTTTCTCATACTTCCCGAATATTTCGAGAAGGACGTGCTCCGTGATCGGTTTTCCTACTCTTGAAGAAACGGTCACTAATAGTACCTTGTCTAGGGGCGAGCTCGTGAAGACCGGCCAAGGAACGGCAGGTGTTCCACCAGCCGCGGCAGACGCCATGCAACACTAGGTTCCTTGTGTTTTTGTGAAGCATTAAGCACTCGGTGTCAGAGGTCATCAAAGACAAACCTGTAGATCTGTCCTCGTCTAGAAAACGAAGGCTTGGCATACATCTTTTACCCCGTTCTGGATATCTCGGATGCTAGCAGTTCACACGGATCCTGGACTCCTGTATCATCAATTGAGTGCGGCATTTATATCTGTGTCATTTCAAGATAAGAATCAAGTGGCAAGTTCCGAGAACGCAACGTACAGAATGCATTCCTGGAAATTTCAACTGAACTACTTGACCGTTTCTGAGTTGAAGCAAAAAATAAAAACGAATAATTGAGCAAACGTGCGTCGGTGACCAGGAGAACACTGATCTTCTGTTATTTCCTGATTTGGGACGGGCTATTTTTATATATTGATGGCTTTCTCTGGATCAGCTTCGGCGTCACCCTGGCCCTATCGAAGCACATGTCAGTTTTGGATCCCTGACAATATATATAAGCCATCCTTGCCTATCGCAAAATCGAGCTCCTTTCCTTGCTTCCGTCTCTATCTAACCCGGCTTATCGCTTTCACCGTGCGTTTGAAAAGCGATGTCCAACGTCGTCAAAAAGCCCGGCCTGTCGCAGGTCTCGCTGATCTTCGCGTGAGTCTTCATCTCTACGGATTTGTGCGGAGCTAATGAAAAGGCTGAAAGTTGCGGAACAGCTTTGTTTTCTGATGGTAAGGAAGTATATTCAAGATAAACCCTTTAAGCTTGACTTACCATATCATCATCGTGTTTGAAGGTTACGCAAACAATATCATTGGTTCAGGTAAGTAGGATCAAATCGGCTTTCAGGTCAGAACATCAACTCACCGGTCACCCCATAGTCAATACCCGTAAGCCACTTGCGCCCTCGAATTTGCTATGGGATATGAAATAATCGTTCCTTTTTAGTCTTGAATAGGATTTATGGAACAGATGCCGTCTCCGCACACAATTACTCGAAAACGATCAGCTCCCTGGCGTTTGCTGGTACCGTTGTTGGCATGCTCACGTTTGGTTATTTATCCGACAAGCTCGGGCGCAAGTTTGGTATGGTGAGTTCACAATTATCATTCTTTTCTATGTCTTCCACTTGATATATAATCTATTTTACAGATGACAGCCACCGTGATAGTCTTCGTGTTCTCCGGGTTGTCCGCCGCTTCGTCAGGTGCCAACCATAGCTTACGTGGGCTGCTGGCGATGCTCAGTGCGATGAGGTATGCTTGATTGCTGTCATTTTGTACTTTTCCTCTGAGGCTTGTGTTTAGATTTCTTCTTGGAATTGGAATTGGCGCAGAGTATCCATGTGGTTCCGTCGCTGCCTCTGAACAAACTGAGGAAGAAGGTATTGCAAAGAATGCTCAACATCGGTGGTTCGCTCTCGCAACCAGTGAGATCTATTACAGTCTTTGAAGTGAATTGAATATTAATAACAACCTAGACTCTATGATCGACTTTGGCTTTGTCGTTTCTTCCTTCGTACCTCTCGTCCTCTTCTGGATGTGAGTGATGATGATGTCTTTGGTTGTCTTGATCTAACATAGGTTTCCTTAGCTTCGGCGAGAACCATCTGCGAGCTGTATGGAGAATCTCCCTTGGTCTTGGTATGATCCCCGCTGCACTTGTCTTTATTTGGCGATTGCGTATGGAGGAGCCTACTCGATATAAGAAGGATTCTATGAAACGGGCTCGAATTCCCTATTGGTTGATCGTGAAACGCTACTGGGTAGGCCTTACGGCGATCTGTCTCACTTGGTTCCTTTACGATTTCATCGTTTATCCGGTATTATATTTAACTTATATTCTCTTCCCCTGACTGATAATCTCTACGTGATAAGTTTGGCATCTATAGTTCGACCGTTGTCAACAAGTTTGTATCATTATTTTCTTATCATCGCAGGGAATTTCTAACGTATTCGTTTAGTATCACAGGAGGATCTGGCTCTCTTACTGTCGTTTTTGGATGGAACGTTGTGATCAACTTGTTCTACATGCCAGGTACCATTGGTGGTGCATTCATCGTCGACTACCTCGGTCCAAAGTACACTATGATCCTTGGGCTCATTTCTCAAGCCATCATCGGATTCATCATGAGCGGGCTTTATGTCACCTTGACGGAGCATGTTGCGGCCTTCGCCGTCGTGTACGGGATCTTCCTCGCCCTCGGAGAAGTCGGTGAGTCAAAGAGACCGAGTCTACCGGGTTTCGTAATTCCCCATCTTTGTCTCTTCAGGGCCCGGAAACTGCTTAGGAATGCTGGCAGCTAAGAGCGGACCTACTGCGGTTCGTGGCCAGTATTACGGCATCGCCGCTGCTGTTGGAAAAGTTGGAGCTTTCGTAGGCACCTGGGCGTTCCCTCCAATGATTAAAGGTTTGTTTCACTCTTCTATTAATAAGCGCTCTCGACCACTAACAGTTGATTTCGTTTAGCTTTTGGCGGACCAGACTCCACCCGCGGGAACACTGGTCCATTCTGGGTTGGCTCTGGACTGGCCATATTCTCTGCACTCATAACGTTCGTCTTCATCCGACCGTTGTCTGCAGACGGGATGGCCAAAGAAGACAGAGAGTTCCGTGCCTACCTTGAAGCGCATGGCTGGGATACCTCTCAGATGGGTGATGGGAGCGAGTTGGTCTCCAGTGCTTCTGATTATGATGACCAGGATAGTGTCGAGAAAGAGAAGCAGTCTGCATAATGTTACGAATCCCGGGACCTTCCTATGTTTCATGTTCTTCTGCGATGTTATCTAATGACTTTTTGCTTTGAAATATTCGCTTTGTGCTGAGATGGATCAGACCCAGATTTCTCTGCTGTATTTAGCTATAGATGTCGATAACGATATTTACGGTTTCAATTAACCAGAAGTCTTATGCAAGTGAAACTTAAAAAATAGATCATTACTGAGCTGGGCATAATCAATAGAAGAGTTCCTGACTCGAAGTATAGGGAGGCATATAAGGTAGCGAAGGGCAGATATCTGTAAGGCTCAACAAATCATCGAATGATATTCCTTTAAACATGAGCTATTCAGATGCATATTCTGTACCACGGCAACGATGGAAACTCACCCCCTGACAATCCTCCAAGAATTTATTGAATTTCCTGAGTAAATCAACGGCGGATTTTCCACGTTTCGCTTTAAAGACTTCGCCACCACAATCATACGCTACTAGAGTCTTCCCTCTCAGTCGTACCTCGTCACTTTTGAGGAACATATGCAACCATTTCATATCCTCTTCCTCCGATGCGAGATCGGATTCAGACTTCCGCGCTACCTTGGAAGGCTTGGATGGACCGGAGGAGGATTCTTCCAGCGGTCGTTTATGACCCGCAGATAAATAAGTGTTCTCTTTGTTGGAGCTGCTTTGGGCAAGGATTATGCGGAGGAAGTCGGCCTCGGTGATCAATGTCGCGCCGTGCTCGGTGAATTTCTTCATATTCTGAGTGGTACCTTTCCCGCCCATGACGACATATTGAGTACGGGCGATTATTGCGAGCGTTACTTCTCTGAGATGCCGCTCTTATTAGGCATGTACTTTTCCTACTTGGTTGCTGCGATGGGGCTGGCTTACCCTCCGTTTGCCCTGCACAGCTCTTCGGCTGCCTCCGTTGTCATCGTGAGCCAAGTGCCTCGGAACGCGAACGTCGTGCCTGCTAGAATGCTGCTTCGCGGAAGACGCGAGATGCTCTTTGTCGAAGAGACAGACGCACTGCTGGGTATATGCATGGTCGATGCAGTACGCATTCTCTGCGCAGTTATCGACTGTGAGTGTGATGCAGACATGGCCGGAGGAGAATCTTTATCACTTGTAACGTCAATGACGCCGGTGTTTCTGTGGGCCATCTCTCCTGTGTCAGTAAGCAGTAGCAGAAGTCGAGCAACTGGAACGCATGATCATTCACAGCAACCTTCTACGAGTCATGTGATAGACGCGTCGCGACGCGTCACAATAATATTCACGCGCGTCAGCTTCCTTTTCACTCGGGATGAACCGTCATCACGATCCAAGTTGTCTCAAGCACATCAAAACACTTGCATTACATCTGAAGCATAACAGGTAGTACGACCATCTGACCCTCCTCTGCCCCACAACATCTATAGATCTTCTACTCGACTTCACATTGCTCTGACCGACCGCGTAGACAGGATCGTGTAAGTTAATTCACTGTACTGTACCAGCAGGTAAGGGTCTATACTATGGCATATTGTGCACTATGCTCACCTCAAGGACAATGACAATTTGGTCCTGCGCTGAAAGTAACCCCAGGAGCGCATACGACGTCGCACTGAATTGGTACTGTGCCATCAGTAGGCATCGCGGCGGGGGTGGCCACAGCTAGGCTCAAGCTGGCAAAGAACGCAGCGGCGAAGGCAGTAAAAGTGGCGAATTTCATTCTGTAGGATGTGCTGGATGACTTAGCGTATTTCGCTTGACTGAGAGACCTTCAGATGCTCCCAGTTTTATACCTTTCGCCACATTGCGTCTCTGGCGAAAACAGGTACTCCGCTAGGCTTGTCAGAAATCTCTCCATTTCACCGCCGGGCGGACGGAAAACAAATCATGAAACATGTTCGACCGAATGCACTCGCTAGTCATCGGAGACCCTCGACAAACCAGGCACCGGATCCCGTTAATCACACCGGGACACTCCTTTTTGAGACCGAGAAGAGGAGGGGAATGATTGGAGAAGGTTGCTTCCTCTTGTGTTGTCCTCCTTGCCGAGCATTCCCATCAATACCATCAAAATGTTCCCGAAATATGTCGAATCGCCGAATAGACCGTCCAACACGGACTCTTCCACACAGGTCGACCTGGCCGTACTTGTGAAAGTAGACTAATACGCAAAAGCGCAGGGTAATGAAGTAAGACGGCACGTTCGACGGAATGCATTTCGATATGTTGCTGACTTGACTCATAAGCCCCACTGAATTTGCTTCCTCAGTAATATCGTTGGGTACAATCAGACCTAACGGGCATCGTGTCTTTTATTTATCCGACCTGAAATTACTGCTTACTTTCCGTATTAGAAGAGCACAACGAATATCCTCGTATTCATCCGCGCAGGTCTGTGGCTTGAGTACCTTGCATGTTTTCTGCAGAGATGAAGACCTAGACATTCTCTCCTCTGCCGTGTCTACGGATTGAGAGCTTCCTTAGAGCTTCTCCCACAGTTTACCGATCCGAGTCACCCTCTTTCATAAAGCAAGAGAAGAAATAATATGTTTGACTGAATTCGGCATGGATGATGAACGGTGCGACTTAGCAGCTTCCATGTTCTCTGTTGTCTACTTGCTTGCTCACTTCATCAAAGAGAGAAGTGTTTCCCGTGACATCGTTCGTTATTGCGCTCAATCATTTCAGGACGGAATTTAAGTGGATACAAGTACTAAACACGCTTCACTATAAGAGAACACCGATCAGACTCGCCGGCTGTTACAAGCGATTTGGATAAACCATGTCAATCATCATCGAAGTTCATCAGATTCAAAAAACGAAAAGCGGCAGGAGACCAGCTCGAAGTGGCCTTATACAGTAGATCTTGCGATATCTCTTCGCAACATGATTTTCCGTCTAGTGTAAGTGTTGCTTTTACACTCTGGAGGATGCTAGAATTTGAAAAGAAACGAGAGAAACAGAAAAAATGGCTCGACTCCTATTTGTCCGATTATGTAACGAGAAACACATGATCACCATCCATGACTGTTTGCAATTTCCTCGTCTTCGTCTTCCAATATTATTGTCTATCAAACACGTTCGTCGACGTGAAAAATGGCAGCGACAGCCTCTTCATCGATGTTGAACGCCCCTAATCCTGCGCCTTACACGTTCTCTGCACCGTCGTCTCCTCAAATCAACACACGTCTGAGACCACCAGGAACTCCAGGTGCACCAGCACCGACTTTTAAGCCACCAGCGCACAAACATGCACACCATCTTCATTCGATTCCGCCACGTGAGAAGTCGACTCGTACTCTAATACTCGACTATCTTCTGTGGGTTCATGCGCGGACCCGCCTGCAGCAAGCACGCGCAGAACTTGGTATGACTGTCAACGGAGACGCCTTATTGGACATCGGAGAAAGTCCAATGAGTGTGGGTATTGGAATGGATATCGATAAGGAACCTGCTGTTCTATCGTCAATTGATCAAGACGGAATGAGCGACGGAGAGGATGTTCTCAACATTAAATTTGGAGCGACGAACCAAGAGCGGAATGAGCGTTCCCCCGCGGAGGATCAGCATGGAGCAGCGCAGAATTTGCAACTTGCCCATGCGTTGCGACTCCGCGCAGACGGGGTGGAAAAAGTCCTGATTGCTATGTTGGACCAGCCTCCCGAGGTTCAACCTCCGTACTCGGACGAAGATGCGCCCCGTACTCCTCCTGCAATACACGGCGTCGGCGAGCATTTCTTCCCGAATGGGGTGCGCTTTCGATTGGCTCTTAGCACTCTTGTCAACGACCTTTTCGCTCGCGATACGCCTACTCCACTAGCTCCACGTACTTCAAACACTCCTGCATTTCAAGCACGTACTTCTCAGACGCCATTGGGCACGCCACTCGTTGGTCCAGTCTCAAATGCGAGCAGACCTGCTCCAGGTTCGATAATCTTGCCTTCGCCTGCCCTCAAGGCTCGAAGAGATGATGATATCCTCGATAACGGACTGCCTACATGTCTCCTGCCTCTCGCTTTGATTTCAAGCTTCTCTATAACATCTGACCGTCCGGTAGCAGGTGCAACATCCTTGCCGAGTTTCTCGTCATTTACGCGCTCGAATACAAGCCCTACCTCCGACAGACTTCCTCCGATTATCTCTGCGGAGGGTTCTTCCGGGCCTCAGGTACGTTTATCCTTACAAAGTGCCTTGAGACCAGTTGGGATATCCGTGCACATGAATGCCGCCCTTATTCCGAAGGCCAGCATGTGTATTCCGACTTGAGAAGCATTTCCTTCTGGTCTCACTGAGAATAGTTGCACGGATGTCCTAATTGGTTATTTTCCGAATGAACCTAGTGTATTTAAAATACATGCTGACGCCATGTACTCGCATAGCAGTCTTCGCCGCCAGGTCCCCGCCGAGCAGCAGGTCGGGTTCTCAGCTTATACGAAGCTGGAACAGATCCGGCTACAGCAAATTCTCCTCCTTCTCTCCGATGTCCACGTCATCTCCACCACAGGTGCCAAATTTGTGCTCCTGCACAAGTAACAGCACTTAGCGCAGGAACAGGTCCTTCTTTCTATTCAACCGGGGCTTCTCCCGCAAGTCCCAATCAGACGCGTTCAGCTATCATAATGGGAAGCAACGGGAAGAACAAATTACCAGGTGGATCGCCAATGGCGACTGGACTGGCATCGTGGAAAACCGGCGCTGGTATCGGTGCTGGTCTTGTCGGTCCCGGGATCGAAGGGACTGTACTGCGTCGTCGTACCATCTCGCATCATGCAACTTCACATCCCTCCGCCAAGGACGTTGGACTCTGCTCCCAAGGCGGAAAGTTGGCTGAGCTCATTCCTCGCTTTCTCCGCCTGAGTGCGTTAGTCGCTGTAGAGCTTGGGCGGGAAGCAAAGGAAAAGGAGGACGAGTCAATACGTCTCGGAGAGAAGCGCCCAGCTTCTACGGCTGGACGAGAACCCGAGGAGGAGCGGGATCGAGAAGATGATGTCGCCAGCACGACATCATCCAGCCATCCAAAGCAGCCATCAGTCCTCAAGTCCTATGAGACATCACCTTATCTGTTTTCTTTATCCTTCCGACCCACTCGCGAATGGTATGGAATACTCGCTGGATTTCTTACACGCGCAGTGCTTGAAGGTTATTTGAGCCGCGGTTGGAAGGGCCCATTGGGTATGGAGTGTCTACTTGGCGTAGGACTCGGGCTCGGTCCGTTCATGCCGGGTGTAAAAGGTAGATTAGTGTTGTCGCAATGAATTGTTCAGTGAACTTACTTTTATCTTATGCAGAACCTGATGACGACGAGTTTATTCATCTTGATCCCGATGAATGCCCATCACTTGCCGATGCTGCAAAAATCCTCTTCCCATATCTCTGTCGGCAGGTTAAAGCAAGCGATGGACCAGAGGCGGCATACGAACTCGAGATGCTGCAGCGTATTTCTGAAGTAAGTATTGTATTAGTTGGACGCGGGGACACGGGTGATAACTGAGAAACGTTATTATATACTGGCGCTTTAGTTTTTGACAATACCGAGTTCTACACCCGACCTTTCGACTCACTTTGAAGATCTGGCTTATAAATTTCCGAGCGAGCCTGTTGAGCGAGCCGCAGTTAGATTCTGTGAAGCAGTCGCACGTTGGAGAGGACTGCCAGAGCTTGCTAATGTGAGATCGGGTGATGCTTCCCCTATTTTACAAAGGTGCTTATTCCCTCGATCTACTGCACAGTACAGGAAGCCGAGCCAGACGATGTCACAAGAGACTGCTCCATCATCTACTCCAACTATGTCCGTTGATTCTCCCATACAGTCCACTTCTGCTGGTTCACAAACGGTGCCTCCACCGAATAAGCCGACTATCGAGAAATACTTTACGAAAGGTCTGCCTTTGCTCCCTACTCTGATGAACAAGAGGCGGAGATCGAATGCTTCCAAACCTCCGTCATCCGAATCGAGACAGAGACGACCCCATTTCGAAATCTCAGACGACTGGACTGGTCCTTACGGTGTTTAGATAATGATTTTTGCTACTCATCAAACTTCTTGATTTGAATCTCTTCTGAGCAGGTTTCCTTGTTCATCTTGCCCTTCGCAGTCCCTGGATTTGTTCCAGCTTGCCGTGAGACTAGCCAGTGTCCTTGATTGTCTGCCTATTTATACAATGATATTGTTTCGCCGTGGGCGCTGCGACACTCTGATTGATTTTCAGTATATTGACAGTGACCACCCACAAAGTTTTCCCGGCATCGCAAATCGGATTAAGACGAAACCCCTTTGTGGGCGTCTTCGAAAACTATTAGCTCGCCGGGAAAAAGCGTACTCCTTTGTGGAAAACAAACTAGAATCTCCAACACGTCTCTGGTGGTCTGGGTGGATTTAAAGCCTTCGTCCTCTCACCATAGGGCGACTAGTCAATGTAAATTAGATCCGAATTGCTACCGGAGACTGGGAAAGCTTTAGTGGTGAAGTTCTTCGAGGTGATCTTCTGCCTGTAGCAGGCCAATCCCAGGTTCACGAACAGCTCCGGATGGTAAGCTTGCTTGAATTCGAAACTCTAAGAGTTTGCCACGTGGGCATCCCATCCCCATCACTCCTGGTTGGCTCTCGAGGATGGCGATGTCGAGATCGGATCGACCTTGTCTCCGCCGCCACCTGAGAAGCGGCCGTCAGCATTTCTTGCACTCGTTTTCGACCAATGCTGCTGCTGATGGAGGCAAGCATGTATCAGAACCAGCGGTACCTTCCATCGGCAGCAACTCGTATGCCGCGACCGTGAACAGGTACACGTTCTGGGAAACTACTGTTGCGGTGATATAGATTTTTTCCGCGCAAATTATTTGGGACTCCCAGCGTGGCTATTCTCTCCCCGTTGTTTCTCGAGGAAGCCTGGGTGTCACCTTTTCCTTTGGCCTCAGGTTGACGCTCAAATTTAATGACGAAACTGTTGCCACCCTGAATAATGGTACATGCTAGTACACTACAGCATGAAACGCGGGCTATGGGTTACTCTTACCCCTGACCCTCTCGATATGATGGAAGTCGGACTATTATCACCCGCGCCGCCGGGCGTGGAGACCATCAGTGTCGTTCTTTTAGACTGAAAGCGTAGTTCATCAGAAATATCTGCAGAAAGACGAAATGCGCGCATTACGAGACTCAAATTCGTGATTCATCTCAAGTGACCGGTCCGTAACTGGCTGGACTCCCGTGAAGACCGTCACCTCAACATGTGGATTTAAGTCAATGGAGTCACGAGGAATGTAATCAGAAACAAACACCCAGTCTCTTCTGGGGCTTCTACTCGCGCCCGTACGTACAAAACTGACCCGCAGGTCAAGCACGGTCTCAGACTCAAGGAGTTTCTTTCTTACTCGACTGTTAGAATCTGTTGTACAGATGAAGTGCAGAGCCTAGAACCCTGTTCAAGTGGTGGACTTGTAAGGATGTATTCATTGTTTGATTGTTCAGCTGCTTCGTTTTCATTCTCGGCCAACCATGAGCGACTCGGGATGCCGAAGATTACTTGCTTCGGACAACCATATTCCGAATGGCGCTGACGTCAAGGGAAGATGATGGATACTATCTATTGCTGTGTGAAGGTGACGGAGAATCACCATGATGTTCTCATGTTGCAGCAGGAAGATTTGATTGATAAGTGGCGTGTCGCAGGGAAATCTATGATACGAGAAATCTGGTCATTCCGAGGTCATCAGTAGTGCGCAAGAAGAGGCCTGTAGTTTGTGCCAGTGGTGCAGCGTACGTCTGATCGAGTTAACCTGCTTGATACCAGTCGAGCTATTGCCTTCATAGTCACCTGAAGTCCGTCGTCAACTCCCGGCGTATACCCATGTCTGTCGAAGACGGCTCAATAAAAATCCCGCCGGCAGCTGCACGGAGTGTGTCCTGCAGAAGCGGTGTCGTTGTTGACCATCAAAGTGTAGCAGATATGCGGCGGAATTAGTTTCGCATACTACTCGATACTTTTGGATCCCATTCCTTCTCCGCGAATAGGGAAGCAGTTGGTACTCCATGTACAGAGTTTTTGTCATCTCGACGACGACCCTAAGTCATAGAATGAGTTTGGTGGATAGCTCGTGAATGCACGATAACGAAATGGTATGCAAGACGAGTCACCGGGCCTTCAGTATGACAGAAAGGGGTTGGTGAATGCTCGGAACTTCTGACAGATGCCTGCGAAGACGAGGTTTCTTGCTGACCCTGGATGAATGTCAGAAGGTCCGATAGATCGTATGAAGTCTCCTGTACATCCCCGCGATTTACTGGCCGTTTTGGACATGGCTTAAGCGTACATGCGGCAGCGTGCCAGCTACGACGGTTCCTAACCTAACTAAGGAAGGTTCCGGTTACATAACCCAACTCCTTGAGTATTCTCATCGAGGTTTTCCCGCGCGTAAACAAGGAGAGTTTACGAGTATCATTTCAGTCGCCCTATTGGACCTACTGAATCGGTAGCTAAGTCCTTTCGCAGTATACAAGAAAATACGCATCTGTTTTGGCTAGTTCATCTATTTCGGAATTTTCCATATTTAGTAATGAAGCCGCACTTTCCCCCCATCCATGTGCGGCTCTCTCGACTTCTTCTGGTTGCTCAACGCCTAATGGTTTCCGTCCTCTAGAAGCTTTCAACACTACAATCGCCTTACACCTTTAGGAGGAGTTCCGTCCAGACGCGGGTTTGTGGCCCGTCCCACATGTGGTATGCTGCCATTTTCGGATCGCCCCGAGCGCTTGATCGGACTGACGATCAGGACACCGCCTACCGTTGACCCGGGATGCAGTGCATTGTGATGCACAGCAATGTCGACACAGGTTAATCATTCAGTATTCTTCCAAGGTTTCAAGAGGAGCTCGAATTCTAAAAGAGCTCACTGAGAAAGATATTGATGGATGGAGTCTCAACAATTGAAGAGCTCCAGGCAAGCAAACGGCATTTCATAATCATTCCCTAATTGTAAGAAGGTCGTTAACCCACCCTTCAAGATATATATTTTCAATCTTGCTTACAATCTTTTAGAGTTGATATCTGATGAGAAAGATGTTTAACAACTGGATTTGACTCTTTGGCAAGGCTGCGGCAACCCCTGAAACCTTTCAATGACATCAAAGGGGCATCCGAAACCACCACGACTTTCTGAGAGTTGTTGATCAAGGCGGCTTTATGAAAGGAAATCTCCGTTGTTAAGAACTCTGTTGACCTGCACAGCGCTTCACGGCTGGATTTGTCACGAGAAGTAGAGGGAATGAGGCAATATCTGTAATATATTCTGGTGCAAGGCTATGTGCTCGTAATCATCTCAAAGAACGCCTGCATCCCCACGCCGGAGAGGGCCAAGTGCTTTTAAGAAACGAAATTTGCGCCAGGAACAAGGCGCTAACTTTATTGTCTATGCCGATTCCCAGAAGCTTCGAGCGAGCAGGAAGCGGTGGAGCTAGGATCCTGACGACCTCAGACCATCAGAAAGCCGACTCTGCGCTACTAGTTCCCAAGCCTGTGTGCATAGACATCGAGCTGAGGATCCGGGAGAGGAACTGGATGTGTGCATCGGGATACTTCCCTTCTCCCTCTTTTGCTTTCATAAATACATAAAGCGGTGCAGGCGATATATATCCGTGAATGCATAGCTTTATCATCAGATGCTTTGTTGCGCAATGCAATTGATTTCATTTTCATTTTCGAAGGTAAATTTTATTGAACAACAGTAAAGGATCTCCGGAGACGTGAATGATTAAGAATCGGACTCAGTATGTTTCATAGAAAACTGCTTCGCTGGGAGGCTGTGATGTAGAGTATAATTAGCCCTGTTCTGATCCCCAGGCTCGAGATCTACTGATAGACCAACTTTCGGACGACAGTGTGGGCATAACTCTCCCGCGCATACGAACTGAAAACGATTGGTACTTGTCACGGAATCACGTATTCCTGATGCAGTAACAAAGGTCAAAGCACCATTGGCACAGGCTCCTCTCGGGCAGGGTCGATATGGTCATCAGCTTCCAGCTTCCAGCTTTCGCTTAGATGTACCGCAAGGACGACGATATCTAATCGAACACATCAGGTCCCTACAAGACGACCCTTTCGCCATGCATAATAGTGCATAAGTCCGAGGGAGATTTGAGGGCAGTGCCCCACTTTATTGCATATGTATCTCCGCATCACCGCGCAGGGTCGTGGATTGATCGAGAGGCCTCCGTGGGATGTACCGAAGTTGGACCCCGAGCCATATGTACTTCAGATAGCGTCGCCGAGGATCAGTTCGTTCTACGTTCTCGTATGGGCCTGCGTTAGCCGTCGCCCACGAGGGGGAAGATTGTGCTGTCTGTCTCGATGATAGCCTTCGGAAGGGAGGTGGTCCCGGAGCTGAGGCCTTCGTGAGTTCATAATCGTACCTTAATCCCTTCGTTCTGTTTGGACGCGTGATGATCAGAGAAGAAAGAAAAGCGGGGTGGCCGGCAATGGTTGTCCAGGAGGTGATTAGTTCATACCTAGCTCTTCACATGGTGACGCTTCGCGCAATGCTTTTTCGTGGTAAAATAGTTCAGAGAAGCTTGTTTGAAGTTTCCATTTGCAGTTTACCGATATCGTGTACGGACAATGATAACGCCGAGTCGATCGCTGTTTGAAGAGAAATGTAGTGCAAGAAGACGAAGTGTGTATAACAAAAACGTATTTCATAAGAGTGGCTCATTAATCATATCAGAGTTACTCACCAGGGCCAGACCACGTTATTTCATATTGGTTTCGGAATCCGCGATGGTATCTCTTGATATGCTTTCATTTTTCTTGACCCATGCTCGCTTAGCCACGAGGCACGAGGCAAACTTGTAAAATGAACACAGGAGCTTCGTCTAAGTATAATGTGATGCACTTACATTCTACCGGCATCCGACTCGGATCTGTGTCAAAGGCAAAAAAAATCTGAAAGAAAGATGTTAGTATCATGGTTAGACCAATCATTATTATCGTGGCCACGAGGCCAACTGGCCAGACATGTGCGCTTTCATTGTTTTACTTTTTGTCAAGTTACCGTGTCGCTATGAACACACCTATCCCAACATTGATATCGTGGTGTCGGTGGACATGGAAGGCTTGAACAATTCGATTCGGATTGCAATATACCCTAAGAACATGAAACATCTGACAGGCATTTCGCATTCTGGCCATCATTAAGCAGTCTATTTTGAAGAATCGATAACCCTCGCCGACGTGCGAAGTGGGAGATTCACGGACGACCATCTGATTCTCTCGTATTTTAGTCAGAGCGAACGTCACTGTAGTCCCCTGACTATAATTGGATCGTTAGAACTTCTCCTTGAGCTTCTATGTGCGGTAACATCGTAGTTAGCACATTGATAATATCAACATCGATATCTGATTCTTTGAAGGATGAAATTCCGGATCCTCGATGTTAGCATTCCTGTTTCGCTTTGCGATGAGCGCGATGGTACCTCCTGATATGCATCAATTCGCAGAACCCTGTTTTTCTTGGTCGCCTTTGCTTAGGTTACGCAATGAAGTGATGTGATGTGAATAGAGATGTACGTGACGCTGCCATAGACGCGTACACGAGTCATGCCACTCCGGATTCTCGGGACCATGTAAACTGAGCATCATAAATTTTCTTGGTATAATGAAAGAAAGGCGCTGAGGAGAATTTTGGATACGGCTTTAGAGAGGTCGTGGACGGCGAAGACCAGAAATGAGCTGTTTACTGTGGAGCCTGTCAGATGGTTAAAGGTTAGTATAGTTCAGCTTCGTATAGACGCTGAGTATGTAGGATACGGATTTGGAAGTACGTGCGCATACTTCGCTCGACCATCAGGCCATTGGTTGCGTCTGGCGCTGATTTGAAACTAGAGAAGTTCAGAAGACGAGAAGTAAGCGCATCGATGTATCGAGTCTGGGAGCAACTTTAATAAACCCATACTCTTTATCGATATTTCAAAGCGAGAAGGATGGATGAAGAGCTCGAGAAGAGAATCTCTTGGAGGCGATAGAAGCATCGCAGCGATGATTACTCCTTTTGGGCATTTGAGTTGACGAACTGTAGAGCTTCGATTGTGACGATCCGACCTAATTCGATGCAGGAAAGTAAGAGTTCGCGGCACCTTTGTAACGCTAACGCAGCAGAACGGATAAATGCGGCAATGTGACCACTTGGCTGGTGCTTCGGATTTTGCTTTGACAGAAGGAGAGTAGTATCTCACAGAAATACTATGAAATACTCTTCTTTAAGCGCATGAATTGGGTTAGCACGAAATAATGACGATTCCTTCCACGACTCACCTTCAACTCTCCCGATTCAGTCGATCTGCTTGTTTGATGACCATTAAAGCAAAGCATGGACTTGGAAGCAAAAGGATCTGGAATTTCAAGTCGAACAAGAACGAACTATGATGGCCTGGTAACGAACGGATCGGTGGTCAACGTGGCGGCAAAAATGTATGATGACCCGCGATTGTGATGAGATGAGTTGGATACGTGATGGCGTATCTGGGCCAGACTAGGCTCATTGGTCCACTGTTGCCATCATCCAGCTTGAATTCGGATTGGCATGCAGGAGATGAAACGCAATGAAAGATGGAAAGCAGCATTAGTAAGAGGATATGGAAGAAAGTGCACCTTGTTCGGCGAGACGGAGAGAAGCTAGAGCATGAAAACGATTCCGGATCACGAAGGTCACCAGGACGATATGATTTGAATGTTTGAGGCGGCTCGTAGTAGTACTAGGATAGGGTCCGAGTGATAGATGCGCTCCAGAAAACAAAAGATTTGAAAGAACTGCAAAGAAAGCAAAATGCATGAATACGTAGCATTAAAATACGGTGCAACAAGTTAAGAAATGAGCGTGGGACAATCGATTGCCTTCTTCGGAAGGGCGATGTAAGCCATCCGCCTCCCGACCTGACGACACCGCCTTACACAGGTCTGTGACTCGTATTTCCTCCTTAATTTGTCGCTATTTTATCCCATTCGTCGGTCGGTCGGCTGGTGTGAGCTGTTCGTCGTTGTCTCGTCGTCATCGTCGTCGTTGTCGCTGAACAGCGATTCACCATCATCAAAGAGAGCGGCCGGCTGGGCGCGGCGTTGTAAGTAGTAAGAACGACCGAGGGCCGATCAGTGAGAGACACATCTCTTTCTCCTCCTTCCACATCGTCCCCGTCGACCCCGCCACTCGTCCTCTGCGCCGTCCATATCTCACAGCCTCGCTACAATAGTAACAAGCACGCGGCACTGCCCCCACGCGACGAAAGATAGTTCCGTAACCCTTATTGGTGCTAGGTGGGATACATACATACATCATAACGCATAGTACTTCTACTCATCTCTTGATTTCGATTTCTCTCCATACCCCCTCCAGCCTCCTCCTTATATAAAGCTGCCATCCCCTACAGTCATGGAACCTCCGTCCTCTTTTCCCCGTCAACGTTCCCCGTTCCTCTCAGATCTGGACGTCGTACAACACACTCACGGGAACGACCACCAAGGTTCGTCTTCCCCGTTCACCACCTTCAGGGACTTCAACTCTTCTGCCGCCCTGGACGACGCTCTGAGTGTCACCGCAAACCCTAGTGCTCCTCCGACTCCCTATAGTCCTTCCTTTGCTGCGCAGCCCGGCTCTTATCACAATTCGCCTCTCGGATCTGATATCTCCTACATCCCAGGCAACGAGTTTCCTCAGTCCTCTCCCAATCCGAACAACTTTGCAGCTGGTGGTGCCGACCAGTTTGGAGACTTTGACATCTCGGTTCTTCCTCCTGACTACACGGGAGGCGACGATTACGACCCTACCCTCTACGACGCGCAAGGAGGCGACTCTTCTTTGTTCTTTGGCACCGACTTCATGAACTCGCTCAACGAGCAGGCGAGCAACCAATCAAAGAATCAGAGTTCCTCGCCCAGTCTCAGCACTTCTTCTCTTGGCTCAAATAATCCCGGCGTTTCTGTCTCCGTTACTCCCGCACTTGATAACCCGATGAGTGTGTACGGATCAGGTTCGCCTTACGATCACGGCTCACCTGCCTCGTCCAACGGTGATAACAATGAGTACCAGCGTCAACAGCAGCAGAATGATGTTGCACGCAGCCGCGGCTCCTCAATATCGTCGCAACCAAATGACTTCCAGGGATCTGGGACATTTGGTCTTGAGGGTGTCCGTCTTGACGGATCCCCAAATCCCAGCCAGATTCATTCTCCTTCCTGGGCTGCAAACTCGCAGAATCAGGGCATGCAGTCGCCTCCTCACATCTACATCCCTGGTCAAGCTCCCGAGATCACGCATACATCCCCAGCACCATCACCGTCGCTTTCCCATCAGACACTCTCCGCCGATAATACGAATACCATGCTGCCATCCGGAGGGATCGGCAGCATCAATATCGTACCAGCAACGCCGATTAGTGCTGGCGTTGCTCAGGGCGTTCCTTTTCAGACAATGAATCAAGGTGAACCTCGTCAATAAATTGTTGTCTCCTGTGCCTCTCTTTGTTTTCTTCCATGATGGTCTATCTTTCGTAGATCACGCTTCTCTGAAGAGGGAAATGCAGATCTGCCACGCCTTTAAGTCCGGATCGGTTTGCCTTTAAGATTTTACTTTACCTTGAGATGCTCAGGGCCTTCCTTTTCTCTCTTCCCTCGTGGTTTTCACTTCATTTCTTTTCCTGTGATATTTTCCTCTAGATTGCGGTACAGATCTGACGCATTCTTCTGATTTCAGGACGTGCATCCCCGGCAATATCACAGCCGCAGTCCTGGGGTACGCAGGCGAGCCCACAATCATTGGGTTCCCAATCCCGAGGCACCTCACCTCTCCCGCGGCTACCTCAGGCTCCTCCATCTCCATACAACTTCCCCTCCAATGCGGCATTGACTCCCCCACCTTCTGGTGGGAGCACATCATTTTCGGTAAACGGGAACAACGGCGAGACTGGTAACGCGATGGGGGCTCTTCATCTGTCTCGCGACGGCAGTCCAGATCGCGGTGTGGATGCGACCGACGGGAACTTCTTGATCCCGACATCGAACCCAAGAGCTCGTTCTCGTTCTGAGACAGCCGTGCGCTCTCAGCTATGGCAGATGGGTGTTGGCATGGGCACTGGTTATGATACTCAAGCAAATCAAAACCAGACACAGGGTCAAACGTCTGGCCTACAAATTGGCGTTAGTTCATTTGGACAACAGCAGCCGCCTCGTCTGAACACACCTCATCACATGTCATTTGGTCCACCTGTGTCAGGCGCCACGGATTTCGATAACGATCGTTCATCAATGCCAGGGAGCGCGAATGCCAACAATAACTTCCTTACTCCCGACTTTGCGTTCAACATCGGTCCAAACGATTTGCGCCGCGCGCGCAGCGAGAGTCAAGGCCACAGGCGGAATGCACTTTCGGCGGACATGACTCCAATTTTCGCTGATCGCTCTGGAGGCGCGAATGCAAGTTCGTTTTATACACCTTCGGATTTTGCTCGTCCTGGTGACGCCTTTCTGATGCCTGGACAAACAACCGGTCTCAGTGGGGTTGGCATTAGTGGGGGGAGATTCGGAGGTATGGGTGGAGGAGCCCACCGGCGTTCGGTAAGCCATGGCGGAACTGGCCATGGCCACTCGCGCAGCCTATCGCGTGAGCGTGTTTCCTTGAGCACATCTCCGTATCCTTCTCCGCATGCCAGCCCTCGCGTCAATGTCGGCGATCTCCCGTCTGACGTATATCCTTACCCTAATACGGCCTACGCTGGCGGCAATGTTGGTACGAAGCATGACGGAGCTGCTCCTACGGTCCATGTGATGAGTCACGATGCTCAAGGACGACCGCTGGTTCAGAGCCAACAACCCATACAAGTTGTACGGCAGAACGTTACCACGCACGCGACTGCGGATGCAAGTCAAAGGCGCCGGCGCACGGAGGCGAACTTCATCTGTCCTGTACCTGGATGCGGTAGTACTTTTACGCGCCATTTCAACCTCAAGGGTATGTCTATCCTTTTTTTCTGTTTTTCGATATTGCAACTGATAACTGGTCCGGGTAGGTCACATGCGGTCTCACAATGAAGAACGCCCATTCAAATGCAAATGGCCCGGATGCGAAAAGGGCTTCGCTCGGCAGCATGATTGCAAAAGACACGAGCAACTTCACTTGAATATCAGGCCCTACACGTGCCAAGGGTGCCAGCGCACCTTTGCGCGCATGGATGCGCTTAATAGGCACTGTACGTCTGCGTTCTTTCTCGACATTGAATTGCCTTGCTCAATTTCTGTATCTTTACAGTGCGTTCAGACGCGGGCACAGAGTGTCAAGCGCAGCAGCCGATATTGACATCAGAGACACCGAACAATCCCGCTGCGATTGCTGCGGGAATCGGTGTCGGGAACGATTCTAGTAATGGCAACGGGACCGGGGCGACAACCGGGACGTTGAATCTAAAGACAGAGTCCGAAGCTAGCTGGCAGCCCTCAGTTTCTGCGGGCAGTGTCATGGTCTAGCATCGATTGGTTTGCTCGTCTGTTCCGCAGGATGATTCAATGACTCTGTGATTTTAGTGGACGCCTATTCTACTCCCTGTCATCCTTCCGTTATCTATACTCGTTCGTTGTTAATACTTAATATGTGCCGGAACATTTTGCTCTATATTCTTCTATCTTAGCGCTTAGTCCATATCTTTCTTGTGTTTCCTTCTACTCTTCGTTTCTTTCATTTTCATTTTTTTGCTTCGAATACCCGCTGGTTCGTTACTAGGCAACGGTCTTTCGTATTTCTCTTCTCATGCTCTGTTTTTTTTCTTGTCCTGTTTCTCTTGGTTACTCATTTCCTCTTCTGCTCTCGCTTTTTGCACATGCCCGATTTGTATATGAGCTAGACGTCGTCTCTCTCCATCGCGGCTTATGAAACGAACAGAAACGCAACAAATCAATGTATTGTTTATTATTTTACCTCTTTCATCTTCTCTCTTCATCTGTCTAAACTGATGTCTTTACCTGAATACCTGCTTCGTCATTGTGCATGTGGACACTGCTATGACCTGATGTCCTCGTCGTCGCATTACCCTTTGCGCGTTTGCGATTGGTACCTATCTGGCCTCTTCTTTTTCACGATCGATTATGATCTATAATAGCAGAGCTTTGGGCACAGTGTACATACATGCAATGCTACTTGTTTATGATGCCTATAATGTCGACAGTGTTATAGAACTTTGGGGGTATCTCGCTTTTCTAAAATCGTGGGAAAACTTGTAAATAAAGATAATAACGGTGTGGGCGTGTCCGAGTCCTCCTTCATCTCAATACCGACTAGATACTTTCTCTTGCCTCTTGCTCTTGTTGTACATACGCTGTAGCACTTACTCCGACTTTCCACGGAGAGGCATCTGGGAATGACCTATACGTCGTCACTTTGTTAGGATTACCGGGATATGGTTGTGCTCTCCCAAGAATATCAATGCTACAATTCACGGCAATTGGTGTTGAAACGATATTGTATAAGAGCGACTCTCTGTCTCTCTTCAGTCATCGATCTGTGCAATTCTACATCTCAGGCCTTTTCTCTAATCACTGGGTTCAACACATAACTCATACTCAACTCACCTATCCTACATTCGAGTCGAGTCACTTGAGTAGGGTCTGGCATGACTCACAGTAGTATGTCGTAACTGATACTTATTGATTCGTACATCAAATGACACATTCTTATGGGTGCAGTCACCTCAACGACTTGGATTGGATGATTTTCCTTGGACCACCTTGGTTGAGCCAATCAAAACACGCGTTGAGAGAGAACCGGATTATATAGACCTCATATTACTCTTTTCGCGGCTCCGAGCGTGGATGGAACAGTATAAATCTGCTAGTGAATTGAGGAGCCTCCTCTGGGTGAGTGAAACTTCATTTCAGATGTCTTTCCCCAACACCAGAAGTCAACAACCCGCAAAGGATGCTGTAGACATCGAAGTTCCCGATGCCCCGAATGATTCTATTAGCTCTCTGGCATTTTCGTCTGCTGGTGAGTTTCTTGCGGCTGGAAGTTGGAACAATGAGGTATGTAGTCTGCTTTCTTACTGTGACCGTCCCCTGATAATCTTTCTTTTTTCTGGCACCAGGTTCGCATATACGAAGTGAACCCGGGGGACGGCCGAGCCCAAGCAAGGGCCATGTATCGTCACCAAGGATCGGTCCTTGATGTCTGTTGGAACAAAGTCAGTGTTTTTCTTTTCCAAAGAATTAGATGTTGAGCTGCAGACTTACGCCTTCTATCTGTCTCTGGTACGAAGGAAGGCAATAAAGTGCTCTCAGGAGGCGTGGATAATGTTGCGCGAATGTACGACTTGGTGTCTGGTCAGACTTCGCAAGTTGCCCAACACGACGCTCCTCTAAAGAATATACGCTGGATCGAGTCAGGACAAAATGGAATTCTTGCGACAGGTAGTTGGGATAAGACACTCAAGGTTTTTCTTACTCCGCACTTAGTCGCTTCTTCGTATTAATTTATCCTATTCTCTAGTACTGGGACCTTCGGTCGGCGACTCCTGTCGCAACTATCCAGTTGCCTGAGCGTTGCTATTCTATGGACGTCATGGATGCCCTTTTAGTCGTCGCAACAGCGGAGCGGCATATCCAAACTTTCAGCCTAACGAACCCGACTGTGCCTTTCAAGGTAGTTCCAGCATTTCAATGGTCAGATGCAAACGGTTTATACTTACTGAGTATTTGCAGACGGAAATGTCACCGCTCAGGCTCCAAACACGCGTTTCCCTTCCGCGAACGGGTTCGCAGTTGGAAGCGTCGAAGGTCGCGCAGCAATGCAGTATGTATTCATTTTTACTGAACAAAATGGATTCAGTTATTGACGATCATTGATCCTTAGTTACGCGGAAGAATCGAAATCCAAGTAAGTCGATACATCCTTGGAGATATAAACTCTACTTACCACATAACTACTGTGATTATTTCAGAGATAGCTACACATTTATATGCCACAGGAAGGAGAGGACAGTTGGTCTCAAAGCCCAGAACGACGTGTATGCAATAAATGATATCAAATTTCACCCGGTCCACGGTACCTTATCTACCGCCGGCTCTGATGGTGTTATCAATATCTGGGACAAGGATGCACAAGGCCGAACAAAGAGTAAGCTATCCTATCCAACATTTTCTCGGCGATCACTTATGCATGTGCTTTGTGTTTCATTGCAGCTTTCGATGCTGCACCTGGACCTATTTCAACAACAGCCTTCAACCGAACGGGGAGCGTATTCGCGTATGCTGTGTCTTATGACTGGTCCAGAGGCTATTCTGGGATGACTCATCCGAACAAAATTATGCTGCATGCGTGCAAGGAGGATGAAGTGAAGAAGCGTCCACTGAGAAAATGAATACGCCCGGCTGCAATGTAGTGGCCTCGGAGTACGAAATAATATCATGTATCCCTTTATTTGCTTGTCTCGCTGTGTTTTTGCTATGATCAACGTATTTCTTATCTATATGACGTCCTGCTCAATGCTATGATTCCAGTTAGTAATGACACAAGGCATATGTGTGCGTCTGCTGACCTGTTTGAAAGTATCACAACGACACCTTGAGTCTGACACTGGCGTCAAATAGTTCGAGCAAAGAGAAACTTCTAAGATATCAGGTACTCAAATTTCATTGCTTCGTATACGAAGGTAAATGCATTAAACTCTCCAATAATAAGTATAACGATTATAGTCCTTTAACCCACCCAAACAAGATATTTTGGGGCTTAGGACAGAGTCGCGCAGCCGTCCGAGCTGTCCTCAATGAAGATACCCCCGTAGACAAGACCCTCGTTCAGCCCACTCTCTTGGAAACCCGCATGAGCAACGTCGATGTCAGCGTCGCCAGTCGGGAGCTTAAGGATACCAAAATGCTGTTGCCCTTGACCGGAGTTGTCATTTGACGTTACGTTTGCAAGGCCCAATGGATCGGAATTCTTGGAATAAAAGACAGTGATAGAGCTGTCATCCACAACAGCGCGTCAGGAACAAAAGAGAAACAAAACCTCTGATAGCTACTCACGTAGAGTTCCATGCAACTGTGACCGCAAAGTTATGCCATACATCATCGTCAAATGGCGTTGAGAAAAGCGTCGCGGTAGTCGTCTGTCTTCCTTCAAGCCTCAACATCTTATGCTCAGACTCGACGAACGTCTGGCCGAATGGAGCTCCAGTCTTAAGCATGAACTGGCTCGTTGAGAAATCTGATGTCTCATGGAACACAAGCTGTTGTCCAAATCACAAGGTTGCATCAGCACACGGAGCGTGACGATGTTCGAAGAAATGCATACCTGATGTTCATGCGACAGGTTGAACGGCTTTGAAGAATCCGAGCGTAGCGACCAATGAAAGGTAGTCATCCCTTGAACTGTGATGTCGGTACCGTCGTTGATTGCAGGGATAAGCTCCGAGCGTCGGAAACCGGACTGGAGTTGACCACCCGGGGCAAATATGGACTCATCGCTAAACCGATTGAAACTGATTAGCGAGTGAGAAGGAAAGAGGTGAATTTGCCGTGCCTCAGGGTTATCTCGAGCGCCTTTGAACTAGCAGCAGCGTCGAACTATCACCAATGTTAGTTCAAGGCCATCCTTTTTCATAACGACAGCAGAAGAGTATACCAAGGAAGAGGAGACGTCCGGGAATTCGATGATATCGGCCCAGGTTTGATCTTTCAAGAATGTTGATCAGCAGTCCTATATCGAAGGACATGAATGAAGCGCACTTTGGCCGATAACATTTTCATTGTCATACACGCTAGAGCCCGCGTCAAAGTCGGCTGCCTGTGTATCTGCAGGAATCCTCCCGTCGAAGAGGAGAGTACACGCTCTGCGTGCCAGTTTTTCCGTAGATGAAGCCGAGGTGGAAAAGACAAAGGTAAGAAGCAGACCAGATGCCAACAACATCGTAGGAAGGCGTGCTGGGAGAGGGGGAAAAAAGAAAGAAATCACGCCTCCCAAAGCTCACTCACGCGCTTTTATGAAGCAGCGAATATTACTTCGGAAAAGATCGTCTGACAAACTGCGATGATCGCTTAGCTACTCGAACATATTTCGGGGCGCTTGATTCACAGGGAATAACTAGAAATGGGTCAGAACAAATGGACCTTAGGTAAATCTTGCACGCTAAACTTCGCCGCCAGCTTCTTTGGAATCGCGGATTCGCCGCGAATGGGCAACACTTGCGGAACCAGATGACCGTAGCCTTCATGATTGAGCGATCACTTTCCGACGCTTCGCATGCGTTTCCAGCCGAGCATCGGGCAAGAATTATCAGAATGGAATGCTCCCCATGAGACTTGTCCCTGGAGATGTGCGCAAAAACCGCGCACGCACAGTCGTGATCAATGCAAGAGACCCGTGATCATAGTATACTAAGTTATGAAAGAATAAAGACAGCTAGAAAAGAGACGAGTTTGCGCGAGATGAAGTACGATTGGAACTTCGAGGGCACGTGCGCGAGTACTGCTATATCGGGCAGAGATAAGATTAGCGGAGCACGTAAGAAATTGCGTGAGCGCGTGCTTGACGTTGCTCTTGCTTTTCAACCTTCAAGTGATTATTTTATTTGACTCAGTATATCAGTGTCACTCTTTGCGCCTCGGCGTTGAAATGTTCAGCGCCGTGCGGCCTCTCGCACTGAGGTCACTTCCGTCAAGTCGTCCTTTAATTGCCTGTATTACTGGTTCCCATAGCGCATTCCCGTGCATTCGACACGTAGCCTTCCGAGGCATTATAGCCTCCAGAGGACCTTACTCCCGTCATATCGCAAGTCGAAACTTCGGACATCTTGCGGGACCCGAAAAGCAGCCCACATCGAAAGAAACACCTCAGTCTGGTAAGGACGCGTCGAAGACTGCTCAGGACTTAGGCTCTGAGCAGCATCTGACTAATGCGGAGCAGAGGAGGAAAGATTGGGCAATCATCAAGAGATTACTTGTACATATATGGCCTCCAGGAGACTGGAATGTGCGGAGTAGAGTCCTCTTAGGATTTGCCCTTCTCATTAGCGGCAAGGTGTGTTCTAGACTCATATTCGGATCAATGAGCCGCGGGCCTAATTCCCATTAGATGCTTAACGTGCAAGTTCCATTATTGTTCAAGGAGATCATCGACTCCTTGAACATTCCAATAACACCTGATACCGCAGTATGGGCAGTGTGCGGAGGACTGATTTTAGGATGTTTGTCTTCACGCCTTGAACTGCGGAGTGAAGCTAATCATACCATGCAGATGGGGCTGCGCGAATTGGAGCAACGTTATTCACAGAATTGCTCAATGCCGTCTTTGCCAATGTAGGGCAGAAAGCCGTTCGGAGAGTTGCAAGAGAGACATTTGAGCATCTCCTGAGTCTCGATCTCAAGTTTCATCTTTCCAGGCAGACTGGCGGTTTGACGCGAGCCATGGATCGCGGGACGAAGTAAGTGAAGTTTTGGGTTACTATGATGCTCTGTATTCATACTCCTCAGAGGCATCACATTTATTTTACAGGCTGTTTTGTTTCGTATAGTGCCTACCGCGCTCGAAATCTCAATGGTCTGTGGGATATTAGTGAGCGGACAATTGTCATGAATCTGGAGCAGCACGATTAATTGAGCTTTCCAGACGTACAAGTTTGGATGGGATTTCGCAGCCGTGACGATTGGAACTATGGCAGCATATACCTGGTTCACAGTACGGACAACTTCATGGAGGTAATTAATGCCATCAATTGTCGGAAATGATGTACTTATCGTCGGCTGCTAGGACAAAATTTCGCAGAGATGCAAATAAAGCCGATAATCGAGCAGCGACGGTCGCAGTTGACTCGCTCATTAATTACGAAGCCGTAAAGGTGCTGAAGAATCAAGTCCAATGCAGATACAAACTCTTTCTAACTTCAGTCGCAGAACTTCAATAATGAGAAGTTCGAGATCTCACAATACGACAAACATCTCGCGGAGTACGAGAAACAATCCGTGAAGATCTCCACGTCATTAGCATTTTTGAACTCGGGACAGAACACGATTTATTCCAGCGCATTGACGCTTATGATGTTCATGGCGGCACAAGGTGTCATTAATGGCACAATGACGATAGGTGACTTGGTGATGGTCAACCAACTTGTTTTCCAGCTATCGCTACCGCTTAACTTCCTCGGTACGATTTATCGCGAGATGCGGCAAAGCCTGATTGATATGGAAGTCCTGTTCAATCTTCAAACGGAACACACGCCGCCTCCCGTGAGTATGTTCACGGATACTATGTGAAAAGCATACTGATATTACTCTCTCTTACACAGGACAAGCCTGGCGCAAAACCTCTCGCATTACGAGGTGGTTCAATCCGCTTCGAGATCGTGAATTTCGGGTACCACCCCGATCGGCCGATATTCCGTAACCTCTCGTTTACCATACCCGCCGGTAAGAAAGTGGCTCTCGTCGGTCCGTCGGGCTGCGGCAAATCGACTGTCTTCCGTCTGCTCTTCCGATTCTACGACCCTGCATCGGGACGCATTTTGATTGATGACCAGGTTATTCAAGATATCCAGCTCGATACCTTGCGCCGAGCAATTGGCGTTGTGCCGCAGGACACGCCCATGTTCCACGCAGATATCATGCATAATATTCGGTATGGTCGCATTGACGCAAGTGATGAGGAGGTCATTGACGCTGCGAGGCGTGCACATGTCCATGAGACGATCAGGAGACTACCTGAGGGATACAAGACGACCGTTGGTGAACGCGGGCTGATGATCTCTGGTGGAGAGAAACAACGGTTGGCTGTCGCAAGAGTACTGTTGAAAGATCCTCCAATTCTATTCTTTGACGAGGCCGTAAGTACCTTTCGTGTTGTCCCTTTGTCGAATAAACCTTGATCCTCCAATACCAAAACTTGCAGACATCTGCACTTGATGCACGCACAGAAGCGGAGTTGATGAAGAATATCAATAGCGTACTTCTTGATAAGGGTCGCACCAGCATTTTCATAGCCCATCGGTTTGTGTCACTTTTATACGATAACACCATGCTCTAACATTCGCCTTCCAATCATTAGACTTCGCACTGTTGTTGAGGCGGACCTCATTCTCGTCTTTAATCGCGGGGAAATCGTCGAGCAGGGAACGCATCGAGAGCTGATTGAGAAAGGTGGATTGTATCATTCCATGTGGATCGAACAAACTTATCACCATCAGGAGGAGGAGGACGGCGATTCCAGTGAGGAAAATGACGTGCAAGAGGTGAAACAGACCGCGTCCGACGAGGTAAGGAGGTAATAATGAATATTATGCACTGGGCTTGTCACTTGCTACATCTCGTAAATAGTTAAGTTATAGGCGTTTTGATGTTTGCTTTTCATCTTGAGAGTGTAATCCTATTTACATCGTATCGATTCTTTTCTATCAGCACGAGATGTTCCTAGAATCGCGGATAAACAGTAGACCATCAACATCATTCGATACGTCCACGGAGCCAGCTAAGTAAACCTTTCGTCCCTGGAAGAAAAATGGTCAGAAGATGCCCGAGAATCAACCAGGCAGAAGACGTTACCTTCTCTTTCCCAAACTTTCCTAGGTGGAACACGGAACCTACATGAACGATTAACGACATACGACTCTGCGATGCATGGAAGTGTCGACTTACAAGTTCCCGTCTACCAAGCAGACATCCATCGGTATCAGCCCTAGTAGAGGCGGAAGCTTAGAGATCTCATTGTCGCGCACATCGAGCTCTTCAAGGCCCCACTCCGGCACTTGTCTGTTTCCACGAAACAGTCCTGCGACCTGCTCGAATGCCTCGAGTGACGATATCTTGTTCCCTCTCAGACGCAAGGTCTTCAATCCTTTCCGACCTTCGGAAGGGACGAGAAGGCGTTCGATAATTGTCGGTGTTATTCCGTCGGATGCTAGATTGTTGTACGACAGGTCGAGGACGGTTAACCACGGGAAGGTCTCTGCGATGACCTCAAGTAAACCACGTTTCTCTACTGCTGACACCCCACCATCATCAGACTCGTGCGATATCGATACCATGTTTCCTAAGGAACACCCGTCGAGGATAAGTTCGCTGAGGCGAGGAAGAATACCACCCGAAATCTCAGCCGAGGATAGACTGGATGACGAAGGGAAACTGAACGTCGGGTCAGCACGACGATTGCTCAAAATTAGAACCTGGAGCTTTGCAGCGAACTCCTGCTTCATAATCGCTGCGAGAGGTAGAGTTGGCGCAGGAACGAGCAAGTCTTCGGCATTCCTACCGGTCTGAGGCATTGCAAGCGTCGAGAAAGCCCTAGCATGTGAACGAGTCGGTGGTGCAGAGGAAGGCAGGGTCAATGTTAACGTCGAAGCTGAGTAGTACTTGGAGCTCGCAAGGGAAATTGGACTGCTCGGTGAACTCAGTTTCCGAGGTCTTTCGTCCGGAGGCTTAGCGAAAGAGGCGGCAGCTTGCTGAGCTCGCAGTCGTCGCCGACCGCCCTCCGTTAGAATACCTTGCTCGGCTTCGATCTCCCACCGCTCTTTCTCTACAGTCTTAGAGGGTAGGACTTCGATGGTTTTTGCCTTCGTCGGAATTGAAGACTTCGCAGGCGTGCTAGAAGAAGCGGTCAAATTGGCCGCTGCTTGCCCTTGAGCAGCGCGGGCTCGTCTTCGACCTCCTTCCGTTGCCAGACCCTGTTCAGCTTCTAACTCCCAAGGTTCTTTTACGACTTCGGCTTGCGGTTCAGGGGCGTCTTTGCTGACATTGACATTTATCGCGCTTTTCCTCTTTTTTAAGAATCTTTGTTCGGTCTCAATCTCCCAAGCTTCCTTGATGATCTTCTTCCCGATCGAGATGCGTATTTCGCCTGGACTAAGAGGTCTTGTCGACATGTCGAAGTTCACTGCACCACTTCTCGGCGAATTCGCGAAATACGACCGAATGGCACCTCCCGTAACTTGAGTCTCGCTTAGATCCAGGATTTGAAGCTTCGGGAAATCGCCAGTCGACGGCTCTACGAAAGACTCGTCCGCGATAGCCGCATGATCCAAGATTATCTCCTGGAGATTATCAAGTCTCGCAAGAGCAGCAATAAGCTCACGCGATGGCCCGAGTGGGTTGTGGGCTAACGTGATGTGTGTGATTGCACACGACAAATGCGAGGCGTCGATAGAGGCTCCGGTCAATTTATTGTGGCCGACATCTAGCGTATGCAAGTTTGGAAGTGGTTCGTTAGCTCGATTGACTTCAGGCTGATAAAATCCGTCGACGCTGAGTGACTTCGGGAGATTAAGAGGATCATTGAACCTAGCGAATGACAGGGCGGACAACTGATTGTGAGAAGCATTAAGAATCGACAGAGCGGGAAGAGAGAATATGGCGGGAGGTATCTCTATCAGGTTGTTGTTCGACACGTCCAGATTTGTTAGCGATGACAGTATGGTAAGCGAAGTCGGTAGTGTCTTGAGCTGATTGCTGTGCAGCTACTTGAACACAACCGTGAAGAGCTGGATTGTTGAGATACCTGAAGAGACTTACATCAACGACTTTAAGGCTGCCGAAAAGTGCCAGTTCCGGCTGGATTGCAATTATCGCATTGCTTCGTGCCTTCAAGACCACAAGGTCTTGTGCTTCAAACCACGAAGCTTGTTGCTTATTTGGCCTATTTCGTTTAGGCGTGTCGTCGGCGGTATAGTCAGGCTCGGTAACTGAATCGAGGGGTTGAGGCTTTACTCCAAGGTGAATCTCAAATAAGCAAGACGGAATGCATGGCAGAGATCGAGACGACAGATTAAGGTTGCCTAGAGTACAAAAGCTCAGATAATGTTAATTTCAACTTCTCTTGACAAACTTACAGACCTGTGTTTCGCGCTCGTTCGACAGTCTCTCGAACACCCCATCTACCCATCTCAATTAGATTACCATCAGCATTCTGCACCTTTATAGGTATCATATCTAGTCCATCGTTAAGTGTAGGCGCAATATTTTCCCCTTGTACAGACTGTGCTTTCTTTGCTTCTGCCCGCTTCAGAGCGATCTGCTCTTTCAAGCTGAACTTTGGCTTCGGAGGCTCAGGCTTCTCTTCTACATGCTTGTTTGGAGACGTTGGCCTGGATTTTACCGGAGAGCCATTTGGAGGACGAAGTCGAGCTGAAGTGGTCCAAGTAGGCGTTGCCGTCGTCGGGGCCCGATATTGACCTCGCAGATTGCTGTTTGAAACAGCCGGACGAGGCATTCGAGACATGATACTGAAACTAGTAGGCAAGGAATGACGGTGAACAAAAGCCGATATAAAGCAGGCTCACTGCGAGTCTTCATCACGAGACGTGCATGACTTCTATCCATGGCCATGGACTGAAAACAGCAGGTGCACAATCTATCCTCTCCTCCGCCATGAACGCGGAAAAGCGCAAAATAAACGAGGTGCAGGATGATGCTCCTCAGAACGAGCCGACGACGACCAGGAGACGACTGGATGGAGAAAATCTGGATAATTCAACGCGAATTAGTTATCCAACAGGTTCATCACACGGTCCGACTCCAGCGTTCCAGTATCCAAACCAACTTATCACTTTCTCCTACTCTGAGTCTCGAAAACTCGAATTTACAAATGCTGCCATGAAGTTTTACGTGCATCCTCCGTTTAACGCTGATCTCAACTACGGTTACGAACACTGGGTTAAGAGACCCGAAGAGAGAGGACGATTAGATGGACTGCTTACAGCCTGCATAAGGGAAGAGGTACTCGCTGAGAGGGATAGGGCAAATGTTATTTCGTGGAGGGGAGTAATGACAAAGTGAGATGGTCTCCTATTCCGAGTTTGCTGTTCGCGGTATTGATATAATGAACGCGAGGGAGGATATTGACAGCACCATACGAAGATAGAGAAAGCTGGACTCTCAATGTCATGTGTATAAACAATGTTCTGTATTTCGAGGAACATATCGACAGTGTCAAACTGAAAGAAAAGTGAGTCGTCAGAGTGATCATGTCCACACAAAGCTCAGAGTCGGGACTAGAGAAAACATGTCGCCTCGCAATCGCCTCCAGTCTTATTATGGATATGCCTTCGAATCCTATTGCACCTCCTCGACGCCAGATCCACGACACGATCCTGAAAAGCTTGCCAATGGCTGGAGTGGGAATGTGAATACTAATGTTCAGTGGTGTAGCATTGTCAAGACGAAGCTTGGAGACAACAGGCTGATCATAGGCGGAGAAGTAGATTGCGTCGAAGGTCTGTCACATAGCTCTTTCAAATCGATCCAGTGTATTAACAGCCACCGCCTTGCAGGTAAATACACTGGACAACCTAATACATTTGTTGAACTGAAGACCTCGATGGTCATCCGGAATCCGCAAGACGAGGTACGGTTCGAAAAGTGAGCATGTCACTTTAAACCTATCTTTCAAAGCATTCACAGCGGTCTAGGAAACTTCTGAAATTCTACTTCCAATCGTTCCTGTTAGGCGTCCCTGTTCGTGTTGCCATTGACACCAGATACTCTGCAGCCACTTAACTGCTTTGCATCTCATAGGAAATTAAAGTGGGATTTAGAAATCCTGCGGGCCGTATTGTACAGATGCAGTCTTTCAAGACCGTCCAATTACCAAGGCTCGTCCGCGGAAAGCCTGGCGCATGGGACCCGAATCTCTGTCTTCAATGGGGATCTCAGTTCCTGGCCTTCCTCCAATCCGCAATACAGAACTGGGAACTTGAGAAACCCAATTCCGCGAATGACAGTGATAGTCATTCATCATCCAGCGAAAGTGCTTCGGGTACGAAGAAAAGAGCGAAAGAAGAGTGCGTTTGGCGAGTTACCTTCCGTCCCGGTAAAGGCGCGGAGGTGGCCTTGCTTGATGACGCGGCCATAGCCGACGTGCGTAATGGAGAGGATCGTGTCGGATTCCTGCCCAGATTTTATTGGAACGAGATATCCAATGTTGCATCTGAGGACAAAGCGAATGACAGACAAGTAGAACGTTGGGATTAAGCATCATCTAGACATCTAGAACGCTTTTACGCTCCTTGAACCAAAGACCTTAAGGAACTGGCTATTGTGCTTCGTGGCCAATGCTGGGGTCCGCAAACCTCGTTACATAAGCGTGGGCCTCAGGATAGCTGTAGCCACAAACTCTTTGAGGCTATTTAAGCCAACCTCTCACGTCCGCTTTCTTCACTTCGCTCTTTACCATCTCGATCCTTTCCTCGGCAGTGAGCCCGAGGTCCACTTTCCTTTTGACCTTCTGCTGTGCTTTTATTGTGTCATTCTTTACCTCGGTAAGTCTTCGAGTCCATCAACCTCTTACATACAAAATGGCTCACATCGAGCACAGGCCGCTGGGCAGCCAACGTCCTCCAAGACTTTCTTCATCTCATCCTTAGCTCACCTCTCTTTAGACTCTAACAGCGTGAGTTTCATCCTGATGCATTCAGATGAACACAATATAGCTAAATCATCGGCTATTAGAATGAAAATTCCTTTCATGAAGCCGCATCCTCAGCCTCTTGATTCGCCCGCGTACAAACGTAACCCGCTCAAATACTCTCCATTCCGATACGGCGCTCGTCCGGAAGGGTTCACTGACATGCTCATAAGATATGGACCAGATGTTGTCCTCTCAGTCTGGCCGTGGGAAGCTAACTTCGATCCATACCTCTCCGCTGACATCAAGCAAGAGGAATGCAACCGCGCCATCAATGGCTGGGATAATCGCACGTATCTCGCAGAGGGGAAAGCTAACTTGAAGCGCCAGAAGGCTCGCTATGGCGATTCCCGCTGGACACACATGAAAAGATGCAACTTGTGCGAGGCCGATAACGTGTGCAAGGACAGGCCAGGAGTCTATCGCTGTGAAAACAACTATTACGGTGGACGCTGCCGTGGCCAATTCGAAGTCACTCAACGCGATGCTGTCCGTGTTCAACACATGCCTCTCGAAGAACGCGTCCCGTTCAATTCATTGAGTGACAGGTATGACCGCGATGCGCTTCGGGCTAAAAATATGTAGGTCTACTACCTTGATGGTTTCCGGCCCGGCTTGATTAACTGACACTCAACCGAAGGACGAGGACTAGGACCATGAAGTATGGGACTCGTGCTTGATTAGGCGCTCGTGGCTCTCGTATTGGTATGCGGCTCTGTATAGTTGTTTGTCTGATTGTGAGCTCCTGGAGAGCCAGTTTGTACTTCTGAGACATGGAATAATTGATTTCTGTTGGACACTTGCATGGTGCTCGTTTCTTGATTTCTGCGTGCAACACAAATCTCATAAGGGCTCTTTTCGCTATCACAATCTCTGGCAAAGGAAAATGTGAAATGGACCACGTCAAATTGTCTGCTTCCCATTATTTCTGCGCTGACAGTTCGTACCAACACTACTGCTGTAGCTGAAAACTTGTCATTTTTACACACGTGAATGTCTCGAGGATAAATCATCTAGGAAATCTTGCCTTGTACCATTCCGTCCCAAAAATTTGCACTTCAACAGTGTGGCTTGTTCAAGAACAGATAACATAAATGCTATAGATGTACATGACGACGAAAAAATACGAGGTAAGTAACCGACACTAAGGTAAGAACGCAGCCACCGCTTTGAAGTTTTTATCATTTCCTAGTTCCGCGCTTCTTCACCTCTTCATCCTTGCACGCGTGGAGCATGACCTTGTTTGGATGGCCCGGCGTCATGCCCGTATGGCCCTTTGACCAATCGTACGATACAGCGTACGCAAAGATCGAACCGCTTCGGTTGAACGCGGTCGATGTGATGGGGCCCGGAGCAGGGTCGAAGGCTAGGAGCATTATGAAGGATACCGTCAGAATAACCAGAGGAGAAAGGATTGGCGAAGCGTACTCTTCAATCGCGTTCGCGCATCTTTATCCCAGAAATTGACGGTACCATCCGAGCCCGCGGTGGAGAACGTTCCATGCACAGGGTGAAACACGATATCATTCACGGCGAAGACCATCGTCTGGTCTTTTACAGTCGGTGATTGGTCTTTACGGTGGCATTTGAAAGAGAAATTTTGGCTGGAAATAAAGTTAAACTACGAGAGATTAATGAACTTCGCAAGTATCATAACTTGCCTGGATTTAGATTCTTCCACATATCTGGAAGGACGATCATGTTTATAGTCGAATTCGCAGTGTAATGATAGTTAGACGCACTGAATAGCAACTCGGCCTTCGATGCTCCCAACAGCATAGCCATCTGCAGAAGGGAAACAGCTAACAACACGTGTTTGCCACTTCAACGGAGATGTTGATGTCTAACAGAACAGTGCCAGACATCAGTTTCAAAGTTTCAAGAGATTGCGACGAAGATAATTTCATCTCACTCTATAAGGCGTGGTCGGGTTTGTGAGGTTGAAGATCTGAATGTGTCGCTCGGCGGTAGCAACGGCCAAGAGCGGGTAGACAACATCCATGGAATAACATCGTTCAGGCAATTGGACGACAGATATGGGGTTCGGTTGGCGCGTATCCCAGTACTTAATTTCATTTCAATGATCAGCAGCCATACCATACATAACCACGAACAAAGGCGAGAACGTACCCTGAGCGTCTTATCCCAGCTGCCCGTTGCAAGAATCCCGCCCTGAGGTGTATCAAGCCACCTAACACACCTCACAGGCCCATCATGCTGCGCGACTTGCGAGCTCGTACCGGTCGCCAAGTCGTACATCCGCGCCGTATTGTCCGCGCCGCCTGAAATAAGTTTGTTGCCTTCCTGCAAAGAAGAAGCAGTGCATGAGTAAGTCTGCGAGTAGCAAATTTCTTTGGCTTTAGTCGCACTTTGTTCCAGCAGACACCAAGCACAGGTCCCTGATGCTGGTACATCGCCTTTCCCTGTGTCTGCCCACCTTGTGGATTCACTTCGTAAATTCGGACCTACGACCACACGCACATGTCAGCTTCCTTGCATACCAGATAACATCGGGTATCAGTGGTTGTGGTGAGTACACACCTCATTATTCCAACTCCCAACGGCAAGATACTCGCCAGCAGTCGAGAACGAAACTGAGCTGATTGAATCACTGGGCGGGTCAGAGACTTCTACGTCTTTCGGTTCATTTGCATTCGTTCCGCCCAGTGTGGTCGACGTCGACGTCGTGCTCCCAAAGAACGACATGATGGTTGTTCACTTTCAAGAGCTGTTCGCAGACGATGGTGTCTTCCGTCCACTGGCAGATTTGTTTCTCGAGTCAACGTGAATCCTTCAATTCTTTGAAAATCACAACCACAGGCACGCGTCAATTACGTCATCAATTATCCAACTTTTTATTTTCCCCCGAGTCCCAACCAACAGGAGGAGTGAGGCGAGAGATTTGTATTCAATTCTGTTACACAACATTGCGAAGTTAAATAATAAAAAACCGAAAATACAACTGTGGGGTTAGACGTCCACGAATTTTAAGCCGTTAGAATATATCACATAAGTGAGAATATTGTAAGCGAAAACACGGCCATAGGTATGAAAATAAAGACAAAAGTATCTAAATTTAGTTGGCCAATGACGTTCACAGCCGCTTCTTTTCCTCAGCCTTCAGTCGGTCAGCCATTTGCACCTCCAGCAGAGGATCGAGTTCCTTTGCAGGGTGTCGATAAGAGTTACCTGCACGATCTGCCCACGTAAAGTACTGCCCGTAGTTGACGGTGAAATAAATGTGATGCAACGTGTGATGCGCCGGCCCGTTGATGATATTCTCCAGCGGATGTCCGGTAATCATGTCCGAGTCATGAATGAATATGCTCCAGAAGTTGACTCCGACGAAAAGTGCGAGATAGAGTTGTCGCTGTATTGGGAACAGGAAGACAAATAAATGATAGGGGAAGGATTGAACGAATCCATCGACCGGGTGGAAAGCGTGGGAGGCAAACGGGCTCGGGACTGCTATCGTGTGAGCACTCTAGTCGAGAAGGGTATAAAAACGGAACGAACCTATCCATTTATGATGCTGCTTATGCAGACGCTTGTAAATAAACGGGATATGGAGCCAGCGGTGAGCCCAGTAGATGCAAAAGTCGGTGAAAAGGAGGAACCTGGTGTAGAGCGCAAACCGCAAACTAAAGGACAGTCCACAGCAAAATGACTGACAAAACATACCATAAGATTGAGAAGAAGAAGTAACCCCAACCGTACTCCTTCGGATCCTTATACAGTTTTGAATATCCCATAACCTCCGCCTGAAAGAATGGTATCGTGAGAGCCATCATCCCGGGGAAAGCACGTAAGCTCAAATGAATCTCTTGGCGAACTTGATTCTTGAGGAAGCGTGGATGGCGCATCATGTCATGGTTGAACATGAAGTAGTACGAAAACCCCGCAAAAAAGAAATATAAGACGTGGATCCCGATCATAGTCAGCACAGTAAGTGAAATGATCTGTCGCGGAATGTAGTCGCGTGGCCATGCGGAAATGGATGCTGCATCGAAAATAGATTGAGACAGATTCGCGGATGGTAATTGAGGATGCGGGAGGTGTGAGAGACCAATGAAGTGGGACCACGACGAATTCAAGGACGAGTCATGAGAAAGTTTGAGAGGCAGGGAGCTATTGAGAGAGTACAGCGGTTCTGAACCGGTAGGAACGGAGAAGGCAGAGAGAGGAACAATCTTTGCCCATACTTTGTCGAGGAAGTACTCGTCACAGAGCTCGAGAGCATAGTCCATACTCGGCGGTGGGAAGCAGCGCTCAACGGTGAGACCAAAGGAAGGTGAGAGACGAGTGGCGGAGTCAGTGAGTGAGTGCAACAGACCAAGTGTGGCGGACTGGAGCTGGTGATGATGATGACCGCCTATTTAAATTCTTAGAAGTCGTGCAACATTGGGAAAAATTGCTGACACATCACACTGATAAGATAAGTGTTGCTTACGTCACTTGCCTAATCTGTCACCGATTCTCCGATACTCGCCCACTCCTCGCGACATACATACGGCAGACATAACCAGCAACTTGATCGTCTTCGGAAAGGCAACAAATGAAAGTGAGCCCATTTCATTCTGTGTCCCGGTCGCTCCGATTTCCGTATGTCGTACCACCCCCTAGGATCTAGGCGGTTTAGTCCGGCACGTTTGCGTTTTTCAAAATGATGTTGCATGATTTTTTCTGCTCTCTCCCGCGGTCATCATGCGGTTCGCATTTGTCTCTAACTCTTTCATCTTCGTTTTGTTACAAAATATATCTACTTACAAGCTCGTGCCTTGAGAGACATCCAGACATCCTAAGGGTAAATAAGAGGAAAGCACAGGTTGCTCTTAGTTTGTAGGTCCCCACGGCCAGAAGACAGGAACAGTCCTGCATTAAATTTAGAATATTCCTTCCAGCGGCGTTGACCGTATACACTCACCTCTTGTATTCTTGCCAGTTAGGGTCGTTACCAAATTTCTTATCACCGGCTTTCTATATAAATGAAACAGTTCAGTTGCTTCCATTCAGTGGTCCAAGGGTACTCCTCCTTACCTCGAGAGGTGGAACGCCAGAAACCTAAATTATGCCAACAGGTTAGAGCTTGTCCAAGGCACGGGATTCGACAATATACCTTTCTGATGAGCAAATACGTCACTATCGGGCTCGCCACTGCAATGACTGGTGCTACTCTCGGGAAATAGGAGGTTTGTAGCGACGTGGTGGAGAGTGCCCATATTCCAGTCCACAATCCCACTTCGCCGACGTAACTATTAGGAGTCGTCAGAATGCAGCGTGTCGCGACCGTCAAGTAATAGCCTACTTGGGATGCCTGCTAATACTCCAAAGACCGCGGCTAATGAACTGCTCTTCGTGTCTCTTTTCGGCTTTCTCTTTTCTCCATGCAGTCTTTTGATGGTCTGCTATTATCTCGATCAAAAACGAGCTGGTAAACAAGCCCAAAGCGAAGAAGTCGCGCGGAAAAAGCGGAGGATGCAGATGTGCAGGCATGGTGTTTACCTAAAACACTCGTAAGCCGTCTATGTACACCTGCGTCGAAATGAAGCCTTACCATGTATACTGGTAAACCAACCAGTAAGACCCAGGTTGCTATAGGAATAGAGACTGAGACCAGCATCAGTGATAAATGAGAAGGAGAAAACCTTGTGCCATCCAGAAGAAGGTGAACTTCGCAGGCTGATGCTTCACCTCGTCAAAACGAGAATCGCCTCCAGACTTAAGAGCTCGCTATATCGGTGGCGCATAAGCTAAGAACAGAAACAGTCATACAAGAGGCTCCTACGGTCAACAAGAATGTTCCTAGCCTCGAGCTCCAAAGTATCAAGCAGCCACTAAGAAGCAACTGACGCGATGTAAACGAGGAGAGTCTGGGAAGCGGGATGTCCCTTTTGAGTATGTACTTGTCCCTTAATGCGGGGTAGTACAAGGAGACGAATGTCGTCGACAAGAAACCAAGTGCTCCGCCGAAATCGTAGAACATTTCATTCTTTTGCGGAACAAAAATCAAAGCAAAGACTAAAGAGCCATTCAGCATTTATCTTTACGGTGGCAAGCATTGAGTACCGACGCGTTTGAAGGCCATAAGCACTAACAAGAGGTGGCAGAAGTCGAGAAAAGGCGCCCATCGTTGAATCTGCTCTAGAAAGGTTTCGTTATTTATGAGGATAATTGCGATGAACTCTCTGAGATGGTGGTGGTGGAATTTCAAGTGTGAGATTATCCATTAATGCTTCTTTAGCAGCCGACATCAGGTGCGAGACGGTCGGTCGATGCAGAGTAGTGATCGGCGTGACGCTACGTCATTTTATCACGAGACGACGCGTCGTCCAACCACAAGTATGTTATCTGTCACCATCACGTACTCAACGGATGGCGACAAACCAAACGCGGCTCAGAGCCATCGCACTGTATAAAGAGCTACATAGACTGGGACGTGACTATCCTGATTCATCGTAAGCTACTCGTTTTGTTGAATGGAAATCCTTATTTGTTGATATCTATTAGGTACGATTTTCATGGAAAATTAAGGAGAATGTTCGAAAGTTAGTTACGGCTGGAATCAACGAAGCATCTCGCTGATGAACGCGACATATCACCCTTGTTCAAAGAGAATAGGAACTTGACCACTCCTGAAGATATAGAAAGAGCATTGAAATTTGGAGAATTCATCCGAAACGGTCCGTGGTTTTGTTCGCTACTAGTATGATTGCACGCTCAGATTACACCGTAGAAACACTTGCATTGATAAAACTTAGTAAATATCGGCATTTGCGGAGAGCGTATCCTCCACTCGATGACCCTCTTCCGGACAAAGCATAGTCGACTTCGTTTTCTATAAATCACATTACCAAAAGCAGGTCCTTGGTATTTACGGAAGGAACTTCGGGGACCTTCTTGCGCCGTACTTTTCTTCTGTCGGCGATAGTCTCCCGTATCTTAGGCTGGCTCCTATAAGCTCCTATACGGCTCAGTTATGATGATATCCGTCTGCCTTGTTCCTGACTCGCGCTCTAGAAGGATACTCTATTGACTTTTCTCTCAATTTAGTCACATAAATGACTAGCGGTCTTATCTCATCTCCGCAAAGATTTGCGGTCACATTCGTTCAGTTCAATTAATGAGAAGACTGCAAATGTCTAAACTGTCTACCACCCATTATCTACCTTCCGTCGTTTTGGTCAAACTGCTGCCGAAGCTCATGCTGAGGCAGTCTGGATTCTGAACAACATGATCAGCCCGGTTGCTGATAATAGTCTCCAGTCTCAGTTGTGTCTATTCATTCTCACGGGCAGTGGCAATGACTCCGCCAGTCGGGATGCTCGTCACCGTTGCCGTTGCACCAGCATTCAGGCACACGAACTTGCACTCGATGTGCGTCGGGTCGAACGTCGTTTGGGGAGCAGGAGTCGCAAGCGCGCTACCAGCAAAAAATGCGGCGAAGATAAGAGCAATGGATCTAGTTTTCATGGTGCTTGTTTCGAGACTACGATGGGCTGTAGTGTTGAATGTTCTCGACTGTTGAGGTTTGACTAACGATAAAAGCGACTCTTTATACCTTGTCTACATTTCCAACTTGTATAATGCGGCGTGCCGGAGCATCAAAAGGTACGTCTCCGTGCAATTATACGAGACGCATCAAAACATAATATGGCTATTATAATTTTCCAAGTTCTATCACAGGGTAACCTCGGCATCGGAATACGTCTGTACTAATTCGCCATTTTCAACGGATATTTTGGCCGAAATAGCCGTATACTTAATTACTCCGTCTCGACGGCATTTGGGTAAGATCACCGACTTTCAAAGCATTGCAAGATGGCTGCTACCTGACATATCACTGATGAAACATTTTCTCTTCAGTCCGTCACTTCGCCGCATTCCGGGCTATTTTTAGCGCCAGGTTTATAATGGCAACATTTCAAAGTACGCTTAGCATTCGGCACATAACTCGTTGATTACAAAACATTCATCAAACAGGGCACAAACGCGCAATACTCCATTCTCTTCTCAACAACTCCGTCCCCGCGTCTCGCGTTTCACACCAATGATTGGAATCTCGCTTATGGCGGAATCGTTTGGATCCTAGGAGAAACAGTCAGTCCGGACAGAAATGGACAAGTGAGATAATGCTCACGGGCAGTGGCAAGTAACGGTACTGCTGGTGACAGTGGTCGTTCCGCCATTGCACAGAATCGAGCAGATCGGAGGCTCCGTTGCTTGAGGGTCGGGACTAGCGACAGCACTGCCGGCAAAGACAGCGGCGAGCAGGATAGAGATGTATTTGAGCTGCATGACGATTGAGACAAGTATATGAACTGAAGATCTTGAAGGTATTGATGATACTTTTTGACAATGTTGAGGTTCTTTATATTGTTTTCAGACTGTCTGGACTCGTGACACATTGCCCTTTCGGGGCGGACCAAACTACGTCTTCACGTTCTTGCTGGGTAAGCTGGCCATCAAAATGGGCGCTTGAACTAGTCTCTGATCGCAGCTCTTAACATGCAAATGGAAATCTCCAGGCACTGAACATTCGGCACGACGGATCAATCAACAAATGTTCTATTCCATTTCATTCTACAGAAGAGGCCAGAAGATACGTAGTGGTACTGAACATCTTTGGTTACCTACGTGAGTGATTGAAGCGCAGTGATGTCTCCAAAAGATACTTACAATTGCGGATTCATGCGTTGACCGGCATATCTTTCTTGGATGAAGTAGCGTCAACGGCATGGCTCTTAGAAGCAGCAAAGGACCTGTGCTTGTCGGGTCCTTTACGTACAGCGGTTCATGCAAAACGACATACAATTGCATCGTTCGGATCCACGGTGTTGGTAGGCTCTGTGCGGATTGCGAGCGACGTAGAGGTAGTAGCATATCCTGTCTTGATCGACGTTATGCTTGCGCTCGTCGATGTGGTGGGTATGGCGACCGTGATGCCCACGGCGACGGTGACGATAGCAAGGATGGTTGGATAAACTCGCACTAAAATTAGAATGACTGAAGGTGAGAGGATTTCTCTGCGCTTTGGACGAGACTTGTATGGACTCCGTTGCTTTCTCCTCGAGACATCGTACCGTTACATATACGGTGCAATGTACTGAAACTACTCACAATTTGCCAGGAAGCTGTTGTCTTCGGGAAGTCCAGCAGCGTCGGCGTGTCTTGTTCATTCCTTGACGCCATATGCGCATATTTTGTTGTGCCTAAGAATTAGGCTAGACGGGCAGTTCACCGTTTGTACGTGGTCTTCTCAGAATCTGCGGATTTCATCACATCATCTGTTCAAATGACTGGGCGTGGCCAAATTTCATACTTCTCACCATCCTTGAAATGCGAGACCATACCTTTCTTTTCCGGTGCCTTCTCGAAAGCGCAACAGAGACAGTCTCATTGGTCCCGTGGGTTTGTTCCAACGCTAAAAGTAGACACGCATCAATGTTCTTCAACGCTCCAGAAACTCCTGTCGACCCCGATGATGACCAACCTACTCTCCGGATGAACATTACTTTCGCGGATAGTCGCTAAGCTTTCATACTAATGACCTGTTTGTACAGCTACCTGTTTTTTTCTTTCTTTCTCTGGACTTCGACATCTTGTCTTTGGGGTTTAATCTCCTCCGGCTATACAATACCGACTGACAAGAAAGCCACTTAGTATCCACTTCATGGCAGTTGAATATTCACGGCATCTCTAGCCTTATATTTCGGTGAAGAAACGTAGCACCACAATCCTCGGGATTCGGGACAAACTGAATGGTCTTCACAGCCCGCCAAAGGATGCCAGGCTATCACTACGTCATCTGCCTTCTTGATTGGTGACCAACGCTATCTACACCGAGACGGTCTGAACTCTGCAGATAGCATTCAGAAGTTCTGCTCGCACTCTGAAGCTTTTAGCCACGAGCAGTCGCAATACCTCATCATCATCGTTGTTGTCTCTCCGGCACAAATAATCTGGAGATAGATATGGGAAATCGGGCTAATAGTCTGCTGGGATGAGGACCATGCTAGCGAAGAAAGTAGTAAAGAGGACATTGACTGATCTGTTGTCAGTGTCCGCGCTTCTCGCCGTACTTGAAACACGAGACCTCGCTATTTCTTCTCTGGAATCTTATTCGTCAGTGTCTCGGAAATACCCCATTATTTCAATGTTACGCATGTCACCGGTTCGCAAAAATAAGACTCAGCACAATGGATTTTAATGCTCCAGAAGTCCTTGTTGACACCGGTATGGTCAGACCGACTCTTCGGATGCACATTGTATTTGCAGATACTCGACCGAGGCAAGCACTTATGGCCTATTTGCACGACTCTACTACCTGGCTCTCAAAAATTTGAGACTCCGGGCTTTGAAATTTAATCCCAGGTCATACGATTCTGACGATACGGAAGCCTTAGCTATTAACGCGCACGCTAGTCAAATAGTCACCACATTACTGTCTCATTTTTCGACTAGGAAACACATCTCCACTACCACTGAGACGCACTAAACAACCATAACCACAGAGCTCCAAAGTCTGCTAGGCGAAAATCATCTCTGTGCTCCCTGTGCTCGTGGCTCATGGACCGACATCATCTACACCGACGGGGTCTGGAGTCTGGAGAATAATCAGATTTCTTCCTCTTTGCTGACTCTGATGCCTTTACTTACGGGCAGTGGCAGGCACCAATCGTCGTTGTCGTTGTTTGGCCAGCGCAAATAATCTGGCAATTGATATGGGAAATCGGATTGATAGTCTCCTGAGGAGCAGGCTCGGCGAGAGCCACGCCAGCGAAGAAGGCGGTGAAGAGGACTGTTATGTGCGTGAGTTGCATGTTGGGTGATGAATATGTTGTTGGAAAACATTGAGGTATGCCGAGGTCTTTTATATTTTCTTCCCGAATCACTGGGCAGTGCGCTCAAGAATGATTATTTTTGTGTGAGACTTGAACATATCTCTAGCGCATCACTTTCTCTCTTCGAAAATTTCGCTCCGCTTAATCTGAGCGCTTTTGCGATACATCTGCTAAGCGGGCGCAACAAATCATCGGAAACATCCCCTCAAGGAAGTTGCTCAAGACATAGACATTGGAGCTCCCCATTTCCGTTCAAGACAAATTACCAAGAAATATTATTCTGGTTACGCAAGAAACAGATAACATATTTGCAAGTCTAGACACGCCGGCCTTTGAAGGCATCGTGGGTAAGTGCAAGTCTTTATATGAGTGTAGTAGCCGCTCACAATACTCTCCGGTTTTCCGAGTAGTGAGACAGTCAAATCGTCTTCAGAATTGCCAAGATCTATTATATTATTGTCAGGACGAGATGCTTCACTTTTGCGACATGAAGCTTACCTTAAGGGCAGTGACAGATGCCTCCACTAGTACCAATATGCACTCCAGGGGGACATACGAAGTCACAGCGGAAAAGAAGCGTGGTCTCGGCTGGCGGAGAGGAAGTAGTAATCGTGGTTTCAGCCGGGGCGGCCGCCACGAAGCTTACGGCAAGCGCAAGGACGGAGAGAAGGACTGATGCAGCACGCATTGTTACGTATGTGGCTTGAAAGTTTGAGATGCTTGTAATGAGTAGAGCTCTTGAAGTCTCTGCTCATTCTCGAGCTCTCGACTCGTTTATATACGCTGCAGATTTTCATTCAGCCCACGATTTTTCATGCTCTCCGTCATTTCTTGACGTTCCTCGCCAATCTGTTCCTAAGTGGCATTCAAGTGTTGTGCGCCGCATGCAAATATTGACGGTCGGTTACTGTGCCCGACAAGGGCAAACATCGGACCTTAGACCGGAGTTGCCCCTTGGAACTACTCAGTAGTCAACTGCCGCGTCCCTCTGCGGTACTGAAACACGCGCCCATTACATGCTCCCACACAAGTTACCTATTATCCAGAGGAGCTTCATCGATTGGCTCGGCAAGGAGTTTCAGAACTGCGCGGGTCACCGACTAGTGCGGCGTATGATGTAGCGCTCAGGTGTCCTAGTAATAACCTTGGGCGATCTGAGTCAATCCGTGCCGTGCAATAATGGGATTTACTGGTGCCTGGCACATTATTTCATCTCTGAAGAAGCTAATTCCGTTGATGCTATTTTATTTTTAGAAAGGAACCGGTAAGATCGGGAGGTCCGCTTACGTCACCACTTGACCGGTGTAAAGCGCCCACCGTGAACAGTACGAACGTGGGGGCGCTTCTTGAGAGTGGAACTCAGAAATGTCCTGGGAGCACGTAATGTTACCGAGATTTCGCAATCAATCCTTTATTCTATAATCGCTGTGCCGAGAGATTTCGAATCGAAGGAGACTCATGACCCACATCAAGCTTTTCTTACTTATTAAAATGTCGTTGCATTCTGATGCGTAAAGTAAATCTTGCCTAAAGAGTACGTTAGACCTCAGGTATAAAAGATCATTACGAAATACGATGTGAAGCATACGAGGCAAAAAAAAAAACAATCCCTGTATATTAGATTGGTCTTGATCAATCAATGCCAGGGTGAGATCGTTTGATGTCTTCAAGCACGTAGGACATCGCCACTGAAACAGCACTGAAATGCTGGCTAAAGTTGCATAGCCGAGTGACTATCGCGAATCGTCTCCGTAAATCGCTTTTTGATCGCTTTGAACGAAAAAATGAAGCACTCGAGCCATACCATGAAACAGAGCGGAGAAGAAAGTCTCATACGGGACAACCGCACTGCATCTCGATATTCACAGTTATAAGAAAAGCGAGAAACAAGATGATTTCTAAAGAAAACCAAGCATGAAATTCGTCATCCTCTCCACCCTCATCGTCGCTCTCGCGGGCCTTGCAGCTAGCACACCTATAGGCTGCCCACCGTGCATACCTGTTGATCCTGACACATGCGCAACGACGACTATAAAGAGTGGTTTCCCACCGGGATGCGGTTGTGACTGCCCATGATGGCCTCGTAAGTTGTGCTCCCGAAGCTTGTATCCTATAGATTCTGATTGAGTTCTGACAACAGGTTGCCGACAGACTCATATCTGCGCGATATATGTTGCCTGGGTTGGATAATGTCGTCCCAGAAATAGCTTATCAGAATCGTGCAGAACTGTATTGTAAATTACAGCTATTCGTCAACACACAGCATATTTTCACCCGCCGTCTGCTCAAGATCCAAATGAAGCACGAGATGTGAGTAACTAAGGTCATATCATAGGAGACCTCCAAATGTGAGTTTGGAGATCTTCAACACGCACAGAAACATCAGCTTTCGCCCTATTCTCATAGATGCAATTCCAATTCATCAAGAATTGTAGGCCTCCTTGCCCATACTGCCCGTCTTCGGCTCTTGAGCTCGCGGGAATAGTCATTCCCGGTTCACAACAACGTCAAGGAGTGCCTTGAGACTGTCGTGTTCTCCTGGATGCCAACATTCGAAGCTGTTGAAGGTGTTCAAAGTAAGGCCGCAGTCGAGTCCCCGGGCACGTCAGAGTCATCGTTATAAGGTCCAGAGTGAAGCGGATCTTGAGCACACAGCGCCTCATCATGAAGTCCAACGTCCTCTACGCATCGCTCCTTATTCTCGCAAGCCTCGCGACTGCACATCCAATCGGATGCCAGGACGGTCATTGTTTTCAACTTGACGCCCCGCCGAAGGAGTCCTCTCTTTCGCACCCAACTGCGATAGTCGAATGATCGAGAACACAGGTAATAGACTCAGTCAAATCGCTTGAGATACGAACGCGTTACTGAATTATAAAAGTCGCTTTTTCTCGGGCATGAAGCAGCGAGATAGGGTCTGAGATGCACGGCTGCAGGACAGTTGTCAGCATACTTTGATTGTGCGAATCAGCCATGACATGAATAGAACCTGTTGAACAGGTTGGAGATTATTGACCAATGATCAATGAAACTTGTCCGCGTTTGTAGTTCGTCGCTTGAGGCTTGGATCTCTAGCAATCCTTTCATAATTCACGGCTGCGGTAGATCTACCAACGCAGATCCGGAATAATCAAGAAGGCGGAAGCAAATCATAATTTATGTATGCTGTTTTGCTGACCCGTGTGTCTTCCTATCAAATTCCTTTCGGTGATCCCGGGTTTCAGCGGTAGGCAGCAATGTTGTCAAGATGTAAAGATAGAGGTCCCAACGATGCCTTGACCGAGGCACTGCTGTTCTTGGGGAAACATCATTCTACGTGTATAGTATAAAACCTCCAGCGGAACGCAGAGACTCACCAGAAATTTCCCTCCGCAATTTCCATAAACCAATTGAAATGCGTCTCATACTTTCCTCCGTCCTCTCCATTCTTGCCCTCGCGACATTCGTGAGCGCGCAAATTGTCACGCTCCCCCTCACTCGAACCACTACGCAATGCACATGTCCGCCGCTGACTAGTGGCGCCACCATCAAACGTGATGTGATCCTCGAGTATGAGAAACGTACGGGCTGTATCTGCCCGTTGTAGACTGGTAATTGAGAGCTGCGAACCGCGGATCAATCATTTTCGACGGGCTCCGTGAGGTTAGTCCGATCCATGATCGGAGTTGCCTTTTTCAGAATTGGACTAATATTATTGCCTTCCGAAACAAGCGATACATTTGGATGATGGGGAAGAATGCAGGGCTACCTGGGTGATATTGCTAAGCGTCTGGACAGTGAGGGGATCGTAGACTGCCGTAGATTGCTGTTTGAAATTCAGTTCCGTGCCAAACGAAAATTTGAAATCCCGATTCATTGACGCTGAAACGTGTCCATCTTGACTTGGCACAGAGACGAGACAGAAAAGCAACACCGATCGTTGAGCGCCAGCAGTGTCATGAAGAAGATATTTAAACGAACTTGAGTGTTGAACCAAAGTAGAGAGAATCTTTACTCGCGAAGATAACTATGAAGTTCGCAAGCTTTCAATTAATCATCGCTATCTTCGCGTTAGCCACTGCGGTGTCAGCGGCTGCAACTCCAGCGCCCGAACCCATCGAATGCCCGCCTTGTACAGACATAGGTGGCATATTCAAGCGCAATCCTAGCCCAGGTCGTGGCCAGTGCGCGTGCGACTGAACCATCTCGTAAGTCAATCCGCTTACCAGGACACTCCGTAAATATCTTCTGACATTCTCTACGAATTAGTCGAAGGTCGACTTCATTTGCTTTAGCCCGGTTTACGATCGGTCAGGGCTAGAGATCGTGAGAGCGTCGAAAGTGTTTCCGTTCATTTTGGCTTTGGCGGCGACCGCGGGTGGATAGATCTGACAAACAAGTTGTATTGTACCTGAGGTCTTTTCGGCAACAGAAGTTTATGCTATATTATTCCATATGTTAATGCCGGGAACCTTACTGAGTTACTACTCACAAACATGAAACGCTGGAACAAATGCTGCCTTCGGTCCGAGCACCATGATGCTCAGTGCCTTAGTGGAACGTAGTTCCATAATGATCGGATGAAAGAGCGGAAGCATCATCGAGAAGCCGACCATTCTAGAGTGACAGATCAAAATGGACAATCCGCGATCGCAAAAAACCACAACTCGATAGGCGCGGGCGCTCTACACCGATCAGCAGTCATCTGATACGGGCTTCTGCCGTTGAAAGGCTCACGGAGCCGTGACTCGACCTGCCGGAACACGTTTCAGGTACCAGCTCAGCTCGTTGTCCGTCAGAGAAACGAATTACCGATCCATAAACAACCTGCACCAAAACAAACGACGAAAATAGCTCTAAGCGACGAGTATAAAAGATCTACTCACGATGCCTCAAACATTAGTTTCCACAATCTCGCAACCCAGCAGTCAAGCAAATATGCGCTCATACCTTACCACAATCCTCTTTGCGCTCGTCGCATTTACCGCAGCCGCACCGGAGCCCGTAGTTCGGCCTTGCCCAGACATCTGCATCGTCGAGACTACTACCGTTTCGGGCACTCCGACAGAAACGGTCTTCTGCCCTTGCAATACTGGATCCTGATCTACTGAAGGTATGTATGTTTGTTTTCTGATCGCAAGAAAGTCCGGCTCAAGTTGCTTCCGCAGAGACGAAAGGGCGTCGTTCCGGTAGGACAGAGAAGGAGAAGATATGTTCCGCACCACACCCAGATAATATACACATTGCACAATTGTTACAGAACATATACCTGCTAAGCTTTGAGGATGATGAGCCATTTCCGTATGTTGCGAATTCTAGAAAATTGGCTAGAATTCTAGATAACATGAAAGTAAGACGCCTTGTAAGCTAGCGCGACTCAGGTCGGCGATGAGTTCATGAAAAGCCATTACAAGTCGGTCCTCAGATGTGGTCAGAACGAAGGAACGAATTTCGAAGTTATCTCCTGACTGATGTTGGGTGTTCGGTGATGTCCGAAAAACGCGTGACGTGATTTAAAGTGTCGTTGTGACGTGATAAGACCCTACTCTCGCAGCGCAGTAGTTACACCTCCTTCACAGAACATCATGTCGTTGCTCGCTCCCATCATCAGCGACAATGGAACGGGATTCTCGAAAATTGGGTATGTACATTCTGCGCTCTGAGCTCTCTGATTCTGATTTGCTTTCCAGCTTCGCGGGTAACTCGGACCCATCTTTGTACGTTAAATGCACCGCGTCAGGCTGTAAGGTATCATCTGATTGTTTTGTAGCGTATTTCCAACTGCTATAGCTACTCGCGGTGGTGGCGCCTCCCAGCCGACTCGCGCTGGTCCACCTATTCCATCAAAACCTGGAAATCTCGCATCTAAACGTGGTGTGGAGGACCTTGATTTCTTCATTGGTGATGAAGCCATCGCGAATCAGAAGACACCTGGCTACGGTGTGCACTATCCGATTCGTCACGGAATGATAGACAACTGGGACCACATGGAACGATACTGGGAGCAAACGATCTTCAAATACTTGCGTGCCGAACCAGAAGACCACTATTTCCTTCTTGTATGTATTTCGGTCTTTGGTATGCGCACCATCGCTGATCTTGCAATCCTGCAGACCGAACCTCCTCTTAATCCTCCAGAGAACCGAGAGCAAACCGCTGAGATTTTCTTTGAATCGTTTAACATCAAGGGTCTCTACATTGCAGTGCAGGCTGTTCTTGCTCTAGCTGCGTCGTGGTCCTCAAACAAGGTCACTGATCGCACGCTGACCGGAACTGTCATCGACTCAGGTGATGGTGTAACGCATGTTATTCCCTGTGCGGAAGGTTATGTCATTGGCAGTGCGATCAAGCACATTCCCATCGCTGGTCGCGACATCACGCAGTTCGTTCTGAATCTCATGCGTGAGCGAGGCGAGACGGCAAACATCCCTCCCGAAGATCAGTTGCGTGTTGCTAGCAAGGTCAAAGAGAACTACAGCTACGTTTGTCAGGATATTGTGAAGGAGTTCAGGAAGTACGATGCCGATCCATACAATATGTTCCAGAGATACACCGGCGAGCATTCGGTGACAGGCAGGGTGCGTACTTTCTTCGCTGATTCAGCACCAGTTCCGTTTACTGATCTTTTGAGTACATTAGCAATATTCCGTCGATGTCGGATACGAACGTTTCTTGGCTCCCGAGATTTTTTTCAATCCAGAAATCTACTCATCGGACTTCTTAACACCATTACCCGATATCGTTGATAGCACCATTCAGGCCTCTCCGATAGATGTCCGACGTGGACTGTATAAGGTAGTAATATACATGATTTGCTTAACTCCAATAACTCAGCGTTTTCAGAACATCGTTCTCTCCGGAGGATCAACTATGTTTACACATTTTGGCCAACGGCTAAAGCGCGACCTTAAGCAACTAGTAGATCGTCGCATTGAAGCTAGCGAGGCAGCAAGTGGCGCGAAGGTGAGATTCTGTTGGTTTCTCACATAATGCAGGTCATTAACAAGAACTAGTCTTCTGGTATGGAAGTTGAGGTGATTTCGCACAAGAGGCAAAGGTAATTGTTTTTGTTTACCTAAAGGTGAGATTTGCTGATTTGTCTTGTAGGTATGCGGTGTGGTTTGGAGGTTCTCTTCTCGCGTCTTTGGTAAGTAATATGCGTAGGCTAAAGACAAAGTCATATTCATCTAACATCGTGTTCTAGCCCGAGTTCTATTCCTACTGTCACACAAAAGCGCAGTACGAGGAAGTAGGACCGAGCATTTGCAGACGATACCAGATTTTCGGTAGTGTCAACTAAAAGATTCGTCTTACCAGCTGTATGATCGGAGCAATGAGAACTAGTATTTTCTTCCATTTTTTGAAGATGTTTCGCTATTACAATACTTAGACAGGAGTGATTATGATCATGAGATCGTGAGCTTCTTCGTTGCTTATAGCCGTGCGCTAATGCGATATCTATGTGAGCTTACCCTAGGTCAGAGCAGCCAAGATACAGTCTGTCATGTTTATTACTAACCTACCCTATGCATCACATCCATGAGGTGACTTAAAACTCGTTCTTCAGCCCGTCTCGGACTCCCATCAGCCTTCTTGAGAGATCATGACCTCGATCGTTCGTCGGCTTCCTCCTCCAACTCCCAATCAGTCATATTGCGACGTATCCGCTGTCGAAGCGGGCTTCCTCACAATCCCTGGCATAGTCACTGTCGCTAATGTCGACAATAGCGACAAGCACATCGTACCTTCGCTCACATTCCTCATTACACGCGTCCCGTCGGGAAAACGTCTTCTCTTCGACTTGGGATTGAACGTGGATGATGATCGGAAGGCCGTGACCCCAGGATTCAAGGAGAGCTTGTCTCTTTTCGACCCGTTCGTTCCGAAAGATGTTGTTACATCTCTTAAGGCGGGCGGCGTCAATCCAGACGACGTGACGCATATATGCATTTCGCACCTTCAATTAGACCACGTCGGCAATCCAGATAAATTCCAGAAGGCGCGTTTCTTGGAAGGCGAAGATGCGCGCGGGCTGTTGAAGTCAGGATATCTTGAGAATCCGAAGTGCTGGATCCATCAATAATTACTTCCGGAGGACCGAACAGACTTCCTCGACACGCGCAGCTCGGACCGGAAGCCTATCGGTCCGTTCGAACGCGCATTGGATTACTTTGGTGACTGATCACTCTACATTATCGACGCTCCGGGTCACTCTCCACTGTCTCCAGGTCACCTCAACATTCTCGCGCGAACGTCTGCTGATGGTGGATAAATTAACCTCGCTGGTGACAGCACGCACGATTGGCGCCTTGTTCACGGACTAGCTGATATTGCCGAATTGTAACATCCGGTTCGGGGAATGACCTGCATGCATGGCGACCCTACATAGGCGAGAGCAACTATTCGGAAATCAGGGAGTTGACGACCTTGCCGAGAGTTCGGATAGTCCTGTCTCACGACAATGAATGGTATAAAGAAAACAAGAATGGAAATGCGTTTTGACTGGGTAAAATTTCGTCGTTGTGAACTTGAAATGTCCTTATATTGTTCAATGTTAGCATGAACGTGTAAAGTACGCAAGGTGTGTGAGTAGCAACAACTCAGAAGGAAGAGATATATATTGCAATACGGATCATATAGTCCCTGTGAGATATTAGCACCTTTCGAAATTAATAATTTTCGAACTAAATTCGGTAAAGCAGACACCGTGGACTGCAAATTGTTATGACGGAAGTAAGACTCAGACTAAGAGCGCCGACGGGGCACGCCTCTGCGTCATGTGATCCGCGCCAATCAGTGCTCAACGCGCTGGCTCGACTCACCTGCTTTCTGCCTCGCGCTCCAATGTCTCGACCTCAAAGCCCACCATCTCCGGGAACACCGCATCTCGTTTCACTAGTACTACACTCCAAGAAAGCTCTGCAGCACGGAGAGCAGCTATGTTCTCAAGCTCATGAACTGACACATGCAACGTCGGGACTTGCAACGGACGTACTTGCGTTGGACGCAAAGACGCGCTGGATTGCGCAGGGGATCTTAGAACAGCTGAAGGTATGGTTACTGATACTGTGGCGTACGCATAACTAACTGTTATTGTATCTGCTAGCTTGCTGAACATGTTGCAAGGACGATCGAATTACAGCGAAGCAGGTTAGAAGACCAGGCAAAGGTAGAACTCAAACTATACTATTTATTGCTTCGCTGAGGCACTCCTTGATTAGGAGTGGGACAAGGCCCGCTCCTTTCATGCCGGAAACCTTGATAATATCTTAGAGTCACTGGAGAGACAGGTCGTACCACCTGACTTCCACCTGTCGTCCTCGTCCTCTTCGTTATTTGGAGGCATAGACTCTGGTGACTCGGACGAGTCAATCCAGGAAGGGACAAGAGAAACCAAAGGAGATAACAAACAACGTAATACCAAGACTGATCGCAGCAAATGGAAGTCACTACGAGATTTCGTTGACTTCGGTAGCATTGTGAAAGCTACCGAAGAAATGGACGAAGATCGCGATGTTCTGGAGGTAACGTCTATTAATGAAGCTGAACATGTTTTTAAACTTCGATATATTTGACTGCCAGGATATCCTATCACGTACAGAAGGTTTCTCACTAAGCCTGAGCGAAAGCGTAGAATCTCTACGAACAGCACTACCATCGAGTGGGAATATTCCGTCTATTCAGGATATTTTCACTTCACAAGAGATAGCAACTTCGAATATGGCGAATCACTTGGAAGGACTAGCGTCTCACTACGAACAAATGCGAGCTGCTCTGGAAGATAAAGAAGCCGGAATTGAGCTTAACGAGGAGGACCTAGAGGGTTTGTGCTCTCTCTTTGACCAAATTCTAGGTAGGATTCTAAAAGAGACCACAGTCATGAATCGAGATACCGACGAACTCCCATCAATCATCGCTGAACTTGAACAAGACGTCTCGAATGTCAAGTCAAGTCAGTAAGTAGGGAATTCTGTTTAGGCATACCCTTGACGATACTCACCATGTTAGTGACCAGCTCCTTTCTGCGAAGACTGATGCTCTCGGAAGCTTGGATAAAGTGAAAGAAATAGTCGCCCAACTTGACGAGTTGGAAGGCGTTATGTCTGATATGCTTCTGCAGCAACAGAACGTAGAGGTTGGTTTTCTTTAGTGAACTTCATGTGTCAAATTTGACAAACCTTGAAATCACTAGACGGAGTACGAGACTCAACTCGAGTCGCTTCAGCAACATCTCACGACACTCGAGCATCTATGCATCACGTATCTGCAGTATGAAACGTCGTTCAATAGTCTTTTGCTTGAGTTGGAGCGTCGTAGAAGATATCGAGATGCTGCAGAAGAAATCATCCGTGGAATGGCTCGGCAACTGGATGCTATGCGTAACGGTAGATTTTCTCGTACCTTCTGCTGAACCTCGGGTTGACACAGTCCTCAGAGGAAATACAAGTTCGAGAGACATTCTTTACTGAGCACGGAGGCCATCTTCCTGAGGACTTGTGCTCATGTATCGGCAACGTACCGACGAAATGGGAGGTCGGTCCGGCACCGGGCGAAGTTCATGAGGAGCTTCCTGTGATAGACGAGGATTTAATCGTTGAAGTAAGCTTTCTCGGCAATCCATGGTTTTCCTTATTCTAACATTTCTCTTGTACCAAGGCAACGAGGAAGATGGATCTGGTTAGAGATGGTACAGATAGCGTCTAAATTATCTTAGAGTATTTTCTGGACTGTTGTTATCGTTATTCTTCAGTATGGGATCGGTGCGTACATTGATATGCATCTTATCTTATTTACAAGTCGTTGACATACTATCGCGGATAATCAGAGAGACCGTATTTTTCCAGGCCAGAATGCGTCGCTATCCTTGTTCTTATGGTACCATTCGCCATCGTGTGCCAAGATCACACGAACGCGGGGTAGTGTGAGCACGTCGGTTATACGTTTAATAGTCGCCTTCGCCTGCTCTTTGTCTTGATGGATGCAAGTCAAGCCTCCCCCAGCTACGGGATACATAGCGATATCTCCCTCTCCACGAATGAGTCTCCAGTCGTGCGCGGCATCTCCAGCAAGGTAGATCCATCCCCCGTCTGGTGACGTTCGTACCAAGAAGTTCATGTGCCCGGCTAAGTGGCCCGGTGCATCGACTAAATATAACGAGCCATCTCCGAAATAGTCGAATGTACGAGGAAACGGTCCGATTGGCTTCCAAGCACTTGTGGTGACGTCAAGAAACTCCGTCCGTCCCTTCGGTAAGAGGTCAGATGGGAAAATGCTCTTTGGGTCTTCAGGATACCCAGGCTGGAAGAGCGTTCGCATGTCTCCACCGACAAGGAACTTCGCCTTGGTAAACAGCGCAGGGTTTCCTGTGTGGTCCCAGTGACAGTGGGATAAACACACATGCGTGATATCCTCCACCGAGAGCCCGCCCTTAGCAAGCGCCGTAGGAACGTCGCATGGCACGCCTGCATTGTATACTTCTGATAAGCGCTTCCTCGTGAGCTCGGGATAGTTCTGGATGTCGCTTCGTATGCCGAGGTCAAAAACGATGCGCAAGCCCGAGTTGCGGTGCGTGACGAGGAACGAGAGTGAGGGCGCTACGCGTTTCTCGTCCTTGGGGGCTGTAGAAACGAAAAGGCAGCAAGGCATGTGTAGAAGGCCTCCTTCGAGAGCGGAGACATCGCAATAGGGCTGGTTGTTGCCGGGTGGAGGTAGAGGCGGAACGATGGTCATTACGCTCAGCGTTGGTCAGCACGATAAGGCTGAGAGACATACATGTCGCTTATATACAGCAGTATGGACTTCTCGAACATCCTTGCCTATTATTGCTCTTTAAATGGAGGAATCAAACCCTGTTCATGAGACCTCACAATTGTGTGGACTTGCTATTTAAAGATGATACGGAATATTCATACTGGTGCTTAGAGATTTATGTTTGCTTAATGCTCTCTGTTGTGCATAGTTAGTTCTCCCAACTCGAAACTAGTTCGAAACTAGTGCTTTATTTTGCGAATGTGATACGAGGCGTAATACATAGTGCTATGCAGATATGTGATCAAGAAAACAAAATAACAAGGATCAGCACAAGCAGCTAGCCGAGGCAAATTACGTCGCGAAATACCAGTATTGGCCTAATGTATGTACTCTATAGTGCTACAATTTCATGCCGATATGCGGCATGGTAGAGCATAATAAGACATGCATGCAATGTGAAAATGTGAGACTAATGCTGATAGAAAGTGAATATATCAGACAAGAAATGAGAAACTAAAGAAAGCGATGGATCAGTAATGACAAGATGATGGAGGGGAGGCGAGCAAAAGTATGAATTATATGGAGGGTAACAAGGTTATAGAAGGAGATATAGGGGGAACAGCAGTTATCCGCAAACTATAGGTACGGAAAGGGTATGATCGATGAAAGTATGTTCGACCTGACGCATTCCCGAGGACCGTCTATCAAGCCAAGCACTCGAAACAGTGGTCTGTCATGTCATCACCGCAACGGATCAGTGTAATGACATCCAATGACCACGTTGAATGGTATATTTTACATATAGCCTTGCATCAGAACCAAGAGGTGATGCTGCAATACAATGGATGACGAATACCAACGACCCCTCACTATGTGACACCCAGTTGATGAAACATGGCATCCAAGGTTTTGAAAGCGACTGGTTTGACGAGACTAAATTTAAAAAGATGCATATTGAGCAACCTAAGCGAACAAAGGAGGGTCAACTACGTACTAGCCGTCAACTCCCGCTTCAAAGGCGCGTCGCTTGTCCTCAAGCGACGACATGCCCGTCAAAGCGAGAATCTTCACTGGACGTGGAAGCTCCGTGCCCATTTGCGATCTTGCATGTTCAAGAAGTCGCTTAGCCTCAATTTCGCGAATCTCCGCAGTCGCAGAGATTCCGTCAAGTACCGGCATTGATAGATCCACAAGAACGATGCTAATCGAGGTGTAGGTATAACGTGGATGACAATATAGAGAAAGACGTACTCAATATGATCGGTCTTCTTGAAGGCGTCCACACCTTCTCGGCCATCTGTGGCATGTTGGAGATCGTATCCCTGACGAAATGAGAAGTCGATATCCGAAGAAAGTAGTGTTATGGGCATATTCTTACCTTGTTCCGAAGCCATCGTGACCTACAAAAGAAAAACTGACTCAGAGCGGGAAGAGGATGAGACTGGCGTGTCACTCACAGGAGATCACGAAGAATCTGGTTGTCCTCTACGACAAGTACCCGTGTCCTGTTGTTACCTTGCCTACTCCATGTGCCAACAGATGACTTCAGAAGTGTACCTCCTGCGCCAATAATGATAGTTGTATCTCCCGGACTACTCGGATATTCTTGTGGTGGAGAGACTTTAGGAGTTTGTATCGAGATTCGCTTGGATAATACAGGATGGAACGTATTTGATCTGGGCGTCATCCTGGGCCTTAAGGGAGTAGACGCTCCAGATTGTTGCGATGTGTTTCGCAAGATTCCAGTTTGATCGGGAACCAATTCGCTGGGAAGTCCCGCAGGAGGTAAAGTGCTAGAGCGCTGAGGCTCAGGTGACGCCGAACGCTGTGCGCTCTCCTTGAAATGTATGATGTGCACGCAGGCCTTTAGTACCTGCCGCAGACGAGACGGGCCAGCTGGCTTAGAGACCAGACGAACAAATCCACCCAGTCGCTCGAAATCATACACCGTAGCCATCGTCTCCGCGTCAGCCCGAGATGAAGTCAACAAAACAAAGGGCCGAGAAGTGTCTCTAGCAGCGGTTGCATGAGAAATCAGCTTAGTAGCCTCGTTCAACACAAGGATATCGCCTAGAGCACCATCCGCTGTAGGCACGATTTGGAATCCCCACCAATGTTCTAGGTACTTCAGTAAGACTTCTCTCAAAAGCGCCGTGCCCTTCGATCCGTCGTCGAATCCAATCATGGAGACAGTCGGCTGCCTACCCTGCAATTCAAGCTTCTCGATCTCAAACGGCTGCTCGTCTTCGGGAACATCAGCATCGAAAGTGATTCGGATGTCTGTCCCTACGCTTTCAGTAGACGAAACCTCGACTTGTCCGTTGACGGACTCCGACCGAATTATACTGTTGACGATTGCCAAGCCAAGCCCCGTTCCAGACTGCAAAGGATTTTCTTGCGAGAAGGGGTGAAATAGTTGATTCTAAAAGGACCATTAGTTTATGCACAAATTCAGATGAGATAATAGGTTACCTTCAAGAACTCCTTGCTAATACCCTGAGTAGTATTGTTAGAAGTGAAAATGACTACGGGTCTCAAGAAACTCACCTTGCCGGTATCAATGACCGCCAGTTCAATCTTGACTTTACCAGGCGGTGTATCTATGGCGTTTGGATGTTCCCGAAGTAGGATGTGCACATAGCCATTCTATAGAAAGTTAGAGTTGGTACGTTGAAGGAACAGGCAGTACAACCCACCGAGGTGAATTTTAAACTGTTCCCGATAAGATTCATCAGAACTCTCCGGATACCACCTTTCTCGCAGATAAGTTGCCAGCCCTCATTCCGGAGCCCCACCTCGATTACCACTTCCACAGATGTTCGTGTGATTGAAAATTGTGAGCCTGATAGTGGTGGTGCATAAACCGATCCAATTTCTGAGCTCGCTGGCAAGCGCGCACGATGCCCGATCCAGCAGCCTTCAACGGCCTCCTCGACAAGTTGCATGAGGTCAATTCTGTCCCACGACATCAGGAGCGGAAACAGGACACAATTCAACGATACTCACTTGCTGGGATGAATGACGTTCTCGACACCGCCGTTCTTGGAATTCCCGCTCAACTTGGTGAAGTCTAGAACATGGTTGACCGTCTCGACCAAAGACGTTCCACAAGCCTGTACCGTACGCAAGAATGAGGACTGATTGTCATCAAGCTCGGTATCAGCCAACAATTCAGCAGCCGCAAGGATCTGGCAATGACCGTCAGAAAAGGAAATAAGCAAGCACCTGTGAGACTGCTCACTCCGTGCAGAGGAGTTCGTAGCTCGTGCGAAATGCTAGAAGGTGGTGTTACTTTAATACGTGCAGCACTTCTGTAGAAGAATTGACATACTTTGAAATGAATAGACTCTTTGACTTGTCCGCGAGAATCATACGTCGCTTCAGTACCGCACTCAGTATTATAACACCTAGGAACAATTAGGAATGAGCGAATGGATTCGTTAAACATTAATAAACCTTACCAATAGCCCGAAGGTATGACAGCTCGTGGCCCTCCAACTAATCGAAGTAAGCAAGATGATATAAAGAACTGCAGTTAGCGATGCTCACAAATGGTTTGACGTGATCAGCGGTATTATATGCACATAACAGAGCGAACGGCCTCTTGTCGATATTGAAGATGGGAACGACTGGTAACAATCGTGTCCTTCAGTGAGGTTGTCGTGTCAGAGAATGCAAGAGAACGTACTCAAAGCATGCTGAATACGGGTCGGCAACATCGATCGGAAACATTTCGGAATAATGCCTTCAGCAACCTTCCCTTCAGGATACTTAGAGAAGAAATCCATAAATGATTGATATTCATCCGTCGGAATAGAATGAGTCGTAGTCGTAATTGCTGCTTGACCTTCTCCTACGCAATCACCGTGGTGGCACACAATCGAGATCGCGCCCTCGGCTTTCGTAGTCTCAAGAACATCAAAAAGCGAGACATCCATGACCGTTGCTCCTTCCACATCCAACGTCTTCTTTACGAGCTTTGCTGCGCGGTCGTACACGCGGTCCATGGAACCTGCCTTAAGGACACCGTGAGTCGAGGCTGTATCCTCGACGTCTATCTCAAGGCATTCGCGCGTGAACTGTTCCATAGACGTTTGAATGCGATCTCGAATCCGCAACTGGATCTTGTCCTTCCATAACTCCATTTCCCTCATAACGATAGCCTGCAGCAAGTAAGTTAGTATCAAATTATCGGGACCAAGTGAAATGTAATTACAGCAAATTCCTTGAGAGTATGTCGTTGCCGAGGCGTAAATTCTGAGTGAGGCTGGTCATCCATAATGCATAAGCTATATGAAGCATACGTTCAGTACAGTATGCCCGAAAAGAGACGCTAACGAATCCTTACGATCCAACGTTATGGCCTTCTGAAGTCCGTAAAGGTGCGGAGGCAAAGAAGCGAACATGAGGGCGCTCCACAACCAAAGGCTATGCCGCATACTCAGTACATGTCTGAAAAATAATAATTTAGTGCTCACGTTCATACTGAATCGCCAATCCCGTCGGGTGTCCAATATCACCGTAGGTTCATCACCTCTATTATACAAGGCATACAGTCTGGTCCATTACGTAAAAATTGGCAACAGCCCACCTTTGGAGTATTGCATGCGCGTTGAATGAAACGTCTCGCGGGAGAGTGTGCATGCCCATCCCGGCTACGTGAGAAAAGCACGCGAGGAGATACCTTAGTTCGATCAATGAGCACAGCCTAACCTGAAATACCCACATTCCATCTTGAACCATCTGACAACATGTCGAGAAGTCATCAGTAGAATGTAGATATCCTCAATTGTAATGATGTCTTACTCTTCATCTTCGTCGATAAGAGAGACAACGACAATTTTGGTGCTGAAGACGAGTTTGGTCAGATACGCTATCCTATCGAAGTTTAAATCGGGCATCGTGTGCACAATGTTGAACCTGTGTCGTGAAACATGGAATAAAATTAGTCGAAGCGTCGTTAAGACATGCATGCGGAAGCATTTCAAAATCACGCACTTGCGCAGCGCTCGCCGTCGCTCAGCTTCATCTCGCGGGAACGGAGGTACAAGATACCCTTTGTCAAGGTACTCTTCTTCTTCTCGCGTTAACCTCATCGAGCTATGACCCATTGCCTTCATTGACTGTGCGCGAGAAAGCCCAGGCCTATCTGATGTCTTCACCTTTGCGCCAACAGAGATGGACATGCCAAGACGTAGTTTCGAGGTTGCAAAGGTAGCTCGTCGCCCGGGGACCGTCGGAGCGGGCGTTGGCTCGGTCACTGGAGCTCCTTCATCTACTTCGTCATCATCTACACTACCTGAGCGAGCCGGTAAAGGAGAGGAGGACTGACGATTCAGAATATCACGGTGCATCGGAGTGGTCGGAAGCGAGAGTGAAGCAGGAGTCTGTAAGCTGGGGCGGGATATTTGCAAAGATGAAGATGGTGGGTCAGAAAGCCGGCTAGTTTCGCTCATCTGAGAACTTGACAAAACCGGTACAAGACTGACGCTTTGAGAGGACGGGTCAAACTCTCCTCCTGGAACGGGGTCGAGCTGCGTTGATGATATGTCCTCTCTCTTGCTCTCTGCAGCAGGCATAGACGCTGGACCTACACATGAAGCTTTGGTCTGAGCGTCATTAAGGACTGCTAGCCCAAAATAATCTGTCTGATACGCCAAAGGAGACTTGGAATCCTCGTCCGACGTCGGGCGTAGGAGCGATTGAGAGGAGGGTGCAGGTACAGACGAACTACGGGACGTAGAATGCGCGCGATGAGAATCTTCAGGAATGGCAGATGCGCTAACGACGTGTTCTTCTCGGGACGGGAATCTTTCATTTGGAACTTCTCTGGCTGGACTACCTAATGGACTCGCTTCAATAGTAGGCAATAATGATGCGGTGGAGGCTGTGCGACCCTCACGCCGGCGAGAATGTATCGGCTCCGAAGGCAGGTGAAGAGGCTCATCATCGCTCTTACCAACCTCAGTCTCTTCGCTGGAGGACTGGTGAGTTTCACCACCGATGAATCTCTCCCATATCCTACGCGTCTGACTCGCGGTTTTTCCCCTCGTGTAATAACCTCTTCTTCTTGTTTTCCCAGTTCTAATGCCAAGTCCAGACCATTTGCGATTACCGTTTCCGTTATCCGAACTACCATCCTCCTCAGCGTCATTCACTTCGTCAACGGGCATCGAAACTGTCATACCCCGCATGGGATCAGTCAGCTCGTGTTCGGGACTAGGAATGGCTAGTGGGGCAAGAGAAGGATGTGAAGATGCAGCCCAACGCATTGTTGCAGCGGCAGTTGTCAAATCGGGAGTGGTTGGTCCCGAAGGCATTGTTGAAGCTGCAGAGAAGTACACGGATTCCGAACCGGGAGTAGCGACGAGGGGTACCAGTGGCTGTAACTGGGGAGCAGGAGGGTACGAAGAAGGAGAGAATAACGCGTTCCGGATGTGGAGGGGAGTATTTCCACTACCACCCGTAATCGAAGGTGGAGGTAAAGGAATTCGCATATCGCTTCCGCGGGGAGAAGAAGATCCAATGCTCGCACGGCGGTGGCTCATACCGGTCAGTGGCGAAATTTCTGGAGGTAAAAAGGCTGAGAGCTCAGGTGGAGGTTCTGGTGAAATCGGCATAGATTCTATAATAGGCTTCGCAAAAGGTCCTGGTTGAGGAGGCGATCCAGCCTTCGAGCTGGCTGAAGTCGGCGCGGAACTCGAGGTGACATGTGACAGTCCCGAGATGTCACTTACAGAAGAGCTGCTATCTGTACCTGTCCCAGGCCCGCGCGGTGGCTGAGGGGAAAGATGAGGTGCCGATGTGGACAACACGAAGGGTTCAACGGTAGTCGTGCTGGTATTTGATGATCCGTTTTCGCTGCCAATCGAGCCTTTCGATTTAAAAGCTAAGATTCCGGGCGTAGCAGGCGTCGAATATACAGTAGGCCGAGGGGCTGATGGAATGCGATGAGGATTCCATCTGCCTGCCGCGTACGCAGCAACAAAAGTGGGCCAGTCATAACTACCAGGGGCATACTGAGGCTGCGATATCTGGGCGGAGGCTTGCTGGCTATCATTTCTAGTATACGGCGCAGGAGAGGGCAGTTGAGCCAACGACGCCGCGGCTAAGGATGCAATGTCCGGGGATGATGCAACACGATCTGTGCCTTGTAATCGTCTGCTTACCTTCATGAAATAATCAAATAAGCTAACATACCTTGTCCTTGCGATGACAGACGGTTTTGCAGCTTGGCTTGAGTGCCAGGTGGCATGGCAGAAGTTGCCTTCGGACCAGAATTAGTCGCGTGGAGCTCCCGCGCGTTCGGCCGCACCGGTGAAGGCAAGTCCACGTCCGTTGCGGCAGGGATATCGATAAGTCCCTCCGAGCCCATCGACGCCATTGGCGACGAGGAGGGTGCGACTACGGATATAGAACGACCAGAGAGAGTGGAAGAAGCCAACGCCATCTGGGGGCTGAGCTGATCGAGGAGGGGCTGAACGCGACCATCGTCCGCGGCGACAAGAGTCGCGGCCGATGCTTCAGCATTGACCTGACCGCGCGACGCGTCTTTCTCGCCACTGTGGCGGGCGTCTTTTGAGCGCGGGTCAGCGTCGGGACCCATTTTAGATAATAGTTACGGACAACATGCGAAGCGTGCACTGGCAGAATCAGAGCAACACTCGCACTTGTTGCCTGCCCATAATGTTCGGCAGGTGGGGCCAGCTTTCGGCAATTTGGTACCTCACGTGGAAAATCTTCACGTGAGCATGACGACGATCTAGAACGTAAGCTCCACTCTTCCCGATCCGTTAGTCTTCTCGGCTAGCCCTTTTTAATTCTTTCCTCTTAAATTTTCTTCACCAGGTTTCGCTTTGTTCGGTCATTTTTTATTCGGTATAAGTTCAGAAAAATTATGTTTGCGGTGTTCCCAATAGAATATTAATGTGCAAGATATTCCCAGCCCAGCGAATGATGGATATGTTCAGCGCCGAAGCTTCCGATCCGAGTGTGTTTGTGCCTTGCCAAGTGCATTGACATCATGAATTGAATTCCCCCGCAAAAAAATAAACGGATACTCGCATCCCAACTTCTCGACACCGAAACCCGAAGAAAGTCCATCATGATAACAAGTCGACATCGAATCATAACTGAAGCCTTACTAAAAGTACACGTCTACCTCTACCCCCGCCTCCTTCACTGTCTGAAATTCATCTTTGATAACCGCAGGCGGCTCCACAGCCCCACCAGTGCGAAAATCGGAGCCAACGTGTACAGCAACACTCGCACACCCACGTTCGCTTTACTCGTCGTCCAATCCGAATAGTTTCCGCCAACCGCAATCGTCATCAAGAATAATGGAAACAGCAGGTAACCAGATGCTCTGAAAAGCAAAGTGATGATCCGCCTTCCTTACGTTTCAGTTCTTGAAGAATGCAAACGAACCGATGGTACTTCCACACACTTTTTGCTTTCATTCCGCCTCCGAAAGCACGACCGCCAAACCAAACACTTAGTCCACCGAGCAACATCTGGATCACCATCCATACAACAGCAATCAAACCGAAAGTCTGCGAGAAAAGAAACTTTGAGTTCCGGACATCACACCGATCATTTAATATACTTACGGCATGCCAGGTAACGAAGTGCGGTGCTTCATGAATACTCTTGTTCACGAATATAACTATTGTGCCGATGATGATCGAAGGTAGGCCGATACCAAGAATAACCAGCTGGTGCCGAGCAAGTCCTTGAACCTTCGTCTTCGGTTGCGAAGTAGGTTGAAGGAGTAATATACCTGGAAATCAAACTTGTGAGCAAGTTTCTTTCACTTTAAGTGTTTTAGAACACCAGAAAGATCACTGACCCAGTCCGAAGCAGGTTACTGCCAAAGTTTGCAACGGTGGGTGAGCCGCGAACAAGCCGAGTTGGGAAGGCTTATTCAGAAAAACAAGTAGCCAAGTTCCAAACATCATCGTCTGATTGTGCCGCCGAGCGCTCAGTGGAGTTGTTCTGAGACTACGGAAAGATACAAATCTACTCACCACAAGAGAAGCCTAGAAAAGGCCATATTGTGGAGCATCGAAGATGTTTCGAAACCGTCAGTTCACCGTTCTCAGATCAAAACAATACAGCAAGCAACAAGCAAAAAACAAAGTGTATATATTTTCTATCATCTAGAAGGTGCCATCTGCTCGGCTCGGGCGCGACGGCGATAGAAAAGTAGATAGAACGAAGGAAGTAAGGATACACGAAGACACTTACAACAGTGATGTACAACGCCGTCCTATCACCCTTCCGGCCCTCCTTCACAGGGGCAGTATTAACAATGTCCGTCTGGCTCGCTCCATATGATCCTCCATACGTTAACTCAGGTTCATAAGCCGCCATCTCAAGCGCTTCAATGGTCTTGTCGTCCTTTGGGTTGTACGCGTACGGTGAAGGCGAGGAAGAGTGAGATCGGTAAGCCAGGTTCTGGCGTGAATATTTATTCTGCAAGTCCAGGGCGTCCACTTCGTTGTCTGCGCCAAGGTCGATGTCAGCCACTTCTTCTGCTTCAAGGAGCGCTCGCGACGCAGATGGGGCTTGTGGGAGGGGCGAATACAAAGCAGCAGACTCAGTACCCTGATTCCCAGACATCCTGCTTTAAATATGTATACTCGCGCTCAAATCTGACGTTTCAGCCCAGCCGATGTGGGAAACGGGTCATGGAAAGGCGATGCGTGCGTGAGCGGGTGGGAACATGAGCGGCCGGTTCCTCATAAGTCAAGACAGGACATTGGACACAGCTGAATGATTTCGACTTTAGCGGACATTACTTCTCCTTTAGTATAGACACGTACACACGCTCGCGGCCGCTGCCGGCCTCCGACCTATCGTGGTAACGATTTTGCGTCCTTCCCAAGGCTTAAAAGCAGGTTAGTTCCTGGGCGATCGATCGGTGCCCCTGTGTCGTTCCTTCGATACTACTGTAAATCCCGCAGAAAAGCCTAAGATGATGACTTTGTCGATTGAAATGCCTTAAGTATTGGATTATTTCCGACGCTCGTGAGACAAGCCATCGGGGATAAAGAAGACGAAAACTTGATTTGTTGAATGCCGGTCGTCATTGACGTGATCGACGCGGTGATTTCCGAAAGAAGAATTTGTATCACGTGTGTCGAGATTTGAAAGTCAGACTCAGAGCCTGCCTTTTGCTCTGCTCGACTATAATTCTATTCATTTAAACTATTGCCTTTTTGCTTATTTCACGGCAATGTCTTGTGGGAATCCTGCAGCTGTTGGAACAGACGCCTTAATGGAAAGTAAGCTACACACATTCATCGAGTCATCGCCATGAATTCATAGTTTGTCTCTTAGGACGAACGAAATTCGACAAATCGACTTCGTGCATTAAATGCAAAACAGAAAGAGGGAATCTCGTTATTCGTCACACTGTATATTGCAAGTAAGCGAGTTGAAGCCCTTCGACTGCTCCTGCCCAGGATCTGAGTCGATACAGGAACTGCTTCTTTCCACTTGTCAGGACGAAATTCCGGCGGAGCATCGAACCACACGTCAATGAGTCCCAACAGGTTTCGAAAAGAATAGTTATTAAGGCATCAGGGAATCTACTTGTCGGATTCTCTGGAGGCCTGGGGTCAACCGTGTTGCTGGATCTACTATCCAGCACGTATTTTCCGTCAGTCAATGGTACTAGCCTAAATGGCAAAGGCGGAAAGAGCCATCCGAGGAACAAAAGGGTATGGACGAAGGCATATGCATGCTATGTTGAAGTCTGCGGTGCATTTCCGGAGGTAATGATAACCAATACTATTTTCCTTTCAAGTTTTCTGAGTACGATCTGACTTGTTAGTTGAACGATCGTAGCGCCGAGATTCGGAAGTATTTCGAGGGAAACGAGGATTTCGAATTTGTCTCAGCACGATTGGAGGACGCTTTTGATCCTGCGTGGTGGGGTAAAGCCAGTGATCGGAACACGACTCCTTCATTGTATACAATATTAGCTAGCGAAGGTAGTTCGTGCAGCATCTTTTCTGTACAGGTTACTCACATTACACCAGACCTTCCTTTATTCCGTGAGACTTTGTCATCTGACACGTTGCACGATACGCCTATCTCGTTGCTTCGATTATATCTCTCCTCTCTTCCTACACAAACTGCGGTACAAGCCACTGTTTCGGTCCTCACACGTCTCATCCTTGTATACACCGCTCGTCGTCTGCAGTGCTCACACTTAGCTCTTGGAACTTCGCTCACATCACTATCCATCTCTCTTATCACCTCAATCGCTCAGGGTGGTGGGTTCAATCTCCGCGATGAGTATATTGAGGAATGGCGAGATCCTTCAGGCACCGGCGGTGCAAATGATCGGAGGGGAGAAATGTCTGTTAAAATCGTCCGGCCGTTGCAAGATGTTGGTATGAAGGAGTGTGCAGCATGGGCTTATTGGAAACAGCTTTCGATTGTAGGGAGGGGGAAGCTTCCGGGCACAACAGGGAAACAGACGATTGGATCTTTAACGAAAAGTGCGCTATGGTCGCCTATATCTGACTGTCCGGTATTGATCTTAACCAACCTTCGAAAGATTTCATCGTCGGGCTCGAGAGAGACTACCCGTCAACGGTCTCAACAATCGTGCGAACCTGTAACAAGGTTGTTGCAAAGGACGAAGCTCAAGACTGTTGTGTTTTGTGCGAGAGGTAAGAACTTGATTGTGCCTAAATTGGGCGTAACGCTCGTTAATTGAATGTCTTACAGAGCAATGCCTTCCGGTGTTCCAGCCTGGAAAGCTAGAATATCGGTCCGGTCACAGACTGATGACAGTTTCGTAGAATCGCAGGCGGACTCAGACGAGTTGAGGCAACATTCTGGTCCGCAAGCCGATTCTCGACATCTATCATCTCGAGTATGTTACGCATGTCATACGCATCTTACGAGCAAGTCTTCTCGGTCTTCCGCCGCTGGCAACGACCCAATCTACCTACCTCAATGGACAAATGCGTCCTTGACACTCAACCTATCACCCGAACCATCCGGCAGTGGGGTGGGTGAGATCTGGTCGGCGTCTACAATGAGCCAGGAGACGATGAAAGCCGTCGTCAATGATTTCCTTTTGTAACACCACGAATCCGGTCTGCATTACTCGGTGTGTATAGAAGTCCAAAATTCACGAACGCTTCTGCAACTCATGTTTATTGTACGCGTACCGCGCGTCTCGTGTCCGTTGATTATCAGTTTGCGTGGGATTCCCTACAGCGTGATCCATCTCACTATCACATCTGCGCTTCACTGTGTCCAGCATGTAAAGATAGAGCTATTGAAGCTTGGATACCGATGTATCAATCTCCGGCATCTTGACCGTCTCTGCTTGAACAGTTCTCGGCTTAAATCTCACCCTTGGTGCATGGTACATAAACTCTGCCATGTGCAGCTTCATGACTCGACTTTTTCACCATGTCTTCATTGTCTCAAGTGCTTGAGCTAGCTGCGATCACACGAGATTCGCAATACACAGCGGTAAGGATATTCATCCTTTTTACGAGAGATTGCTCATGATTGACAATAGACTATTGACGGTATGTTATACACGCGTTTCGATGTATCTAGGTCCACGCTCTAAGTCTAACATCGTGAAGTTTGCGCATTCACAATATTAGTCTGTATCGGACATTAATATTTCGCATCGGAGTCATGGATTGATGTTACTTCTCGACAGATCTACGACTATCTGATCACGTTCAGCGAGGAAATAGAGTTGATATGGTCCATGCCATTCAGATCTCCGGCCAAAACACTATTTCTGCTGACACGTTACCTTCCTTTCGTCGACATGACGATTTGCATGACCAGTGAGCTTCTATTGCCTTATTCGTCTTACTTTGAACTGAGCGTTGTCATAGATCATTTCATGCAGCACTTGACTGCTGAAAGCTGTAGAATAAGCGTGCACACGATGGGTTGTAAGTGCATTTGCACTCGGTGTAGGATGGCTCTTGACAATTATTTCTCTGAAACATAGGGCTTATAATATCTGGTCTATTGTTCTCGGAGGGTTTGTGGACGACATCTATAATATGCATAGGCTTTATAACTCAGGTCTACTATACAGCCATCCTAACGCTTCGAACATGGGCGGTGTGGGACCGAAGTCGAGTAATAGGCGCTGGACTCGCCATCTGGTACATCATAACTTTTGTATCGATATTCACTATAATGGGTTTATTCTTGAAATCATTGACATGTAGGTCTACATGCAATCAATTCCTTCTCGTGTTCTTACGTACCGTTTTGTTCAGTCACGAACCCAGAACTTCCTAACTGTTAACCGGTTGCTGACAGACCGTTAGACTCCGCTGCTTGGATTTTGCTTGTGGTTCTTGAGACCGGTGAGTCACCGGAAAACATGATGATCTTTGAATATGCTAAAGGACTTACCTGGGTCAGGTATTTCGATACCTATGGTTGTGAAGGCAGTGCAGAAATGTAGGCTGCCTTTTCTCGCCATGTTTGTCAATGCGGAATGTCTCATGCGATATGCCAGACAAACTGCAGGGGGGCTCATCGCTTTATCGAGTTGTGTACTTGGACGGTAAGTAGATATTTCCTGTTACCTATGTTCTCATTTCTGATCCTTACTCAAAGGTTCTTTGTATTACCTATATCTATTGGGTGAGGATTTTGGCCAGGCCAACGTCTTTCTCGCCTGACATATACTCCAGTGCTTTCAACTCTGAACATCATCTGTATCCTGACGTTCCCAGTAAGCACAAACACTCTTTTATTCTTGCATGTCCGGATTCAGCGAGCTGGAGCTTATTTGTAAATACGTGTGCAGGAGGGAACGAAGCGGATCCTGACAAAGTTCGTCATGTTCTCCTTCACCTGGCTCTGTTTCCTTACTCTCAATTTGCTATACTTTCAATGACATAGCTTCGAGCGTGTTATCCACTCTGTCTTGACTGAGCGGATCTTGCTTTCTATTCGAAGTCTGGCCAAGAAAGGCGCTGCAAGACAAGGTCTTCAAGGTGGACATCGTGACCGCTTGTACATGGATGGGTTCGATACGGGTGCTGGTTCACGGCTATCTGGAGCGGCCGACAGTCAGTCTGGAGACGAGATGTAAAGATTTCACGCCATCAAAATGATTTCCAATCATCTGATGGAAGCAGATAGAAAGTGATTTGGTGATTAGAGATCGATGTAGCATACCAACATCCATGATTGGAGCGAATTGCGTATTCTTGATCGAAAATATTATGTTGAGCACATTGTCCCAGTACATTCAAGACCTGGTTTCCCACTCGTTTATTTGGAAGACTGGGGATTTTCTCTCCGATAATCGTACATGTGTAAATGAAGAAACTATACTGGAAAGGAACGACTATTTCATACTGTCCTTCGGAATCCTTTTCTTTGTCCATCTATCAAGAAATGAGAACGAATGAAATGAAAACGAATGTGTCCAAAAGGAAGGTGGTCGAATGTGCTTGATTTTGCACCAGTCTCGTAATTATCCTGAGCCAGATAGTTCGCTTCTGGCAATTGCTACACAGAATACTACAGAACACGGATAGTGTCAGTTTGAATACCAATCCCATCCGACGATCAGCGAGATACAGAAAATACATGCCTTGGCCCTAGTGCTGCTACTTGCCAAGCTAGATACTGGCGATTTCGCCTCAAATGTGTCCAGATCAATCGTCACATTGGTACCAATTGTCAAGTTTCCTTGAAGATTGAGCTCCGGCGCAAGTCTCCGGATAGATACCAAGAGCCTTGCGGTCAGGACAGAATGGATCACTCGCTCAAAGCTATACCCAAAATTTGAGAGTTGATGAAGAAGGTACAAAAGCAAATGCAATAATACTGACTTGACCAAGATCTGCGAGTTTCCGCCCTGTAGGTTATTCAGAAAGAGAAATTCTCTCGTTTATGAGGGCACTTACCGGACTAGTTACGATAAACACGATGTTTAAGATTGAAACCACTAAAAAAATAGATCAGAAAGAATCAAACAATGAGCAATAATGGGTATTCATACCGAAGAGATATACGTAGAAGAGTGAGCCTTCACAGTATATTAGTAAGATATGTGACAGAGTCCATCATTGCCATACCATCCTGAAACACGGTTTTGTACATAGGTGATCGTCCATGAACTCTGTCTATAGGGCTCAATAAGAAATCTGGCCAACAAATGGGAAACAGGAAGCTATCTCACAGCTCTGGATGGCCTTGATCATCATGAGAGCCAATATGCCTGAAGACAAACGGAGAAAGAGGGGTTTCAATATAAGCGCCGATCGAGGACATTTGATGATTCGTACCTGCTTCATATACCATAAGCAAAACCCAGTTGATAAAGTCTATTGGGTTCCCTGCTATTCCCAGACACCCTCGAAGTGGTGGGGGTAGCGTGGTGTCTGCGCAGATGCAAAATAAAGAAACTGCGGCATCTTTTGAGTCAAGGTCACTCTTACATACGACAGAATTCAGGAATATGCCCGTGATGACAAATTGTGGAACCCAAAATGCAAGAAACCATATACAGAGTCCGATTCCCATTTTCTGGCTTCGTTCGTATATAGCCCAGGTGCGATAAGTCAAGATGACTGTGATAACGATGAAATTCAGAACGTCATATATTTTGATGAGAGCCATCATCAACCTTCAGAGAACATCAACCCGAAGGATATACACCCTGGAAAATATGTGAGCTTCGAGTTTTGTTTTGAGTAGTACAACTTTGGCTTCACGCACAGCCCATGACCTTTATACCGACAACACAATCCGAGGCGGTCAAACCCGGCTGAAAATGCTCTGCATATGATTTTCGTTGAAAGAGCTGCATCTAAATCAACTGTAGACTCACGTGCGATAAGAAGCGACGTGTCGATAAAAGGAACGTAACGAGTGACGAAGTATAATAACTTTGCTGGTGATTTGAATGACATCGGCCACATCAAGTTTCGCTCATTGTCGAAAGTGATAATGTAGTCATAGATCTATGAAGAAATCAAGAGATCTCTAACCTACGGTATCAAGTCTCAGATATACATGACTCACAAGTATCGTGAATGTAGCGACTGATGGGATCAGAAACAAGGCGTTAGAAACGACTCGACTGAGATCACTACCTGCGTACCGTCTACGAACTGCGATGATCATCAGTTTACGCGTAGCAGAGCAGTGAACAAACTTACAATAGAGTTCTGCAGGCTTTGGAGGGCAACGACAAGCTGTGCATCGGGGAGAGAAGCGGCCATCGCCACGATTTTTTAGGGAGACAAGATAGTGAACCACCCTTAAGAGTAGCTCATATTTCTTTCGCCAGCAAAGAGTCCGGTAGCGAGTTAAATGCCGAAAATTGTTGCATTGACGACTGACGACCCATATATATGTGAATTGACAATTCTGAAGGTGTGTAGATGCTTGGGCTACCAATGAGAGGCTTTCGTGGCGAGCCGGCTTGATAGAACATCGCCGCCCAGTACAGATTCCAAGTTACCGAGGGAAAAAGAAGTAAAGCTTGAATTAGATGCCGCGTGGAGCTCACGAGGAACGAACAAGTAATCCGCCCACATCAAGATGGTCCATGCCTTCACCACCGTTCCGCAGAGAATGTGAATCGACCGGCACTCCAAACTTTGACGTCAAGATCTGTGGAGCTCTGAGCACCTCCAGCGAAGCGAAAGCATCGAGTCGTCCTTCAACTCTTCAACGATGAAATTGCGAAGCAAAGTCGGCAATAACCAAAAATAGTTATGGAATTGATTGATAAAATTGGCGCTTGCCGCTCATCTCGGACGGAGTGGTAAAGATCGCATGCTTTGTCAAGGATCCTATCAGTGGAACAGCTCGAGTTCGATAATCTTGCGCAGGACGCCCATCATTCTATCAGATGGTAGCTCGAATCGCTGGCGTACACAGACCACTCTCTCTCCCACGAAAGTGCTCTCAAAGTTCCGCAAGAACGGTAAGTCTCTTGAGCGTGGCCTAGCAAAAATGCTTCAGACCTACGGAACGAATCGTAAGGTTTCATTTGCGCGAAGTTTGATTCTTCTTCCTTCGCATCATCACGGTGACACGATTATATTCGTTTCTGATAGAGAATCAAGCTCCGTTGGTCTGTGTGGCATGCCTGTTGATGAATGGAAGAGTTCGCGTCAATGATTTTTACGTCCACCAAGGCGCGGAAATGGCCGAAGCTCTTCTTCCGCCTGGAATCGCAGAAAGGTTCGCTGTTGAACCGCAATACGCTGAAACTCCATGCAGCTCAGAATTTTATATGTTCCGATGATTTGCGGTACAAAGAGGAGCAACTAAGGTCAGATAATGCTCTTATTCGTCAGCTACCATAACTGAAAATGGAGAATCAATCGTTTCTTGATCCCAGACTTCAATGTGGGTTTCACGTACAAATCCTCGGAAAGAAAGAATGACGTCCTTGGTGACTGGCAACGCACCCTTGAACGTTTCCGCACTTGATTGGTTGATTGTCGGCGTTATTCATTCCATCTGGTAGTTTTGGGACGTTACCGTGATTGATTGCAACAATGCCGTGTACTATGTAGCTACTGAACAGACTATCGCCGAAGAACCTTTTTTCAGACGCGTTACCTTTGATGCGCTCGCTTCCCGATTTTGCCGTAGCTTCAACAGGTCTGCCGCTGCTATCCTCCTCTACTCTGACTACGTCGATTGCTGGGCTGTCGTCAATCATTTTCGATCTAGTATTTCAGTCGCGCTGGACCGGTCTTGATCTCTGAAATTCATGATTACCGTCGTTACTGATTGCTTGTATCATTGGCTGGATCCCAGATACTACAGCGCGCTAGTGGAGTCCGAAGGCCTGATCAAACCACCATTGGAAGGCGCCGATTCTGTTTCTAGAGCAGCGAATGATTCCTCGCTCGAAAGTTTCGGATTCATCAGCTTTTCCGCATCCAAATTTTCGGCTAACAGCTGGACTTCAGAACTGTCCAATTCGTTGTCTGTGCGTCAAAGCGTGGGCATGTTTAACAAAAGACTGAGACTCGCATCCATTCACCGAATACCCAACAGTGACTCCGGTATCTTTATTACAGGAGTCGTTGTCTACTATGTGGCTAGGGCAGTGAAATATTGTCGGTACCGAATGGTTTTCTGGTGAGTATATTCGTATGCTATGTCAGCGCATTTCAGCTCCGGTCTCGTATGCTGTGTCTCCCTCGGCTAGAGCTTCAACACAGGCACTACGCGATGCGCCATCCAAATGGTTTCTTTACTACGTGGTTCTTGACTTTCTTCAGCACCGCTCGACGCTGGTGCCATAAAGACAGACCAGTTAGTAGGCTCTCATCATTCTAACACTATTCACCTCTGTATACTATACCTCGTGCTGTACAAGCTCCACCTTCATTGTTGTAAGCCAGTCTTGCGACTGTCATCCCTCGCTCGCACTTAGACCAACCCAACCCGAACAGAACATGGTCGACACGTTCAAGCTCCTGATCACTACTACCGCCCTCGCAGCTCTTGGTGCAGCGCATCCTGTCGCCCGCCAGATATCGACAGTCAGCGATGTCTCCTCGGCAATCCAAACGACTGTCATCTCTTCCTTCACTGACTCGGCCTCGGCTTCAGCTACCTCAAGCGTTAAAGTAAGTGGTCATGAATCGAAGCTACATCGTATAGTATCGGAATTTTGAGCTAACCGACTTGTGTCTAAACAGGTAGCGGACCTGAGTCATCTCAAGGAGGATTGCACGATACACTAGTCGCTCAGCATAATCTGAAGTCTCCATATCGTTATAACCGCCCTCTTCCAAGCACGGGGTAATCGCTACTATTTCACATAATAAACTTTACGCTTATAGTAGATACCCAACCCGTTTCAGGTCTATCCAATATCATATATACTTACCAAATCCTGTATTTTTCTTATCCGTCCCTTCTACATAGTTTCTACTCCTAAATGCTTAGTTGTCGCGGTTGAACCGTGATAAGATATCCGATATATTCTGCACCTCCGCTGTATCCTATTCCTATTATAATTTATTCCTGTACGAGTATTGTGTGCTTCGGTAGTTTCAATTTCATCACAACGAAGTAACTAATCTCATAGGAAAGAGTTTGATTTTGAAGGCTGGAAGCAAACAAGATGATCATCTCGGTCCGTCCTGAATGCACTGGCGTACTTTGTCCTCTCCCTCCAACATGAGTCCTCCCAAAGTTCTACGATAACGGCAAGTCACGAACGTGGCGTAGCAAGGTGCTTCAGACCTACGGAATGAATCGTAAGGTCTCATTTGTGCGAAATTTCTCCAACGCTTCCTCCGAATCAAAGCGGTCCAAATTTGGTTGCTTTGTGGGGTATGTCATGTTGAAGAAGTAGCGCGTCGAAGGTCCGGAAGTAGCCGAAGCTTTTCTTCTTCTGACCAATACAAGGCTCGCTGTCGAACAGCATTGCGCTGAAGCCCGGAATTCATGGACTTCAGTATGTTCTGATTGATCGCGGTGCAAAAAGGAGCCTTTGAGATCAGGTCATGATTATACTCTTATTCGTTGGCTACCGTAACTAAATACTTGTTCCGATAGCTGTCAAATACAAGAAAAGACGGCGTGGGCAGAAATATGTCTACTGTTAGTCACTCTCGCGATTGAGCTGCGGACTGTTTGCCGGCATGAGTGACAGTGGACTGGTATGATACCGTGATTGCAACAATGACGTGTACTAGGTTACTGAACAGACTAATGCCGAAGAACCCTTTTTACAGACGCGCTGCCTTTGAGGCGCTTTGTGATTCCGCAGTAACACAAATAGGTCTTCCTCCGAGTCGTGTTTTCGGGTGCTATAATTTCAACTCTTAAGCGATCATTAAAACCTTTGCATCCAACATTTCTGCTACTCTGACTACGCCGATTGCGGTGCTGTTGTTCGTCATTTTCGATCTGGTATTACACTCGCGCTGCACCGGTCTTGTTACCTGATTCATGATTACCGTCGTTACTGATTGCTTGTATCATTGGCTGGATCCCAGATACTACAACACGCTAGCGGAATCCGAAAGCCTGATCAAACCACCATTGGAAGGCGACGATTCTGTTTCTAGAGCAGCGAATGATTCCTCGCTCGAAAGTTTCGGATTCATCAGCTTTTTCGTATCTGAATTCGGCTAACAAATTGACTTCAAGCTGTTCAGTCCGTTGTCTGCAGGTCAAATTTCACTGAATCCTCGAACTGGGCAAACTGATGCTCTCATCCGTTTTGAACGATTTTCTATTCCGTATATTCAATACCGATCCAGATAATTCTCTTCGACGAAAATTGCTGTCTACAAGTGTAGTGAAGGCAGTGAAATACTGTCGGTACCGAATGGCCTTTTGATATATTCATATGCTTTGCTAGCGCACCTCAGCTCCGATCGCGTATGCTGTGTGTCTTCCTCGGCCGGTTTCAACACAGACTCTACGCGACATGCAATCCGATTCATTGTACTCTGTGGCTCTCGACCTTCCGATGCTCGTGCTATAAAGGCGGGCTAGTCTATACGCTCCTGTCATTCTAACACAATTCACCTCTGTATACTATACCTTTCACTGAACAAGCTTTACCTTCATTATTGTAAGTCAGTGTTGCTAGTGTCGTCCTTCGCTCGCACTTACACCAATCCCAACAGAACATGGTCGACACATTCAAGCTCTTGGTCACAACTACCGCCCTCGCAGCTCTTGGTGTAGCGCACCCCGTCACCCGCCAAGAGTCGACCATCAACGATGCCTCCTCCACGGCAATTCAAACAACTGTAATCCCTTCTTTCACTGAGTCAGCCTCGGCTTCAGCTACCGCAAACGCTAATGTGAGTGATCATGAATCGGAACTACGTAGTATAGCATGGAGTCATTGGGCTAACCAACTCGCTTCTGATCAGGTAGCAGACCTGAGTCATCTCAAGGAGGACTGCACTATAGGCTAGACGCTCAGCATAATTAGAAGCCTTTATCGTTATTGTTGCCCGTCATAGTATAGTGAATCACTACCAACTCACATCATAGTCGTTATATCTATATAATTCTATATAACCAACCCAAACCTATGTCTATCCAAATATTATATATTCTTACCAAATCCTGTATCTCCCTTATCTTCTCCTTTCCAGTTTCTACTCCCATTATAACGCTTAGCGAGTCGCGGCAGGACCGTGGCAAGGCACCCAGTGTATCCTGTTTCTTCGTTGTATCACTATTTATCATAACTTACTCTTGTACAAATACCGTAAGCTCGTGTAACTTCAATTCAGGACGGTCTTTCGGAAGGAGACTGAGTGCACACAATAAAGTAGTCGGTCCCAGATAAAGGAGTCTCCTTGTGATGACTGGACGGCTTGACTATTCCACCTTGTTCTCATCCTGAACTCTATGCTGTTAATGTTATCCTACTTCAGGCATAAGTTTGTGACAAGACCATCTACGAGTTCAATAAATGGTCGTCTTTGATTGTATGCATCAATCAAGAAAGTCGCATCGCGACTGAGTTCAAATCGGTGGTTGGAACCTATCCAATCATGCTTGAGAAGGGAGAAGAAAAGAATAGTCTATAAATGGATACTATGTAGAATAAGCCTTCACGAAAGTTCAACCCGGCTCGTAGTAAGAAATCTGAAGTAGTCCCGGCTCGCGGCGAACTTCCGTTATCCAGACTACCCAGATTACATTGATCCATTCATTCGAACCTACGATTACGAGTACAGATGTACACATGTCTGCAGTAACAAAAACTCCCAGAGGCGATTTCGCAAAAGCAAAAGGGAAGCAAAGAACAACAGGCGAAACGAAGTGCAATAGAAAGAAAAGAGAGGAGCGGTGAAAGGCGACGAACTCGAGATAGATAAAAAAAATCGTAATTGCACGATGGCGAATTAGACGCTCTGCGGGCACAGAAAATAAAAAGACTAGATCAACGAAAAAAAAACGCGAAACCTAACGTTGAAGGGAAAAAGGATGCCCGAGCAGGTATAAAGTGTATGAAGCAGTATTTACAGTCAGACGAAACAAAGGAAGGACAAGATTACAGAGCAAGGAAGGCTACGAAAACTATGAGTCCAAGGACTACTTGCATGAAAGCGAGCATATGAGAAAAAGGAAACATATGCATAGGAGATACAGTCTTTGTTATGCCTTTGACCCATTCCGATCTCGGGGGTAATAGACCGACCGAGAAGCCAATGTACCCGAAGATATTACCGGCGAAGGGGAAGGAACAGGCCAATGCATTAGGTTTCCACCGCCAGGAGGTGCTGGAGGCGCAGCTGGCTGCTGTGGATGTACTGTTACGGGCGATACTGAGGAGGAAGCAGGTCGCTCAAGTGGAGGAGACGTGCTCGACGCAGCAGCGGCGGTGACAGCATTAAGCACCGCCTGCGTTGATGTATTTGGTACGGCAGCGTTAGCGACACCATTTATGCCTGGAGAATGAGTGACAGCTCCGTTGTTGCCGTGATCTGCAGACACGCCATGCACCGGTTCGGTGTCTCGTCTCTTCTTCGTCGCGCGCGAAGAGCTCTCTTTCAAGTTCAAATTCGTCGCTTTGATAAGAATTTGATGACGTGTTCGTCCGGGACCCCAGTTATTGCAGACCCAATCCCAATCAATTTCACCGCTCTCCGTGCTCGTCCCCGCGGTCTTGCTCTCCTCGGCAAGCTGTTTGAGTCTTTCGGTTTCTTCGTCACTCCACGCGCCTTGGTTTCCCGCTGCCGAAGGCGTGGAGAGGTTGACAGGCTTCATAACCTGCTGCTGGGCCATGTATGTATGGGCTCCCGCGGTAGGCTGCGTCGCATATGCATAGTATGGCGTCGTAGGATACCGGGGTTGATTTTGGTAGGTAGCGCCTGGATTATATGCGCCTTGTTGCGGAGCTTGCGCAGCGGCGGCGGCACCGCTCAGTGACATCACAAAAGAGCCAGGGTTCGTAATGACGGGGGCAGGAGGTGAAATGGATTTAGCTGGGGTTGTAGGAGGTTGGCTTGCAGGCTGAGGAGGAACCTTGAGAACAACTGCAGCGGGATTGGCCATCTAGTATATTGCCGTGAACAACGGAAGGAAAACTTAATTAAGGCAAATATGTACCGACCAACTGGTCACAAGCCTTTCTTGCCTCATGAAGGAGCGTTATTGGATCCACCTGGTTTCCGGGTAGGCTGAAGCATTGATGCAAGACGTGCTGAGGTGCATTCCTCTGGAGAATTGAATTTAGCGAGATCACCATAATCCGTGTAATTGAAACACGAAACGTACAATTAGTTCGTCCGCGGCGTTATAGAACTCGGAACAAAGCGACAGGACCCGCCATTGAAAATCGTATAATGCTTGATTGCTAGAATCGGGAGCTGGGTAGGGTGACGTTGCAGGCTGGGAGACCGCGCCTGGTTGTGTAGGAGCAGCAGTCGTCGGCTGTGATGATGTTGCATCTGGTTGTTGCTGTTGGTGGGTCTGTTGTTGAGGATAGGAGTAGAGCGGTGTGGAAGAGAACTGCTGCTTCTGCGCCGATCCTGCTGTCATGTCAAACCGTGGTTTCTTGTTCTTCGAGCCTTTCGGTCTCCCGGGCCTTCGCCGAGACGGCGCCGGAGAGGTCTGAGCCTGATTAGATGTCCTGCGGGTCGACATGAAAGTTCGTCAGACGACATGGACGATTGAGGAGATACACAACATACGAATGTTTGTCTCCACGGGCAGGGGAGACAACTGCGCCTTCGACTTCATCCTCCTCTTCTTCTTCTTCGTGATGGGGGCCGGTGTCAGCGTGCGCATCGTGATCGGCATTGCGGTCGACGGTGCTCTGGAGCTGGACGGGGTGGGCGTATGCCGAGCGGGAGTCAGTTGTGAGCGGGTTGAGGGCGTGTGATAGAGGTTGATAGACGGAGTTGTCCATTCTGCTCTGTTAGTTGTACACCAGAATTATATTCACTGAAAATGTCGAAAAGAATAAAATATGGGGATAGCAAGCGTCGGTCAGAGGTGTGAACCCTTATCGGGTGTCTTTTTCAACACAGCCTCAGCTGCCGTTTACCTCCCTTGGTGCCGCACAAGCCTCGTCCACCGCTCTGCACGTCGTCACCGGCGTCGGCAAACTATGTCGAGAGATAAAGACAGCACGTCGAGCTGCTGAGAAGTGAAAGACGTGGTGATGAGCGAGGAGAATGAAATGCCTGACACACTGCCATATTCGTCAATATTTGTGACACTTTGTGACGTCGAACCATAAATCGAAAATCGTCACGGCACATCGATTTAATCTTAGTTTTTTTTTCCGTTTCTTGAATTCTTTCTCGCATCTGGTAGGATTTGCCTCCATGGTCGTCGCCGAGGCAATCCAGCGACCGCCTGACGCGACGAAAAGGAGCAAAACTAAAGCCAAGGCGCGCTACCTCAAGAGAAAGAAAGACAGACGGAAACAGAGAAAGGCCGGAGAAAAGCATGGTGGTGCTTCTGCGGTCGTACCGCATCCTCGTGAGCCTGAGGATAATGAAAATACATCCTCTGGTTTTGAAAATGAAGAAGAGTCTCCTGTCTCTACTCAATCCGCGCTCAAAGTAAAGCGACCTCCTCACAAACGGCGCAAGGTCGATTCAAACGTGGAACAAGATTCCGAACAGCATACCTCGGATTCAGACTCTACTGCAGAGTCTGTGGTAGCTCCGCACGAAGAAACTCCTCCTGGAGAGTCTCGCGCCAAGTCCCCAAGCTCTACTGTTGGACTTCCTTCATTCCCTTTGCCCGTAGCACCAGATGCGCCCTCAAAAGCAACGCTTGCTCTTCAAGGCCTCGACAAGGCACTACTCGGGGCGGAGATAGTCGACCCTTCAAAGACATTGTCTATTAATGCCCTTGATACAGGACGCAATCTTAATGCAGTCGATCTGCCTGTCATCAGTGAGAAAATGAAGAAAAGACTCCAGGAGCTCGGGATAACCAACTTCTTCGCAGGTGCAGTTCTTGTGTTCTTCCTCGCTTCATCCTGATGTGCTTATTGCGCATCAGTCCAGACCGCTCTGCTCCCATTTCTTCTGCCTCCGCGACGCCGATCACGCGCGTTGTACTGTCCATATGATCCTCCGCGGGACGTTTGCGCCTCAGCGCCGACAGGCAGCGGGAAAACTTTGGCGTACGTAGTTCCCATTGTTGAGGTATGTAAAATAATGCCATGTCCCTTTACTGCAACTGACGACACCGAAGATCCTCTCAGCTCGAATAGCAACTCGATTACGCGCCTTGGTTGTATTGCCTACAAGGGATCTCGTGCTACAGGTACATGAAACATTTGAAGCTATCGCCAGAGGCAGAGGCTTGAAGGTAGGAGCACAGCTACTCCTTGCTTTATCTTAAATTGACGAACCCGGCAGATAGGTGTGGTGACAAGGCAGCATTCGTTTGTGCATGAACAAAGCCAGTTAGTCGCGACCCAAAAGGAGTATGTCTACAATTTATCCCAATGATGAACCTAGGACGGCTTGACTAATTAACTTGTTAGTTTACGGAGTGGCTCTAGCAAGATTGATATTCTGATATGCACGCCGGGCCGCCTCATGGATCATATCAACGGGACACCAGGATTTACATTGCAACACTTGCGATTTCTTGTTATTGACGAAGCCGATCGTCTGCTTGCACAGAGCTTTCAAGGCTGGCTCGCCCAGGTCCTTAATGCGCTCCGACCACCTGTGCGTTCGGTTAGCGACGCCGTATCGTCTCTGTCTTTGAGCTCGTCGGCATCGGAGATCTTGCATCATGATGCTCTAGCCCCAACATTCCTTCCACATATCCCGACGGACTATGACGACCCGAAACACAGCTCGTGCCAAAAGCTTCTCTTCAGCGCTACCCTCACTCGCGATCCGGCACGGATCGCTGCTCTCGGCCTTCGAGATCCCAAGTACTTCGTTGTCCAAGGTGTTGCAGACACGAAAGAAAAGACTTCCGCCGCTGAAGCTTTCGGGATGGAAGACTTTGCCATGCCTGCCGGTCTGAAGGAGCACTACATAACAACTTCTACCTCTAGGAAACCTCTTATCTTGTTCCATCTCGTTCATAAGCGAGATGTCACTAATGCTCTTGTGTTCACGAAGAGTGCAGAGTCGACGGCAAGACTAGTCAAACTTTTCGAGTATTTCGAGGAAGCATATTTCGGTTCTTTGGAAACCCGATCCACGGAGCGAAGACGTATCACTGCACAAGCGTACTCGAGTGATCTTCCTCCAGGAGAGAGAAAGAACATCTTGGAAAGGTTTAAAAAGCAAGAAATAGACATGTCGGTTATTTCATCTACGCATCCTAAGTAAGAATGCTCATTTCCTCTTGGCAGTCTCGTATGCTCCGACCTCGTAGCACGTGGTCTGGACATCCAGCACGTCGCGCACGTCGTATCATACGATGCGCCAGTCGATATTCGCAAGTACGTGCATCGCGCTGGACGTACCGCGCGTGCCGGAAGAGCTGGCGACGCATGGGCGCTCGTCGAAGAACAAGAAGCGAAATTCTTCAAGGATATGTTGCGTGATGCGGGCAACGGCCGGCTTGAGCGTGTCGCGCGATTAAGAGTGCGAGATGCCGATTTGAAGGATATGGAGGAAAGCTATGATGTATGGCCATAGTCTCCTTCTCTCGGTTTAAAAATTTGGGTTTTAATTTCTTGATTTAGATCGCGTTGCGGAAACTAAAGGAGGCGTACAGTAGAAACGTTGTTTCGTAAGGGGCATTGACTACGATCCCAACAGGGAGTTCCAAGCTCCCGTTGGCCCCGGGACTGCGAGCATCGGATCCACCACGCTATTGATTCTTTCATGTATCTCACATTGAGATAAAGTGCATCTGCGCGAACCCGTCAAGGTGGCACTCTTGGACCAAATTGACGGTTTGCGACGGTAATATTTCCGTAGCGGGCTCTTTACGAGATAGACCTCTACACGCCGTGATCGAGAAGTCGTTTATGGCTACAAACGACTAGCGGGAAGAGGTACTGTCGAACGAGCATAATTCGATCTGCCCTCACATTCAAGTCTTATCACTCGCTGGTGCAAATGGCCAACCTTTAGTAGTCTCGAAATTATCTCTTAACGTTGTTCATGTATGTCTGTTGACGTGAGCTGAACATCAATGATGCTTGCAAATGACACGCTATCACAGCGTATTCACAGTCCAATTGATCACTAACTATTCCATGCGCCATCCCTAATCATCATCGATAACTCTTCAGAAAATGGCGCAACTGCTATCGCCTATATAGTAAACGTCGTTGAATTAGCCCGGTAAATGAAAGCGAGTGTAATAATACAAACAATTATTCACGAGGGCATTCGCATTTGTTCTCTGGCGCGACGTCCACCATGACGGAATCGACATGCATTCCACAACCCTATCAGAGAGCGGTTCAACAAATCAGCAAACTCATCTTGATTCAAGCTCGGGAGAGACGGAGACTCACAGCCCAGGTGGTCTTGCCGCACTTCGAGCACTGGACCTTCTTGCAGGTGTCGACAAGCGCAGTGAAAGTCGCGACAGTCATTTCGCAATGTAAAATGTAGAGAAAAGTTTTGGAATTCGGAATGTGATTGAAATAGGATTAGAAGATCGGTGACTTCGAGAGGAAGGGAATAGAATACTGGTCGACCGGGTGAGGCATTTCTACTCTTTTATATGCAGGTGAGGTAAGTAGGGCATTAGTCAGTCGAGTCACGAGCTGTCATGCGTTTGCGCGGATCCTTTGCACGTTTCTGCTGGTGAATAATCTCAGTCAGATGACAGGCCCGTTTCTGTTCTTTCCCTTCAGACCACTTCCATCTTTGAATCAGAACGACCACCAGCCTCCACTTTGAGTGACGCAAGAGAAGACAATATTCAAGACGCGGATACGTTCGGAAGGAGATCTGGGAGACGTGGTCGCCATTGTTGTCGAAATATCGTGGTTTGTAGACCGTCGACAGGATTCGACATCTTTGGATCACACTTCCACTTCTCCTTCTTCCTTTCTTTGATACCAGAATTCTGCCTGGCCCGATTCCAGCCCGATCATTTCGCGTGACTACCTCGTTTAGACAGGTTCAACAGAATCTCATTCGTGTGATCAGACAGAAGAAGTGGTCGAAACAGAATGGAATGCCTTGGACGCGGCTGACGTTGACGCGGTGAAGATCAACACTGTCTCAAGCGATATGGAAGCGAACGACGACCGACTACAGTAAATCAAGAAGGAAGCTGAATCCCCCCAGAAAGGCCGCAAGAAAACTAGCCTACGTTAACCTCCCGAGCCTGCAGATTGTTCGAGTTCATGAATCATGTTGTTCAAGTCAAAGGGTGAAGGTCGGGTCGTCAAGATGGACAACCGAAAATGAGACGTCGGGTAGACCGGAGCGAAATTCCAAGAGGAGTTCAAGTGACGCGGCGTGCGAAGACATGCGTCATAGCTTTTGGTTCGGTTCGGGACTACCTGCGAGCTGGAAGACACGAGCACAGACGAGTGAGAGAAGAAAAATAAAATAAAAAGGCAGCTTTACGCGTCAGCAATACAATACAAGAGGACTGCAACAACAACAACCCGCGACACGAACAGCGGAATTTATAAAAGACAAGGAAACCATCAAATGTGACGGCGCTCGTGGTAATAACGGGGTATCAATTTAATTTGGTCGGGACGTTGATGTTTGCGGAAAACTCTGCCGGCGATCGCGATCACGTGGTGTGTCTCGCGTCCAGTTCGACTTCAACCTAGCTCAGTCCTGTTTCTTCCAGCCACCTCGTCGCTGCCACCAGCTCCTCTCCGCGGCCCCCTCTTCTCCTCGAACATCCTCGAGGAGGATTTATCCGCCTTCTTCTTGCATATTTCCCTTGTTTCTTTCTTCAGAGACCTTCCTGCGACTTTTCAACCATCACATCGTTCGCCATGGCCTTCAACACCAAAGTATGTACGATCGAACCCGATCTGCTGGCTTGTGCTAATTGAGCTACATGATATCAAGCTTCGCCCTCGAATCGGTCCTCAGAGACCCAAACTTGTCGGGGACGAGAATGCGAATGCGCTCGTGAGTAAACACGTCAAGCAGGCTTCTGTAGGAGGGCCCATTCGTGTACCCCTTAAGACTGGTCCGCAACGTCCCGCTCTTGGAGAGGTAAATCCGAACGCCATTAACAAGCATGTACGTTTGGTGCAGTTCTCACTAGGCAGCTGTCTCCAAAGTTTGTGAGGGAGGATGTTGACTTTTGGACGTTGTTGTTTCTTGTCTCTAGCATTCAGCTAAACTGCCAGTTCAGGGCCTCAAGGGAATGATCGGCCTTAAGAGGGGTCGATCAGCGACTTTAGATGCTTCCAGTGGTGCTCAGCGCATACCTCTTGGTCCTATACGACCCAATGTCAACGTCGCCACATCCAACACAGCCACCGAAGCTCCCGCAAGACTACCGCTGCGACCTCAACGCCCGCCGGTCATTCGACAGTCTGAGACCGCTCCAGAACTTAGTAAGCTAGCTCGAGAACCTGAGCCCGAGTCCGAGCCCGAACCTGAACCAGAGGCTGAGTCTGAAGATGAACTCAGTGCTAAGGAGGACAGCATGGACGTCGAAGAGGAGGAAAAGGAAGTCGCTGAACAAGTGGCAGAGTCGCGTGCCGTGACCGTAAAAGAACCTATCGGGGCAGAACCGGAAGCAGAAGTGAAGGACGAATCGGAAGACGACGACGACGAAGACGTTCCTGTAGAGCTCATCTGGCCCGCCATCAGCCCCAAAGCAGCCGAAAAGTACAGGAATGAAATTGGACATATTCAAAAGACCTTCCATGACGAAGTGGACATGTTTGATACGACCATGGTCAGCGAATATTCTGAAGAAATTTTCGACTACATGTCGAAACTTGAGGTGAAACGGTTTACGTTTGCGTGTGTCGTTTGCCAAGCTGACTCGTCTTTAGCTTGAAATGATGCCCAATCCCGACTACATTCAAGGGCAGAGCGACCTCAACTGGGACATGCGCCAGACGCTAGTTGATTGGCTTTTACAGGTTCACCTGCGTTACTATCTCCTTCCTGAAACTCTCTGGATAGCGATCAACCTTGTAGATCGATTCCTCAGTAAACGTATCGTGTCAGTGGTCAAGTTGCAACTCGTCGGAGTCGTCGCGATGTTCATTGCTGCTAAATACGAGGAAATTCTGGCTCCATCAGTCGAGGAATTCGTCTTCATGACAGAAGGTGGATACTCCAAGGAGGAGATTCTGAAAGGAGAGCGGATCGTGATGCAGACGCTTGACTTCAAGATCTCGAGTTACTGCTCCCCATACAGTTGGGTTCGTCGAATAAGCAAAGCGGACGAGTACGACATCCAGACCCGAACGCTCTGCAAGTATATCGTCGAAGTCACTCTTCTGGACTACCGCTTCCTTCGCGTGAAGCCGAGTCTGGTTGCTGCTGTCGGGATGTACACCGCACGTCGGATGCTTGGTACTGACTGGGTGAGTAAAGTTATGTTTGATCGCACAGCCACTCACTGTTGTGGTCCTCTCGCGTCGCGACGCGTCAAGTACACGTGACTAACAATCTCTGTTCAGAACAACGCGTTTGTCTTCTATTCTGGGTACACGGAAGCACAACTTCTTACCGGTCACAGCTATGTCATTGGGAAGCTCCTAGAGCGAGGATTTGACAGGCAATACGTTAGCAGAAAGTATGCTAGCAAGAAGTACCTCAAGGCGAGCGTGTTCGCCATGAATTGGGCACGAATGAACGGAACTACACCAGAGGCCGAGAAGGCGGACGAGATGGTCCTTGAGGCATGAGTCCTTTTAACGCCTTTCCTCTTGCCCCGAGACCCGAATCCGCTTGTCTCTCTCTGGATGTTCCTTCACGGTGTGGCCTGTTCCTTTGTTCTAGCCTTCCATCCTTGCTTTCCTCCGCCTTCACCCTCTCTCAACACGCTATGCTTGACCTATGCACATCATTTCTCTCGTATGCTCTTGATCAACTGTACCCGTTATGTTGGTGGCTCTTTTGATATGCCGCAAGCTTTGTCTACGTTCTCAAAACGACACAAGTACATGTCCAGTATGCGGTCTCATCCGACTCTAGTCCCTCCTTCCACACCAACTGTACACTCCTTTTCTATGGCTCCAGGCCTTTCTTTCGTTACTGCCCCACGAACGTTGTCTGCATATCATTGCAATGTTCGCACACCGTCGTTCGTGTCTTCGGGAGACTGACGGGCCGTACTTGCATCCCTCCATCATTGTCAGCCATCAATCTTGCTGCACATAGATACGATGTCTAGATTTCTCGATCTCTTCTCTCCTTTTTGGCTTCACTAACGTCTTGACAGACGTCTCATCGCTCGACAAAGGTTCCATCGGACACACTAGTAGACAAAGTCTGCGACTTCGCTTCCTCCCCCTCCCCTATTATCTCTTCGTCAAACCGGCTTTTTATTCTTTTTCGTTTGTTTGTTGTTTTTCGTATTTGCGCAATGCAGCTCGCATCCTTGTATAATTTGCATTTTGGTCGCAATTCCTACTTTTACCTTCTGTTTTGCTTTCCTTCTTTCTCTCTTTTTGTCTCCTTCCACGTAATCCTTTAGTCCTAGTTTGCCCATACTACATATGCATCATCTATCATTGCTCGGCCCTTCGCACTATCGGTCTTCTCCATTACCTGTGATCGCTTTGCTCCCGTTCTCTCTGTTTTTCCTTTCTTTCTCCTTTTCTTCTTTCTGTGTAAATTAGAATGAGCAATACCGCCAGCACAAGGCGAAAGAAATATACGACTCAAACTTCCTCTCAGCTTCCTTCGGTCTGTAGTGAAGTCTATTTCAAGCTGCAATTCGACTTGAAAGTCCTTGAATGGCGCATGCTATTCTGTGAGCAGCTGGTGCGTTTCTTATGAAGCGAGTGGTAAAGTCTGGTTGCAAGTATACTAGCATGTATCAACCAATTGAACTAGCCATGAAAAAAAGAGTAAAGCAGATAACCAAGATGAGCTACTGATAAACGTCTAAGACTCACGACAGATATTGGTGAGTTCAAACATACTTAGAGGTAGTATCTATCTCCAATTTGTCCCATTCCCGGCTCGATAGCCCATATCTTGCATTCTCCACAAGCCTCGCCCTCACCCTCATGAACTTGGCTCGCCTCAGCCCAACGCTTACTCAGCACATCATCCACTGCACCACACACAATTCGTACATCTGAAAACGCGCGATGAAGCGCCTCGATTCCGCCGTACCTTGATATGAGGAACGTTACGAAGACGATGTGATCTTGTCGGACGCCATGGTCGAGTAGGGTGCGAATGGCCATGAACGCTGCTGCGCCTGTGCCGATTTGTGCGTCTAGAAGGAGTACGTACGTATCTTCTGCAAGAGAGCGATCGCGGACGCAGGTGGGGAGCTTGATGTGTAGTAGAAGAGGCTCGCCCGTTGTATAATTGGATTGGATTAGTAGAGAGCCGATACGGATGCCGTTGATCACTCGACGGAGTCCCTTTTCAAGTGGGCCACCCCTAAGAAAGCGCAATTGAATGATCAATATATGATGTTCGAAAGGATCATGTACGACTTACGAACGAAGTATGGATACTCCGCAAATATTCTGAGCGCGGCAAGAAAGAGTCAGTAATAGCAAGTAGAAGATATCAATCGGAACAGCACTCACAGATGCAGCAGATTCCTTCCCATGATATTCAGAGCCAACAGGAGTTATCACCGACTTCGACTTGAATGGCAATAGTGCTAGAGCTTGCTCGGCGAGGAACATTGACAAACGGTCCACGAAGAAAATGAAGTCTTCACGAGAAGTGTTCTTGTCTCGTAGGATTGTGTAAATTCCCTGAAGGCAAACTTTCGGCGTTCTTCGTGTATAAAAGGAACAATAACTTTTGACGGACCTTTAGCTGGGCTGTCTGCTCGAGGACATGAACGTTTAGCTTCTCCAACAACGGCAAAGGCTCTTCCTTAGAAGGCGATAGTGACCTGAGTAACGTATTATCTCGGCCTTCTTGCGAGCGTGCCATGCTCTCTCGGAAACTCCTCGTTCGCTCGTCAAGTTGCAAACGAATGTGAGTCGTTATGAGATCAATGGCCACGGAATTATCCAGACCAGGGACAATCTTGGATTCGTGAGTCTTTTTCAGGATGAAATACGGACAGCACCAACAATGTCTGCATAGCGAGATGTCGGAAGAACGAAATCATCATAAGCGGGCTTGACGAATCGCAGGTATCTATCAGCCGTGCTTAATTCGAAGTATGCGGTCAAAGTGAGCTGCAATAACCCACTGGCTCAAGACGCTCTCGATACTTCTATCGCGCTCCTTGATATCTCGTCGTATCCGCCTCGCCAACATGAGGTCGGAATCGCATTTCACGAAGATCTGAAGGACAAATCAATCAAGTGTCCACAAAACCAAAGTGCTGACGATAGACCTTTAGATCATATAATGAACGAAGTACGGGATCATGGAGAGCCATGATACCTTCGACTACACGGAATGTTATGTTCATACCGCATCGAAATTGATGTCCATGGCTCACCGATGATTATAGTGGCACCGTATAGATACACTCGGTCATTTTCGCGCTGATGCTTGGAGAATGAGTATATTGGTATATTGGTTTGTCTTCCCTTCTTGAGGTCTGATAAACACTTAAGCCGTGATTTAGCACACTTAACGCGATATCAAGATACGGAATCTTGGCGTACATTGGCAAACTCGACTATATCAATTGCATCTGGGTGATCAAAGTCATATTCGCAAGCGAAGGCCAGTTCCAATTGCTCTGGAGTAAGCGCCTTGTAAAAGCTGTCCTGATTACAACAAATGAGTGCGGAAATAAATATTAGACGAAGACGAGGCAAACCTGGGACATAATGACAACGGAAGGGAGGCATCCTAAAGAGCGAAGAATTTGCCGCGCTACATAGGTCTACACAACATGAGTCAAAACGGATTTCAGACAAATATATATTCTCGACCTTTCCACTGGCGGAACCGCCTAAACGCGTAAGATGAGTTGGCAGTGATTATAAATAAATACAGACAAACACTACTCACCGGCAATGCTGATAACAAACGCGTCTGATATGTGATTTCCATTCTCATCGTACCTTTCGCACGTCAAACTTGAAGATAACATTCCCGGCCAATCTACGTACCATGGTCCTCTTCCATGAGACTTCAAGATGGTATTCTTCATCGGTTCACCGGTCAGTTTCACCGCCGTCGAGTGTAACCTGGGCAATCGCGGGCGCGACTGCACTCTTTCAGGATTTCTTTCGGTCTCATTTGATGAAGATGCTTGAGGCATTACTTGGGATAGAAAAAGCTGTTCAGCGTAAATGCGTCGGGTCACTACCTGCAAATAGGATCCGTAGACTCGGACGTAGACGTCGGGAGAGAGATGAGAGCTACTAAAATTGATCGACGTACTTCACTTTGTAGGGCACGTGATCGTCATGGATCGGCGATCTGGCAGATTCTGGCTTCCAGACGACAGAATCTTCGGCGGAATCATTCCTTTTATAAATTCGTACTTGCTACATGATGCCCATGAACGGGAGCTGGAATATTTAAATACACGTTGTTATGGTCTGTATCCAAGAAGGTCGACTCCGCATGCATCAGAACATTCATAGTCGAGCGCGGGCAGCCATGTCTTCATGTGCCGGAAGAACTTGTCTATAATCCTTCGAGATATCTCGTAGTGCCTGACGATAGACGTCTCTCTGAAATCATCCATTCAGCGTAAAAGTCAAACCTTAGTTTATAGAGGTACCTTTATCAAACCCCACACTCCCATTTTAGCGTTGTCAGCTCTCTCCCGAGCTACAATCCTTGCAACGGCAAGCAAAGCATCAGTTGAACTACCCTCTGCGATAGCATCGATGATGCCACTATCCAAGGCTTCCTTTGGTGTGAATCGGTGTCCCTCAAGTGCTAATTTTCGCAATGCGCGCGCATCGGAAACCTTAGTGCGTGCCACAGCTGCAAGAGAGAGTGGCCATGGAGCTCCAAAATGAACCTAGGTATCATGAATGAGTTGACAATCTTGCCACAAACGAGAACCATAGGTAATAATGTACTTCATTCATACAGCACCATGCACGCCGTTCTTTTCCATCTGTCATGATGCGATAGTCGCAAGCAAGGGCAAGTATTAGCCCACCGGCAAAACAATGTCCATTGATGGCCGCAATAATCGGAACTAAATTTCAATGTCAGCGACGTGCAAATGCGGCGCGGCGCGAAATTTCACGCTACTGGGGAAAGTCATTATCCGTGCTATGAGTGTATTATACGTGTCTGGAATATGAATTGCATGAGTAGGAGGGAAAGCATATAGTGTAACTTGCCACACCAGGAAAGAAATTTGGATCTTTGGTAGCTTTGGAAAAGTCTAGACCTTAGCGCAGCAGTGCACATGTAAGAAGGAGAATTTTCGAGATCCATAAGAGAGCTCTCACCATTGCTGAAGAACTTGTTCTGATCTCGTTTTCCGACTATAATGAGCGCTCCTCTGCCATCTGAAACAGGACCAGCGGTCGATTCTGACCGATTCGCGGCTTGAGCAGAGCGCCAAACCTCTCTCCATTCTCGTTCAACTACGTCTAAAGCAGGCTTCAGTGCACCGTTAATCAATTCATGCGTGAGACGATTGTCTTCGCCATTATGCATTTCGATGATCCAGATATATGAATCCTGTGCTGTAATTCGTAGAGATCAGGTATTTTTCGTTAGACGATGAAGACGAGATGGTACGAACGGTCCCTTGATAATGTAACGAGAGGCTTGCCAGCAGGAAATTTATGGCTTTCCATGGTGGAGGATGAGAATAAGTGAATGCTGGAATGCTGGTCTCGGACCCGTGCCTTTTTGAACGCGTCGCGTGGCCTTGTGATTCTTATTTCCAAATATTTCCAAATATTGACCTCAGAGGGATCGGCGGTTCTCCCTCTCCCTTCCTGCCTTTGATAAGCAAATCAATATTATTGAAAGTCAATCCTCCGGGGCATCGATCGATTCATTGTCATATCTTTATCTCCCATGATATACAGACGCTGAAAGGCCGAAGATGCAAGAATCGATTGCTGCCTTCTTCTATGGCACATTGCTGCATCCGAAAGTCCTCAAACGTGTCATCGGTAATGATGGCACGCATCTCCGGATTTGTCCTGCTATTCTGCCAGTACGCCTTTCCTTGTATTCCTTTACTAGACTTAGCACTAATCTTGCCAGCAGGAGCATACCCGCCATCATATAAAGGTGCTTGTCCGGTGTATCGAATGAAAGCGGAACAACAATCAATCTGTTCCAAATAGAATTGCGATTATCCAGGAGTAGTACCCTACAAGAAATCCAGGCAGCTTTTTGATAGAGAATTGACACCAGACGAGCGTTCTGTCCGAGGAAATATCGTCATAGGGCTGAGCGAGAAGGATATCGAGTTCCTTGATGTCTTTGAAGGAGATGTAAGCTGTTTGTCAGTAGTCTGTTTTCAGTACTGACAATCCTTCGAATATAATCATAATTAGGAATACATCAGGGAGAAAATCCGAGTGTATACGTTAGGAGTCCCAGAGCCTCTCAACAACCCGTCACCTTCCGTCTTATCGGAGAATACAAACCATTTCTCTTCCCCTTCTGAACTAGGCGGGCCTGTAGAAGCGAACGTCTACATATGGGTCGCCCCAATTTCATTACTGGAGCCTGAGCTTTGGTCGTACGAGGTTTTTATCAGGGACAACGCTTGGAAGTGGGTTGGTCCTACAGAGGAAAATGAATCGTATGCTGAGGTCGATCGACGACGGGCAATGAATGGAATCATCAATGGAGCAGCACAGAGAACCATAGAAGAGAGTGCATCGAACTAATCTACGGCAAGTTTGCTTGCTAGCTAGACTGTTTTAGAAGAGAAATACGTTTATGGTCATTCTTCGCTTCAAGCTTAGAGTTTTCCGACTTTGGTGAGACTCTCCCACGCCTCCATGACTTCGACAGAAGTCACCACACAGACTTGTGCTGCGAGCGGCCCATCGATTCAGGATACGAATTTGTTCTTCTGAAATGGATACGAAGCCTTCGAACAATTATCCAAGGGCCGACGGGCCTGGTTCTCATGGTCAAATGACCTCTAACTTGATGCACGGCTTCAAGCTTTTCGCCGGGTTCTGTAGAAGTCTGTAGAGTATATATATCCGCTTCTTATCTCTATTTTCGAACTAGATGCAGCATGCTGGACCCGAAGTATCGTCCGGCGAATGGCGGGCCCGTCATCTCTTCGGACAGCAAAATTGGATCACGAGTCGTTGTCGCCGAGGTTGCATCGTCCAATGGAGGTTTGTAATGGAAATCGGCAACTTTTTCGATTTTATGGGTACCGGGCTAGAAATCGTCAACCCTTTGAGGATCTTATGAGGATCTTGCTGATCTCATAAAACCTACGATACCTCGATGAACAATCTCTTTTGACTGATTCTCGTACAATGCGGTCGATCAGTACTTGTCTCCTCGTCATACTCCTTGGTCTCCTAACTCTCCTCCGTTGCGTCTCGGCTATTGGTCAAGACACATGTGTCGCTTTTAAGTCTTCGCCCTCATCATTCTCTACCGTGAATGGCGTGTCTGTTGCTCCAATTTTCTTATCTAAAGACGAATGGCCCGGAGTTCAACGAGTCGCTGCAGACTTCGCCTCCGACATTGAAAAGGTCTCCGGAAGGTCTCCGAAGGTATCTAATGTCACGACGTCTGTGAAGACCTCCGTCCACCCGATAATCATCGGTACTCTCGGAAAGTCATCCTTGATAGACGCGGTAGTGAATCATACAGGTCTGGACGTCTCTTCCGTATCAGGGAAATGGGAGTCTTTCATGACAAGAATAGTTAATAACCCTCTTCCCGGCATATCAAAAGCATATCTTGTTATCGGAGCCGACAAGCGTGGGGCTATCTATGCCATGTACGACCTCTCAGAACAGATTGGTGTCTCTCCGTGGTATTGGTGAGTATAAATTGACTTCATGTCGTGCATAGTGGGACTGAAGTTGAACCGGATCTGAAGGTGGGCAGATGTTCCAACAACCAAGCAGTCTCAAATAGCTTTCTCTGCGTCCGGATGTTCGCACGGCTCGCCGACTGTGAAGTATCGTGGTTTCTTTTTTAACGATGAACAACCAGCTCTACAGAATTGGGCAATGGAGAAATTTACCAACGGCACCGGAGCGGCTTTGACTGGATCGCCATTCAATCGTTTCTTTTACACTAAGGTGTAAGCTCGGTCCATTGACGTCTTGTGGCATGAACTGATTCCTTCAGCAGATTTGAACTCATACTACGTCTGAAAGGAAATTATCTCTGGCCTGGTAAGCATTCTTACTATTTTTATATACACCAAACTCACGTACTCGACTTCTTTTCCAGCGCAATGGAGCAGGTACTTGAGTATATTGAACTACTAAATTCGAGAGGTCGTTGATCAAACTTCGGCAGTGCCTTCGGCGTAGACGATGCACAAAATCAGCTGCTCGCAGACTGGTTCGGCATTGTTATGGGCACAAGGTACATGACGAGACAATCACCTAACCTTATCATCCCTGACTAGCTTTCTAGTCATGAAGAACCCATGATGCGATCTATTCCAGTCGAATGGGGTCTATTCGGAGTGGGACAGTGGGATTACGGCACCAACTCACAGTTCATTTATAATTTTTGGGTAAACGGAACGGAGCGTGCGAAGCCATACGAGAATATCTTTACAGTTGGCATGCGAGGCGATGGCGACTGTAAGTTTCTCCTGATCCATGCGAATGCAATCTCTGATAACCTGTCAGTGCCGCTGTCGGAGGGAACGAATATTGACCTGTTGGAGAAAGTAATTTCTGATCAGCGTCAGATTCTAATGGATGTCTTCAACACAGCAGACCTTACGGATATTCCGCAGATGTGGGCACTTTGTGCGTTGTCCAGCTTGGGCTTTTGCACTTGATCTTGTCTTTGTGTATGCCGACCTGCTTTCAGATAAAGAGGTACTGGGATATTACGACGACGGAATGCGAGTCCCAGAAGATATAACATTGCTCTGGAGTGACGATAAGTGCGTGCCTTGCGCTTTGTTTGCTTGAACGTCTTTAGCCAATAACTCCCCTTCTCTAGCTGGGGAAATATGGTTCGCCTTCCAATTCCTAGTGAGTTCAACAGAACAGGAGGAGCTGGAGTATATTATCATGTGTGTCAATTTTGCGATGCATGCGCAACAAATGTATCTCTGACTCCTCACCTTCCTATATAGTACGATTATGTAGGCGGGACTGTTGATTCCTATCAAGTAGGTCACTGACCTACCGTGATAATAGGTCGGAGATCCAAGGGACTACAAGTGGATCACAGTAAGCTCTCTTCCGTGTCAGTGCCGATCAAAACTTAAGAGCAAGTATTCAGAGTTCGCAAATGTCCAAGGTCGGTTCGACGTTTGGGAGCATTTGGCCAAATCTAACACTTCATATAGACCTTCGATCAACTATCGCAAGCTGTCGAGCGGGAAGCAACGCGAATCTGGATAGTAAACGTCGGAGATCTCAAGCCATACGAACTCAACACAGAATTCTTCTTAACATACGGCTGGAACGCTTCGCGGTGGTCGTTCAATAATCTTAATACATTCGTCGCTTCGTGGGCTCAGCGCGAATTTGATTTGCCTCCATCTACTGCGAACGAAGTAGTGACGATTATGAGTAACCTCACAAGATGGAACAACAGACGGAAACCCGAATTACTGAACGGTACGACATTTAGTCTGACAGACTACAGAGAGTGTGTCCATCATTCCACTCCTCTACGTCTATGCTAATGAATGGCGTAGAGCGGAGAATGTAGTTGCTGCATGGGTCGCTCTACTCAATGCTTCAACAAGGATATATAACGACCTATCCCCAGAATTCAAGCCCGCTTTCTTTGAGACCGTACAACATCCTATCCTGGCCAGTTCAACGGTCTGTAAAATGTGGATAGCTCAAGGCATGAATAATCTTCGAGCTACTCAAGGTCGCTTGAGTACAAACAATCTCGCTGATCAAGTCGAGAGCTTGTTTGCTCAGGACTTCGAAATCGAGACTCAGTATCATCAACTATTAAATGGGAAATGGGACCAGTACCTGCATTATCAGCTCAGTCTCTGTATAGTATACTGATTGTTCACCACAGTATGATGGACCAGACGCACCTTCAATACTTCTACTGGCAGGAACCCGTATCAAACACGTACGTTGGCCGAAATGCTCAGTATTCTCTCTTGCTTATGAGGGTGTTTCCAGTATGCCACCTATTTCCCGTGTCCAGCCAAAGAAGAAGAACATAGCCGGGGTCATGCGAATATCTCCAGAAGGAACAAAAGCAGCTTGGTAGGTGAATTTCATTTGGATCCTCATCCAGTTTCTCACTCCTGCAGGCCCGGGGACAATCCAAATCAATGTACTGCAGGTTACAACTGCCCGCCTTTTACCCTAACCCTAGATCCATTCGTTCCATTCAACTCTCGTTTTGTCGATGTAGGCGCCGGTGGACCGACCCCTTTTACTTTCACGGCTACGTCGAACGTCTCCTGGCTCATCTTGACGCCGAGCGCAGGTTCTGTGTCGCCGTCAAACCCCGAGGTTCGAGTTGAGGCGACAGTCGACTGGGGAAAAGTGAAAGGTGTGCAAGGAGCGCGGATCAACTTCAAAGCAACGACTAAGGGCCAGCAGCCCCTGAGTGTTCCGATCCTCTTTGTTGCGAATCACACTGTCGTGCCACATGGTTTCAAAGGTATGCGGAATCAAGGAGTTTCATGTCCTTGTCTAATGACTTGAAATAAAGGCTTCGTTGAGGGCGACGGTGGCATTTCTATAGAGGCGGCCCATTCGTCACGAAATACGAGTGTAGCCAGTATAACCTGGACTGAATTTCCAGGTTATGGGAAAACTGAATCTGGGGTGACGCCATGGCCTCGTTCTGGAAATAATTTCAACAACTTTACGGCAGGTTCAGGGCCTAGCATGTGAGTAGTTGCTAGTTTGGAGTAATGCATAATTTAACGTCTGCTAGCGAGTACGACTTCTTCAACTTCAACACGATCAATGGATCTGGCATTGTCTCTGCAAATGTTCTGGTTTCCCCAACTCTGAATAGTATGGGTCCGGATAGACCCATCAAGATCGCCGTCCAGATGGACAAACAATCACCCCAGATAGTGGCATTCATTCCGTCTTCTGCTCCTGGTACCCTGCCTGCGCAATGGGACGGAAATGACGGTTTCGTAGCGAATGCTGTTGTGAGCGTTATGACAAACTGGACCGCGTATCCTGGTGCACATACACTCAAGGTCCGGAGACAGAAACTATTCAGGGAGTCGAGAACTAATTTTCTTCTTAGCTGTGGATGGTCGAACCAGCGGTTGTCGTGCAGAAGATAGTGATTGGTTTGTTCTCTCCATATGAACTGCAGGTAACCGAGACTGATACGATCATAGACACTGGTGGCGTGCGTCCAAGCTACCTTGGGCCGCCGGAGAGCGTTCGGCTGTAAGACATGCATTTGTAACGTATTCTAGTATCCAAAGAACAGGCAAAGGGACGGGTAATCGTTCTGAGAATTATTCATATCTTTCCTAACGGTTCCTCGGTGGGCCTCTAACGGAAAACAGAATCAAGTAAAAGCACTTCGTGATGGAATACAAATTATGCTACAAATTTGATCAGGAATAAATACTCTTTAATCCAGAGTTCTGCACATAAGAAATGTCCTGGATGAGCATATACAAAGATGGCCGGTACTCGACAGCTGGACTAAGACGTACAAAGGCGACAACCATCTGCTCAGTCCGCGAGTACAATACTCTGATTCAAGCTACAAGTCGTTTCCCCAAAGGAAGATATTGCCCCTTTTGTTCTTGCCTCAGACCGTCATGGTCCGATTCTGTCAATGGCAGTGCAATGACTCCAGGCGTACGTACGGCTAAGATGCGTCGTCGAGCGTCGGAAGTAAACGAAGCACGTTGACCAGCGTAACTTCATCAACGCTCCCAGAACGAAGTTGCAAATACGTGAGAGGCGGATCGGAGCGGAGAATGAGGTCAAAATCGTCCGCATATACCAGTCTCTTCAACGAAGGCAGTCGCAGTCGTTCTACGACCGCCACAGAGTTCTTGAGCGCTGTGATCTCGAGACTTTCCAGATCGTGATCCTTAGCAGAGCCATCGTGCTCCCGCACAAATTCCTCCAAAATAGTCCCGAAAGTATCGTCGAGTCCAGGTTGGCATATCAAAAAACTGCAAGTTCCCCTTGCTACCCAAAAGGGATCAGGTATACCATTAAATTTATATTCTGGTCTACTTACAAAAGGTACGTTTGGGAAAGCTTCTTTTAAACTGTCAGATAGACCCCAATTAAGAGAGCTTTTCAAACCAATTAGTTTTAAAAGACCATTTTCCGTTAACCTTCAGGAGGGCTAGACATGTGCATACTACTGGAGAGTCCGGATGTTCGTAATGAAAATCAAATGAGCATGATGTTAGTCTGGATAGCTGGTTTGCACCAACTTTAAAAGTGAAGTATCCGCGGAGAATAACCGTATGGGTTCGCCAAGATATGCCTCTGATATTTGCCCAATATGGCCCTTTGTATCGTTCGAAAAGAAGTGTTTCCAGGTATAGCGATGTTAGAATGGGCGTGTCGGTTATATAAATTCCAGGAAATGTAGCAGGGAAATTCAAGTATCTCCATTTGAACCGCGCGTCCATCCACCTTCGCTGTTCCTTTAGTAGAGCCGATATAATGTTTTAACCAGCTTCGTAAACCTTCGCATTCTTGACATTCTGGAGATCGCAAATGAAGCCGAAATCGATGGGGGACCCGTTGTATCTTTCAATAAATGTATCAAAAGCCTTACCGGCCCATCGGAAGTTTGAGGGTATCAATGTGACGCAGAGGTGAGACCATAGGTCCCCAAGGGATCCGGAAAGACTTTCCCAATGACGACTGAATTGGGAGAGACGGACGGGCAGATAGAAAGATTCCATGCAAAGATCTTCTTCCAGTGCGTCCAGGGATGGCACGTCGCGGCCATTTGCAGCGACAACTAGCTAGCGTCATGAGGAGTATCTTCTGAAAGATTTCAACAGGTATGTTGTCTATCTGTGCCGGAGCAGGAACCGTATGATTGGGACCAGATGAACATGCTGGACTGGACATGATGGGTCGAAGACTGTGCAACGAATTATAATAATTGCGATTGTCGGTCTTAGACAAAACAGCAGAAGAAATGAAAGAAACAGAGAGATGTATCGAAGATGGACGTTATTAATACTATACTCCTGAATTCGTGTCAGAAACGAAGGTAAGTTATGAATTATGAAGTTAAGGCCGTGCTGCCAATGTTTAAGATGTTACGTAATGGATTTCCAGATTCTTCCAATTTAGGAAGACTTGGGACCGATGTGCGGGTGACAGACATGATATTGTCAAGCACAGGGCAATTAGCATATAGTTTTATAGATAACTTACCACTTTGTAAGCTAGCATGTTTAAAATCCGCCTTTAAAAAGTTCGCCTTTGTGGAGAGAAAGATGGATACGATACTCTAATGAGATAGCCTGCGTCGATCATACTGCCAAGTCGGGCTAGGAATTACCCGTAGTAAGTGATCGCCGTTTTTCTTCGATTTCCGAGTCCGTTTCGATTTCAGCGTTCCTTTCTTAGGAGGATCACTCTACATTCATGACCAGATATCATGTAAGGCTCAGAGTCGGATGACCTGACCTTCACTGTCTATTTCTGCCTCCGGCACGGTGGAAATTCTTGAACTTCGTCGCCGTCTTCGCGGTGAGCTTTCTTCCATCGAGTATCTGCTGACCACTGGCGGCACCGCTGTAGCTCCGCGAAGTGCAGATGAGGTGTTTCGCGAATCAAAAGAGAGGCCGTGATCCAAGAGATGTTCGTCGACAGATCGGAATCCATCCTTGCGTAGTGGCAGAAAGATGCCTTTATAGCACGTAAATCCCTCTGTATGTTATTGACATGCCTTCAAATTCTCCACAATGGATGGTCTGAAGTTCGTTGCGCTCTTCTGTTTCTTTTGCCTTGTTAATTCTATCGGTCAAGAGACCTGTGTATCTTTCCATGACTCACCATCCTCATTCTCTGTCGTAAACGGCGACTCAGTTTCTGCCCTTTTTCAATCTGAGGATGAGTGGCCCGGAGTTCAACGAGCTGCTGCAGACTTCGCCTCCGACATTGAAAAGGTCACCGGAAGGTCACCAAAGTTGTCTAATGTCACGACGTCTGTGAAGACCTCCGTCCACCCGATAATCATCGGTACTCTCGGAAAATCGTCCTTGGTAGACGCGGTAGTGTACCATACACGCCTGGACGTCTCTTCCATCTCAGGGAAATGGGAGTCTTTCATGACAAGAATAGTTAATAACCCTCTTCCCGGCATATCAAAAGCATATCTTATTATCGGAGCTGACAAGCGTGGGACTATCTATGCCATGTACGACCTCTCAGAACAGATTGGTGTCTCTCCGTGGTATTGGTGAGTATTAGCTGATTTTTGCGTCGTGGATATTAGAACTGAAGTATGAACGAACTGCAAGGTGGGCAGATGTCCCAACAACGAAAGAGGCTCAGATATATTTCTCTGCGACTGGATGTTCACACGGATCGCCTACCGTGAAATATAGAGCTATATTCTTCAACGATGAGCAGCCGGCTCTTCAGAACTGGGCAATGGAAAAATTTACCAACGGCACGGGAGCCACTCTTACTGACTCGCCATTTAATCACTTCTTTTACGCTAAGGTGTAAGCACTCGTCCCAATCAGGATATCAATTCGAGTAACAATGTATCAGTTTTGAGCTCATACTACGGCTCAAAGGGAACTTCTTATGGCCGGGTAAGTCATATGTAATATACAATGTCTACAATCCTGCGTATACTGATATCTTATACCCATGAAAGCGATATGGAGCAGGTTTGCTGCTCAACAGGGACTTCTAGGTACTTTTACTGATACTTGCTTGAAGTGCTTTTGCTGTGGACGACCCTCAGAATCAAGCGCTTGCGGATTGGTTTGGGATCGTTATGGGCACAAGGTGAACAATCTGCGTCAAATATTGGATACATCTAGGTAACATCCACCCTAGTCACGAAGAGCCCATGATGCGGTCTATTCCGGTTGAATGGGACCTTTTCGGCGTTGGACCGTGGAATTACAGCATCAATTCGGAGTTCATCTATAACTTTTGGGTGAATGGAACCGAACGTGCTAAGCCATATGAAAACATATTCACTATGGGCATGCGAGGAGATGGCGACTGTACGTTCTTTTCTACGTCTCTTGTCCTACATTCACTCATTCTGACCCAGTGCCGTTGTCCGAGACGACAAACATCGGCTTACTCGAAAAAATAGTCACGGACCAGCGTCAGATTCTTATAAGCGTTTTCAATGAATCAGATGTTACCAACCTTCCACAGGTTTGGGCACTATGTAAGCCATAAGTCTATTTGGAACGCATACTTTCTTACTTCCATCTTATAAGATAAGGAAGTCATTGGCTACTATGAGGATGGCATGAGGGTTCCGGATGATATCACTTTACTCTGGAGCGATGATAAGTGCGGCCAGCGTTCGTTCGGAAACCAAAGACTTCTGACTGTTCCCCCCTTTTCCGATCATCTCTGAAGCTGGGGTAATATGGTCCGTCTTCCAATCCCAGACGAGTTTAATCGGACGGGAGGAGCGGGTGTCTATTACCACGTGCGTTACTCATGCATGTGTGGATGAACAGAAGTAACTAACAGTAATACTTCAGTATGACTATGTATGTGCCCGACTCGTATTCGTTTATCTCCAGTGACTAATGCTATTTAGGTGGGAGATCCGAGAGACTACAAGTGGATAACGGTGAGTACTTCTTTTCTCAGACTCAATGAAATGTCTGACAGCGAAATACAAGAGCACGCAAATGTCAAAGGTCAGATCTTGCCTTTACTGCGGAACGACTCTCATGCTGTCGCTTGGTAGACATTTGATCAGTTATCGCAAGCGGTCGAGCGCCAAGCGACTCGTATATGGGTCGTAAACGTTGGAGACCTAAAGCCATACGAGCTCAATATTGAATTCTTTTTCAGCTATGCCTGGAACGCTTCGTATTGGTCGTACAATAACTTTAATTCATTCATTTCATCCTGGGCACAACGCGAGTTCGATGTACCGATATCCACCGCAAATGAAATAAAGACAATCATCACAAACTTGACGCGATGGAATAATCGACGGAAACCGGAGCTGCTCAACGGAACAACGTTCAGTTTGACGGACTATAGAGAGTATGTTATCCATGCCTTCTCGTGTTGGAACTGGTTTCCTTATGAGTTTGATAGAGCGGAGAATGTCATCACAGCTTGGGATACACTTCTAAATGCTTCGACAAAAATCTATAACGATCTTTCCCCGGAGTTCCAACCGGCCTTCTTCGAGATGATTCAACATCCAATCTTGGCGAGCTCTACTCTGTCAAAGATGTGGATCGCTCAAGGACTGAACAATTTGCACGCATCACAAGCTCGCCTGAGCACAAATAATTTTGCGGATGAAGTTGAAAGGCTGTTCGAAAGGGATTATGATATCGAGTTGGAGTATCATCATCTTCTCAATGGAAAGTGGGACCAGTAAGTCACAGATCCAGTGTATGCACTCGACCAATACCTGACGACTTATGTAGTATGATGGATCAAACCCATGTTCAGTATTTCTATCGCAGGCAGCCGATGGCCGATACGTAAGTCTGAAAATCAATCTCAGGCACTTACACTCACGTGGGATTATTTGTTCATTAGGATGCCACCCGTATCTCGAATGCGAACGAGGAAGCAAGCAATACCTGGTCCGATGAGGGTTTCGCCTGAAGGTACAGGGCAGGCTTGGTATGCAGCCTTTCGTGCGGCCGACTCATACTGACTGCTTCAAAATTTTTAGGCCTGGACCGAATCTCGTTTCATGTAGTATGAGCGACACATGCCCGGAGGCTGTCATCTCCCTCGATACCTACGTTCCTCTGAATTCTCGTTACATTGATATTGGAGCCGGTGGTCCCTTTCCCTTCACCTTCACTGCGAGTTCAAACGCATCTTGGTTAACATTAGCTCCAAGCGAAGGATATGTATCGTCATCGAATCCAGAAGTGCGCGTCGAGGCGACTGTCGATTGGGACCAAGTTGTTGGATCAGAGATAGCTCAGATCAATTTTAATGCTACTTCAGAAGGCCAAATGCCAATGAGTGTTCCAGTTTTCCTCGTGGCCGAGCGTACAGTAGCACCAGAAGGGTTCAAAGGTAAACTAGCATTTTGTACACAATTATGGTGACTCGGCCGTTGAATTACGGCATAAGGTTTCGTCGAAGGTGACGGAGGAATATCCATCGAGGCTGCTCATGCTTCTCGAAACACGAGCGTTGCAAACGTCACCTGGATAGAGCTTCTTGGCTATGGCAAGACCCTCTCTGGAATCACGCCCTGGCCACGATCAGGAAACAATTTCGGTAATTTTTCTGCGGGCTCCGGACCCAGTGTGTGAGTGACTCTTGCCTTCAATAAAGCTGTCGTGGTTGATGCTAAATATACGAGATCGTAGTGAATATGATTTCTACAATTTCAACACGATAAATGGGACTGGTAATGTGTCAATAATCGTGTTAGTATCGCCCACCTTGAACAGCATGGGACCAGACAGGCCCATATCGTTTGGAGTTCAAATGGACAATCAAGATCCTCAGACAAAAGCATTTATTCCTCTGTCAGCTCCGGGTACACTTCCAGACGAGTGGGACGGTACGGATGGCTTCGTAGCCAATGCTATAGTTCCAGTCATTACGGCCTGGTCTGCACCGCCTGGAGCACATACACTTAAGGTCTGTGAGGACCGAGAGTTTGTGGTTTCGAGAAAGGCTGAATATATTTTCAGTTGTGGATGGTAGAACCAGCGGTCGTCGTGCAAAAGATAATCATCGGTAAATTGCCTTCACTTAGCAAGACGAGCTTCACTGACAGAGGCTCGTAGATACCGGCGGAGTGCGCCCGAGTTATCTCGGACCGCCGGAAAGTGTCCGCTTGTGAAAGAAGATTATAATTTTCAAACTCATTGCACCAGAAGCCTTATTGAGAAAGATGATATCGATACAAAATGGAACAAATGAATTCGAATCCAATAGCTCGTTATGCCTGAGAAGCAGCATTTCCTAGTTTCTCAAGCTCTGAGTACACTGCGGACCAGTCCCGACAATTGCTATGTGTAACGAATGGCTGAACCGATTTGGGGCCATACTCGCTCCGGACCTGCTCCAGCTGAATATCTGAACGACACTGGATCGTCTGCCTAAGATAGTCCAGGCAGTAGTGTGCCTCCGGCGAAGCTGGCGTAACCCTATCAGCCTTCCTCTGCAAGACATTCTGGCGAACCGTATCTAGGCAATCGAGCGCGTGAAACATCGCGAGACGATATCGGCGCTTGTTCGATCCTTCTCCAAGTGTGATGTAGCCGTCTCCCGGAGGCCGGATAGCACGCCATTGCTCTGCGCCTTCGACAGTATCGAGCTGGAAGTTGACTGAATCTTCGACTGTAAGGGCGGCTTGTTTGAGATCTATGTCCCATTCACGTGGTCGATTGCTATCGGCTTGAATTTTGAAATAATTTATTTTATGTAAAGAAAGATAAACACCGAAGCGTAGCCCCTTACTTACCATCAACCCAGTCTTTCTGAAATACCTTTGTGTCCACAGGCACTACAGGTGGTGAAGGTATGAAAACCGGTAAAAAGATATTCACCACTGTAAGAAGCGCGAGTATCTTGACTGCCAGCCGCGGATGAAACGTATCAGGCTGACTTGAAGAGTTCATGATAGTCGGGATGAGAGGTCGGTGAGTCGGAGCACACGGATAAATATTCGAGGGAAAGGAAATTTCTGCATGGGAAGTTCTGAAACTGAAAATTCCCTCCAATTGTCCAACCAACTCTGGTAACTATCATCAATTCTCGCAGTGAAGCTGTGACACCGAGCCTCGAGGTCTGTGAACATTGTTTACTTATGGAACAATCCAATCTTCCCACTCAACAGTCATGAAGGACAGACTACTGCCAACAATCGCAGCTCTCCTCGTCCTCTCGTTCATCAATTTCATCATTATAGTGAAAAGATTTGGCGAGTTCAACTCTCTACGAACGATAAAGACATATAGTAAGCCTCTGTTTTACCTCAGGTGCTGTACCGTAGCTAAGATGGGCATAGATTACGTTGGGAACGATTTTCCCGAACTTCTGCCTCTAGACCGTCCTCTACCGCTGCTCGAATATGTCTTTACAAACAACACAGCAGACTTCCCAATACATGGTCCGCAGGCAAGCGCGGCATGGAGCAACGTCTACCCAAACGGCTTCGGTTTCGTCCGCCTGGGACCAGAACGACGCATCCTTTGTGTGTCAATGTTCCACCAGCTTCACTGCATCGAGAAGATGAGGCGTGCCCTTGACAGTCCAGATGATCCTGTCGCAACGATCCCGCACTTGCAGCATTGCATGAATTACATTCGCCAGATGGTCATGTGCGGAGCCGATTTGACACTTGAACCCGATGAATTTGATGAAACGAACAATAGAAGCGGGGCATCGGGCGTGGGTGTTGCGCACAGGTGCCGGGATTGGTCGGTGGTGTATGACACGGTGAACGAGAACCTTGCACGATGGACAGAGTATTGGGAGACGGTGAAGGATAGCACGCTTGTAGACTGACAGCGGAGAACAACACGAGGCAAATTTGCATTCTCTAGTCGGACAGGACTGATGGGCAAAGACAAAAGCTAGAAGCCGCACGAGGTGAATTGCAGATCGGTCATATGGAAGGAGATTGTTGAATGTAAATGCCTATACCGAGAGTCAGATGAGTATAGAAGAGCATACGCAGACGTGCTGACCGAAACGAGGTTGGAAGTAGTAGTCCTGCCAAAGTTCGATGTAGCAGCCCACACCGGTGCAGAGAAGCTCAATCGTCTGCAGGCTGCCGGAAGGGCCGCACCAGAATTCATTTGATGCACGAGTGGAATTCTCAGCAACACTTAGCGTGGTGATAAGCTCTTTACGGGGCGGTTTTGTTTTCCAGGAGAGTGTCCGTTCGTCTAGCTCTTGATCTGCCGATGTCAGTTTCCACACTTCAATGCGAGATGTGTCGCCGGCAAGGTGTAATGTTTGATTGTGCGACTGCAAAAGTTCCCAGCTGGGTATTGATGAAACGACCCTGCAGCGTTCCATGCCATAGTCGTGAACTCGGAATTGAGCAACCATCGTAATCTGAGGCCTTGTTAGTGGATGTTACCTCCAACGAAAATGTGTACATACGTGATCAGTCAAGAGAATGCGATGGTCTCCTGGCGAGACTCTTCCGTTGAAAGTAAACCTTGCATGACCATCCGAAGGAAAGACATAGTGAGGATGTACGTGATCGACGGGCTGAAAGAACGGCGGGAAGACATCCAACGTCTTGGGAAGAGCCGAGTGCTGCAGCTCAGATGGAAGTTTGTCCAAACCGATGTAGGTACTGGGGCGCTCAAGGAGACCAGGGTCTGGTCGCCCGTTTTGCCCATCATTATGTACGATAAGTCCTCCCAGCATGTGGTGCAATTCCCATTGCGTCCGGGCATTGAGGACAAGAAAGCCCAAGGAGGCCACAGAGCAGAACAACGAGACGCCAACAGTGACGAAGAGCAACCAACTCAACGTAGGAGATTCGCTGGGAATCGCGGAGTTGTAGCCTATTCCACAAAGTCAGAGTTACTACATGCAGGGTCGACAGGGTTGCTCACGTTCGTCGTGCGGCACAGCGCTGAGTGGTGCCTCTTCATTATCGTCGACTGCGAGCGGCGTATACTCCACGTCGTTCTTCATCGTCGCGGAGGGCAGAGAAGTTTCGCATGGTGACTATCGGTATAATTGTATTCGTCGACATCGTGGTGGGAATGAACCGCGCCTTCCATTTCCAGCTGTGATCCCGACTCGCGTCGATTGACAGCTGCCTTCAACGTCACCGTCGACGATGCACGCGCCATCGCCGTCGCACATCCTCCGCATCCACGCGGCGCATGTCACCGCCGTGTCATTCTCGATGGACAACGAGCGGCTTTACTCCGGCGACACCTCGGGCAACGTGGCCGTCACTTCCACTCGAACACTCCGGCCCATCGCGTCATGGAGGGCGCATACTGACGGTGTCCTTGGCGTGCAGGAGTGGGCAATGAACATAGTAACGTACGCTTCGCGGATATTGCATTTTATACTCATTGTCGAGCAATGTTGAACAGACACGGTCGGGATAATAAGCTACACGTCTGGGAGCGCGTCCTCGCCCCTCCATCGCTCGGGACTGTTGCGTCCAACCCAGACATGCCGACACCGCAGCTTCGCTATTCCCTCGATGTGAATGCGTTGAACTTCTGTCGACTCTCTTTGCTGCCTTATTCCGCACCTCAGGCGGGATCTTCCTCCTCGTCTGACGCATCCGAGTCCGCCCTTGTAGCCGTTCCGAATCTCATTGAATCTTCTCTCGTATGTCTTTATCTCAATTGAGTGAAAGGATGTCCTGACTAAATTCAAGGCAGACATTTGGGAGCTGCCATCTTGCTCAAGGTTGCATGCCGCAATCGGGAAACCAGAGGCACCAGAGATTGGCATGAAAAGCTGGCAAATCGACAGCGACGGTCGGGATAATGCAAAGACAGGTCAATATTTTCATTTTGTTCAATTGCAGATGATCGAATTTTCTCAGGCATTTTAATGTCGCTGCACCTCTTCATGAAATCGGAGAAACTTCATTTACTATCTGCGTATGAAAGCGGAGAGGTTGCGTTGCGCCAGTGTATCGCTGAAATCGCCGAGAAGACCATCGAAGGTCGAGGATGGGAATGCCTATGGAAGTCTAAGCAACACAACGAGTCCGGTGCGTTCTTTTAGTGAATTTTGTGCTCATATATTCATGTTTCGAAGTAATGGCCATGGCGGTGTCTTGCGATAGTTCATTTGCATTGACAGTCTCGGCGGATCCAACAATCACTCGTTGTCGTCTGGATGTAAGCACTATTACTTGTGTAATTCTGCGTACTGACGAAACCGCTTCATGAGGGCCCGCATGAGAACCGTCTCACTAAGCATAGAATAAAGCAAACCGGCAATGGATCTGTTGCGTTGCGCTCTGATGGGCGAGTCTGCGCAGTTGGAGGATGGGATGGCAAGTAAGACCCTCGAGTCATGCAACTCTCATAATCTTCAGACTAACACTGATATTAACAAGAATACGGCTGTTCTCGACGAAGACATTCAAACCCCTCGGCACTCTTTCATACCACACGAAAAGCTGTCAGGCACTTGCGTTCGCTCATTCTTCTGCACTCTCTTCGGTTCCAGATACAAACATGTCTCACGAAAGCGAGGACGAGAATAATGATGACGATCTTACACAGGAAGAGAAAGAGACTCGAACCCGTTGGCTAGCTTCCGGCTCACAGGACCATCGCATAGCTGTTTGGCAACTAATATCCTTCTTGAAGGACGCACACTAATTCAGATCGCTTCCGGATGTCTACTCAACTCTCGGGGCGGGCATGTAACGCAACGCGACGTGATGATCGCGACGCACGACAACTCGCAATGCGAAAATTATATGTGCTGGCTCCGTGGTCCCAAAACACTTCGCTCAATAGCATCATCGAATATATCTGCGGTGGTACGGCTTCTTGCACAAGTGATTTCATATCGGCAAAGAAGTTTGGTTGTCTTGTCCATATTCACCAAGTCTATGGGCAGTACTGTGAGATGATCCAGTGTGTAGTGATAGAAGAATAATAGAACAGATATTCCGGATCGCTGCGAGATAAATAGTTGTAAAGTAAACAATCAAGCGTGACATATGCATGAGTGACGGACGCGTTATCCCACGTTACATCACGCGACGCAAGCTAGTCACCTTCAAGTTACTTCTTCTATTCAATTCTTCTTACTCTTCCGCGCACGTCTGACTTGCCAAACGATATGACTTTATGGGTAGACAGAGTGAGCAAAGCGAAGTCTTGAACTCGACAATGAGCTGATTCTTCTGTCTCAGTATCGACCACATACTCTGGATGACTTACATTATCATCATGGTCTCTCCGCACGTTTACGATCTTTGGTCAGCCAGCGAGCCGCAGTATCTTAGGTCTCTGAGATTGATGAGTATCATGTAGGCCGCTAGTGGTGATTTCCCGCATATGCTGTTCTATGGCCCGAGTGGTGCTGGGAAGAAAACCAGAATTGCTTGCACGCTGCGTCAGCTCTTTGGAAGTGGTGTAGAGAAGGTACGAGTGCTTTTACTTATATCATGGATGCGGTCATTCTGATAGATGCTTGATGTTAGCTTAAAATTGACCAGAGGGTGTTTTTGACTCCATCCAAGCGAAAGTTGGATGTGAACGTTGTACAGAGCAATTTCCACATAGAACTAACACCAAGGCAAGCCACAAGTATCCGTTATATGCCTTTACATGGAGGCTCACTTTTTTTCACCAGCGATGTCGGAATCTACGACCGGGTGGTGATTCAAGAAATCTTGAAGGAGATTGCTCAGACGCAGCAGGTCGACTTGAGTGCGAAGCAGCGATTCAAAGGTCCGTCAATACAATGGCATTGCATCTGCTGTTGTTTAGTTGTACCCGACAGTTGTCATAATCAATGAGGCAGACTCTCTGTCGCGCGACGCGCAAGCAGCACTGCGCCGTACTATGGAAAAATACATGTCGAATATGCGAATCATCCTGTGCGCAAATAGTACCTCGAAGCTCATTGCCCCAATTCGAAGCCGATGTCTCCTTATGCGCGTCGCGGCTCCGACAGACGATGAAGTGCAAACGTGTCTACAGTTCGTAGCGAAACGAGAGAAATTCGATCTCCCGCCTGACGCCGCTCACGGAATTGCAGAGGATTGCGCGGGCAACTTGCGTAAAGCGTTACTCGTCCTGGAAGCTTTGAAGATGCAGTCGTGAGTGAACTCTTCTCCTGTTATAGCATAGCTGACCACCTTTGCTTACTTCAGGCCTGACTTATCGGGCCCATTATCTATCGCTAAGCCTGACTGGGAGACGTATTGCCACAAGGTAGCAGATCTCATCGTGCAGGAGCAGACTCCGGCTCGAATAATGGAAGTCCGTGCCAAGTTCTACGAACTTCTCAGCCACTGCATACCGGCCACAACTATTCTGAAGGTACATTCTTTCGCTTGGCTCAGTGGACAGCAGTTCTGATTACTGCAGACCGTAGCAGAACGCGTCGTCGAAAGGGTGGATGAATCCATCAAGGCAGACATTATGCATTGGACAGCGTTCTATGTCAGTTCTCAGGGTTTTGTTCATTCACTGTCTTCTGAATCCGATTCATACCTTCAGGAGGTCCGGATGCGTCTGGGCAACAAAAAGATTTTCCACCTCGAAGCCTGGGTGATCAAGGTCATGAGTCTGTACAAGGTAGGCGTGTCCCTTTGCGAGCCAAGCGTTCGTTCGACTAAACTGCGTTTACCCACCAGCATTTCGTATTTAATTTTGATATGGATGACTTCTAGGCGTCCGTTGCATATGAGCTTCTGTATCGTAGTATACACTTATATCGTTCAATCGGCTCTAGCAGGATTTGCCACACTGAGCTCGCTGTCATTGTGCGACAATAGCGTATTCCTTATTCAAGGCATTTAGGAACGACAGCATCTGAAAGGATGTTTAGTTCACCACCGAGAATGAGCTCCTGAGAAACCGTACGAAATTGTGTCGCTCGTGGCCAAGCTTTTTGCCAAAATCAGTCTTCAAGCTGTCTTTGATCTTTAATAGCTTGTCGTAGAAATGGGATACGGCTGTTTCTCCGCTCGCTGTGTCTTCTGTCGGGACAATGCAATGGTCGATTGACAGTACAGCTGTATCCGGCGCACCTCATAACACCTGTTCGTTTGGTCAGTACACAAGAGCGTATCAAGTGAGACAGTGTGACGCAGAGCGCTCACCGAAAGCTCCTAGCGTCTAACCTATCAGCATCCTGTACACAATAAAGTTCTAAGCAAGTCTTATGCCAATCGGTTATTTCGCCTTGAGCGCAGAGTTTCTTCTCGGTGCTCCACGAAACATTCTCAATTATCTTCACGAGCAAAGTTGCTCTGCTATCTGAGAGCAGATCTACATGTGATACGACACTTTCAAAGAATGGCTTGAAAAATGCACAAGGATCGGCGGCAGCTTGCGGAGATACGTATTTCTTGTTTGTCAAGAACGTCGTGTAGTAAGGCGGCAAGTTCAATTATTAAAAGATCAGGCTTCGGAACACAGGATTTCGCGATTGTAACGGCTGTCCTGCGAACTCGCTGGACTAACGATATCCGCTGCATCAGTGCCTTCGTACAATACAGTTGATGTATCACAAAAAGTCTAAACATACCATGATGTGCATCGTGTGATGTGTGATGGATCACATTTTGTCATTGCCTCTTTCATAAGCTTTTCTGCAGCCAAGATCACTTTAGCCTCGGCTTCGGAAGGGTACTTGACCGTCATGTTGGTTGAAGAGGATCACACGCGCGTCGCGCCATGAGACTGTGACACATGGTGACGGTACGCGTCTGAAGCAACGTGTCACCGTCTAGCCACATTACGCAGTTCTTTGTTTCTTTCGGACATCCATGTTGCCTGTCAGTTTCCATTCGCTACCCGACGAGCTTGTGAAGGAAATCTTGTCTGATATCCTCACTGTCCCAGAAGATGAGTTCTCTCATGTGGGCCCTTCATCACCGTTTGGTCGCAAAGTGTCGTCGTCGTCGGACGTTCTCCTCGTGAGCAAGCGATGGCTACGAATCGGGACTCCTCTCTTGCACGAATGCGTCGTGCTGAGAAGCTCCGCACAGGCAAATGCCTTTTATGGATTCATCAGAGGAAAAGTTGGTAGCCAGGTTAAGGGTTACGTGCGGAGGATACGCCTTGAAGGATCTTTCGGCGCTGTAGTCGGAAAGACCTTCGCCATTCTCCCTGGTATCTCGGATCTATATCTTCGACTTCCCGTTAGTCGTGAAGAAAATGTCAATGGTTCGGTCCAAGGACTTCCAAAGCTAAATCCGACTCGTGTAATTTTCGAACTTGCCTGTAGCAAGTTTTGGAAGAACTCCTTCACAATGATGGCAACTCTCGGCAATGCAGTGAGACAGTGGGTGAATTTGGCAAGTCTTTATCGCTCTCTCTACAAAGGATGGACTTAACAGATCCCCAAAGCATACATTTGAGATTCATTTCACCTTCCCGTGGTATCATTTCAGGGTGACTAGGCAATTGGGTCGCTTTTGTGAAGCTCTTTCGACTGCTCCGTATCTTGAACAAGTAATCCTGTCATGTTCCGATACAAACCACCTCTTTCAGGCACACCAGGCGGCCTCTTTCGCCGAAGTTATAGGTAGAAATACCTCGCTGAAAGCCATACATATTCATGTTAATGCACCATCTTCCGTCAACGTAGTCCTGGGCGGACTGCTAGGGAAACCGTGCGCGGGGATAGTGCACTGCTATTCAAAGTCTGTAGCTGTACGTCTTTGAGTCATCCCTCGTACTCATTTTAATACAGGAATGCTCAGCAGGCCACAACCGAGTCGCAACGATTATCTCCCGAGTATCCTGAGCGCGTCCCAGCTCTACCTGACAGCGTTCTGGCACATATTATTGAAATGGACCTATGGAAATGTCTCGGTGTTGATCTGCTTGCTGTAACTATGTATCATGTAAAGACCTACAAGTTTCGGGCTCTTGAACTATTCCGTGTCTCCAGAGCATTCTACGTGAGGTTTACTAACTTCATTGAGGATATATGTACTGACAATGCAACCCAGAAAATCGCATCTTCTCTGGTACTCCGCTTTTTGCCCCTGTGCCCACCGCGATGGCCATTCCCTATTTCAAGGAAGTTGTTGGAAGATATTGACAACTCATCGTCCGTTAATACCTTAGTAATTTCGGGACTTGACGATCCTTTTGCCATTCATGTCCTTCCTGAACGTAGTATGACCGCTGAAGAAACTGCGAAAAGAATTGCGCTGTCTCTGCCAAGCCTCCAACAGCTTTTAATCGACTCTGAATACGCATCAATTCTGGATTATATGGCGGAGGAAGTTAAGTTAGGCTTGCGAGGCCTCCGTCTTAACATTACGGGAGGCGCTTTTCGGCAGAGATTCCTGACTCAGTTTAGGAACTTGACGAGATTGATATTGTACGCTGAGCGAATCTCTAATAAATGTCCATCCATAGGCACAAGTGATATTACTGGCCGGTCGTGCTTTGATAGTCTTGTGACTTTGAAGATAGTCAACCGATGTACTCCTCTCAGTGCGTTCAACATGTTGCAGTCGTGCGAGTAGGTTATCCTATTGAACGGAAAGAGTCCATCACTGAATGAATTATTCCAGCTTTCCATCTGTAACAACACTCGACTTCATTCTTGACTTCGGGCCAACAGGGTTTACAGATATTCCATACGATCGCTTGCCCAGCTTTCCGAAAGCTCAAGTCATTCGTTTCACAGGAGTATGTCTATCGTAATACCTTGCTTTTTGAGAAAATCGACTGACGAGATTGTCAGAATCCGAGAGGATCATACCTTCAGCTCCTTTATGCCAAAACCAGCCCCTTTGAGAAATTAATCCTTTCGTCCGATGTTTGGTGAGTCGAATGCTCTTTTTACGATATTAATCACTCAAATTTTTACTGCAAGTACCCGCGAGGATCTACTGAATGGGGACGGGATTATTACCAGAATACTCGACAAGATCGATTTCAGTAACATGGCCAGGCTGAAAGAGCTTCAAATTGAAACTGTCGAGGAATGGCCCTGGCAGGAGTGAGTTTCTGACTGGAAAGCATAGCACACGCTGATCTAATATTGATTATTTTTCATCCAGTCATGAATTAAAGAACAACGCCTGGCAGGGACGCGCACAAGCACTCATCGACACCTACGGATTCAAAATAACTGATGCATCCGGTATACCCTGGAGACCACGCCTGATGAAACGTGTAAATAAGAAAAGACGCATTTCATAAAGTGTTTCTCGGATTATGCTGTGCACGGATGTTAACTAAATATGACATTCTGAATGAGGATTGGCATTGTATGTACAAAAAAGTAGAGCACATGAACTAAGTCCATACATTTTGACCGGTCTTAGCTCTTCTCCAGTCGATTCCTTGCCGGTAATCGCGCACTGCTCGTCGGCATTGGTACGTGGTACCATGTGTTACCATGAAGGCTACCCGGAGGTGGGCACATATAGAGTATATGAATCGATTACCAGCGGGACGTGCAATAGCGACTTGATCCATGCTGAATTATCCTCCTGCCAGCCCTTACTAGTGAGAGGTACCACTCAATGGCATCCATGAGTCCAAGGATGACAGGTATAATGATAATGGTCCGTTGAACTTTTCACCAAGAACTTCCAGTCCAGGAAGTTTGAGATGATCGCCTTAGAAAGTCGAACAATAAGGAAAATAATCAACAAAATCATTGGTGAACATTTGAGGGCAACAGCATAAACTTTCATGCTAGGTTGCATCGATAGCAGTAATAACGGACAGAAAGCGAGGTAGGTAAAGTCTCGAAAGGAACATAGGAGCAGCAACAAGAAAAGAATGATGTGTGCATGATGCCCAGGACGAAGATCCATCTTATACCTCTGCGAATTAGCATATATGGTATATATAACTTACTGTCAAAGTAATATTGTGAGTGTGACTTCTTGCACCTGCTCCTGAAGATGCAAAGGAAAGGTCTATAGGCGCCGAAGTTCACGACGCACCGTGCCTCAAAGCCAAATCACGTAGGCAGAGCGGGAATATCAAGCAGTACTATGGTCTTTCAGCTCGGCCTCGACAAGTACACGTTTCTGAAAGAACTTCAGGCTGCCTCCACTGAAGAAACGGGCTTTGGAGAGTATGGCATTTAGTGCCTGCATTAAACAAAACACTTCGTGGGGGGAAAATAAGAAAAAAAGGAGTTGAGAACTTCAGATGAATGATCAAAAGAGTTGAGAAAGTACAGGCAAATTCGACATGGAACAGAGATATGATCATCCTAATTTAGAAGCCTCCAATACAATTTCTGCTCATGAAGGGAAATACGAAAGACAGAAGCTACTCGAAGTCTGAGGAGACTGAATCCTCCTCTTCCGAGTACGAGTAAGTCCATCCCTAAACCGAGACCCTGACATAAGCAATCGGCGCGACTGGTGAGATCGGCAGATTTCCCACCATCGTTTCAAGCCACTGTCATGTCTTCCGCTAAGTCGTTCAGCTGGAAAAACGCGATTCTTTTGTTGCTTTGCTGCAGTTTCTGTATTTCAGTCGTGGCATGGGAGACGGAATCACTCGCCAATTCACAGATTACGGTGAGTCTCTCGGGCCCGTCTTGTCACGTGGACCGATCGCGTCTCTGGTTCTGTCTGGAGACACGTAGTTCGTGTGCCATGTCAATTCTGACTTGCGAGCTTGTCTAGATATCTGACGTGCAGCAATGCGAGGCAGCGCGAAGACTGAGCACCATTAAAGAGGATGTGGAGGCTGGAGGGTCGCCTGTGATGCGGAGAGCTTTTGCTGTGTTGTTTCCATTCGAAAATCCTGGATGGAATGCGGGTAAGTGGTTAGAACCCTTATGCTTGAATGATGTATGCTGAGAAGCGGTTGGATTTGCACAGTTCTAGGGACCTTCTACATAAGCTCGTGAGGCTACTTCTTTATTTGAACGCCGTAGCCATCCAGTTGCTAAGGGTGCTGCTGAAATCTAGTGTCCCGAACTTTATTCTCGCTGTGATACCTTCTCAGATTAATTCGGATACCCTTAATACAATGACGGCCTTTGCTGCAAGTGCACTCTCATAATCTGCTGCTACAGTCCTGACGGGAATACTTTTTAGACCGGAGGGCTATTATCGGACGTATTTCTACACCTTGTTCCACATTCATTTATGGGTGAACATCAGGAACCCGGTGTACATTTTGTCATGGTGGAAGAGAAGCGAAACATACTCATCGGGTACGCTTCAATCCCTTATCCATAAGGCGAGACGTGCGAAAGATTGAAAATATCTGCATCAGGCTTGGTATTTTTATCGGGTTTGCCGTGTTCTTCGTAATGGAGAAAACGCTCCGTGTTCTAGGCGGCGAAGAAGGAAGCGGACACTCCCATTCACACTCGCACGTTGGTGCCGATTCGAGCAACGGTGTGAGCTCGAACGTTTCCACATCGGACAAAAGTGGCCTTCGACAGCGGTCGGGAGACACAAAGGTCGCAAACGGCGACGCAAGAGAAAGCCGAGAGGATGAACATCAAGGTAAACACACGACGGGGCCGTCGAAATTATCGGCGTATTTGAATCTCTTCGGTGACTTTGTACACAACATGTAAGCGGTTCTGTTTAGTTCTTGAATTCGTTTAGTTTTGGCTGATAGATTCTTCCCTTTCCCAAAGAACAGATGGACTTGCGTGCGTAGATTTGTATTCATGATTGGCCATCATTGCCCGAGTCTGACCTCCACCGCGTTCTTGGTTTTGCAATGGTCTAAAATATGCACGTTTGGTCTCGTCAACCAAATTCATACCGCTCGCTTGTTGTTTGGATCCTACTTCCTGGCTTCGCTCGCCCATATGCCCATTATTTACGCCTCACTATCTATGCATGTAGTATGGCTGCGTCCTTCTACTCATCACCCCTTATCGGGGCGACGACGACACTCGCCTGCTTCGCTCACGAAATTCCCCATGAAATAGCCGACTATTCTATCTTGGTACGATCTGGATTCTCGAAACGTCAGGCGATGCAAAGCCAGTATATCACCGCCGTCGGTGCCTTTGTGAGCACTGTCTTATGTTGTCTGACTTTTATGAGGCTGAAAGGCTTATCCCGGATGTATGCAAATGGCTTTTCGGGATCTGGTAGATTGGGTGAGTCTATTTAATAGAAGTCTAGTCCAACCCGCCGGCGCTCACATCGACTGACTCCGCGTGGGACGTGGCACTGATGATCTATCTGACTGTTCATCCACAACTTTTCCCATCCATCCTGGACGCCCTACTGAAGCACGTTCATGGGTATTGCGGTACACAATTTGTCGGCAACAAGCGGTGAGGGTCATGGGGCGGCCACTTCTGGTGACCTCGCTGCCGCGGTGAGGCAGAAAGCCCTGGGCCTCCTGGGCACGAGCGTGCAACTGGCGGACTTAGTGAGTAACTTTCTTTTGTCGAACTGAATGGTTTTGCCTCTCGACACGAGTGTCACGTAACTGTTCTTTCGTCTCACTACTACGGTTGCGGCATTACCTATCGTGTCTGACTTTGAATTTTCAGGTAATTCCGTTTGTAGCCGGAGGTTTCATGTATATCGGAGCTGTCGCTGTATTGCCCACGTATGCCATTCTTGAGCCGTCAATATGACTGACCGCGGCCATTGAGAGAAGTTTCATTTTCAGGCTTCTTGAGGAAAGCAAGAGCGTCAAGCAGGCGTTGCGAGAGGTACGGACTTTATGGTCTGCGATCGCAGGTTTGGCATAGTCATGAACCGGTTGTCGCTGACGTGTCTTTGATCTTTTTCATTTTAATCAGTTCGCAGCCATGGCATTTGGCGTAACGTGCATGTTTCTGGTCGCGTGAGTGTTATTATATTATTGGTTGCAAATGGTGCCTTTGTTTGTTAACCGAATGATGCATGTAGATGGAACGAATGAGCGCCACAGTCTTGATCGAGATCTTCTGAATTTCTTCGTACGGTATTCGAAGAGGATGTCGCATTTGGGGGAGATTCTTGGACAGCGAAAGACAGCGAAATTACTCCAGAAGAGAATTAGTTGGTATTTATTCTATAATATAGTGTGAAGGATGTATAATTGGCAATAGAGACGGGTGACGAGCGTGTACTGATGGATTGAGATGTGCGGGAAAAGGGGGGAAGAAGGAATAATATTGAACAAAAGACAGTGCCGAAGAACGTGCGTCGTTTTAGTGGCTGAACGTTGCTGACGAGATGATGACTAATTTGATGTTGCTCATTTCGGGTAGTAGCCACCTGAAATTTCCAGACGCTGACCGTGACTTGGCCCTTTTCTCGTTTCCTATCTAGACGCAGCCACTCTGCCCCTCCCCACCAACTTGCCTCGCCATCTTTACTCTTCCCCCCATCTTCTTACGCTTCTCCAGCTAGGATTTGCTTAGAACCCGTCGCGAAACACTCGCTTCGTGCGTCTACTTACCTCTCGCATCGGCTCCACTTGCTCATTAACGTATTCTGGTCGTGTACTTGTCTTTGCTTACAGACAGCTTTCGAAGAAAAACGACTGAAACGCGCCTTTTGGTTCACGCGCTCTCGCATTATTCAAAAAATTCAGCCAGCATCAAAAACACGCCAAGTGCTAGGCAAGCTTTGAAAAAACCTGTCTCGGATTTGCAATAACTGACTCTATTACCTACTTCAGCGCCCTAGCCCATGAGGGTGCTTTAATTACTTCAGTTTGAGCATTTACCGCTTTGCTCGTACAGTGCGACCGTTTCCTTAGCCAAGCTCATTTCTGCATCTCTTTCGCTTTCCGATCCGCCCGCTCTCCGTCATGAGTAAAAACAGAACAACGCCTCGGACTGTATGCTGTGCTATTCCTATTTGGAGGCCGACAGGACAGATATTAGTTGTCACCAGCCGGAAACACACGGAGAACTGGGTTTGTGAGTAATGCCATTCTGTTGCCTGTATGTGGGGCATCGCTCTAATGCATACTTACATGAATCCTTTACTGGCGAATTTCTCCCTCAAACCTGCGCTGTTAGTACCAAAAGGAGGTTGGGAAACGAGTGACGGGACGTTGGAAGCGGCAGCGTCGCGTGAAGCTCTGGAAGAAGGTCTCACCCTTTGCTTCTCTGCCGTCCCCAGCCCTCTCACGCTCTTCGCCGCTTATTCTCTTCATGAACAGCGGGCGTGCATGGCACGATCACGAAATTTGTTACAACGATTCATGGCGTAACAGCGACATATCATTTCTATGAACTCGACGCTGTTTCGCTCGAAAATGACTGGCTAGAGCGACGCGAACGCCGACGCGAATGGGTCGATTACGCCGAGGCGATCAGGCGATTGCAATGGAAACCCGAGCTCGCTCAAGCTCTCATGCTTTCGTCGGTCGCGCCTCGCCGGTAGCGATACCAGTCGGCCCGATGAACGTGCCTTGCTCGGCTAGGCTTATGCGACCCGCGACGGCACAGCAACCTCCGGCAGAGGCCCTGGAGGCTCCACTAACCATCAACATAGACAAATCACTCAACCCTTCGCCCATCAATCTGCCTGCACGCATATGATCCTCATTTATTTACCAAAGTCAGGAAACTGACGATTTGGGATTGAGGTGGAAGAACGTTTAATCATGGTTCGTTGTTCCCCTCTATAATCCGATCCGATGAAAACACTACATAGAGTTAGTTGCGGTGAACATTTTTCTACATCCATGGCGTTGATACCCTTTGATTTTTTGACCACTCCATTAACTTACACCATATTCTTCCATTTAATTGACGCCACACTTGCATCTAAAAAGCTCTGCTCTCCCCAAAATTGTAGTCTTTCTCACATGTTGTTGCCCGTTATAAAGCGTCTTAATGCCATCACTCCCGCTTGCTCTGCATCATCAATCTAATTTATCAAGATCTTTCAATTTTTGGCCTGTACACTCTTGGCTTCCACTACATCTTTGTCAAGCTTCCCGAAGTCTTCTAACGCATCACCTCTTCGCTTGCATCCGGAATTCCGAACTGAACTGCTTTACACATCGTATCGCATAATCATTGTGCACCGAAGCTTTAGCTTTGCGACTTGTACGTAAGTGGTGAAAGTGATGCCAGGCCAAATTAGAATGATTCGATTACCTAAATAGTCAGACAGATTACTCATTTCCGTTCACACCGCGCGGGTCCGATCCGATCATCGCAGTTGTCGCGTGGCACCACGAGACGTCATGTATGGATTACATAATGGTACATCTTATTTCCTTTCTTAAACATTACTTTGAACGGTAAAATACGAGGGCGAAAAACACTCGAAAAACGTACGTACACTTAAGAAAGGAATAAAATAAGATAAAGGATCCGAAGGCGTGTCCACTCGAAACAAGAGTAAACATGGTATTATAACTCTGTAGAGAACCGGGAAGGGGTATTTACAAGAGCGCTCCACGATTCATAAACGTCAAGACTTAGAGTACCTGCTCAGAGCAGATAAAACGGGAGGGAAAACCAAAAGGTCAGATAACATTGGAAGAGCAGACGGGTCACACGCAGAGGGAGAAAAAAAAAAGGATGGAAATAATGAAGGAACTATGGCTCGTCTTCGTCGTCAGAGTCACCGTCGTCAGTGATACCCGTCCCACCAGTCCACTCGCGCTCCCACAGGCAGACATCCTGCAAGGGCACAAGAGCAGGATGTTCGGGTGAAAATTTACTGCGAGCCCGACTTAACCTATCAAGAAGCGCCTTGCGGTCCTCTAATAGCTCGTGGATGTAGTCAATGGCTACACAAGCGTGGAATGATAAGATAAAATGACTTCATAAGAGGAATCAAAAGCGAGAATAACGCACTCTTCTGTAAGACGACGTTCTCGCTCCGTGGACCAGCTCGGCCATCTATTTTCTCGCCCGATTCACTCATCGCCCGCTTCCCACGATTCTTCTTCTTCGGCTTCCATCTCAGCACATTCTCGCTATCGCCAGCTGAGTCCGCGAGTTCCCGTTCTTCTGCAGCTATTGCTTCACGTAAAGCAGGGACTGTTTCACAGAGTGCTTCGTACCCTCTCCGTATGTTCGCACGCCGCTTCTGCTCAGATTGGATATGGTTTGCTTTTTTCTGCGATGTACTCAATAGGATCGGTTTGGCATTGAGGACCGGGCCTTGCTGATGCGGGGGTGAGCTCCGGTGTTTCTTGCCTTGTTGCCGAGATGAGGATGCGGAAGCGTTCGAACTAGAACTGGGGCCAGAAAGACTAGATAAGTCGGAGGATGACGTGTAGGGGCGTTTGAGAGAGGGCGGCGTTGGTGGCGGTGGTGTCGGATCTGATGCCACGGAGCTTGCGCTCTGCTGCGAGTCTGATGCTGCGGAACTACTATCGAGCGTATGGCTCGGCGCAACAGTCGTTAATGGCGGCATCTGCAAAGGTGATTGAGGGGCATCGAATATCTGCTGTAGGGGCGACGAGAAACGATGAAGTGGAGAGGGAAACGCATATGAGGTAGATTGAAATGGTGGCTTGAAATGCAAACTTTGAGGGGAAGTCGCGGGTAGGGCAGAGGTAAGTACGTCCCGGTCGGCAGACTCGTTCCATCTTAAGGAGCTACAGTCGAGAGAGATGAGGTCCTTTGTTGCTTTTGCAAGCTGTTCGCTGCCCTCTCTACGCGGAGGTAGATGACGGTCGTCGAGCTCCTCAGTGGACGGATCAGCGGCATACATTGTCCACTCGGGAGCACCAATTCCGTTCGAGTAGTTAAGGAGAGCAGAGTCGAACTTTATGGACTCGGCGAGAGAGAGCAGCGGCATTGTGGCCATCGGGAAGGATGTGGAGGGACGATGAGGAGGAGATAGTGGACAGGAAGAAAGGAGTCAACGACAGAGAGCTGGCGAGAGAAATAGAAGAGCGAGCACGGGTTCGCATCACTTTACTTTGAATACGGTCATGTGTCATCTCACCCAATCACAGCCAACAATCTGAATTTAATTTACTTTTCCTGTCCTTTGCCTTTTCGGGAAGTTGTACCTCGTAATCGGGCGGCTATCGCCCCGCATTCGGACTCGTCCTGCTCACGCGACGATCAGTCCGTTACAATTTCTACAAATTGCGGGGTGCCGAAGGTTCCCCGCAACTTTTCCAAGCTACACGGGTGCAATCTCGTACCATTCGCCCAAGGCGTACCATCTCATCGGCCCTTTCTTTCAACAAAATACAATCACGTAACATAGGATACGTATATACTTTCATCTTGAACGCTACTATCAAAGAGAACAACTTTTCAAATCTCAGATGCAAAGCAGGATCGCATTCGGTGACGAACCTCGGTCATTCTCAGATCCTCTCACTCCCCGTACTGGCCCTTCTAGTGCAATTGCTCAGGACGGCCGACGAAAGGATTTACGGCCCGGATTATCTGTTCTTCATCAGAATCTACAAGTCCTCTCGAGTTCTGCTGGGCTCCTCGAATGACGTCAAAAGACACCAGTGATCTCTCTGGCCAAGCAACAACCTGAACAGAAATCTCCTATTAGCATGTGACTGTGCTCATCAAAGCCAGCCAGACTCCTTGAGTCGATAGTAATTGAATAGGATATATATCTGAATACTTTCGGTTTGTGCTTCGGACCCGAGCAAACGAAGTCCACTTTGAAGCGCTAGAACGGATGACCAGATACTGAAACTTACGTAAAAATTGCTGCAGACAAGTTCAAAGAAGTATCCAACTTCTCGGTTGCTCATATTTAGTTCCGATTCCCATGAAGTTTTTGAGAAATCAACGAAGTAGCTCCAGCTTGTTCATAACGGTTGTACGTTAGTGCTTCATCAATATACTGGGACCTCGGTTCTCTAAACTCAAGAATGATCTCTCCGAGTGCGGAGCATTATCGCTTTTTGAAATTCCGAGAGAAAGAAACGATCAGTAAAAGAGCCGGAGTTCCTGGTATTATCCTTAAATCTTTGGTGGATGATTGGATCGGACCTTCATACTGCCTTCATGTATATTTATTCGTAGATCTGGACGAGGTTTACTTCTTCTAATATAATTAAATATTTCTAAATCGGTTAATGTTAAAAGTGGAAGTAGCACTTCCTCAAAAGGAACATCAGTCACGCACGGGTAGTGACACGCCACAACAGCCGGCGAGCGCACACGACGCGGTTGTTCTCCTACTCAACCTCCACCGCATCGACACCATGGCCTCTGGGTTCCCTGTGATCGCGTTGCTCGTCATTGTCCTCGGGTTAATGGCTGTAACATGGCTTGCAACGCCCAAGGGTCCGCAACAAACGTACGTACCACATTTGCATGTTCTATACAACGCCAACGACCGAACTTTGACTACTCTCATATCCTCAAGGCTCATACGAACTGCCGTTCTGCTCACCCTTTCCTGTTGTTACCTTATGTGGATGGTCACGTATATGGCACAACTGCACCCGCTCATGAGTATGTCCACTACATCACCTATCAGCACGTCACTTTTTCATTGACTCCACGCTCTTCTTGGGCCATCTTTGCATTTATAGCACCAAAACGAACGATACTTGGAGAATTGAAATGATCTCGGGGGTAATGTGCAGTCATGGGTTTTTTTCGGGGGCTAACGTGGGTCGCGCGTGTTTTGCGTCCGGAACAGTGTATCAAGACCAAAAGCCGATGCCACATAATTGGAGAGCCAGTGCACTTCGACTCTCGATGATCGGTCCCAGTTATTTCTTTTATATTCAGTTACTATGTTTCGTCTTCTCTTTATCTGTTTCTACTACAAGAACTTTTCAGTCCGTCTCGACTCGGAGATCGATCATGATGCGACCTTTGAAACGGACTCTGTTCCGTGCCTCGTAAAAGCATCGATAATCACGGGTGAAATGGTACATGAACACTTATTTATTATGTCTTCCATGCACAAACATCCTTTGTTTTCGTTTCATCCTTTCCCATTGACAAAACTTTTCCCGTCACCCAGTCATCCCTACTGCTCGACACCTGTTCTTCATCTTCGTGATCGGGCAGGCTGTACCGTTCTTGCGCTGGATCGGGCCACTTTGGACTTTCAACTGCGGAGCATTCGATCTCTTCTTGCGTTGTTTTATCATCTTGAAGGTAGCGACGATCCCAATACCACTTCTTCGATCCTTCGACTGCTTCTCGGTGTTTATCTCTAGTAAACTTGACGTTCCATTCCCTCGCAGCTGCATCTTTCTTCCGTGCCAGACAAAGAACAGGAGAAGCTTCGATGGCGCCGAGCAAAACGTCAAGCCGACCACCGCATGCAATTGATATCGTGCTCTCCACCCACAAATCCCAAACAGAATACCCATCATCAAAGTAGTAAGATTCCATATATTTGGTGACTAGCTCGCAGATTTTCTCGTAGGATTCAGGAACGCCTGCTCGAGGATGGGGAAGATGGATATGTGTTTCGAGCAGTTCGTGGATACTTTCTTGCGAGGCTAGTGGTGGTACTGGACGCTGGCCCTGCCAATTCTTTTCGCGTCGGAAGAGCGCCACTTGAGACGCGCATCCGAGTTCGTCGTCACGTCCCCATGGATCCGGCTCCATGGCTAGGCCCGCCGCGTCCACTTCGACATTGTATCCCCAGGTAGTTGCTGCGTCCTCGCACCAAGCTTTGAACTCTGAGGGAATCCATTCGAACTTGTGGTCGTGGTGGCGAAATACTCTGCTCGTGCGACCTGTTGGGTCCAGGAAACCTGCCGGATCGATTGTCCCTGGAGCTGAGAAGCGCGCATTGAAAGCGTAGTTCGGTGTGGTGATGAGTAGGATGCGCGGACGATACAAACCTAGCAGTGTGGGTGCGAAGGCAGGAAGGACCGAAGGAGGAAGGTGCTCTATCCTGTCCTCAGACGATATCAGACATCGGACGTCGCCAAGCTCTTACGCACAACTATGGGAGATAACTTACACTTCGGATGCGACGATACATTCGATATCTTCAAACTCTGGATTGTAGACATCAAGAGATCCGCGCCAGATCTTAGCCTCCAATCTCTGCCATCGCGGCATGTAAAGGTAATAATCAACGGGAAGAGGCGTTGTATTTATTATACACTTCTCGAGAGCTCGACTGGAGATGTCGAGTCCAGCAATCCGAGATATGTGCAAATCCGGAAAACCGTCGTCAGATGTACTGGCACGGTATATATTTGTGTTTTCTTTGTCTTCCACTTTGTCATCCGTAGAATTTAGAAACGCGGGCGAGTTACACAAGCAGCCCAGTAGTACACCTGCACCGCAACCAACGTCAAGCACCTATTTGAGAGAGAAATACAAATATCAGTCTCATCGTAAGTGAATATGATGCTCAATCTGAGAACTAAGATCGAAAGCCTTTTTCAAAATTATCTTTCACTCACCGAGTTCACACGCTCCTGTCTGAGTTTCTTCAAAATCCAAGCACGTCTTGTATCGTTCAAAGATGGGGAGAACGTGACTACCGCTTCCTGTCCATAGTAGTAGGGAGTCGGTTCCGTATCGTTCGAAGGCGTGTCGGTAATATCTGACTTCTCGCCGTCGACATTCTTTCGCAAGAGAGTTGTTGAGCAGGACATCCGACTTGAAAGTTCTGATTACAACAGGTGCCTGCTTTCAAGAATTTTGGAAGGGAGTATCGAATCTTTCTCACTCTGTGCAGACTCGGAATCGCAAGTGCTGATAATGATAATCGTCGACTCGGTTTCTCCAATAAATGAGCTCTTATGAACCTTACCGAGCTGATCGCTCAGGATCTGAAAAGGATCAGGAAGGAGGGAGGAGGAAGAGAGCACTTCGCTGCGGAAAGTGATGCAAGAACGTGAACTTCTTGAAAAGTAAAACCATCCACGTGACATATTATAACTAAAAATATTATTATGGTACGACGATAGTAAAGCGCATAATTGCTAGATTTGGGACATGGTTGAATAAACTCAGCAAAAACATGACAATGCACTCAGAGTAAATGGCGTTACAAGACAGAGCGAACGATCGTCCGAGTAGGAGCAATGTAGTACAAGATGTCATCGTACATAAGTGCGCTAGACGAAACCTTGAATAGCGAAGGCGGAAAAAGCGGGTCTGCTCAGAATAATTGCACCGATACCCTTCTATACGCCGAATGCATCAGCCAAACGCGAGCGAATTTCTGCATCACGCTGCATAATCTCGGGAGTTATTATCTCAGGAACGGCTGTTGACGTCGGTATGCTTCGCTCCCATCGCTTAACGCGGGCAAATCCAAGGATAGAGGATAACACGAGAATCCAGCCTATTCAAAAGTTAGTCGGAGAAAGAGTATCTTCATGACTCAGCGGACGCACCAACTGTCATAAGGAGAAATGACAGCCAATCATGCATCGTGCTATTCGATAGATAAAGAGTGTCATCATCCGAACCGTCCGATGATGTCGACCATAATCTGGGAGACAGTGATTCGAAACGTCGGTGCACCCGTCGCACTGATTTCCCAGAAATAATTGTCGTTCCAACTTCTCCGCCTGTGGTCCCGTCTACCGTATCTAAATCATCATTGATAGATCGGGAGAACAATCCATATTGGATTAAGGTGACACCAAGTCCGGCTCTCGAGCCATATTTTGCGGCATGAGACGTATGCAGGAGGTAGGTAAGCATGAACCCGACGAATTGGAAGGAGACGGAAATGAGGAAGTTGAAGGCGAACGAGAGCATGCTTCCTGGAGGGAGGCCCTCAATAAGTAAGTCGTCTGCACCTCCTAAAGGTGCATGCACGGTCGTATCCCAGTAAGGAGGAGCGGCATCGGCTTGAGCGGCAGCATACGACTACAGAGAAGCACATCAGCAATTTAATTCAGTATATCTTATAAGATTTCACGCACTGGAGGCGCCTCATTCTGGGCATCTTCCGGCATCACATGTACATCGCCTTGCTCATCCTGCACTGTCCTTGGAGGCGTAGGTCTGGCAGTGACGTTGGAGAAAACGCCATCATTATCTAGCCCGCCTCCCAATGTCACCATAGGTTCTCCGTCGTGAGCAGGAACGCGAGCATAATGCTGTGGCAAAAGAGCCCCTACCGCTCTCCGAAAGAAAGATTGCTCCGTTTCTCGATTTAATGGATCCGGTCTGAGGACAGAAGTTGGAGACGGAATCATTCCGTTTGAATTCCCCCGTGCTAAGGTCGCAGATGATGCCGGTGGACTACCAGGAGGCGGTCGGTCGTACTCCCGTTCGAAGTCATATGAACCCTCCTGAGCTTGGCCAGGTAACCTGATACTTGGTATGGGTCGCGACGATTGTTGAGCGAGAGATGCGTCTTCCCGGTCTTCCTCATCTGACTCAAATGCCCGCTCCATCTCGTCATCGACCGAATGGTAAGGTGTATCTTGAGAACCAGGGAGCGGCTCATACCCACCTCGAGCCATACCGCGCGTTCAAGGTCGCTGCTGAGATTCTGTACAAGAGGATGGGCTCGTCCGTACTTGGGTAACGTGGACAAGGCGGTAGATGATGGAAGACTCGGATCAGTACAGTACAGTCAGTATCATGGCAGTGCACAACACTTCCTATATAAGCAAGGCCCTCTATAGATCGGCAGATCGTCACATTCCAAATACGAGACTCAACAACACTCTGGCAAATGAAAGCTGTAAAAACAAGTATTCGGAAAACTTCCAGTTATTATCTCTACCAATTTATCTTGCATCAATTCGTCCTGCCTAGGTCTGCGGAAGAAGCCAATCTTCGCCGTTCTGATAATTTCAAATAATAACAAACATCTGTGACGAAGGATACATGCGCAGTACTAGTGATATAGTTGATTCTCTGGTAATCAAGGTCCCAACGCTGATCCCCTCAGCCTTGTCTTTCAGAGCAAGTCGAGCTCCCGTCCTCCAGATCACTCGCCTTATTAATGCGGAGGAAATTTTCAGAACTATCTCCAGGCTGAGTTCTTCTCGGCTCTCCATCAGGAAGTATCTCTGTGACAGTCCTGGGGAAAAGAAACAAAACTGATAAGCAGACCAATTTCTGAAAAGGATCAAACAGTCTTACACCACGCCTTTCTCCAGATCAGGCTGTTCACGTTCTTTTCTGCTGGATTCAGAATCGTCTCGTGAATGTATTGTCGCTTCCGAGTCTGCAAACTGGATTGTGTTGGTCGAGTGCCTGGAATTCTAGATAAGCAACTAGTTTACGACGAAGCGCAATAAAGGACCCACGACTGAGTGGCAAATGTTTGCACGATGGTGCGAATCTTGAAGACCATTGGCGCGACGAAGCCTTGATGATCACTCGGCGAACTTGATCGAGTCAATTTTGATGGCAGTGCGATTCCAAGTCGTGAGGCGAAGGATGATATCCCCTTCATATAGCTTTTCCACATTGCGATCGACGAGCCAAAGAAAAGGAAAAACACGATGGCAACAAATACGGTGACCCAGCCGTTCCATTGAATAATACGATTATTCGCCTCAGTGAGCATCGGTAACGGAACTTGCCAAATTGCCGAAAATTTATAGTGGGCGTCGGCCAGTCCCTTCCAGGGATTCAGACCATCCTTTACGTTCATGATGACCACGTACAAGACGCACGGAAGTGTAAAGAGGCATTGTGTGCAGCCAAGCGCAATCACCCTGCGGAACTTTTCAAGAGAGATATCTGGATCCACAAGTGAAACTTCTCGTAAAGCATTTCGGCGTCGTATGAGTGCACGGAAGATAAATACTTCGTTCAAGGACATTAAGCATCCCTGTATGCTTTAAATAAGGATAAATGACGTACTGCCGTATATCGGACACAAAGTACCAAAAACGATAAACCAGCCTTCATACAGTGCCACATACAGGGGAGTAATATAGTAAGCAAATACACAACCGGCACCTTCAATGATGGTGAAGCGGTGTCCCTGTATAAACCATGCTGAAACGAGTGTCTATCAGTATCAAAAAGAGACCCGCATATAGCTTTATGAACTAACACAACGCGATAGATAGTATGGGAACCCCGATGCAGAAAAAGAGATCGAATGATTGAGCCTTTTTTCTCTGGAAACACAGTGATTAGCCTCAGGACAGGGATATGTATTCGATCTACTGCACCTGCCAATTTGACATTGGATCCTGAATGTACATGATGAGGCATAGCCTTCTTGCCATCACGAAGTTCGTTGTAATAATCGCAAGACTGCCGGCGTGGAAAACTCTAACAGCTATAATCTCATAAGAGCACAGGACAAATCCGCAAAACAGGTCGCTTACTGATGTCACACCAGACGACCGCCTTTATGTCCACATTATCCCACCAAGTAAGGTAATTCACTCCTGTAATCAGGCACAACAAAGCGGTCCATACACTATGAGTCCAGGCACCCGTATTCCAGTGTTGAAGGAGCCAGGGCAGAGGAATAAGCACGAGAATAGCAGAGATGAAATTGGCCACGGGAACGAGAGGGAATGCGTACGCCACTTGCGTGACGGCCATTAAGGAGAGTCTTAGGTGGAAAGACAGGAAGTAAAAGCTCTGAAAGCAGGGACGGCAAGAATGCTCTACTGAAACAACTTCACCCGGTCATACTTATATCGCTTCGGATGCTTTTGCTTCTTCGGGCCAGCAAGTAGTGCTTCATTCAGCGACAGACCGCAAAGGATAGAGTATCGCTTGACATGTATCAGACCCTGAAACTGTTCTGATATCGAGGTAGAGCCCTTGGATATCGGTGACATGATTGTAGCGGAAGTCTAGTGAATAGGCAAGAAGGCCGGGAATAGGTTTAAGGCAACCACTGCCAGCCACTGCCACTCCAGAAGGACACAATCGATCCCAATTGATCTGAAGTTCAAATGCAGACAAAGCAGACGGATGTAATTAGAACTCATCAGAGGATGAGCGCCCGGTGCATTGATATCGTCCATGCGGAACTAGTCAGACTTGCTCCTTTGTTGGCGGTATCAAGTATCTCAGAGTGGCCGGCGATGACCTTGTGTGATCCTGTTCAAACTTCAGACAGTTTATTTGCGCTTGATCGGGACGCGACCTAACGGGACTTTTAAAGACATGTAGGTCTGCTAGGCTAGACCAGGCAAACTGGATCGATGATGCCTTTTCTTTCCCTGATCCATCTTTGCACGGGCATGGGCGGGCGGGGTCAAAATTTCCATCTCCATAAGACTTCGGATTTGCCACCCGAATGATATGCGCTTTTCACTTCCTCTCGTGGTCAATCCAGAAGACTGCAGGCCAACAATAGGTGAGAGAGATCGGTAGGTGGGCATCGCTAGAACTGCCAGTGACTGACAGTAAATTTGGAAGGAATTTTTGTCACGTGCACTCTGGTAGGTACTATCGGCTTCATGCTAGGCTAGTGGAAACACCTATTGAGCCTCTTTGTCTTCGCTAGTAACTCTGGATCAAGACACAGCCTGCATCTATCACCAGACTCCAGAGTTGCATTAGGTCGAATTGAACCTTGCTTACATAAACTCATTGGCCAAGGAACGGAAGCTGACAGTGGTAAGCTCTTTGCTTTGCCTTCTTTACTCTGGAAGTCGTACTTATTCCAGTGTACATGAGTCCCTAGTACACTTGAACTTACTTTTCCCGGCACTTTCCTGCAGCGGGCACTGCCAGCGCTGCTACATTCCGAGTGGCAGTTTCGTGTCTGGCAGCATAACCAGGACTATAGGATTTAAAGTTCAGGACGTGGTGCTTTTCAAACACCATCATCGTTGTTGATGATATACGTACGTCTTGATCAACAGTCAGGTACGCTTGTCGGAACTACATACTAGTAACGCTGATCATCACACTCGTTCCTCCACGGTACTTTTGCATGACAATGATCTGGATAGGTGATATGGATCTAGAGACAAGGATCTGCGAAAGAAACTCTGGGATTTCGAATGTAAATTTGTCTCTAATAATACTGAACCTGTGGCGCAATGAAAATGGAAGAGGGAGAAGTGGAGATACAAGTACAAAATTCATCTACTGCTCTATAGCAGCCGCGCATGCTTAAACGCGAATACATATCTAACCTCATAGTAGGGGATCTAGAAGGCAGATGATGCCTTATTTAGTCAAACTTCGGAGTATCGTAGGTGTCCGGTGCATCTGAATTCAAAACCACATCAAACAACGAACATGCAAAAGGGGGATTGAAGACACTGACCTTGCCCATTAAGGAGCGCGTACTCCTTCGCTTTCTGTGCGAGATGCATGAACTCACTCACGCGCTTCTGCGCGTCGACAGCGACCTTTTCATTTACAAGCGCACCACCGCGCACGGCAGCGGCTGCGACGTGATAACGACTCGTACCGTTGCAAAGCATCATGTCGAAGGGCGTCGTCGTCGTACCCTCCTCGCTATAGCCGGCGATCGTGAAGCGGTCTACATTTGGACGGCCGAAGAGCAGGCCACGCAGTTCAATAGGATAGCCGTGATAGTTCCAGTATACGCGGCGATCCTTTGTGAACAGAGAAATGAAGTCGGCATCTAATAGCGAGTGCGGATGCGACCTCTCTGGCCCGAGGATCATCAGGTCAGTCACGTTCACGACGCGGACGCGCAGTTCAGGAACCTCCTTGCGAAGTATGGCTGCTGCAGCGATGACTTCGAAGGTAAGTTCAACACCGATGCCAACAAGAACACTACAACACATGGTCAAAAAGGTACGCTCCCGTTACAAATCAAACAACATACACGTCAGGATCGACGCCACCATCTGTACTGCAGAATTTCCAGGTCGATGCTCCTGCAATACAGTGTGTATCAGCCTCCTCTGGGCTGAGCCATACCGGCGTCGGTTGTTTCGAACCGACCATGAGGTTCACGTAATTCTTCGCGCGCAGGCAGTGAGAAACAGTGCTGAGGAAGCAGTTCGCATCGGGCGGCAAATAGACCCGGGCCAGTTGAGGCTTGAGGTCAAGCACCGCACCAATAAAACCTGGATTCTGATGCGAGAAGCCATTGTGCTCCTGGCGGGTCCATGTAGAAGTTTCAATATAGTTGAGCGATCCAACGTCCTTACGCCAACTCGTCTCATGGGCCTGCAAATAATTTAATGAATCTCCGCGTTTGGACCAAAAGAAATTCAACTGAAATTCAACTGACCATTTTGACGAACTTGGTATATTGTACCATCATAGTGTGAATGATACCAAGGAATGCTTCGTAAGAAGGGAAGAGGCCCGTTCGTCCGGTAAGCGTGTAACCCTGCAACATGCCTTGGCAGGTGTGCTCGGAAAGAATTTCAATGACACGCCCTCCGCTGGCACGCGCATTCTCGTCCCACTGGAAGTTACGACCAGTCGCTTCGAACACAGCATCAAGCTTGTTTGAAACAAGCTCATCAGGAGAGAAGATGCGGAATGTGTTCGGGTTCCTGCAGATAAGTGCGTAAATGAAATCACAGCCATCGTAAAGTGTGTGTACATACGTTTTAATGATCTCAAGCAAGAACTTGCCAATGGTCTTCATACAGCTTTCCTGGGTTCCTTTTTTGACTCCCAACTCCATCCAGTCAGGAGTTACGAGTGGACTATAATCGCCATTCGCCTCCTTACGCTGACCCAGACGTTTTCCGGATTCCTGTGGTACGATGCGAACAATTTGTTCATTGACCTCTCCGCTTTTAACATCAATCAGGTCAGTGATTTTGTACGAATCGAGCCACGCCTGTAATGCGGCCAACTCTTCTTTGTCAACTTTTGCGTTGGGAAGCGGGACTTGATGAGCGTGGAAAGAGCCTTCAATGAATTCACCATGGAACTGCTTGGGTCCGTTCCAACCCTATGAGGAAGAAAAGTGATTAGCAACATGGAGATAAGAGATGATAAGGCGAAGAATGAACGGCACTGGAGACGGTTCATGCCAAAAGAAAGATATACTGACCTTTGGCGTGCGAAGAATGAGTACCGGCCAACGAGGCTTCACAATCGGCTGTCCGCTACGCGCGGCACCCTGAATCCTCTTGATCTCTTTAACAGCCCATTCCAAGGACGCGGCCATGTCTTGATCAATGTTGTCAAGGTCTTCCACGAACCTAACTTGGTAACCGTATCCACTTTTATAGTAATTCCAGGGATGCGTGAAAGTGAATCAGCACACAATCAAATCCAGGTGCGCAATTTCATTGGATAAATCCGAACAGTGCGATGCGATAGGGAATAAGTCAGTTCTGATTATGATTTTGATAGGATAAAGGGCCGAAGTGCCAGCTGACCTGAAGAGCGCACACAGCTCGAGGTCGTCCATGGTACCGTATATAGTACGTTCGGAGATCTTGAATCCGTTGACATGGACGATAGGAATAACGGCACCGCTCTCAGCGGGATCGATGTACTTGTATCCATGCCATGCAGTTGCTGTTGGCCCTGTCTCGGCCTCACCGTCCCCGACGACGCAGGCGACAATCAAGTCGGGGTTGTCCATGACGGCACCAAAAGAAACAGAGAGCGCGTATCCCAACTCACCGCCCTCGTGAATGGAGCCCGGAGTCTCCGCATTGATGTGCGACGGGAAACCACCCGGGGCCGAGAAGCCAGAAATGAGGCGGCCAAGGCCCTCAAAATTGCGAGAGTACTTAGGCATGAATGCTGCCAAGGAATCCTCTAGCCAGAGGCAAGAGAGCACACCTGGTGCGCCATGTCCTTTACACAAAGATTCATGAGTAAGTCTAAATGAGACATATAGAGCATATCTGCGAGTGGCATCACGTACCGGGTCCGACGACATAAAGCATGTCGAGATCATGCTTAGTGATGAGCCGGTTAAGGTGCGCATAGATAAGCGAAAGACCCGGACAGGTACCCCAGTGACCAAGAAGACGAGGTTTGATATCATCAAAGGTGATTTTGCGCTCAACCAGGAAGTTGTTCTTGAGGAAGATCATAGCTGTAGACACCGTCAGTGCCACACTCTATTCGTTATGCATTACACTACTCACCCGCGGCGATATAGTCTGCTGCCCTACGGAAGGCTTTGACATCCTCGAGCTCTTGCGAGGAGAGGACATTAAGGTCCAGCTTGACAGAGAGCTGGCCAAGCTCGGTAGGAAGTTGGGACTTTTCGGGAGGAGGATTAGGTCTAGTGAGGATCTGAGCAGGCATCGTTAGTTTATGGAGATGCCTTATGAGAGTCTAAGTGTATGTATGTATGTAACCTCGAATGGATGTAAGTTGTTAGAGAGGAAGACGGCGCATGAAGCGAGACAGGGTATATATAGCACCGAGTAGGTCATATGTGCCTACGCCTACGCACGCATTACATTACATTACCAGAGACTAGAGCCTGCCTTCGCCGAGATTTGGATCGGTTCCTGTATACTAACATGCGGTCCAGTCTCTTATGTCCCTAGACCTCGACCACCGCCGCCGGGTCGATTTCCTCTTTGACCGTGCACGTTCAGGCTCTCTGTCCCCTGATTCGCCCATTAAACGCATTTACTCCTTCAGAAGCTAAGTATATACCCTGTTCATTGGCTGAGAAGTTCGTTCAGGAAAATGCCTCAGACAGTCGCCCTCAAATATTGGGACGCATGAGCGTCCATTGACGAGATGCGCCACTGCGTCGCGTCGCGACAAATGGCAAGCGCAACTCGTGGGAAATAACACCGACCTCATGACTTCCATAAACGTTGACACAAACTCCGTTGAGGAGCATGCAAATGTACAGAAATGAATTTCTTGTGAGCAGCCTGACCAGCTGACCGGACCGGAATGACGGATCTGTTCGGGAGGAAGGGGCTGCGCATCATCCCTGAAGTCACCGCGGCTGGCTGGAGATCATACGTCTGTCGAGTTCAATTCCTTCTTCTCCCGTTAGACGCAGGGCCGCTTATCACTGTATTCTTGACAGCAAAACTGTTCTTGTCAGCTGGGCGCCGTGTCCGACATTATTCCCTTTCGTACGACCGCATCGCACAACCGCATCGCACGACTACTTCCGTCGCCGACGAGCACCGTTACTCCTGGGGTCCGCAATTGATATCCCGTATACATGCCCGGACCTGCACCGTCAAGTCCCCCTCGTATGGAGTTGAGCGCACCTGTATAGACTATCAATCACTATCCCATGGGTCAAGAAAGCCAAACGCTCATCCTCTCCGTCAACGCTGGTTCCTCCTCTCTCAAGATCTCTGCCTTCTCCCCCAGCCATGACTATGACCCCTCTGATCCCTTCTCAGAGCCCGTGACTCTCATCCTCACGTCTTCAATCGAGAACCTGACAGCGCCTCCGGTGCTCTTCTCCTTCGCTGCTGCGCAGCGTGGCGTGTCAGACAAGAAGCTCAAGAATGAAAAGGTAGACGAAATCAAAGACCATGAGACGGCATTTGCGTATTTCGTGCGTTTTCTCGCAGAGAACACCAAGTTCGAAAAGGAACATGTAAAGCACGTATGCCACCGTGTCGTCCATGGGGGCGACTACCCCGGGCCTGTCCTCATCTCAAGCGAATCGTACCATCACATCGAGAGTCTTTCTGACCTTGCACCACTGTAAGTACAGAGAACAAGTCGAGTCGGGATGATGTCATCAGTGACGACCGATCATCGACCCCCGCTTCGTTTCCCATCATGCTAAATTTAACCTCTCAGACATAACGGACGTGCTCTCAACGTCATCGAAGCTTGCCTCAAAATCCTTCCCGACGCAGATTCCATTGCCTTTTTCGACTCAATGTTCCACGCGACGATACCCGGGTACGTCGCGAAGTACGCAATAGACCAAGAAGTCGCAAATTCAAAGGGCCTCCGCAAATACGGCTTTCACGGACTTTCTTGTGAGCAACTGTCTGTCTTTAGACTTTAAGCTATATTACCTTTAGCTCTTCTTCATCGTCCTTTCTATTTCGGGAGTAACGGCACCTTCCAAAAGGCTCAGCGTTCTACCGACCGATGCTCCCGACGTCACCAAAACTTTTCACATTCTACTTTCTCACAGTCACGGACTGACTCATTATTCTTCTTCCCTTCCCACCAGATTCGTTTATCCTGCGCGAGGTCGCGGCGTATTTGAATAAACCCATGGATAAAACTTGCTTGGTCGTTATGCATCTGGGTTCGGGCGCATCCGTTTGCGCGATCAAAGATGGGAAGAGTATCGACACCTCCATGGGGCTCACACCGCTAGATGGGCTTCCGGGTGCCACACGCTCCGGACATGTCGACCCATCTCTGATCTTCCACTATACTTCCGATGCAGCACGTATATCTCGTATTGCCACAGAACCCGTTGAGATCACCGAGGCGGAAGAAATACTCAATCGCGAAGCAGGGTGGAAGGCCCTCACGGGAACGACAAATTTTGCTCAAGTCGCCGAGCGCGCAGGAAAGGAGGAATACCCGAACGACACTCTTGCGTTTTTGATGTTTGTCGATCGCATCTTGGGATTCGTTGGCTCGTATCTGCTGAAGCTCGGTGGAGCACCGCGCGTTGATGCCCTCATATTCAGCGGAGGTATCGGAGAGAGGAGTGCGAAGCTACGCGCTGCTGTCTTGGAGCGCTGCAAGTGCGTTGGTTTCGCACTTGACGATGCGAAAAACGATTCGGTTGATAAAATGGAAGGATCCGTGGTAGAGATTGGGATAGGAACGGAGGGTATGAAGTCCCTCGTGTGCCGCACGGATGAGCAGCTCGAGATGGCGCGCCAGTGCAGCCTCACGGACCAGTTCTCTGAGTGAACCGGTCATATATTCTTATTAGCCATATACCAGAAACGGCTTTGATAGACGATTTGGTTTGTAGCAGACTCCGATGTATCAGTATATATGCCATAGACTAGAGCCCCAAGCGCGTTCCCAGCTCCGTTGTTGACTGAATACCTCATGACGTTGCGTCGGACGTCCGACGACTTGAGTTATGTGGCGTGTGAGTGAATCTAACACCGTCAGGTTATGATTGATTTTTCACTGCAGCTTGTAATCGTCTCACGCCCATAAAAGGCAAGAATTCTTAGAGACCACATATGTGTCAACAAATCCGCTTAGGTGTAAATTGGTACTTGGCTTGACTGTCAGCCACGACATGGCGTATATGGCTGGGAGATTCGTGATCTGCTTTCTGATTTTCATTCCGCCATTGCTTCCCGATCTTTCCTCAGGTTCCTTTGGCTCTTCGAGGTCTCCGAGCTAAGGTATCACTACGTCTGGTGGAAATGCCTTCTGTCCGTGGAAGCGGGATTGGATACTGGACCATCAAATCGCGCTCTGGCAAAGTTTCCGCTGTTCCCCAGGCGAATCTGAATAGGTTTTCCGAAGCATATGAGGACACTCCTCAATCTGGCCGCGGTACCCGGGTCTTCTTGCTTGCTATGACAGGGTTCTTCGTCGTTCTTTTCGTCGGTGGAGTGATCGCGTGTCGGATGGTCCTTCGCCATCGTACTCGGAAATATGTGAAGAAGCTGACAGAAGTCCCGTCTGAGATGTCAACTTGGAGGAAGAGCGTCCTGGAATCTCTGAGTTTACTTAAGACTACGGAGAAGAAATCTGCTTCTAAAGCTGGCTCTGGTTCTGGCCCTGCTCCTGATCCTACGCCCACACCCGCTAGTCCTGTTCGAGCTTCTAGTGTTGCTAATGGCGATACAGCGCCACACTCTCCCAAACCGAGATACGGATACCAACAGGTGACATCGGTTTTGGAATCCGTGTCAGAGCTGGGCTTGTCCGAAGACGAGAAACTGCCTGAGATCATCGTTAGTTCGATCGAGGAGGATATCTTCTCTGACCTTGATATCATCATTCTGCCGCGCTCTGCGCTCACCAATGACGATTCTCACAGTGACGAAAGCGCTCAGAGTAACACTTGCACCAGTGCTGTTGAAACTTCGGATCTTGCAGATGCGAGTGTCTTTAGCTCTTTCTTCTCCGTTGAGATGCTGGAAGAAATGACTTCTATCGCCGAAGATCTCAAGCGCTTTAGCTTTGCCAGGTCAATCGACGGGGAGATCAAGAGCGTCGGGTCGAGAAGATCCTCTGTCGTTGTCGTCGAACAGGCGCACCAGCGACAACCAGTGGCATACAGAGCAGAGTGCATATCAGCATGCAATGATTCGGAGAAGACGATTGATGCTCTTGACGGTATTCTGTCTGTGAGTTAATTCGTTGAAAAGAAGTACGACAACTAACGAATTAGTTTTGGGCAGGAACTTCGGGATATGATAAGCCAGAACGGCGATGACGATCGGTCGGTCTATTCTCAGGAATCCTCGACCTCGTATTTCTCGTTCTCCAACACTACCATGAAATCGGCCAATGAGGATAGGAAGGATCAATCATGTCAAGAGACTATTTCTGCCACGATCAAGGACGTTACCGAGCTGAATGCGTCTCCACGAAGTCTGTTGACTGCGGACGCAAGCGCCGATACGACACTAGAGGACGAAGCGACGCTCATCTCGTCTCCTATCAAGAAGGGCGTGCAAGCGTCGTCTCCCGGAGTAGATATAGTCGTCGAAGATGCAATTGATCCCCCCGGTGATATGATCGCAACTTCCCTAAAGGTTCCTCGTACAAGTCCCTGGTATAGGCTAAGATGGAGCTACTGAGAGGTCTGACTCCAAGAAACGATTAGATGTGATCGTTTCCCGGCACGTCGACACAGCTACATCCGATACGGTTCGCTTTCAGGTATACGTATCTCTTCTTCGTACTGTAACTGCCTCCTTCCGCGGCAGATGTACGTTCCGCTGCTATTTTATTGAAGGAATTACGCCAAGTTTTTCTTCCGTTGCTTCCCGCCTGCAATCTTTCTCTTAGGCTTCATGCATACACAGCAACCAATCCTGCTTTACAAGTTTTGTTTACGTCCATCATGTCTTAGGTGTTGCTGCTATGTTCCTTTTCAGAACTATTATATTTCCCACCTTTCTGCCTGCTTTCGCTGCTGTCGGTGTAATGTAGGATCATGGATTATGCTGTCACGCTCAATTGTCTATCCATGAATCTACAAGTCATCCTCCAAGCGTAAGTGCCGGCCGGACATTCTGAGGCAATCGTCTCAAGCTTTCTTGGAAGGTTTGGTGCTAGTAAGTTCAATAGTCCAATCATATCAAGCATTTCATTCTTGGACTCATAGATGCCGACGAGCGAGTGTGCAACATCAAGATGACACAGCATATGCGTGTTACTTAGATCTAATTTATATATTTTCCTTTAGTCGCCACTTGACAACACTCATTCAATATATATCGTATTTTGTGACTGCCAATCGCGCATAGACGGTTACCTTCGAGTCATTGTCATACTCTACAATTTGCCAAATTCGGGTTACATACCTTGTTGGTCGCAAGGACATCTCCTTCCAATTACTTCGCTCGCGAGTCGCGAGGTTTCTTGTTTGCACGTTTCATTAGACGAGGTTTCCAGGGCGTGCCGAATGCATCGGTAATCTTGAACCCAAAGTTGTCGGTGAGCGCTTGTGCACGTTTGTTCCAGGCACTGTTCTTTAACTCTTGCCTGTAGTAAATAGGATCTGTGTTATACCAAGATGCGACAATATTTTCCTGAGAACTCACTCAAGGAATGGCCATTCCACTACAGATGTAATCTGAAGCTCGCTTAATGCCGTTAAATTACAGAAATCAATGCTGTCGAACATTGCAGCGATGCACTCATTCTCGCGTTGTAGATTCGTGCGCTCCCTGAAGAGCTATCAGCTTTGAAATTCGTAATAGTCCTGCAAGGAAAACGACTCACAAATGAAAGACTAATTTCTGAAGCGGACAGAATCTGGCACTCAGCAGACGAGCGTATGCTCCTTTTGGGATCTATCAATCCTAATGTTGGCTCTCCGTTGTAAACATAATAAAAACAAAAAATATACCCCTTTGAAGAAGATAGTCTGGACCTTCGGGAAGCTAGGCAAATTATTGCATTCTAGATCCGAGACGAGTATATTCTTATCATTCGAAAGTGTGAAGTGAATAGTCTCTACGGAAGGGAAGCTTGAATTACAGAATTAGCAAAAATTGATAATTTGATGAAATAATTAACTTACTCGCAAGCTCGCAACATGTTGATGGCGATGGCATTCATACGGCCAAGATCGTCGATTATTTTTAGGGTTATGAGATTGACAAAAGAAGGCCTGCTGAGGAAGTCGACAGTCTCGATATTCACATCACAAGTTTTGACCCACAATATCAAGGTCGTCAAATTCCTGAACTGAGTGATAATAATCTGCTTGACAACACCACACGTAAGATCGATGTGGAGGCCACGCAAGCCTAGTTTAGCTTCCTCTGACATAGAGTCCAAAATCGACGCGTACTCGGTGCTCAACGAAAGATAACGGATGTTTCGCAGAGACGACATGATCCTTTTCACAGTACATTTATCAGTAACGCCCCAAGATGGCGGGAGGGATCGTCTAGAATGACTAAAAGGTCTTGCGATTCGTACGATATCAACCAACATGGGAAACTTGTCATCTTCTGACAATTTTCTGAAAAGGGGACCGGGTGATGATGGTGGACATAGGGCGACAAAGCGCAGAGCTAAACGTAGTGCAATTTTCTTTGATGAAGTGTCAGCATATCTTTCCTCAATAATGCTACACAGCTCACATAAAATGTTTTGGAGACACGAAACAATTCGCGAGAGCGTGATCTGTAGGACAATACATGTCGAAAAGAAATCCCAGGTAAATCGTTACCAAGTTGCGCATTCAGATCCATTTCAATAATCAGCCCTAATATATTTTCTGGCAAATTTGGAAGAAGCTTAGAGTAGTCTGTTGATATCTGCATTTGTTCAGGGCGATATAGCTCGCTAGGATATCGAGATTAGTGTGTGCAACGTTATTCAGCTGCGGAGTCACTGACCTCGAAATACAGTGCACGATTCCGGCGCACGGGTGACCTGATAGTCCATCCGAGATGTCGTTTGCTTCGTATGATTGATCAACGTAGACACGTATGGCTTTCAACGAGGTATTTCTTCCTATGGTCTTGATAAAAGAAGTCATCTGACGAGTTCCGGTCCCAGCGAATGTTAAGATAGCCTGATCAAGGCAAGGGGCGGTAGACAGAGATTCGTAGATACCAATCAGATCCTCTTCATGGACATGTGCAATGCAAACATCGCAGTAAAAGCTAAATGTACTCTACAAGACCGAAGTAAGCTCGAGCATGCAGTGTTACAGTAAGATACTTGCTAAAGATGTCCAGTGTTTTACTGCATGAGTAATGGCTGTGATCATCGTGAACGAGTTCTTCCTTAGGTCGTTACGAGGAACTTCCAAGATAAGTCGAATAGGGTTTAACCTCAAAAGACCTTGAAGCAAGCCATTGACGTTCTCTCCTCGATGACTAGGTAGACGTAAATAGAGGTCCGAGATATTAGGGAGAACGGTGAAGATCTTTCCGACTACAGCACCGAAGGATCCTTCAAGACGTATTCTCCGCACATAGCCCTTAACCTGGCTACCAAATTTTCCTCTGATAAATCCATAAAGAGCGTCCGCTTGAGCAGAGCTTCTCAGCACGATGCATTCGTGCAAGATTGGCGTCCCGATCCGTAGCCATCGCTTGCAGACGAGCAAAGCATCCGATGACGATGACACTTTGCGACCGAATGGCGACAAAGGGCCCACATGTGAGAACTCATCTTCCGAGACAGCGAGGACATCTGACAGGACTTCCTTCACGAGCTCGTCTGGTAACGAATCGACGTTGGCCGACAACATCGTGGTTTGAAATGAGGGTAGGGCGCTTCAAAATGTGATGCTTCACCGCCACGTCACATGACATTTCTGAGCGGGAGGCTCTGAGCTCCTCAAAGTGCAGGAGAGCACCTTAAGGACAGAGCAGGGACAATTACTGAAACGACTTTGGTCAGTTGATGACAAAGAAAAGATCATTTCGCAGGATAAGTGAGTGATGTCTCCCAGATAAAATACTGTCGCGTATAGCCAGAGAAGAATCAACTGCTTCTCCTGCCCGGGCCGTTATTATCACAAAAGTACCAATCGTCGAAGACCGCCAGTCGTACAGTCGGCAAATCGAATGGTATTCTCGAGTTCCTCCGAGGTTATTTTTTTTTTGCAAAGCACATTCTTACCTTTCTGTCATTTCTTTCAGTTGAACACCCTAAGCTTTGCTTCACACACACCGATCTTGGGTTTATGCTGCCGAAGTATCCATCAGCCATTGAAACTTGCCCTGATTTCGAAAACTGGTTCAGGATCGGACGATTCTGCAAGTTCTCTTTTTTGGCATAACATAGTATTATGTATCGTACATTTACGGATGCCGACGAGCAGTGCGCCCTCGTTGGCAAGAAGTCGACTATATAGGTGTTCCGACGTTTCCAATCAAGAATAATGTATTTAGGCGTAACCGCGTCAAGTGCTACCCGGAAGATCGATGTTCATTCTATGTCAAGCCAAATCCTAAACGTCCTATCCCGGTAAACGGAAATGGTGTGCGTAGCATGTCTAAACCACCTACTCATGAAATGCGTCTTTTCTTATTTACACATTTCATCAAGCGTGGTCTCCAGGGTATACCGGATGCATCAGTTATTTTGAATCCGTAGGTGTCGATGAGCGCTTGTGCGTGTCCCTGCCAGGCGTTGTTCTTTAATTCATGACTGGATGAAAATTAAATCAATAATAGATCAGCGCGTGCCATACTTTCCGGTCCGGAACTCACTCCTGCCAGGGCCATTCCTCGACGGATTCAATTTGAAGCTCTCTCAGGCGGGTCAAATTACTGAAATTGATGCTGTTGAGTACTTCTGTAATATGGCCCTCCCCAGTTAATAGGTTCTGGCAGGTCCTTGCAATACAAATGTGAATGATAAACATCATGAAAAGGGTGAGATAGAGATCGACTCACCTATAACTCGATTTAAGGACCAATTTCTCAAAGGGACTATTTTTGGCATGTAGAAGATGAAGGTGTGATCCTCTCGGAGTCTGTCAGCCTCATCAACAGACCTTCTCAAAATGCAAAATACGACGTTAGACATACTCCTGTGAAACGAATGACTTGAGTTTTCGGAAAGCTAGGCAAGCGATCGTAATCGTACGGAATATCCATAGATCTTGCTGTCCCGAAGTCAAGAATGAAGTCGAGTGTCGTTACGGATGGAAAGCTAGAATGATTCATTCAACGATGGACTCCCCGTTCAGTAAGATGACTTACTCGCAAGACTGCAGTATGTTGATCACATCGAAACGGGTATATTGGTTGATTATTTTCAAATCCACAAGACTATCAAAACAAGGCCGGCCGGTAATATCGTTCGTATCTACGGATGGACATCCGTCATCGGTATCGTACTCGGCACGTAATATCAGCCTTGTCAAATTCCTGAACTGAGTTAGGAATGTCTACCGAAAAACGTTTCCCGTAAGGCCTAGATGGAGGCCCCGCAGACTTAGCTTAACTTCCTCTGCCATAAAGTCCAAAAATGATGCGAATTCAGCGTCGAAAACAAGGTTTTGAACAGTTCGCAAAAAAGCACAATTATTTCCGTAGTTTCCTTTTCTTCAGCAATGATACCCCTTTTAGGAATACGAAATTGTTTGCCAAGTTTCGAAATTACTAAAGTATCCACAGACGACGAAATGCTGGTATCTTCCAATAATTTCTTCAAAAAAGGGAATGACCATTGCGGCGGATGAATGGCCAAGAAGCGGAATACCAGAGGAAAGGCAATTCTCTGGGTTGAATTGTTAGTAAATCTATCCTCAATGAAGATATTTTATCTCGCATAGAATGCTTTGGAGACGCAGAATCGTGCAAAAGCCCGGTTCTTATAGGTCTGTACACGATACATAGGTACTTCAAGAGGGTCATCGCTGAGATACTGCCTCAGATCCATTTCAATAATTAATCCCCAAACGCTTTCAGGCAGAGTCGGGATGCACTCGGGATAGTCGGGGGATGATCGTTCCGACTCGGTCGTAGCCTCCTGAGGACTCCTGTATTATAATGAGTACAAATAATGGTTTATATGCATACGACCACCCACTTTAAATGACAGTGCACGATGCCGGCGCACGGTTTCCCTAGCAGTTCGTCCAGGACAACATTGACGGAAGATGGTCGATCAACGTGAATATGTATGGCCTTTAACGAGGTATTTCTACCTACAACTTCGACGAAAGAGGCCGCGCGATATAGTTCAAAGCGGTAGTGCGTATCGGAAAATGACATAATTACTTGACCAAGACTCGGTGCAGTCGAAAGAGCTTCGCGAAGTCGATCCAACTGCCTAGTTTCCTTGTGATGGTACCACGGGAAGGTGAAATGAATCCTGAATGTATGCTTTGGGGATCCGTCAAGTCTATTTCTGTAAATAGAGTAATAAAAGACTTACTAAAGTCACCCACTGCCTCATCTCATGGTTGAGGGCTGCCATCAATGTGAAGGAGTTTTTCCGTAGTTTGCTAGGGGATAGTTCGAAGATTACACGAGTCGGATTCAGCTTTGGAAGTCCTTGGACCAAGCCATTGACATTTTCTTCACGAGTAACAGGAAGTCGAAGATACAGGTCCGAGATACCGGGAAGAATGGCGAAGATCTTTCCGACTACAGCGCCGAACGATCCTTCAAGGCGCATCCTCCGTACATAGCCCTTAACCTGGTTACCAACTTTTCCTCTGATAAATCCATAAAAGGCATTTGCCTGTGCGGAGCTTCTCAGAACGACGCATTCGTGCAAGAGAGGAGTCCCGATTCGTAGCCATCGCTTGCTCACGAGGAGAACGTCCGACGACGACGACACTTTGCGACCAAACGGTGATGAAGGGCCCACATGAGAGAAATCATCTTCCGGGACAGTGAGGATATCAGACAAGATTTCCCTCACGAGCTCGTCGGGTAGCGAATGGACACTGACAGGTAACATGGATGTTCGAAAGAAACAAAGAACTGCGTAATGTGGCTCAGACGGTGACACGGTTGCTTCAGACGCGTATCGTCACCATGTGTCACGGACGCGATTGGCGCGGCGGCGCGCGTGCAATACAGCCAACAATGCGATCCTCTTGAACCAACATGACGGTCAACTACCCTTCCGAAGCCGAGGCTAAAGTGATCTTGGCTGCAGAAAAGCTTATGAAAGATGCAATGACAAAATATGATCCATCACACGATGCGCACCACGGTATGTCGAGACTTTTTGTGATAAATCAACTGTATTGTACGAAGGCACTGACACAGCGGAGGTCGTTAGTCCAGCGAGTTCGCAGGACAGTCCTTGCAATTGCGAAGTCCTGCGTTCCGAAGCCTGATCTTCTAGTTATTGAACTTGCTGCCTTACTACACGACGTTCTTGACAAGAAATACGTATCTCCGCAAGCTGCAGTCGATCCTTGTGCATTTTTCAAGCCATTCTTTGAAAGTGTCGTATCACATGTAGATCTGCTCTCAGATAGCAGAGCAACTTTGCTCGTGAAGATAATTGAGAATGTTTCGTGGAGCACCGAGAAGAAACTCTGCGCTCAAGGCGAAATAACCGATTGGCATAAGACTTGCTTAGAACTTTATTGTGTACAGGATGCTGATAGGTTAGACGCTAGGAGCTTTCGGTGAGCGCTCTGCGTCACACAGTCTCACTTGATACGCTCTTGTGTACTGACCAAACGAACAGGTGTTATGAGGTGCGCCGGATACAGCTGTACTGTCAATCGACCATTGCATTGTCCCGACAGAAGACACAGCGAGCGGAGAAACAGCCGTATCCCATTTCTACGACAAGCTATTAAAGATCAGCTTGAAGACTGATTTTGGCAAAAAGCTTGGCCACGAGCGACACAATTTCGTACGGTTTCTCAGGAGCTCATTCTCGGTGGTGAACTAAACATCCTTTCAGATGCTGTCGTTCCTAAATGCCTTGAATAAGGAATACGCTATTGTCGCACAATGACAGCGAGCTCAGTGTGGCAAATCCTGCTAGAGCCGATTGAACGATATAAGTGTATACTACGATACAGAAGCTCATATGCAACGGACGCCTAGAAGTCATCCATATCAAAATTAAATACGAAATGCTGGTGGGTAAACGCAGTTTAGTCGAACGAACGCTTGGCTCGCAAAGGGACACGCCTACCTTGTACAGACTCATGACCTTGATCACCCAGGCTTCGAGGTGGAAAATCTTTTTGTTGCCCAGACGCATCCGGACCTCCTGAAGGTATGAATCGGATTCAGAAGACAGTGAATGAACAAAACCCTGAGAACTGACATAGAACGCTGTCCAATGCATAATGTCTGCCTTGATGGATTCATCCACCCTTTCGACGACGCGTTCTGCTACGGTCTGCAGTAATCAGAACTGCTGTCCACTGAGCCAAGCGAAAGAATGTACCTTCAGAATAGTTGTGGCCGGTATGCAGTGGCTGAGAAGTTCGTAGAACTTGGCACGGACTTCCATTATTCGAGCCGGAGTCTGCTCCTGCACGATGAGATCTGCTACCTTGTGGCAATACGTCTCCCAGTCAGGCTTAGCGATAGATAATGGGCCCGATAAGTCAGGCCTGAAGTAAGCAAAGGTGGTCAGCTATGCTATAACAGGAGAAGAGTTCACTCACGACTGCATCTTCAAAGCTTCCAGGACGAGTAACGCCTTACGCAAGTTACCCGCGCAATCCTCTGCAATTCCGTGAGCGGCGTCAGGCGGGAGATCGAATTTCTCTCGTTTCGCTACGAACTGTAGACACGTTTGCACTTCATCGTCTGTCGGAGCTGCGACGCGCATAAGGAGACATCGGCTTCGAATTGGGGCAATGAGCTTCGAGGTACTATTTGCGCACAGGATGATTCGCATATTCGACATGTATTTTTCCATAGTACGGCGCAGTGCTGCTTGCGCGTCGCGCGACAGAGAGTCTGCCTCATTGATTATGACAACTGTCGGGTACAACTAAACAACAGCAGATGCAATGCCATTGTATTGACGGACCTTTGAATCGCTGCTTCGCACTCAAGTCGACCTGCTGCGTCTGAGCAATCTCCTTCAAGATTTCTTGAATCACCACCCGGTCGTAGATTCCGACATCGCTGGTGAAAAAAAGTGAGCCTCCATGTAAAGGCATATAACGGATACTTGTGGCTTGCCTTGGTGTTAGTTCTATGTGGAAATTGCTCTGTACAACGTTCACATCCAACTTTCGCTTGGATGGAGTCAAAAACACCCTCTGGTCAATTTTAAGCTAACATCAAGCATCTATCAGAATGACCGCATCCATGATATAAGTAAAAGCACTCGTACCTTCTCTACACCACTTCCAAAGAGCTGACGCAGCGTGCAAGCAATTCTGGTTTTCTTCCCAGCACCACTCGGGCCATAGAACAGCATATGCGGGAAATCACCACTGGCGGCCTACATGATACTCATCAATCTCAGAGACCTAAGATACTGCGGCTCGCTGGCTGACCAAAGATCGTAAACGTGCTGAGAGACCATGATGATAATGTAAGTCATCCAGAGTATGTGGTCGATACTGAGACAGAAGAATCAGCTCATTGTCGAGTTCAAGACTTCGCTTTGCTCACTCTGTCTACCCATAAAGTCATATTGTTTGGCAAGTCAGACGTGCGCGGAAGAGTAAGAAGGTAACTTGAAGGTGACTAGCTTGCGTCGCGTGATGTAACGTGGGATAACGCGTCCGTCACTCATGCATATGTCACGCTTGATTGTTTACTCTTACTTTACAACTATTTATCTTGCAGCGATCCGGAATATCTGTTCTATTATTCTTCTATCACTACACACTGGATCATCTCACAGTACTTCCCATAGACTTGGTGAATATGGACAAGACAACCAAACTTCTTTGCCGATATGAAATCACTTGTGCAAGAAGCCGTACCACCGCAGATATATTCGATGATGCTATTGAGCGAAGTGTTTTGGGACCACGGAGCCAGCACATATAATTTTCGCATTGCGAGTTGTCGTGCGTCGCGATCATCACGTCGCGTTGCGTTACATGCCCGCCCCGAGAGTTGAGTAGACATCCGGAAGCGATCTGAATTAGTGTGCGTCCTTCAAGAAGGATATTAGTTGCCAAACAGCTATGCGATGGTCCTGTGAGCCGGAAGCTAGCCAACGGGTCCGAGCCTCTTTCTCTTCCTGTGTAAGATCGTCATCATTATTCTCGTCCTCGCTTTCGTGAGACACGTTTGTATCTGGAACCGAAGAGAGTGCAGAAGAATGAGCGAACGCAAGTGCCTGACAGCTTTTCGTGTGGTATGAAAGAGTGCCGAGGGGTTTGAATGTCTTCGTCGAGAACAGCCGTATTCTTGTTAATATCAGTGTTAGTCTGAAGATTATGAGAGTTGCATGACTCGAGGGTCTTACTTGCCATCCCATCCTCCAACTGCGCAGACTCGCCCATCAGAGCGCAACGCAACAGATCCATTGCCGGTTTGCTTTATTCTATGCTTAGTGAGACGGTTCTCATGCGGGCCCTCATGAAGCGGTTTCGTCAGTACGCAGAATTACACAAGTAATAGTGCTTACATCCAGACGACAACGAGTGATTGTTGGATCCGCCGAGACTGTCAATGCAAATGAACTATCGCAAGACACCGCCATGGCCATTACTTCGAAACATGAATATATGAGCACAAAATTCACTAAAAGAACGCACCGGACTCGTTGTGTTGCTTAGACTTCCATAGGCATTCCCATCCTCGACCTTCGATGGTCTTCTCGGCGATTTCAGCGATACACTGGCGCAACGCAACCTCTCCGCTTTCATACGCAGATAGTAAATGAAGTTTCTCCGATTTCATGAAGAGGTGCAGCGACATTAAAATGCCTGAGAAAATTCGATCATCTGCAATTGAACAAAATGAAAATATTGACCTGTCTTTGCATTATCCCGACCGTCGCTGTCGATTTGCCAGCTTTTCATGCCAATCTCTGGTGCCTCTGGTTTCCCGATTGCGGCATGCAACCTTGAGCAAGATGGCAGCTCCCAAATGTCTGCCTTGAATTTAGTCAGGACATCCTTTCACTCAATTGAGATAAAGACATACGAGAGAAGATTCAATGAGATTCGGAACGGCTACAAGGGCGGACTCGGATGCGTCAGACGAGGAGGAAGATCCCGCCTGAGGTGCGGAATAAGGCAGCAAAGAGAGTCGACAGAAGTTCAACGCATTCACATCGAGGGAATAGCGAAGCTGCGGTGTCGGCATGTCTGGGTTGGACGCAACAGTCCCGAGCGATGGAGGGGCGAGGACGCGCTCCCAGACGTGTAGCTTATTATCCCGACCGTGTCTGTTCAACATTGCTCGACAATGAGTATAAAATGCAATATCCGCGAAGCGTACGTTACTATGTTCATTGCCCACTCCTGCACGCCAAGGACACCGTCAGTATGCGCCCTCCATGACGCGATGGGCCGGAGTGTTCGAGTGGAAGTCACGACCACGTTGCCCGAGGTGTCGCCGGAGTAAAGCCGCTCGTTGTCCATCGAGAATGACACGGCGGTGACATGCGCCGCGTGGATGCGGAGGATGTGCGACGGCGATGGCGCGTGCATCGTCGACGGTGACGTTGAAGGCAGCTGTCAATCGACGCGAGTCGGGATCACAGCTGGAAATGGAAGGCGCGGTTCATTCCCACCACGATGTCGACGAATACAATTATACCGATAGTCACCATGCGAAACTTCTCTGCCCTCCGCGACGATGAAGAACGACGTGGAGTATACGCCGCTCGCAGTCGACGATAATGAAGAGGCACCACTCAGCGCTGTGCCGCACGACGAACGTGAGCGCCCCTGTCGACCCTGCATGTAGTAACTCTGACTTTGTGGAATAGGCTACAACTCCGCGATTCCCAGCGAATCTCCTACGTTGAGACGGTTGCTCTTCGTCACTGTCGGAGTCTCGTTGTTCTGCTCTGTGGCCTCCTTGGGCTTTCTTGTCCTCAATGCCCGGACGCAATGGGAATTGCACCACATGCTGGGAGGACTTATCGTACGTAATGATGGGCAAAACGGGCGACCAGACCCTGGTCTCCTCGAGCGCCCCAGTACCTACATCGGTTTGGACAAACTTCCATCTGAGCTGCAGCACTCGGCTCTTCCCAAGACGTTGGATGTCTTCCCGCCGTTCTTTCAGCCCGTCGATCACGTACATCCTCACTATGTCTTTCCTTCGGATGGTCATGCAAGGTTTACTTTCAACGGAAGAGTCTCGCCAGGAGACCATCGCATTCTCTTGACTGATCACGTATGTACACATTTTCGTTGGAGGTAACATCCACTAACAAGGCCTCAGATTACGATGGTTGCTCAATTCCGAGTTCACGACTATGGCATGGAACGCTGCAGGGTCGTTTCATCAATACCCAGCTGGGAACTTTTGCAATCGCACAATCAAACATTACACCTTGCCGGCGACACATCTCGCATTGAAGTCTGGAAACTGACATCGGCAGATCAAGAGCTAGACGAACGGACACTCTCCTGGAAAACAAAACCGCCCCGTAAAGAGCTTATCACCACGCTAAGTGTTGCTGAGAATTCCACTCGTGCATCAAATGAATTCTGGTGCGGCCCTTCCGGCAGCCTGCAGACGATTGAGCTTCTCTGCACCGGTGTGGGCTGCTACATCGAACTTTGGCAGGATTACTATTTCCAACCTCGTTTCGGTCAGCACGTCTGCGTATGCTCTTCTATACTCATCTGACTCTCGGTATAGGCATTTACATTCAACAATCTCCTTCCATATGACCGATCTGCAATTCACCTCGTGCGGCTTCTAGCTTTTGTCTTTGCCCATCAGTCCTGTCCGACTAGAGAATGCAAATTTGCCTCGTGTTGTTCTCCGCTGTCAGTCTACAAGCGTGCTATCCTTCACCGTTTCCCAATACTCTGTCCATCGTGCAAAGTTCTCCTTCACCGTGTCATACACCACCGACCAATCCCGGCACCTGTGCGCAACACCCACGCCCGTTGCCCCGCTTCTATTGTTCGTCTCATCAAATCCATCGGGCTCAAGTGTCAAATCGGCTCCGCACATGACCATCTGGCGAATGTAATTCATGCAATGCTGCAAGTGCGGGATCGTTGCGACGGGATCATCTGGACTGTCAAGGGCACGCCTCATCTTCTCGATGCAGTGAAGCTGGTGGAACATTGACACACAAAGGATGCGTCGTTCTGGTCCCAGGCGGACGAAACCGAAACCGTTTGGGTAGACGCTGCTCCATGCCGCGCTTGCCTGCGGACCATGTATTGGGAAGTCTGCTGTGTTGTTTGTAAAGACATATTCGAGCAGCGGTAGAGGACGGTCTAGAGGCAGAAGTTCGGGAAAATCGTTCCCAACGTAACCTATGCCCATCTTAGCTACGGTACAACGTCTGAGATAAAGTAGAGGCTTACTATATGTCTTTATCGTTCGTAGAGAGTTGAACTCGCCAAATCTTTTCACTATAATGATGAAATTGATGAACGAGAGGACGAGGAGAGCTGCGATTGTTGGCAGTAGTCTGTCCTTCATGACTGTTGATGGGGAAGAGTGGTTTAACCCATAAGTAAACAATGTTCACAGACCGCGAGGCTTGGTCAGAATAGTTTCACGGCGGGAACTGATGATAGTTACCAGAGTTGGCAGGACAATTGAGGAGAATCTCAGTACTTCCCACCGAGCAAAATTGTTTTCCCTCGTTTACTTACCCGTGTGGTCCGCTTCCGTCAACTCTTGTTCCGACCATCATGTACTCTTCAAGCCAGTCTAATGCCTTCCATCTTCGATTAGTCGTTAACATACTTGCACTGTTTACTGTAATCAATATCTTCTTGCCGATTTTCATAAGTTTACCGCCTTCAGTACCTTCGAACTCAAAAGTACCCCAGAAAGACCAAGTGAATTGTGAGTAATGACTTACACCTTGGTTGTCCTTCTCTAATTTGTTTCAAATTTAAGCCAATAGCAAGGTACCGCATGAATGGGCTTAGACCTCAAACGAGTCGCTCATACAGTCGAAGATTCAGTCAACTTCCGGCTTGATACTATCGAAGGTGCAGAGCAATGGCGTGCCGTTCAGCCTCCGGGAGACGGCTACATCACACTTGGAGAAGGATCGAACAAGCGCCGATATCGACTCGCGATGTTTCACGCGCTCGATTGCCTAGATACAGTGCGCACGAATGTCTTGTAGAGAAAAGCGGACAGGGATACGCCAGCTTCGCCGGAGATGCACTATTGCCTGGATTATCTTAGGCAGACGATCCAGTGTCGTTCAGATATTCAGCTGGAGCAGGTCCGGAGCGAGTATGGCCCCAAATCGGTTCAGCCATTCGTTACACATAGCAATTGTCGGGACTGGTCCACAGTGTACTCAGAGCTTGAGAAACTAGGAAATGCTGCTTCTCAGGCATAACGAGCTATTAATTCAATTCATCTGTTTATTCTTATTTTAAAGATTTTACCTTTTCCAAAACAGCTTCCGATGAAATCGCCTTTTCACAAAGGGACACCACCTTGCACTAACTAACTCGGGTGCACTGAAGTTGTTACGTAATGACCTCTAACAGCTTTGGTTCATCGTAACTCCATAACATAACTTCACCTTCAGGAGGTGTCTCAACTTCCGCCTCTCCACTTCATCTGCTGTTTTGTGTTTTGATAAGATCGACTATCGCAATTATCATAATTCGTTGCACAGGACTAGTCTGCGACTCATCATGTCTAGTCCAGCATCTTCGTCTGGAATCTACGGTTCCTGCTTCTGCACATATAGACAACATGCCTGTTGAAATCTTTCAGGAAATACTCCTCATGACGCTACCGCCTACGTTCGTTGTCGCTGCAAATGGCCACGACGTGCCATCCCTGGGCGCACTGGAAGATGATCTTTGCATGGAAACTTTCTATCTGCCCATCCGTATCTCCCAAGTCAGTCGTCATTGGCAGAGACTATCCCGATCCCTTGGGAATTTATGGTCTCACCTTTGCGTTACATTGACGCCAGCAAATTTCCGATGGGCCCAGAAAGTTTTTGATACATTTATTGAAAGATCGAACAGGTCTCCCCTCAATTTCGGTTTTGCGTGTGATCTTCGGGACGTCACCGATGCGCAGGCTCACGGAGCTGGCTCAAACATTGTTTTGGCTCTGTTGAAGGAACAGCAAAGGTGGATGGATGTGCGGTTCAAATGGAGATTCCTGAATCTACCCGCTACATTCCCTGAAATTCATATAACCGATACACCAATTCTAACATCGCTATTCCTGGAAACAGTCCTGTCCAAGTGGCCCGGGGAGCCGTATTGGTCAAATATCGTGGAAAACCCGAAAGCTTGTTCTCTGCGGCTACTTCACTTTTGAAGCCAGTGTAAACCAGTTGTCCAGACTAACGACATGTTCGTTTGATTTTTCTTACGTCCATTCGACGTCTCCGGTAACGTGCACATGTCTAACTTTACTGAAGGCTGCACCGAAGTTGCGGTTGTTAATGTGGCGTTCCGTAATCGAGGATAATCTCGACACCATTTTGAAAGAATTTTCGCGGGAGTACGGTGGATCTGCTATGGAGCACGATCTGGAAAGCCTTCAGCTCACAGCGCTCAAGATTTCTTCGGCAGTCGTAGACAGATTGCGTCTACCTTCCTTGAAGAGACTAGTGTATGAGGACGTTATAGGGGCAGGAGCACGGATGATCTTTGACCTTATTCTCCGCTCCGATCCGCCTCTCACGTATTTGAGACTTAGTTCTGGGAGTGTTGATAAAATTATGCTGGTCAACGTGCTTCGCTTACTTCCGACGCTCGAGGAGCTACATCTATCTGACTTCATCATGTCAGCACGGTTTCTTCGAGCGCTCGACATGAAGAACGAGGGCGGCACACCTCGTCGTGAAGACAGTTCAGTTATATGCCCCAATCTGCAATCGCTTCGTCTCCAACATCTTGTAGTTGTTCCTCAAGAGCTGGAAACATGCACAGATGCGTTGTTCTCGCTAATCCAGTCCCGGCATGCCTACAGGCCGTCTCATAATGTTCATCTCAGCCGTACATTTGGAGCCATTGCGCTGCCATTGACAGACTCGGACAATGATAGACTGAGGCAAGAACTCGAGAGTAGGGGCAACATCTTATTCGCGCAATCGGGCAGGATATAAACGAGGCCTGAATTAGTATATTCTCGGACTCGACAGACCTTTGTCGCTTTCGTACGTCTTAGTTCAGCTGTAGCGTATCGACTTTCTTTGTATATGTTCATCTCGGACGTTCATTATGAGCCTAGGCCAGTTTAATTTTACGACAGTAGTTTGATTTCATGAAGGGATTTGACTTGCTCGGTTTTCTCTCAGATGTCTACCGAGAAACTGCTGGGAGATATGTAACAACTGTCATTACTTGTCCCTTTACCTGTGTTTTGGATACTGGATTATACTACAAATACCTATCTTACAATCGAATGCTCTCTGGTGGCCCGAGATAGCTGGGTCGGACGCCACCAGTGTCTATAAACATCTGTCGAAAAAAAATCCTCAGAAGAAGAGCAGGGAGACATACCGATCACAATCTTCTGCACAACGACTGCAGGCTCGACCATCCACAGCTGCGGAAAAGCGGAGTCAAAATAACAAATTTTTCAGAGACTTGATCCCACCGACCTTCAGCGTGTGTGCACCGGGAGGCGCAGTCCAACTTGTCACGACGCTGACGATCGAGTTTGCGACGAATCCGTCGTTACCATTCCATTGCGGTGGAAGCTCGCCTGGTGGTGCAGGAGGAATGAATGCGATAGTCTTAGGTGACTCATCGTCCATTTGAACAGCAAGCTTGATGGGTCTGTCTGGTCCCATACTATTCAAAGTCGGAGATACGAGAACGTTTGCAAGGACATTTCCGGATCCACCGATAGTATTGAAGTTGAAGAAATCGTACTCGCTAAAAGATAGGATCAATGAGATGCAAGAGGTCTGCTAACAATATCATTACGCACATGCTAGGGCCTGAGCCTGCCGTAAAGTTGTTGAAATCGTTTCCTGAGCGTGGCCATGGTGTCACGCCAGACACTGTTTTTCCATAACCTGGCAATTCGGTCCAAGTCATTCCGGCCACAGTCGTATTCCGAGATGAATGAGCTGCCTCGATAGAGATTCCTCCATCACCTTCTACGAAACCTGTGTCTGAACGTTAATAAAAGCCAACAAGTTGTATCAACGAAACATACCTTTCAAACCACTGGGTGCTACGGTATGGTTCGCAAGAAAGAATACGGGTACGCTCAGCGGCTTCTGTCCCTGTGCGATCGCGTTGAAGTTGATCTGTGCTCCTTGGACGCCCTCTACTTTGCTCCAGTCAACAGTTGCTTCAACGCGCAGCTCCGGATTTGCAGGCGACACAGAGCCTTCACTCGGCGTCAAGATAAGCCAAGAGACATTTGAAATTGCCGTGAAGGTGAAAGGAGCTGGGCCCCCCGCTCCAATGTCGATAAAACGAGAGTTGAGAGGGACAAATGGATCTAGCTTGAGCGTGAAAGGTGGACAGTTATAACCTTGAGTGCACTGGTTTGGATTATCACCCGGCCTTCCCAAAAATAAATGAGCCGCATGGCAATTGAGAGAAAGATGCTTAAAGGTACCATGAAGCTTTAGAACCTTCCGGAGAGATTCGCATCACTCCGGCTAGGTTCTGCTTTTTCGGTTGTATACGAGAAATGGGCGGCATACTTTCAAGCAGTAGTGAGCCACAATGTACGAAATAGAAAGAAGTACCTACGCATTCGCCATGGGCTGTTGCCAATAAAAGTATTGAACATGAGTTTGGTCCATTATGCTTGCAGGGATCGTAAGAGTGTCATAACAGAGTGTGTCAGTCAAAGCACTCACTGATCCCATTTACCATCCAATATGGAGTGATATTGAGCTTCAATATTGTAATCCTGAGTAAAGAGGTCCTCGACTTCGTCCGCGAGATTATTCGTGCTTAAGCGGCCTTGCGATGAGCGAAGGTTATTCATCCCCTGGGCTATCCACATCTTTCCAAGTGTTGAGCTGGCTAAGACTGGATGTTGCACAGTCTCGAAGAAGGCAGGTTGAAACTCTGGTGACAAGCTGTTGTAGATTTCAGTCGAGGAATTTAGAAGCGCGTCCCATGCTGCGACAACATTCTCAGCCCTATAATACTTAGTGGGTATCTCAGGCGCAATGAACAAAACAAACGCACTCTCTATAGTCCGTTAGGCTGAATGTGGTGCCATTCAACAACTCCGGCTTGCGGCGAGCATTCCATCTTGTGAGATTTGACATGATAGTGGACACTTCTATCGCGTCCGATGGAGATAAATCAAACTCGCGCTCCGCCCACGACGAAACAAAGGTATCAAGGTTATCGAAAGTCCATCGAGAAGCGTTCCAACCGTAAGATACGAAGAACTCCGTGTTAAGCTCATACGGTTTGAGATCCCCAACATTCACAATCCAAATCCGAGTTGCATGACGATCAATTGCCTGCGTCATCATGTCAAGAGTCTGTAACATGCAACAGTAGGACGTCAGTCAAAGTGTGCCGCTACGTCAAAGGCATCTTACCTTCGACATCTGCGAACTCTGCTCACGGATGTGAATTAGTAATGCAGAGTTTCGTTCATAAAAATATCTAGTACATACTGTGATCCATTTGTAGTCTCTCGGAGGTCCGACCTAGTATAGCAGTAGGTTCACTTTCACTAGAATGGACTAACAAGTATACGTACAAGATCATACTATGAAGTTGGGACTTAGGAAAATATCATAAGTCTCATCTTAAGACTACTCACATGGTAATAGATGCCTGCTCCCCCTGTCCTATTAAATTCGCTTGGTATTGGTAGCCGAACCATGTTACCCCAGCTTCATGAACACGATAATTTAAAAATGACATTAGGTTTCAAAATAGCGCTTACTTGTCATCCGCCCAGAGCAAGGTAATGTCATCTGGTACACGCATGCCATCGTCATAGTAGCCAAGAACATCCGTGTCTGAGGAAAAGTAAATACGGAAGTTCACGAAGAGAAACATCGGTCACCTACAGAGCACCCACTGCTGAGGTATATCGGTCACGTCTGTCTTATTAAAAACATTCATCAGTATCTGTCGCTGATCGGAGACAACTTTCTCCAGTAAATCAATGTTCGTGGTCTCCGACAATGGCACTACATCTAGCATTAGTATTTGAGGAGAAGTGATTCGGGAAGAGACTCACAGTCTCCGTCTCCTCTCATTCCCATGGTGAATATGCTTTCATATGGTTTGGCACGCTCAGTTCCGTTTACCCAGAAGTTGTAGATGAACTGTGAGTTTGAGGTGTAATTCCAATCTCCTACCCCGAAGAGACCCCATTCAACAGGAATTGAACGCATCATAGGTTCCTCGTGGCTGGTGACGGATGTCAGTCATACGCAGATAGTTGAAAAGAGTACGCAATACCTTGTCGACATAACTACTCCGTACAGATCCGCGAGAGGCTGGTTCAATGCATCATCCACATTGAACGCGCTGTTTTCAAAGTGTCATCGAGGTGCAAACTGGCTGTGGATATTTCGCCATACCTAGCCCATTGAGCTATTGATGACCACGGTAAGAAAATTGCATTATGAATCATAATGTTCTAGCGACATACCAGGCCAAAGTAGATTCCCTTTCATCCGTAATATGAGTTCAAACCTGGCAAATAGTTTGGTACTAGCGGTCACTTATTATACATGCCGACACGTACAGTTTTGTATAGAAGAAATGATTGAACGGTGAGTCGGTTAGGGCGGCTCCAGTTCCGTTTGTAAATTTTTCCATGGCCCAGTTTGTTAACGCTGGTTGTTCGTCATTGAGGAAGAGGCCCCGATACTTCACTGTTGGCGAGCCATGCGAGCATCCTGAAGGAGAGAAGAAGATTTGAGAGTTTTTGGTTGTCGGAACATCCGCAAACCTTGATTTGATTCAATTCAATTCATATCGAAGAATCTGTAATACAATACTATTCAACTCACCAATGCCACGGCGAAACACCGATTTGCTCTGACAAATCGTACATAGCGAAAATTGTTCCTCGCTTGTCTGCTCCTATTATCATGTATGCCTTTGATATTCCAGGAAGAGGATTGTCGAGCATTCTCGTCATAAATGCTTCCCATTGGCCTGAGACAGAAGACACATCCAGTCGTGTATGGTTTACAATCGCGTCTATCAATGACGATTTTCCAAGAGTACCGATGATAACCGGCGGCACAGATGTCTGTATTGAAGATGCAACATCGGAAACATTGGACAGCTTTGGCATCCTCCCAGTGACTTGTTCAATATCCGAAGCGAAGTCGGAAGCAGCGCGTTGAACCCCAGGCCATTCATCTTCAGATAGGAACAGGGGAGCGACCGTACGCCCATTCACGACGGTGAAAAAGGACGGATCATGCTTGAAGGACACACAGGAGGTCTGGCCGATGGCGATTACGTTCCTGAAAGAGACAAGAAGTCCAAGTAGGACGACAAGATGCCCAGTGTTGAGCGAATGCATCGCACGCGACCGAGGAGTGGACACCCTCTGCCATATCGCATGGGTTTATGTAGTGCGTACAAATTTTCAGCGGACTATGACGCTCGTAATACTAACAATAGACATGCCGGACATCGTTTCCTTTATGGATCTTCATGGCGTCGGAGGAAATTGCGCGTGACTTGGACTGGCATCAAGCGAGCCGAGTGGCCCGCTCAGGGCGTGCTGGCGCGATGGGTCCAGCGAATCCATACTCGCCGCAATGCGCTAAAAATAGAAGCAGAGCACATCCTCCGCTCAAAACCCAATCGACAAGTCACCGACAGCCCGGTGATTACGGGTCACTTGACCAATTGGTCGGATAATTATTCAGCTAAGATGAAGGATGTCCAGCCAGAAGCCTAGAGCAGAAGACAGCATGCGGTATCGAAAGAATTGTTGAGAACTGTTGTACAAAATGAACTTGATTTCGAACGTCGTTGCTGAACGGAACGGGAACGGTTGAAGTGTCTTTTTAGAGGAGCATGTCGATCACGTTATTGATCGACTTGTTCACACTTGAATCTCCCGTGATGTAAATAACGCGTTGATGAATGTGAACCACCTACCTAAACTCAGACTTTCCACTCATATTTTCGCGTATTGTCTTACAGCAGTATACCATATGGCTTGGATGGGATCGTTGGGTAACAATGTTCTACTGCGTAATCTATAGGAAAGCAGGTAAGATGTCGAAGTTTGTAAGTCTAATTTATTCATGAATAACTGTATGAGCAGATCTAATTCACCGCATCCGGCAAGCATGGTTAGCTCAAACGCAGACTAAGTAGATCGACGTTTCGATATCGAGGTCGGCCCTGGTGGCGCAGTGCAGCAGATCGGTAGGCAGGTGGAGTGGCGATGGCGTTCAATTATAGGATCTCATACAAGCCATCAACAGACCTGAAGATCCCTTGTTCCGTTCGTGCATTCCGTGGATGTGAATAGACAATCTTTATCTATCTGCGGCCGAGTAACAATGCACCGTCGGGCCCTCATCGCTCTGGTACAGAGTACGAGAACTGATGGACATATTGGAATACATGTCGAGAACTTCGTCGGGAAACTCAGTATCACCGTAGGCTTGTTGATAGGCCTCTCTCGATCGTGTATCAAAATCCAATCTGTGCCTATCCTTTCCATTTGGAGGCTGAGAAGAATGAGGCTGAGAAGAGTGATGTAGCGCTTCGAAATTATGATACTTCGACGAGGACTCGATGGTTGGACCATGCCGATCGAATAGGAATTCTGTTCTAGGTGGTAAGCAATTTCGCCGCTTACGGGGAACAGACCAGAAAGGAGACGGTAGATGGATAAAGCCATGGCTATCGGTCAAGAACATATCGGAGATATTACGCGGCTGTGCAACGCAGGGTGGGAGCGAGAACTGGTGGGCAATCTGCAATTTTGTGGCTGAAGATGACCCGAAAGTTTGCGTCGGGCTGAGCAAGTCGGGAACGTTCATGCTTATAGCGATTCGCGTAACTGCAGATAGGACGGGTGGCTCAAGTGTACGTGCGGAAATGTTGGAAGAGACACTCACAGGGCTCGACGACTCGACGCGATTAGCTCCGAAGTGAGCGTGATTTCGGGAGATGTACACCCTAAAGATGACGGCGGAAGGATGCGTCCGAGGAGGGTACTTGCTGGAATTTATAAGAGGTCGGCCACTACGCCAGAACCAAAGCTTTTCTTTATGTGGTTGTTCTTTGACGCACAGCCACCAGGGTGGCTGCGACCACCCAAAGTCACTCCGGTGCCCACCCTTGGATTCAGAAGCTAGAATAATATTTATGGATGACAGACTGTTGGGAGACGTGGTAGTGAATGGATGATACTGGAACGACATGTTTGGCGGACCGTATTCATTTGTGAATTTGCAGGTCTGGCTCTGTCACCTGCGCGATTCTGCTTTTTGGTCCCAGGTTTATCCAGTGCGTATGATACTGATTGCAGGGAGTAAAAGACGTAGGCTCTGATGCTACAAATGAATCATATTTTTGCATGAATTGAGCAAACTACTAGCTGAATCAACGAATTCAAACGTTTCAAAAAGCATGTATGTACCATGAATAACAATGCAAGAAGTTACGATCATCATAGAACGAACATCACCAAAGAGATCAACAACAATATCGAAAAAGGAGCAGATAGCATTGCAACAAGCACTTTCTCATCTGAAAAGTTTCTTCACGTATCGTAGCAGATCTTTACCCTTTGAGAACAGTTGAATCAGTATCGCAGATTTGGTTCCGTAAAGAAAGAGCACATACTCCGTGTTTCTTCACTTCTTCCACCATTTTCTCTATCCCGTCTTCGATCTCCATAGGATCATCATCTGTCGAGACGGATTGAGCTGACAGGGTGTCCACTCCTTGTTCACTCGCGGATACCACCGTATCAGAGGATGAACGTCTGACTTGAGCGTTCCTCAAATGTCGCTGTCGCTGCCGTCGTCCAAGATCAGTGCGCATAACCATCGCGACCACCGCGCGCCAGCCTTCAACAGCCGCAGGGTCGCTTAAACCAACCGTGACCTTAGACTCGGGATGATGGGAGGTACCTCGAAGAGAAGAGAAATTGAAAGATGTTGAGTTATTGTGCGGTGGAGTCGGACGGGGTCCAGCGATGGCATAGCTAGCAGAGAAGCTGCGCGCTGGTGACCCCGGATTGACAAGCGAAGATAGAGAAGGGACGGCAGTCGAGCGAACGACGTACGGGCAGTATGAACGATGCTCTTTGAGAAGATCAAACTGTCTTTTAGGAATTGGGCCCTGCGAGACGCGCCGAGTAGGTAGACGCGAAGGACCATTGGTGATCGGCCCAGATGTAGAAATAGATGCGGCTAAAGGCCTGGAGGTTGTCTTTGTCGTTGACGGTGGACTGGATGGAGTTGGTGACGCTGGTAAGGCGGTGTCCTCGCTTCCCTTGAATGTCCAGAGCCCAACACGTCTTTGGCAAAGTGAGCAGTGAACCGTATCGTCACGTTTCCTCGTCCTGTCTTGACGAAATAGTCTTGCGGTAGCCGCAGATGATGTCCGCGGGACAGGAATACGAGATGGTCTCGGAGAGCCTGCCTCGCTAATCGATGAACTCCAACTCGTCCGGCGATCAGTTCCAGACAGTGCTGGTGCACAGGATATGGAATTTCCTGGTACGTTGGAAGGCATCGTAGGACGTGATTCGGTAGGCGATGGTTCTAATGACCAGCCGAAAAGTGCCGTGAGAGCTGCCTTCTCAGAAATTTCTTTCTCTGTCGTCTCTTCCTGTGTCGCTTGATTATCGGAGGATGACCCTTCCGACACCGTAATGGAAGGTCGAAATACCTTCACGGAAGACAGAGTCGACAGCAGAGCCCGTACTTGAGTCGAAGTCTGAGAATAGAATTGACACGTCAGCACTATACCAAACAAAAGGTGATGTAAGAGGCAGCACCAAAGGATGTCGGATGTCGACTCCATCTAAGACCTTTTTATCGTCAAGCGCAAGGGCATTTGTTTTGATTTCCTTTGAATGTGCAGAAGGCGCTTTCAACGGAATGCAATAAACAGAATCTTTCTGGGAATCAGATCTTGGATGCATGAGGAAAGTAGAGAGAGATAGCATACCGTCACATTGCCTTGCTCGCCATGGACAGCCTTCTTTATGCATTTGCACGAGCTGTACTCGCTGCTTCTCGATTAAAGCATTGGCTTGAAACATAAAAGTAAGGATCAACGAGGGACTGTATTCTGGTCTGGCAGGCTCACCAGCATCTTTGCTCAGACCATCGCGAGACGCCAGAATCCAAGCGGCCTTGCATACTCCACATAGCAATCGTTCCTTTCCTTCATTTATCCACCCAGCTTTTGCAGCTGCTACGGCGTCGATTGATGACGGCTTTGAGGAATATGCTGATAACTTAAACGTGGCTAGTCGTGATAAAAACGATGCAGTAGATGATGGTCTATACTCCACAGGTGTTGGTTGCAGCGTTTGTGCGTTGGCGCTGGTCATTGCAGAGCGAGTAAGATCTTCGCGTTCTGCTTCCCTTTCTTTATTAACTGCAGCACGAGATATGATGGCAGATAAATGAGGTGCAGTCTTAGAGAGAAAGCTTAAATCTCCGGGTCTTGCACTATGGTTCATTTAGCTAGATGAAAAGATAATGGCTGAGATGAACTATGACTGACCTAGGGGTAATCTTGGACTTGGTTTTGATGCCATACTTGGCGAGTGTACTGTACAGTGAGCCAGGGAATTTCATCTTTTTAGCCGGAGGACGTTGCACGTCATCCGCCGACCGGAGAGCTTGATCAAGATTGTAGAGAGCATCGTCAATTTTGCGCTGTCGAAAGCATCCAAACATGTTTGAGATGAGAACGGAGTTGGACAGAGCCTAGGATAAACTATACCTTTGTGGCTTTTATAGAAGTACTAAAATCTGATTGCAACGTGTTATCAGCAGAAACAGTGCTAGACATTGACGTGAACGACCTAGGCGAAACGATAAGAAAGTGGAGGACGAAAGACGGTCGTTGGCAAATGCGTTCAACTTCCATGGCATGCCTGAACCCTTGTTCATCAAGGCACGTGATTGAAACACGTCTAAAAGTAAAATAAACCCTCATGGACTTCGCGCTTTCTTTCGACACCGACACCAAACTTCGACTTCGCTTACGAAAATATGGGCAATTTCGTAATACAATTATCATTAATTTGTCACTCATCTTTCATTAGGTTTCTCTTTCTTACACGCATCACTCGCAATTCAATAAACCGAAGCCCGGTCCCAGTCATTTATCTTGATTTTCATCATCAATTCTGAATCGACGCCGGGCAATTCGTGTATCGCCTAACCACACCACCAGACGCACGCAGTCTTGCTAACCCTTGAACCCAAGCTATGCCCTTGGTCTAGAACAAAGGAAATCGTGTCCATACGATTTCAAACTAGACTGCAACCTAGATGAAGCCACCCAGCCACCCAGCCCACGCAAGTGGCTATCTTACTCTTTTCAGCACGTAGCCTCGCGACATTGCCCACTTTTTGCTCATGGTTCTCTTGGTGTGAAGTCTCGATTGCTAGCCGATAATGGCTCCCCACGTTCCTTCCGATAGCACACTGGCCCCCACAAGGGCCACCTTCCCTTCGTTTCAGCACGATCCTTCAAAGCGACGCTCCTTAAGTACTACTGTTTCAATCCGGCTTCCTTCGTCAAGTTCACCGAGCATTTCGCATGTGGTACTTGCCGAATCTTCTCCGCATTTCGGCGTTGGCCCTCTCATCGTTCAACCTTCCTCCACCCGTTCCGTAGATACTGAGAACAGCGTTACTTCAGATCATCGTGCCTCGTCTCCTCGGCTGGCATACCTCTCAATTTTGGTCATTCCGATTATCGGTGGAATTGTCATTTATCTGCTGATACGACGTCGAAAGCACCAAAAGCCGGCAAGGCATTCAACTCCGCCTCCGCTTCTCTTGCGAAGCGAAACCGCCAGAGCCCGTGCGGACTCGGATGCGCCACGCATGCAACAACTTCCTCGTGATCGCATACGCGCGATGAACAGCGTAAATCGAGATAATGACATGCCTTCGACTCCACCTGCGGAATACCAGATTTTCTCTCCTAGGCCAAACAGTCCCCCCGCCGATGATTTCTCGCGTCCTTCAGGAAATTACTTTGGCTCGGTTTCTGTTCAAGGGACTTCTGAACCTTCTACCCCCCTGACAATTAGTGCAACCTCCGTTACAAATCTCACGTCCTGTCCACCGACGCCTTGCACTCCAGGCTTTACTACACCAAATATATCATCTCCGCATTCTGAAGACGGGACATGTGAAGAAGAAAATAATGAGGTATCGAGGTTTACCTGGGACTTTCGATGCAAGGGTGTCATGAACAGACTATCCAGTGTCACAATCGGGTCCATCCTGGAGAACTCCGAGGTGTTAGGAATTTCTGTCACTGAAGGTTCTCAGGAGGACTCGAATTCTGTCGTCGTAAGATGCATTGCGAGGACGGAAGGTACACTATCCCTCGAAGAAGCATCTACGACAGCTGAGGCGAATATTTCTGTGGATAGCGATGACTCCACGTTCGCAAGGGCTTTCTCTTCTGCGATTAAACTGGAAGCTCCAAAGGCTCTTACTTCAAGCGTCAGCTGCTACTCTACAACCAGCGGGCTGACTGTTCTGGATATCAAATTCGACGTCACTTCCTTCTCTACAGAGGTCATTGCAGCGCTTTCTGAGACACCTGGCTGCTTGATCGTTGAAGATTGTGCTTCTAGCCCGACAAGTAGTCCAAAAGTCCACGAAGAACATACTCCGACAAAGGAATCTAAGAAGCGACCGGTTCTCAGCAAACCGAATCATAGGAATCTTGCGCCTACGAGCCCTAGCTTGAAGGTCAATACTTCAGCTCTTGATTCTGCTGCACATGGGTACCGGGATCCTGCTTCGTTAGGCGCCCTAGGTCCTGCTTCTACATCATTCGTGCCTTTGAAATTTATCCAGTCGATCTGCCGAGCTCATTCTATCAGTAGAAAGATAGTCCTTCCTGGGATGAACGTGCGATCACTCAGGAAATCTAGCTCTCTTAGTGCCTTAGCATCTATGACCGTCTTCAACAAGAAATCTCTTGAGCTCTGCGAGGCCATCTCTCGACGGACTAAAGTCAATAGGAAACTTGGTACCATCTCTGTGACCGAAGGAGTGCAGCTTCGTTCTTCCTTCAGCATGCCACTGGCTTTAGAGCTTCTGTGTCTTTCGCATCTACAAAACAACAGAGGGTAATTACTTCTTTGCCTTTTCTGTGTATCGACCCTTTTTCTCTTGTATGTATGACTATTGTATATACTGTACATTTTCATTACAAGCTGTGCATTTATGGAACCCGTCAAATAAAGGGTTGACACAAAGTGTAGTAAGGCATCACATACTGTGGTAGTGTCGATCGGAAAGGTACTTTGGATCCGAAGAAAAGTACATATTCACAAAATGCGATGCTCTAGCTATAGATACATTTGGTTGAGGTATATTATAAGCAAAGTAGATATGAAATAAGAAACTGATCCTAAACACGCTCGATACTACTTTTTCTTGCGTGCATCAGCGCGACGCGCTCTTTCGCGCGCTTTGATGCGTCCCAAACGACGAGCCTCCGCACGAATTGCCATCTGCTGCATCTCCTTCTCCTCTACTTCTCTCAACACGTTCATTACACGCGCTGCACCTTCCCTATCGCCTCTAGCCTCGAGAGCCTTCACGAACATCTTGTATAATGGGCGCGTGTGGCGTGTGAACGAGATATGCTTCGGGAAGGCCTGGAAGTTGACCGGGAAAGACTTCCGTTTAGAGGTCGAACCGTCAGTATCGAAAAGCGTACGAGACCTGGTTTCAGGAGGTGTATTATGCTGTTCAAGCGCAGAGGTAGCGAGTAGACCAGACTGTGCGGTAGGAGAATTCTCGGGCATCGGATATCCATTCATGACTAATTTATCAAACAAAGCTCGAATTGTCGAAATCGGTGTTATGCTCTTCCATCGGAGGAGCGCCTTCATGAGTAAATTGAGTGTGACGCGATCAGGGACAAACCCTCTTTCTTCAATGAGCTGCGCCAATCTTGTCGATGCATGACGAACTTGTCGGCGCCCTTTTCGAGTCGGCCGCAGACTCGCGCTGAGTATGATATTCCCAGCTTTCGTCGGTATTTTGTCTGGCGAGTGCTTGTTTAGAAGCTTTACTGCTGACGTGATGCGGCCTGCGTCGACCAACAAGTGTACCGCCCGCTCGAGCGTCTTCTCGTCCAGTTTCCCCACCTTCTGCAGTTGACTACTCAGCTTGAGCGAAATGATCTTTTTGTTGAGTTGAGCAAGACGAGGATGGAAAGGAATATGATCCTTTAGGACCGGCCACACATAAACAGAAAACGGAAGCGAGCGAGCAATCTCTTGACTCGTCGCCCTTGGAAATAGGGTGAGAAGCTGCCGGGTATACCGAAGACGATAACCGCGAAAGAACGATGCTCGACGGTCTGGCATCTTGTGCCAGGCATCCTTAAGTATATTTCCCAGCAGCTTATAATGCCGGTGAGAAATGAGAGCAGTTACTAGCTCCGCGAGGAATGATGAGCTCAACAAAGGCGAGTCTGAATGACAGACGACCTCGACGATCTTGACGGCTTCTTTAATATGCCCTGCACGGACGCAAAGCTGAATCAATGTTTCCAAAGCATGATTATTTGTCGGAAGAATCGAGTTCTTGGTAAAAATCTCCACAAATGACTGGACGATATTGATGCGTAGCTTATCCTGATGGTAGCGCAACAGGTTGTCCATTACGACGTTCAGTAAAAGGCTAGAAGTGGAGCCAAGCATTCGACCATCCTTCAGGTAATCCAATACCAGCTCAAAATGTCCCTCAGAAGCGAGAGCCTTCCCTACCGACAACAGTACGTCGCCGGATATAGACAGACCATGCTCATCAGCTGACTTTACCAATCCATTCGCAAGCATCAGATGATCTCGAACCAAATGCATGATAAGAGCATCGGCTATGGAATTGAGACGTCGAACAGATTGCGAGCCGTTGCCGTCCGGAATCAGCTGTGCATAGCGCAGCGCGCCCAGTATCCCGTCCCAGGAGTGCTGGGGTGGGGTACCGACACCCCAAGTGGCAGTCAAAACAGCGAAATGAACAGCGCACTCGTGCATCATGCTCTGGTCCAACACTTCACTGTCAAATTGCGCTGGATAGATGACGGAGTCCGCAATATGGCGGACGAGAGATATCGCAAGGCGAGAGTCACCCGAGACGGACGCGAGTGCCATAAATGAGGTGGTGGAGCAGCAAATAAGCGGCATAGAGCGCATCACAGCACCAGCTCTCCATGCTTCTTCTTTGCGCCAAAGGATCCACAATGTCCGAGATATCTCTTGAATTCCGTGCGCGGCCGCCGGGTTTGTGACTTTATGCAAGGGCGACCGTATGTGTAGCTCAGACGACAGAGCTGCGAGCGAACAGATGACGGTCCAACCCAAAACTTGAGATTGAGAGTCCACCCCACCATCGAACCCTTGTTGAGGTGTGGCTCCTGCGGCGGACAATGATCCGTGGCCGTTGCGAGCTGATGCAAAGGACAACGACAACAGGACGAGATTATTCCATGCGGCGCGATCCTCATCGTCCGACGTCGCGAAGGTCCCATCATTAAAGGCACATAGTGCAGCACGTGCTTCAAATAGTGCCCACGGATATACCTCCTGGAGGTATCGCAACGTAGGGCGCGTTCCGGGTTTGAAAGAGAATATAATGTCCGCAAGATAGTCCCGGATTGTCAAAGCATCGTAATATCTCGACTGCATCGTATTGTCTAGGGTCGCTCGACCAACCTCTTTTGCAGAACGATTGGAATACATTGGCAATATATCCTGAACCTGGGATAATTTCTTTCGTAGTATGTGAAGAAATCGGGCTTTCGTAGACTTCGCTATACTGGCGCCTGGGAACACTACGACGCGCCACAGAAGAACACGGAGACTTGCAGATAGCCCTCCTTTCCAGCTCAGTAGGTTTCCCAATCGAGCCAACACCTCGTCACAGAATTCCCGTCCACCATAATCGAGGAGGGCGGACAAATAGATCTGGTGTACAGACCACGCATCATTCGGAGATTTAATGCACAGATAGTAGTTCTTTGCTCTGTCCAGACACGACTTTATATTATCACCTGAAGATGACATGAGCAAAAAGAATCAACGAACAGCAATTCAAATCACCTTCAGATTCCTCTACTGATAGACGTTTGACATCCTCAAGAGCGGCTCGCATAAGCCAGAAGTTGTCTGACTCTCCAAGACGTAGACCACGTGAGGTCTTGTCTTTAGCTACGGACAGAACAAAACCCCAGTGAGTTCGTCTTCCGGTGGTCTGATGCTTATGCAGGATAGGAGCCAACGGATGCAGAGCAAAGGCGTCGGTATTGTTATCGCGGAACGCGGTCGAATCATTGTCCAAGTTCGGTAGTATTGACAGGGAGCCAAAGAGTCGTATTAAAGAAGATAACTCTTCTGAGGATAGCTCACATAGTAGACCCTTAGTCTTCACTGCAAGATAAAAGCCCTTGATATCGTGAGGCGTCTGCAACTTCGGAGACGGAGACTGAGCATTCTGCTGAGAAACTAAGAATGCTAGATCATGAACGGCCTTTGTCCGGTCTCGCTGTCTGGTCAAGTCCTCCCGGTTTGTCTCGTTGGAAATATGACGCAACGAAACGACATAAGGAGCGCGTCGCCAAACATGTGTTCTACGCGTTCCGTGAGCTGGCAAACTGTCTCACTCAAAGGCAAAGCACTCACAACGTATTATTCCGTATCCCAACAGGAAGCGCGAGGCGACCTCTAGAGGTCACCAAGCATCGTAACATTCCATGGCATCTCCAACAGGAATCAACGTGAGTATCTCGAGTTGACCGCCTTGAGGAACGATCGGGTCACGATAGGTCACGCTGACAGCGTGCCACGTGATACATCTACATCTAAAAATAGTCTGATCTACTCACGGACCACGTGATAACCGGTGCTGTATAGTTTCTGAGGAAGCAAGTATTGAATGCATTATTCTCAACGTTATCAACGACGACTGACCTGCTGCCTTGAAAAATCCATTGGCACATCTGGTACGCTTGTCCCCAGTGAGATCAGAGGGCAACAGGCTAATCTTTATGTAGAGGTCAATAGGGAGGCTCAGGTTCTCAACAAAATCTTCACGCTTGTACTCCCGTTAGGTACGGTACCACACGGTTCGACTTCTCAGATGAACCTGATTTCTGTGGTACAGCTACATTTATCACGATGGGTGCCTCTCGTGCTCAGAAGGAGGAGTATTTCGTTAAGCTGAGGGAGCTGATCACAAAATACCGTATGTTTCGATCCATGAGGGAACGATTGGTTATTTAATCTGAATGAATATGACAGCTTCAATCTTCATCGTTAACGTGGACAATGTCGGTTCAAATCAGATGCACCAGATTCGTCAGTCTCTCCGTGCTAAAGGTGTCGTCTTGATGGGCAAGAATACTATGGTCCGACGTGCTCTCCGCTCCATTCTCTCGGAGCACCCACAATTCGAGCGTCTCCTACCTTTCGTCAAGGGCAACATCGGTTTCGTCTTCACCGACGGTGAGCTGAAGGAGGTTCGTGACGTTATCGTTGCAAACAAGGTCGCAGCGCCCGCTCGTGCTGGTGCCTTCGCTCCGAAGGATGTCGTCGTCCCTGCTGGAAACACCGGCATGGAACCCGGCAAGACGTCTTTCTTCCAGGCTCTCAACATCCCGACCAAGATTGCTCGTGGTACTATTGAAATTGTCTCCGACATCAAGGTCGTCACTGCTGGTTCCCGTGTTGGTCCGTCTGAGGCAACTCTACTCAACATGTTGAACATCTCGCCGTTCACGTACGGTATGACTGTTGAGCAGATCTTCGACCAGGGCAACGTCTTCTCGCCATCGGTCCTCGATATCGATGACGAAGAATTGATCACCCGCTTCCTGTCCGGTATTAAGACCATTGCAGCTATCTCTCTAGCTCTCAAGTACCCGACTATCGTCTCGGTCTCACACACCTTGGTGAACGCGTACAAGAATCTCGTCGCTATTTCTCTCGCCACGGATTATACTTTCGAAGGTTCTGAGAAGGTGAGTCACCCTTTCGTTTTTCCTTCACTTTTTGAAGATGCTTTTCTTTACACTGAAAATTCTGACCGTCCTCCGGACGCTTGTTGAAAATTTCTTTATTCTACTGATTTATTCGTTTTAACCTAAACGAACTCATTGCTAATTTATAATGCTTTCAGATTAAGGACATACTCGCCAACCCCGATGCATACGCCGCCGCGGCCCCTGCTGCTGCCGCCCCTGCCGCTGCTGCAGAGGAGACTAAGGAAGAGGAGAAGAAGGACGAGCCGGCTGAGGAGTCGGATGACGACATGGGCTTCGGTCTGTTCGATTGATTGAATCTTTACTCTTCTCCTGTAATCTATGCTCTCCGCGAAATCGCGATACAGTTTCGCATCGCATCAAAATGGTTATTAGGAAGTGCTAAAAAGAAAGGGTTTCAAGTGCGGTGATATGCATCATCAGCACTGGTGAAAATAGCCTCCGAGTCCCTGGTTCCCGAGCCACTTCGTGCCAGTGCGCATATGATTTGAATGGATGATATGTACGCGCCTGGACACGAAAGAAAGGCGTACCACTGCCTCTCGTTTTGGGGCTCAAGTGGGCTCACTGTGATTGGGCCAGTAAATTGAGAGTACCACCACAAGCATCAAGAGTACAGTACAGAGTAATTGTTCCTTGATGTTTAGGCGCCTGAGCCGCTCTAAATACACTCAAGGCGCTGCTGAAAGATTGAAGACTGCCCACCGAGGACCCTGAGCAGGGGACACCACCACATTAGGGAACGGTGGCTTCCGAGTCACTTTGCAATGTATTCCTCGTAACCTTCCTTTGCAACATATAAATCTTGCAGCAAGGGAGAGACCAGTAGCACTGACAACAGTGCCTGTCGCTCCTTTGCACATCCTAGCAACATTGCGCGCGCGCCCGAATCCAACCGACTTGTTGTCTTTGCCAGAAACCTATTTCTCCTCGGCATCGTCATCGGTGACTACAGCTATGGCGACCCAGGCATTGTCGGTCCAAAGACCCCAATGGTCCTTGTCTCTGGCCCCTTCCCCAGAGTTGCCTAGCTCGCTCCCAAGTCGAGATGCCATCGAAATGGCCATCCTCAGGCTCTCCAAAATGGTCAACCTCCCAACGCCGGTCGAGCGTCCTGCGTCATCGACTCGCTCGGATGAAACCATGGACTCAGAAATCTCCGATTACCGTTCCGGTGTGGAGGTCCTGCCAATTGCTTTCACTCCTTCGAAGCTTGACCCGGTTTACATACCGAATCGAGACGATATCCTCCGTCCCTTCTTTTTGAAGACCATGGATAAAAAGTACTATCGACCTGTATTCGCGAGTGACATCGATTCGCTCACGTTCCGTGGCTTCCTACGCACCATGGTAGCGGACCGACCATTCTTTGATCCCAGCGGACCACCCGAATGGACTGCTGAGTATTACGCAGTATACGAGATCTGCCGTCGCATTTATGTCCAGAAGTTCACGCAAGACGGACATTCCATGCTTTACCGAATAAGGATCCACGACAAGGGTGAAGTGGCTGAACTTCGCATTATTATCGAAAGCGTGATAGGCAGGCCTAGTCTATACCAACAGCGCACCGTTCGTATCTTCGAGGAGGCGATACCATATAGCGAGACAGGCTTTTCTCCACTTCCTCCGAGTAGACCGCTCTGTGCACGTCCACCATTCGTGGCTCACCAGCGGGGTTGCTTGTGTCCGAAACACTGGCCCGAAATGATCTCGAACGCCCGAGATGGACTATGAAAGCCCAGAGTCCCGAAGTCGAGCCTTTCGCTCTATTCAGCTTCCCCTCCTCTTTCCCTGCATGGAAATAGAAAACATCCAGATGTGGTATAAGGGTTTACTCCGCACCGCACGAATATCAGACCATCGCTACCTGTATATTTTAAGTATGTCGTTAGTCGGGAAGTTTCCTTCAATTCCTTAGACGATAGGACGCTTAGATGACGCCACTCGAGTTGCTTTAGGATGAACTCGATTCTCAGTTCCAGAGGTGGCTTACAGATTTAGCGATTTGCAGTACTGTTCAGCGCTGGCGCTGCTATGCATAGATCGGAATATTAGACAGTTGTGTGAGCACACTGTTCGCTCTCTAGTTCAATAATTAATGATAGGGGAGTTCCCGACTCGCCTATCCATTAGTTCTCCCAGAACGCGGATTGAGAGACTATTACGGCCCCACAGGTATCAAAAAGTAGGACAAAATCAGGGTAACAGTACTAGCGGATCGAGTCGTACCGTTTCTAGTGGCTGCTTCGTAAAAAAGAAGCCATGATAGCGAAGGCATGATAACAGAACTGGGATATGTAAGGAATGCATTACCTGGCCTGCCTGACGAGTCCGGACGTACCTCGGCGCATGGTTGGTCTCGGTATGTGATAAGTAACCTCGGAGCAGCTTGAGCTGGATTGGAAGGACCATGATACAATATCATACCGGACAAGGACGAACGTGCTTATGGTCGAAAGCGTCAGGAGCTTCTCAATCTTTGAGAGTGTCAACAGGAAATGCTTCTGATTGATAGGAGATGGGCCAGAGATAGAACGAGAGAGTGATTCACCAGCAAAAGTTCACAAAAGTAGGTGGCTCGGCACGATTCGGAAGATGAGAGGAAATGACGAAGCTATCAAAGTTCATCGAGAAGGTTGACGGAGATCCGGATTGCAGTATGAGCATAGTGGTCGGGCCGCGTCTCTGCTTTCGTGGTCACCCCATTTCGCGTCTTTGAAGAGGACGGCTAGGCAAACGTTTGTCAACTGACCTGACCTGTGATCCAGGATACTCAGCAGCAGCACCTTCAACTCACTCGGTGAAATGTACACTGTATTCATTCAGAATAGGGAATGAGGGAGAAATGGAGAGAATCACCCTTCCGCGTCGGTCGAGACCGCTAACAGAGCGTGGGAGAGAAGCTCCAAATGCAGAAAACTGAGCCTTGCACTTCAATTGGCACCCTGGCGAAAGATGCGTAAAGTGGTACCGTTTATGATGTTATCTGGAGTCCACGTCGCAGCGGAGACATGTCGGCGGGCACTGATAAGCAGCGAATGGGGAGATTGGATGCAAGACCGTGCAACAGGCCTGGGATAATCTGGAAATTGATGGAAGGAGCTGAAGTGGAAGATCAAATGCGATGACGTTCATATGACAGACTCGGTATATGCACTGCACTGACTGATAATATAATACATATTTCTCCCCTACCCGTATCCCGAACATCCTTCTTTGCCTTTCACCACCACCACCAGCACCTTACTTCCTCTTCACATCCCTCACACACGTCGCAGCCATGAGCGCCAACGGCGATGAAAAGCAGAAGCTCATTGTCGTATCGAACCGACTCCCCGTCACAATTTCCAAGGACAGCAAGGGGGAGTACCACTTCAAGATGTCCTCCGGAGGGCTCGTCTCCGCCCTTTCAGGCTGCAAGAAGACGATGACCTTCACCTGGATCGGTTGGACGGGCATCAACATTCCTGAGAAGGACAGACCTCTCGTCGACCGTCGTCTCATGGAGGAGTACTCTTGCCAAGCTGTCTACCTTGACGATGAATTGGCGGACCGTCATTATAATGGTTTCTCCAATTCAATCCTATGGCCCCTCTTTCACTACCATCCCGGCGAAATGAACTTTGATGAAGAGAACTGGCTCGCGTACCGACAGGCGAACCTCAAGTTCGCAGAAGCCGTCCGGTCGCAACTGAGAAGTGGGGACATGGTCTGGGTGCAAGATTACCATCTGATGCTCCTCCCGATGCTCCTCCGTAATATCATCGAAAACGTGGACAAGAAAGGGAATCTCACACGGAGAGAGCTCAATCGCATCACCGAGGGCATGGGAGCGGAGTTGGACGTACCTCGTAGTAATCTGCTTACTGACGTCAAGATCGGGTATTTCTTGCACACGCCCTTCCCAAGTAGCGAGATCTACCGGTGAGCAAATAATCCTACTCTAGAATGCTCGGCGATTGATTTCGGCTCAGAATTCTACCTGTACGACGAGAAATTCTTCTCGGAGTTCTTTACTGTGACCTCATCGGCTTCCACACCTACGATTATGCACGCCACTTCCTGTCCTCGTGTACCCGAATTCTCGGCTTACCGACTATGCCCAACGGTGTAGAGTTCGAGGGCCGTCTGGTACATGTTGGCACCTTCCCGATCGGGATAGAACCGAGCAACTTCATTGATAACTTAGAAAGGGAATCCGTCAAACGACGTCTTACTGAACTTGAAAATCGCTTCAATGGTGTCAAGGTCATTGTCGGCGTTGACCGCCTCGATTACATCAAGGGTGTACCTCAGAAGCTACATGCTCTAGAACTCTTCCTCACTCAGCATCCAGAGTGGATCGGAAAGGTGAGAGTTTTACTTCCCATAGGTATCACGTAATCCTATCTAAATTGAGATGTGAAGGTGGTCTTGGTCCAGCTTGCCGTCCCTTCACGGCAGGACGTAGAGGAATATCAGAATCTCCGCTCGACAGTGAACGAGCTTGTCGGCCGAATCAACGGCCGATTCGGCACTGTCGAATTTATGCCGATCCACTTCATGCATAAGAGTCTGCCTTTTGACGAACTTTGTGCCCTGTACGCACTGAGCGACGTATGCTTAGTGAGTAGTACTCGCGACGGCATGAACCTTGTCTCGTACGAGTACATCGCGTGCCAGCAAAAACGACATGGTGCTATGATTCTGTCCGAATTCGCTGGCGCCGCGCAGAGTCTGAATGGCTCGATTGTTGTCAATCCATGGGATCCACAGCAGGTTGCGGATGCGATTTACGAAGCCGTGACTATGGATGCGGAGACTCGGGCAGAGAATCAACGCAAGCTCTTTAAGGTAAGAGTAACCTTCCTGTGTTAGCGGGCTTGTTCTTATATTATATTATTATCTGCAACAGTACATCAGCAAATACTCCGCATCGTTTTGGGGCAGCTCTTTCGTCGGCGAGATGACAAAGATCCAAGCGGGTCAAACTGCAAAGCTCGCCCCTCCTGCGCAAGAGGAAGCCCAGAAATCTGATGTTGCGGGGAGAACGACTATTGTTAAGCAGAAGAACGTCAATGTCGACGCGATTACCCCGCAAATAACAGGTGCAAATGGTGTCAATGGGATCTCTCATGACGATAAAGAGGCACTCAAGCAGGGCGAGCCTCAGATTGCTGTGTCCTCTTGATTCCAATCGCCGCTTAATTCGTTAACGACAAAAGTGGCGCCGAGCTCGCATGCGAAACAGAAACAGCCTGGATAGGTTTATACACAACTGACCTTACTTTCATCATCAACATAGACAAAAACGCATCCCGTAGTTCTTCTTTTACTGCTCTTCCCACTATGCTTTCGGTTTTCTTGTCTTATAGCTATTTCAATTGCTCTATTCAGCGACTATAGCGGCGTTCTCTCGCGGTGTACTTTGCATAATTTTGTACAGCCTTTGCCGAGCTTCTTTGGGATCGGAGCACGCATCTATGTATTGATACATGTAATTTGTACAAATATGCATTAGGTTTCAACGGACGCGCGCTCATAGCGCTGCGCTTGCGACACTCGTGCAAGAAATGCTTGTAACAGATTATGAATGAGGTGTGTATTTCCTATCTATTCTGCTTCGTTACCATTTGCATATTACGCTGTAGTGACCCTCACTCCTCGTCCAAGAAGCATGCTGCAATCCAAGGCTCCAGTGGGCTGAGTTCTTTAGGGTCTTTGCAGAGTGCTATTTCCATTAAGAAGCATTTTTCGCATTCACAGAGAGGTTCGTGGGCTTCGACGTCAAAGGGGCCAATAATACCCATGCTGCTGGGAGCGGGGGAGGGCGAGACCGCGAATGGTGAACGCAGGAAGTTGCCGAAGAGTGTGACCTGCGGCGGTGAGTAGAGAGCACACGCGAAGGGGTCCGGATCATCATTGTATGCATCAGGCCTAATGCCGATGGGTTCATCCTCGCGACGTTCATACTCGGAGTGCGCAACGGTTGATGTTTCGGGCCCGCTCGAGACTAATGCAACGAATTCATGCATTTGTGGTCCTCCACATACCCTGTCACGGCACGCCTCGTGGGCCGATGCCTCCTTCACGCGAAACCCTCTTTCAGAGCTCAAGCTACTGGGTGTGGGCATGTGGGTACCAAACTCCATAAGTTCTTCAATGAGCGCCTCTTCGCTAGATCGGTGCTTCGGTGAAGAACTCGCGATAGTCGTGCATGGAGAGTTCGAATTGTATGTCTAACGTCCGTCACGGATGTTGATGCTATTCAGTGCAGAGATGGATTCCGACTCGGAATAGTCTTTCGCTGTGTAGCATGGAGCCGCATCACCTGTGGCTCCAGATGCTCCGTGTTGCTCGCTACTGCTGGACAATACCGCTACCTGGAGTTCCAACTTCTGCAGGACTGCCACGAGTTCATCATAAGGCATGATTGGTGTCGCATCTGTAGTCGTGGACCTAGATGAGGTAGGGACATCATGTGCTCCTACACGAGATGCTCCGGGATCACCTGCAGACTGCGGAAGGGACATAACTGCGTCGCGTCGATGGCTACAAGGTTAGATGAGTGGTTGGTCTTGTGAAGGTGAAATGGATCAGAGGAATGCGACAGAGAGTCGAGATGCAACCCAGAATATGAGAAGTCGCTGGTTGAGCTGTGGACAACAGCGACTCAGTTCTTATATGCCAGCTGCCCTGGCCACGAAGCCCAAATTCGTTGTTCTTTGACAGACAAAGAAATTCATTATGTCACAATGAATGACCGCAGTGGTGCCCACATCGATGATCGTGGTTTCAACCCCGCGGCAATGCCATGCGTCTCTGAACGTGATCCGCGCTGAAGTCAAGTTCCGCGATTCAGTATGATTCGTTGCTAGGTGAAGCGACCCCAGCGTCCGTCGCCACGATTTGATCTCAAGATTCTCTTTCGGGATGATCCAGTTCCTCTTGACTTGAACAGACGAAATAAAATCTAGCTGAAGCGCGAATGGTCCTGTTGATGCTTCGTCGTACAACAGCGACTATTCTGAACTAGGAGATTGTGTAAGAGCGCATGCAATTCAGCGTAGTAAATAAGGTGCGTCCCATCAATTCTTTTGTAACCTATCATACAACTCACATTGATCATCAACTGGCTTACAACGAGCCACGGCCCAACTGAATGAGGTTCCTGAGGGCCGCGGGATAGAGCTGTTTCCATAATGAAACATCTATCGTTTTTCACACGGAGTTGTAGGGAATTCCAGGTCGAACGGGGGAGTACTCCGGCATCTGAAGCAATGATGCAGAAGGCGAGCAGAGAGTCACCGAGGAACACCGGCTGCACCGGGTTGCTGACAAGTGCATTTGGGACGCGGTGGGTGTTACTGCGTCGTTTTGACGCGCTTCCACACGACTCTCTCCAGGAGTTGAAACCTTCGGTTCGAAGGTACGAGTACCGATCTCGCCGTGCGTCGGGGTGATTCTTTGACAGGTCGAGAGTGATTCCAGAGGTACTTCGACCTCAACATTTTCGAGCAGAGAATGGCTCCTCACCACTCGCTTAAAAGCGCATGTTTCGCGGTTACTTCCCTTACAAGAAAGACCATTTTAAAGATTGTGGAAGAATGCGTACGTACAGAACATATACATTAGGTTTCAACGAACGCGTGCTTATAGCGCTGTGCCTGAGACATCCGTCCGTGCAAGAAATACATGTAACAATTTATGAATACGGCGTGTATTTCCTATCGATCTTGCTTCGTTACTACGCCGTGACGACCCTCACTCCTCGTCCAAGAAGCATGCTGCAACCCAGGGTTCCAGCGGGTTGACTTCTTTGAAGTCCTTACATAAAGCTACTTCCATCAGGAAGCATTTCTCGCAATCGCACGAATCCTCATGGGCTTTGAGGTCAAGTGGGTCGACACCGATGTTGTTGGATGCGGGCGCCGGGGATGCTGCGAACGGCGAGCGCAGGAAATTACCGAAGAAGGCCAGCTGCGCTGGTGAGTAGAGCGCACACGCAAAGGGGTCGAGATCCTCATTATACACATCGGATGTGATGCCGATGACTTTATCTGTGCGATGCATATATCTCGTATAGGCAACGGTTGCTTCTTGCGGCCTGCTCGACGCTAGCGTAGATGGTTCGTACTTATCACCGTCATGACACGCATCACGAACTGGTGATTTCTTTACACGGGGGTCTTCTTGAGGTCCCAGGCCGTTTATCGTGTGGATGTGGCTACCGAACTCGACAAGCTGTTCGATGGATACCTGTTTGGAGATACCGTCCTTCGATGACCGACTCGCAACGGACACGCTTGGCAAGTCCAGACTGTGGTCTTGTTGACCACCTTCGGCATTGTTGTTGCATAGTGCTAAGAGAGACACCGACTCGGAGTCTTCTTTTGCTTTGCAGCTCGAAACCGCATGATCTATAGCTCCGGACACTGCACGCTGTTCAGAGTCCTTGGAAAGGTCGGCTACCTGAAGCTCTAGCTTCTGCAGAGCCGCCAGCAGATCATCGTAGGCCATGATTGCTGTCGCATCGGCGTTTGTGAAATTATCTGGGTTAGGGACGTCGGGTGTTGCTCTGGGATGTGCTCTGCAGACTGCGGATGGGACATAACTGCGTCGAGTCGGTGGGTACAAGGTTGGATGAGTGGTTGGTCTTGTGAAGGTGAAATGGATCAGAGGAACGCGACAGAGAGTCGAGATGCAACCCAGAATATGAGAAGTCGCTGGTTGAGCTGTGGACAACAGCGACTCAGTTCTTATATGCCAGTTGCCCTGGCCACGACGTCCAATTCATTGTTCTTCGACAGACAAAGAAAATCATTATGTCACAATGAATGGCCGCAGTGGTGCCCACATCGATGATTGTGGTTTCATATCCACGGCAATGCCATGCGTCCTCTGAACATGATCCGCGCTGAATTCGATTTAGTGTGATTCGACGCTAGGTGAAGCGGCTCCAGCCGTCCCTTGTCACGATTTGATCCCAGGATTCTCTTTCGGGATGTTCTAGTTCCTCTTGCCTGGATAGACGTAGACGAAAACGAGGTATAAATTCTAGCTAAAAGGCGAATGGTCATGTCGATGCTTCGTCATACAATGGCGGCTATTCTGAAGGTCACTAGGAGGTTGTGTAAGAATGCACGCAATTCAACGTAATGAATAAAGTGCGTCCTATCAATTATTTTGTAATCTATCATACAAGTCTGAAACGACCCCACACTCCTCATCAACTGGCATATAACGAGCCACGGCCCATTCGGATGACTAAGGACCGCGGGATAGAGATATTTCCACAAGGAAACATCATCGTTTTGTCACGGAGCTGTATGGATTCCGTGTCGAACGGGCGGTACTCCGACGTCGAAGCAATGGTGCTAAAGGTGAGCAGAGAAGTCAACGAAGAACACGAGCTGTACAGAGTTGTAAAGAAGTTCATTTGGGACGCAGTGGGTGTTACTGCATTTTGATGCGTTTCCACACGGCTCTTCAGGAATGGAAAACTTCAGTTCGAAGGAACGAGTACCGATCTCGCCGCGGGTCGGGGTGATTCTTTGACAGGTCGGACATACTTCGACTTCAACACTTTCAGGCAGAGAATGGATCCTCACAACCCGCTAGAAAGCGCATGTTTCGCGGCTACTTCCCTTTACAATAAAGACCATTTTAAAGGTCACTAGGAGATTGCGGAAGAATGCGTACATATTGTACAGAACAACAAGTGCGGTCTATCGATACTTCTCTAACGTAATCTGTTCGTTTTTCAGCGACTCGTCAGTCCTCATCGTAATAACGCTCGATAAGCCATGGCTCATATGGATGAGCCTCTTTAAAGTCGCGTGATAGAGCTGCTTCCATAAGCAAGCATCTATCACATTCACAAGGAGTCTTGTGGGCTTCCACGTTGAACGGGTTAATACCTATAGCATCTGAAGCAGGTGCAACGGATAATGCGAAAGGTGAGCGGAGGAAGTCACCGAAGAGATCCAGCTGTGCCGAGCTGTAAAGAGCGAATGCGAACGGGTCGGGATCCGCGTTGTACACATTGAACCCTGTCTCGACGTATTCATCTTCGCGATGAAAATGATCGGGGCCGAGGAGGTTATGTTCTTCAGCACAGCCCTGAAGTGGCAAAGGGGACAACGGCATGTGGGACGCTGCGGGTGTACTACCAGTATGTGCGTCGTGGCTTGATGGTGCTTCCGCACAACTCAGTGCAGGTGCTGACATCTTCGGCGCGAAGGTGTCAGTACCGAACTCGACGAGGTGGAGGTCTTGGATGTGAACTTCTTTGCCGGCCTCTTCAGAGTTGTCGGCGCATGAGAGAGTCGCATCACTCGAGGCTGCTGAATGTTGAGCATAGGTACGAAGTCCACCGGCAGAATCGTTGCTGACCAGTGAAGCGGATGACGCCGAATCCGAGTCATCTTTCACTGTCCAGCTCGAGTATTCGTCCGCGTCGGTAGTGGGGTTAGCTACTGTGCGCTGTTCACATTGATTGGTGAACTTCGCTACTTGGTGCTCCAGTTCCTGTAGGGCATCGATCAGATCTCTATACGAAATGATGGACGAGTCCTGCGGCGCCTCTGGACTAGAGCATCGAGGCGATGTCGGGACGTTGGATACTTCCAGGGAATGCGCGAGAAACGAGTTGGAAGAGTGAGTAGACGACATGGTTGCAAAGGCCGGAAGTGAGGGATGGGCACTTTGAACAAGAGGGGAGCTGAGCTGAAGTGCGAGCTAAAGAGGCTGAACCAGAACTTGGTTAGTCGCTGATGAGACCAGGAATGAAAGCGGTCTACCTTTATATCCTAGCTGCGGCAGCCACAACGCCTTGGGCAGCCCAAGTTCATTGTTCTTTGGCTAACAAAGAAATGCGGATATTATGTCATAGTGGACCCTGGCCGTATTGATAATCGGGACACCCGATCAATTCAAACGTGCAACGGTTCCATACTCTCGTCAAAGCAACTATGTACTTTCCGCAATGTTTCCTTACAATGATGAACGTGAAGCTTGTAAGACGCTCATGAAGAACTGCCGAGAAGACATGTGTGACTGAACGCGCGGTCACAGGCACGTGATCGCGTTTATGAATTTGGTTTGGTTTAGTTTACGTTTTGGAAGAGTCGCGTCTTGAATCTCAGACTTAGAGTCACTCGATTGTCCATTAGCCGAGGTATTCTCATTACCTTTCTACGCCTCTAGAATAAAAAATCAATAAAGTTGAGTGATCGATTGATAACCGGCAATGCAAGAAGCTAGTGAAACGGCTTGCCACTGTATAACGAAATATTTAATTTGCCTTGCAGAGTGTGACGTCCATCCATTCACCGATACCGAAGCCACCACAAGGCTGAGGCTAGCCACACACTATCCTTAAAAGGATGCAGATGCTTTTGTCTTTGTTACCTCTCCACCCTAGCATTTCCACCTACCATCACTTTCTCCTCAACGTAAGCTGTCCGGTTACAGTTTGCACATCGACTCCTTACCGTTCGACCCATCGCTCCTTACGCATTCCCCCGATCTACGACATAAGAAATGAGCGGTTCTCATCCTCGTACCAGCAAGAAGCAGCTCGAGCTGGAGCGAGCAATGGCTGAGTCTCCGTTTCCAATAATGCCTCTGAAACCGAAAGGGGTGAGAGGCAAATGGGAGAATCGCATCAACTATGAAGAGTTACGAGCGGAGATGAGCACGCCGCCTCGAACACCTGAGAAACGTCCATCGGTGCCAAGGCCAGCGCGAGTTGTGTCTCCGCTAAAGAAGAGGGATCCAGCAGATTCCCTCTTTATTACGAGGAAACCACTTGCGAACGCCAGTCCTTTCAAGGTGTGCACCGAACGCCTTCGACGAGCATCTGTTCCTTATTCCTCTCCGATACGACCACAACCGGGCCGGAGGATAGTAAGTGGCCCGGCAAACATCACCGGACCAGCTCCAGGTATCATATACAAAAGGGTTCCACAAAATTGCCTCTACCCTCTAGAGCTGGATGTTGAGGACCGGCCACTTTATCCTCCAGATGACGATGTGGTTCTCGGGAGCTACGAGCGCATTGGATGTTGTGCCGTCATGCCTGATGCAGTGTCAAAGGAGCCGCTTAATATCCGTTGGCCGCTGATCCATGTCTGTTTTCAGTGGAAACACTATGAGCAATATGGCACATTCGAGTCGCGAATCAACATACCAAAGTTCCAAGATGGCCCTTTCGGTTCGCGGCTAGAGATCCTTAGTGAGGTGAAAAGGCTGTTTAAAGACTTCAGGAATAAAGTATCCGTACGTATTGCTTTGCGCCTCCTTTACAACGACAGCGCTTGCTCATCATAACACTCTGTGTATCGCAGTATCGTCGAAGTGTGGGAGATGATGTCAGCAAGCCTCCACTAGATATATTGGCGTTTAATGAAAGCGACATAAGAGTGATCAGGTTGGAGCGACGTTACGAAAATCTGTACCAGGTTGTGTTCGTATACCCAACGCGCAACGATCGGTAACTCTGTTTTATATCATTCTTGAGTCGGCTGCTCAGAGGTTTGGTGGCTCTTCTCGAGCATATCTTCCGCTCCATTCGCTATCTCATATTCCTGTATTCTTCCAATTTCATTCCATTCCAGTACCCGACGCTCCTTTTGCTTTGTTATTTTTTCTTTCATTTTTTGCTCGATTTTTACAACTCACCATGATTCCCTTCTGACATTCAGCCCTACAAAGGTTTCTGGTCGATTTAGTACCTAGCATATACAGCCGAGCAGATGGCAAGCAAATACTCGTTGCAATGTTACATGTAATGCAGGAGGATATTATCGACCACGGCGACCAGTATCAATTGTCACAATTCACGTGATTGTGTCTCCGTGTTTGTTAATGTTATGCCCACTTGAACCTACGTACTACTACTCCGTCTCGCCCAAACAAATGTGCCATTTCTTCATGAAAAGAGATGAAATTACCGTTGAGACTTATGCGATTTATCGATTCTAACTGCTGAATACGTGAAGATGAGTTCTTCGTGAAGGCCCGATGAAGATTAGCAGAAACCATCGCACGTTGCCACCTATGCCCAAGCACTGTCGACCGTTTTCGCTCATGTTCCGTCGAACATGGCGCGAATCCTTTTTGGGATTAGGTGACAAGGAACTGATCGATATCAACTAGTTCATCGAGGCCACCATCAATATCAATGCGTGACGCTTAAAGATTGTAGATAAGAATGTGGCTAGCTACATCAATATGCGGACGATCTCGCCTCGTTGCCTCGCATTCGCTGCACACTCAAACACTATCAGTTCTCCTTTCCTTGACGCAAGCTGTCCAGGCATAGCTTCGCTTCGCTGTTGCTCGCTGCATTTCCGTCCTCTCCGCACTCCTCTCCGCACCCTAGCATTCATGAGCGGTCCTCAGTCCCAACCCAACAAGATCGAGCAGGAGATCATCTTAGCCGATTCTCCTTTTCCGATTATGCCTTTGAAACCAAGAGCAAAGGGTGCTCGGAGAAGGAGAATCAACTACGAAGAACTACGAGCCCAAGTTATGCATACACCGCCCGACACTCTAGAACGACGACCATCCCCGCCCCCGATCGTAACGACTCCTCGAAGACGAAAGACTACCATGGACATGCTATTTATCAATAGGAAGCCACTTGAAACTGCAAGTCCCTTAAGAATTCCAACCGAACGCGTTCGTCGAGCAACGGCTCCCTACTCGTCTCCATCCAAGCCACAGAATATCAGGAGGACTTGTAGTGACCCGATGCACGTTCGTGGACCTGCCCCATGGATCGTGTACACGAGGGTTCCGCAGAACCCTCTGTACCCGGCGGAGATGGAGGTTTACGAGCGGCCAATCTATCCGCCCGATGACGACGTGATCCTTGGCAGCTGGGAACGCCTCGGGTGTTGCATCATCACACCCGATGCCGTCTCGAAAGAGACGCTCAACATTCGATCTACTCACATTGAACTCTGCTTTCAATGGATAGGGTATGAGCAGTATGGGGTATTTTGGACAGGTATAGATATCCCGAAGTTCCAGGATGATCCATTTGGATCGCGCTTGACAATCCTCTGCGAGATTAAGAGGCTTTTTGAGGAGTTTAGAAGTAAAGTCGCAGTAAGTCGTTCTGCTTATCTTTTTTATCCTCAGAACCGGTAGCTCATCACGAATCCTCCGTCCCGTGCAGTACCATCGAAGTGTAGGTGTCGACTTTAATAGTCCTGGAGTCGATGTTCTCGCATTTAGTAAAGGCGATATCAGAGTGACGAGGTTACAGCGCCGCGTCGAATGCTTATATCAGGTTGTCTTTACTTATCCGACCCGTAACGATCGATAATGTTGCATTTAAGCCTCGGTTTGGTGGCCCACTAGGTCGTGTTCTGTTTATGCTCCATAATTTATCCACATGCATGTACGTAAACAATATGTTCATTCAGCATTAGAACGCCCACTATTATGCCTTCCATGTCTTTGCAAACTCTCACCTTTGTATTCGGGGAGAGAATATATGCTTTTTTTTAATCAATTGGCCTCTATTCCCGCTTCTAGACCGCGATTTACCGATAAGAATTAGACAAGTTGTTTCAGTATTTCAGTCGTTCTTCAGGCTCGAGCTTTCTCTTTCCCCCGCTTGTATTATAACTGTAAGGAAGCTCCGAGAAGTTCAGCGACGCTCCTTTCAAGACATAACGCAATGAACGCAACGTTCGCGCCTCTGTACCCGTGTCACAATAAAAGAGATCTTGGTCTGAACATCAGTAAAGAAACGTACGGTGGAAACCATCGATGCTAGGTCATAAGTCAGACTTCGGAAAGCGTTCTGATCTGTGATTTTAGCTCATCCAACTTTACCAGATGACGTGAGTGGTGGTTCCTTTTGAATTGCTATTGAAGAGACTCTGCTAATTTCTCACTCTGAGACGGATGTTATATCACTTTTTCATTCGGACGATGTTTAAAGCTTTGCTATTAAATCGGGGATAAATGCACATTTCAAAATAGGACAAAATAGTTGTACATCCAGAATGAAAGAAGGCAAGCCATATTGGTGACAGCGAATAGAATGGAGCAAATACCCGGGATCGATCAACTGTATGTGCCCAGCATCTTCAAGAGTATAAACTACAGAGTGAAAAGGAAATCAAGACGAGCTTGGAGCTGGTCTTATAAGGCTGTAATCTGTGCGTCCGACACTTTTAGACGTCTATGAACGGATCAAGCCAAGTTTTTTGCGTATATGGAAGAGAAGCATCTTCGATAGCATATGGGGCGTTAGCAGTGCGGTGTGTGGTGCCATGAAGAATCGGACTTTGTAAAGCACGCTGTCTGCCTCCTTATCCTGTTCAGTGATAAGAAGAATTAGCTCCATTGCAATGGGTGCCAAGCCCGAGAGAGGGGGAGGGAATGAAACAATGAAACATACCAATCCTGCCATTTCCATGAGGGTCTTTCCGAAACCACCCATCAGCCATTCGTCACTGAGCTTTTCGCCCTTGCAAGGGATCGTAGTGCTAAACTGATAATCTACGAAGTTGGTTGAGTGGACAAGCTAGGCTGGGGTATTCATGCCAATCATGCTGACCTGTGGGTTTGGTTCCTTGCCAAACACCTCGGATTTTGTCCGCGTGTATCACAAAGAAGTCACGACCGAAGTTACGGGGAATCTTCGTTGACTCAGAGATCGGCGAGGACTTCAACATGCTATCCAGAGTCACTGCCCCGATTGTAGCTTTGGAACAGCCTTGCCTGTACACACGGTTCAAGATGTATCATGGGACTGGAGATTTAAATCGAGAGAGGTAGACTTACCCATATGTTGGATTGGGTCGCTGTACGGCATCTCCGATTGCGATGAAGTTGTGCGGTATGTAAGGAGCCTTTTCATATAGAATCCAAGAAGGAGATGCTGTGCCGAGCGATTAATCGGGCCCTTTTCGTCGTATAAAACAAAGCTTACGATATTTTCCTGTGGACACTTCTACCTTGTCACTTTGTTCCATAAGGACGTCAAAAAAGGGGTAAATCCAGTCGGGAACCTTTTGGTGATCTTTCTCTAGATCTCTGAACCAGGCTTTGATTTCTGTGACGTCAGATGGTGCCGGCGGTTCGCCCCATCCTCCAAACGATGTATCAACTAAAAGCTTTCCCGTTATTGCTGCTCGCAGAAAAGTTATGCATATACTTACTGCGTTCTCCTTCAACCCGGCTAAACATGAATAACTTCTGCTCTTTTCCGGGAATAGGGAAATAAGTATACATCCAAGGGACATTCTTGTAACCTCCGGGAATAGGTAGACGATCGCGAGCTTCAGGAGGCACGGGCCATCTAAATCTGATATATTTTTGGTGAGTGTTGTACGAAATCCTCAAGTCATCCCATGAGATCGCGTTGGATGGGGCATAGAGCTGGAGACTATTTGAGTTGACCGGGTCGGTGGCAATGCGACGAAGCCACTTGAGTCCTGCCTGCGATGCACCTGTACAATCTAGCGTTGTTTTAATTAACGGCGGGTAGAAGCAAACAGTACGAGATAAGAATACCAATGACAAGTGTTGCCGGGGTGTCTTCCGTATTACCATCCGGCAAGCGAACAGAAACAGACGAGATAGTCGTCGGATCTCCGGACGCAGTGTTCAGGCCAGTCACGGTTCCAACCTGAGCGCGAATTCGGTCGGAATAATTCAAGACGAGACGACGGAGTATGCGCTCGTACAACTCGCGACTCGCGAAGAAACACTTTCGTCTATTTTCACCGGTGTCTTCTTGACTCGGAGCAGCCATGAAATGACGCCCATGGGCGTGGCAGTTGAGATCATAATCGGCTATGCTAGAACAGGTTGGATCAGCGATTATTATGATGGCAGGAAAATTGCTTAATCACATTCCATTGGCTTTTATAAACTCGTCACCGACGTTCGGGAAGTACTTGCTCAGCGCTTCGAGCGCGATAGGGTGGAAGGCTGGTTTCGCATATATCAGTGTATGTGAAAAAACATTTTTATCAGTTACTTACCATGGTGCGCATTGTACTGAGCAACTCTGGAACGGACGTGCTCTCTGCTATTCTCGATATAGATGCCTTTCTCATCGTAAGTGTTGCTCATCCCTTCTTCGGTCAGTACCCAGGTTTCTGGCTCGATGATGAGCACGTTCTCGAAATGGTCAGAAGCAATCAGCGCGGACCACAGTCCAGCGATACTGACACGGAACGTCAGAATATCTGACAAGCAATATCCAATTTTCATCATACCTTCCGCCACAGACAACCGCTGTTCCGCTCATTCGTTTATCTTCGGGCCTAGCATGCTTTGGTCCAAGATTATCGATATCATTGACAACAGTAAACTTGCGAGTGAAGAACTTGTCAAGAAACGATCCAGTTATGCGCCACGCAATGAAGGTAGCAGGAACGGCGAGGGTCGTCGCAAGTAACTTAGGTGAGATATCCATGAACGGTCAAGAAATCGTAAAGACGGAAAGTTAGCAAGCACGGACGTTCGCTTTATACGGTCTTACTGTACTTGACGACACAAACTCTTTTCTCCTTGTGATGATAAGAAAGGACGAACACTTCAGTCGAGAAGACCCCAACCGAATCAGCTCTCGTACCATCATCAACATCTTGAGGCCGCCCATCTCTTGATCAGAGCGGGGATGCGGCCCATTGTATAGAGTAAATGTAGATAGAGTCATTTTTAGGATTTCAAATACCAGGGAATTCGCGCAAAGACTCCTTGTAGGTCTATCTTGCCGGTGATTCTGAAACCGGTGAGTGACCGTCGCAGAAGGCCCCATTCAGCATCAAAAGTAGCAGCTCCTGCGATATTCATACGCCAGATGTAAGTGATATTTGACATATCTATACTCAAGAAATGCGTCAGAAACGGACTTGATCATACTCGTACTCTCACGTTAAGACTCCTTTCATCAGATCTAGAGTGTCACTTCAAATGCTTGGTTGTAGACTTCGCCGCATCCGGAAAAATACTCTGCCTTCCCAGGACGTGACGTTATCCACTCATCGTGGGCATTTGCAATTACCGTGATATTCGCTGATTAGGCCATCGGCATATTCACGGGCGCCAAAGTATCCGCAATAGTCAATGTATACCTGTTATCACGATCAACCATAACTGCTCCAGCTAACATACATATTTCTTCATCTCGCAGGCAATCCCAGCTGCAGTTACGTTGTCCAAGTCAAAGTCTTTTCTGGATGCGCTCGGTAAAATAAACATATCAGTATGAATCCTCTGGCTCATCATCAAATTGGATTGGGGCGTGCGTTGTTGTCGGAAGAGATTATCCGAGCGTTCAAGGGCATTTATTTACTCCAACTCATCTTCAACCCGGCCAAAGTGCTTCCAAGCGGTGCAGCATGCATTCATAGATTGCACTGGGAATGCGGAATCCCCATTGCATCATAGGGTGAGCACTGGCAAGTGCGCTCGCAACGCAGGAGTTATCCAATGAGAGCATCGGCTCGGGCGTTTCGTCAAGGATTTTCTCAGGGGCTCCACGAACCTGTATATCAATTCAATAGCCATTTGGACGGATAAAAATAACCTGAAATCTTTTCAACCCAGCATCTCGACGGGCCTGTTGGTTTCTTCTGAAAGGCCGAGAAATCACAGATTCTTTCGATTGATACGTTGGGGTGTAGGTGAGCGACATGTCTCGATATATGCCTTAGTCAACGTTGAACAATGGCGAAGCGACACTTTATGGCTTCATGCCAGACGGTTCCAGCTTCCCGATGACTGTTACTCATTCACGCAAATTCTGAAGGGGTGGCTCAGCGAGATCCCCAGTTATTCCCTGACTTGAACTGAACAGGCGGAATCGTATGTTTCGGTTCAGCCCCTCGTCACGTATCCATGCAGCTTTATATCGATACTACGACGTCTCTTTCGATCCAGGAATGCCGTAATGCGCAAGAATTGCTTAGGAAACCGGGCCATCTTTATGCGTCTATGCTTTTATTATCCAATGCTTCTAGATTGCAAGTAACGTAACAGGAGAAAATCATATCATTGATGCGTCCAAGGAAGCGTGAGGTAATTCAGCTAGTCAAAGTGCCTACGCCTGTAGACAATATTACAAGGATCCTTGGGTGTCGTGACCATTGTCTGTATGATTGTGAATAATGGGCAATAAGTAAAGATGGTTGGGGATCGAATAGAATAGTTGTTGTACGTACGTGATAGTTGTGTGCTGGGAACTCGCCTTCCAGACGAAGTTCCAGTTTACGGGTGATGGTTGCGATGATAGTGCCAATCTGGAGATACGCAAACTAAGAGGAAGAAATCTCAGTTCTGCTTCTCGGTATACTTAGACTGGAAGTATATATACCTGCTCGCCAATGCATCGATGTCTGCCAGCACCGAATGGTTGATAAGGAGACTCAGTGCCCTTACTGACCGCACCGAATCCATAGTCAACCTTCTCGCCCTTCTCATCTGCGTATGTTTTGTATGCCTGAGCCGCGAAGCCCTCAGGATCAGTCCAACGAGACGGGTCCCATACACGAGCATTATGCCAGACTTTGGGATCCACCTGACTGACAGCTGGAGAAGAAAGCACGAAGTAGCCCTTGGGAACGACGTAGGAACCGTCTTTTGAAGGTGCAGAAAGTGAGGGAGGGACGAGGACGTCGTCGACGACTTTTCGGATGATACTGTGGATTGGAGGGTGCAAACGAAGTGTTTCACGGATGACGGCGTCGAGGACCGGAAGAGCTTTCAATTCTTCATAAGTCATAGGGCGGAACTTGCCCTCGCCGAGACCGAAGTGTTCAACCTGCTCCTGGTAAAGAGCCTCTCTGCTCAGCATATCAGAATACATACATCTTTGAATTAATAAGAAAGCTTGGTTTACTCACGCGACTTCTGGGTTGTCTGCGAGGTGTAATATAGTCCAAGTACCCGTCGTAGAACTCGTGTGTTGGCCAGCCATGAGAAGCGCAATCATAATATGCGCAATTTCACGATCAGAAGGCGTACGTCCATCCTTGTAGTGTTGTGACATAAGTGCGGCGATGATATCATGCTCAGCCTGTATCACAACTGTGAGAACAAATATTAAAAACGTCAAAAAAATCCAACGTACATCAGTACTCTTGCCAGCACGTCGCTTCTGGATCAGATCAACATAGAAGTCGCTCATTTCCTTTTGTGCCTTGTCGCGCTTCTTGTAGCTCTCCAATGGAAGGTTCGGGAAAAGGAAGTTAATCGGTGTGAAACCACCATCAAGGTCGTGGTAACGCTGAGCAAACGTCTTGTCCAGGCTATTGCGAACCTCCTTGCCCTGAAGAGTACGCGAGGCCGTTAAGATCGTAATTTCGGCGAAAATCTTGAATGCATGGAAACTGCCCCACTCATTAATGTCGTTCATTTGCCAGACGCGGAATCCAGGATCGGTGTTCATGTAGTTCTCGACTTCTTCCTCGATCATATCGACGTAAGCTCGGAAATTGTCGATTGAGAGACCGAACTTCACAAATTTCTTCTGCTCCATGAGAACTTCGTTTGGTACATCGTAGACAACATCTTTGCCGAATACTGGGGTAGTCAAGTGCTGCAAAAAAGCTTGAGCAATGCTGACACACGCATGGATTTATTATTTTCACCGTATAAGCTTCTTCGGCGGATAGCTGTGAGACCTTTCCACCAGTAACAAAGTTGTTACCCTTCGGTCCCAAGGCAACAACCATTTTCCGACCGAATAGAACGAAGGTAAATACATCTCCATACTGTAGGAATGCAATTTTCAGCCTATGAGTCACGCGGTATTGCGGAGTTGCTCGCCTTCTCGCGACACTTCAGAAAGAATTTGATTGGGTCATTTCCGTACTGAATTGCTGAACCGATGATTGGAAGCCAGTGGAAGACCTCTGGAGGTTTTGAAGGGTCTTTAGGCTTGATCTACAGCAGTGGCATGCTTGTGAGAAATGTCATCGCATCATAAACATATGGGAAACTCACCACTTGCCAAAGAGCGTTCAGGAGAACGATTGCAAGAGGTAAGTTGATGAGACCGAGCAATACGAGACGACTAGTGGAAGGAAGGTGAGCCTGGGCCTGCTGTGCAAAGCCCGACCATGCATCAACGCTGGGAACAAATGAAGTATTGCTTGCCATCGCTCGCCGACGTGTACAAAGTACGACTTCGAGGTGGTGGGAGATGGTGAGGAGCAGCTCTGGCCTGGGAGCAGTTTACTTATTTTTTCGCGCGTCGGGTTCTCAAGCTCAAGGTCAGACCATTTATTTACAACGTCAATATTCATTTCGGCTTTTGCCGTGCTAATCACCATCTTTTTATTTCCGCGCAATTTTGTCGGACAACATCTGACTGGTTCAGTACACTCAACAGCCAATCAATTTACCATGTTCAAACGAGTCACCAAAAAGCAGAAGAAACGAGAGCAAGAAGAGGAGCTCGGTCTTGATGATGATACGAGACAGATGTTCGGGCTGCAGGACACCGACAGCGACGAATCTTCCTCACAGTCGAACTCGGAATCGGACGATGAACTAGATCGCGGCGAGGCCGAAGCAGACATAAGAACAGAATGGCTTGCAGCTGAGGGCTCGAGCTCAGAGGACGAGAATGATAGCGATGAAGAGGGGCTCGATCTCGAGAGCATAGATGACGACCCGCCTATATCTCTCGCCGAAGCTGTGAAGAACCCTATTTATCACATTTCGTCGGAGAAGCTCAACGATGAGCGCGCATGCATAACATGTCCCAAGAAGCTACTGAAGAATGAAAAGATGGTGGAACTGCATCTTTCATCTGCGGTAAGGTGGTCGAATCCTTGATTCGTGTATTTATTATCTACACATATTGATTGTTATTCATGATTTCACGTTGCCGGATTTCTGTAGGCCCATGTCAGACGATTCAAAAAATTCTGCGAATTGGCGAAAAGGCCGGATAACCGTTCAGAAGATCCCAGACGTATCTCGGCCGCCATCTCGAAGAATCCGACGGCAGTCACAAGTGCAGAAGGATTATCGAAACGCGGTCTAAAGCGAGTAAGTATCGCACTCTCACGACCCGCAAAATTTTTTGACTTCCCCAACTCAATACAATCTTTCTTTTTATATCTTCACCAGAAACAAAAACTCGAAACGATCAAACGAAAACGCGAAACGACGAAACATATCATCGAGCGTAAAAAGCGGAAACACGCTAAGAAAGAGGTTGAGGCTGAGACTGGGACAGGCAAAAAGGCGCAAAGTGCGGGAAAGAAGAGAGAGAGCGACGTCGGCACGAGCAAAAGCAAACCATCAATTTCTCGATCCGACAAACAAGCCTCCGAACGACCGCGAAAGAGGCGCAAGGTTCTGGATTCTGACGGACATGAGGCTACTCGTGAAAATGCCGATGATGACCACGGCGGTGATAGCACGAGAACCGGAGAGCAGACGGAAATGATGGTGGGTGCAACAGCGGAGTCTAAGCCACCAAAGATGAAGACGAAGGTAATCAAGGTTAAAGACAAAAGTAAAAGCATTGCCAAAGCCAAAACTAGTCCCGGGAGCGAGAACAGCGGGAACCACGCCGAAGCACAAGCCACCGACTCAACGTCGACACGGCGACAGAAGGATAGGACCAAGACTGTCAGGTTCTTTGAAGACGACGGTGCAATCGACGATAACAGTGAAGACGCTCGCACAACGAAGAAACGCGATTTGAGGAGATTAAAGACGAAAGGGAGAATTGGTCGAGAAGGTGCCGGGAAATTCGCTAAGCTCTCCAATACACGACCCGCGAAAGACAAAAGTCAACGAAAATCACAGACGCAGGGAGTCACGGCCCGCAATTCCTTCCTTCCAAAGAAGTCGGCTCGCTATTTTGATGAACCGGAGGATGGAACATCAGTCGGGCCGAAGAAATCCTCCATGAAGAAGCAGCTTAAGAAGACGAAGTCGGAAGCGAAAGGCTTGAAGCGTAACAACTCGGCTAAGGGCGATGGAGAGGACCGACTACAGAAGGCAGAAAGCAAATGGAGAGAAAAGGCAGGAGACGATCTTGTTATTTTCGACTGAATGTAAAATTTGCAGGTCCGCGTATCTCGTCCTTGTCGTCACTGAATTACTGAAATGTCTTTCATCCATTCCGTTGGTCCGATAAAAAAAATGAAGTCCATGAAAAAGTGAAGTAAGAATGAACAGGGGAAGAAATACAATAACCAAAATGAGAAATGCGAGATAGAAAAACAAATCTATGCGAGACTGCGTAATACAGCATCAGTCTTTTCGATAACCTAGACGCCGGAAGAAGATTCGAAGCAAGGAGCAGAAGCATCGATTAGCGCCACATTACAACTGGAGTAACCTATTCCAACCATACCTGGTGTATATCAGGCCGTTGAGCTGGGTCAGGCTTCAGCATGAAGTCAATGAGATCCCGCAAGCCCTGCGAATACGCGGAATCTCGCGGATGTTTATATGCAGCATTCATAACTGCCATAGCAATCGACCCTCCTTGTTCAGTCGTTGCTTGTGTCTCAAAGGGGGAATGGAGATACGCAAGAGCGTAAAGTGTACATCCAAGTGACTAGGTGAGAACATCAGCTATGCATACGCACGTGAATGATTCAATACCAGCTGAAACAACGAACCCATATGTCAACTTTTTCGTCAAGTGTAATGCCAGTTTTCACATCAAATAGCTCCGGTGCACGATAAGCCATCGTACTCTGCTCGGCAGCTATGTCCTGGATTGTAGTAAGTCAACATGTCAGCAGCTGAACTCCGTGAACGGCAGAAACTTACCTGTTGCAAAAGCGCCTGTTGCCGGTTTTCAATCTTTATGCGAGCCTTGACTGCGCTACCGAAGTCCATTAGGATCGGAGTGCCGTCGTCAGCAATCATGACATTCCTTCCCAATTAACATAAGTCGATCAAACTGAAACGGTTGTTAAAATAGATACTCTTACCCAGGCTTCATATCTCTATGTGCGTATGGGACAATCTCCATTTGACTCGGATCCCCGTCATTGAGCTCTTGATGTGCTAACTCCTCGTCGCCATCGAATACGACATCTCCTTCATCTTCTATCGCATGTTCAGTTACTAACGGAACACTGGACCCGCCGTCGTTCCCATAACTGTATCCACCTTCCCCATCGCCTTCAGGATGTGGCAGCAAATCGTCTTCATCCTCATCGTCGCTTCCATGATGTACTACTGGTCTACTAAGTTTTCCGTTCTGTTTTGTTCGTGGCCGGGCTGATGCGGGAATACTTTCTGTCCGGTGTTGAGCTGATGTCGATGCTTGAGTCTGAGAAGACTTGGTGGCACGGAAGGTATGCATCGCGCGGACGGCTTCACACGTTCCGCGGAACAGACGGAGCATTTCAGCCTCCGAGAAGTGCGTCCCATTTATGAGGTGTGCATTGATCGCGTCTTGCAAGTTTCCTCGCTGGGAAACAGATGAGAAGATATGGACATTGATATGCAGTAAGAAGCACACCTTATAAAGAGGTAAGAAGAGATAAACTATCTTTCCCTCCCCGTCAGCATCTTGGACGACCGCAGAATCCTAAGAAAATTGAGCTGACAGAGACAACATTCAAGGCACGACCAACATACATAGATACGGATAATGTTTGGGTGCCTGCAGCGTTCTCAGCGAATGGAGACTGATGGCAGTAAGGATACATACTTGAAGCGCCTATAGGCCTCTACTTCTCGCATTGCTTCCTTGACGCCTTCTGAACCCGTGGGGCAGCGGATCTTCTTGAGAGCAAACTGACGCTAGAACTACGATTGAATGACGCTCTGTATGTTTCAGGCGGTACCACAAGACCTACGCCACTAAGTTCATCTTGAACAAGGTATACAAATGAGAATCCACCCTCCCCGAGAACCTTGACGATTTTGACTAGCAGATAAAGTGTCAGCTGGCGAGCAGGCGGACAGCCAAGCACAAGTGACGAACATGTTCGTCCGTTGATTTTTACTTTTGCCGATTGGTGACATAGACAAGAGGTGAATGCATACAATGCGTCTTTTGCGCGCTCCTTTAGACCGTCGAGAGACTGTAGAAGTTGAGGGGGGAAGGCCATGGGTGGTGCTGGTGAGCTGGTGTACGAAGTGTGAGAACGTCACGCGTTAGAGAACGCGAGAGGCACCGGCCATCGGATCAGCCGCGCTCCGGATTTTGTTTGAACGGCGCCGCGTGCCGGGGACTCTTTTTTTCCTTCTTTACATACAACGGTCACTGAGTCCATGTTTCAACGTTTCTTGACACGGGTGACCATGATTTGTAGTATTTGCCAAACTCAAGTTATCGTAGTTCCATCTGCATGTAATATGATGGACTACGTCTGATTCTGATACTGCTGTTGCGCTCGGCGCTAGACGCGGACAACTGGTGTAATTTGATGATTCCAAATTGCCCTTTCTACAGGTAAAGTCTCGGTCAGGGTCTTTTCAATTATGTTTTCCCGTTTCTCGTCATCAAAGAATAATATATTGATTCCGGGTCCGGACGCGACCGTTCATATAAAGAAGCACCTTGGCCTACCCACTTTTCTACCTTGCAGCCATGGATTACTCTCCACAGCTGGCTGCTACAGCCCTTGCCCTCCCCGTTACGTTCGTTGCATGGCGATCACTTGGCTCATTCCTTGATAAATCTTTCACTCGCAAATTCACTGTTCTACACGACCTAGATAAGCTTGGCCCAGCGCATGCTAGACCTGACGAGAAACGGATGAGAGGAACAGCTGTTATTTGTGGCGGAAGGTATGTAGACGTCGAGCTTTGCGCGTGTAAAGTCGAGATAATCTGACTATCCAATAGTATTGCCGGTCTTTGGTCTGCGCTTGTCGCTGCCGACCACTTCGAGAACGTGCTCATTATCGAGCCAGAAGCATGGGTATTCACAGAAGAAGGAAGAAGCAACACATATGATGAAAAGGGCGTTTTTATCGAGAATAGCAGAGAGCACGTCCGTTCAAGAGTTGCTCAGTACAATGCCCATCACGGTAAGTAAATTTAGCGCCGAATGTGTCACTATGGCACTCCGATCTCATGAGACGACAGTCTTCCAGCCCATTGCTCTGGATGTGCTGAGGAAATACTTCCCGAACATCGATGACGAGATTCGAAGAGCTAACGGAATGTAATCAAGTCTTTTTGCTACTCACATCTCACCATTGCTGATTTATTGTGATTCAGCATATCCGATTACGAGCTTAATTGCCACTGCCACGGACGTCATTTTATGGCCTTGCCCAGACAAGATTTTCCGGATGGAAAGCAGCCAAAATGTTTCTTCATGTCCCGCGAGCTATACGAGCGCTTACTTCGCCGCCTCGTCCTCAACTATTCTGATCGTATTCGCACAAAAATTGGAACCGTAACCAATCTAAACACCGACCCCGCCGATCCGATGACTATCTCGTCCGTTTCTGTTCGCTTACCAGATGGCGATACGGAGGACATACCAGCAACGCTCGTCATTGGTATTCTTTCTCTCACAAAATTTGTAAATCTATCACTGTTGGCTGACGAAGATCAAATTAGACTGTACTGGCGGGACGCAAGCTGGACTTAAGTGGCTTCGCCGCATTGCGACCGACCCCATGAATTCGGAAGGTCTTCGACGCTATACCCCATCGGGAGCGATACCATGGGATGACCTGAGACTTGCGTACAACACGGCTCAGAAGTACATCCGATTTAGGTGGCATGTCCCGGAAGAAGCGCGGGGGCGCTTACCTATTCCCGGAGGTTACAATAATGTCCCTTGGGTGTATACGTATTTCCCGGTCCCTGGGAAAGAACAGAAGCTATTTATGTTCAGTCGGATTGAAGGACATCGCAGTAAGTATAGTATCTTTTCTAATGAGGATAATGGTAATAACAGCGTTCTTAGTTGATATGTCCTTTGGAGGATGGGGTGAGCCGCCGCTCCCGATGGACATTTCGAAGATCCCGGACTGGTTCAGGGACTTAGGCAAAGACCATCATAAACCTCCCGACTGGGTCTATCCTTTCGTGGAAATTTTGATGGAGCAGAAGGACAAGGTCGAAATTGCGACAGGCAGATATCGTAAATCCAATCTTACTTATTTCAAAGGAATTGCTTCTAACTCCTGAGCATAGCGTCGCTTTCTTGGGTTCGATACGAAAAGGCTCCTTATGTACCACATAACTTTATTGCTATTGGAGATTCTGTTTTGCAGCCTAATCCCACTTTTGGGTGAGTGTTTTTGTCTGCAACGAAGACCCATATCTTAACGTGATGTCATAGTCAAGGCTGTTCAAAAGCTACCATCGGGGCAGTCGCATTAGATGCCATGCTGAAGACGCTGCCGTTCGCTGAATTAACAAAGATACCACCTAGTTTTGGAAGAGACTTCTTCACAATGCATGCGGACAAAATCCAGAGTGTATGGGATGGTACTAAACCCATAGGTCGGCCTTCTAGCCTACATTAAATGAGAAAGTGATAATAACACCTACATTCTAGATTACCAATTCCCTACGACGACTCCGAGCAAAGGCGAGAAGCTCAGTGACGAATGGCTGATGGGTGGGCTCGGGAATGTTGCCATGGAGTTAGCAGGTCTGGTATGTTATATTTCCACAGGCTATTATTCCTTTCTACTTTTCTGTTTGAGAATGGTGAATATTCAATGTTTTCTTTCCTCCATGCAGGATAAGGAAGTGGACGCTGTTCTTTATAAAGTCCGTTTCTTCATGGAGCCACAGACGGCATTGATGACGCCGTATATAACGTCGAAGATCTTGTTGTTCCAGCTCCGCAAGAAGCTCGGCTTGATGCGGTCGTAGGTGTTGCTCGAAGAAAAATCTCGGGCTTCTCATTTTTTGCGGATTTATGATACGATGATCTTGGATACATACACTTTGTTCTACTTACACAGCTTATTCTTCTACTTATCTGGTTCTCGCTTTGGGATGTATTTCTCATCAGCAAGCATCATTCTGTGTCATAAACGAGCCTTAGACAATAAAGTCACTCAGTCATTTCCTATTCCGTCGTGACTGGTCTAACTTGGCCTATGCCGGGCGTCATACATACTTACATAAGGAAGGAATATCCGTCTATATCGATTAAGGAATAAAGAAAGCCGAAAGGGTGATGGATGATTAAGCGGACAAGTAAAGCCGGGCCATTGATCTTCAGATAAGAGTAAAAAGCGAGAATTCTAGTTCAGTGGTGCGCGCGATTAGTCCAGAGCCACCGAGTCACCATAACGAAACCATATAAGGAACACTAATCCTCGACGCGAGCCGGGTAGGTGAACATCACTTGGTAGGTCATTTCCGACCTCCTCTCGAGTCTTGTCACCCGTATGTCGTTGTCTCCAAAGGCGAGAACGTCGATCGCGGGTCTGCTTGCGACCTCGCTCTTTCTGCGTCTTTCCTGCGATGTACGATGAGCAGCTGGTTTTTGGATGGGGGCATGGGAAAAGAACGTACCGCGACTTTACCCTTAAAATCCAAGAAGAGCCGTTTAACCTCTTTCAAAATGTTTCTCCTTGAGTCAAAAGGCTTCTCCCGGAACTTGGGAATGTCGACACGCGTACTGAATACTCCATACGATTCATACCCCTTCCACTATAAAGAGACGCAACTCAGTCTACAGCTGCTCTTCTCGGAGGCTTTAATATGTGCTTACCTGAAAGCATATAACGATATGTATAGAAGGGAGATTCAATGGCTCATTCGAGACTGCGTCGGGAGTACCAACGCAGCATCCGACGTGCGGATACGTTCCTAGATAAACCGTGTCTTCCAGTGGGTAGTTCACGCGTTCGTCTGCACGAAGCCTCGGAGGGTAGAGTGTGTTCTGAGGGACATTAATGTTTTTGATCCCAGGTGCGGGCCCGCTGAAAAGCTTCCGAGCAACCCCACTGGGCCTACTCGGAGAGGCATACGGGCTAGAAACACGGCGGATTCTGTCGCTCGGGCTCCTCAAAGAGCTCGAGCTTGGAGAAGGTCTCTTGATAAACATGAGATCCTCTGGATTCCCCTTTCGGGGAGGAGTGGCTTGTAAAGACCGACTCGGAGGAGACGTCGTTGGACGAGTGGGTGGTGGAGTTTTCATTTCGGCGCGTAGCGCATCATAATTAATGCGACCTTCGCCTTTGTACCTAACACCCTTCGGGCGCAAAGGCATGATGGGATAAGGAGAGCTTGCGATCTCCCGCTCGGTGTCACTCTGCCTTCTGGGCATTCTCGGTTTTATCAAGAAGATGAGAGGTGTCTAAGGAAGGTAGTGATGCGGATTCGAGGACGATGCAAGCTGTAGCCAGACAGCCAAGATCGACTCAAAGGTGTCAATGAAGATGGGAATATGAAGGTGGGATGCGATGAATGGTGAAGAGAAAGTATGCGAAAGCAGCCGCATATTTATACTAACAGGATGTGGCCGGCCACAGTACCTTAAGTCAAATAACAGCGGCTGCTCTTTGGCTTAGAATGCACACCGCAACGTGAAGATGGGCATTGTGGCCTGGTCCAAGTGAAACAGAACGTAAGCGTCGAATCTCATAGAAGGATAGAATGGCGACACCATTGAATCGTATAGGCATCAACTAAAGCCAGAATGAAACTCCTATACTCGGCTTACTACGAGGCGTAAATCAGAGTAACGGATGTGTTCTTTAAGAGGTGGTTTCAAAGCCGGTGTCTTTCGACGATATTGACCATAGGTTTGTTTGATCATTATTGTGCTGCATGAGCAGCTTTTTCCGTCTTAAAAAGGCTCAAAATCAGGAAATGATAGAGTATTTATCGATCGCCTGAATCATGTAGTCAGCTGAGCTATGCTGAAACAAATTGTCAAAGTGCTTCGTGTTATTTGTCAATTTCATGCAGAACGACCGCGTTTTTACAGAAATAATGATCTGCCAGTAAAGAGGCATTATATATAAAGCCGTAATTCGAGCTTCAGAATTGCTTTCATACCTTAGAGACGGTCAAGCATTTTCTTTGGCTGGAGGCCACCCGAGAAGATTGACTGAGGCTGTTCCTGCTTCTCGCCATCAACTGAGACGTTGACCTTTTCATCATAAAAGGCGACAAGTCCTTTGATGTCAATGCATTCTGCGAGTGGAGTACGATACCACCAAACAACGTTCTCCGCTAGCTTTCCGCTGTCGGGTAAAAGTACTGAGTAGTATGACGCTATTCCCTGCTCTCAATACCACATCAGCGTCGCGAGCTTTAAAGGTGTGCTAATAGACCAGACCTTGTATGGACACTCCGTTGTTAATTTCGTTGGCTCAAGAAGATCCATTCTACAATCTGTCTTAGGAATGTAAGTCCGAACAGGAAGACCCGTCTCGAATAACAGACGCGGTCTTTCCGAGTTCGCAACTTCCACGCCGTCAATTTCCACGCGGATGTGCCTCGAAGACTGAAGAACTTCAATCCTCTGGAATAAACACAAAAAGATTATTTCGGGTACAACTTCGTTCATATAAGCACAAACCAACCTTGTACGGATCTTTAGGATGCACGAAGATCTGTTCATCCTCCTCGAACCAGGCATCCATCGATGCAAAGATAATTTTAGATAAACCTGAAAGATCGCCTTCGTCTTTGTAAGTAACGACCGCCTTTTCCGCGACTTTCTCGCCGACGACGATATCAAAAACTTCTTTTTGAGCGGAATCCGAAAATGAAGGTCTCAGGTATTCTTTTTTAATGTCTGTGGTCGAAAAGAAATACGTCGGATAATACGGGTGCTCCCATCTTTCAAAACTGTCAGGAAATGCTACAAGAGTCTGCTCGTCGATTATTACATGTACGTACACGAGCTTAGCTGCCCTCGTGTCCACGATCCATTTACCTCCAAATAACACCCTCACACGCTTGAGCGAGGGTTCGATGTGCGGCTTGCTGAAAGGCGGGGACATGGGAGTTGACTATAAGGCGAGACGAGAGGAACAGATTGATCATCCCAGTGACTCGGGTTGGTCATGCGGGTGAGACTGAGGCGGAGGCGGAAAGAATAAAGTGAAGTCATCTTACGTAAAGATTAAAATGTAGAGCCACGTGATCGTGGCGCGTCGTGTCAAGTTTGTTTGTGTACGGTACGAGCGCTCAGATTTATCATCTTACCATCATTCACCGAATAAACGTCATACGCTAGCAATGAGCTGGGTCATCGGGGACAGTGAGGATGAAAATGAATTTGTCATACGTGAGTTTTTTTTGTAAAATGCTACAATGTTGAAATCCAATACATTCTTTTAGCACCGAATCGTCCTGTCGAAACTCACTCATCGATTTCTGACTTCACTTCATGCGAAATTGTGCTTCCCACGAACGTATCTGTTATATCCGATTTCACGAGTGCTACTTCGACGAAGACTGCGGACACTACTCTTGACTCCATCATTGTTCCTTCAACATCCGTCGAAGTTCCCGTAAAGCCGAAGCGTCCCAAGCCACGTCCGGCTTACAAAGGAGCTAAGACAGCCACAGTCACATCTAATCAGAGCAGCTCTTCGGCTTCCATGATCGCCACTGTTATCAACCAGACGAGCATGGCGTCGGTGGAGGGACTGCATCTAGACGCAGGCTTCTCCTTTGGTATTGCTGAGAGTGCGAAAACGCGAAAACGCGCTTCCACAGAAGATCGAATCAACACATCCAAATCCGATAGCAGTCCAAGGAAGCCTAGCTCAGTCATTGAAGGTTCTTCCAAGGGTTTGATCAACCTTTGTTCATCGGACGCGGAACCAGAATCTTTTGTGGTCCATTCAAAGCGAGTGGGCACGCGAAAACCTTCGGAAGAACATCGAAGGTCCAGCACTCGACGATTGGATGTGGCTATCGGATCCGATGCACCTTTTCCGTCAAGCTCCCATCCTTCATCATCAGTAGTCCATGCTGCACGGCTCCCGTCTCCTCCACCTTATACTGGTGAGACGTCGCTTTCGTCGCCCTTTGAACCCCGAAAGAAGAAACGAAAGGCACCAGTAGAGAACTTTGACTTCTTGGAAGATAGTGTGGTAATTGGAAATGTTAACAAGTCTAAGTCCATCTCTGCCCCAAGGGAACAGGGGCCGTGCGCGAAAAAGCACAAAGAAGAGAAATCCCGGCAGAGAAGGGGGAGGGCCATAGCTGAAGGCGACAGCACCTCGCACGGAGAGCCATCGAAATCAAGAAAGCGCCAGTCAAAGGTAAAGGACAAAGCACCGGAACAAGACTTCAAAAGTAAAGAGTTTGTCGAGGATTCGGAGGACGACGACCTCCTGCTCGTGCCCGGATCATCCAAAGCTACCTCCCGGATTAGCTATTCTGATCCGGCCAGCATAGAGGTGTCGGCGCGAGCATCAATTGACGCATCGATACAACCCTCTGCGTTCTCTCCGGCTAAAACGATGATGTCTTCGACGTCTGTTCTACCTTCTGCTTCAATGTCTGTTCGGCCATCCGCAGTTGTTTCCGAGTCTCCCTCCACACACATATCTGCTCCTCCACCCTCGCCTTCTGCTCCACGGTCCAAGAAGTCCAAATCAAAAAAGAAGAAAGAAGTCTCAGTAGACCGAAGCTCAAACACCATACGCACGAGCGATTCACCGGACTACGTCACGACTAATCTCGACTCAGGTGGACCTGTTATCGCGCCAGAGAAAGGATCAGAGAAGTCAAAGACGAGGTCTTCTGTTTCACCAGATGGCGAGGAGAACCTGAAAGATTTACCCGCTTATGATCATTCCGATTCGGCGGAGCAATGCATCCCCGTAGTCGGAAAGTCGCGTTCAAAGGAGATGAAAGATCGCAAGAAGCAGCGAGCGATAGTTTCATCAGACGAGGACGAACCGGAAGCCCAGTCATGCACTAAGATCAATCCGGTTGAAATGGAAGTTGACAAGACAAGGATGAAAGAGAGTGCTATGAGCGCAGATAAGGTGAGTTGGGTCTGGAAAAAATGTCTGGACTTCCATTCCATTCAAACTCATTTACTTCCGACTGGACTAAACCTATAGGAGAATCAGGTCGTGCCAACCCCAAAAGACTCACATAACAAAGTGCCTGAACCTTCGCCTCCTACGTCTACGGTTGGTGTACAACTTCGGACGTCCAATCCGAAATCACATTGCTCGACACCAAAAATTCCTTCACGCAAAGACTCGATGTCCGCCCTTATTCGACGTGTAAGCTCAAAAGTGCAATCTCCACTGGGAACACCTTCGCCAGTACACATGTATAGCCCGCTTGCAAAAGCATCTCGCACAGTACTCAGTCGTATTGCACCATTACACCCTAACCGACGGACTCCACCGCCTCCTCCACCGCGCCTCCCAGCTCCTAAGAAGAGCAAGAAAATGCTAGAACTTGAGGAGAAATGGGAGATGGAACTTGCGGAGAGCGTTGACGGGTGGTCATGTATGACTGATGAGGAACGCGCAGTCTTAAGGAGGGCGAAGAGGGACGCAGAACTTGGTTATGATGACTAGAGTCCTGGTCTTGTTGCTGTTTATTCGCTGTTTATTCGCTTTGTCGTTTTGTACTAATATTGCTGTTGTAATTTGCTATCGTTACGTGCACCAAAATAATTCTTGCTCCTACTCTTGGAATGACCATTTGTAGGTAGAGCGACTCTCATCGTTTTGCATTCACAGTATTCTCGATTGTAAGTTCTTCGTTCAAACGAGATATCTCTGAGAAGGCCATTCTCAGTTTGTCAAGGTCGACGTCAATACTTTCCGCACGATTTTTCATCTACAAAGCTTCTTGTAAGCCAATATCCAAAGTTCACGGTTGAGAGAGACTAACAGCAGAAATAGTGTCGCTCGCTGCAATCAATTCGTGATGGTGATTGTAAACTAACGATTGACGCTCGCTTTCTAGCTGACGAATTTCTGGAAAATGAAAGAGAGCGAGAACATGATTGTCAGTACGCAAGTCAGCTAATTCATTGACCTCATACCAGATAAGAGTCCATTGTCCTTCTTTAACAGACCTGACAAGGTGGAGGTAGTTATAAGTTGTTCATAATAAGTTTTCGCATCGAACGCAGGAGAATCTATTTATAGCTAGAGCTTCATGCCTTGACCAAGAATGAGAAAATGAGCACTCACCAGGATCCATCGGGTCCAATGGTTTGCTGGGACCGCTCAGCGGAGGAGGTGGACCCACTCCGAGTCCATAATGTTTTCTCAGCAGGTCTCGTGCTCTGCCTTTCCCGGCTGGCTTCGCGGAAGCATTGAAGTTTTCTGCGGGTTGATCATTCCAACCACCGGGAGTTGCAGCTCGCTGGCCGCTGCCAGGTGAGTTGGAAGGATCAGGTCCAGGACTGATTGGAGTACTGGCTCGACGAGGCGTACTAGGTGCAACAGCAAGTGTAGAGCCAGGAGAAGATGTTGAAGAGTGAAGATCGGGACGAAGAGGCGACGGTGGCGGCCGTGGTATTGTTCGCGACCGCGAAGGAGTGCTGTGAGGTGCTGAAGATGCTCTATTCGTTGTTGACATGGTCGTTACAGCGTGTTCAGAAAACCTTGACAGTGTCAACTTTTCATATATATTTTTTGCTCAGGGTCCTGCCTTATGGGAAAACCTCGGCTGCCAATTTTTGTGTGCAGTTATGCTATTACACTTCCCACCACAGCTTATCATCCCTCTTGCAATACTGGCAGAGACAAGCATTGCAAGCCATGTTGGTATTAAGTAGGTCATGCACTGTGCAGGACACAGAGTTCCCAGTCTGAATTGTATTATATTGTGTCTCTTAAACATAGTAGATAGTGTCGATCATTCGGGTTCACGCGGAAGTTGTGAGTGTGCGGCTTTCCCAAACCGGACAGCCGAGGCTAAGCGAAAAAAATATATGAAAAGTTGACACTGTCAAGGTTTTCTGAACACGCTGTAAGTAAGGTAGAGGAAGTATAAACTCGACTAGCCGTGACGCGACTCGCATGACCCTGACCTGCCTCATTTGGCATCACAACACAACACTTTAATTCAGCCTCCCACAACACACAAACACAAATTTGGCCTCCGTACATCTCTGCAGATTGTAAATACCTACAGATGTATGGTTTTATTTTACAAAAATATTAAGAATTAGTCCTCCAATTAAGGAAATAAGTTTTTATATTCTAAATGGCTCAGAACTTATTTTCCAACATCCTGGTGAAGTTTAAGAAAAAATTGAAATTTTGACCCAAGAATTTTGCCGCTTCCCGGAAGGATCCGAATTACTAATATGCCCAAATATAGTAATATTATCTATGACTAACACGTATTAGTAATAACTAATTCTGGCTGGCTTCGTGGGTGATGGGAATAGAGAGTCAGACTGAAAACAAGTCTTTTCAGAGACCTCCAGACACAGCAGCAGACTACAGCTGAAGTCTCAGTGGTTTTCAAGTATCCGGGAAATTTTAACTCGAGATTTTTGCCGCTAGGGACCTTCCTAATTGGGTTAGATCAGGGTTTCTCAGGGACATCAGTCACATGTGACAGCTAGTCGACTTTATACTTCCTCTACCTTAGGAAGGATCCGTCAACGTCGATCGCAGCGATCTTGTGGTCGATCCTCCAGTTATGGCATGACCAGATTCGCAAGTGCAAATTAATTTAAATATTCACAAGGAAATTAACAGCCAAAGTTAGCACAGCAAATTCTGCGTCCAAAGTTACTCATTCATAGAATATTATGGTACGGCCATCTTATCGCCTTCTTGAATCCAAAACCTGCTCAAGGAATTAATACGCATTTGATGTTATTCTCAAGGTCTAGTCTCGTACTCTTTTCAGTCTTCACACCTCCCGCTTCCATTAGATGGAATCTGAAAGTCTCGTTCCTTGTGAAGATTCTTCTCGGTTGTACAGCGAAAACTCTAGTGTTATAGGTATCATTGGGGGAGCATCGCCCGGCAACGTCCTCTAACTTTGGTTATCGCAGATCGGACCCACACAGATCCAGGACAATAGAGTTTCATGACGATCGAGTCAAGATAATGACTGAAAGGAGTTGACAATGATTATTAGGACAGGCATATCAATCTGACTCCAGCTTCATCGTGGAGAAGCATCAGACCCTGATCCTCATCCGGCCAAGTGAGTGGAGATGGTTACCAGACGATAGAGAAATCCACGAGACTTTACGTCGAATCTTATTCAAAATTAAATTCCAGGGAAGCAATGAGCATTCGTTATTATCATGGATCCGAGCGAAAGCAGTACAGGATCATGATGACTGGTGAAAGAGCTCCTTCTGGACAGATACCCACGATAGCCGTAGCAGAGCGTAGACAAAGACGATTTGTTTGGTAACGAGCACGTGATCGTGCTCGTGGTAGTAGATCAGCCTCGCGGCATCTGAGAAGTCGTGCCTTCCCTTCCTCTGCCCCATCACATCCCCCACTTCCCTCAGGCCACCATCGCGACGCGTTTTTAGCTCAAGCGCGTTGTGGTCTCTCGAAAAGCTTCGTTCATTCTTTCTGCTTTTTCTCTCTTATCCATCTAGGACTCTTTTCGTCATCTAGCATATACGATCAATGCGCTCTACCCAAAACACTCAGCTATCTTCATTGTCTCTCGTGCTGCCACGCCCCCCTTTGCCAAAGAGGACTTCGTCAATTCGCTCCTCATCCGAGTCTTTCTCTTCGCCTTGTACTCCTCGCAACAGCTTAGGTCTTCCTTCACCTACCCTCTTCAAGCTTGATTCGGCTGCTCCAAGGCGAAGTACCGACAGTTGGAATAGCTCCATTCATGATGGTGTCGACGATGACATGGACTGGGAGTGGACCTCGGAACAGCTCGTGCTCTTGAGCAAGGTGAGTTATCTATGCAGCTGGACAAGGGGAAACGACATTTTAATCGCCAGCACGTTCTTATGCAACTTAGACTCTTGACGCACTACCATCCCACCTGTTCAGTCCATTCAACGGCTCCGTTCCACCGCCAAATATTTTAGACAAGATTTCACGCAGCATTATCTACGCAAAGGATCCATTGGAATGGCCCCACTCCATACGCTCGACTCGCATCAAGCTTCTCAAACTTGCACGCGGTCGTGTGCACGAGAGTGGGACCTTAGAAGGTAGACAGTCGACTGATTCAACTCCCGAGATTCTTCAGCCTACCACCAATGTCCCCAAGAAGCCGCTTTACAGGCAGTCGAGCATGGACTTTCTCAAAGGCAATACATTGAAAAATGAGAAACATATTGATCGGTAAGTCATGGCCGTGATCAATTGGCGAATAAGTCTGATTGTGTGCTTCATAAGCTTGTCGACGCGTCTTCAAAGAATTGAGCAACTTATCTCAAATCCAGCATGCTCACACGAGCAGATTTCATCCGGTACTCCTTCACCTCATCTGACGCAACGCCGCCCGCTCAGCATGGGTGAGCCGCCGTGCGCTCCGAAGACTCCGAAGACGGAGGACAATACTGCTGCTGGATCCCGGCCGTCCCTCTCCGGTAGCCGAGGATCCAGGCTGCGCCGCACTACGACCACTCTAACAGGTCTACCGACAATCCCTTCAGGTGTGGCCAGTGATTACATCTCCGCTGATAGCACGTATGCTCCGCGCGCGCCCAAGGTGAAACGTTCTGAGTCATTCAGCTCACCCAACTTTTACGGTCTTGGCCATTCGCTTAAGCGTGCTCCGTCGTATGGGAGCGTTTCAAGTAGGATGAGTATTGATGATCAGAAGGAGAACGATCCAGAACTCATCCATTTTGCCTCCGAGCTCGATATCTATCCGTCCAGTGACGAAGAAGAAAAGACAAGAAGCCAGAACATCAAGAAACAAAAGACTGCTGGCGCTTCTCCGCAGCTCCAGGCTAAGAAGTCAAAGGCGCTATCGAAGACTGGTTCGACTGCTACGATTAAAGCTAGCGGGACTGGTGCCCAAAGGAAGGAAGTGCGCTCTCGCAAGTCGTCAGCCAAGAAGATTCCGTGCACATTCGGCGCGGAGCTTCCAAACCCTCAGACGGCGCCTACCCCGCCTGTAGAACACGCCAAACCTCTTCAGATCGAGCAGTCGTTTGCGCTCCCAGCTGAAAACATGGAACTTCCCCCTGCGACTCCAGACAGACGTCTGCGCCGTGTCAAGACCACGAATTTCCCTCCTCGAATCAGGAGGCGCATTTCGTTCGGCCATTTGTCCGCCCCTGCCGAAACCAACGAGTCGATTGCCACTGGTTCCGGGCTCGAGAGCGCGATTCAACTGTGCTGAGCCTTACTTCGCCCAATTTCACCCAAGCCACAGTTACAAAACACAGAAGGGACGAAAGCGTCCCAAGCAGGTGATTGAATAACTACATCACCACAATATCAGTTCATGGGTTCTTCACAATCATGGACTCATAAATCCCAATTATCTCATTCATCCGTCCACTGACTCGCTAACACATCGCTCCTTTTTTCCTGAATTCCTCTAACTCACATCATTGACCTCATATCGACGCTCCTTTCACTTTTGGATTATCAACTCCCAACTTCTACTTCCGCCATCGACTGGCTTCGATTATCGCTGGCTTTTATATTCCTGGATCTTCTCGAAACCGAAACGGATTTCCTCGCTTGTACTTTTACTTCGCGGACAGCGCTCACATTTTATCACTAACTTTTTGTTAGTGCGTTGTCCTACTGACCCACACCTTTCTCATTTTCGTCCATCTTTCGTTCTTTTTCTTTCTTACTAACAATCTCTGTTGCCGCAGAAGAAAAATCTCAGTTCAAGATCTATGTACTTTGGAAATTCCTGGCGCCGCCAGTCATCTTGCTTACTCCTCCGTCCTTTTTTTCTATCGATTTTCACTCACTTCGATTCTTCTTCAATGTCATTCGCACCTTTCATTCATTTTCTTTTCTCAACTTGAATCCGATACTTCACTCCTTTGATGCTTGAATATCACGTATTCATCCCACCTTCCTTCCTTTATCTCTGTGTTCACTTCGGCCCATAACTCATCACCGTCCGCTTATAATGCGATTCCTTTCTTAATCAATTGTTCCTGTTGCATACTGTGTTGTCCAAAAGCATGTAATCCGCAAATTGAAAGGTAAATTGCATTCGTTCCTACGTTCTCAGCAACCTAGGATTTGACGTGGGTAGAAATATGCCATCCTCTGCGACGGAAAGAGTGTAGAGATGGTTGCAATGAAAAGAAGCACGGTGATTGGTAAGACGGAGCTGCTCTACAGTGAATCTGCTAATAGATTCGAGTTCATGTCAGGATCGGCTCTTAATTTAGCTTGATTCAACATACCCCAACACAAAGGAGAGGACAAGGCTGCCTGGAAACGTCTACGCAGCATCGGCTATCATCTTCATTGCGTTCCGCTTGCACCTTGTCGTCGTGCCTCGATCTCTGCGCGTTTTTGAGATAGAAGTTCCGCGGCTCGCAAGTCCCATTTGTATGCCCAATATCCTCCATAGCCAAAGACACCCATCGCAATGGCGTGCCCCGATAAGTCTGAAATAGACCGGAGTCAGAGTCAACTCGACTCATTGGAAGTAACTGCACATACTGTCGAAAAGGTTGCGCTTCTGGATACCAAGTTGGCCGAAACGAGCTGCAAGGCCCAAGGCGGAGAAGCCGAGAATGTTGGATAGGAGAGCCATGGGTGGATGTGCCTTGTATGTATGGTGAGGAAGCGATTGCGAAGATGATGTCGATCGTGACAGAGTCACGCCAGTGTTACGGCGCGTATATGTCACACGCTATTTAAGCACCTCGGCGCCTGGTGGTCGTCACATTTCATCTTGTGTTCTGTTCTCACAATCTTCTATCTCTTTGATCTATCGCGAGGTCCTCTTCCGAGACCACTAAGTTGAATATGGCTGAGAACGGACTAGAGATTCTGAAAATCGAGGATGAAATCCCTCTAGAGAAGATGGAGACATATCTTGAGGGCAAACAAATCAAGACAACTGGGGATGCATTGTTTAGTACGGATCCCAAAGCGGGTGAGTCAGAGGGTCTTCGGTACTGTGATCGTGGCTTCCTCATACTGACTGCAACTCTGAAGCTTTAGCAAAGTATCACAAGGTACGGCCCTGCCATGTCTCTGAGTCTTACTTCGCTCATATTAAAGAACAAGGTCTTGCTGCATTGGAAAGGCTTGGTTCGGTAAATAGTCTTTCTTTTATGCCTTGCTCTAATCTGATAATTACTTCAGACAAAACCCTATGGCTGTCAGTGGTGATATAAGGGTGAAGAGTCAGGTGCGCCACTAAGTCCAATGGCCTACGCCACCTCCTCACTTCCGCCCAAAGCTAGATGAGGAGCTCGGGAAGGTTTACTCTAATATGGCTGCATGCCATCTCAGGCTTAACAACTATCAGCGGACGATAGAGACCGCGGATCAGGTGCGTTGACTTGGTGATCTGTGAAGAGGTTGCTCTAAGGGGTCAAGCGTGTTTTATTTGCTTGTAACATCGGATGGCACTCCGAAGGCCTTAGCGCTGAACAAAGACAACTACAAGGCAGTCTTCCGCAAGGCTAAGGCGTTAGGCGAACAAGGCTTTTTTGAGAAGGCTGAGCCACTGTTCAATGAGCTTCTTGAGAAAAATTCTGTCGGTGAGTTCTCGATCATGCTTCTTTCCGCAGACTCTTGAAGTGACTGGCGACGTTCCTAACCGAATCTCAGAGGCGCCAACAATCAAGGCTGAGCTAGAAGCCTTGCGTGTAAAAGACAAAGAACGTGAGCGGCGGGCAGCCAACAAATTGAGAGGTCAGCTTGAGCGTCTTATCGTGCGTGCTCCCCGGGCTGAAAGGTGACTTTACAGGCTTCTTGAACAATAAAGATATCTTCGACGCCGAGATCAGACCGACCCCGGAAGGTGAGGCCTCGACGTCGGAACCGGCGAAGATTGAAGAGGTCAAAGAGTGATGAGTCATGTATCAATTATCAAACTTGTTGTCGCTGTCGTGTGCAATGTGCTCTGTTCTATTTTTTTTTCGGGATGCCGGGTTGTCTTGATAGGGTCAAATGTCTATCTGTCTAATAAGAAATCTATATATGTACGTATATTCTGGCAAAATATGGATAAACTACCCGTGACGTGACTACCCGTGACTCACCGTGTTCTCACATGGCCACTTTCGCGGAGTTGCAACTTGACCTTCTCTTCCCTCGCTCTACTTCTACCGTGACTCGTTGCCTCAAAAACACCGACGTGAATACTGACCTTATCGATATGCGTCATGGAAAGCAACCGTCATGCAAGAGGCCTATCATGGCGTATCCTCCATGCGTATCACGGTCGAGTCTTCTCGCTGATAGACTATTTGATACAATCATCGGATGCGGCGACTCATCCTGATATAGATCAAGTCACACAGTCAGAAATTAAAGAGGTTCTTCGAAACCACTTGATCAGAGACTCGGATTCACAGGCATACCGAGACTTGCTGACGGGGTCCATTGTGGCTGAATCGGGCGTAAAGCGCGATTTACGTTTGCAGATGTCTACGCCCTCATCGTCTATGATAGAGGTAGGCCCCGCGTATCAGCTTAAAATCTCATCCATCTTGTATTAATCCGACACCTGATTCTCTAATTAATGCCAAGATTGTCGAAAGAGCACACGCTCGTCTTTTTGCTCGGAGCCGCAAACCGTCGAATGTCATCACTACCGGTTATCGATCCGTACGTTCTGCTCTGGAATCTTTTCGTACTTCACTCGCTGCCATATCTGATGCCATGCTGACAGGCCGAGCTCTTTGCGGAGACTTCGAAAGGCGGTGCCGGCGGTGCTAGACAGGGTGTCACAAACTTCTTCGTCAATACACTAGTCACAGCTTTACAAGCCCCGGAATGGTGCTTGCTTCTCAAGCGGTACGTGTACCTTCCTTGCGTTGCGAAAATGCGATCCCATGTTCTGATATCATACTCATCGATACACTAATAGAGTTGGCGATTCTATCATTTTGCATCTATTGACCGGAACGTCTGTTTACATCGCGCTGCCTAACGACTGCTATTGCCAGATAATCGGTCCACCCCTGCTTTACTCTGTGCCTCCTGAATCTTTGCCGAGTAGAGACTCTTCGAAGAAGGACAACAGTCACGAAGTCGATACACGATGGGTTCTCCCTCGGAAACGAAAACGCACAGATGAAAATGCAGAAAGTTTCGCAAGGCCTGCTAAGCGTCGGAGAAAGAGCCTTAAACCTTCTGGACCCTCAAAAGTTAAAGATGACATAGCGACGCTTATTGTAAAGAAGTACGCCTACGATTCTCCTTAGAAGACGTTACTAAAAGTAAATTGCTGTAAGTTGTTCTGCTGCTAAGATACCGATTGCGCGAGCGACTGTGTTCTACGCGAGAGGTCCTCGGCGAACGAACTCAGGACAAGTTCGTCTCGGTTTGCCCCCAGATCGTAGGTTTCTCACAAGTTGAGTTTGTCGCCGTTCTGATGATTCTGTAGACGTTTTAAACCGTATGGAGATGAAAGGATGGCGCGTTTCTAAAGGGCTTCTAGAGCCTAACGGAAATGCTAAGACCAATCTAAGACCCGACGACCGAAACGGGGCGTCCGAAGCACGTCATCTCGCAAAATATATTTTTCCCTTTCAGTATGGTCTGGATAACGTATTCTCCTTCCATGCACATCGATTGCGGAATGAAATATTTGCACGATTCAAACTCATGAATAGAGAAAATGAGATTGATGTGGGTGCTTGTGTCAACTCATTTTCAGTCTCTGTTGGACTGACAGTTGTTCAGAGGAAGGGTGCCTGCAAGACGCCTGCACGCTTGAAAGGTGTCTTACCCGTGCTCTCGCAGCTTTACGATCGACATACGAAGTGTGGCTATAAGTCATTGCTTAATAGAATTTGTCCATCCAAAGTGCGTTTATAGAGTTACACTCCACCTATATTATCGGTGTGACGTTCGATATTAGCTAAGGTCTGACTATACGGACACAAAGGCGGATAGCAGCGCGATTTTGGAGCTCATTTCAGAAAATGCCACGGAAGAGCTACAAACGCAGATGAACTATACAATGAGCACAATGACCGCGCAGTCGACATTTAGCCGACAAGGCAGAGGCAGTGTACGCAGCAATGCCATGGAGTCACTGTCCAAAGTGCAATCTCAAGTGAAGTTGAAGCCGAAGTTCGCAGAATTCATTTGTAGCTACACGGAAGTTTACCTATATGTCTGTGCTGTAACGAAGTCGGTCATCCCTCATTCGTTATGGGGATGCGAGAAGAACCGTAAGATAGTATTCAGTCGTAAGTGCGGCCATATGCTTTCTTCGGGCACCATTGTAATTCTTTATCTCAGATGTGAAGCAGTTGATCTGCAATCGACGAAATGAGATAATGACACTGCATAGTGTCATGCAGGGAATCAGCACAAATGAATGTGACTGGTTGTTACCCCCGAAACCATCTCATGACCTGAAACAGTCCGAGGCCGAAATGCTGAAACGTCGAGAACTACTTCAGGAATTCATCTTCTGGTACTTTGATCAGTTCTTGTTACCTTTATTGCGAGTGAGTAATTTCCTCCTTCCTTCCTAAAGCTTCTCATCGGTTTCACCTGCAGACTACCTTTTACATCACTGATTCTTCCGTGTATCGGAATCGAGTGCTGTACTTTAGGCAGGATGACTGGGATGTCCTATGCCGACCACTTCTAGACCGGTTAGCAACAACGACATTTGAACGTATTCACCAAGTAAGTTGTAGACTCCATTTACTACTGGTACAGTAGGATTGACTTGTTGAGTAGCACGAAGCCGAAGAACTCTTGCAACAACGCAAGCTAGGATATTCATTTGTTCGCCTTTTACCGAAGGAAAGTGGTGTCCGGCCGATAGTGAATCTGCGCAGGAAGAGGAAGTCTGCGTCCGACAGTCCTTTCGATCAAGGACAATCGATAAATCAGATTTTGTCGGCCGCTTTTCAGATTCTGGGATATGAACAGGTAAGATTCGTGCTTGAGTAAACTATATCCAGTCTGATCATGTGCCTTTGTAAACAGAGGATGCAAGCAGAAAAGCTGGGAGCATCTGTCTTTGGCCCTGATGGAATCTATCTTCGTTTAAAGGAGTTCAAGGCTAAGATCGCAAATGAATCAGGCAAACTGTGAGTCAACTGAAGAGGTTCGATGATGTATTCTAATCAGTATCGTTCAGACCGAAGCTATACTTTGTCAAAGTAGATGTGCAAGCCTGTTTTGACACGATTGAACAGAGCAAATTACTTGGTATTCTGAAAGATCTCATAACAGAGGTAATCATTTCTCTTTTTTTTTTATAGATGATGTTGTGAATATTGTCACCATGAAGGATGTCTATATGATCCAAAAGTACGGCCAGATCACCCCAGCGGCTGGCCGGCTCCAGCGGAAGTTTGTGCGAAAGGCCATGCCAGAATGTATGCATTTCCAACGTTATTTCCCGTTCCTGGACACTGAAGCACACAGATGAGCATCCGCATTTCCTAACATACGCTAAACAGCTTGCTGGTCTCCTCAGGCACGCAATTTTTGTTGACCAAGTTGTCTATCCATTTGCTTTCCGAGACGAGATCATTCAACTTCTGGAGGACCACATTACCACAAATATTGTCAAGGTACAGTGTTCACTAGATTGTTTGCACATATGTGACTATTCTCGATGAATAACCTACATTTAGATTGGCGAAGACTACTACCGTCAGCGCGTTGGCATTCCACAAGGCTCTGTACTCTCTACATTATTATGCTCATTTTTCTACGGTGATCTGGAGCGGAACGTGCTGGACTTCGTGGCAGATACATCCAAAAGGAATGTCCTCCTTCGTCTGATCGACGATTTCCTCTTCATAACGACAAACGTGGGAGATGCTCGTCACTTCCTAGAAGTCATGAATCAAGGTGTGTATGAATGAACATTGCCTTTGACGGTTTGAAACGGTGAGGCTTACTGGTGCTCGAAGGCCACCCCGAATATGGTTGCTTTATCTCCAGAGAGAAGACGCTTACGAATTTCGAACATCATGTTGGCGATATTTCGCAGCACAGCTTGAGCACTGTGATGCACCCAGACAGGAAGCGTGCGTTGCCATCATTCGTATCATTGGCCGACTTTACTGACTAGTTGAATAAGTCTTCCCTTGGTGTGGATATCTGATTCATACAGAAGAATTGTCTATCATGGCCGATTATTCTCGATTCCATGATAATTGTTCGTTCGTTACCATGCCGAGTGATGCTTTTACTGAGACTTGATCATCCAGACCTCACGGACTCGTTGACAATAGAACGTTCCCGCCGACCAAATACTGCTTTCCTGCATAAAATGCTTCAGTGCGTAATTATTTGTTATAATGTTCTTGAATATGCGTCGACGATCATATTAAGGATTTCAAACGCCAAGACTCATGCGATTTTCACTGATACCGCCCATAACACCCCGCGTGCGGTCCGCGTTAATGTATATCAGGCATTTGCTCTCACCGCGATGAAGATGCACGCCTACATCCGAGCTGTGAGGCACGATACCGGCGGCTTGGCGTTCGTGCTACATGGTAGATCTGCAGAGTCAGACTCTGGGGATCGTGATCTCCATACCGAAATTATTCCGGAGCGCGATACTGGAAATGTTAGGAGTGTCGCGAGAAGGAAGACGTTGAGAGCAGAGGGCGCTTTCCTGCTGAGTAAGTCTTTTGTGACTATTTGGCTTGTGGTATGCGATTGGTAACGGAGGATCCATATTACAGAGGTAATCCGGCACTGCATCCGATATACTTATGCGTCTATCCGGAATAAAACTCTGGGAACGCTTGCGCGAGAAACAGGTGGAAAATGTGATCTTACTCAGGACGAAGTGACTTGGTACGGATTGCTCTAGGTCCCCTGATAATGTCAATAAATGCCTGGTCCGCGAGAAAGGGACTTCTTGGTAAGGAAAGAAAAACTTAGCACGCTTTTTGGACTCAATTCTGGACAATTCGGATCATCTGTCCAAAGGCATGGATGAAAATGGGGCGAATAATTAGGATCAGGCATTTATTAGCATTACCGGGGGATCTATTGTTGTCCTCTTCCCCTTCATTCAAGTTTGTCTGACATAATGGTAATACTGTCAGGCTGGGAACACACGCATTCCATAGTATACTCTCTATCAAGCGTACTGTATACGTCCATGCGGGCGTGCTCGGCGCCTTACATGCTGACCTTGTGCAACCCCGTTTCCACTCTGTAAAGAGACGCTTAGCGACTGTTGCTCGGGAGAGTCTACAGAACATACTGAGGGACATTCGATTCTAGGTTACGGGCTACATTTATTACTTACCAGTTAAATATTCGTAGAATTCGCAACTATGTGAATTTACAACTCAATTGCACATTACTCTCTATCATCTGCACGGAATTTCCGATTGGATAAGCCCAAGTTCAGGCTCACTGTTCCAAACGTTTTGTCTTCGCCATGTAATTCAGAAAAAGTCATAAACAAGTCACGGGATCCAGTGCACAGATTGGCAGCATTGGCTGCCACTTTATGCACTGGATGACGATGACAAGAGATGCTTCTGCGCAGCAAATTACCAAGCTTACGCATAGGTGATTCGACACTGTTATTGTCGCCATCGCGAGCAAGTGCGATCTCCATTGCCTTATATACACGTAGGACCACGCGTCTCAATCATTCGAAGGTCGCACGTTGCTTTCCATCAACTTCTCTCCGCCCGTATAACTACGCTTCGCATCTCCACCAGCGAGACTTGTCAACCACTGCACAACTGAGAAACGAGAACGCAGAGACAAACTTGAAGATGGGTGAAGGTTTCTACAGCCTAAAGACCGATCTGCCAAGCGGACAGGTCTACGATTTCGAACAGTTGAAGGGGAAGGTCGTTCTCATCGTCAACGTCGCTTCTAAGTGGTACGTCTCATTCATGGTATCTATCGAAGATGCTGAAGAAGAATGTGTTGGTATAGTGGGTTTACACCGCAATACAAGGGTCTGGAAGCGCTGTACCAGAAGCACAAGGATAAGGGATTCATCATCCTTGGATTCCCATGCAACCAGGTGAGCTGTCGTTCGTTCACTTCTCTGAATCGCATCAGCCTTCACGCCTGTCCTCGTCTCGTGCTGCTTCGTACTTACATTGATGGTTATGCGCGTAGTTTGGCGGGCAAGAACCAGGCTCGGACGCTGAGATTGCGCAGTTCTGCGAGCTGAACCATGGCGTGACGTTCCCGCTTATGAAGAAGTCCGACGTGAATGGTGATAACACTAACGAGGTGCGATGAAATGTCCTCCTTTTCCATTGCATGGCTTTCGTCAAACTGAACGCGCATATGTAGGTGTACAAATGGCTGAAGAACGAGAAGTCGGGTATTCTCGGCTTGACGCGTATTAAGGTTCGTTTCGTGTATCCGTATGCGTGTGAATGATTCTGACTCTGAACTGGACGGGCTGTGTAGTGGAATTTTGAGAAGTTCTTGATCGACCGAAACGGGAAAGTCGTGCACCGTTGGGCATCGACAACGTCTCCTGAGTCGATTGACGCTGAAGTAAGCAAGGTCCTTCCGTGCAAAGTACTGAACTGAAATTACTGCGATTTGTAGATTCAGAAGTTGCTCTAATGTATAATACATGTGATGCTGTGTACGATTACTGTTACTTATCTTGAATGACGGAATGAAAAGCGCCGATCTGAAAAGAAGAGTGACATCACTGGCTGTGCTACGATCGACAACTTACTCCACCGCTGATCGACGCTACTCCAGCTGAAATTGGACTAGTCTTTGACCAGCCTAACATTATAAAATGTCTTATGGAGCCCCGCAACTCCTCTATCTAGCTCCCCTTGTCGTGCGTCTTTCATCTTGCTACTGAGGACCGCGATTATTTTAAACCAATCCTACTCGTATCCATGGCTGCGACACTTGCACCAAACGCTGGTCTATCCACGCCCATGTCAGAGAGGAGTGTGTACTATGATGCTGATGCCGATGTAACAAATGGTGAGCATGTCGCTGACGATTTCCCTTCATCTACTAACATTGTTCCTCCTCCTTCGACCATAGATGATATCCAGAACCGAAAAGAAGGTACAGATGTGATCCGTAAGCCATCGGTTGCTGCTGGTGCGCTGGAACCTCGTAACCCCGCGGGCGGAGGTATACTTGCGAATAAACATGAGGGAAGCGGGAATGTCAAACCTGAATCAGACGTGGGCGCGACAAGAAATGTAGCTCCTGGCAACGTGAGGGATCGCGGTTATGCTCAGCCTTCAAGTCCCGTCACAGATACAAAGGAGAAATATAATGCAATTGCTACTCCCCCATCAAAGATGGACCAGAGGGACCAGGCGCAAATTCATGATCCGAGTCCTGCGTATGACGGACATGGAAATGCTGCCGGTGCAGGCGATGTGAAGGCCCCTCTCCCAGCAGACGAGAAGACTTCTTATGGTCCGTCGACTGGACGCAAAGTATCTAAGAAGAAGAAAAAGTCGATGACATCCGACGAGTCCCAGGTACCGCATGCTCCCGCACCTGCGCCTGCACTTCCGCCTCGGACCACCGAGCAAGCTGATGTGAAAGCTCCTCGTCACTCGAATGAGGAGAGGCCCCATGCTTCAGGCGCGTTTGCCAAAGGCGCAGGTGTTACCGGACCAGACGCCATCCCAGGCGAAGTTGATGGTCAACACCAGCGCACTGCGACTGCTGAGAGCCAGATTTCTGAGGGAGCGATGAAGAAGATTACTAAATATGAAGGTATATTCCATTCAGATTAAAAAGAAATAACAGAATTTCGCTGATCATTTCTTGTAATGTTACTTGCAGGGAAAGACGCGAAGCGCCTCATGAAAGTGATCAAATCCGAAGGCAAAGCCCAGAAAAACAACCTCAGCGCTTTCCTCAAGGAACTCTCCAAAATGCAATCTGTGCAGAAACGTGCTTCGAAAGACGAGTCCAAGGCACTCAGCGCGAGTAACAAAGCCACTGCACGCGCGTATGACAAACACTCTAAATATATCGCATCAAAGGCAGCATACGAGCAGGCCGAGGCGGATGCGAAGACGAGAAAAGAGGCGCTGGAGTCCGCGAGAGTCCATGCACAGGAGACGACTGCAGGATTAGCAGAGAAGACGAGGGAGGCGGAGGAGCTGAGGATGGCGAAGTCGGTAGATGATCGTGAGAGGGAGGCAAGGCTTGTCCATCTCTCGCAGATTGGGAAGCAGAATTAAATGTGCTAGGTGAAATGAACTATGAGCGATCGTGCTCTTCGATACCTGACCCCATATTCGGTTTTCCCCTTTCAATTGCTCTTTATTATTGGTGTCAACATTTAACGTCTTTTTTATCTCTGTAGGGGCATCTGATTCGTTGTAACGTATTCTCAACACCATTCACTTTATAAATTTTCGTCATTTCCTCATCTGTATCCTCTTCTCAGTAATGTACTGTTGTTACGAATTTCATCCTTGTATACCATGTCTCGCATTCGCAAATTCGTTAGACCCTTCTAGTTCAGTCAAGTTGGATCACGCAGCATCCTCGGGCTTCTGATCTTGTGGACTGTGGCTGCTCATCCGAAATAGGCTCCAGGATACACACTTCGGTGTTGACAAAGTCACGAATGTCATACCCGTATTCCGGCTTGTGAATTACTCCAGCCTTAACCAGGGTCCTAGACAAAGACAAAGAACGCGTCAATGTAATTCTATCTCCAAACCAGATTCGACAGCCATAGGAAGAGGAGATACATACACACTCGTATCTTTAACAACCTTCTCCGGGATGACAGAACAATCTCGAGGATAGGCAACAGTCTTAAGCCACTCCCTCACATCTGCCTCATTATAACCAAATCTTTCCTTGATGAAGTCTACGCTTGGTCCTTCTCGAGCTTCTGGAGTCGAGAAAGAGTTGACATAGGAAGAGAGAGAAGAGAGAAAGGCTTTGAGTGCGTTAGGAGGAGCACGTTCCGAAGAAGGATGGGCAGCGATTAGCCAGGACGGCCAGGGAGTAGGAACACTCCCTATCTGTACCGCACGTGGGATGGATAGTTGATTCATAAACAAGACTGAAAGGCCATGGTAAGAAATACTCACAAAACGCACTGAACCACTGTCGCGGAATGGCTTCGTAGTGAACCACTCCCACATGAATCTGAATAATGTCATTTAGTGACCGGCTATATATCTTGTTCAATAATACATACGCGCTGGTGCTGCCATCGTTGACGGAGGCTATTAATCCGTGAATGTCATTGTTCTCTGCAACAAAGAGTACGAGACATACTTTTAGCTTGAAGCGTCATTTAAAAGAAAGGCTTACCTTTGAAATCGAGCGATTCTGGATCCCAGCCCTGTTGAAGAGCCATGACCAGAGCCATTGTCTGGCTCCCACTATTTTACTAGCCCCTTAGGTATTGCACATGCGAGGAGCACGGAAGCTGGATGTATGCGCACCTCCCAGGCCTAGAGATACCCATAGTCGTACCCTTGAGGTCTTCAATAGAATTATACTTCGTGTCCTTTCCTGTGATCACAGCCCTATGTTAATTAAGAAAGTTGATTAATCAAACATGATGTTCAACTATGGCTTGCTCGGACGCATATACTCACCAGTTGAGCGGGGTAGTGACGTAGCTCCCAACAAGCTTATAAGCAGAGGATCCGCGTGCGATACCAGCGATCAGAGGGTCAGTTAGCGCACTGCATTTGAGCATCATGTTGTGCGATCTTGTTAGAGACGTTCGACCCTCTGCAGCGAAGGCAGACGCACATAGCTACGTCGATTTCGTCATCCGCGAGGCGTTTGATGAGCTGCCCTGTTCCACCTAATATTGGTCGTTTCAGCCAAACAACGTATGAGATTATAACACTACGAGGATAAATACATACTTGGACACTCGACGAGGGTGAAAGTCTTTCCTTTGTCATCGTCGGCGAATTGGAGGAGTGGAGAAGAGAAATGTTCACGGACTACATAGGAGAATTCTCGTTACCACCGAAGAACTTGAAGATCGAGAAAAGGTTCACCATAACCGACTCGAAGAACCATTATCGATATCCGTATTGGTTGTGAATGGTATTTCAAGTCGTCTGCCACCAAGGCTTGAGATCGTCGTAGTCCGAAAGGAAGTCGAAATGCTGAATCAGTCTCGCCGATGATCGACGATCTGTTCCTGTGAGATCGACGCTCTGACGTAATATCTATACTATCTGTTTCCGTTCCTTCCGCGCTGTGTTTCAGTTTCAGAATCCAATCCTCTTGCTTAACGCCGCCATGCATGTTCGGGATGCTGCCATCCGCCCTCGTCTCGTATCTCTTCAACTGGCTCTCTGCCTTTTCATCGCTCAACAACTCAGGCAATTCACAGCTAGAGACTAATCAACTTACTTTTCAACTACGGCATTTCCATGCTCACAGCGGCGCACGTGTCCTCTTTGCCGATGTATCTCCTGGAATCTTGGCGAAGGGAAACACAACATCGGAGAACGCGTTCACAATTAAGACACGTCGGCGGACGACACATAAGCCGCGATCACATACAGACTTCCCCGAGGCACGAAGACGCTCGATGATACATAAGGAGAACGTACCTGTTCCTTGGAATGTATTGGAAGTCGAGGCACCAGATGTTGAGCACAGGGATTCGTTATTGACAATGGCGAAGATGACATATGATGCGTATGTGCTTTTGAATATGCGTTTTATGGAATCTTGTTAAATTATGTGTCTGCTATAGATATCTGGAGCCGACAGACAAGGATTGGTATGACCTTGGCGACAAATGGACAGACGTATGTATCTCAGTTGGCTCAGGGCGTCGCATGCAATAATCATGATGAGCAGAACCACCCTTTCGGCTGGGAGCCAGATGCAGATGGCTTCCGAGGTTATGTCTTCGCTGTAAGCGCAACCTTTTTCATCAGCGATTAATGCATCTAACGCGATGACAGACCGAAGATAACTCGACGGTTGTCCTCAGTATCAAAGGAACTTCCGCGTCATTCCTTGGTGGTGGAGGTCCAACCGCAAAGAAGGATAAACTAAATGGTGCGCAAGTATCTCTAGTGTTCCGGAGTCGTCTACTCATTCTGAATGGGCTATTCTCTCCTCCGGTTATCAAGATAATCTGTTATTTAGCTGCTGCTGCGCTCACATCGACTGGACATGGACGGAAGTGTGCGACTGCTATCGTGGAGGTTGGAACTGCGATCTCAACTGCCTACAAGATGCTCTTATTGAGGAGAGCCTTTTCTATCCGATCGGTACTGTGAGTTTAATCAGTTTCTTATCTTTGACCAACAAGCTGAAGTGCTGCGCACCTCTCAGAATCTATATTATAACTTAACCTACCTGTACCCAGATTCGAACATCTGGATAACGGGACATTCACTCGGTGGTGCACTAGCATCGCTACTAGGGGTGACCTTTGGTGCTCCCGTCGTTACATTTGAGTCACCCGGCGAGAAGATGGCGTCCGAGCGATTGCATTTGCCTCAGCCTGTGAGCAAATTCCTGTTGTCTGCTTTGAGATGTGTGCTGATGCTTATTGCTTATTGAACCGGGTATATAACAGCCCTCGACCCAACATATCACACACGTATATCACACAGCCGACCCAATCGCGATGGGCACATGTACGGGCATCCTCTCCTCATGCGCGATCGCTGGATACGCCTTAGAATCTCGGTACGGAAGAGCCCTTCTCTTCCCTTGCTACTTCTCACACTGATCCCTTCGTTTTGGACTTGCCAATCATATAGATGTCATCTTGGCGAATCAATCGTCTACGACACAATTTCAAACCTCTCCTGGGCCTCCGACGTACGAACACATTCAATCAAAACAGTTATCGAAAAGATTTTGTCAGTGCCTTGGGCGCCTGCTATCGAACAGGGGAGAGAAGTACCCAAACCTCGGAGAGAAGAGGACTGTATAGTGAGTATTCCTCTTTCGATTGGCTATTATAATAGGAGTTTTGTGGATAACTATGAATTCACGTTCACTATCTCAGGATTGTTTCAAATGGGAGTTTCAAGAGCCCACGAATATGACGAATTAGATAATCGCTGTGCTACTGCACGCTTGGTTGATGTTTTCCTTAATGGCGATGGTCTTGTGAAAGCTTACTGTATATCTAACATCAATATATTGAACATTATACGCGACAATCTATAATAATAATGCATCCAGAGAATAAATTAACCAATGCGTGCGTACGTGTATGTTGTGTATGTTGTGTATCTAGTATGTTTGTTTCTTAAGATCCCAAGACTATTCGCTCCTCTACGACGAGGACCTCTTGTCGTTCTGGGTAAATCGCAGTCACGATTTCGCGCTCTCTCCATTGGCGACTTCTACCCGATCCTGCGACAGCAGTTGATGGAGGTGTGAGGGTATATTGGACGGAGAGCGCAGAGAGTACACCTCCGTATGCGTGTGAGATACCAGTATCGATGATGATGACTTTACCATTGCAGCGAGAAGTTATAGCCTTGATAAGCAGGAAATCATTAATAAACCGGCATATGAGTCTACGGAAACGGACGACGAACCGTGAAGTTTGGCGTATGGCCCATGATCAATCTCCTAACCCCCGTTGTTCTCAATACCTCGCCGACTTCAGGACATACTGCATGTTCGGGTTGTAATGCCCACCCTCGGTACCACAGCGGTCCCTCCTCCACATATAAGCTCTTCTCTTCTTCACTTGCATCGTGCGGTAGGCCCGCGTACGGGTGTGGCGGGTGTGGTGGAGGGAACGGCCGAGTTTGTAAGCGCCGCAGGAGCGTTGCTCCGAGGTCATTGATTGCAGAGGGGTAGGGGGATAAATGAGCGTAGGAAGGCGAGAGGCCACCATGCACGAAGCTCAAGTACGCAGTTCCTAAGGGATCATCCAATTGCTCTTCTCCAAAGTCCCGATTTGACACAAAGTCAATGGATGAATGCCCCAAAGACGGATCATATGAAGCGGAAGAAGGGAAGGGAGAGTCAGGACCCAGAGGCGGATATAAGGCTACGCGAGAGGTGATGCTGTAGTTAGCTGCCCAAGCACGTCCTATTCGTCCTGTTTGGAGCATCTTTTGGCGGGCGGCGACTGAGCCGAAGGTGGCTATTTCCTTTGCTTCGACGTATCTGCGGCGAAGAGTCGTTAGAGTCTCGAGAGGAATGGGAAAGAATCTGCGCACCTCCAGTCGGCTAATGGAACGAAAGTTGTATTAATATGGTGAAGTCAATAGAGCAGATAATAAAGAAGAGCATGATACGAACCTAGTAGATTCATCCATTCGTGATTCCCCAAGTGCGAGACGACGTCCCCGCCAGCGGCACGCGCTTGTGACCGAAGCCGCTCCATCCAGAGAAACAGTTTGATGGTATCAAGTCCTCTGTGCATCCGCATGCACCAAGACGTCCATGCCATCAGTTCAGGATCCATAAGTGTCTCAGCGGAATGTTAGAGAGGAGAAAAACAATAGCAATTCACCGATCAATAATGTCGCCGGTTTGGACGAACAAATCCACCTTGCCCGACCAATTACCCTCCTCATCGACGACATCCGACATTTGCAAAACGCGGAGCGCGTTCGGGTAGTCCCCGTGCAAGTCTCCTACTGCAACTATCCTGCGTGTATACTGTGCTTCTTCAGATTCAGACTCTGTACTGAACACGCTCTGCGCCGTTACGTCATCGTTCTGAACATCATACTGAACTTCATCATCGGTGGGTGTTGGGGAGTGACGAATGGGAGCCCCGAAAGTGCTTTGTCTGAAAGCGACGAATACTGCCGCGAGGAGGAGGACGGCTGGGAGGAATCTGCTGAGACGTATTCGAGGCATCCTGAGGTGCTATAACTAGTATAAGTACAAGACAAAAAGATGATGTTCGACACACGTGATCGCAGGATTCACAACCTAGAACTTATAGAAGAGACGAGACTTTCAAGGCCTTTTTACTTACAGTCATTTACCGGTCCTTTAAACAGTACCGTTCCTTTGAACACTCGAATTTTCTCCCTCAATTCTTCTTTCCTTGTCACGAAAAAAATCACACAGATGCAGAGAATATGTACCAATTATAATACCAAATTTCAGAAGATTTGAGTGAGGCGTTCAGTGTAGAGAAATTATGCACTGGCTAATTTGGTTGTATTTGGTTGAGTTTAACTTGCAACAATTGCTCTTGAGCTTGTTCTGGCCCATTTACATAGAAGATAGCTGTACATATCACTAAAGTATTGCCATGGGTGCGTCTGTGCAAAGTTTGAAGAGAAAACAGTTACTCTACGAATTAATGCAGGGGAAACAAACAGAAAGTGTGACAGATGGGAGGAGGGATTTTTACATGCTAAGATCGGCGGTCATATTTTGCCGTACCGAGAACTAGCACCGTGACGGCAATTTCTAATGTCACATGGTGTTCAAAGGAGCGGTTTTTGTGACATTCTTGCATCTTTTTTCTTTCACCTCTAATAATTTTTCCTGTACAATTTACAGCTTTGAAAAATTAGTAAATGTTGCCCTCGTTAAGGGCTATCAGAATATGTACTTGAAAGTTATAAATCTTCTGTGTGGTGAACTGGGTGAGTGCATCTGTATTGGGTGTTCAAAGGACCGGTAAATGACTGTACTTTGCCGCGTCAAAGTCGTGCTCGCTACCACGAATCATCCCTTTTCTTGTATTGGTCGGGTCGAATCAGACGCACATCTTGACAAAAAGCAACTCTACGTTCCTGAGTTTGCTTTGGGCACACTCAAATTATCGTTCGGTTGATTCATCTCTCTATCTACAACATCAGCCAGATTTTTCAAGCCGGCAGTCTCTGGCTATCGCTATCGCGCCACGACATGTTGTCGGTGGGTGAAGTGGAGTCCCTGGCTGGTGTGGTGCATTGGAATTTACATAAGTAGTCTTTCTAGGAACACACAAAGTCGTTCGGATGCCCGGGACGAGCAAATTGTTGTCGAAAATTCTCGAAGCTTATTGGGGTAGGAAAGGAAAACTGCACTATAAGTATGTTTTTTAACTGTGGAAGGAGGCTGTTCGAAACGATCGTGTCATGTAAAGGCTGTAGGATGCACTCAATTTCGAATTGTCTGTCTATTTTCCGTCAAACAACTCCAGTAGAGTGAATGCGTTAGTATCAATTGTCTCCTGCTATCACCACCACCTCGAGCTATGTACTGGCGCATCATAGGGTCGTCGATCACAGCTGCCAAATAAAGTAAGGGATCGGTCGTAACAAAGCCGCTATCCAGCCGAGGTCTTTGAGCTCTTAACTAATAGAAGTCGTCCTTTCTTTCTTTCTTCCTTCTTACCTCCACCATCATCGTCATATCTTTGTTTTCTCGCTTGTGCTTGATTATATCATTTGAAGATAACGAACGATGGCACCGGCTCTTCAGCACCCACCGAGCGTGGGCTTCATTGACGAGAAGACGGCTCAAGTTCATGAGGATGCTGCTGCGTATTACGGTAGTGGAGAATATTTCAGTCGGTCTCGTACTTATTCGCATGTAAGTAATTTGACACTCTCAGTTGCGATGCTTTACGGAGGACGTGCGTTGTGGCATAAATGGCGACGCACGTCGTTCGTGGCGTCAGCCCACTCTCCGTTCCGCGCGGAGCCATCGTCTTCATGTTCTGACTTGTTTACTGTGTAGTCGCATCTGCATGGCTACAATCCTGTCCGCCGACCTGTCTTCCAAGAGGACATTCACTCTCGCTCGCGGCGTTTGTCGCACGATGAGAAGCCAACTGCCCCGCGCCGCTTCCTCATCGACGTCGAGGAGACTATCCGCGTAATTCTTGAGCAGGAGGATACGGATGGAGACTTTCAGATTAGCATAACCGATGCGGGACCCAAAATCCTTGCGCTTGGAACTGCGACGAGCAATGGCTTCAAGAGCTTTGATGTTCGGGTACGTACCGAGAATTCGCGCTGGTATGGGGAACGGTGCTAACTCGCCCGTACCGGATGTCGAATAGGGTACATACATGCTGTCAAATCTCCTGCAGGAGCTCGCTCTGGCGCGGGACCATAATCGGAAGCGCATTGTTCTCGACGAGGCACGCCTCACTGAGAATCCCGTCGATCGGCTGTCACGTATGATCAAGTACTCATTCTGGCACTCATTGACCCGCCGGATTGATGGTGATGGCCTGGAGATTATATGCGCGGATCCGAAGAATCGTACAGGGCGTTCCAATCCTCGGATCTACATTCCTCACGGCGAGCCTGCGATGGCGGAGTACTATAGAAAAGTGGCAAGAGAGAAACCACATTTAAATCTGGACGTGCAGGTCCTTCCGCCCAAGCCTGATGATCAAAAATTTGTGAAGAGCTTGAATGATAAACCGGGTATTCTTGCGCTTGCTATGAACGAAGTCGACGACGGCAAAGGTGGTAGGACGTTGAAAGGCATTCCTTTTGTGGTCCCAGGTGCTAGATTTAATGAGGTAAATATAGAGCCTGATAAACATTACGTGAAACTAACAACCTTCCTTATAGTTGTATAACTGGGATTCCTACTTTATTTCTCTTGGTCTACTTGTTGACGGCCAAATAAACATGGCCAAGGGCATGGTTGACCACTTCATTTTCGAGATTAGGCACTACAACAAGGTATCATATTTTCCAATTAGTGATTGTCGCCAAATTTTTCTAATGTATCCAAGATTTTGAACGGCAGTCGGAGCTATTACCTTTGCCGCAGCCAGCCACCCTTCCTTACCGATATGGCGCTCCAAATTTACAACCAACTTGATCGTTCAAACGTAGACGAGAATCGTGCATGGCTAAAACGCGCCATTCAAGCCGCCGTCAAAGAATACCATACCATTTGGATGGCCGAACCACGTCTAGATCCGAAGACTGGGCTCTCCCGGTACCGTCCTGATGGACTCGGTATCCCACCCGAAACAGAGTCTACTCATTTCACGCATATCCTCGAACCTTATGCGGAGAAGCATGGCATATCTGTTCTGGAGTTCAGCGAGAAGTATAATGAGGGTGTATTGCATGAGCCGGAACTTGACGAGTACTTCTTGCACGATCGCGCTGTTCGTGAGAGTGGACACGATACGACGTATCGGTTCGAGAAACGTTGTGCAAATCTTGGTACGGTCGATCTCCAGGCACTTCTGTACAAGTATGAGGTCGATATTGGAACTGCCATTCGAGAGGTCTTCGATGACGAGCTTGGGATGGAGGAAGACTTCCCCCTGTCTCCGTTCCCTGTAACACCTGAAGCATTCAAGGATCCGAACAGGAGAAGTTCGACCGTTGCCCCTCAGACTAGTGAGGAATGGTTCCAGCGCGCTGAATGGCGTAGAGGGATCATCGATAAGTATCTCTGGAATGAGAGCAAGAACTTATACTTCGACTACGACACCGTCCAGGAGAAGCAAATCCTGTACGAGAGCGTTACTGCTTTCTGGATGCTTTGGGCTGGAGCTGCGAGTGATGAGCAGTGTTGGAGGCTTGTGTATGTCTTCTGTCTAGTTCTGTTCGAATAGCGTGCAACTAACGAGGATTAATCTTGCAGCAACCATTCTTTGAAGAAATTCGAGGTCATAGGAGGTCTGGTGTCTGGTACAGAGGAGTCGAGGGGCAAGATCTCACTTGATCGTCCGAACCGGCAGTGGGATTTCCCGTAAGTCCAATTTCATTCATGACGTTGAAGACTGCACTGACCTCTTGTTGTGATGTAGGTATGCCTGGTGAGTTTTTATGTCCGATGGCTCGCCATTGGCCTCTTTCTTAATTCACTCTGCCCCTCTTAGGCCGCCTCACCAGATCATGGCATGGGTGGGACTAGAACGGTACGGATATTTGGAAGACGCCCAACGATTGGCGTATAGGTTCCTTTACATGTGCGTATTCTCAAGAAGTTGGATTTGAGTTACAACACGTGAACTCACCCGGAACACGCATTATGCAGGATGACAACCGCTTTCGTCGACTTCAATGGTGTCGTACCTGAGAAGGTGTGTGCTTAAACTTTTCTTCATTTCCCGTATTCCAGCTTGGCGACTTCGGCGCGCTGGCTTTACGTTCTAGGAAGTATGACTAACATCGGGTTCTAAAACGCAGTTTGATGCGGTGAAGCTCTCTCATATGGTCGACGCGGAGTATGGAAACCAGGGTGTCGACTTCAAGATGGTTCCTCGCGAAGGTTTCGGATGGATGAATGGTAAGCGTGGTTTCGTCCGATGTATTTTACATATGTATATGGTGCATGTTGCATGTGCTCATGGAATTCTCTTCTTTGTGTTCGCTTCGCGAATAGCGGCGTACCAGGTCGGGTTGTCGTTCTTGACTACGCACATGCGCCGTGCCATCGCGGCATGTACGAGCCCTGAAGTATTCTTCGGACACGCTAAATCGATTGATATTGTGCCTCAGGCCCGAGAGCAAACGGACGCTCTCGGTCTTGCGATGGAGGCGCTCTCGATTTCAGCAAACTCTGGATGAACGGATCAGTCGCACATAGAGTCTGCCCTTTAGATTTATTTATTCGGTGATATCTTGGAATCCGTCAGCACCTACTTCAACGCTAAGCTCTTCATCGTAATGCTTCCGCTTTCTTGAACATAAATAGACATACAGTAGATGAAGCATTCATGCTTCCCATTCATGATGTTCTCGCCTCAATTGCTTTGCTCTAGACGTCCTCCACTTTTGCATGCCAATCGTTTTGCACCCTTTTGTTCTCGTCATCACCACTTCCTTCTTCCTCTCATCCACCACCTTTCATTCATTCTGTAGTCTAAGAAGAATCAATAATGTATTTGAATGCGTCAATTCTAGCCATTTCGTCTGGAAGGTTTCTCGGCGCTCAGGTTGCACAGTACCATATGGTCTTTGGTCATTCTTTCTTCTGCCGTTCGCTTGTTCGGAGTCTCCAAGGTCTCCGACAAGGTCTGTGCATGTGGCTAGTTCCAATGGCGTTAGATCTCTTTACATCGAGGTTCTGGTTACAAACGTCTACAGCTTCCGCTTCTAGGCCACAGGTGTTCTTGTATTCACGTGTGTCAATTCAAGTTGTGTCCGTGAATGAGCAGACGTCGCACATGCGTAGGAAACATCAAAAACTGGTTTGCTAGAAGCCTTTGTTGAGATCTTCTGCAATAAAGAATATGAATAGCGAAGCGATGCCTAGAAATTGGGGGTATTTGCATATTCATCCGCAACTTTCGCGCTCGAGAACGTACAATTCGACTGATTTCCAAAAATGCCCTGATCCGAGGGACATCATATACTATACACGCAGTCAATAAAATAGTTAATACATGCCAGGCGTACATACAAAATACATCGCATAAACATAGCACCAACTTTAATCCTATGAACCATCCAAACCTGCCACCAGGATTGAATGTGCATAAAAAAACTCTAGCTCTGGCAGCACGGCTTGTCAACGGATATGATGCCCGTAGAATCTTTGGTTTCCGTTCTCAAGGTATCCCATTGAATTATTGTAGTTGCCTTCAGCGGGCTTGACATACCCAGGCGGAGCGTGCGAACGCGGAATTACACCTGGCGCGTTGTCTGTAACGATTGAAATCTTCTCAGCGAGAAGAGGTTCGTTCTTCGGTGTAGAATGTTCGGGTGCGAAGCCTGCTGTTGAGAAAGGGAAGACGGAGACGTGGTACTGTGTAACATGCATGCAGATGGATGCACAGTTGAGCATCGAGGATTGGATCACTGAAAAAACAGACGCACACGAAGTAAGAGCCGAGGAAACATGAATTCAGGTTTCAACGTCTTAGGTACGTCGATCTCGCCTTGCAAAACACGGACGGCATCCTGCGGAGCACCCTCCTCACTCGGCCACCAGTACGCACGGCTTACCTGCTCCGGGAAAGTATTATTACTGCGCCGAGGAGCCGCGTCGTCTGTAGCCGTTGACCCGATGGCTATGGTACGTGTTAAGAAGATGTTCTGTGCGGAAGGCTGAGAGAGTAGATCTAGCGCTTGAGAGTCTGTGCCCTTGAGAGTGAGGAAGAGCGGGATGGGAGATCCGAGAGCATACGAGAGCTGTAGTAAAGAAAATGTCAGTTCAAGAGAATTTGGTGGACCGACAAAAAACACACAGGAGATCCTAAAGCAAGCTAGTATTCGCAATGATTCAGTGTAGATAAATATACATCTAATAAACGACTAACAATCATTTCCACTTTGACGTGTTTCGAGTCAAATAATATACCAGTGACACTGACTGGAGGTAGAATCTTCCAACCTTCTGGGTCTGCTTCGGGTCCGAGCAGTGAACTTCCCTCGAGGTAAGCTGTAATGCGCAGAGGGGATGGTGGAGATGCGACCCATCGCGGAACATACACAAAAGATGTACTTAAACTATCACACAATTTGTCGCTGATTCATAAAGTAATCAGATAACGACTCACGTCTGGTTCACTTTGAGCATGCCTCTTTTCACAGTAACAATGATCTTGTAGTCAATGTATGCTGGACTTGCTCGTTCGCTAAAAGTCGGTGGAAGTGGATAATTCTTCCCCGGTTCCTTCGGCGCGGTTGAAACATGAACTTCCTTGGGTAGACCCATTGAGAAAGGCCAGGTATGCGATCCAGACAGCTTGCTTGCAGAGGGAGAGGGACTCCACAGATTTGTGGATAGATCAAGGAAAGGTATGGATTCCTGTCCAACAGTAGTAAACTCCCCTAAAATCTTCAGGAAAAAACCACCGAACTTAGTATAGGATCATTAGATGAGAGTGAAACCTACATTTATCGTTACACCTTTGTAGCTCTCTGGCTTATCGAGATTTATCTTAACTTCACCAGAGATCTCGTCATCGTCTCTAAATACCGGGAGGACTTTGGCCGAAACAGCACGACTCGTAACATTGAGATTGAGCCATGGTTTTCCCTTCCCTGTCTCAAGAGAATAGGAATGCTGCGTCCGGAATGCTGCACTACTACTGGCAGTTGGACTTGCAGCTTTGGTATTGGCATCCGAGTAGCTCGGCAGCTGTTCATGCTGTTCAACTCCCTCGCCGCTGAGTAACAGAGCAGGAGCCATGGTCGATAAGGTAGACAACGAGTCCGAACGACAATCTTTATTGACCTCGAGTAGAGAGATTGAACCTACTTCAGCTACACTCAGGAGCCAGGACCTGCGTTCTGGACAGAGAGAGGCTGTAGATGATAAAGCCAAGTAAGACGTGATACTCCCACATCTTGGTCCCTGAGAGACTGAATTAGAAAATAAACTAACTCATCATTTTTCCGTTTGGGAAGAAGCCATGCACGTGACCGACAAACTGAACTTGACCGGTGCCGTCACGGTGCGCTTCATCTTTTTCTCTTCTACTAATGTACCCATAGCGTCTTAAGATGCCAGCGCAGACGACGAATCAAAGCAATACAGGTCGACAAGATCTTTCTGTCATTCTCGTCACCGGGTCGTATGATCACGAGATTCGTTTCTGGGAAGCATGGAGCGGAATCTGTTCAAGAACTATAGCGCGATCTGGCGAACAAGGCGTGAGCAACTCTTGACGCGTTGTCGCCGATGCACAGAACTGACACAGACTACAGCAAGTGAACAGACTGGCCATTTCTCCGAAGTAAGCTGGGAAGAAGCTCAAATAGTGGCAGAGCGTCGTGGCTAATCCGCATATAGCAAGCGCCTCCTTGCCGCTGCCATTCATAAGAAAATAAATATATATGAAGTGGCCAACCTCTCGAATACTGTCGTGCGTACTAAGTAATACGGTACATACTGTATCTTTCTCAAGCATCTGCGTCAGATCCAATGTTTCGAAGGCCATACCGGAAATGTTACCGCTGTTCAGTTCCACGCGGAAGGGAAATGGGTAGTTTCCGGCAGCGAAGACGGAACTATCAAGGTGTGGGACTTAAGGTACGCTGCACTCATTTTAGCCCCTCGGATAGAGAAACTGAATGGCACGTAGGAGCAATACTCCCCATCGGAATTACGACAACGGCGCGCCAGGTTTGTTTCAATTAACGAATTGTGACCGACAGCTCTAAAAGCATCGTTGCTCAGTCAACGATGTGATGATTCATCCGAATCAGGGAGAGTTAATATCTTGCGACCAAGCCGGGAGTATCAAGCTCTGGGACCTTTCGGAGAACGTTTGCATGCTCGATCTCGTTTGTCGCCTTGGCGTCTTCCTGCTCTCCTGTGCCAAACTGGCTACTAATAGATCTTGTCAACATAGGCACCAGCCGGTGATGTTCCAATTCGGTCCGTGACGATCGCCTCGGATGGATCGTGTCTAGTTGCTGGCAACAATAAGGTCAATGACAGTATCTTTGAGTCAAATTAAAGCTTATTGAAAAGGAAACTTTCGCACAGGGCAAATGCTATGTCTGGAAGATCAACGAAGAAAGCTCAGATCTTCCGAGGTTCCAGGCGATCACGAAGTTCCAGGCGCATAATAAGTACCTTACACGTTGTCTTCTCAGCCCCGACGTGCGGTGAGTAATTATCGGCAAACTCCTCATATTCCACCCAGTTCAACTGATTTGCTATTCTGTAATATCCTATCGCAATCATCTTATTGCTCAGGTATCTTGCAACATGTTCTGCAGATACAACAATCAAGATCTGGTCGATCGGACGAAACTGGGAATTCAAGCTTGAGAAAATTTTACAGGGCCACCAACGATGGGTCTGGGACTGCGCCTTCAGCGCGGACTCGGCGTATCTTGTAACCGGTATGTATCCCTTTCTTCCTCCATCTCTGCCGGATGGAGCTTCGCGCATGGAGCTCCCGCTCCAGGTTAATAATTGTCTATCCATTCGGCGAGGACGGGTATCTCTGACGATCAAAGCTGCCGAACATAACGTCGTTCGTCCGCTTCTTTTCTGTCTCCGTCATGCTTGCTTGCCCATTCGCCGAAAATATCTGTTGACCGCATGCTAACTCATCCTGTTTTCTCCTTTCCCCCTGCATCTTGCGCTCGCCATGTTTCTTACGTCTTCCTTTTCTTATTCACGTGTGGTGATCTGGCGCGAAACAACGTAATTCATGGCTCGATGATCGGTCGGTCGACACTGAACGTATCTGGGGGCGTCCACATGCACTCACTTCCTCGATCGGCTATACGTACGAACGTACGCTTTGCACGCGCGGGGTTTCACAGCTTCTTCTGACCATGTGGCGCGCCTCTGGGAGATGGCTTCCGGCGAGACTGTGCGACAGTATAACGGACATCATAAGGGTATGTTACGTTGTGCATATTCTGTTCTTTCCCCTCCCCTCCACACCCTTTTTTGTATCGGTCATTATTCCCCCTTTCCTCCCAGCTTTCTTTTTCCTCATCTTGTACGCTTCCGCTTGCGTGTCCTGGGTCTTGCGAGCTTCTGCTTCTTGCCGCCCAAAGGCTGATGTTGATGGAGATGGAGAGATGGGGAGGTGGGGAGCGCTAACAAAACACCTTCTCTCACACTTCTTTTTCAACACACCTCTTTTCTTTCTTCTCGGCATCTTTTCCCATCGGAACTTCGCGAGATGCATACAAGAGTTTTAACTGATCTGTCTTCTTTTTTGATTGGAACGGTTTATTGTAGCTGTGGTGTGCTGCGCGTTGCATGATGGTGCCGGGTATTAAGTTACATAGCTTCCCCCCCCCCTCTTCCTCCCGGGGAGTTCTTACGTAGACCTCTTTTCCCTTTCTCTGTGCACTGGACATGCATATGTATGTATGTATTATGTAACAGTAAATCTATGGTTTTTGGTTTTTGGTTTTGTCTTTGAACAAACTGTATACAACTGTACAAGTGGGTTTACTTATGCGATTGCTGACTGAATATCGTTCTGTGTTCGTGTATGTGTATGATTGAGTTAGGTTTAGAGGAAGAATTCTCATTCTTATTGATCGATTCTCTGACTCCGTCTACACATGTACGTACGAACGTGACTATCTACAGAAAATAGCGCTCCTGCATCGATGTTTTTCATTGAGGAAAGAGACAGCCCGAAAAGGAAAGAAAAAAAGATGCTGAGATTAACGAGCGGGTAAGTTACATAGGTACAGCTTGTGGAAAATGCCATAGTTGATGGGTAAGTAGCAGTACAGTATGTACAGTGTGTACATACGTCGTGTGTTAGTGTTCGTTTACTTGTAACTTGGGATGTACGAACAGGAGAACGTGTAGAAAGCAGAGAAAAACGGCAGAGATTCACCATCACTCACTCACTCAATTCAATCCATGCTACCCGACCCACTCACCGTGCTCGGCCCCCCGCTTTCGAACTGGTTGAAGAGCCCCCACACGACGGGCTTCTTCACGCGATCGGCGTGTGCGGCGCGCTGCGCGTGCGCGTCTACTTCGGGCGGGACGCGCGAGCGCGGGGTGGAGGACATGGTCGCTGTCGTGCTCGCTGATGCTGCCAGCGCAATTCCCGGCGGGAGCGTCGGAGGTGAGTGAAAAGGAAGATGGAGGGGTTGGGAGGAAGAGAGCGTGCTCCCTGACGAGCCCGGTGAACCGAGCGTCGATGCTGTGGGCGAGGAGGCGCTGTAGGGGAGCGTGGCGATGGAGATTATTGAAAGGAGGAGAGGTTCGTGGGTTAGTCTGAGAGGAGTCGTGGAGGTCAGCGAGGATAATGTCGAGGGGGGAGAAGGGGAAGAGGGTCCTGCGGAGTAGGGAGAAGTGGGCGATGCGGGCGATGAAGGAAAGGTGGAGGAGGGAGCGGGAGCGAGTTCGAAGCCTGGAGCTTGAAAAGGGAGGAGGGCAAGTGCGTACTAGAGTCAGGAAAGCCACAAAAACGTCAGAAAATAAATATCGATAAAAAATGAATCATAGAAACACAGAAAAAAAAAGTAGAAATGAAGATCGGCCTTTATTGCACATCCAATCAACGAGCAAAATGACGCTTACCTTGACGCTAAACCCACCAAACTCGAAACTCGGTACGAGGTCCTTGGGGAGAAGGATCTCACCCTCAAAGTGTCGGCTCCGCATTCTCCCCACCGCCGCCGTTGACCCGACGGAACCACTGCGGTCGCGATTGGCAGCGTTAATATTAGTGCTTATACTACTATTGCCACCGCCAGCTTGTCGCGGCCACCAGACGGCACTTGTAATCGGAGACCTTGCACCATGCAGCGCAAGCTTCGGTCCAACCTTGGGCACTTTCTCTCTTTGCTTCTCCTTCTCTTTAATCTTACTCTTCTTCTCCGATCTTGATCTTGATCCAAAAGACAGCGAAGAAAAAGCGGACAGCGCAGATAGCGATAAGGATAGCGTTGACGTTGACAGTGTCGTTGTTGATCCGGATGCTGTTGTTGAAGTGGAAGAGATAGGTGGCGAGGACATGCTAGAAGCAGCCACTGACGCAGTAGCAGATGGATGGCTATACAAGGAAGAAGAAGGTAATTGTTGTTGCCTTGATCTTGCCAGCGAGGCATTTTCCACACTGTCAGCTCCACCATTGCCCGCGCTAACAGCAGCGCCAGCGGGTCCCGATCCAGAAGCAGAAACGGAAGCGAAGGAAGATGCCACCGCCACCAGTTCACTCTGCGGGACCGCACGTGGTAAGTATGCTCTTGAATTGAAATTACTCGGGGTAGACGCAGTGACGCCTAGAGATCTATCTGCAGGTGAACTCTCGAAACCGCTCTTCCAGCCCTTGTGAGAAGACTCAGGACACCCAGTCTCATAGCATACTTCTCGGATGAGGTGCACAGAGATGTTTTGTGGGGCGAAGACCAGATCGAGGGCCTGCGAATCGCTGCATGTGATGGTGAGCATGAGCGGAAGTGGATGTCCACGCGAATAAGTCAACTATCAGCAAAGGGCAAGGGCAAAGAAGATAGGTTAGATGTCGGATAATTTGTTTTACTGAAGAAAGGATCCGCACTGGTAGAGCCAAGGCGAACTGTTCGCATCCATTAATACGGAGGATAAATTGCTAGAATGGGCAATAAATGACTCACAGTGCATATGGCTTCGACCATGCGCACACCAAAGAGCTTTCCACGGACGAGAATGGGTGGAAGAACCGTCCAGCCGTCAGGGTCACCGTTCGGATCGACGAGTGGTCTGTTATCCTGGTATGCTAGCTGCCGAAATAGCGAAGGTGCCGGTGGACGTGTGCGCGGTGCAAAACCAAAGTGCGTGCCTAGTCTGCATGGAAGGATGTTAGTTACCACACGCCGTGGGACGGAGAAGACGCGTCAAAGACTTAGGGGAGGGAAGAAAAGTTTGAGAAAGAAAATCAATATGGCACTTGGTGTGACTCGGACAGCTGGAGTGGAATGGAACTCAAGAGATCGTCGAAAAGAGACGTACTTGCTATCTATTCGTAGAGGACCACGGCGGATACGGACTGTTATCTCGTAGTTGATGAACTGCGAGGCACCCTTTTCCGAGAAGGAGGGCGGGAGAGGGAGAGTGACGGGCGGTTGCTTTGAGCGCAGGGTAACCAAGCATGTCGACGGCAACTGGATAGAGAAAGGGAAGGAGTATGGCCCGACGAGTTTGGAATAGGCTTTCTCCTTCGCTTTGCTCGAGGTAGGAGCCGGAGGAGGAGGAGGAGAGATATGACTCGACGCGCGCGGGTCGCCCATGTCCGTGTTCCATATGACGCGAGTGAGCTCCCAAAAGACACGAGGATCTGGCGCGTTCGCGGCCATGATGGTTCCAGAGACGGTGACGCTGATGCCGAGGATAGTCTCTGGCTTGCGCATATCGAGCTCGAGCTTACCCTGGATGGACTGGCCCTCGAAGTAGGCTGGAAGGAAGCGGGGCGAGCCGACATTTGAGATGAGCTTGAGAGAAGCCCAGGGAGTGTTTCTAGAGTCGAAGAGGGAGTATACGTGCTCGACTGGAGGGCGAGAGGAGTGATGGGGGAGAACGGAAGCGCGCCGGGTGATTGGCGAGAGAGGAGAGGGAGAATGTGAGTACGACGGCGGCGGACGAAGAGAGGACGCGTCGTTGTGGAAGAGCGTGTGGTCATTGTGCATGGCCGATGAGTAGGAGATGACTGGGAGGATGCTGCATGGTTGTGGGGAGAGGCAGAGTTATGCGGAGACATTCAAGTAGTAGTAGTAGTGGTAGTAGTAGGTGGTAGTGCACAGCGCATGGAGCAAATAAACGTGATCGACGCTTTCCTCTTTGCAACAACTATGATCGACGCTTTCCTCAACAACAGCCATGTTCTCTCAAGGTTCGGGCTTTACATTTGGTCAGCAACAGCAACCTCAGCAACAGCAGCCATCTACTGGTCTATTTGGTTCATCTACAAACCAGCAACAACCTCAACAGCAGCAACAACAACCTTCAACCGGTCTATTTGGCCAACCCACTTCCACCGGTACCTCTTCTTTCAACTCAATCACAAATCCCAGTTCGCGTATACTTATCCATCCTATAGGCTTATTTGGCTCGAGCACGAGCGCCGCTCAACCCCAGCAGCAGCCCCAACAGCAACAATCCTCTTCTCTATTCGGGAACACCCAACCCACCACCAGTGCCTTTGGTGGCTTCGGCGCGTCCACATTCGGAGGAGGTCAGCAGAACCAGCAACAGCTACAACCACAAGGAGGCGCTTCTTCTCTCTTCGGCCAGCCGGCGCAAACCCAAGTTCAGCAGCAGCAGGCACAGTTTCAGCAACAGCAACAGCAGCAGCAGCAATCGACCGCGTGGGTCCTCTTCCGTAAATTAATTCCGGCGAAGCATGTGTGTTACTGAGCCTCCATGTGTTCGTTTGTTGCATTTACAGGGCCGCGAATGCTGGTGCACCTCTGTTCACCAAGACCACCAAGTTCAACGACCTCCCGGAAGACGTAAGGAAGAAGTTTGAACAGATCGAGTGCGTTCATTGCTATTGTGTCTCTCCGTTCATGACTCACTCACGCACACATGCATCCTCAATTCAATTCCAATCTCAACTCGTGTTCGGACGCTCGCTGGAATTTTAACCCTGATTTTCCGCCATCGTCGCGGCACGGCCTCGTTTCCCGCATTTTCAATATATTCCTTTATACCTCCGCTGTCAAAAATCAATCATTTTAGTGCACATATCCAGGGCAGGGTACAAATCTCGACAGAACTAAAACAGCACAAGCTCGGCGACGAGCCGCAAAAGGGCGCGGAACAGATCAGGATTGTCCACAAGGTACACACCTATTCTTCCTTTTAGTATATTTCAATTCTTTTGCTTTGCATTCTGTTTGTCTGTTCTTTTTGCCACCTCACTGGCTACTTGCCAGCATGGGCGCCAGTTCCGTTGCGTCGGGACGTACGAGATTTGTTTCTTTAAAACCACTCCGCATGTGTCTTGCTCTTCCTTTTCTCTTCCTTTTCCTACGTACTGAACACATCCTGTCTTCGGAGATAAATCTCGAGGCGCCGGAGGGACGCCCGCGTGTGTAAGGAAGGAGGCCGAAGAAGCTAGATGAGCATGAGCTAACGGACGGAGAGTTGGAGAGTTGGTATACTCTCCTCACACGCGCGCACGCGCACATACTCGAATGTGAACCACTGATGTGGTTGTGGACGCGTTAACCCATCTGGAGCCTCAAGCTTCGAGAGAGCTTCCTTGCACGGGGTCCGCGCGTTACTTCTTCGTCCCTTCATTCTTCTTATGTCTTTTTTTTCTCTCACCGCCGGGATTCTTTCCTAATACGCAGTTGAAGACTCAACACCGCCGATGGGCTGACTATTCTGTGTCGCTTATTTCGGATGAGTCTTAATACCCTGATTAAGAAACGCAGAGCTTAATCGCGTGGGTTGTGATCGAGCGGATTTTGCAGGGATTGAATTGTTTGAATTCGGCTCTCATGTTATGTTCCCGCGAACGACCTCGGGTATTTCTGTTCCCGTCTTTTTTTCTTACCAATGGATGGATGCTTTGATTTGATACTTCCCGCTCGCCATCTCAGACATTTCTCCTCAACCCTTCTTCGAATCTCATAGATCTCGTTGCCTAACTTTTACTTTACTAACGAAATCTTTCTCTCACTTCTTTTCTTCTTTCTACCCGGACAGGACCTCGTCAACAGCATCAACAAGCTCCGATCGGACATCGCTGCGATGCGCGAGCTGCGTGGGCGGATGGACCAGGCCGTGCAGGACACCATCGCTGCGACGCGGATCATTGATGCCTTCAAGGCCAGCCAGAGTGGACAGAGCGCGCAGAGCCAGCAGACGGTGTGGTTGAAGAACTATGCTGGGTTTTCTCTTGAGTACGTGCTTTTTTTTCTGCTTTTTATTTTTTTGCGTAAAGTTATACACATATTTGATGTTCTGATGACTTTTTCCCCTATGTTTTGCTTTACTGCTGTTTGTCTGGTGTCTAGGTTCTTCACGCGCGTTACGGAGCAGCTTAAGGAGCGGTTACAGTGGTTTAATAATACCCTCGAGGTGAGGACGTTGTTCTATCGTTTGCATGCATGGATCACGGTTGTTCTGACCTGACCATTGATATTTCTTTCTCTCCATTTTACCATCTCGACATTCTTTCAATCAAAACCAAATCGACTTTTCGCACGAACGCACGCGCTCTTTATCGGTTTTCGCCATATTATGTTTTTCGACGATCACTGGGATAACGTACTCCGTTCGATATGTTCCCGCGTATTCCGTGTTCGTATTCTCACTGGAAATCCTCACGGGACCGATATCCGTTCTGTTCTTTTCTCGGCACGCTGATTGACATGTGGTTTTTCTTTTTCCTTTCGAATTCGGAACGGAACCGGACGTAAAACTTGGCTCGGCCTGGGATTTTACTTGTGAATATGGTGAATACGGTTCCCTGCATGCTGTTGGTCCGTTGGTGCTGTGTTGCGGACCTGTGGTTTGGTTCGGTGGTGCATATGGATCGATACTTAAACGTCATTCTCTTGCATGGACGGATGGGTGGTGTTTGGGGATGTCCTATCTTCTGTCTCTGTCTCCTTTTCTGTGGGATGCTCGCAATTCTTGCGACTCTGCGTTCCCGGTGAATGTCAACGGGACGTCTTCTGGCGAATTGTGAATTTCGACGACATGCGAAACGAGTGATATCCTCGTGGGATTGTACACGTATCTGGCGATATGGTATGATATGATTTGGAACGTCCAGCAAATCGAACGAAAGCTCGTATCGGAAGCGAATCATGTTTCGATCACGCCGCAATGTGAGGTTTCTTTTCTTCCATTTTGCGATTTTTTGTCATCCGTTTACATAAGCCATCATGACTTTCACCTGCGATGTGCTTCTCTTATCTTCAACTTCTTGCTAAATGCGTTGATGTGCGCGGTTCGTCCTGGCATTCCGCCTTTGAATGGTGTGGTGTCTGCCACATCATGTCGTTATCACCAACCCATGCGGAACCGCAATTTTCGTTTTGCTTTGGAACACGCTTTGATTGATTGACCTAAATTTACTGACAATGTCCTCTTCGCGCGTTGGTTTTTTCCGCGCAACATATACTAAATGGAACTTGGAACTATCCACCTGTTTAACAACGGACCTGATGACCGTCTGGCCACGTTGTCTCCTCCGTTTTCTCCGTCTTTACCCTTGTTTGCGGCCGCTGGCTCGCTGGCTCGTTCGTCCATGACGATAACGACAACTATGACTCGAACGCTACTTCGCGCGTTGTGCTGCGCATTTGGAACACACCATGTGGCTTTTGCTGCTTGGTTGTTTCGCGTAACGCCATCTCTTGATACCTCTCGGATTCTTTCGCGGTCCAAATGGAACGGACTTTGACTTCTATCCTAATCAACATACAACGGGACATGACATAACCGCACTTCTCCCCCCCCCCCTCCCTCCTCTGACTTCCATTCGGGACACTCGGGCACTTGCCACCGTTATTGACATCCGCGATTCCGCTATGCTGCGGACCAAATTTTCCAAACCCAACCAATTCCAAACCCCATCACAACACTAATAAAACAAAATACTGTAGCCGTAACCTCCACCCTCCAAGCGCAACACGCCTCCTTCGTCGCACTCGCGGCCAAGACCGCCGCGCTCGACGGGGAGCTGCAGAAGTTGAAGCATACGTATAGGACGCTGTGGCGTGCACGGACGGGCAGCGCGAGGGATCCGTTCAATGAGCTTGATAGAAGTACGATTGTTGGTGGAGGGGAGCTCGGGATCGAGGGGTTGAGCGTTAGTTAGTTAGTTGTGAAGTGGCTGCTTGTGTTTTGTTTGTTTTTCGCATGTGATGTTTAATTTGTCTATTATCCATTATCATGATAGTTGCTCGATAACTACTATGTTTGACATGCATTAACAGACGCGTTGTGATGGTTTAAGAGCGTCCGTGAAGGCGTTTAGATGTCCTTGCAGAGATCGTCGACATTGAGATATTTATTGTATTGTTTAAAGTTTGATACTTGGAAGTTGTGGGAACTGGTAACCGTATGTGGGCGAAGTAGTGACGCGTCAAGAGCCTTACACCACAGCTCATTCATTGGCAAAGGAGTGACACATTGACAATATTGGTACTGAAGTCATGGACCTACATACACCGAACACAGCGACTTCTCAATTCATCCAAGCAGGTGCGTAGCACGGGTACTTTCTTCTTTGTGTCGCGATTCTTACAAACTCCTTCCTCTTTTTTAACGGAAACAATGTGCTTAATACTGAAATGCTATGTGTATGTGTAGACGATGACGACTACGACGAGGACGCGCTCCCGTCTTTCGGCGGCGAGCTCAGCCAGGACCAGAATGGTACTGCAGCAACGAGCCCGGGGGGTAAAGGAAAGGGCCGTGCACAGCCTTATAGTACCTCTGGAGGAGGAGGCGGAAGTTCGAGTGCGAATGGCCAGGGGTTGTCTGGAAATATTGGTTCTGGAGGTGGGGTGGGAGGAAGAGATGGTGCTGGACAGCAGGGATCGAGGAGGACTGTTGGAGGTGTGAGAGTCGAGACGCGGTGAGCACAGAGATCACATTGCTTGAAATAAGGGTGTTTTGAATAATGTCTGATGGTATGAAGATATACGGGCGTTGATACGCTTGACGAGCCTGTGACTGCTACGATCGTGAGCATCTTCTCTAAACAAGTCGCAGTGAAGGAACTTGAAGTAGAGGGGACTTACTGAGTTACCAACCGTTTTGGATAATAGGCAAGAGACCTACGGTCCATCTATACCAAGATCGTTCAGGTGCTTTATCCCTCGAGGTCTGGTGCTGGACGCGAAGTCTTAAGGTAAGCACGTAGCCTGCATCTGTATTTCCATGCATGTTAAATCATATCATGCTTTTGTCTGGTTGAATCAAAAGGGACTGGGATCTATGGGGCCCGTTGATTCTGTGCCTAGTCCTGGGGATTCTACTAAGTCTAAGTGTAAGCACCTATTCCTTTCGCCGGTTATTTCCCGTGCCATGTGCTAGTTTTTCTAACTAACTCAAAATCCTTCTTGACTTGTGAATCACGGCCATGAAGGCACCGGCGGAACAGTCTCTCGGAGTGTTTACGGCGGTGGTCGTCATTGTCTGTCTAGGTTCGGTAGTCGTAACTATCCAAGCCAAGGTAAGGAAGAAATCTTTCCCCCATTCCTTACCGCTCCAGCATTCTAATGCCAGCACATCACTCACTCACTCAATCACCCATCCTCGCTTCCTTCCCTCTTAATCTTCTTCTCATACAGCTTCTCGGCGGCCGAGTGTGAGTCCGGAAAGACATCCACCCCTTTATTCTATCAGATTCTACTCATCCGTTTTCCCCTTCATTCCTGTATGGTACGGAATCTCAGATCGTTCTTCCAAGCATTGTGTGCATTGGGATACTGCGTCGCCCCGCTGGACGTCGCGGCTCTGGTATCCTATTTCGTCCGCACCATATGGGTGCGCATCCCTGTTTCTCTGGGCGCGTGGGCTTGGTGCATATGGGGTCAGTCCAATTTCTAGCACTGTGTTGCATGTGCATGCCGTTCCTCATGACTGATTGTGTGTTTTCCCTCGTGAATAGCGTCAGTGAACTTCCTTGATGGTACCAAAATCGAGCAACAGCGCATCTTGCTGGCTGTATACCCACTTTTGTGAGTTGGTTATGTCTCTTCAGTCTAGTCATGTTTGCCTGATTGATTTTTTTGTGTTCCGCTATTTCAAGGCTATTCTATTTCATTCTTGCCTGGATGATCCTTATCCAATGAAGACCTCGACTTATGTAGAACTTCCCTACACCTCAGGCGTTAATTTATCTATTTCCTATGTCGTGGTAGATCTTGCACAGTGTCGGCTCTCTCAGTACTTAAGTCTGGAAAATATCCCTCTCAACCAGCCAAAGCAACAAGATAAGTTGAAGAAAGAGAAAAATGCAATTGCACAATAATTAAGAATGCTATCTACTCGCATCATTGTTCATGAGGAACTATTACACGACAAAATGCGCATCAGTCCAGCACCTCTACAGCTCCATCTTGTCCTCCTCCCAGCCAGGATTTTTCGTGAGTATCACGAAGCCCTCAAGCACAGCAGCATAAGGGATGTATTCCTCCGTTGCCAGTTCCGCACGCTCGCGCGTACCGAGTCGTACGGGTGTTTGATGTGTCTGAAAGCCGGAGATCGTGCGTGGCTTGCCTGCTTGCCCGACGACGTCGACCGCTTGGCCCACCCGGACTGTTACAGGCATCGACTTGAGCGTCTCGTCGAGCGTTATTAGGGAGCGTGGGTACATGGCGGTTACGAGGAAGTAAAGCATCCAGTGGCATTTGTCGAGGATGACTATAATCCATTGTACACGTCAGCGGAACATACTCACGGTCGTGAAGAACCGTGACTTACAGGATTTCGCATCAATGAATGCAGTGAGTACAGTCAGCAATCCAGCCACAGCAGGCCGGCTCATAATCGCGCGGTCGCAGAAGAAAGGGTTGACCGTTAAGGTACCCTTGCCCATGTGCACAAGCCCCTGGGCCACGCGGACCATGAACAAGCAATCGGGCTCTTTGTAGTAGTAGCTCGCCAGCTGGCGCAGCATTTGAGCGAGACGCGCGTTGTTCGTCCCAGCGCCGACGAGACCCATGGCGAAGATAGCGTTGAGTGCGACGGCGAGGTCGTTGTCGTGGCTGTACTTGGAAAGCGTGTCGAGGATGGGGAGTTGTGGATCTGAGGCGCTTATGAGACCTAGGGCGAGAGGCACGGCTTTACGGATGACAGGTTCGCCGTAGTGCATCTGACAAAGCATTGAGATTAGCAGAAGGGGAATTTAATGATCATATATTGATTTACCAAATGGTTGAATTGTCGGATAGCCATTTCGGCGCCGACATCCTCACCCATCGCAATGAGCGCGACACCGATTGTCGCAAAGGCCTGACAGGTGTCGTCCTCCTTGCCGTCTTCCTTCTTCTCGATGTGATCCGCACAATGATGCATCATTGCTTGTACTTTGAGGACATTCGTCGATCCCGCCCACGAACAGATCTCTACAAGAATCTGAGCTTGCTTGGAGACATTATGCTCAATTGCTTTGAGTGTCTCCAACGTGGCATCAGAAGCTTCCTGCTGGCCTAGATACAGAAGCGCGAGACCCAAAGTCATGAATCGCGTCCATTTCTCGTCCAGCGCGAGCTCTTCTCGCTCCATTAAGGCTTGAAGGATAGTGGCAGCAATCTCACCATTACAACTTCCGACAAAAATGAAACCGAGCGCGAGAGAGACTAGCGAAGCTATCTCCATCGAATTTTCCTCGTCAGCGACAATCGGCAAAAGCAACGAAGAGAGGTCTTCTCGTTGCGAACCGACATACGCGAGTCCTAACCCAACGATGGCACCAGTTTTCAGGGGGACGGACTTGCTTTCTATGTGCTCGCCTAGCAGAGCAAGCGCAGCGTCCGCTTCGGTCCGCACGCCGCAATTTAACATACCGGTAGCAAGAAAGGCGCCAGCCTGAGCGCAATCGTGTCAACGATGGTCCAGTGAACATATTCTAAGTCGTGAACTTACTTTGATATATTCCTCCGGCGAATAGGTATAACGGTCGACGTGACTTAGCCCGACATCTGTGTCCCAAAGCAAGCTTAGACCAAGCGAGGCAGCAGCACTCATCATGCCTGAAAGAACAACATAAGCAAAAGCACAGCAGAGGCACTAAGTAAGGAACGCACCGTGGTCTTTATTCTTGTAGATCCAGCTGTCTCCTTCCGGTGCATCGACCATAAGCTTGTCATTGCAGAAACCAGCATTCACGAACGCGTTCACGAAAGACCCGGCCAAGTTAGCTCGAGCAGAGTCAATATTCGACCCGGCTGCCGCTACAAAGCTAATCAAGACTCCTAGCCATATTTCAGACACGGAAAAGACGCACGTTGATTTTCGAGATGCGTTTTGTAGATATCCTCTAAACTCTTTGGCTCTAAAGCCCCAAGCTCCTTCCCAAACTCTTTGAAGTGTTCCGAGAGATGGGTATTGCTTAGGCACTCCATAAGATCTTCCTCTGGCTCCGTTCCATCCTCTGACTGGATCCATTCTAAAGGCACTTGAGCACGAGCAAGCAGGAAAGCCAACTGGCGCTTCATGACTCTGAAAGCAGCGGCGAAAAATTAAATCACAATAAAGCGATAGCTAGGTCTTTCATCAACTCACTGGTTACCAGCATTCTGATAATTTTGGGAGATGAGTTCACGATCCCAAAGGCGCAAAGCCACGACCATGGCTTCGGGAAATCTACCCCGTAGAATGTATAAGTCATGTACCGTCCGGAGAAAAGCTTGATCGTCTGGAGGTGCTAAATATGTGACGCAGCTTTTTGCCACGGTTATTTCAATTCGAGTCTAAACGAGAATGTCTAGAAGACATACCTCAACATATATTGACATACACGCGCATAATTGTTGTCGTCAACTAGTCCCGTTAGACGATCCGCAATTTCCAACTCCTCGAGCAAGTCAACAGCATCTGGTTCGGCGTTGTGTAGCAGCAAGAATTTCGCGCATTCGACGCCGAGTGAACGAAGTTCTTCAACGCTCACATCTTTGTCTGCTTGCTCCTCTTCCTTTTCGAGTCTAATAACATACTCGGAACCAAGCTCGGCAGCCAAGTGGCGAATGTACTCGTGGCCCCACGATCCTGGCTCAGAAGGCTTTGAAGACATAGATGAAGCAAGAAGACGGTATCTTAGAGTCCCATGGGGCTCTGTATCCGAATATGTCATAGCAAGGACAGACAGAATGTCAGCAAAGAGGCTCTTGTCCTCTGACGCAGGCCAGGTATCGAGGAGCGCCTGAAGGTCACGATAGTGAGGCCGAAGGAACTTAAGAGGTTTGGGAACTGAAGTCATTGACGATGTGGAAGTTCGAATAAGTGTTCGTAATGTTTCCAGAGCAGGACGGTAAAGCGTTGTGTCGGGCTCCTGCATACATGTTCAGCTCGTTAACTTAACCTAGCTAACTATTCGCACCTTCAGACGCTCGACGAGCATCTCGAGCTCATTCCGAAGCTGCAGGTCCTCTTCTGACTATTCATAAAGATCAGCCGCAAGTCCAAGAAATCAGTTGTATTCATACCAATTCCTCGCCCTCGCCCTCTTTGGCCTTAGACGCGTCCTTCGTGCCCTTCCCATCGAGCTGAACATCCTTCTCCTCGTCTTTCTTCTTCTTCGGGTCCTGCGCAGGTACAGGTGCGACGGGAAACGAGGTATCAGGCATTTCAAAATAAAAGGACAAAGTCACCGAGTGAGGACAGGGAAAGTTACACGAATCGCGAAAGTCGACGCGTACGCATGTGCTGATCTAAGCAACATCACATGACGTAAATGTTCACCGCGTCAATGCGTCGATCCCTTGCCTGCTCCGCGCTTATGTGACACGCACAAACCTACAAGTACTGCAGCACCGAATCTGCATGCCCTCTGCGCGCCTTTTCAGTTAAAGCGCACATACTCTGGACTCTACCATGGTAGTTCTTGACACTAATCCGTATGTACTCTTATTTTATCGCACTGACAGCTCTAAATGTTTTGATTTTATAATCTAGACTTGACAAGACGAACGATACGAGAATCGCGCTACCACACACAGAAGACCAAGATTGGGAAGATCTTCCAACGATGCTGGATGATATACCCATGGCGCGTCGTATTGATTCGTCCGAGAGCCTTGCTAGCTCCCAAGCACCTTCGAAGTCGGCTTCCAATACTCCAAGGAGACGTCGGGTTGCACCCAGAGCCACAACCAGAACCGTATTCGTTGCTTCCAGTGGAATATCTCCAAGAAAGCAAGCCGCACGTCCAAGAACTGAGAAACAGAAAGTAGAGAAGCCCTCGCGCGAACCTCCCCCGCCGCTCGTAACGAAAGATGAGATCCATTCTGCACTAACCCGGGGAACTCGATCGTCAGCGTCATATATATTTGACGTCACGGCGAGTTTCTTCTCCCTCATAAAACGTTTTTTGGCGTTCTTTCTGTTCATCTGGGTTGTCGCGCTTATCATCAATGCGCTCTCGGCCTCCATCCGTTCTGTGCTCTCGCCGGTTTGCTCTATTCCGATTATTTCGAGTTCGCCGTTATGCAAATGGCAGTCTTATGGTATAGAAAGCACCAAGGAACCACAACAGTAGGTGTATAACCACACTTCGTACCTTCGATATTTCTAACTTTGCATATATTCAAGCGCGGAATACCCACAATTGGTTGAAATACAGAGCAAGACATTCGAACAGTTACTTGACGAGACTGTCGGGAGTACCAGCCTCGCGCTCGACATCAAGAAGGCAGAGATGGCGACCCATGACCTTGTCACTGTCGTCAGAATGAGCAATCTTCGCAGTAGAGATTATTTGGCAGAGGCCTTGGTCTCTTTTTCTGACGATGCTCGGGAAACTGCTCGTGGTCTTCAAAAGTTGAATGCGAAAATTAGTGGTTCTGTGGATAAGTGAGTTAGCAAAATGATTTTCTATACACAGCTCTCACTTTCGATTCTAGTATTTTGGCCATAAGCGATTTCGCACTACAGACGATCGAGGGTGGAAAGGCCGAATCATCATCTGTGATGAAGTACATTTGGCCATTTGGCTCCAATGGATCTAGCAAAGAGCTTCTTGCATCAACCTTCTCCCAATCGCTCTCTGTTCTATCAGCTTCCCTGGAGCGACTCATTCTCTCTGCCGAAGCTTCCCTTGACTCTCTCAACAAGCTTGAAGAGCAGCTCGGAACTATACACGGGATTGTCGCTCGAGAAGATAATACTCTTTCCGTGGAGAACGCAGAACTTCTTGCTGCTCTATGGACACGTCTCGGAGGGAATCGCGCTAAGGTTGTACGGTTCGCTAGCAACCTGCAACTGCTGAAAGAACTGAGCGGATACCGTGCGCAGGCGCTCGCTAGAGTAGTTGCAGCCTTACAGGTGAGTATCTTCCAAGTTAGGATTAGATAAAATATCCCTGATCTCAATTGTGTAGGCCTTACAAGACTTGTCTGCAAATATGGAAGAGCTTCGAGAACGCGCCGCTACTCCAGAATTATCAGGAGACGAAATCCCTGTTGGGGTGCATGCGCGCGCTATCAGAAGCGGTGTACAGAGGCTGAACGAAGGGCGATTACGCGCAAAACAGCTGGAAGAGGAGGCTGTCAATAGAGTTTTGGGACTGGACGCATAGTAGGAGGGAACTTCTCACCCATGCAGTTATTTTCATTTGTTCGTTCTTCATGATGCATTGTAAATTATACACGGAAAGGAAACCTCCATGCATATAATTTATTCTCCCAGTTACATTTACATCGCACGCACTGCACAAATCAAATTGCAGGTGGTAGCGTGGAATAAATTGACCAAATGGGTGAACCCGGATCCTCTTGTGTCATCGAATCGAAATTCATTAGCGACAGCGCTGGCTGAGCCGCTGTGAGCTGCTGCATCCAGCGACAAATGTACCGCGCGCTGCCTCTATCCAGGCGCGGGGCCCGCCATCCCATCGTCCTGCACAGGGTAAAGCAGCCGCGTTCCGTCCGCGTAAGTCTTTCCTATTCACCGGCTCGTCGTGTTCAACCTAGTATGCTGAGTTGACGACCTGTTCTTAGTCGTTCTCGAATTCAACAAGAGTCGCAAATGCGACATCGACTACTCCACCAAAACCCAAGAAGCGTGGTTTCTTTCGAACGGTCACGCTTTATTCCACGGGTTTCCTTGTATTATTCTACGCGGCCAGTCCTCTCGTCGCAGCGAACAATGAGCGGTACAATGTCATCTTCACCGAGAACGTGCCGTTTGGAGAGAAGATTATGTCCGTTATAGAGGAACAGGGTTTGGACGACAAGCTGCGCTTGGACTTCCTCAAAACCGGAGCGGATAAAATGCAAGAAGTCTTCAACCGCGTTTCTAAAAGCGCGGGGAGCGGACCTCCTGCTGCAGACAAGATAGAGAAGGCCAAGGAGGCTGCTGTCGAGAAGATCTCTTCGGTCAAAGCTTCAACTGCGGAGAGTGCTAGGGAAAAGGTTAAGGAAGCGAAGGAACGTGCTCGTGGAGTTGTTGAAGAACTGAAGACGAAGACGGAGAAGAATGCAGCAAATGTGTCAGAGAGGATATCTGAAGCGGTCACTTCCGCAGAAGAAAAGGCGAAGGACTTGGTCCAGCGTCCTGCCGTTTTCTCCAAAGGTGTCGAGGAGCTCGTCCTTCGAGCGGAAGCTGCTTTGACTGGCAAGTCTTTTGGCAATCTTCCTGAAGCCACGACTACTACTCAGCAACCTGTTCCGACTCCGCCTGACCTGCTTCCAAAGGACAACCGAACTCCAGAGGCGTCTCCAAAAGAACTTGCCGCTTCGGACAATGGCGAAAATGTGTATCCACACGAGCTTCCAGTCGGATTCGAACCACCTCCTGGGTATAAGCGTCCAAAGCCGCCAGTGTCTCCTCCGTCTAAAGCTGCAACTGAATCAAAGAAGGAGGACGCTTTCCCCCTCGTTGCTCCCGCCCTTGCTAGCGTAGCCGCGTCTGAACCAGTCATTTCGGAGCTTGCCTCTACGATCGATTCCTTAGCCAAATTTGTCAAGGAGAACCCCGCTGCTGCGTCTTCGACAAAGCCTATTCTGGACACTGCGAAGAAAGATTTACAGGAACTTGCTACGCGCATTGAACAAGCGCGTTCAGAGGGACGCGCGAAGCTCGAAGATCAGTTGGACGAGCAGGCGCGTGAGTATACTTTGAAGCTGCTGGAACTTGAGATGGCTTCGCAGGATAAGCTGGATGAGCAGGAACTTGAATTCAAGCATTTCTTTGAGGATGAGAGGAGAAAGTTGACTCAGGCGTACCGGGAAAAGCTGGAACACGAACTGCGGACACAAAGCGAGATCATCAACGAAAGGTAAATTAAATTTCCTCGTCACTCTGACTCGGAACCTGATCTATTGGGTCTAGGCTCAAGGCCGAGGTGATTGCGCAGGGCATTGAACTGCAGCGCCGCTGGATTCGTGAAATCAAGATGCGAGTTGAACAGGAACGCGGTGGGCGTCTTGCGAAGCTGGATGAGATCGTGACGAACCTGAAACAACTCGAACGAATAACCCTCGACAATGCAGAATACCTCGACGAGAACATTCGTCTACACGCTACCTGGGCTGCTTTACGAGCACTCGTGGCCGCATCGGCTGAAGCGCCTGTGCGTCGACCGTTCCGCGATGAGCTTCGCGCGGTTCGGTATTCTTCTGGTGCAAAGGAAGACGGGCTAACGCGGGCTGTTCTTGACTCCCTTGAGCAGACAGACGTGCCAGACGTTGGTATCGAACCATTAGGCGACCTCACAACATGGTTCACAACAGGTGTCGCGCCTCAAGTCCGACGCGTAGCCCTTGTCCCAGAATACGACGCCGGTGTGCTATCGCACCTCGCTTCTCACCTACTCTCTAGCTTCCGTTTTGCTAGGCACGGATTAGTGGACGGCGACGATGTGTTGAGTGTTCTTGCTCGAGCAGAATACTACTTAAACGAAAAGGACCTGGATATGGCAGCGAGGGAGCTTAACCAGCTGAAGGGTGCTCCGAGGGCCCTGCTTAGCGACTGGCTTGATGCTGCACGTAAAAGATTAGAGGTGCTCCAAGCATTAGAGGTAAGTACCGCCTGGGACAAGACTATTTTTGATGTTCTATTCTGACTTGCCACGATTTCGTTCTTCATCTCTCCATCAGGTCGTCCAAGCTCAAACTACACTAGCTTCTCTTCGTATAGTGTAATGTCCCCTGTTAATAAACATTGCACTCCTAATACATCAAAGCAGACCAAAACAGAAGAAAAGAGTCCAAACTGAAATAATCATTAAGATGATAAGACGGGAATATTGCAAAGCAAATCATGAATAGATAATTGCGTTTGGTATCAAGAACTATCTGCGCTAACTTCCGAAGGCGTCTGAGAAGTGCCTGCCCGAGGCTCTAAAGCACACGCACAAATAACCTGTGCTCGTCGTACAACAGTCTGAATCATATCCGATTTCCCCTCACCATTAGCAGAGCCCTTGCTCACTTTGACCAAGCCTGGGAATACAGTAGCACCGACGTGGTCTGTCAGCCCGCTCTCGCTTTTGAGGCAGCGCTTGATGAGCTCGACTTGTCGCGGGTAGAGCACGCTACCGAGTTCGGGTACGAACGCACGGTAGAACGTGTCGGACCCGACGGACCCAGCGCCGGCGCTGTGTAGCATGCGAGAGAAATTGACGGCTGCTTCGAGAAGGGAAGCAACCGATGGGTTAAGCTCGTTCGTCTCTCTCGAAGTAAAGAGGTCCGTCAAAGCAGGCATGGTCTCTATCAACAACTGTGCAGACAGCGAGGGTGAACACGCCTCGACGGCGGCGCTGAACGTCTGTCTCCGCCAGACGGACGCAACAGTCGGATCGCGCGCGAAGAGATGCTCATGTATCCGCGTGAGCTGGACGTTCGTCTCGTGCGAGTTGGTCACGATGAGGCAGTTGATGACCGCCTCGCTGATCGTCTCTGCCATCGTATGCCGTAGCAGACTCTGCACAAGCATCGCAGTTGGCTGGCGGGGATCCGCCTCGCGCGCACCGAGGATGTCGTCTAGCATGATGTCGCGTATCCCGGCCAGAGGAATTGGAGGTTCGCGGATGACGTCTGCCGCCCAGCGGTTGATTAGCTTTTCGAGCTTTGATGCTGTATTCTGAAGAACTCTGAGTTAGTATAGGATCAATAAGAATGTAGTTTTAGGCGCACTTTGATAGACCAATCGTCGACGGATGTCCCTCCTTGATTGCTATTCGCAATTCGAGCGGGCTGGATATGATCATCTCGGCCTTCAAGGGCTTGTATTCGAGCTCGTAGTTCCGCAACCTGTTTCTCTTGCTCTTGCAGTTGGACTCGCTGCTGCTCAACTTTCTCGTGTGCTATTCGCTGTCAACGTTAATGGTAAGGAAACACGGCAATAAAATGATGAAAAGGCTGTCTGTAGACGTACAAAATTTGTCAGGACATAACGATATTGATCTCCAGTCACAAAGTCCCCCTGAGACTGGGCTTGAAAAGCCATCTGCAAGACTTTTGCGCAGTGCCCAGAGTTGAGGATATGTAAGACGAATTGTTGACGAGAGAAATATGAAATCTTTGCATCGTGTTTTATAGCGAATAAAATGCCCTAGAGGCACTGCCCTGAGGACCGGCGCGACAGGCAAGAGGCGTCTTGGTCGTCGCTTAGCTCTGATCAAACCAATGCTGTGCAGTGAGCTCTCAATATTTTCCCTCCTCATGATCTTGATCGCCGCCACCGTCTGGCTGTTGACCACTCTTTGGATGCATATTTAGACAAGTCTCGTACAAGTAAATCTTTCGTGGTGATGATAATCCGGTATAGGCAACAATGCAGTAAAGTGTAGAGGTGTGTAACATTACAACAATTAGATAACAACATCATGATTCAGAACAATTTGAAAAAAGGCACGAGGGAGGAAGACTACTCTCAGGTCAGGACTTCAACGCCTTCTTCAGAGTCTAAAAGGCATTTTGATGATCAGAACTTGCAAGCAGTTAGCAGAAGAAGCAGATTCTCACCTCCTCCATCACATCAACATCACTCGTATCTACACGGATGATTGTCCTTCCTAGAGCTTCTTCAATTATATGCATTTCTTCCCAGCTCTTCTTATTGTGAACGAAGTTGATTGATACACCCTTCCTCCCAAATCGGCCCGTGCGACCTGACAATCCGCATTGTTAACACATATCATCCCGAGAACTATACAAGGAAAGCGAAGCATACCAATACGATGTAGATAAGTCTCAACATCCGGAGTTTCGAACCGCGGGTCATAGGACGAGCTTTCCGATTTATCCGACATCATTGGTAGATCATAGTTGACCACAACATTGACTTGTAGGATATCGATACCCCGAGCCATCACATTCGTGGTGATCAACACTTTTTCGTGGCCGTCACGGAATCGGTCGATGATCTCGTCTCGCTCCGCTGCATCCTTTGCTCCGTGCAATGATGCCACCTTGTGCCCCTCCGCTGTCATACGTTTTGCGATGCGATCAGCAGTACTGCGGTGCTATGTGTGATGCGGGTCAAGAAGACCACAAACAAAGATAGATGTGTGGAGCTACCCACCTTCGTGAAGATGATACTCTGGCCGACGGTAAGCAAATTGTAAATTTGTACGAGAATTTCGTATTTTGACTCTTCGTCTTTGCAATCCATGTAGAACTGTTTGATGCCTTCCACTGATAGTTCCTCCTTCTTGAGCTCAATCTTGTTAGCGTTCGCTGCGAACTTGTTCGCAAAGTTCCGCACGCGATCCGGAAATGTTGCGGAGAAGAGAATGATCTGAGTCGGGTGTTCCTTCGACAAGAAACTAGTAAAGACCGGTCAACAGACTGCAGGATTTGCTTAAAGTTTGCTCCTTACTTCTTGATCTTCAGGCACTGCTCGCTCAAGTTCTCTTGATCCAACATGTTATCCGCCTCATCCAGGACTAGCACCTTCACCGTCCTAGGGTCAATGATCCGTCGCTTTAGATAGTCGGCCATAGTCCCTGGTGTCCCTACAACTATGTGCGCCGTGAGTGGCTCAAAAACGCGCATTTCGGTTTTGATAGCATAATCAGTCTTGACAGAAGTGTATTTCCCCATAGCGTTCACCACAGCCATGATTTGACGAGCCAACTCGCGCGTAGGAGCAACACATAGAGCCTGATCATCATCAGCAAGGGACTTAGATTGATAGCCTCATAACGTACCTGGGGCTTAGCAAGATTAAAGTCCACTCTGCTCAACATGGTAAGTGCAAACGCAGCCGTCTTCCCCGTTCCCGACTGTGACTGGCCGATCAGATTTTGCGGACTACGTTCAGGCAATGTATCAGCAGGTGAGCTAAAGTGGCATCTGATAATACTCACGGATCTCTCAGGAGTAGTGGTAGGGCGCGCTCTTGGATCTTTGAGGGTTTTGAGAAGTTCATGTCGAAAATCCCTTTCAATAGATCAGGAGATCTAAATAACTTTGCCTTAGTATCGTTGACATCCAGGTAGGAATTCAACGCACAGTCCGAGCTCCTCAAAACTTTTGACACTGAATAAAGGAGAATTTGGGTCCATTTGCTGATCTGCGAGTGTGACCTTTACGGAGGTCCATCAGCACCGCAGCGTGCTTTGAACCTGACAGTACACTTACCTGCACATCGAACGTCGACTTGATCAAGTCGGTGGCTTAAATTCGAGACATTAGGACTCTTATACAGAACAATACGAGCCATAACCGTACCAGGCTTGTCCTCCTTTGGGGACTGAGCCTCTGAAGAGGCAGCCGGAGCCGCTGGTTTGTCTATTGGTGCGTTACGATCAGACAAGTCATCTTTGATGCGCATATGTTAAGTTCGGAGTCATACTCGGTACAGAAGAAATGAAACCATCCGCGTCTTTCTCCATGGTATGTAGTGTGGTGGTAGCTGTGTGAAAGAGAGGGCAACAGCGAAGTATGCTTGGGCCAAACGCGCCTTTTGACGCGTATCATCCTAAAGAGGCTAACTTATCTCACGAGTGATCAACGCCTCTGACTCCGATTTAGTTGTGTTCCGGCAACTTGTTTTCTAATCTAATCTAACTTTTATGTTCTTCACGTCTTTATTTCATGCATAGTCAGTCTTACGCGTCTGTCTGTGTCATGGGTTTGTTGAATGTAGAATGAACTAATGCGAGACGTCATGGTTGCATTCCGGGCGGGATTCTTGTATATAACTGGGAGCGATTGTGTATGTCTGGGCTGGGCATCTTTGATCCATCTACTGCAATACGACACGACGCCATGGACACTGAGACAAAGCAATCCATCTACCATACCGCTCCGTTCAACGTCGCTGGGACAGGTATGATGAGCTTTAAACCCATTAACGCTATTCATCAGCATCTCTGCGCTTTCCACGTCTATGCGTAGGTTTATTCTCTCATCTTCTAGTTCTCGTTTTAACCCGTTTTCTTCTCTTTAAAGGAATAATCGGAAGCGTCCCATTGAAGCTCATCATTATTGTCCGTAGAGCTTTCAAAGACGCGGAGCTCATAGCTGATTCCCTGTTATCAAGGCAAACACATCACTCCAGAGTTCCATCAATGTATCATCTATGACTCAGACGAACCAAACGCGAAACTTATCGGAATTGAATATATTGTGTCGGAGAAGGTGGACGAGAAGTTACTTGCATCTATCATTAGGCCCTGACGTTTCATCCAGATATTCAGTTCGCTCTCTACTGACGAAAAGAAGTATTGGCATTCTCACAAATACGAGGTAATCCAAGTTAGCTCCTGTTTATCTCAAGATGTAACTGATCTCATCACGCAAAGATTGAGAGCGGATTGTTACAATTGCAGGTTAGAGTCTACAACGAATAATATCATTGAGCGAGCTTGGCTAACTGAACTGAGAAGAGCAAGGAGTTGGTGCCAGGCGAGTGATTCTTCATGAGCTCACCCATTTCGTGCTAAGATGTTTGACTTGCAGGATCCGTCAATGATCTTGCAGAGCAACCAGTCATGTTGGAACTTCACAAGACGTATGGGAAGACTATCCACACTTGGGCGATCGACACAAATCCGAACTTGCCACTAGGCCCTCCAAGTCTTATGATGTCGTATGCCAACTTTAGTTATCTACCTCGTATGCATCTGATGCCCATGAAATCCCAGGTACACCGGCGACGGACAACTGGATTCTTCCTTTGTAAAGGCTAGGGATGAGAAGATGGGACAATCCACAGAGGCGAAGAGAGAGTTGCGGAAGGGCTACCTTCCGGCTTATGAGAAAGTGGAAGACTCTGATATATGGGAGAAGTCAGGAAAGGGAATTGCTTTTGAGCCTGTTGAGCAAGAACCCAAGAATTCCTAATTTTTGAGACTAGTCGTACAGAAGCAGTGTTGAACGGTGAGGACATCGGAAACAGAGAACCACGACTTTCAGAAGGAAAATCATTGGACGGCCATAGATTGGTTCCTCCATCATGATCGAAAAGACGTAAATCCATCATATTCAGCAGCTTTATTACTGCATACCTCTGAATGGACATGGTATAACAACTTAAAAAGGTTCTGAGTGCAATTAGAACTGCATGCATGAAGCGGTCCGCTGAAAAGGTTAGACATTAATTCCCCTGCTCGAGACAGACGAAATCCCATTGCCTTCTGAGAATTTTATCCTTCACATATCCATCAAGTCGACATGTCAGTGAAATTACTACCTACATGATAAGACCACACAAGGTATATTCTTGAGCATCTTGTTACTGTGTTACGCAGGGATCGTCCGTTGATATTTTCTGTAAATAGTTATTTTCAATTAAATGACTGAGCAACTTCGGGGACCGCTTGTTTGTCACTTCAAGTCCGCCTCGATCATTCAATCAAGAACTATAACTTGCTACAGCTTATAGGTAGGCGCGTCAATCTTATTCCAGACTATATAGCAGAGTTCTCGCAAATCGAAAGGCGGAAAGGTCTTATACTGATTCGCTTGAGATGAACAGAATCTCATTGTCTGCAGATCCTATCGTACACGTACTTCTTTATTACATTCTCATAGTTTCTGCGTTTCAAGCTTGTCCCTTCCAGAGGCAATCAGTGCTTCTATTTCTGGTTTGATCGACGCAAGGAAGTCCTTTGTAGTATGTGTTGGTTTCCAGCCAAGAGCAAGCGAACGAGTCGGCTTGCAGCGTGAGTTCGAGCCGAGATAGTCAGACTAGATCGAATTCATTAGCGACCCATTTCAGAGATGATGAAGGCACCCAGAAAACGTACCCCGCCAAAGTGTTTATCAATATCCTCCTTAGTGAAAGTTGTCGGTTCGGGACTCTGGCCTCTGCCAAGCTCAACAAGAGCCTGTGCGATTGCTTTGCTGACGTCGTATAGATCATGCTCGCCGTAGGCACCGAAGAAATAGCCCTCTCGTCCATGTGGAACACTATTGACATCCGCGCGAATCTTGTCAAACAGGACAATATACAAATCCGCAACTGTTTGAAGCGGATAATTATGAGTATATATTGCCTAACGATCAGAATGAAGCAGAGCTTACCATCGTCAATATGCACATTTGGCCATTTGTTCTTGCCAAGTCCGATCATACCGCCCTGTCCACGAGCAAGGCTCGCACGGATCAAAGCAGGAACTTGAATAGAATGAGGGTTTTGTATTCCAGCCTCAGTAAGTCCATTATTTGCGATCCCATAAATTGTGGATGGGAGTATGATATATGTCCGGGCATAGCCTACCACCGCAGAAATAAAGATCTGGAACTTAATCGTTACTTGACTGAGCAGAACTTACCCGCTTTATCTCCCGAAGCCACCTCAATGTCGATTTCGCGGTGAATCTGCGTCTTCGGATCGAGGGACTCAATATCCTCAACTTTTGCGTCGTCATATACCCTATCTGTAGCATAATTCCCGCCAGCATTGTCAGCAAGGACACCTGTTCCAGACTATCATCCGGTCAAAAAGGAGAATAAAGCAATGAAGGTGAAGGCAGCATACAGTGTGGATATAGATTGGAACCCTTCCGTTCGTCTCATGATATTTCTTCAGACCACGAAGAATGGCCTTAGCCGCTCCAAGGTCATCAACGTCCGCCTAATAGGAAGGCAACAATCTAAGTTTCGTAGTTTCCACTGTAAGATGAACAAACCGGCGTACAGTACTAATGACATAATCTGCTTCCGATGCGAGTGCCTCGAGCTTATCGACATCAGCATGGCTGCCAACGACTGCTTCAACGGCGAACTTCTCCTGAAGAAGCTTCGCCTTCTCGGGATTGCGGACGAGCACTTTGATATTGAAGCTCTTCGCGTCCTTGTGATTCAGGAGTCGCCACAGGATAGAGCCACCAATATAGCCTGTATGTACATTATGATAGTACGTTTCTTAGCAACTAGCAATTCGGCATGGTTAAGAGATGCATGTACGAACCGGTCGCTCCCGTCAGGAAGATAGTCTGCCTTCCGGACATTCTCTTTTACGTCGTCTGAGGATCGGGGGCGGGGGGGAAAGTTCGAGTACTTGTGACTTGTACTCAAGCGGACGAAAATTCGATATTTATTAGCATCCGAGATCTGCTTTCTAATGATCTGCTTTCTAATGCATTGATGTCATCGATAGTGCATGCATTGCGTTTTCTACTACCTTCTACTCAGCACCTCGGTAAGAACCCGTATGTTTTAGAAAAAATAAAGCAAGACCACAGACCTCTTGGACGTTTCAGAGCCGGTAAGAGCATCTCGGACAGGACACGGACTTGCCAACACGTCGTCATTTATTTATAATTCCTATCCCGCAACCCGCAAAAAGCCGTACAATCACATGTCCATTTCTATCTATCGTTTTTACCTATTTCTTTTCACCGGATTTTCACTCCCTTTTTTTCTACTACCACCAGTACTTATAAATTTCTTTGACTCCAGATATTCTAGAAGAAGAGCTCATTCCTTTGGTCAGTTCAGAGCGCCTCCTCTGCTTTGTGGGAGCAATGGACGCGATTTGTATGCTTCAATTGGAATACCTCGGTCACTACATCAAAAGATGCGCTTTTGAGCCGTTCTTCTTCTTTCGTGTTTAAGTGACTTTCTTGACTTTGCAATATCCTGGATGCACGGCATTTGAAAGGGCGAGATAAGACGCATGTAATTGTGCGTACGACAGACTCTTCTCATTTCTTTAAACTTCCTATAGCTTTTTAATTTCTTCTTTATCCCTTTCAGATGCAACGAGTGCCTTGGGACAATATACAGGTCGGCGAATGAATTATCGTATGTCATTTACATCAGTCCAATAAGGAACGAGTTTTAGTAAGAGGAGGATATTGAATAGACCTGACCATCGTCAGTATGCATGTTCAGCTACTCACCAAGTCCGACCATCCTGTCTTGCTAATGATCAAGACTCATACGGCCGGCATGGGGGGATGTGGAGATGGTAAGAGGTTAAGATGGTGGTGGTCATAATAAACTGCCATACGCGATTTATAAACCCGTGCAGAATTTTGTGATGTAGGTTAAGTAACACTACATATATATTCGCGGAATCCGTGACCATATCTTATGGAGCGTCAATCTTATTCCATATTATATAGCAGAGTGCTCGCAAATCGAAAGGCGGTCCGCTGAGAAGGTCTTATACTGATTCGCTTGAGATGAACAGAATCTCATTATCTGCAGATCCTATCGTTCACATACTTCTTTATTGCATTCTCATAATTTCTGTGTTGGGTTTCAAGCTTGTCCCCTCCAGAGGCAATCAGTGCTTCTATTTCTGGTTTGATCGACGCAAGGAAGTCCCTTGTCGTATGTGTTGGTTTCCAGCCAAGAGCAAATGAATGAGTCGGTTTGCAGCGTGAGTTCGAGCCGAGGTAGTCAGACTAGATCAAATTTCATTAGCGACCCATTTCAGAGATGATGAAGGCACCCAGAAAACGTACCCCGCCAAAGTGTTCATCAATATCCTCCTTAGTGAAAGTTGTCGGTTCGGGACTCTGTCCTCTGCCAAGCTCAACAAGAGCCTGTGCAATTGCTTTGCTGACATCGTAAAGATCATGTTCGTCGGAGGCACCGAAGAAATAGCCCTCTCGTCCATGTGGAACACTATTGACATCCGCGCGAATCTTGTCAAACAAGACAATATACAAATCCGCAACTGTTTGAAGCGGATGATATGAGTATATGTTGCCTAACGATAAATATGAAGCAGAGCTTACCATCGTCAATATGCACATTTGGCCATTTGTTCTTGCCAAGTCCGATCATACCGCCCTGTCCACGAGCAAGGCTCGCACGGATCAAAGCAGGAACTTGAATAGAATGAGGGTTTTGTATTACAGCCTCAGTAAGTCCATTCTTTGCGATCCCATAAATTGTGGATGGGAATATAATATATGTCCGGGCATAGCCTACCACCGCAGAAATAAAGATCTGGAACTTAATTGTTACTTGACTGAGCAGAACTTACCCGCTTTATCTCCCGAAGCCACCTCAATGTCGACTTCACGGTGCATCTGCGTCTTCGGATCAAGGGACTCAATATCCTCAACTTTTGCGTCGTCGTATACCCTATCTGCAGCATAATTCCCGCCAGCCGTGTCAGCAAGGACACCTGTTCCGGACTATCATTCGGTCAGGAAGGAGAATTAAGCAATGGGGATAAAGGCAACGCACAGTGTGGATATAGATTGGAATCCTTCCGTTCTTCTCATGATATTTCTTCAGACCACGAAGAATGGCCTTAGCCGCTCCAAGGTCATCAACGTCCGCCTAATAGGAAGGCAACAATCTTAGTTTCGTAGTTTCCACTGTAAGATGAACAAACCGGCGTACAGTACTAATGACATAATCTGCTTCCGAGGCGAGTGCCTCGAGTTTATCGACATCAGCATGGCTGCCAACGACCGCTTCAACGGCGAACTTCTCCTGAAGAAGCTTCGCCTTCTCGGGATTGCGGACGAGCACTTTGATATTAAAGCTCTTCGCGTCCTTGTGGTTCAGGAGTCGCCACAGGATGGAGCCACCAATATAGCCTGTATGTATTATCGGAATGAGACGACCGTGCACTTTTCTTAGCAACCCGGTTAAAGGGGACATGTACGAACCGGTCGCGCCGGTCAGAAAGATAGTCTGCTTTCTGGACATTTTCTTTGATGTTTGAGAATCAGGAGAAAAGAGTTCGACTTGTGGTACTCAAGCGGACGAAAATTCGATATTTATAGAGCATCCGAGATCTGCTTTCTAATCTAATGCATTGATGACATCCATAGCGCGTGCATTGCGTTTACTCAGCATCTCAGTAAGAACCCAAGCAGATCTCAGATTTTTGTCTCAGCAGAAGCTGCTGAAGAACGTCCCGGATGGGCAGAACACGGTCTTTGGTAAAGGCTGTCTCAATCAGTAAAGTGGCTGTACTTCGTACCCTCCGATGCCGTCAAACCACATGATCATTTCTGATCTTTTTTTTCCCAGCCAAGTTTCTACTCCTTCAGCACTACTACTACTAGTAAACTGACCTTATTCGAGGATTATACCTCTTTGACTCCAGATATTGCAGGCGAAGAGTTTACCCCTTTGGTCGGTCGAGAGCGTCTCTTCTGTTTATGAGAGCAATGGACGTAATCCTACTACTGGATCATGATGCTCCGGTGACTACATCAAAAAAGATGCGCTTTTGACTCGCCATTTTCTTTCGTGTTTAAGTGACTTTCTTGACTTTGCAATGTCCTGCATGCACGGTATTTGCAAGGGCGAGGTAAGACGCATGTGATTGTGCGTACGACAGACTCTTCTCATTTCCTTAAACTTCCTATAGCTTTTTAATTTCTTCTTTATCCCTTTCAGATGCAACGAGTGCCTTGGGACAATATACAACTCGGCAAATGAATGAAAAGAATTATCGTATGTCATTTACATCAGTCCAACAAGGAACGAGTTTTAGTAAGAGGAGGATATTGAATAGACCTGACCATCGTCAGTATGCATGTTCAGCTATTCACCAAGTCCGACCATCCTGTCTTGCCAGTGATCAAGACTCACACGTATCAGGACTGGAATTTGGATAGAACGCGGATCTGTATCCCAGCTTTCATTAGCCCGTTCTTTTGAATCCCATGGACTGTGGACGGAAGGATGATGTACATTCAAACATACCCTGGCGCCACATTAGTACTCACATTCATATAAACTCGGGAGAAGAAAAGCAGGTGCATTGGACTTACCTGCTTTATCCGCTGCGACATCTTCGATGTCGACTTTGCAGTGCATCCGTGTCTTCGGATCGAGAGAATCTATATCTTCAAGTTTCGCATCAACCTAGACTCATTCGGTTGTGCACATCCCGGCAGTGTTATCAACTGGGATACCCGTTCCAGACTGATATAAAGAGCAATTAGAGGGAATGAAAATCTGGTACGTGAGTGACGGCATGTATATAAACTGGTGTTCTTCCATTTCCTCTGATGAAGTTTTCAGTCTACGACGCACAGCCTGGGCCGCTCCGAGATCGTCTACAGCATCAGCCCAAGAGGCAAGTGATAACGAATCTCTCTTCCATCATGAGGGCATAACAAGAAGATAACATACATGCAGAACTAATGATGTATTTGTTTCCGATACAAGCTCATCGACGTTACTATCCACATCCGCATGGTTGCCAATATCGAACTTCTCCTCAAGGAGCTTCGCATTCTCGGGATTGCGGATGAACACTCTGAAATTAATATCTATTTGCCTCCTTATATGGCTTAGAAATCGCCACAAGACGGAGCCACCGATACAATAGCCACGGAATATGCACTTTTTTTAGCAACTAGCAATGAAACCAAGCGTGTACGAACCGGTCATGCCCGTAAGGAAGAAGATAGTCTGCCTTCCCGACATGCTCTCTTACGTCGTCTGCGATTCTGGAGAAGAAAAGTGTCGCACTCTGACGGATGAAGGTTCGATGCTTATGAACGTGCGAGTTAACTCTCTAATGAGTTTATGTCAGGTATACATAATGGACTATATGGATATGAAGGCCATCAAAAGACAACGCGAGACAATAGTACAGTACATAGACGCAGCAAGATTGTCGCAGCTACTTACAAACCTCCAAGTCGAGCCTTTGGCATCAGGATTCGCACAACACGCCGGAGCGCATTTCCCGACGCCGACTTCTTGAGTACAGTCAGCTGTAGGCTATAGAATTCTGACTCATGCGAGCGCTGCGCAGCTCCATATCCGAGAAGGACGCTAAGTTCGGAGAGTGAAGATGCACCGGGATCCAGTGCGCTCAGTACGTAGCATGTCCTCAAGGCCGAGGAGAGAATGTCACGACGAAGGACCAAGAACGCAATAATGATGTCGTTGTTAGAAGCCCTTAGCATCTCCGTCTTCCGCATTACCGGATAATGATCATCCATATCGAATTCGGTTTAAGCTAATGGATCCGTCACTTCTCTTCACGGATCGGGATTCTCTGTGGAATTGCATGGTCATGGTAATTTTATGTTTCAGGAACATTGATAACCCAGTCTAGACAACAACAGACTCTTCCCAGCACCATGCCAGGAGTTCTATTGCAGCCGCGACGGGAAGAAGAAGACAAAGCGGATGTCGGCATGGGGTTTAAATTCTCCTGGATGATGTTAGATGGGAAAGTGGGATGGAATCGGGACTGGAGAAGAGAATGTCATAGTGACTCCTATGCCGAGACGGAGGATCTCGGTGGAAGGTGCGTCCTCGTTGTTAGTAGTCTCCCGGCGATGTGCTGATACCGTCAAGCATGTTATTACTGCCCGAAGACGATCTGCAATGAATGCACAAGAAACAGGGGCTTATACACGGAGATCATGGATATAGTGAGTAAGCTGATATGCTTTTTAAGCCATCATCATTCCGAGAAGGCGTTGTCTTTCGTTGGAGGGTTTGTAACAAAGAAAGCGGATGTTGGAATGAACGGGGATGGGGATGAGTGATTCTCAAGTTGTGAAGCGAGAAGATGGGTGACATGGAGAAGCCGCCTAGAACACGGAGCTGAGACGTCAGAACGTGAAGGAAGGAACCCTTTGTTGTCTTGTCCAGAGTCAATTAGCCGTTATCATCAAAGGAAGTCGTCAATTTCAAGGTGACGAAGGAGACGTCATGGATGAGTAGCTGCCCTTGGCCTGACCCCAGCAGGCTTGTCCGTCGAAAAGATGATGGAGTTTACGTGCGCGTTTTGAGCGGCCCCGAGGGATGTGTGTTCGGCGTTGGATGGATGGAAGGGACACCGCCGCGGTTCAGGGTCCTGGGAACCAAATGAGTCAGGAAGTTCCCGTCAGGAACTCGGTTTACCTTCCAAATGAGGAAGTCTGGCTGCTTTACGAGGAAAGTGCGGGGCAAATAAGGTTTAAAGGAGCGATGCATGTGACAAAGACGGTACTAGTTCTGGCAATTCAATAGCGGTGGATGTATAAAGAGCGGTCCATCTCTTGGCTTAGCGTCTGTCTCTCACCACTTTCCTCTCTTCATTCCGCCATCATGTCTGACAAAATCAAGCATTCACAGCCAATCAACATCCCGAACAACAATCATTCTCATAGCCGCTCTCGCTCCGCATCTTACTCGGCCTCCTCAGACGACGATTCCAACTCTCCACCTCTACGGACTCCACCTTCCTCTGTTCCCGCGCCTCGTGTGAATACTGCATACTCGCCATCCACATCGCCTATTCTCTCGTATTTCTTCCACTCTCCAGCCAAGGTGCCCCCGAGTCCCACAGCGGGCTTCACTTCTTTCGGACGGGGCATTTCTGCTAGGCCCCAGGAGCAACCAATCATGGAGGAAGATGAGGATAGTCAGTCTCCACTCGTGCGACATGCGCGGCGCATGAGCACCTCTGCCGGATGGACCCCAGCTGCCCCACGTTTCAACCCGGTGCCCCCTGCAGATCATGCAGAGAGAGGCGCAGGGCTCTTGCGCAGACTCAGTCTCGGTGGTGCATTTGTTAGGGTATGTCCGCATATATTCACATGCAGCGTAGAACAGCGGCTCATCACCCCGTTGCAGCCTCAGCCACCTTCCCCTCCGGCTCAACATGCAGCTCCTACTAGTCTTGCACCGGCTGCTCCTGTCTCGGAGGCAAAAGCTCCTAATCTTCAGGGTCGTAAGAAGAGGCGAGCATCGACGTTAGGCGTTCCAGGAGAAGGCGGAAGGCCGCGCCGTTCCCCAAGTCCCATGGGCGAGCGCATCCTCACAGGTCACTTCGACGGCTTCAATTAATCTACACCGCCTTCTTCTCTTCGACTTCTTCGACTGTACAAAAAAAAGCGCGGGACGCTGGATCTCCATGTTACCCGTGCATACCCCATGTCTGAAAACCGTTTAATAGGCGCCGCGGAAGTCGTGGTCGCCGTGGACTGTATTTTTAGTGCCAACCGTACATTCACACACTCACAACATTCGTCGTTGTCGCCGCTCGCCGTTGTCTATTTAAATCAGCAACCGAGCTCGCCTCCCGTTCTTCGTTCTCTCCCAGCTCGTTTCTGTTTCCGCACCTTTGTGCCATTGTCTCAGCTGCAACAAAAGTCTCAAGCCCCGGTTTGATCATACCTTGTCCTCATCCTCGTATATATTTTGATCCCATATTTATTGATTTCCATATTCATTACAACATCCTTTTGTTCCCTCCTCCGAGTCATTGTCGCTTTATCGCTTCGTGTTATTTTGTCTGAAAGTACTCTATTTTGAAGCACTATATGTTTATCACCTTCGTCCTTTCGTCCGGTGTTCAATGTCTTCCTGGTCAGCTTTTCTAAGCCTTATCCCTCGCAACCAATCAAATCGAAATAATTAACTGGATATATATATATAAATGATACAGTGTAACAAATGTACTCCTACAGTCTTATGATACATACAGTCCAGTCAGTGGCATGAACGAATTATTCATTAACGTCTTCGTACGCGTCGCTTTTGAACTGCACTTGAACCTTCCTGCGAGAGGTACGTTCATTGATTTGATCGAAAAGAATACGGTTCCGAACTTTTCGAGTTTCAGCCAATGGGTGTCCTCACATGGTCGTACATCGTTAACCATAACCCAATCTCGTCGGCACGTACATATGTACATTCTCAACTTCATTCACTCACCACTGAATGATGAATGTGCCTATATAAACGAGCCAATACGAACCAAGCGAGCGGCCCCCTATCTTTTTCAGTTCGAGCCAATCAGGATATGCAGCCCTCCCCCCCCAATTAGAAGCAGTTAGAAGCTCGCTCGGCAAGTCCAAACCTTACTTCAAGGAGTATAGTCTTGTCTATCCTATATACATCAGCCACTCAATGAGGAGGAGAATGCTGGAGAATGAGATGATGGTTGGGGGCTCTTCAGTAGGTTTCAGTACGTCTGAACGGATTTCAATTGGGCTGAATGACCTCGTGAGGGGGATGTGAAAGGGTTGATGACGGGTTGGTTCTTTGGATCAGATCACACCCAGCCCAGGATCTAACTTGAGTCTTGAGGTCAGCTGAGGTCACTTAAGTCTCCTTCAGTGGATTCGATTTTGAATTGGAGAGAGTCACTTGTATTGAATCGCAGTGATTGGTGATTTGTGTATACATACATAAGTACATACTTCGTCTGCACTCGATACGATTTTGTCGGGTATTGATTGAATATGAATATGAATATGAATATGAATATGAATTGGGGGATTGAGATGTATTGGAGATGTAGAGTATCTGAGTCTTGGAGTTCCTGCCTGCTGCCTATTGTACACGCACAGAGTCGCGTGCCAGATACTGTATCTTCTTCACATTCGGTATGCGGCCGGGTGTCGGTTGTCGGAAGGAAGAGAAAATCGCAATCTTAATCGCCAGATCTAGAATGCACTCACTCTAGTAGATTCAGTCTTGGGGGATTAGATTGCGTTACGTTACGAGAACTCCTTTCCAAGAAGCTCCCTCTGCCCTTCTGGATCACGGTATGAGACGAGAACTCCTTGAAGCCTACCTCCGCCCTTCCCGTCCACAGGCCTAGGACTTAGCAGAGGCAATAATCAGTAGTCTACCTTCAGGCATTCTTTTCGCTTCTCCCTTACCCGGTCCGCCAGGTAAGAAGTAGAAGAGGTACCCAAGCATGCATGATAAGGTTAGGATGAAGCAGTTGCGCCTCATGTGCGCAGCATAAGGAAGCATCATGTCTTGTCTAGACGTACTCGGACGTCCGGTAATCGGTAATCGGATGAACCGTACGGATACCCTTTGCGAGTCCGCATCTTCGCGCGCGATGGAATGCACCATAAGGTAAGGGAGAGGGAATCTAGGTAAATTTGGTTTGGGGGAGAAGGGGACGGGGACGGGGAGCTAGGGAACGCGGTAGAAGTACAGAGAACGTGATGGAAGAGCAGGGACCAAAGAAAGAGGGGTGCGGACGAGAGGTGGTAATTGAAAAACGTTGTTCAAGAATAGAGGTGTCGAGATTCTGTGCTTCGTGCTGCTGCGGCGAGAAGAGATGGTGAGATGGTGATGTTCGGGATAAATTTAGTAGCAGAGTGTGCATTGTGGAAAGAGAGTTGGTGATAATGATGATCATGCAGTGAAATGAGACGTGAGGACAACTCTAAGTGACGGGCTCGGAAATCGGACTGGAACATTCTGTCAGGCAGGAAATGTGAGAATGAACATCTTGGAAATGCGACAAAAGCGCGAGGAGACAAAAACAGAAGTTCGGGTGTAAGAACGTCGTGGAAGCGCAGACAAAAACAGTTCCTTGCACAGGACCATGACCTCCTATTTTCATTCCGGTCTCGGAAACTTCCAGCGTGCACATATATGGACCAGAAGGACTTGAAAGGCTTGGCTAGCGTTACTTCCAACAGGTAGGAAGTAATTTGGGATCAGAGTGTGCGAGAGCTCGCGGAAATTATCTTACGTTTCCGATTTACGATGATTCAAAGTTGCAGTCATAGTGAAATGTGTCCTGTGGAGAGCATGACGAGCAGAAGATCTCTGGCGACACTGAACGGGATGTTAACCTGTTAGAAAAGTGTCACAAAGAAGAACCATACCTAATCAGCAAGGGTCACGAGTAGTTGTCGGATAAATTGAACTACTTCGTCCGAGAAGTACACGTCCCTTCCTAGCTCTTCGTACTTTACTTGTACTGCACCGATACGATGGATTCTGAGGAGCAACGGACGTGATCATTTAGTGATTTAGGCCGCAAATGGAGAATTGCATCGAGAGATAGATGGAGGATCTGCGTTACAGATAGAGAACAGGCAGGCTCGGTTTCAGTCACAGTATACCGCAGCATTAAAGTCACTGCACTCCTGTCATGCATTGTCCATCTATTTTATTCGTAGCGTCCTTGCGCCCCATGTGTCGATAAGACTAGTCGGGCTGCGATTCCGAGATGCACAGGAGTGGAAGACTTCGGATAAGCAAGGGCTGCGAAGAGAGCGATACATTCCAGATTCCAGAATTCTTGGCTAGACAAGAAAAAGGGGCTCATGAGTAACTGTGTAAGGTTGCCCTGAGGACCGATTATTTTTCATAGACCAGCCGCGTGAAACTGAAGGAACTTGAAGGAGAAACGGGACTTGGTTGGTGAAGAAAAAGGTCAACCAACACGTGACGGCAACACGTTATAAATCAAACTCCGATTCTCAATGATCGACATCGATAAATTATTCTCGACGAACAAGTGTAATTGGGTTTACTTTGAATCAATGGGATGAATATATATTCATTGTAGTGAAATGCAAGCACAGGCACAGGACTCATCAAGATGTGCATCCTTGCGCAAACGATCCCACCGTAGTTAATTGTTATCAGATACCGCACCCACGGAAAGTCAAAGAAAGGTACAGGTGCTTATTGTATGAACCGACTCGGAGGCAATCATTCTACGATAACACTAGAATGTATGAAATGAAATCAAGGCAGACCTTCATTGAGCATGACAGATACAGTAGATATAACGTGCTGTTCATTCTTATCAATTATAAAACGATGCAAATGCATTTCGCATGCACATTTGACAAACAGATCCTCGACTGAGAAGCAATCTTATCTTACAAAACGTGAGGTGCTTATTGAGGATTCATTGCATTCGCAAGCCCGAGGCTTGTCAATAGGCAAAATGACGAAAGAGGCAAAAAGAGGTCGTCACCTGTGCGATTCGAACACACGCGGGCAAAGCCCAACCGCTAGGTACACAAAAGTAGCAGGCGATCCCGTTAACCACTCCGGCAAAGTGACATACCTAGTAATAAACGAACATATTCTCCATATCATGCGATGACAGAAGGCCGAGTTTCTTTCATTATAGCTAGTTGCAAAATTGTTGGCAATCACGTGATGTCACCACTTTTCTGCCATGAGAACCTCAAAACACAGATAAAATCATATCTCACCCAAATCTCAACGGTTTCACATCATCTAAGTTGCTAAATTCATCTTTTCGAAAGGGCTTTCGCTTAGGAAAAACGATCGAGAAAATAGAGCAAAAAAGGACCCCAAATATCGTTTTTTGCCTCTTCCTTGCATGTGCATTTTTTTCTGTGATCCCTGCTGGTCCAGCACCTCCCCAAAGCTATCCAGAATGATAATATGATTATAAAATGAATTTACAGACTGAGTTTGAGTTGAATTGTGTACCAGAATGTGCTGCTTTGAGGCATGCCTGAATTACTCAAAACTCATCATTTCCCCCTAGCCTCCCAGGCTCCAGGAAAAATTCTTACAGGCCAGATTCATGCATGTAAATTCATTTTAGGTGTAATAGACTAGGTTTGTGCACTAGCTAGGGCCTCAGCATCCACTGGTGAGCTGGGCTGAACAAGTGTTTCTAGTTGTATGCACTATTCTAGACAGCATCTCCCCAGCTCACCAGTGGATGCTGAGGCCCTAGCTAGTGCACAAACCTAGTCTATTACACCTAAAATGAATTTACATGCATGAATCTGGCCTGTAAGAATTTTTCCTGGAGCCTGGGAGGCTAGGGGGAAATGATGAGTTTTGAGTGATTCAGGCATGCCTCAAAGCAGCACATTCTGGTACACAATTCAACTCAAACTCAGTCTGTAAATTCATTTTATAATCATATTATCATTCTGGATAGCTTTGGGGAGGTGCTGGACCAGCAGGGATCACAGAAAAAAATGCACATGCAAGGAAGAGGCAAAAAACGATATTTTCGCCATTTTGGGGTCCTTTTTTGCTCTATTTTCTCGATCGTTTTTCCTAAGCGAAAGCCCTTTCGAAAAGATGAATTTAGCAACTTAGATGATGTGAAACCGTTGAGATTTGGGTGAGATATGATTTTATCTGTGTTTTGAGGTTCTCATGGCAGAAAAGTGGTGAAATCACGTGATTGCCAACAATTTTGCAACTAGCTGTAATTCGGCATTTGCCGCTCAAGCACAGGCCACTTTGCTCACATCGCGAGACGGTGAGCGCTTTGACCCAAAATTTCCTCGGCACTCAGGCTTGAACCAACGCGGCAACGAACAACACATGTTTTACTTAGACAAGCATCACCTTGAATCAACTCTTGTCGGATCTCGACGATTGAGCGGGGACGCCGCTGGCTTGTGGTCCTACCTCGTGTTCTAGCAGCTTAATTTGACACAATCAACTGCCTGTCCATTCGCCGTCGTGCGACAATTACTAGTAGGTCGCGCTCAAGAAGAACTTGCTTTTGTCCCTGTTAGACGAGGATGGGCGTTCCTTTTCGTATTTCATCACATCGTGTCGACCTCCGCTGAATATGAGCGATGGGGGCGTTCCTCAACAACAGACTGTTCTGCTATGCAAGTAAAGCGCCCCATGTGGTTAGTATTCTGTGTGTGCTATAAATTGCTCAGAGCTTGCGAAGGCGGGTTAACTTTGCTTCTTCTGCCCCCACTCTCCACCCATGGCAACTTCTTCGACTATGGTTCGCCCCGCGTCCGAACTGTTTCCAGTAGAAATCTGGCGAGAAATAATACGCTTTGCGACGACCAACGCTTCTGCTTCCTCGGCTTCTTCGTTCCCTGGACAGATTGAGAACAACACGATCACGTTCAACTGGCCTCACACGACTTCAAGTGGCGTAATAGACGACAAACCGTGCAGAACGAAACACGCGCTTGCGCTCACTTCATACCAATTCTGGCATATAACATGCGAGTTCCTCTACGAGACTGTCCACATTCGACGCGCAGAGCACGCCCGTGAAATTGCTGGAAGCCCTTCCTTGCGGGACGCTGTATCCAAATGGATGAGGAATCTCGTACTTGCCCCCGAGTTCGATCTTCGCATGTACCATGCCGAGTTCAGTCCGTTGGCTAAGCAGTTTGGAGAGGATGTGCAGGTCGTGCTCGGATGCTGCTCCAAATTGAAATCGCTTGTCATACGCGCTGATGCCGTTTCCAAGCGGCTTGCTATGTACGAACTTTGGATGAAAATTTGCCGCGCGGTGCCATTAGGAGTGCAACATCTGGATATAGATGATGATATCCATGCACCATCGCTATGGGAGCCGCGGCACCTGGCCGAGACGAGGCACGATGCATATTTACGCTCCTTGCGGCTTACGGCCGTCCAAAACAGCTGCGAATACGACCTGCCTAGCTTAACTCATCTTGCGCTGTACAGCTGGCCAATCGCAAGGAAGTGGACGATGGCGAATCTCACCCACCTCTATATCACATATTTCCCTAACCTACCACGCACGAATACTTTCTGGATGTCTCCAAAGCCTGCCCTGGAGCTATTACATTTCGGATATGGGACGGATTTGAGCGTTTTCCCAGACCTCGCGCGATTACTGAACTGTACCACTCCCAATCTTAACTCACTTGAGTATTATTACTATGGAGACTCCGAGATGACGTGGGACCCCAATGCATTACCGGCATCTTTGAAGCGTGTTGCAATCAAGACCTTTCACCACTGGCCTACCGGTTACAAGCGCGGTCGGCTCGAGATAGACTTGGCGGAAAGTAGCGAGGAGTTTTCACTACAACTAGCCATAGCAGAGCGGTGGACCACATTCTCCAGACACCTCGCCTCTTTCACGGTACAGCCAACTATTCTTGTCCCGACAGGAACTTTGATCGAACGCCTCAAGATAGCTATTAGGCCTATTTTCGAGGAGTGCGGTACGCAGGCTTGTTTCGCAGAATCCTCCTGATCAGCTTCGTTTGCTTTATCTAGTCATACTCTACTCCTCTCGTAAGTGTAAATCTCGCATAGATCATAATCCCACTTGGACGTAGACATCCACAAGTCCCGTTTCTGGCTACATTGCATCACTTTATTTATGCTATGTTTCAATAGATCTCTTTTGAGTATCATTGCGAATATTGCACATCCCAAGTAGTGACTTTACAGTAAAGTCGGACGCCACATATCAGCGTTTTCAGGCTCTCCTGCTTGTCCATCTTCCTAATGAGCGCCTCCATCAAAGTCCTGCCTGCGCTTCCAAATGAACTGTGGACATGTATCTTCCGCTGGGCCACGATTGAATCTGCCTGCCCGCTTTCTCAAAGAAATTCTATCTCGTTTGGTTGGCCATATAATCCTGCTTTTGATGCTGCATTTTTTCTCTCACTCGCCACAAAACGAAATTTACAGCTCGTCTCTCGTCTATTCTTTGAACTGACTTCGCTGTTCCGATACGAGACCCTGTACTTTAAAGAAGCAGAGCAAGCTGTCAAATTGGCTGAACAATGTAGGACAAATCTCTGGCTAGTCGACCGCCTGCATTCTTCGACAAGGAGTCTATGCGTTGTCCCCGTATTCACCATCATCACAACGGAGCGAGATGTCGAGGACATCGACACGTTTCTACAGTCACTCCTCCTGGTCACTCAGACGTGCGCGCAACTGCGGGATGTGCTGATTGAAGCCGACACTCTCACTCTTTTCCACGAACCAACATATCAGCGTTGGGTTCAAATCCTCAGCGTGTTACCGTCTGGACTGCATCACCTTGCTGCTGAGAACTTCCTGTTAGGCCCCGTATCCTGGAACCCACCATTGTTCAATGGGAGGAATATGAGCTCGGAGTTACGAACTTTGCGTTTGGATGCGGAACATTCACCATTCGAACATTACTTTCCGTGCCTAACGCACTTGTGGATTTTCTCCTGGCCGACGGCAAGCAAGTGGGATATGCCATCTCTGGAATGTTTGTATATCGACTATTTCCCTGGCAATGATTCCACATCTAGTTTCTGGACAAAGGAGAGACCGTATTTGAAGCTTCTTCATTTTGGTGGAGATACCGACTTTGGACTCTACTTTCCTGATCTTCCTCGACGACTGCGAGACTATGCACCAAATCTCAAAGAGGTTGAGTATCACTGTTCAGGGGACCTTGACATCCTCTGGGACCCTGCGCAGTTGTCACGAACTGTTGAGCGTGTAACAGTTGAACTAGAAGACGCTGAAAGTCATGCCTCGACCGTCGCACTTAAATCTGAGGACATCCTGCTACAGTACACCTCTGCTGGGTTTGGTATCTTACTCGAGTTGCTCACGGATCTCTGTCCATCGGGCTCCGACAGATGGCTTAGAATTGAGCGCCATTTGGAGAAATACAGCTCTCATCCTGCGAAAGTCTTCGTGCTCCTCCCAAAGCGTGCAGCTTCTTTGCTTCGGCTCGATGATCCTCCACCTCTTATCACGTCGTCTCGGGTATCAACGATATAGGTTGGCTCACGAGTTTTGGTCCTCATCACTTAGCAATTCATGGACCACTTGTTCCTCACTTATAGACTGTTAGTATAATTCCGTCATAAATCTGCAATACACTAATGATTGCGGTAATAACAACAGGGCAATGTGGCATACGATCGAGCCGTCGCTCGCACGCCCCGTCTCATAAATTTCAGTCGGCAATCTTTACCACCAAATTTCGATGAGAAAAACAAATGAATAATTTATTTCTGTCATCATGAATGCATTCGCCTGGATCGTAAAATCTTCTGGAGCACAACAAAAAACACTATAATTGCGCCATAGAAGGGCAAGGAAGGAACACGGTCGTCTTGTGATCAATCCCTCATACCGAGACGGTTCTCAAGTCGACCCATTGCATGCACTTCACTCATCATCCACGAGTTTGCCCTCTTTCGGCGCAGAAGTGGGATTTGATGTAGTTGTCTTTTTCTGAGGTTTGCGTTGGTAAAACTCGGCGATGATCTTGGGCGAAATTCGGTTGAGCTGCTCCTTCGGGAAGATACGCAGTAAAGACCACGCCAAGTCTAATGATTCAAAAACAGTGCGAGATTCGTAGGCGCCTGTACGAAGTCAGCACAGTTATGAGACTAATAACTGGAGGATTTGGACGTACCTTGTCCTACGAATTGCTTCTCGAACTTGTCCAAGAACTCAAGAGCAAGTTTGTCTTCGCTTGACAATGCTTCCTCACCGACTACAGCCTTCATCGACGCCGCATCACGACCAATGGCGTATTTGGCATACTAATTTCGCGAGAAAGGCAAGATTGCTTAACTGAAACAAGTTTACGTCCCCATGACATAGCACTCACTAGTTGATTAGACACATCACTATGGTCCTTTCGTGTGAGCTTCTCACCAATAGCGCTCTTCATAAGACGCGATAATGATGGAAGCACGTTGATCGGTGGATATATTTGCCTATTATGCAATTGTCGGTCGACGAAGATCTGTCCTTCAGTAATGTAGCCAGTCAAATCAGGAATAGGGTGAGTAATATCTGCAAAAATCTAAAATCAGAAACAATTGTGCCGAACGAGTACAACTGCCATACCGTCATTCGGCATAGTAAGGATGGGAATCTGCGTGATTGAACCGTTGCGACCCTCCACGCGTCCCGCACGCTCGTAGATAGTCGATAAGTCAGTGTACATGTAACCAGGATATCCACGGCGTCCGGGGACTTCTTCACGAGCAGCCGAGACTTCACGTAGAGCGTCGGCGTAGGATGACATGTCCGTCAAGATGACGAGAACATGTTTTTCAAGCTGGTACGCGTAGTACTCCGCAGTCGTGAGAGCAAGACGTGGCGTAATGATACGCTCAATCGTCGGATCATTGGCAAGATTGAGGAATAGGGTGACTCGGTCTAGTGAGCCGTTCTCTTCGAAGTCCTGTTTAAAGAATCGTGCCGTCTCCATGTTCACACCCATCGCAGCGAAAACAATACTGAAATTGTCTTCGTGTCCATCATGCACACCTTTGGTGGGTCCCTTTACTAGGCCTGCTTGACGACAAATTTGTGCGGCGATCTAACGAGGCTGCATAAGACGACGTGCTATCTTACGAGCTAAATGACGCACTTCATTGTGAGGTAAACCAGCCGCAGAGAAGATGGGAATTTTCTGCCCACGAGCAATTGAGTTCATCACATCGATAGTCGAAATGCCAGTCTGGATCATCTCCTCAGGATAGATACGCGAGTAAGGGTTTATCGGCGATCCTGGTTAACAGTCAGAGACCGGTCTACACAGCAGTTTAGCGAATGGAACGCACCATTAATGTCGAGGTAGTCCTCAGCGAAGACTTTTGGTCCATTGTCAATAGGATTACCAGAACCGTTGAATATCCGACCAAGCATGTCCTCCGCCACAGGAAGTTTCATACTGCTCCCAGTGAACTCGATATGCGTTGCCTTCACGTCGACACCAGATGTCCCTTCAAATACCTGCACAATAGCCTTCTTTCCTTGTACCTCGAGAACCTGCCCGCCACGCTTCGATCCGTCTGGCAGTGTCAGTTCAACGATTTCATTGTAGGACGGGAACTTATGCGAAGTCAGGAGACTGCGACGACTAGGAACCTTTAAGAGTTACCTTGACGTTGTCTAATACGACCAAAGGACTTGATGCGGTCTCAGCATATGCTTATCGACCAATTCATTCTGTACGTACCCATTGACGGCTGATACAGTCCTGTAATCTAAGCACGAACAAAGATGTTATTCCATAATGACGCGTGCATTTATGTGCAAAGACTCACCCAAGTGCGGCTTCACATTATATTCCTTGGTGACTGCTGCAGCATTGATCGCAGCAAGCTCTCTGTCGTTAAGACGTGGATCGGGCGCCATCCTCAGTCGTACAATAACAACGTAAAGACGGATTGGTTGTTTGCTGCATGTTTGGAGGTGTGCTTTCGTAAGCGATCAACCGATCACTGTTATGTAATTGTGGATCGATCAGGTCCCCGCATCATCACTCTACCATGCCGGCCGTGACGAAGTATCTCCCTGACGCGACAGAAGTCGTGAGAGATAATCTCCTGACCGAGGGATCTCTGGCTGCGTTGTACGACTTAACATGGAACAAACAACAGTCGGATCTCGTATTCGTCCCACACAATGTTGTCCGCGATGAACCGAAGGAATCCAGAGCGAAAGTAGAGGTCGGAGACCGCGTCACCGCGTTAACATGGTCTGTTGGAGGGAGACGCCCGTCAATGTTGAATAATTTTTTCAAACTTAGGGGAGTTCTTATCCGGGACGAATATCATTACATTATGCATTGCATTTGGGATATAATCGGCGAATACGGTGGCTCATCAAGTGGCTACCGACCGCTGCCAAACATAGAGAGGATCGGTGTGGAAGACCCCCCATACAATCCATTCGTGGGTCTGAACGTCGAATGGTCGGAGGAAAAGGAGATCCCTGGCGTCGTTGTCTCCGGTACTTCAGGAATAGGCGAGAGAAATGCTTCACTTTCTTGCGCATTTACTTGACTCGTCGTACGTCAGGGAAAAGTTTGTTCCTGATTGTCGTGCTCGCGCTGCGCCTTCTCGCGGGACAGACGACTGTCTATCAGTTTAGAAAGGACGAGTTCATTCTTTTTCACGCAGATGGAGTGTATCATTCGGAAAAGATGAAGAATGATCTCCTTTTCTTACCCCAACACACATGGTTCCTTGTGGACGGCAACGAGGAAAATGCCGTGCCGCCTCTATCGTTCCTCAAGGCGTGCAGCTCGTCTAGCCGAAAGCTTATCATGGCGGCATCGCCGCGCAGGGACCGCTTCGAATTCACTACTAAAGAAATGGGCTTCCGCACTGTATGGATGAACCCGTTTTCGCTTGAAGAATATGTCGCAGCGTGAGAAGTTCGTCACAGTCATCAGAGAACCAAGTTGAAACAGAGATGTTTGATATAGGCGAGGGCTGCAAGCGCCTAAGACATTACCACGAGAACGGGATCTGGAAACGTTTTTTCGACTGTATGGCCCGAGTGCTCGTGCCGCATATGAGAATGCGGAAACGCCGGACATTTACAAACGCATGGTCGAAGGCCACATCAGAAGGGTCAGTTGGGATGGAGTCAGTCGTGCACTCGATGACTTGGCCGAGGGCTACTTCGAATCTGAATTCTCTCATCGCGTGCTTATTGCAAAGCGTCTGCACGACCAGCCGCTCGAATTTTATGTTGAATTTGCATCGAGAATCATCGCGGAACTGGTGCTCGAAACCTTCATGCGCCGGGAGACAGAGTACGGTAACAAGCTTTATCGCCTATTCTTGAAGGCACCTAAGGCTAGGGCATCTGCTGGTAACTTATTGGAGGCATTATCTTTAAATATGTTCACTCTCGGCGGACAATGGCAAATGCGTCGTATGAAGAAAAATGCGAAGCGTCGGCGGGATCAAGATAACCAGCATTGGGTCATCGATGAAACTTCACCTGCGTTCACTCGACTTATTGGACACGAGGGCCGGGCGGTGGAGATATTGCCAGGCGAGCAGTCTACGGAGTCGCGCGTCTTTTCGAGCGTGAGGCGAGTCGAATACGGACGGAGCCCCTCTCCTCCTGCGCAAGACCGAGCGGGGTTCTACATTCCGGATGCGGATAATCAGGAATCATTTGACGCATGGATATATGAGCCGTCTACCAACCACACGGTGATTCTACAATGCACCGTCAAGGTGTCTACTTATGATATCAAGACAAAGGGATTAAAGTGGTTAAACAAACATACTGTCGACGTTATAGTCGTGTGTGATGAAAAGGGTGGAACGGATATAAATACGCCCTTTGACGACGCCGACTTGATTAGGGATGTGTACCGCTTGGTGTACTGAAGTATGTTTCTCATATCTTCGTCTTCGACTGGAATGTAATTTTTCTACGATAACGCAAGTTTGCAATGCATGTCGTTTTAGATAAATTAGGAAACATCTTGCTTATTCTCAAATTAAGAAACCAAAATGGTCGTCATTTGTAAGCGATCTATGTCGATCGATGACTGCACGTCATGGATTGCCTACGGGTATGCAGACGAGGCTCGCAGAAGTGTGCCCAAAGTGGAGATTGCGGATCTTACTGGTGACTGACATTCCTTACCACCACCTTCTAAAGTCAATATTAATGTTACATGCGAATGAGAGGAGTCGAAGACTCTCAGAATATTAGAGCCTGTTCGGCTGCAGCGTGATGTGAGATCGTGATTTCCCTCAATCGCAACATGCAAGTGTGCAAGTTGAGGCAAGTTGAGTACCTCAACCGTGGGAATGGTTTTGCACTCCCCATCTCGCGGCTGGTCCCAAACCCTCACTTTTGCTGAGAGCCCATAGCACCACATTGCAGGCATGTAAAAATTCAATTTCAACTGGGGAGCAGTGCGCCCGTATGGATAGATTATTTTTGTGATTTTTAATTAATTTTTTTGTGGTTGAGTTGTCGTGTATGGATGAGATAGTGGCAGATGATGTGAGATACCGCTATCTGAAATCCAGGTCTGAGCTGTTTTTGAGATAGAGGTCAATTTGGCAGGGAAGTGATGTGAGAACGTGATTTCTGAAAGTGCACCGAACGCTCACCTCAACTTCAGATCACACCTCTACATCATCTCAAATCACGCGGCATTTTTTGGCAGGGAATATCTCAGATCACGCTGCAGCCGAACAGGCCCTTAATGGATATATCCTAAGGTAGGCGAAAGTTAAACTCGACAGGGTGTGACGCGACACGTGCCTAACCCCAACCACCTTCTCAGCTCACACATTGATGCATAAATTCCGACAACACACAACCTCAAAATCATATTTGGTCACCATTAGATTGTAGGGAATGTAGATAGCTACAGATTGTTGATCTTATTTCTCAAAAATATGAAAATTTGAGGGCAGAATTTCAGAAAAAAGTTTTTTGTATAAAATGCTTTAGAAGTCATTTCTCTGCATTTTGGCGAAGTTTGTAAAACTTACCCTCCAATTTTGGCCAGGGTCCATATTACTAAGAACTCTATATATAGACATTACTAAGCATTACTAACTCGGCTATTTTACTAAGCATTATTAATCAGCTTGTCTACTAAAAGATCTTGTCACTAATGATACTCAAGCATGGATGTCACTATGTTCAGAGAGCCTTGGGTGCAAGAGCTCTTGCTGAAATGTCTTCTGGGGCTGAGCTATCTGTGTGCTCCACACTTCAACAACATCAATTTTTTTTTTCCAGCCTCGAGATTTGGCCATCAGGGTCCTTCCAAATGAGGAAACACTAATTAAAGTTTATGGCTGTGACCGTGACGTCACACCCTGTCGAGTTTAACTTTCGCCTACCTTATCTCAAACAAATGAAGACTGTTCATTCGCGGGGAAGCACGGGAAGTATAAAGAAATGCCACGCCGTGACCACACGGCTTCTCCCGCTCTAAGCGAGTTGTAAATTGCTTCTGCGCTTCTGCAGAATTTTCCACGTTGATCAGATCAAACACGCCATTTCAACGAAGAAAAATGAGCCCACGTCACACAGAAAGATTTTACGTGGATTGAAGCGAAGAAAATCGAGTTTCTGTCTAGGCGATAAGATGAATGTGAACAAGAGCAATGGCGGGCCGGGTCTCAGAAACGGAGTGTTATTCACAAAAGACGGAATGAACACTCCATCGGAGGTGAGGTGAGACTCGAGCCCAATTCAAATATTGGTGGGAGAAGTAAGTACGAGTGGCGCCGAGATTTCCTGAGGATCGACACAGAGTCTGGAACGGAAGGCGCTTTTGTCAAGAAATCTCTTCAAAGAACTAGTAGAAAATGCCGGATATTGTACAGACACGCGCAAATGTGTGTTTTGTTTTCGCACATGTGCTGAAATGCTGAATTTCATGAAGTATCTGAGAGTCATTCTGAACGTAAAAAAGACGCCTGTTACCGGAATAGGAAGGCGGATCGCGGTGGAGAACCGCGTTTTAGATTCGTTGGGGACGCGTCCCCAAGGCCTCCCAATCGAAAAATAGCTATTCTATTTCTATTTACTTTTAGCTCTGCCACTCCCGAAGTCTCCATTCCTTCCTTGCTTTTTGAGCTGGTCCGGTATGTGCTCTTTTTCATTCTGTCGCTCAATCGCTCAGCTCATCTGCTCCGCAATTCTAGACGACGCGGTCACAGACATATAGACCGACCACGAGGAAACAGAAAAACAACATGGCTGCTCCGAACGGTCATGCAGACCCAAAATCTTACGACCTACAACGCCCTCTCATAATCCAGCTCGGAAAATACAGAGTGATTTTTTCTCTTCCAGTCCGACGTTCTTGCACACGTTGACTTGCGCACTTTGTTTTCTTGTCAGTTTTCCGTTCCTGTCGACGCGTCTGGGGACGCCTGGGTGGCAGCAGAAGTTTTACGTGACGAATTCGTACACTCTCAGAAAGATGTAGATGCCGTAGAGACGACCAGTGATCTTGAGAATGCGTCAGAAGCGACCATCGAGCTTTTTGCTCGTTTCCTCGGGTTTATTGTAGACAGCCTCAATACCGAAGAGAGCTTCACCGAAGCGCGCACTGAAGTACTCCTCTCCGCAGCCCGAGCCTTTACCAACGCGTATCTTACAACGAAGGATGTACATTCTCTCGCAACGACTTTCGACGTAGACACTCGAAAGACCGTACTTTCATCCTATTACCGTGCGCTTGCTGCGCTCGAAGAGAGAAACGTCTCGGGTATCCCCCGTTGCCCCTCTTCAGCACTTCTTTCTGCGGTCGAAGAAGGCGACGCCTCTGCGTATGCCCTGTTTGGCGGCCAGGGTACGAATGAAGTTTACTTCGACGAACTTCAAAGCCTTTACGACATCTACCAGCCTTATGTTGCGCCGTTTATTACGATGCTCACTATTAATGTACTCCAGCCGCTTGCCACGGCCTCCACTTCCCGTTATTACGCGTATGGTTTGGAAGTCGTTTCTTGGCTTTCCGGCGCGCTTCCTCGACCGCCTATCGATTATCTTGCATCAGTACCGGTCTCGTTTCCACTCATCGGCCTCACGCAGCTCACTCAGTATCTTGTCGCATGTCGAGTAGCGCATTCTACTCCGGGAGAGCTCCGGGAACGTCTGCGAGGTGCGACAGGGCATTCTCAAGGTATTGTCTCCGCTGTCTGCATTGCCGCCTCGGACAACCAGCAGTCTTTCTTTGAGAATGCCGGGAAGACATTGCGCTGGCTTTTCTTCTGCGGCCTCCGTGGCCAGGAAGCGTTCCCTGTGCTCGCAGTCGAGCCTGACATTGTGAACGATGTTATCGAAGGAGGCGAAGGCAATCCTTCTCCTATGTTAAGCGTTTCAGGCCTTGCTCTTAAAGACCTCGAGCCGCACATCGCCAAGACCAACAAGTATCTCCCCGAAAACTCGAAGCTTTACGTTTCTCTTTACAATGGTCCGAGAACTTTTGTACTGACCGGTCCTCCAAAATCATTGTACGGCCTTGTCGCTAGTTTGCGGAAAGTTCGTGCTCCGCCGGGCCTAGAACAGAGCAAGATACCGTTCTCACAACGTAAACCCGTCTTTTCGGCGCGTTTTCTGGCTGTCGGTGTTCCGTATCACAGCGCTTACCTCAATGGCGTGACCGATAAGGTGCTGGAAGATTTAACTGAGGAGCTGTGGACTCCCGCAGACATTTGCATCCCCGTTTATAACACAGAGGATGGTAAGGACATGTTCAGCTTTCCAGAATGTACGCACTGATATGATAATTGTAGGCTCCGATCTTCGCGAATTAACGACGTCCGTTACACGGTCGCTCTGTGACCAAATATTCACAAAGCCCATCCATTGGACATTGGCAACAAACTTCCCAGATGCTACTACTCACGCTATTGATTTTGGACCCGGGGGTCTAAGTGGCATTGGTCCGCTCACCGCACGTAACCTTGAGGGTCGCGGCGTTCGTGTTGTAGTCGTTGGCGAAAAGGGTAAAGGTAGCTCGGAGCTGTACGACTCGGAGAATGTCAGATATGAGCAATGCTGGGCAAAGAAGTATGCACCCAGGCTCGTTAGAACAAGGTTTGTTTTACGCTTTCGTTCGTGAATATGGCCATGTCTCATTTCTCTTAGCGATGGCAAGTTACAGATTGATACTCCATTTTCGCGCCTATTAGGCAAGCCTCCGATCATGGTTCCTGGGATGACACCGTCCACGGTCAGGGCTGGATTTGTGAGCGCTATTCTCCGCGCAGGATATCATGTTGAATTAGCCGGCGGTGGCCACTTCAATGCGGGTGGACTACGTGCCAAGGTCGCAGAGATACAAGCACAGATACCCGAGGGTGTCGGCCTCACATTGAACTGCCTGTACATTAATCCAATGCAGTTCAACTTCCAATTCCCCCTCTGGTTGGAGATGCGCCGAGAGGGTTTGCCTGTAGAGGGTCTTTGTGTCGCTGCCGGTATTCCGACGACCGAGAAGGCCGCAGACATCATCAATGGCCTCAGAACTGCGGGTGTCGAACACGTTTCGTTTAAACCCGGTTCAGTTGACGGTATTCGTCAGGTAGTCAACATCGCGGCGACGAACCCTGACTTCCCGATTATCATGCAGTGGACCGGTGGCCGAGCGGGTGGTCACCATTCATTTGAAGATTTCCATCATCCCATCCTCGTCACCTATGCTTCAATTCGCCAACAGGAGAACATCTGTCTCGTCGCCGGTTCTGGCTTCGGTGGCGCTGATGATGTCTGGCCTTACCTTACAGGAGACTGGTCCGCGGATCTCTTCGGTGTGCAGAACATGCCGTTCGATGGCTTTTTGTTCGGGTCGCGCGTTATGGTTGCGAAAGAAGCCCACACGTCGTCGAGTGTGAAAGATCTCATTATTAAAGCAGCCGGAGTGCCAGATAGCCAGTGGGAGGGAACGTACACCAAAGAGACTGGGGGGATTCTCACAGTACGTTCAGAACTTGGTGAACCAATCCATAAGGTGGCGACTCGCGCTGTTAAGTTGTGGAAGGAGTTCGACGATACCGTGTTCAAGCTTCCAAAGGAGAAGCGTGCTGAATGGCTCTCACAACACCGTGCTGAAGTCATCGAGAAGCTCAACCGTGACTTTGCCAAACCGTGGTTCGGATGGAAGAAGGATGGACGTGTTGTCGCAGACCTGGGTGATATGACATACGAAGAGACTGTATTGAGAATGGTGCACTTGATGTATGTCGCACACGAAGGTCGTTGGATCGACATATCTCTACGCAACTTCACGGGTGACTGGTTGCGTAGGATTGAGGAGCGCTTCGCTGGCGTGAACAAACCATCCTTACTTCAGTCCTACACGTTGCTCGATGATCCCGTGAGGTTCATTGATGCGTTCTTTAAGACTTATGAAGGAGCTACTCAGCAACTACTTGCGGCTGAAGATAAAGCGTACTTCTTAGCTATCACACTGCGTCCGACTCAGAAGCCTGCTCCTTTCATCCCGGTTCTTGATGCAGACTTTGAGTTCTGGTTCAAGAAGGCGAGTTATCATGCACATCGTATGTTCACAATCCTAACATGGATTTTAGGATTCGTTATGGGCCGCAGAAGATATCGAGGCAGTTCCGGATCAAGATCCGCAGCGTGTCTGTATCTTGCAGGGCCCTGTTGCAGTGAGACACTCCAAGATGAAAGACGAGCCCATCGCCGACCTCCTAGGTAATATTGTCTTGGAGCTTTCAAACCGACTGCTTGAGCGATACTACAGTGGCGACGAAACCAAAGTACGCGTTGCAGACTATCTGGGTAATGTCCCAGCACCGAAGGCCGTACCACGCGGCGTGGAAGTCGATGTCAGCGGCAAGACTACAACGTACACCATTGGAACGAGTGTTCCATCGACAGACTCATGGATCGAATTACTCTCTGGAGACACGCCGTCATGGTGTCGCGCGCTTCTTACTACTCCGTTTATTGTGCGGGGTACTTTATATGTCGATAATCCTCTCCGTCGAATCTTCTCATCACGCTCTGGTCAGAGGGCCGTCGTTCAGCTTTCAGATGGTGTACCTTCTTCCATAGCACTCTACGGTTCGGCACGCTCGTTCGGATCCCACAATTCCGAGTTTAAAGCTGTAGATGTTATGTATGATGCCGATACCAGGAAGATCACGGTCATCATGTTCGAAGATCGTCGTGGTGTTTCAGTACCGCTGACTTTTGTCTTCCACTATCGTCCTGATATGGGCTCCGCGCCAATTCACGAAGTCGCGGAAGGTCGCAATCGACGTATAAAGGAGTTCTATTGGAAGTTATGGTTCGGCGATGACAGTAGCCTTCCAAGTCTTGATGTTCGCGAGACTTTCAAGGGCCCAGAGGTTACCATTGCGTCTGAGCACATTGAAAATTTCTGCTCTGTGGTAGGAAACAATGGGGAAGCTTTCAAGGTTTCGCGTAATGCAAGCGTGCAAGCACCAATGGATTTCGCCATTGTAACCGGATGGCAGGTAAGTCAAATTATGTTTGTGATAGCTTAGAATTTACAATGACGTACCTGTCGTAGGCCATTATGAAGTCGATCTTCCCGGAGTCAATCGACGGCGACCTTTTAAGACTTGTTCATTTGTCCAACGCATTCCGCATTCTACCCGGGAACGAACCGCTTAAAGCTGGTGTTATTTGTCATGCGGAGGCGAAAGTAATTGCCGTCATCAACAACGATAGCGGCAAGGTGGTCAAGGTGAAAGGGCACGTCCTCAGGGGAGACGAACCTGTAATCGAAGTCGTTTCTTCTTTCCTCTATCGTGGCCGCTTCAGTGATTTCGCAAACACTTTCGAGATCATCGACGAGCCGGATTATGTTGTCAGCTTGGATTCTGATGCCGCTGTCGGTGTTTTGCAGTCCAAAGAGTGGTTTGATTGGATAGATCATACAAAACCACTCCAGGCTGGAACTACTCTGATTTTCCGTCTTAAGTCCGAGGTTTCATACAAGGATAAGACTCACTATTCATCAGTGTCCGTTTTTGGAGACATCTTCGTCCGTGATCCCCTTAAGAACCTTATCAAAGTTGCGGCCGTCGACTTCTCATCAGACAACTGTCAGGGCAATCCTGTTGTTGCTTATTTGAAACGTCATGGAACCGAACAGAATGTGACTGCGCCTCTCGCGAACGAGGGTTACAGTTTGACGAAGCCTAGCGTGCCAACTATCTTCAATGCACCGCTTACGAATGAACCCTACTCCAACGTCTCGGGCGACTTCAACCCAATTCACGTCAATCCCTACTTCTCGGATTTCGCGTCGCTTCCTGGTACAATTACTCATGGGCTTTGGTCCAGCGCAGCAACGCGCAAATATGTCGAAACCGTGGTTGCAAAAGGTCATCCAGAACGAGTTCTTGCGTAAGTCATATGCTTCTCTGAGATTGCTTATACGGCTCATTTAATATCACATAGCTATGATGTTTCCTTCGTTGGTATGGTCTTACCCGGTGATGAGCTGAAGACCGATATCAAGCATGCAGGCATGAAAAATGGCAATATGATTGTGAAGGTGTCTACTTCAAAAGTTTCCGGAGACAAAGTCCTGGAAGGTACTGCGGAGGTCGCACAGCCTGTGACAGCGTACGTCTTTACAGGCCAAGGATCGCAAGAGCCTGGTATGGGTATGGAACTTTACAACAACTCGCCTGCAGCTCGCGCTGTCTGGGAGGGTGCCGACAAGCATTTGCTCGCCGTCTATGGATTCTCTATTGTTGATATCGTGAAAAACAATCCTAAAGAAAAGACAATCCATTTCGGCGGTATGAAGGGCCAGGAGATTCGCCAGCGTTACATGGACATGTCCTACGATACCATGGACAAAGATGGACAGATCAAGACTCTTCCTCTCTTCGCAGATATCAATAACCGTACACCACAATATACGTTCAGTCATCCAGCCGGTCTATTATTTGCAACTCAGTTCGCCCAGATTGCTCTGGTGGTTACGGAAAAGGCAGCATTTGAGGATATGAGGGCGAAGGGTCTGGTACAACCGGACAGTGGTTTCGCTGGTCACTCTCTGGGAGAGTATTCAGCCCTCGCTTCTATTGCCGATGTACTTCCCATCTCAGCGCTTGTCGATGTGGTATTCTATCGTGGTATAACCATGCAGCGTGCCGTTGAGCGGGATGATCACAATCGCTCGAACTATGCAATGTGCGCGGTCAATCCGAGCCGCATCTCTAAAACGTTCAATGATGCGGCTCTTCGCGAGATCGTGGATTCTATTGCACATCAGACGCAGCTTCTTCTGGAGATTGTGAACTACAATGTCGAGGTATGGCTTGAAATCGTGTCGCGCGGTCCACTCTCTCACAATGCTTGAATAGGGCCAACAATACGTTTGTGCTGGAGAACTGGTCGCCCTCCAGACGCTCACGAATGTCTTGAATTATTTGAAAGTCGAGAAGGTGGATATCGCGAAGGTGAGATTGCATATACTCCGATAAGAGCCGTTATTGACGTTCTATTCACAATGAAGCTCACTGAAAAATTCACTGTCGATCAAGTAAAGGAAATGCTCAGCGAGATCATCAAATCCTGCTCCCAGAAGGCTCAGGAGCAGAAAGCGGCACAAGGACATATAAAGCTTGAGAGGGGTTTTGCCACTATCCCCTTGCCTGGTATTGATGTTCCTTTCCATTCACGCTACCTCTGGGCTGGAGTCATGCCTTTCCGCGCTTGTGAGTCTATTTATATAAAAGTATACGTATGTTACTTATGTTGTGAGCAGATCTGTCTAAGAAGATCAGGGTTGAGCAAATCAACCCGGACATGCTTATTGGCAAGTACGTCCCGAACTTGGTGGCGAAGCCATTTGAAGTCTCGCGTGCATACACCCAGATGATCTACGACCAGACGTCATCGCCACGCTTGGATAGAGTGCTCAAAGGCTGGGATACCGAAAGTTGGGGCGATGACGAACATCGCCAGCGGTTGGCTTACATCATTCTGGTCGAGCTTCTTGCGTATCAGTTCGCTTCCCCTGTGCGATGGATTGAGACACAAGACATTTTCTTTACGCACTTCAACTTCGAGCGTTTCATTGAGATTGGTCCCAGCCCAACGCTCACAGGCATGGCCGTTCGCACACTCAAAGCGAAGTATGAAACTCAAGATGATTCGATCAGTTATCGCCGAGAGATACTGTGCCACTCTAAGAACTCGAAGGAGATTTACTATGAATTCGAAGATGATGCTGTAGAAGCGGATGCCGAATCTACCGAAGCTCCAGTCACGCCAGTTCCTGCATCTCTAGCCGTACCTGTTTCCACTTCCATTCCTGCTAGCGTTCCTGCTCCTGCCGCTGGTCCAGCTGTCGCCATCGCCGATGAACCTCTGAAAGCCGTCGATACGCTTCGTGTCATCATCGCTCAAAAATTAAAGAAGGGTATCGATGAGGTTCCTTTATCAAAGACCATCAAGGACCTTGTCGGCGGGAAGTCCACGCTTCAGAATGAGATTCTGGGAGACCTGCAGCTGGAATTTACGACCGCGCCTGAGAAAGGAGAGGAGTTGCCACTGGAGGAACTCGGCTCTGCGTTACAATCATCATACTCCGGCGCTCTTGGGAAGCACACCTCAGGCCTCATTTCGCGACTTGTCGGCGGAAAAATGCCGGGAGGTTTCAACCTTTCTGTTATCAAAGCCTACCTTTCCAAGAATTGGGGCTTGGGATCATCACGCGCGGACGGTGTGATGCTACTTGGACTGACCATGGAACCAGCGAAACGTCTGGGTTCGGAAGCAGAGGCCAAAGCTTGGCTTGATTCCATTGTTCCGGTCTATGCATCCCGCTCCGGTATCTCGCTTTCTCAAGGTGGCTCAAGCGCCGGCAGTGGTGGTTCCTCCGGTGGTGCCGTCATTAATAGCGAGGAATTCCTGAAATTCAGGTCCGACCAGGACAAATTCGTGTCTCAGCAGATCGAGCTATACATGCGTTATCTCGGACGCGACTCACGTGCAGGCGAGATTGCTTTCGACAAACAGAAGGTATACGCGGAGGAGCTCCAAAAACGTCTTGATGCCATCACCAGAGAGCATGGTGATTTGTATCTCGATGGTATTCAGCCAGCATTCGATCCCCTCAAGGCTCGTCATTTCGATTCTTCCTGGAACTGGGTGCGACAAGATGCACTGCTCATGTTCTATGATATAATCTTTGGTCGGTTGACGGAGGTTGATCGTGAAATCACTGCAAGGTGCATTCAGATCATAAACAGGGCAGATCCGACTATGCTGCGATACATGCAGTACCATATTGACAAAGTCGATCCTGAGCGAGGATCAACGTATAAACTCGCGAAGGAACTCGGTCAGCAGCTCATCGACAACTGCAAACAAGCCGTCGATCAAGGGCCTCTATACAAAGATGGTACGTGGTTTCTACTTCTGTGCTCCGAAAGTATTTTATTCAGCTTTCATGAATGTAGTAACATTCCCGACCGCGCCTCATACAGAGGTCACTGAACGCGGAGACATAGTGTACAAAGAGGTCGTCCGCGAGAACGTCCGCAAGTTGGAGGCCTACGTTCAAGAAATGGCCAGTGGGGACTCCATTCCTGGTTCTTTCAATATGCAGAAGATTCAGGATGACGTTCGCAAACTATGGAACGTTGTGAAATCACAGCCCGAAATCGGGGAAGAGCAAAAGAACAAGATTAAGGCATTGTATGACGGAGTAGTACAGTCGTTACGCAAACCTTCCGATCCTAAGATTCCAGATGTCCGTCGCACACCCCGCAGCCGCCGCTCTTCCTCGCAGTTCCTCCGTCCTCAGATTCGAAACATTGCATCCGTGCCGGCTGACAAGTTACCGCTCCTAAATCTGAAGCGCAGAGTCGGAACAACATGGGAATACAGCAGCAATCTTACTGGTGTTTATCTCGACGTCCTCAGCGAGATCGCAACGTCGGGGACGACGTTTAAAAACAAGAATGCTCTCCTGACGGGCGTAGGCAAGGGTTCAATTGGTGTCGAGGTCCTTAAGGGACTGTTATCGGGTGGCGCACAAGTCGTAATCACGACATCGCGGTACAGTCGTGCAACTGTTGAATATTATCAGGATATCTACCAGCGCTTCGGAAGTAGAGGTTCGGCGCTTACTGTTGTGCCGTTCAATCAGGGCTCCAAGCAAGACGTCGAGGCGCTCATTGATTATGTGTACGCAACTTTGGGTCTTGACCTCGACTATATCCTGCCTTTCGCTGCTGTGCCTGAAAATGGCCGCGAGATTGATGGATTGGATGATAAATCGGAACTCGCTCATCGTATCATGCTCGTTAACCTCCTCCGGTTACTCGGGGCAGTCAAGACGAAGAAAGCGAGTCACCATTTTGTCACTAGACCAACTCAAGTCATCCTGCCGCTCTCACCCAACCATGGTCTGTTTGGTAACGATGGATTATACTCAGAATCCAAGATTTCTCTGGAGACGCTCTTCAACCGTTGGAATTCGGAAAGCTGGGGAGAATACCTCTGCTTGGCTGGCGCAGTGATTGGGTAAGTATATCTTCTGTTTTCAAGCGAATGAGCCTGACTTGTTCCAGATGGACTCGTGGTACAGGCATCATGGATGCGACAAATACGATTGCGCATCAGTTGGAATCGTACGGCATTCGGACGTTCTCAGCGAAGGAGATGGCCTTCAACATTCTTGGTCTTATGCACTCTCTCTTGTTCAGCATTACGCAGGTTGAGCCGATCTGGGCGGACCTAAGCGGAGGGATGGATCGTTTACCTGATCTTGCGGAGATCACGACGAACATTCGCCTGTCAATCAACAAGCAAGCAGAGCTCAGACGAGCGATCACTCGTGACAACTCTGCGGACTTCTTGGTCATAAAGGGAGGTGAAGCAGAGCGTGTCTTACAGACGGCTACCATTACACCTCGTGCTAACTTCAAGTTCGAATTCCCTGCGCTCGAATCGGCGGATGCGTTCGGTGACATCTGTAAATTGCGCGGTCTAATCGACCTTGAAAAGGTTGTCGTTGTGACAGGTTATGGAGAAGTCGGACCGTGGGGCAGTTCACGTACACGCTGGGAAATGGAAGCGAGGGGCCAATTCACCATTGAGGGATGTATCGAGATGGCTTGGATGATGGGCTACATTAAGCATTTCGACGGAAAACTTCCAAATGGCTCATTGTATGTCGGCTGGGTTGACGCTAAAACCGCAGAACCTGTCGACGACAAAGATATTCGCGGAAAATACGAGAAAGAAATTCTGGCGCACGCTGGTGTTCGACTGATTGGTATGTACTTTGCTCTTGCAACATGCCGCTTCTATTTTCTTATACGATATTAGAACCGGAAATTCTCGGTGGATACGATCCTAAAAAGAAGAACTTCAACCAAGAGATCGAGCTAATACACGATTTGGAACCTCTTGAGGTATCCGCGGAAGAAGCCAAACGCTTCAAGCACGAGCACGGTGAGAGATGTGACATATGGATTGCAGACGGGGACCAGTGGTTCGTGAAGCTGAAGAAAGGCGCACGCGTTTACATCCCGAAGTCAATCGTGTTCAGTCGCACTGTCGGTGGCCAGATTCCGACGGGTTGGCACGCGGGTCGATATGGTATTCCTCAGGATATCATAGATCAGGTGGACCGCTGCACGCTTTGGGCTCTCGTTTCCACTGCTGATGCGCTGAATATGTCTGGTATCACGGATCCATACGAGTTATATAAGCACATGCACCCGTCAGAAGTCGGCACATGCATTGGTGCTGGTATGGGCGGTGTCGAGTCTCTCCGTAAGATGTTCCGAGACCGTCGGGATTGTGCAGAGGTACAGAACGACGTACTCCAAGAGACATTCATCAACACAACCGCGGGCTGGATTAATCTACTTCTCCTTTCATCCAGCGGACCTATCAAAATTCCTGTCGGTGCATGCGCGACCGCATTGCAATCGGTTGAGATTGCTTGCGATACGCTTCTTTCTGGTAAAGCGAAGGTCATGCTGGCGGGTGGTTATGACGACCTCAGTGAGGAGGGTTCATACGAATTTGCCCAGATGCAGGCTACAAGCAACGCGGAGACAGAATTCGCCATGGGCAGAGAACCCACAGAGATGTCAAGACCGACCACTACGACGCGCTCGGGATTCATGGAGTCGATGGGCTCTGGAGTTCACGTTCTCATGACTGCCAAAACTGCACTCGAACTGGGTGCACCGATTCGAGCTGTGATAGGATTCAGTTCGACTTCGACTGACAAAGCAGGCCGTTCAGTACCTGCTCCTGGACGTGGAGCTCTTTCGATTGCTCGAGAGATCCCTTCCAAGCATTCAGCACCTATTTTGGATGTCGGCTATCGCTCACGGCAACTCGCATTCCGTCGCAAACAAATTTCTCAGTGGCTGAGCTATGAACACGACCTTCTCCGTGATGAAGTAGAGTTCCACAAGTTGCAGGGCGAGCGGGTAGATGAGGAATACGTGTCAGCGCGTGTTGCTCAAATTGAACAGGATGCTGCTCGCCAGGAGAAAGATGCAATGGCAGTTTACGGCATGCTTTCCGGCTCTGATCCTCATATCTCTCCTCTTCGACGCGCTCTTGCTGTCTTCGGTCTCTCACCGGATGATATTGGCGTTCTTTCTATCCACGGCACTAGCACCAAGGCCAATGAGAAGAACGAAACACAGATCTGGAATGATATCTTCACGACCCTCGGTCGAATCCCGGGTAACGCAGTCCCAATTGTGGCCCAGAAGAGCTTATGTGGCCATTCGAAAGGTGGCTCTGCTGCTTGGCAACTCGCTGGTCTCATTCAGACAGTTGCATCCGGCATTGTTCCAGGTAATCGGAATGCAGAGTAAGTCAGTTCTTGCTCTCCGCATAGTAGTTATGACTGACTGTGTCCACAGTAACGTCGACTCTGAGTTCCGTAAACACGAGCACCTCATGTTCCCATCAAAGACAATACACACTGACGGAATTCGCTCCGGTGTGATGGTACGTTGATCTTTTGTATGCTATCACTGAAAATTGATTCTGATCGGTTCACAGTCGTCATTCGGATTCGGTCAAGTTGGTGGCACTGTTCTTGTCATTCATCCTAGATACCTGTTTGGTGCCGTCGAACCCGCCCATTACGAGGCATACAAGATTCGAAATCTCGAGCGTGCTTTGGCGTGCTACAAAGCTATGACATCCATGATGACCACAAACTCCCTGGTCAAGATCAAGGACGGGCCTCCTTATTCAAGCGAACTGGAAGTTCCCGTGCTCCTTAACTCCATGGCACGGGCCTCGCTTGATGAGAAGACCGGCGGTTATACATTCTCGAAGGATCTCGCGTCAAAAGCTTCATTCGACACGTCGAATGTTGAGGCCGTTGCAAAAACTCTTGCCATCGGGGAAGGTTCTGTGGGTGTTGGCGTTGACCATGGTAAGTCAACGTTAATAATATTGTGAAGAAATTGTATGCTCAATACCAGTGCTTCATCAGAACTGATTTCCGCTGTTCCGTCCTCTAATCCTACTTTTATCTCACGCAACTTCACGGATGCAGAGATCACATATTGTCGTTCACAGTCTTCTCCTGCGGCATCATTCGCTGCACGTTGGGCTGGAAAGGAAGCGGTCTTCAAGTCGCTTGGAATTGCGTCGAAGGGTGCAGCAGCTGCGATGAAAGATATTGAGATTCTTCCTGATGACGCTGGTGTTCCATCTGTGAGGCTTCATGGTGATGCACTTTCTGCCGCGCAAAGCAAGGGAGTTTCGAAGGTACATTTAAGCCTTAGTCACTCAGAGAATGTTGCGATTGCTTTTGCGCAAGCAGTTTCCTCTTAATGTTTAAGTTCATGTTCGATCTTAGATACTAGATTTTCTTTCAGATGGGACTGCGCTTTGTACACTTTGTCTTCTGTTCCAACGATTCTTGTGTTTATTACTCAAAATAATAGAACATAGACTAATGATATCAGGCTATATGTTTCGATGCCGAAGGTTGACTAGAGTCACATATAGAGCCCTTGATTTTCGATGTAATCGCCGACTCGCAACGGAATCATTGTTCTCCACTCTTGAGTACCTCCCATTCGCCTCCCACGCACTTCGGTTGAGCTAAGTGACATTTCATAGTCAGTCAGCAATATGAATGATACACTCCCGGCGGCGATGAATGGTTGGGCGATAGAAAGTGTTTCGTGTAATCTTTCCTGGTCCTGAGTGACCTGCTCCTCCTTCTGTAATGGCTGTCCCGCATGCAGTTGGCTAACTTGCTTTTGACCCCTCCAAGCACAGACGACTTCGGAACTGTCACCGGTCGGCGGCGATGCAAAGAATTTGCGGAGAGCATCGTGCATGCCTATGAGAGAATTGTTGTAGTAACGAGGAGCAAGGAATCGTTCCAAAGTATCAAATCCCATGAGAAACGAGAGTTTGATTTCCTTTCGTTTTGGGTCTTTGACTTCGGATTCCGAATCGTCGGAGCGAGGTCCGTCCAGATTTGTGACCAAGTTCCGCAGATATTGCCGCAAGACAGCAGACTTGCGCACGAAGGTCGGTTCATCGATGATGGCGACGGCGATATTCCCACGAGTCGGAGATGAACCGGGTTCTACTGGTGCGTCCTCGAGCTCTTTTGCCAGGAGCGTCATCAATTCCAGTCGCTGTTCGTAAGTTGATTCTCCTGGTTTAGGCGGGGCTTTATCCGCGTTGCGAACGGAGAGCAAGAGGAGACGCGCATCGTAGTCGATATGACGCGCCCGTTCCGACGGACTAGCGGAATCAGGAGGTCTTGAGCGCGCGAGGGCAAGATGAGCAAGAGTCGGAGGATTGAACGAGGAGTCGAGTACGGATATTCGAAGATCTGGTAGGTTATCGATATATGCATGACAAATGTTCTGTATATCAATCGCTGTACTTGAAGTTCTTCGATTTTCCGCCCACCTCGTTTTGAATCGCTTTCTTGAGTGCATTCCGTTCCTTGCGCTAGCGGTAGTGGCCACCGATCATGGGATTTATAAATGATGTGTGCTGCCTCTTTACGATCCTGCACATCACGGATGTATCGGGTGAGCTCTGTCATTCTAGCATGTGTTCTCAAGCGCGATACGAAAATTTGATGAATACGTCTAGGAATCAGCTTGAAAGTGCGACTGCAAGTTGAAGGCACTGATGGAACAGCATCCCAGCCCAGGATTAGGACGACAATCCCTTGCATAGCCACACAATCAATTCGCAGTCAGAAGACAGACACGATCACAGTACGATCACTCAAGGAAAAAAGACTGTAAGACAGAAAGTCTACGATTATAAAACTGGCTAATCATATCACACGTAGGCTAAATAACAAGGCAGGCACCTCTATCCATGTGAAAATGACACAAGACTCGCCCAGTGCACGCCCATATAACAAGGAACCTGCCAAGGTGAGGTACGCATGCATAGCATTTCTGCCAGACAGGGTATTCGGAGAAGTTGCAAGGCCTCTGAAATGCATTATGACGGAGGAAACTCTGAAGTTATCATCCCGCAGAAAGTGGATCAACTTGACAAATTACAGGATACCGAACATTTTTACTTCTAAGGACAAAGATAATTGCAGTGTCTAGTGTTCCGACCGTATGCGTATAATGCGTATACGGCTTTCCGTATACGGAATACGGCCGTATCGTATAAGAGAAAAAGAAGAAAATATACGGCCGTATCCCGTATAGATTTGGGAAAGAAATGCCGTATACGGCATATGCGCCATATACGGAACTCCGCCATGCCCTTTGGAAGGCTGCCTTCCATGCGGGGAGCAGATTGTTTTCTTTGGAAATCATAATTTGAGTGTTACCAAGCACGGCAGGACTGGTGTCAGTAAAAATTTTGGCAATATGCAACCGGGTAAGCGATTATTCACACACATCCGGTGATCACATATACGCTGATCTGCCCAGACAACTATGAAAATCATCCTTAAGCACCATTATCAGTGCATTGAATCATCGAGATAAACTTTGAAGACTTTGAAAAATATTTGTTAGTATACCCTGATTTGGTAGAGTTACGGAACCTCCGTATACGCCGTATTCTCGTATACGGGTGTTCCGTATACGCCGTATTCCCGTATACGGGTGTTCCGTATCAGACCTTGACCACCAAATATACGGTCGTAGTAAAGCTCGAGTTATACGGCCGCATCCGTATACGATACGGTCGGAACCCTAGCAGTGTCTCCATTGCATCGCGTATTCAAACAATTCCCGGCCTGAATATCCTATCGCCACCTATCGTCGACTTCGATTCCATTGGGTGGAAATAGCGTCCAGATAATACAATTGAAGAGCTACTTACCTATGAGGATTGTAAGAATCCGCCGATCATAGTATGCTTCCTGATGGCTGATGATCTCTATCAGCTGGCCATGCACGGCGAGTCGCATTGCTCTTTTGTCTCGATCGCAAAAGGAAACTGGCAAGAAATTAAGGGAGGCCCATCAATCTCCGCGAAGAACGACCATCAGTGTATGTTGAGGATGTCCATATGCAAGCAACTTCTGCAGAACCGCCATCATAAGCTCGAGTGTTTTCATAGGCAAGGCGGATGAAATACAGTGCTCGCCACAAGCTCTCTTCAGCTCTCGTCCCGTTGGGAGCTGAAGCTTAGAATGGATAACCAAAGAGAACATTATCATCCCGATCGAATCATTGGATACAAAAGAATGGCGGTCGAATGAAAATATGGAAGCGGAATCATGGCCTCGATATGAGGCCCCATTAGGCCAGTGCGAGTGAGAATTGTACTGTCGGAAGAGGATATACGAGAGAATCCATGGGAAGGCATGGCTTAAATGATATGTTTCACGACTTGCGGATCTTGCGTTCACCAGTGTTCGTGACTACTCGAGCTATAAATTCAATTCTCGAGAACGTGTCCATTACACGGCGAGGGGATATGCTAAAGGAGGACAATGGTAGGTAGGGGATAAATTGACTCACGTGACTGAAGGAATGGAGAGAACCAAAATGGCAGAAACAATAAAAATAACTTAAACCTGCGTCTGCAGTTCAATATGGCGGATTTCTTCTTCTCTTTCGCATTTTCTTCGACTGCTCGTGCGTATCGTCGCAATCGTCGAAAAACACATCCTTAGCTGCGGCAAGGACAGCGAGGGCGACAAAGGAAGAGCGTGAGTGCGTAGCGTGTTATCTAGATCCTCCGAGCCAGAGCCGTTCACCACCGGCTGACCAGCTGCTATTCCGGTCTCAGATTTGCCCAAGCGTCGTCGGTCGTCGTCGTTTCAGACGAGCACACGGTAGCCACTTAGCTGTGTACAGCACTTACGAAGAGAGAAAGTGGGTCTGCGGCGACGTGCCCTCCTTGGCTTTGCTATCGGCGTTGCGCTGTGCTCATTTTCACACAAGCATAATCACGCGTCCGTAGCCAAAGTGGGAGCCGTTGCCACATGCAGGCCATAAGCTTTACTGGCCGAGTAGTATGTCGCCGTTGGTTTCGCCACTTATCTCTTAACTTATCTCATGCTCGTTCTCCAGGGTACCGACGATGGCCCGCCCTCCACCGACGCATACAAGAGGGCGGTCTACAAGCAACCTCCTCGTCACTTTGCAGTTCAAGTATTACCTCCGCAAAAGTTCGGTTAGTCGCGCTTTTTACCTAACGGGGCATAGATGGTATTGATATGAAGTCCAGGCAATGCTTTTAGCTATGGCATGCTCATCACGCCTCTCAATGACAGCCATGACCGCCATTCGATCATATCAGGAACTTCTGGCTCTTCCGGATCTAGCAGTGGATCACAAACAAGCACGGCAGTCCAAACGATTGTCGATACTTCAACGACTGCGCCTCTTGCAACTGAATATGAAGCCTGGCGTCGGTGGGAAGACTGCCTTTACTTCCAGGACCTTCTCGAGGCTCAGTACTCGCTGATGTCGAAGGAGAAGCGTGCAAGATTACTTGCTGGTAAGGGAGTAAAAAAGAATGGCATGTATGAGCACGAAGATCCCATCCGCCGACTCCATCGAGCTGCATCATTCGAATCCTTGCCTCCCGGCCCAGATCCTAACATGATTGCTAAGGATGTCCACGAATTGCTTCCGCGCCTGACGAAGAAAGGCACCGTATTCAAAGCAAGCAAAGAAACTATTGAGCAACGTGGACGGGAGTTCAAAGCGCTTATCGAGACTCTTCTTCACGAAGGAGATGACGTTCAGGCCCTAATCAAAGAACTACGTCAGTTACGAGTCGTGCGTGACTTCTTTGGGTTCTGGCGCCGAGACCAGGATCGCATAGAGAAGCAGCTGGGCAAAGACGTAGACAGGTCCACTTTGCGCGGGCGTTCGGAATCTCTTGGATCGCGTGCCTCGAGCATCTTTAGTAGCTCAGGAAATTCAGGAATCTACTTCAACCCAAGCAACTTGTCTCTGCAACTGCCCAGTCCCAATGCATCGGAGCAGGCACCGACGAATAGGAGCCCGCGTCGACCGGCATTCATGCAGAGTGGGAAACTCGCCATCAATCTCGTACCACCGTCTCCCAATGAAGCGGGACCCAGCAACGAGAGTGCAACACCTCGAAGGCGAGCGCAGACTCTTCAGGATACGACGAGTGCGGGGCCAGGCTTATCAGTGAACACATCGGGCACTGAGCTACGCGATCCACCTGCTTCAGCACCCGCAAACATGAACTTCACCGACGCAATGGATAACGGATACAGCTCTGACTCGGCGAGTACGACAAGTAACAGGTTGCCGATGTCTCCGCGGTCATTCAGTACTGCGTCATCATCTGGCTCACCTCCGTCATCTCGCATGACGCGGCCTGGATCTCCTCGGTCTCACATGGAAATACGCTACAGTGATATCATTCTGGCGGAAGACCCTGACGCGCAAAGAAAAAGCAAAATCGAAGATAAGAGCAATCCCGTTATTGTGGACTTGGAGGATGGCGATGGATTACCATTCGATTCGGACGAGATGTTTGTTGGGCACGAGCGTGGGTATCTGGTGTCGGACAGTATAGAGTCGCGATTGGGAGGATACCATGCCTTGCAGCATCTTACGATAAAGGAGGAGGATGAGTCTGAGCTTGACGATGAAAATAATGGCTTCAAGTTTGATGATCAGTCTAATTCTCAGCCATCTGGATCTAGTACTGGGCATGAGACGGCTGAATCAACGAGATTCTCCATTCAATCGAGCTTTACTGACGCGGACAGCCACACGGAAAGGCCGAATAGTGCTGTGTGGAGTTCTTACTCGGTACCGGCCCCGTCAGATCGTGCAGCTGCCGCGCACGCGGAAGCGCTGCGGGCATTGACGGGTGGACGTGCTTCAGTTCCAACGTCAGGTCAGCACCTAGCGCCAGCGGAGGCGCCGTCGGCGCGGTCTTCTGTTCTCACGACGACCTCGGGCTCAGGCTCAGGCTCAGGGTCTTCGTCGCGCTCAACAAATTCTGGCAATGCGCTTTCATCGGACACGCAGTCAAGCGTCGATGTGAGACCTTACTCGTATCAAAGTTCCATTGCTTCTTGCGAAGATATAGATCGCAAACTTTCCTCATCCCCAATCATTCTTCACTCCCCCTTACTTGAGGACGACGAGTTTGAGGCCAGTTTTCCTACAGAGTATCGGCAGAGCGTCTCTTCGTCGGATTATCGACCTCACGACTCTATCAGCAGCGTTCGGACCTTCATGACCGAAACTTCTATGGATACGATGATCCCTCCACCACGGCAGCCGCATCCTAGTCCTGCTCGATTCGTAGGAGTTTCGCCATCTACATCAAGGCCTCATGTAGAGAACGGAACCACTTTGGCGGGTTCGGACTTGCGAAATTCGCGACCTCCTGTTAGGACGATTTCTACTCGGAACCCTCAGGACGGTGTCAACATGGATGCATATTTCTATGGTAAGTGCATCAAAAATGGTGATATACTATTTCCTTCTAACTTGCACATATAGGATTTAGCCCCGTCCATTCGCCAACTGAAACCAGAGTCAACGATCCTCGAGAAGTCGTCAATGCTTCTCTGACTGAGTCAGACAGCAATCGTTCAAGACCGTTGCATAACAGATTTGCTGGACAATTCAGTCCTCCGACATCTTACCCAACATCTCCCGGTTTGTATTCAAACGTCCGCAACCCCATAAAGCCTGTGGGCGCCCCATCACCATCCATGAGGTCCGTTAGCCCTTCTCCAAGCATAAGTTCCTACGCACCATCCATAGTTGCCTCTATGTCCGAAGAGTCTGGCATGAATGTGGTCTCGATAAAAGCCATCTATGGGGAACACATCGTCGCGTTCAGGATCGATAAAAGCAGCTCGCTCGCAGACGTACGCGATAAGCTGTGGCATAAGCTCGCCGATCAACAAGATGTCACGCTTCCTGATAGCTTCTCGCTGGCATTCAAGCCGCCTGGTCCTGGTCGGGTCCAGCAACTTCGGAAGCTTGCTGGACGTGCGCGTTCGAGTTCGGCGTCGAGTGTAGGCATGACGGATCCCAGCTCTCTGAGGATAATGTTCTCTCAACGCGACTGGCTGGATGCTGTTGGTTCTTGCCCTCCTGGAGCAAAACTCACACTTCATGTTCTTAATCGTTAAAATTTTCGTTTCCCATTTTTTATCCCATTCGACCCTTTTCTGTGTCACCAAATTTTGCATACCCGACATGAACGCAATTTTTTTGCGCCTTGGTTGCGCATTTTGAATATCTTTAACTCCCTTTCGTAATTCTTTGGAACTTAAAGTTGTTTATGCAATCCGGATTCAATCCTATTCTATTTACATCCACATTCACATATTTTAGTTTCGGAACCTTTTTGTCTTATCTTCCTTGTGCAATTCAATTGGTTCTTCAGTCTTCAAACTTTGAATGATACGAGCCCCTTTTCCGGGTTGAGGATTGCGCCGACATATTGCTTTTGCTTTGAGAGTTTGCACCGCCTGCTCAGAGACACGAGGTAGAACCATGTGCATAAAGATATGCTCGCGTGTGTATTCAGCACCAATAAACGCAAGTATGTGAGAGTATTACTATCAACTCTCATCCATCTGTATAGGAGTAACTTCGATCCGTGGTGGACGAGGTGCTGGAGGTGCACCAGGCGGCAAAACCGCTCTCGTCCAATCAGGTAAATGGAAGCCCGGTCGTTTTGTCGGAATGGAGCTTGCGAGCGCAGCAAGGTCCTCTTCCTCCATATCTTCTTCCCCTGCTTCTGCTTCGTCCCATTTCTCTCGCGGGATCTCTGCGCCGCTGATTTTCATTGCTCTGTTGGAATTAGAAGAATCAGGCGACTTGTTTGGACGGAAAAGAACGGAAATAAGTGAGAAACGCACCCTGCGAGCGACCCACCTACCCACGGAAGCATTGCCGGTGTGAAGGCAGGTGCCTTTCCGGCACTTGTTGTGATATTTGAGTCGGACTGTCGAGATGAGGGATTGTTGAGGATTGCGATATATGGCGCAAGTGGACGGAGTGGAGAATAAGGGTCGTAAGGGGGTAGGGAAGGTCGATTAGATCTCGAAGGACTTCTATATGTGAGCTCGCGTGTGAGCAGACGGACGAGTTCGTTGTGTAATCGTGGGATGAAGCCAGGAAGCATTGCGGTCCCGCCGACTACCAAAATTGATCCTGCGAGTGCTCGTCTTAAATCGACGGGAACGCGTAACAAGGCGTCGAGGATAATTTCCGCGACGCTGCCTTCATCTACATCTCCGCCTTCGAAGAGCACCTCTGCAGCGCGCTCGCGTACCCATCCTGGTATACGCAGGGTTCCCTGCCCAGTGCCGGTATTCTGAGACGGCGGAGGGTCTACACGTACAAGCAGATCAGTTGCAGTCGAATAATGACTGTACATGGTCGCGATTGCTTGAAGGTGTCGTTCGCCAGATGCTCGGTCAAACCCTTCAGCGGCAGCGCCAGAACCAGAACCAGAGCCTGTCCCTGCTCGACTTAGTGCACGCGTCAGCGACGTCAGACCTGATGGAGATGTGATCGAAGAGAGACGACTTGAAGGAGGTGAAGCAGGCGTGTTCACTCCCGACTCCACCTCCGGCTGGCTTGAATCACTGGGCGGAATCTCCGGTTCTATTGACCCATCATCCGCAAAAGACGTTGGTACATGCATTTCAGAATCAATCATCTCGCCGACGAAACAACACCGTGCTTTAATATCTTCCATCACGGCATCCGTCAGCACTTCTTCCGGCACGCGCATCGATCGTGTTGCGACTGGTATATTGGCTGCGCCTCCGAGGGTTGTTAGTGGAGGAATGTACGTTGCGAACATGAGTACCAAGGCTCGCAAGTGCAGAGTGAAGCGGCTGCCTGCTAGAGGTGTAGTTTTTAGTTGAGGAAATAGAGGGCGGGATGCAAATATCTTTTGTTGCCAGGATTAGCACAGATTTCTAAATAGCATTATCTTCCAGCTTACGGGAAGAACGGTGGATTCAAGATATCCACAGTCGAGAACTAGTCCAGTCATTCTTCCGACAGCGAGTAATGCTAACATGTGGCTCGAAACAAAGGAAAGGAACGGAATCTTGATGTATATTAGATCTGCAGTTTGCGCGAGGACGAGTTCACGAACCTGTAAGTTATCAAAGAGCACACTGGCCATCATGTCTTTGATATTCAAGGGCAGGAAAGGATGCTCGACAATGATGACTTTACGAGACTTGGGGTCTGTCAGAAGAATTCTGAGAATGAGATTAAAACTACACTCGGAGTGTAGATAAGTTTGCCAGACTCACTCATGGAATACTTTTCGTAATCTGTCCTGGAGTTTAACCTTTAACATCCTATCCTCCTCTTCGCGTTCAGCGTTCCCTGGTTCTCGGCTCAAGCTCCATAAGGATGTTCGGTTACCAGTTTCAGCAAAGAACACCTCCCGAGGGCGCCCTTCGCCACTGAATCCGACTTTCCATACGCGTGAGCCTGGGTCTATGATGATACGATCCTCTGTGCCGTACAACGAATGTCGACGCGTTGTCGCATAATGAGGCGACGAGTGGAGAGCGGAGGCTGCCGAAGCAGCAAGGCGGCTACCCACGGGAGTTGTTGGATCCGTAGCGCCTTTCGAGCGAGGTGTTGATGTTACGTTGGCCATCGTTGGAAGCCGCAAGTCGCGTTGAATTCGAAGAAAGCTGAGCCCGCTTACATAACGCATTTCTGTGAACGCGTCGCGTCGCGTGAATCGCGCGTCTTTAATTTGTTACCGCGTCCAACTCGCTACTATCTCAATGATCATCACCATTAACACGCCAGAGAGATCGGACAAGCCATTAACGAAGTTCCCTCCTCAACTCGCGAAACTTGGAAGTGATGAACTCATTCTTATAGAGCTACAAGGCACGTTTCACGTTGAAGGTGACGCGTCTGGTCAGCTAGCTGCCCGGCTTAGACTTGACAACGTAAGTCATGGTATCTCGAGCTTGAGCACTGAAGTTTACAATCTTGTAGGAGACCAAACCGACTATGCTCATCGGTCATAATCTTCTCGAGGGAAAAATTGTCAATCTGTCGAAGCCACTTGCCGTGCTACGCAAGAAGGCTCTCCATGACGATCCTATGCAGGTCGACAGTGAAGCATCGCAGGAGGATACGGGGAGGGCATGCGAATATGATATGGTAGCTGTCGTGAAACGCAAAGTACTGTTCTCCAAGCGACCCATGCCGGTGGTGAATACAGTATCTGTCGCGACGAATGGAAGTACGAAGACAGAATGATACGTACGCCGCTAACTCGTCGTTTCTTATGAGTGAAGCTCAGGCTCATGTAGACAAGTATTGCTCTTTTCTCACTATGATCTTCGGACTGGCTCGGCGTGACACCTGGATATCATTCCCTTGGATCAAGCGACACGTCGAACCGCGTTTGTGCTCTATCTCTTGCATACTGGAGTCTGGACAGCGTCGGTCTATTGGACATCTCCGACTGCTATCCCTCATACTTGTTTGAATATGCATGGATGGAGTTCCAAGAGGGATTGATGTGTGTTCGGCGTACATAGTCGCAAATTGACTTCACGTAAGTTGACTTCACGTTGACTAGGCTCAATAATCCAGCAGTATATATTGCTAGAGAACTGAAGACGAAATATAAAACGTACAGCATGCATAATTTATTTAATATTTTACGACAAGAAAAATAGTTTCCGCTGTTCCCCGGATCGCGCACGTGACGCAACCTATGTAGAAAAACACAATGGTCTTGGCTTGTGCTTTTTACTCGGGTGATGTCTCTGCTGCACTGTACGCTCAAGTCTTTGTTATTGCCATGGCTATCTGACTGCAGCGTTTTGAGTAGTGCTACCTCAGACACCAGGGCTGCTGCCGAAATGGCAGCTCCTCGTCTCAACAATGGCCTTGTTCAACACTGTGCAGTGCTTCACCACGACGAAGTTGACAAGGAGGCTTTATGCCCAAGCGCCTATCGGTCAGTTGATGCATTTTTTTGTGCATAGAGGATTTGGGCTGGACCAGCCGTTCGCTCTACTAGTGACGGATCTGCAGGCGCGTACTTTTGCTATTTGGACGTTGGCCTCGGCGATCGTACGATTCTACGCGGCGTATAACATCACTGATAAAGCGTACGTACGTCTATCTCATTCTTCGCATTTCCTTTTTACATGTATGCAATGCATTCATTTTCTTCGTATAGTGTATACGACATCACTCTGTTCACGTATTTGCTCGCTTTCGGACATTTCTCGTCGGAAGTGTTCATCTACCGCACCGCAAAATTCTTCTCCCCTGTCTTGAGCACCTTCGTTGTTGCTTGTAAGTTCTCTTCCTCTTTTGCACTCGATTGTTTTTTGGGATCCTGACGTTACTTGAGCTACGTCTCTGGTTTGGATGGTGCTGCAATATGACTATTACGTGAAATCCAGTAATTAATGATAGCACGTTGCGTTGTCGCGTCTTACAAAATCCTAACGATCTATCTTGAATGGATCCCAGATGTCGTCCCTTGACAGCATAATGGAATCATTCAAGATCTTTCAGGATTGATTTGACCGTGATGTGATGTCGCTCAAATTTAGTAGTCCGGATGGTAGGCGACTGAGTTTCAACACGAACCTACACCTGCCTACACGTAAGTGAATATTTCACGGAGGCTGAAAAAAATGACCGTATCCGGTCGTGATCCGCTTCGATCATGACACTCTGATTTTCGAATTAAAAGCTCCAGCACGCTTAGCGGGCGATGTTAGGCGATGGTCCCATCATCATTGGCTCTGACAACTGATAATCACATACTAGCACATTGGGAACGCGTGTTGTTTTATGGTCAACTGCATTGTGTGGTTATAGTTCGGCAATATACTATTCATTCAGGCTAGGAGATTAGATGGACTTCCCGACAAAACAGCAACCAATGCCTTGTCTAATAGATGAAATGATAGATTGGGTTCCGTAGGTACAGTAAATATTAATGAATAGGTGAGCCCGCTGACACCCAGAAAACATGAAAACTGAATATTGATACGGTGCGTGAGGATGTGATGCATGCCAAAAGAACCCGAATATGGAAAGGATGATACATTACAGATAATTTACGAGACGAAGATAGACGGATGGAAGAGAACAGGAGATCATTAAATGTAACACGGAAAGGACAGAAAAGAGACAGAAGACAGAGCAAGAGCCAGACAGGAACTAACAGAGCTGGAAACAGACAGGTGAAGAGGGACCGACGCAGAAGAAACAGAGACGGAGAAGAATAGAAAAAGAGAGAGGGAGTAACAAAAGAGTCTAGAGTTGCAACTTACAAAGGATCGGTATTACTAGTTTGAAGAGCAAGTATGAATGACGTAGAGAAAGTATTAAACGAATGAAAAAAAGGCAAAAAAAAAATCAGTTATACCACGCTTCAACAATCCCAGTTCCGCCATCCCGTATGCGCTCCTTGACCCATTGAGCAAAGAACCGCTCGGACACTAGCGGTAAGAACATTGATCGACTTCCGATGAACACCATCCCGCGCAGCGTCCGCACGTCATGCCCCAACGCCCGCTCAACGAGGCCCCGGAGTTCCACAAGGGACGTCCCTGCAGGCGGGGTGATTGTCACTCTGCGTCCGGGGTACATCAAACTCGAGGGGGCTGCAGAGCGATCCTTCTTCGCGAAGACTGTAATGTTTAAAGGAGGCGTCGCGGGACGGGGCGCCCATCGCGTGTTGAGCAGCTCTGGGTTGCGCGGTGGACTCAAGAGCCGGTTGAATTGCGGGGGAGACATTGTTGCAACCGCCTCAAGGTCGGTTGCTGGGATGCCGTTGATCAGCAGCGAGGGCCGAATGGCCGGCGGACTCGACATTGGTGCTCGTTTCATTGTTGACTGTTTCGTCATGCCTGATAAAGGAGTGTCGAGAGGGATGCTGATTGGTTGCCTTGAAGATACGCGTGGAGGCGTCCTAGTCAGATAAGGAGGCGTCGAGCCGATATCCGAGAAAATTGTTGTTCTTGGTCCTGGAATTGCTTGTGAATCATGTCTCGATACAAAGTATCGTCGTCGACAGATACAACTGCGAAATCCACCATTACTTAGTATATTAAAAGACTCCTAGTAAACTCTGATATACCTGTTGGCAGCTCCGGATCGCAGTCTGAAAAGCTTCCATGCGCAGGATGCATTGCATAGTCTGGTCCCGTAATGTTTGACGAGCCTTGAATTCAGCCTGTGCTTGCTTGTGATGGCAGAACCGGCTCGCTTTGATAACGGTATGGCGCAGCACATCCGCCGAGTTGATCTTCTAGTCTCGGAAACAGAAGAGTCGAGATTCGCCTCCTCGCTCTTTGCGTCCGTCTCGTGTATAGCGGCTCCTATGGTGGCCTCTGTCCGGCGCGCTTCCTGAGGAATAGATACTGGAGGTAGGGAGGAAGATGACGGCTCCGGTTGGTAGAAAAGGCCCTCATGACGATCATTGATATAATAATCCCAGTCTACGGACTCATCGTCCGAGGAGATGAATGAATAGACACTATCTTCGCTATAAACACTGCTCGTCGACTTTGGGTGCCCATGAGATAAAACGATGATATCAGTACGCAAAGTTAGCACGCATACAATCTCTGTGAAGCAGACGTACGTCGAAAGAGTACATCAAAGGTGGTGGTGTTGGCGGGAGCTTGCGAATGAGCTCTAGCCGCTTTGGCTTGCTTTCGGAGCTGTCTGCGATAACTCGGGAAGGCAATGCATTTTCATTAAGAGCATCCTGGAACTTCAGTTAGATTGACAAACTAGTACGAACACTATGAACACACTGGAGATTGTCCGATGCTCGCCGGACAGCTTTGCGAGACCTTGATTGAGCTTGAACTAACTTCAGCTCGGACACACGGTGCGCTATACTTGAAGCTGCTCCCTTCGTATCCATAAGGCGCGTCATTATGGAAGATCTTCGGGTTCATTGTATCATGATTGCCTGTCAGATTCGATTGAATCTGCTGCAGGCGGGGTAGAAGGAGTTCTTTGTAGTGAGACTTGGCCGGTTTAGCCGGATTGAATAAGAATGGTTGAAGTGGAGGTCTATTTGCTATGGACGCCTCGACTTCGGCGTGAGATGCTATCGTGGCATCGTCCAAGGTACAAAAGCGGTTGGTATGCTTATAGAAGACCTTGGGTTCGGGCCCAGAACGTAACTTCTCTTCGTCATCGGCGAATTCAGCGGGAGGAGGAAACAGGCGACTGCGGAAGATGTAGATGAATATGCAAGCGATGAGAGCCAGAGCGACGAGGACACCAATGAGACCGAGGACGACGGCGAGTGTTGGCAGGCTGTTGTCAGAAGCAGCTTTGGATGGGTGGTGGAGAGTACTGTGGTTGAAAAGAGTGTGTGCAGAGGAAGAGGATGGCTCGTAGAAAGACGGAGACATCTTGAGGACTGGTAAAGACGAATGTTCAGCAAGAGAAGTAGCGAAGGAGGCGCTTGAGGAAGTGAGATTCGCTCAGACATCTTATACCAAAGCACTGTCAGAGAGAGAAGAGGCTGGATGAGGACAGTTCAGGACAAGATTTTGTTGTGCTCGAAGACATTGATGTCAAGCAATCTGAATCAGAACAGCTGGTCATCGGATTCCTCAATTATGTTGCGTACAACAGACGGTCTGGAGGTAAATCCAAAGAAAGACACTAGCAAAAAATTTCAGTCAGGACAAATACGTCTATTCCGGCCCTGATGCTCAAAAACCCAGTTTTCGAATTGGGAACAAGTTCTATACCTGTCAGCCAATTGCTGAGGTTAGAGAACTTGCATTCAACGGTCGTCGACAGTGAACTTACAATATATTAAATCAGTTGAGTCCAAGACTACGATATATCCCCGCCCAGCTCCTCATCACGTATTGCCCAAACTCTGCCGTGTCAGAGACGGCGGACTCCACATTCTGAGAAGTCTCGAGGAGATCGTCAAGAAATCCGTCTGCGGTGATTGGGGAACTGAGTTGGTGCAATTCTGTAGGAGAACATCAGGAAATTGAGAACTCGAGCTACTAAGCTGCACGAACCTGCAGCGGTATATGCGGCAGATAGCGCTGCCCGCTTTGCATACCAAGCATTCTTGCCAAAAGAGCAGATTAGAACGCGAAGCGTGCAAGTAAAGACGAGCATACCGCAACGCTTTTGTCTCCGGACAGGTAGCAAGTCTGGTCGGCAATAGATGCAGCGTGCTGAATTGCATGCCTTACGTCAAGGGGCAAGATAGTAGACGAAGTCATCATCATAGCGAACGCCTCAAGACTTGCACTTTCAACAACACCATCCCGCAGACTCCCAACTTGATCAACACACCTCAGGAAGATATTGAAGGACCGGCTCGTTCCAGTGAAGTCTGTGCTTCAATAAGCCACTGATACTCCTATCCTGACTCTGCTCCATGTTCTTCCTCCCCTCCGCAAGCCATGCGTTCAGAAGCGTGCGACGCGCCTCTTCGCCTTCGCCAAAAAGCGCGTCGATGGCGGTGTCTGAAAGCGGTTTCTCGGGAGGGTTTGGAAGGGAAAGCGCAGCCAAGGAGAGCGCCTGACGCGTGAATCCGTGCGATCTTATCAACGGGAACGCGCATTTCAAAAGTTGCTGGGAGCTCATGTTCAAGGGTGACTTTGAGAAGACTGTGAGACGATGCCGTGACGTGACGACATTGACTTCCAAACTGAGAAAATACCAATTAATTCAGTTCACTTCACCTTACCTGGGTGTATGCTCGTTGCTTGCCGTCGTCAAGTCCTGGCTTTATAACATACCTGAGTTCAACGCGCAATAATGTCTGACTGGGGTGCGAATGCTCTTTTACAACCTTTGTGGAAACGAATCTGCTTTTACGAATAAAAAAATTTGCAGACGCCTCCGACGGTGACACTAACGCTGCGCCCTCTGCCCCGAGCAAAGCTGTTTCCGCCGTAAAACCATCTGTAAAGAAGACAAAATGGGAGGGCGAAGATGAGGACGATAACGATGTCGCTGTGCGTCGCTTCCACTCTACGCGAAATCACACCTATCACTAACCCCTGCGCATACATCCAACCAACCCACTTGCTACCAAAAAAAAAGTCGGACTGGGAAGAATCTGAAGAATCCGAAGAAGAGAAACCCAAAAGTGCTGCTGCTGCGCCTCCTCCGCCGGCGAAAAAGAAAGGCTCGATCAAGCAGAAGATCGCGGAGAAGGAGGCTCAAAAGGCTGCGCGGGCAGCGGTAGAGGAGGAAGATGATGTGTACGATGAGGACGGTGTGCTCGATCCCCGAGAGAAGGCGCGGCGGGATCGGGAGAGGCAGTTACAATCGGACTTGAGCAATGCTGCGGATCTGTTAGGTGCTGCTGCCTTGGGAGGTGCGGATTATCATTCTCGACTCTTTCTTACTTTTCCACGAATTCGTGAAATTTTATTCGTAGGCACCTCCGACAAGGAGCTCGACAAACTGATCTCCTTCGACCCGCGTACGAAAGAGGACTTCCAGGCGTTCTCGAAGCGGATCGTCGACTACATCATCAAGCGACACCAGAACAAGCCTTTATACGCCTCGTTCGTCGAGCACCACGTGCGCGAGCTCGCGCTGCCGCTGAAGGACGTCGAGGTGCGCAAGGCCGCGAGCGCGCTGACGACGCTGGCGAATGAGAAGCAGAAGGAGCAGCGGGACAAGGCCGGGGGGAAGAAGAAGACGAAGGCGGCTGCGAAGCCGGTGCTTGGGTCGACGAAAGCTCTTGGCAAGTGCGTTTCAACTCTTGCTCTTATATTCGTTTCTGGGATGACTTTGTTGACTTGAGTGCTTGAAGGCTTGATACCAATGCGTACGACGAGGTGCTGGACGACTTTGGGAACGATCCGAACGATTTCATGTAGTTCTCCACGCTTCGTACTATCGCTGTGAATTTTATAAACATTTGTGATATCTAACCTACTCCGAGTCAGCTACATCTGTTGAGAAAACAAGAGCAACAGCAAGAAAATGTCGTAAAATCAAATGAAGAGAATCTACAAAGATCAATCTACATCTTCAATACATCTTCCCCTTACTTTTTACTCGTCCTCGTCGCCGCTATCCCTTTCATCGTCGCTAACAACGCCAATGACACCGCCGCCCTCCTTCTGTCGTACTTCTCGCCCAGCCTCTTTGAGTTTTTGAGCGAACGCCTTGCGCACGCCTGTGTTTGCGCCGACGTCCCAGATCTGGAGCTTGGCTTTTGAGCCGGCCGCGGCGACTGTGAGGGGGTCGTCTGGCGAGAATGAAGCTGAGAAGACTTTGCCCTACGTCCCGACGGAACATAGAAAATTTTTAGTAGGATCGTTAGAAGTGTATTGTATTAATGACGAGTAAAAATGAGAACTTGTACTTACAACGCCCAGATCCCTCGACGTGACGAGGCTGACTTCCTTCTTCCCGTTATTCTTATTGTTCACGTTCCAGATTTTGACCATTTTGTCTGTGCCGCCTGTCACGAGGCACCCGCGGATGTGCGGGTTGACGTCGAGCGCGGAGGCGGCGCCGTCGTGCGCTGCGAGCATGAATCGGGAGGGAGAGGGTTGGTTGAGGTTGGATGAGAGAGCGCGCGCGTCGAAGTTGAGGATTATGCCGTTTTCTAGCGAGACCTGTATGCGTTTATACAAATGTATATAAAAGTCAAACTTCCAATGGAGGGAAAGAGAAAGGCAGGAGATGAATAAGACTCACGTAGAACCCTGTGCTTTCCCAAGGATCCCATCGGACAGCTTCGACATCTGCGCCGACGACGGCTCCGACGCCTGCGGTTGGGGAGCGCGAGTCGAACGTTCGGACTGTGCGGTCGTAGCTCCCCGTTAACAACACGGTCGGCTCTTTCTCGTTCCACTGTACAGCTTGCACTTTATCCTTGTGTAGGTCGAAGCTCCTAATCGCTCCTCCTCCTCCTCCTCCTCCTCCTCCTCCCTCTCCATCCCCATCCCCAACTCCAACGGGATCCCTGGACAAATCCCACAGCTTCACCGTCCGATCCGCACTCGCGCTCGCAAGCAAGTTCCTATGCGCGCGGTTCCACGAGAGCGCCAGCACCGCGTCGACATGGTGCGCGGGATTCGCAGCGCGGTGTTTCTGCTTCCTGCGCTTCTTCTTCCCCGTGCCGAGCGGCGTGGGGACGTGCGCGGCTGAGACGTCCGGCCGGCCGAGGATGGTGTGCGGGTAGAGCGCGTCGACGACGTCGAGCGACCAGATCTCGATCTCGGGCTCGAACGTGCCCACTGCGATGTAGTTCCCGAATTCTGATTTTTTCGGTGGGGAGTCGCTGTCGCTGTCTATTGCCATGTCGGATTCTCTTTTTCTGCTTGATATGTTGTTGTTGTTATTGTTGTTGTTGTTGTTGTTTGTGAGGGATGAGGAAGAGGAGGAGGAAGGAGGACAAGGGGGGAAGTCGAGCCATTCGAGACAGAGGGGGAAGGCGGGGAGCATGATGTCGTGGTGCACGAAGAGGTTCTCTTGCGACTCGTCGTAAACGTATATTTCGAGCAGCGAGATCTCGTCTTCCGTCTTTGCTGTTACGAGCATGTTATCCGAGGGAAGGACCTCGAGCTCTTTTCTCTCGAGCTCTTCTTCGTCCTGCAGATTTATGATATGAGGATTGAGTATGCCATAAAGCAGATTGGGTGCCCACCTCTTTTAATGTGATGTATGGATCCTCGTCATTATCCTTGTAGTATGTCAGTCCTTTGATATTGCTGAACGGGCCCGCAGCGATGGACTTGGACGCCTTGTCGTAATCGTCCAGATTATACTTTGCCAGTTCGTCCTCGTCGTTTTTAGGTTGAGCACCAGCACCGGGGCTGTCGTCCATCTCGACGTCCTCTTCACTGCGTCGGCAAGTCAATCTTCTTCCATTTTGGCACATACTATGAGAACGACGCACTCAACCCACTCGTCTTCGTTCTCCTTATCCTCATCGACATCTACATCTTCATCGCCGTCATCCTCTTCGGCACCACGACCCATCTCCTTTGCAGCCTCTTGCGCCCTCTCCAGCTCCACCCTCGCATCCTCGATCTCAATACGCGCGAGGGCACTGACGCGCTCGAGCTCCCGCTCGTCGAGGTTGTATTTTGTGGGACGCTGGGCGGCTATACCGCGTTTTACCCTGGTTTGTCCTTTCTGTTAGACGTGAATGTTCTCGTGTGAGCATAAGACGCACCAGGAGACGGAAGATATGAGGCTACTCATGGCAACTCCTTAGTTGCTGGAGTGCTGAGGGAAAGTTTTAACACCCGGTTTGGGAATCGCCGATCGGTAATCGGCGCGTCGATCATTGATCAACCATCATCACCGAGTAAGTAAGATAAAGTGTTAAGTATTATAACATATATGTCTTTCAGCTCGAATCCACCAGAAGTGAAGGAACTTCATGTTAAAGAGGCATCCGCTTCATCTTCATCTTCGGCGACGAGCTCGCCACGAGTCAAGCCCGCTCCGTCGAAGGTTGCGATACCTGTTCCGTTTGACTATGCGCCGAGTGATGATGGGACGGACGAGAATTTGCTCATTCTCTTGCATGGTCTGGGTGAGTAGCTACTATGGCCGAGGCTGGTTTATTCACTGTGTTCGCTCAGGCGATACCCATGTACCCTTCGGCAAGCTTGGTAGACAGCTTCATCTTCCGCAGACTGCAACGCTTGCCTTGCGTGCTCCTCAACAGTATGTCTCTCGTCCCAGACTCTGTCCCATATCTAACCTAGCGAGGCCACAGGATCCCGTATCTAGAAGAAGGCGCGTACCAATGGTATCCCTCGTTCGACGACCTCGGCGAGACGATCGTGCACCCAAACCCAGAAGCGGGCGTCTCCCTGCTACGCAGTGTGATCTCACACCTCACCTCCGCCTGCTCCTGGAAGACGCAGCAGATCCATCTGTTCGGATTCGCACAGGGCGGGTCGGTCGCGCTCGAGACGTGCATAGCGATCTGGAAGTCGCGCCCCCGTCTATTGCCGGGAGGGACGCAGTCCGATGAAGAGGCAGAGGCGAACGCGACGCTGGGAAGTGTGATTAGCATCGGCGGGCCTTTACTCCTGCATCATGCGATCTCAACGCCGTGTGCGACGCCTTTGCTATTCTTACACCGTGCGCCTCCCAGCGCACTTGCGCTAGACGGGTCGGGTACGCAGCTCGCAGCGCTGCGGAAGCTGTTTGGGAAGTTCCGCGAGGTGAAGCTGGGAAGCGGGGAGAGCATGCCTGCGAGTCGGGAGGAGTGGCAGCCTGTGATGGAGTTCTGGAGCGAGAGGCTTGTGAGGAGGGTGCAGGACGGAGGGCTGTATGAAGTGTTGACTGGGAACGCATAATTTATTTATCTATTATTTTATTGTATTGTATGCTGTGATGCATTGCATTGAGCGTGGTCGCTGTATGCTGTGATGATATACCCGTGTCGTGGTCGTCGTCGCTGTGTGCGGTGACAGTTGTGCGTGTCGGCTGTATCTGCTGCAGGGACCGCAGAGTAGCTCTGTAGCTTTAGCCCGCCCCGCCTGTGCCTTGAAGTCACTCCCCCACGGCGCCATTGACTCCCTCTTAACGCCTATTCCTGCGATAACGACGAAAGTGATATCTTGCTAACCGAGACCGTTCTCATCCTGGCTCTCTTTCCTATTCAGAATCAGAATCCGGAGCCGACCTCTGCAACAACTGCAACAACAACTCCTGCGAATACATCTACATCTGCGCCTCGCCGCCACCCGCTCGTCCGTCTAGCCGCAGTCGCTTTCCGCGGCACGCGCCCACGAGCGACCAGCTTCGCGTGCCCTGCTGCGCCAGACGCAGTCGCTGCAGTCGTATTCAGTAATCAACAGGAATTCCTCCAAGACAGAGACACCCGTTATTCAGAAGACATACAGAGGGACAGGGAGACGAATAACAACCGACATCGCCGTCGCTTTTCCCAGCAGATATCTTCTTCGCGTCGACGAGCACCGCAGGAGAGTCAGAATCAGAAGAACGCTGAGCTCGCGCCTAGCGTCGTTCTTCCCACTTCTACTTCTGCTCAGACACATCCTCATTCGACATCTCATCCTCATTTTACCGACGACAACACACACACAACAACGACTACGAACGCCGCACCCGTACCCACTTCGACGGAAAAAACGATGCTACACGCCACGCGCGCAGCCGCGCACCACCCCGCGGACACCGACACCGACACCGAGCTCCCGCGACACGATCGAGAACGAGAGCAGAGTGACAGCCCTTCGCCCCCGCCGCCGACCAAGGCGAGCCTCAAGGCGTGGTGGAACCAGTTCAAGTTCATGCAGCGGATGAAGGTGGGCGCTGCTGGTGGGGATCAGGCGAAGGCGCTTCCGCCGGGGTATGGTTATGGGCTTGCTAAAGGTGCGCACTGCGTTTCTGTGTGTGATGGTGGTGTGCGAGTTGTTCTGTCTGTCGTTCTTGTTTTCCATGTTTCGGTTTCTCCTCCATCTCTCCATCTGCTCGTCGTCTTACTCTGTCTCATTATATTTACTTCGTTTTGGCTTTGCTCTCAATGAGATGCGAGACTGACTGTAATCTTGCTGGGTGTTAGATGACGGTCCGCACCCTGTCTTCGGTGCACCTCTGAACGAGAGTCTCAAATACGCAGCCGTCCAAATTTCCACGGCAAACTCAAATGGCGAGTTGTATGTCTGGGGCGACATACCCGTCGTCGTCGCAAAGTGGTGAGTGGGTCCTCACATATTCAAATCAAATTCATTCAGCTGAGTACGGAATGGCATGGCATGGAATTGACGACGTGGACACTCTGGATGCTGCAGTGGACTGTATCTCAAAGAGAATGGTGCGTCCGTGTCGTTCACTCATGTACAAGGGCTTGAGATCTCATCATGATGCTCGTTGCCTGCAGCGACGGAGGTTGAGGGTACGTTCCGAGTGAGCGGGTCCAACAAACGCATGCGCGACCTGCAAGCAATCTTTGAAACGCCACCCAAGGTGCGTTCCTCATCGTTATCTCTTGGCTCCCGAGCTATGAACTGAAACTTTTTTTGCCTTTGCCTTTTCTCCGTCTTATTGTCGACGCGGCGTTTTTTTTAATAGTATGGAAAGAACCTGGATTGGAAAAAGGAGAACTACACGCCTCATGATGTCGCCAGCGTGTTCCGACGATATCTCACGCAGATGCCTGAACCTGTGATACCGCATAATTTGTACAGCAAGGTGTGTAACTTTGTTTTGTTCGTATTTGGAGATTCCTTTGACGGATGATCTGTTGCTTGTAGTTCCGAGAACCTCTAGGTACGATCTATATCTAGCACAGCTGAGTTTAATGCTGAGTTTATTCCGATAACTAGCAAAGAAGATGTCGACGGACGATGTGATCAAAATTTATAAACAGCTCATACGAGGCATGCCACCACAGAACCAGTATTTGTTACTGTATGTGCTTGACCTGTTATCGGTGTTCGCCCGCAAGGCGGACAAGAACCTTATGACTGCTACCAGTACGTATCCTGCGATTCCTGTCAAAAACACATCCCAATGACTGTCTTTGTGCATGTGCAATAAGACCTTGCTGTGATCTTCCGACCGGGGCTGATAAACCACCCTCAGCACGAGCTCTCGCCGAAAGAACACAACCTCAGCCAGGAGGTGCTCGAGTTCCTCATCGAGCATCAGGATTGGTTCATGCTTGACGTACCGCCTCCACCGCCTCGGTCGCATTCGTATCAGACTAATCCTGGATCGCAGAACGCGCTGCCTTCGATACCTGACGAAGACCGGGAGCGGGAGAGGGAAAGACAGAGGAGCGGATCGCCCCATCCGACGATGGTGTCGATTGCGTCCGGTTGGCGGCTTGTTGAAAAGCCTGCTGATGGTGGTGACTATTCTACCTCTGGAACTGGTGCTGGGGCAGGGCAGACAGGGCCGGGTAGTACACCGAAGCGAGGGAGTAGGAGCGGAGGGGGTAGGAGACGTTCGTCCAGCGCTGCGTCCTCGGGTGAACATGCCGTTGGCGGAGGCGGTTCGACGCACGTACGGCTTGCGAGTGCGGACGCTCCGCTGCTCACTTCGTCTTCTCATCATACTGGTGCTGGTGCGGGCTCGGGAACGGTGGGAGGTGGTGTTGTTACTGTGGCGAGGAGCCGGACGCTGCCTCCGCGGACGGAACGGAGTCGGAAGGATAAGGACCTTACAAGGGATGGGACGATGAAGGAGAGGGAGCGGGAGCGGGAGCAGCGGCATCGGGAGGTGCGCGATCGTGATCGTGATCGCGAAAGGGATGCGGGCAACGCACCGCCGACGTCGGCGGGTGCTACGGCGGCTTCGAGGAACGTGCTGAAGAAGCAGAAGCGGGCGAGCATGCAGAACCAGAGTCAGAGGGTGCTGGGGGGCCAGCAGCCGCTTGTGACGGTCCCGTTTGCGGGGAGCGTGCAGAAGCATAGTAATCCTACCTCCGGAACGGGTGGCGGGACGTCGTAGTCCTTGCCTTTCACCGCCCTGAATGTCTGCCCACCGTTTTCCTCATTTCATCGTCCATTTTTCTTACTCCTGTTCTTCTTTCTCTGACATACGCACATTACGCTCCCGGTCCTACTTATCATACTATATACCATACCCAATTCTCTGCTGTTCAGGCTCACGTTTCTGGTTTCTCGTTCCGCTTCCCCCTTCTTGCTGTTGAACATTACTTGTTTGTTAATCGTATGCATGATCTTACTGTGTTCTATAGGTCTACTTTAACTGATGATCACTTCAACCATCGCCGTCGCCGTCGCCGCACGTCTTTCAATCCTGACCTCGGTTATTTGGCACCCGCACCCGCTATCCGCAACATTCATGATGTTTCCGGACGTTATGCCTCTCACGCCTTCATGCATGTCTTCTTTCCCATTTCCTAGTCCTTTCCGTTAGTGATATTTGTAGTATTCTTCACCCCAGGTCCCTATTTTCTGTCCTTCCTTTATCTCTGTTTATCGTGCCTTTTCTTGCGTGTGTGTGCGCGCGCCTCTGTGTTTTGTGTAGTTGCTTCGTGGATGTTGATTAATGTTAATGTTACGAACTGACGGAATACTTACCTATTCTCTTTGTCGGGCGGTATCAGGCCTTTCCGATAGTATCTTATGGAGTTGATAGTCGTACTTGGTAGGATACCGATATTCTGTTTTATGTGTTATGTCTTGATCCATGTTGATTTTTCGGGAATTTCGAGTGGAGTGATGTTTGATATTGATGTGGAATAAATAAATAAATATGGCATCGCCTCCTTGGCCCCTGTGGTTGAACTTGAACTGTCCTCTCACGACGACGACTGACGAACGAAACGACCCGACTCTGTTGTTGACTGTACTCGCCGTGATGAGCCGGAGGAGTGAGCCAGGCCCAGAGTACCTCGGGTTCGATGGAGACATTCCGGTGAGTTTGGTGCATTTTCGCTTGACGACCAGTTGATTCAATTTTCTCTGCTTGCTTTACCTCACACCACTACCATATCCTTCGACCTCACTGCGCTGCACTCGCTCGTGCACCCCGTCGTTCGTTACACATACCCCCGATTGGATTTGAATCCGCCTACTCGGTTCACATCATCTATCCCATCCTAATATACGGTGACTCTCTCCCGCTGCTGCGCAGCCGCCGCACCGTCTCTCCCATCTATACAACACTCCTCCCTCCCCTTCCAACTCCAACCCTTACTCATACTCGGACTCTCCACGCGCTTATTCGCCCGCTCCTTCTCCTTCTCTCCCCGCAGGTGCCGCTCCAGCAGCAACAGCAGCAGCAGCAGGTTTAGGAACAGGTCTAGGATTAGGATCAGGCGCCGCAGCCGCCACCGCAACAACAGCAACACCGCATTCGCATTTGCATTCAGGCTTCCAGCCCGTACCGACACACGAACAAGAAGTAGACACATATACTGATAACCCGTTCATGCCGTCCTCACAATTCGCGTCCAATCAGGGCGGGTACAACCCGATGGACTCGGGCAGCGCGTGGCTCGAGAAGCAGGAGCGCTCGAGCAGCCGCGCGAAGTGGATCGTCATTGGCTCCATTTTGGGCATCCTCGCGATCATTGGCGTCGGTGTTGGCGTCGGCGTCGGCGTGTCGAAGAGCAAGGGCAATGATAGTAACAGTAGCAGCTCCGGCTCGAGCAGCTCGGACGACGCGAGCGACTTCACGAAGAACAGCGCGTTGAAGCAGAGCTTCTATGGCTTTGCGTATACCCCTGAGGGCTCGCAGCTCCCCGACTGTGGGAATAGCCTTGGTGCGTTGTCGTCTCTCTGCGGGTGGCATTACCAGTAGAATTTTTTCTTTTTGCTGATGTGCTGCTCCCCCTTTTTTTTCGTGTGGACAGACAAGGTCATTACGGATATTCAGGTGAGTTTCTCACTCCATGTCTATTTGATAGATGGACAGGTGTATTGATGCGCGTTTCACTGCACAGCTGCTCTCGCAGCTGACGACTCGCATTCGTCTCTACGGAGCTGACTGCAACCAGTCTGCGCTCGTTGTACGTAAAGACTTTTCATGAAAGTACACCTAATTGTGAACTGATGAAAATTTCTTCGCACAGCTTGAGGCGATCGAGCGAACGAAGGTCAACATGTCTGTTTATCTTGGAAATTACAACATCCCAACCGATGCTGGCGCGGCATACGAACGCCAAAGGGACACTATCAAGGAGGCGCTTGAGACCTACGGAACGGATCACGTCGCTGGCATTACAGTCGGAAATGAGTTCATGCTCAAGTACGTTTGTTCTCCTGAAGGCGCGCTTCTTGCTAAAACTCGATTTTCGATTATTATTTCAGCTGGGTTAACTCGCAAGGCGTCGACGCGACCGCAGTGAACCAGGCCATCGGTAACCAGGGTGCTCAGTTGCTCATCCAAAATATCACGGATACCCGCAACATGCTGAGTGACATGGGCTTGAGCATCCCCGTAGGGACGTCGGACGCCGGGTCCTACTTCAATGATGAAGTTCTCGCCGCTGTGGATTATGGGGTGCGTTTTTTTCTTCGCATCATGGAATCAAGGAGTATTCTGATAGACGGATTGTTTTATTCCACTGCTCCGTTTGGCGATCGATCCTTCTCATCGGCGTGTTTCAATGATTTTCATTGTTACCGCTACTGCTGCGCACCGGCTTCTGGAAATAACTCCTTTCTTCTCATCTGGCGTTATTATTGACTTTGTCGACGAAAATAACTTGAAAATGACGTGCCTTATGTTTACCCACTTTTTCCGGTTTCGCGGTCCTTTTTTTCTTTTTTCTTTTTCGGTCGGGACAGATGGCGAATGTGCATCCATGGTTTGCCAACACGACTATCGACGATGCGGCTTCATGGACTGCGTCATTCTTCACCGAGACGAATATCGCACAGGCAGACTCGGTGTCCAACAGGCCGCAGATGTACATCGCCGAGACCGGTTGGCCGACCGTACGTAACCATCTCCTCTTTCCCAATGATTATTTTATCCTCATCTTACATTCCTTCTCAGGAATCATCCGACGCGGGGAACGAGTCGAACGGTGCCTCTACCGCGTCCGTGGCGAACTTGCAAACCTTCCTCAACGACTTCGTGTGCCAGTCCAACGCGAACGGGACGGGCTATTTCTACTTTGAGTTCGCGGACGAACCGTGGAAGGATGCGCAATTTGGTGGTGTGGAGGGCTGGTGGGGGCTTTTCAACTCGGATCGTACGATGAAGGATGTGACGATTCCGGATTGTTCGTCGTAAAAAAATGAGTAAAAACCCTCTCGTCATCCTCCTTCTTCCCCCTTCTTCGTATAAAGACATTACCCCCTTGATACTTTTGATGCGTTGAATGCTTGAGCGTTACGCATCGTCCTTTCGTTTACATACACCTCTCCTTCCGCCAAACATCCTTCCTACGTACAAAAACAAACACAGAACCAACAGTGGACGCTCCCCTTTTTACTGCTACTATTACTATTACTACTACTAACCCATGCTGTTATCAACACAAGGACACATCATCATTCAATGTAGATATTTATCCTCCTATCTACTACTACGCTTTTCTTTCGCCTCTACGTACGTGGATTCTGATAATGTTGTTCAGACCCTTTAACATTTTTTTTGCCTGGTTTTGATTTGATTTGATTTGATCGTTGAGACGACACTGGACAATTGAAGATCCTCATTCTATTCTGCTCGATTCGATTTTTGGCTTGGCTCGATTGGGGAACCTACTTATCAGCGATTCCCTATGCTGGGGCTCGCCTTCCTTGGTGTTCTAACTGAGGAAAGACCTTGTGTTCGGTCCAATGATAGTTAGATGCTGAGCGATACTGACCCTGACCGAGCGGCCGGCCGATTTGGCTTTAGCTTTTTCTGCACCTCGACGGCGTCCGTCGCAGTTCTGTTCATACATACTACAACTTAGTTCTTGTCCGTTCTCTCTCTCGGAATGGTTTGGTTACTTATCTTAGGCCGCCGGGACTATCATCGATAACCAACCAACTGCCTATTCATGTATTCACAACAAATCATGTAAGGTTGTTGACGAGAGCCGGGATCGGCGATCGCTCTCTGAGTGAGCTGTGGAAGGATGCGCGTTGCGCAGTCGTCAGTTTGGGTGGTGACTTTTCAACTCAGATCGGATGTTGAAGGACTAGCGGATTCCGGGATTGTTCGTCGTTACGTAAATGAGACGAGAATTCCTCCTCTTCCCCCTTCTTTATATAAAGACACTACTTTACTTGATACTTTTTTTGCTGCTGCGTTGAGCGCTTGGGCGTTACTACGTCCTTTCGTTTACCAACACCCCTTCGTCCAAACAAATATCCTTCCTCATCCTTGTAGTACGTACGTGCAAAACACAGACACAGAACCAGTGGAGTCTCCCCTTACACTGCCGGTACTATTACTACTACTACTATCACTACTACTACTACTTACCCCTGCTGTTATCAACGCAAGGAAGGACACGCATCGTGTTCATGTACAGATTTATGCGCTTCTATCTACTACCACACCTCCTTCTCGTCTGCCTTCGTTGTCATGCCAGTCGAGCTTCTGAGCGCTCCCCCCTCCCTAGTGCCCACTCTCTTCGCTCGAAAAATGCAAGAACGAAAGCGAGAAGCAAGCCAGAGAAAAAGAAATTATATGTCGTATTATTATTATGTTCGTTTGAAATAATGTTCAAGTTGCCATTTGGAGGTGTGATTTTGGCTTGAGCGGGTACACGAAATCGGTACGCACACATTGATTAAACAAATATTGTGATACGTAGTCCATTTGCATCCGAGTGCTGAGCAACACCGACCACCGACTGCATAGGTTTTTATTTGTCTGTACCTTGATGGCGCCCGCCACAGCCGCTTTGCACGTAGTACATCTATTTCAGCTGCTCATAAATCATTTGTCACGGTCGGGGCTGTTCTGAAGTCTGGGCTGTTGATTTTGTAATATACATATATATGTTGTATATTGCCTTGAGAGACGGAGGGAGGGAGCACCGAGGCCAAAAGACGTTTGACTCAAACTGAGATCCTCGAACATGCTTATAATAACTCGAAGCTGAATACATGGTCTCATATCATAGACCATATGAGAAGTATCCCATTCATGGGGACGGACGAGCACGCACTCATAAAGACCATTGATCAGTGACGAAATTAGAGGCATGATAGTGAAGGAAATATGCTTACTTATATTCAGACATGTACTTGCATGTGAAGATCAGTCATTATGAGGAGACAGTCCACACACAAGCAACGTGCTGCGGGTTGAGGACGGAAGAGACTTGCAGGAGTCCAATATGAGTGGGTCACTGGGAAGCACACTGATGCATAAAGTACATATATATTATGTATAGGATCCGTTGGAACTAGTACTGTGGTCCAGACCTAGGGATGCTGTAATACGTTTGTTAAAGAAATGCCACCGTAATCCAAGTATTTGGACAAACACACGTACTGTGTGTACCTTCGAAGCTGCATGGCATATATATGCAGGTGTCCTTGAAATCAACTGATTCATACCGATAAATAATAAGTGTGTCCATGTGATTCCACTCTCGTTGGCAATAATAGCGAAGAACGAGAAGATCCAAGAGCTAGCACGAGAAGCAACTCCTTAGAAAAAAGGAAGAAATAGGAGAAGGGGAAGAAGAAAAGCCAAAGCCCGGAATGCAAGTCAGTTGTGTAACATGTCAGGCTAGAAGATCGTAACATGAGGTTGAAATGACGAGTTGGTGAGAATACAAATACGTTTGACGTTGGGACCCCATAACCTTTATTCTCTCATAATAGAGGTCATAGATAGAGTCGCCGTTGACATGATATTAACTGGTACACTTGTGATTCGCTTAGAAGGTCGGTCGTTGAGAGGTTCATTATCCAGCGGAATTTTGCGGTATCGTATTAGGGGACAACTCTTAGATGAGTGAGTCTTTGCGGAATACATTAAATGTCATGTTCAAGCTGGACTGACTCGACGCACCGTAGTTGGCAGGCCGAGCTGGCGACTAACGAGGTTGGCGATATTGTTATGAAAGTGGTGACTGGCACGGCCTATGTAGATTGCGTGCTTACGGCGAGAGTTTACCGAGTGAAGTTGAAGCCAGCCGCGAGTTATCTAATAAAGCAAGTTATGACCAGCGTTCGCTCTCTATAGACCATAGTCCTAGCGGAGGCGGCCGACGAAAACCAAGTGGCCAGACAGTACCGCAAGTCAACACCGATATGTTCTGCCACAGCAGAGTCAGATGCTCGGAGATAAACCAGAGAGGTAGAAGCGTACATCGAGATGATAAAGAGCGCATGTTGCAAGACGAGAGACAGACGCTGCAAGCTAGTGGAGTTACACGCCGAGAAAGTAAGTAGAAAATGAATAGTCAGTGGGTTGTGTAAGACAATGCATCAAATGATGAAAAAGCGCGTCGCGCGTCTTTCTCACGTGCCGCCTCAGCTCCGTGTGTTACCAGGACCAACTAGGGAGGATTTTGAGTGGACTACTGTGGCGTCTCTACTCTACAATTCCGATCGATCACATTTCCGTTGCATGCCCGCGGTGTCGATTGGACACTAGCATGTCTCGGCGACCCCCAGCAAATTCACGGAACCGAAGGAGATGCGTAAGATGTCTAAAATGTCTCGGATCTTCAATTCTTATCTGCACTTTCTGAGAGTCCAATCGAAATGATTTGACAAGAGGGTTGAACAGAGATAAGCACTTATCTGGATCTGAGACATGAGATGGTTCGTTCATTCGTATTTCGTATCTGTTCCTTACGAAGACATACACACACTAACAGCAGCAGCTAACAGCCCGAAACAACACTTTGAGTTTACGGCCAGCAAACCACTATGTAGTCCTGCCTTGATGGCTAGTAGTCCCCCGCAGCCACTATAACGTCCTTTCCTTAGTCTATAACCATCGTCTTTTCATCGTGCTTCCCGCACTTTCTCACAGGCGGCTTTGAGGATCTTATAGCGCCATGGGGTCCTTGGCTATATTCAACGCCATTGATCCCCGCAGACAATGCGGTTATAATTATCGCGATATAATTGGCTAGAGAACATGACATATAAGCTTCTTCTCGGAACTACCCATAAACTTCAATTCAATATTCAATATCTGATATAAGGCTGTGACGAATGACAGACGTTGCAACGATCAGTGATCGAGGGATTCGGGGGGTCGGAGGACCTCGTGAACGCCCCATATGACGAAGCTTAAACCGTTCGGTGACGCCACAGCAAAAATAGTTATGGCTTTTCAAACGCTGTGACATTATTTGCCAAACCGCATATATCGGCCACGGACCACGTTCATTTTCGTCCTCACGAGTATACCAGTATAGTGTCTGTGTACTAGTACTAGTAATGACACTGGTCCCGCACACACTAATATTGATATTAATGAAGAACACGAAGTACACCGATTTCATATTACATTACACAGAGTGGAACTGCATCGCCCCCTCTCTCCCCCAGTCTCCCCCCAGAACATTCCGCCGCCTATTTCAGCCTTCGTCACTAATATGGGTATTTACAAACTAGACAGACAGACACTCGAATCCTTGGATCCAGAGCGTTCGATTCATAACAATCCGTACCATTCATGGCGATGAACATCCTCCACCATATCGATATCGAAAGATGGAGTAGTAGAACAGATCAGTCTTCTTTCTGGGTTCTTCCGCCGCATCAGCCTGCAATGTCAAATACGCAGTGGGAGAGTATTGGAGCTTGGAACGCATACTTTTAAAATCGTTCTGCTGTCTCTGAGGCTGAGTTCAAGGCTGTGGCTATGAGTAAAAGGGAACAGTGAGCTCGTACCCAAGTAAGAATAGAGGGAGGTTCTAGCGTGGAGAAAGCTTTCGAGTTGTCTCAGTTTCCCGTTGGAAGCAAAGAGCTTTGATGTGAAAGAACCCTTGGATATGGGAAAGAAGCGAACGGCGGCTTTAGCTACTTCCGCTTCGTGAAGCTGAAGAAGCTGCTATTCACATTGTCGTAACCCATGAGGTGTACCTGTGGAGTCAGCATGGAACACGTGCGATAGTGGAACGTGAACGCCGTCCCAAGAGCGATAAGTATGGGGACGGAGGGTGAGCATGGGAGCGTCGTAAGTATATAGAAAGCCACAGAACCGCCGTCGCTCTCGGTGCTCGAGGGCGAGAAGCGGAGAAACGGAAGAAATGTATAGAAGGAAGGAGCTCCTGGTAATCCATACGCATGTGATGTTAAACATAACCTTCACTTGAAAGCGGAGAGCTACTCCAACGCGGGAGAACCTTGTAGAGGAATTGAATAGAATGATAAGTAAATCATCGAGTTTCTCATCTTCGTCGAAAGTCCCGTCACAAGTTACGACACAGCGAGAGCAAAGAAGCTATCCAAGCCTTCGCATGTTATTTTCTGTATATGTTGCGAAGCGGAGGTGGTGGTTCCATTGAAGAAATTCGACTTCTCGGGAGACAAGATCCGTTCCAAGGAAATGGAGATTATCGTGCGTAGAAGCCTGGTAGATAGCAACAAAGTCGGAAAGCGAGAGACTTTCTGGATACTCAGGGTGGAAATGACGAATTATAGTTCCGCCAACGGGCTGTAGAATTTATGAGAACGGCGGAAATCGGTCCTTCCTCCCTCCCCTTCATTTTCCACAGTCAAAGCGAGTTAACGGGAAAGTCAGATCCGCCAAATTATAGGGTTATATCGCCTGAGTGGGTGCATATGATCCATGTAGCTTGTTTTCGTATCCACGCACCTCCACAGATCTCAGAGAGAGAAAATACGCGGAAGCAATTCTTTCCCGCGAATTTAGGCGCGGTGTGAAAAATGTGGATCAGGAGACAAGCCTTGTTCGCGAGTCCTACGCAGGCGAAAGTCCTAAAGTGGTATATACCTGTGCTACGCTGCTTGATTGTGGGGTCACCGCAAGGCGATTGTGTGCATTTGAATTGTGATGGCAGATCACGGACATTGGGACAATTGTGGTTTATCAGGACCTGGGCTCGGGAAAATTAATAACGTTTTGTGATCTAGGCAATGCGCGTATCAGGATGGCGAGGGACGACGCGAATGGAGCTGAGTGATGAAGCCCTGCCTTGCCGCCTCTTGCCGCTCGCCCGTGAAAGACCTGGGTGGGCCTGGAGGGACGACATCGAGAAATGATCTTGAGTTAGGATGGATGCAAGTGGGAGAAATGTTCGGGTATTTCCTTGCCTTGTGTTTGTTTGAAAGGAGATACAGATTTGGGCAATCGAGGGGTGGCGGAAGGGGGAGTCGCGTGACTGAATGTACATTTGCTCGTCATGGATTATGATATGGAGCGCCCTGGCTTTACGCGGATTTTGATATTCCGTTTCAAGTCGCGTTCGGACAAAAGTCTATCGGGATCTGAGTCCGTCGTCGTCGTGTATCGAGAAGACTGGCCGCTACGACATGGACAGAAGAATATAGCTATGGAGATGAAGATGGAAATGTAGAAGAAACGTCGGCTCGGATGGTTCTGAAAAGAAGGAGATCAGAGGGCTTGCCTGGCCGGGCATGGCTGACGCGATGGTGTCGACATCCGACGACCGGATAAAGCCACAGAAACTGCTCTGCACTCTACATTCTGAATAGTCTTCGCGGATTAGAGTTCGAACTGGATATCCATGATCCCGTCAAAGCTTGCTCGTCTTCTTAGATTTCCCTGGCTATAGGACTGCCATAGACTACTCATATAGGTTGTTCATCATGCATCTGTCATACTATACTGTCGAGACTACGCGCTAAGCCGCATGAAGTCGTCCGGCCGCGCTTGTAGCTTTGCGTGTTCAAACGGAAGGTTGCGCTCAGGTTCGGAATGATATCAGCCGTGATGAGAAGTGTATTAGACATGCGACCAGGTGACCTGACTAAAAGTGAATAGTGACGAAAATGGTATGCCTGTGGGCTTGCGTGCACTCGTCACATTCATGCAATACACCTCATTGGCAGGTGAATTGCAAGGAGATGTTGCTGCTAAGCGAGTGTGCTTGGAGACAGGCACGATGTATGTTCTTAGAGGCTAGACCTGCGTTTCTTCAGTGTTTCTTCCCCCATTTGTGTGAAGATGATAAGGTGGTTTTCGTTCAGTACAGAACGTCTCGGTTGTACTCCGGATACAAATTAGTTATCTCTAAGTGTGGCCCTTTTGGGACGGAAATGCGAAGAGCGAACGGACTTGTCTGGTTCTTTGGCGGTGATTGAGGGACGAGAAGCTTGATGATGAACAAAGGGGCTGATACAACGAGTGAGTGTGAGAGCGCACCAACGGGTTCAATGTCGCCATGGACTGTCGTTATTTCGCGACGCCCGTCGTTCCTTGCATCTTTGTTCGCGCTGAGAGGACGTTCGAGCAGCTACCATCTCGGTCGTTTTGGCTTTGATTGTATGCGATGCAAGCAAGTGCAGATCTCGATCAGTTTCCCGAATTCATTCATGGTCCATTATCGCATCGCCCCCGGATGATGGTCCCTTTGGTATGCGAGATCTCATCGGGCTCACGGATCCGTGGTGCTCATGACCTTCGTCTTGGTCGAAGTACTCGCTGACAACAGAATCATACTTGTTGTCAATGAGAAACAAGGTCGTTTCAAGAAAAAGGGGAACGTTAAAGTAGGCAAGTAGGGCCCTGCAGCAGGGAAGCCGTCGTGCTGCCATAAAAAGATAATGGAAATAGAAGGTCCAGATCGCAGTGTCCAGGGTCCTGAAGAAGACCCGAAGCTTCTCACGGCACTGAAATAGTCGTTAGTGTCCCACGCTTCTAGATACACTATCTATCTAATTGACCTCCGCATTATAGTAGTAGTACCAAGTCGCTCCCCTCACTAGTGTTAAGTACTGTACTGTACTGTATCCTTACTTCCGTTCACGACAACGACAACGACGACCCCGACGCACTCCACGACCTGGTCATGACAGACGTAGACAATGCTTCCAAACGTACAACCGTTCCCGCGCCCAACATACATCGCCTGCCTGTTCTGCTTCCTCGACCACATCCTCATCAGCCCATTCGTGCAATAGATGCCGAAGCCTTTGCAGACCTCCACCTCGCTCATCTCACCAGCGACGTTCCGGATTCAGTTCTCTTTCCCTTCCTTCATGGTCTCGAAGGTGACAATTATCAGCAGAACTCGTTCTTCGCTGCTACGAGTGGTCTTGACCTCGGACCTCGTCGCAGTGGAGATGCTGCCGGTAAAGATAACGGGTACACATATGCGTCCCATATGCATGCTCCGAACGTGGTCAAGGTGCCAGAATATCGCGGACTTGTGTGGGTCGCGTGTGACGATGATGAGCACCAGTTGAACTCGCGTACTCGAGAACGTGACGTCTTGGACTCTGACGAGGACCTCGAGCTTGACTCTGACGATGATTACTACCAGGGTTCGAGCGAGGACGATGAAGAAGTAGTTGAGCATGGCGAGCTCATGCAAGTGGATGACGTTGATGTGCAAGTAGACGTCGTGACCGCTGATGATGCGCCTGCAACAGAGACGCAGCTTGATACTTCGTCAGAGGGTGAACATATGCACCCACAGTTGCTCCGCAAACCATCCCCTACGGCTCCGATAGCCATACACGCTACTCACAACCACACATCGTACTTCACCTCGTCTCCTTCACATCACGCGAATACCCACGTTCATGGTGCGCAACCTGGACATACAATTAAGTTTCCCACTTCCGAGTCTTCACCTGCAATTCTAGATCCGCTTCCCGGTTCTGAGCAACAAGGCTCCGAATCGTACGACCGCCGTCTATCCACGTCTTCCGTCACAAGTTCTGATTCCACTTCGTCCGTCTCAACGTCGGCTAGCGATTCCACTCAGTCGCACTATGGCTTTAGCACCAGTGCGAGTTACTCGACCACTGCTTCCAGTGTTGCGCAGCTTAAAGATCTGGACCCTGAAGTCGACTCCGACTTTCCCACTACTGATTCCCCGTCTATGGAATCTCCTATAGACTCCGACGCGACTGCCTTGACGACGCCTTGTACCAGTCCTGTGACTGATGTCGCCATTGATGATTGTATTCCAACAGTGGGTTCTGAGATGGAATCTATGAATCATGTTTTGCCTTCTGGGCCCGTTCACACCAAGAGTGATACGAGCACAGCAACTGTCACAAGGATCAAGTCCTCAGCCGATACTTCCTGTGATTCAACTGTCATTCCTCCGCCGGATTTACAGAAAGTTAAGAAGTCGGACATAAGTCCGTTTGAAGAGGAGGCGGCAAGACTCACCATTGCGTCTTCATTTCGTGCGAATGACCTTCTGACAACCGATAGCAGAAGCGGCGAGTGCGTCTTCGTGTCTCCGCAAGTGCCGAGCGGGATCAGCTTGCGAAATTTTGGTATCCAAGTGGTAAGTTTCTTGATGAGTAACGTATTTCTATCTCTTGTCTGCCGGCCTTGATGGATGAACGATTCATCAACCTTTGTTGAGAAAGAAGGGTGGATGGTTTGATTTACGAGTTGCATATATGCATATTTGTCTGCCCCGGCTTTCTCGGCAATTAGCTCCGGACATATGCTTACAACTGTCTTGTTTTAGCCAATCTTTGCGACACTTTCCGATATCGTCGTTTATAGCCGGAAGGCGACTCCAGCGGCAACTCGAGCAGCATTCGCACTGGCTGAGAAGCTCAAGCTTGCGATTGAGAGAAAAGCGGCGGAACGCAAGAGGAAATATGAGGAGGCGGGTGTGAAAGTCGAGTGGCTGCATAACGGACAGTATGGCCAGGTGAAGCCATCTGAAGAGTTGGGCAAGGCCTCGAGTCATGGATCTTTTAGTAAAGAGGATTCAATGGAGGTGGAAGACGGTGGATCATACGCCAGTTCACAGGAGACCATCGATATGACTCACCCTCGCGCATATCTCGTTGCATATAACGTCTTCGTTCTAACTGATCCTCTTCACGTCCTCGCTCAAAAGGCACCCTGGCTTGTTAATCGTCTTCCGGATCCTAAGGCAGAGGATCAGGACGATGAAGAGTTCTCTGCTTCTCGTCCTCGAGCAGCAGCCGTGAAAGGTGAAGGTAAAGATCATGCGATCGCTCCGACAAAGTCTGATGGAACTTCAAACGATTTCACTGCGGAACATCCGCCACGAGCTACGGTCCTCCCAGCTATCGATTTTGGTCAGCGTGAACGTGACGAGATGCGTGAGCTAACGAAGGCGACGGAGATCATTGATGACTGCGTCTATTTGGGAAACGTCAAAGATTGCGTACCACCGTACCATTCGCGCGTAGATATCGAATCAGACTATGCGCGATATAAATGGCTCCGGGAAGGAGAGATCGTCAAGGATTTGACCTACCAGGAGAAATTCGGTGATCCGTTCGACAGCTCCGATAATCCAATGGGATACGATCTTTGCATCGAGTGTCGTGATCCCGCTTTATTGATAACGGACGATCAAATCCGTGCCGCGGAATCGCACTTCGCAACTCTCGATAGGCTGTGGTCGGCCAGACATCATGCCAGTGCCTCCACTAGCGAAACATCATCCTCCTCTTGTCCACCGCGCCCTGCTCCTTCCGCATCTGCTGTTCTGCACATGACATTTCCTGCTTCTCCACCCTGCTTAACGTATACGCACTGGCATGTGATGCCGTTCCTTAATTTCCTTGCTGGTCTCGTATCGCCGCATCAGAACTCACCTTCGACGCGACCGAAGCGCATCTTGATCTACAGTGTAGATGGCTATACAGAGAGCAGTGTACTTGCTTTGTTCTTGCTGATGAAGGTTCGCGGGTTGAATCTACCGGAGGCGTATCTAGAGCTTCAAGTGAGTTATATATTCCACGTATTTGGAGTGTGTGAAGTCTTCTTTGATCTGCGTTTTATGTGTTGGTTGCTTTGAGCTCCGTTTAACTTTGGTGGCCTGTTTCCCGTTGAATGATGCTGACTCTCTTCTCATCTTCTGGCAGGTTAATAAGGGACGTTCGTTCTTTGTCTACCAATCGGACCTTACGATCCTCAAACGTGTCGAAACACAACTGAAAAAGGAGCGCGCTAGTTTGGCCGCGTCATCGTCAATCCTCCCACCCCGGAGTCTTTTGTCATCACCAGTTCCGGGCCGCGTGGAACGGCACAGTTGGTCCCGTACCTGGAGTTGCGCGCGAGAAACTGGTCTTTCCCACCCCTACGCTCGTTCTCCAAGCAACTCAGTAAGCTATCCCACTTCTGGGGTGCATGAGTTCGCGTCAAGCGCACCACCTGTTATCGTCCCAAGTCAAGGACACGGTGAATTCTCTTCGCCCTTCCCGAGGCGCCCGCGAGCACAGACGAGTCCTTTCTTGTCACCTCATGTTGATCATCAAACTTGGTTTAATGATCCTCGATTTGACGGAAGCTTCCCTAGTCGTGTCTTACCGTTTTTATATCTTGGCAATCTGTACGTCAATCCGCCTAATTGCACTGATACATTTGCTGAAATTCATATCCGAACTTTTAGTGCTCATGCTCAGAACGCATACATGCTTCATGCGTTAGGTATCACGCATGTTGTATCTGTTGGAGAATGCGCTTTGGTACCTCCGTCCAACATTGCGACTGATGGCTCTTCGAGCGGGTACCATTTGGTCTCTACTGGTGGACACGGTTCTTTGTGGATGGAAGAGCGGGAAGGACGCATAAAAGTCTTAGATATAAAAGGCGTCTGTGATGACGGCATTGACAGTCTGCAACACCAGTTGGCACCTATTTGTGATTGGATGGAACGTGCTCGTGAAGAGGGCGGGACGATTCTGGTCCATTGTCGGGTTGGTGTGTCTCGAAGTGCAACAGTAGCCGTATGTTTTCAAGTTCTATAGAAGGGATATTCTTACTGAATTCATTGGATTTTGACCAGATTGCCTATGTTATGAAACATCTTCAAATCCCGCTTGTGGACGCTTACCTTATCGTACGGTCTCGCCGACTGAACGTCCTCATTCAGCCGAATATGCGGCTTCTTTACAATCTCTGCGGTTGGGAAGTCGACCTTGCTCGCGAACGCGCCAAGGGCGATACCAACAAACTCCGACGCGAACTGGCACGAAGCCTCAACTGGCCGTACCTTGCGCGCGAGGTGCATAGATTGAACGAAAAGTACTTGCATTGAGTGCATCCTTCTGCTGGGAAGGTCCGACGCCCATATAGACGTACCTCTTGTCCGAAAAACTCTCTCGGCCTTCCTACTTCCGATATCCATACATACGCCTATTAGTTCCGACTAGTACTTCCTTAACCTCCTTCACATTAACTCAAAAAGGGGTCTAGCGAGCTTATTTCGTCGGATTTCTGAATTATGAGTTAACACTCCGCCTAGTGTTTTATCTTCCATGCATTTTCATCAGCCACCTCGACTCTTTGGCCTCTTCGGTCTATCTGCACTGCTTGCGAGACTGCATGTCTTTTGTAGCACTACATTACTCTTACTCTCAGCATCACTCTTGTCTTTTGTCGTATCCATCCCGTCAATGTTTCTTGTTCTTCATATCCATATCCGTTTCCACATCCATGTCTTCTCGCGCCTTCGCCTCTTTTTTGTCGATTTTTATTGTGTTGCAGTGCAACATATCTTTGCAACATGTGCATTGTAAACACGCTGTCTGCTTGACCACCCTTTTGACCATAGTATTCCGGTCCCTGCTCGCCCAACTCGAAGTAATACATGTACTATATGTGCGCGTAACCATGTATACCATGGACCGTGGATGCCACGTCTTGACTTTACCATACATAAAATGTACAGACGGAAATTTTATCGTGTTACAATGAAACCACATTCGAAGCCTGTATTGCAATCCTGTCTATTCTACACACGAGGAGAGAATATACATGTGATGAGGGCATATGAAAGCAGAGATCGAGCAACGTATGTTGAGAATTTAGATAGTTTGGAGTAGGACATTCCATCCATGCACGAGGTTTCCGCGAGCTCATAGACATTTCACCGCTTTTCGCGAACGTAGAAGTGCAAGAGTAGCCAGGTCAGCATGGTGAACGACCCGAAGAAAATTCCGAGCAAAGCAATGTTCGGCCACCAATATGACTGCGCAAGAGATAAACAAAAGAGTTAGAAAAAGAGAACGAATCAGTAAACGAGGCAGCAGGGAAGGATAGGGGCTACGTAGGCGGAGTAAATAAGGAAGGACACGCACCTGGGCACGGAGACCAAATATGTTAAGAATGGTCGCGGCCGGAACGTCAATTTCCACACCGTACTGATAAATAAAAAAAGAGAGAACCGAAATCAGCAACTGTGAAAATAAAACAAAAAGAACAAAGTTGGAGTGTGTAAGAGTGTCAGGGGGGAAGAAAGAAGCAAGCCAAAGAAGCGAAGAAGGAAACATAGAGTTCGGGGGAGAAGCAACGGCTTTAAATACTCACCCGTCGCTCTCTCAGTTGCAGGTACCGTAGTTCGTTGACAGCGAGGGCCTCGAACGCGGCGTGGAAGAATGAGATGGTGCTGAGCCACTGCGCTCGCCCGAGCGACTCGCGATTGATGAGCAGACCGGCAAAGAGTAGACTGGGGTGGACGGAACATAAGCCTCGTGGTACAAGGAAAGAATAGGGATGGTACTGCTACGTACTTGAATAGCATCACGAGCGTGCCCACGAGGCTAGCCACGCCTGTGCTCGCGAAGGCGACGGAGATGCAAAGAACTGCGCTTGCAGTAGCCAAATTGAATAGGACCAGAACGAGCAAGAACTTCCAGAATGTAGCAACTTCCGGCACAAGACCGACAAGCCGATATATAATTGCCCCGAAAACAAGTGGAGGTACGACTCGCAAAGGTATAATATCGAACAGAACCTAGAATAGCATGTTTAGACGCATGGATAACACGTTGCTTCGGAACTTGCCTTGGACGCGAAGTATGTAAATGACGAGTAATAGCGGTTTGCTCTGTAGACAAGTTGTAGAACACATGGATTCAGAACGGACAAACTCTATGACGAATAACGACGATCACACCTTTCGCGCATGTATAGAAGCCGCTCGTTAGCGAATAGACCGATAACAGATAGGCACGAGAATCCAAATAGGGCCAGGGAGAAGAAGAAGACACCTTAAAATCATAGGAAAGGTCATGATGAGTGCAACGGAAGCACAAATCCGCGATGAAAGCGGTACCTAATCTGTTCTGGAAGCCCCTAATGTCATTGCTGTGGGATAAAGGAAGTTAGAGGGTTCTTAAAGGGTCTCGAGCATACAAATGAGGGATCACTTGCCCGACAGCTTGGAAGAAGAACCCGCAGATTACTGTGAATCGAGACCACCTCAGTCAGCACGCGACCTGAAATACATAATAATAACTCACAAGCAAGCGCGATGGAAGACAAATAATGTGCCGCAAGCAGCATGGGATCACGATACAAATTCTTGAACGCCCGGCCGCTCAAGATGCGGAACTGTGTTAGCCAGCTGGCACCACGTCGACCTCGCATTAAGCGGTGTTCCTCAACGACATTGGGAAGCTCATCAGCTGGGTCGCGATTCGAAATGGACTCTATCTCGGCTCGGATACCGGCGGCAATGTCACTCGCGGTGTATGCTTCGACGAGGGCCGCGACCTGCGGGGAAAGCGGTGCATTCCCCTTATGCTGATTACCCCTGATCGTGTCGATGAACTGCGAAGTCTTTCGTTTGACGAAGCCAGAGGAATCAGACACAATAGAACCGCGGCGTGACTGCAGCTCGGTCTCATCAGCTTGTGTTGACTCCGTGCCGTTCCCACTTGAGAAGTGTGAGTGTGAAGACCTCCCATTTCCTGACCGCGAAAAGCCACGCTCTTCATCGGCTAGACTTGAAGAACCTTCTTGTGAAGGCGGATCTACATCAAGAGAAGCCTCATCTCGTGAACGTGACTCTACGTTGACGTCGCTCGTCAAGTCAACTGGGAGAAAGAAGTAAATGCATCATTGCAGGTTTCTACGAGCCTGTTCTAGTTTGCACTTACTCAAGTAATCGGCTAGGTTGAACCCTGGAGGGCATGCGCAACCAGCGTCTGCCAGGAATTCGTGGCATCTAGATACGTCTCCAGAATAGACCATTCTTCCCTGAGCAAGCAAAAGAAGCTGATCAAACAGCGCGACAATATTGCTCCTCGGCTGATGGATCGTGAAGATGACCGTTCTGTTGTAATTGCGCGCCAGAGAAACCAGACTATCTATGACGTTGAAGGCATTGTACGCGTCCAGACCTGCGGCGGATATTAGTGAACGATCCGTCTTCGCATGTTCCCGTACAAGAAGCACAGAACCAACTTACCACTCGTAGGTTCATCAAGGAATAAAATAGACGGACTAGTCACAAGCTCGCAGGCGATAGAAACACGACGCTTCTCCCCGCCAGAAATTGATCGGTGGCTAGAGTCGCCAATTCGCATGTCTCGAATGCCGAGGATCCCCAGTTCGTTCATAGTCTCGAGTGTGCGATACTTCTTCGCCGCTAGACTCATGTCGCGCGGAAGTCGAAGCAAAGCGGAGTACAGGACAGTCTCATAAACGGTCAACGTGCTCATAAGAGTATCCTCTTGGTCGACGAAGCCCACAAAACGTTTGAACTCGCTGTCGGTAACGTCCCGTCCATTCACTTTGATATTACCGCCAACAATACCCCTCTTAGATCTTCGTGCGAGTATATCCAGGAATGTCGTCTTGCCAGCTCCAGACGCGCCCATAATTGCCATCACCTGTCCTGACTTCACACATCCAGTTATATCGGAAAGGATCGTCCGCGAACCCAAGGTGTACGAGATGTCGGAGAAGTGAAGCGACGCGGGAACGTGCTCGTTCATGAGCTTGTAAGCCTCATTCTCTGGCAGATTGATCTCGCCTAGGTGCTTGCGGTCCCGACCAAGGTACCAGAACACTAAAAATAACATTATCACAACTTTGAAATGGATCAAACAGAAAGACGCGTACGGAGGAACGCGGATAATACGAACAAAATAGCCCCTGCTACGCTAAGGGCTACGAAGCGAGTACTGTTCGGTGGAGGTGGGGTCTGTGGACTCTGAGAGTAAAGAGATTAGTCATGGTTTGAAATAAGGACTAAGAACCGTACTTACTTTATATCCAGGAACTTGAGAATAATGCAGACACTCGCCACTATTACATTTCAACGCAATGAAGTTATCGCCGAAGAACATGTCGATGAGGTCGTTCATTCCTGGTTCCTCAAACCTGCAGCCAGAATCTGCTTTACATGTGTATTTTGCAGGCCCTTTTATCTCGGTGGCAAGGAACTCCGTAATGTCTAAACATGATCAATGCCAATGCAGCTGTTCCATGGCCAGGGATCACTCACCGAGACTTCCGTCCTCACCACAGATGAAACGACCAGGTATACAGCTGCACTTGATGTTCTCGCAATCATAACTTGTCGTTCTCGTGCCGGACGTCCGGTCAACTTTGGACGTGCACGTATCAAGTCCGCAATAGAATGATTCGACTCTGTTCACCCAGAACTGGAAGAGGCAAGTAGCTTTGTCTTGATCACAGCTGAACGTGACCTGTGGCGGACGATCAGGAAGCATCGCAATTATTCCGGTATCTGATTACGGTCTAGACGTTGAGTATTGAACGAAAGAATAGAGGAAGACCGCAACGTACTAGTAACATCACACATTTGATGATTTGTGAACACTACGTCGCCGCCTTTGTAACATGTCATGTTTAGAGGCTCATCGCCACTTCTGCTAGGTAGTGGCGATTCTCCTCCAGGAAGAGGGAAGTTCGTGCATGCATCGTCGGTTTCGCACACTAAAAACAATTTTATATTGCTTCGGTGAAGTGAAGTTAAATAACGATAGCACGAACCGTTGCAGTTTATTCCGCCCCACCCCTCCTTACACGGACATTCTTCATCACCATTCCACATCTGACGGTGTTCGCCATCCGCAAGCGAATCACATTCTTCCATCATTCATTAGCCTTGTTCAGACAACCTGGGCCAAATATGAGGGACTTACGTGGTGTAAGGCAGTCAATGCCGCCCCAGCCTGCAGGACAATTGCATTGACCATTATAAGTGTCACAGTCTCCATATTGTCCGCAGGTGAACGCAGGCAGAAGACAGTTAAAACAGGGCGGGCAGTCCTTCGGACGATCATCAACTGGAATAAACGGAGAAGCGGAGGAAAGATTTGGTTAGACTACACGAAGATAACCGGAAGCAATGAAGACGCACCTAAAGAGGGAGCAATGGCTAACGCCTACATTCCAATACGCGATCTGTTTAGCACTAATGTTCGATGCACGACGAGTGATAAAGGACAACTCACCGATAACCTATAGCTTTCGTCCGCCCGTATCCAGCTCGTAAAGTTCCGGGATTCCATGGATCGCGCCAGCGCCGAAGACGAAAGAGCGAATAGAATGAGGCCATTCCTTAGCTTCCGTACAGAATACATGGTTCGCCTCGAGGTCATGGCGGTCGTTGAAGGTTGAACTTGAAGTGGACACAGTAACCTGAAGGCGCCTGAACCGGGCGATGATGCCGTCGGTCACGTGCAACATCTTTGGGCGCAGCATAACCAACCGACGACCTGATTCCATCCTTATCGCGCCCCGGCCCGCGATAGGTATAATTTTACTTTCGACTCCATGTCTTCTACTTTATAGGTCTCCGAATGGTTTTGTTCCCACCAAGAGGGTGTGGACCTATAACCTATAAATGCTGTCTATGCTATCCGAACCCAGAGGTCTTCTTGAAATTTTCGCTCTGCAGCCTGCTTGCTTGGCTCTCTCTACGGCTACAGTGGGAAAATGGCTTCGATTCAACAACAAAGTTTGACAGGTCTTGAGCTCAGACACCATTCAAAGGAGAAAATGGACTCGAACTTGAATATACCCCTTGATGAAAAGACTCCAACGATTGAGTACTCGTCTGATGAAGCCTCTATCGATGCGGGGGATGGCGACGAAGCACTAGCGCTTGTTGGTATGCGTCGGACAGCACAATTCAGCGAGGAGTACAATTTGAAGCTGCGTAAGAAGCTTGCACGTATCCTTTTCCATCCTTTTTCGTGGGATCTCGCTCATGTCTATTGTCTGTCTGCTCAGGACTGGGTGATTGCTCCTTTGAGCGCTGCGGTGTATTTCACTCAGTACCTGTAAGCAATGACTCCTTTTAGCCTGTCTGGACTGTATGAGAAACTTGATACTTGCTTTCTAGTGATAAGACGTCCCTGAACTACGCAAAGTACAAGGCCTCTTCTATGTAGCTTACAAGCTCTAAATGCGAGCAATAGCATCATGGGATTTCCCGTTACCGGACAGGTCAGAGAACGGGCTTTCCCTAATCGTTCCCCTGGCTGATGAACGGATTCGCCTTAGAATTACAATCTCGTCGCATTAGCCGTCTATGTAGGCAAGTACATGTGATGATTGTTTCGAGGCAGCTCTCTTACAGTGGTTTCAATCTAAGGATATTTCATTTGGGAATTTCCAACCCAATTTATCGCGCAGAAGCTTAGGCTTGGTAAATATCTTGGTGAGTACTAGCATAGTGGAATCAGAATCAGGAACATCGAATATCCACGTCTTTCAAGGCGTCAACGTCGTTCTCTGGGGAGTCATCTTAATGCTCCAGGCTATTCCCACCACGTTTGCACCCTTCTTTGTGTTGCGCCTTCTTCTAGGTATCTCAATCACTTCCTTTCAAAAAGTATGATAATACTCACTTCCCTTACATGACGCGTGCGGTCAGGGATGCTTGAGAGTTGTGTCGCTCCGATCTTAGTCCTCATCATTTCTATGTTTTACAAGAAGAACGAGCAGGTATGTTTACACACGTGTATACTAGGAAACTTTTGCATAGATCACTTTTCCGAAGTCCCAAAGAATTGCATGGTTCTATGTGATGGTATGTTCTTTAGTACTTTTTCTTTGCTTGCATAAAAGTTATAAAACATTATCAAGATTGGTTTGGCCCCCGTCTTCGGAGGTTTCGTTGCCTATGTGAGTTGATCTCGTCTTAGATATTCTAATATTGTTAATGAAATGCTTTCAGGGGATATCCTTCGATTCAGACAAGGATTTTGCATCCTACCGCATTCTGTTCCTTATGCTCGGGGGTCTTGCTGTAGTGGTCGGTATAGCCGTTCTCATTTGGATGCCTGACTCTCCGGTGCTTGCAAACATGCTGACGCGCGAGGAGCGTATCGCTGCTCTTGAACGTGTTCGGGATGATCAATGCGGGACGGAAAACAAGACCATCAAGAAGGCACAGATCATCGAAGCATTAACGGATATCCGGACATGGTTGGTTGTACTTTCAACTCTTGTCAGTGCGTATATATACACATCTTTTTGCCTTGTGATTTGGGACACAATCGAATCGTTCTCTTCTAGCGAACATCCCAAACGGGGGATTGGCGAATTGTAGGTTGCTCATCAAGAAATCCTTAATGATTCTAATCGGGCGACTAATCATGGCTTCTAAGTTGGCTCTATTATCATAAAGGTATCAGCGTACAGAATATCATGAAGAAAGTTTATACTGATTTTGCGCGAACAGAACTTCGGCTATACGTACGAAAGCACAGATTGATCTTCTCTAAAATGGCGCTGACGTCTGACATAGGTCCAGGCAAGCTCTGATTCTTGGAACTCCTGGAGGTCTCATTGCAGCAGTCGCAACACTGGTCTTGGGTTGGTACGCTGATAAAAGAGTAAACTGAATTACTTTATTCCAAACTTCCTCGCGTCAATGATGAGTGTCTCTGTAGAATGAGCGGATGATCCCTATTGCCCTATCGCTAATCCCCACGATCGTCGGAGCAGCTATGTTGATTGGTCTGAATGAATCAGGAAAGAAGGGAGCTCTCCTTTTCGGCAAGTCGTTTCTTCGGTCATGCTCGTGCTGGGGGCCTGAACGATCAACATCCATTGTTCTTTAGCGTCCTGGATCGTAAACTTCGATGGTTGTGCACTTGCACTTCTTTATGCATACAACGCGAGCAACACTAGCGGACACACAAAGAAAGTCACGGTAAATGCAATGACCCTTGTCTCATTCAGCTTAGGAAATGCGATTGGAACAGAGACTTTCTTACCCAAAGATGCTCCAGGTACGTCACCTTTCGGGGAAAACTGAGGATGCCACATACGATTGAGCTGCGGTTAGATTATCTGCCGGGAAAGATATCGATGCTTGTCCTACTTTCATCTCAGTTGTTTATCTGCTACATTCTCCGTTTCATCAATCTCCGCCTAAATGCGAAGAAACGTGCTCATATTGCAGCACTGAAAGCAAGAAACAGGTGGTCAGACGAAGATATTGAAAGGGAGCGAGAGAAGCACGCTTTCCTTGACCTAACGGATATTCAGTGAGTTAAGAATTACTTTGCGCATAATGAAGAGACTGATTCTTTTCCTTGCGTACAGAAACCCTTATTTCATGTACACTGCTTGACGACGGTCCGATTGCTCATGATACTTTAACGGGATAGAAATGCAAGACGTGTGATGAAGTGTGAATAGCTCAGGCTGAGATTGGATTAAACATATAAATCTAAGTGAGCTTCTTTTCCTCATGAGACACCTTATGCACCCATTCAAATACTCTTTGAGCTTTGTCGCTGCTAACAAAACTCGAGTGCCCCTTAAGCTTAAACTCATCTTTCACTGAATTTTTTTCGGGAAGAATCGCTCGAGCAGTTCAGCATTGAGACGCTCGTCAGCAAGGTCGGGAGAATCGATGAAGAGCGCTTCATGCTCTTTCTATCGATCTTCTTCGGCTGTCAACAAGGGAAGAGATACGTCGGCTGCAGCGTTTACGAGGACCCACCCCATAGATCTGCACGACGTGCGTCGGGCAGTCGTGTTCAGCGTGTAATCGCGATAGAAGAGCTCAATGAAGACGGAGAGTCTCAATGCAGGCCAGCAATGCATGATGCATCCTGCTATGATCCTGAATACCGTGTCGGATGAATTAAGTTGTTTGCCCATTTAAGAAACGACTCTCTCGTATGTATTATATAATACGAAGTTACGCAATGCATTGCCCTCGTAAGTACGTATTCTGTGCATATCTGGCATATCTATTCTACTATTGGGTCCTCAATCTTGTTTGTTCACCTGACGTGTGTCACTTCTAGACGAGGCACCGATTATGTTCCGCTCTCATATTACATTATCAATCCTGAAGTTCTTGATTCTATTTGATTGAAAAGAGATAAGGAACTCTGGGTGCCTTGCTCCTCGACTTGGAGCCCTCAGCTTCTCCACTTTCCTCGGACCAGATAGCATTCAGAGTGTTGCTAAAATGAAGATTGCTGTTACTGGGTGCAACGGTCGCATCGGGCGTCACCTCGTTGTCCACTGTCTGAACGAGGGACATGCTGTTGTCGGTATTGACCACGTGGACCCGATTTTGGATGAAGTTGCTGTTCGGAGAGCTGAAGAACACGAAGCCTATAGTTTTGTCAAGGTCGATCTGCGCGAATATGACGAAGTTGTTAGAGTACTCAAAGGATGCGATGCTATCGCACACTTGGCTGCGTATCCGAATCCAGGAGACTATGTTTGGCGGACACATAACAGGTGCCTGTTACATTTTGTTGCATTTTTGTTCTAACATCGCTATACGTTATGTTATACAAATCAATAGTAATGTTGTCATTTCGTGGAATGTGCTCCGCGGGGCAATGGAGGTCAACTTCCCATTTCTGCTTCTGCTTAAAACGGGGAAGTGATCTTCCTCCTTCAACAGCTCGGAATTAAACGTATAGCTCAAGCTTCAACGTGCAACGTCGTGCAGGGTGTCTACAGCAAGAACGGTCCAAATCCTGAATACTTCCCTATTGATGAGGACCATCCATGCGAGCCTGATGAGCCATATGGCCTTTCCAAATTGTGAGTAGTTTCTCGGATGAAACAACAATCCAATTTCTCTGATATTGGCCTTCAGGATTGCAGAAATGCAGGCAGATTGTATCGTGCGTCGCTGGCCGGACGTGCGCATTGCGAGTCTCCGTCTTCACTGGGCCCTACCGTCTCGATTACACGCCGTACGTGAAAACCCAGAAACACATCGAGCAGATCTTTGGGGCTGGGTCCACGTGGACGCTGCAGCCGCTGCGTTCCTTCTCGCGTTGACAGCAGAAGAAGGACGATGGAAAGGACATGAAGCATTCTTCATTGCTGCTCCCGACCTTGCTGATGAGCATACCAGCGCTGAACTGCTTGGACGATTCTTCCCGAACGTTCCTTTGAAAGAAGGAAAGAAGCTCGAGGGGTGCGCGAGTCTTATTTGTAGCGACAAGGCTCAAAGAGTACTTGGGTGGGTGCATAAGGTGCCTGATGCGGAAGAGATGTTTACGTAGATTGATATGTTTAACCTATTTTCGCGCCATGCATTTAACCCCCTTTCTGCATTCCATCAGTATTATCAGTACATTGCAATCCAACGGCCATCAAGCAGTGTACACGAAATACGGATTTCTAGACGGGAGGCAAATAATCAGTTTCTTCATGTTATGGAAAAGTATTTCCTAACTCACTGAATATCCGTTAGATCAAGGAAAGCGTGCTTCTCTCGTTCCCTTTCAATATCTTCGTCTGTCCACCCGTTTCTCGCCTTCAGTTCTGCAACATGAGCTCGTTTCTTCGCATTTAGGCGGAGATTGATGAAACGGAGAATGTAGCAGATGAATAACTGAGAGGCAAGTAGGACGAGCATTGATATCTTTCCCGGCAGGTAGTCTGACATAAGTCAGTCATGAGCACCTTTCTCGAAGTTTAGTGGGTCCTGAAAGGGATCCGCACCTGGTGCATCTCTGGGCAAGAAAGTCTCTGTTCCAATCGCATTTCCTAAGCTAAAAGAGACAAGGGTCATTGCATTTACCGTGACTTTCTTTGTGTGCCCGCTGGTATTGCTCGCGTTGTATGCATAAAGAAGTGCAAGTGCACAACCATCGAAGTTTACGATCCAGGACGCTAAAGAGCAACGGAGATCAATAGTTAAGCTTCTGGCATAATAGCGGCTGAGGGATTGACTTGCCGAAAAGGAGAGCTCCTTTCTTTCCTGAGTCATTCAGACCGACCAACATGGCGGCTCCGATAATCGTAGGAATCAACGATAGCACAATAGGGACCATCCGCTGATTCTGAGAAGACACTCGTCAGTGATCTAAAGAATAAAATCAAAATGAATCAATTCACCCTTTTATCGGCGTACCAACCTAGGACCAAAGTCGCGAGGGCTCCAACAAGACCTCCGGGAGTGCCCAGAATTAGTGCTTGCTTGGAACTATGTTAAATGTGAGCGTCGCTTCGGAGATGATTCATATATACTTTCGTACGTATAGCCGAAGTTCTGATCACATAGAATCAGTACTAAGTTCGCTTCGTAATATGTTCTACGGATGCTGATACCTTTACGATTATAGAGCCAACTGTAGGCCACGGTTAGCGATCCGATCTCAATCAGTGGAGACAGCACAATAACTCACAGCTACCCAGTCCCCCGTTCGGGATGTTCGCTAAGAGAGCACCATTCATTTGTGTCTAAAGACACGGCGTAACAAGCATATGTATGTACTCACTGACCAGAGTTGAAAGTACAACCAGCCATGTCCGGATATCCATTAATGCTTCGATGATCTGTGCCTTCTTGATGGTCTTGTTTTCCGTCCCGCATTGATCATCTCGGACACGTTCAAGAGCAGCGATACGCTCCTCGCGCGTCAGCATGTTTGCAAGCACCGGAGAGTCAGGCATCCAAATGAGAACGGCTATACCGACCACTATAGCAAGACCCCCGAGCATAAGGAACAGAATGCGGTAGGATGCAAAATTCTTGTCTGAATCGAAAGATATCCCCTGAAAACATCTCATTAACATTACCAGACAAATAAAACGAGAACAACTCACATAGGCAACGAAACCTCCGAAGACGGGAGCCAAACCAACCTTGATAAAAATTCAGGCAAGTAGAGAAGAAGTGCTGAGGAACATACCATAACGTAGAACCATGCAATCCTTTGGGACTTCGAGAATAAAGCGATTGGCTCAAGGTCTTCCTCATATAAATGTCTCTAAACATACCTGCTCGTTCTTCTTGTAAAACATAGAGATGATTAGAACCAAAATCGGAGCGACACAACTCTCAAGCATCCCTGACCATACGTATAATGGTCAGTGGGTATCGCCATACTTATTGAAGGAAGTATTTGATATACCTAGAAATATGCGCAACGCAAAGAACGGAGCAAACGTGGTGGGAACAGCCTGGAGCATCAAGATGACTCCCCAGAGTACGACGTTGACACCTTAATAGACACGGACGTGGATATTCTGTTGTTGACTTCCTCAGGCCGAGATTCACTATACTCACCAAGGTATTTACCAAGCCTCAGCTTCTGCGCGATGTATTGAGTTGGAAACTCCCAAATGAAAAATCCTTGGATTACAACTATTGTAAGAGTGTTCTCTCTTTCAGAACAATTACTAAAGGCGCTTACCAACATAGAAGGCTAATGCAACGAGATTGTAATTCTTTGGCGAGATCGTTCATCGGCGAAAGGACTTTTAGGGCAAACATGTTTGCTGACCTGTCCAGTTATAGGAAATCCCATGATGCTGTATAGAATTAATTATTGTCTGCTATGGTACACAGAAGAAATCGAGTACCTTGCATAATTCAGCGACGTTTTATCGCTAGTGAACAAGTATTATACATTTGTGGCGATGCAAACCGGCAAAAAGGAGGGAGTTCTTGCTTACAGGTACTGAGTAAAATAAACTGCAGCACTCAAAGGAGGAATCACCCAGTCCTGATCAGACAAAAGACATGAGCAAAATTCTGCGAAAAGGACATTGGAGACTTACAAGCTTCTTGCGCAGCTTCAAGTTATATTCCTTGCTGAATTGTGCAGTCCGACGCATACCCACAAGCTCTAGAGCCTCGTCTCCATCTGTCGCATCGATAGAAACTTCATCAGACGAGACCTCATATGACGGAGCCTTTTCATCTTGAGGCATGTTCGAGTGCATTTTCTCCTGAGATTGGTCTCTGTGCTCAAGATCTGTGATGCTTCGTTCTTGGATCGAGGCCATTTGCGGCTGTATCCACGGACGGTAGCAAGCAAGCTATAGAGCGCAGACCTCTGGAGGCCCTCCGGCACCAGATAAGAAAGACAGCAGGTGTAGAATGACTTCATTATGCCGACTTGGTGGGAACAAAAACCAATAAAGCAGGAAGCATGCATGGAGTCGACAGTTAAAAATATAATCATCGCGGGCCGGAGAGAACTTTAGATAACGACATGGCGGAGTGGGCCCGTCTTGAACTTATGGCCAGGCGCATGATGCACAGTAACTGTACATGTTGCAGTTGCGGGCAATAACTCTTACTTGTTGAGCGCGATTCGATTGAAAGAAGACGAAAACGCAACTTTGATTATATAATGACACGGATCGTAAGAGCGTCGATCACCGGCTTGTGTCGGCAATGGCTGCAGGTTGAGGTTCACGCGCTCTTCTGACTTTACCTCTTGCCCCACGGAATTTGCAGGACCTCATCTTAGACTATTTCACGCTATCTTCACCTTGTAGCCAACATAGACAATGTCCTCAAACCCTTCTCGTCCGCTAGACATCTCTTCTCCACGACGCAATCCAGATGAATTTGCCTCTTCCTCTGTCCGACAAACATCGGGCAGTCCAGCATTTCGATCTGGCACACCCACGGCACGTCTGGGTGTTGCCAGAGCAGGTACACCATCGACACCGTCGATAGCCAACATACCGCCTCGGTTTGGTGGCGACGGCTCACCCGCAAGTGGTGGTGGTCTTCCTGCAAGCTTTAGCGCTCGTTCGCTTCGTCCGCGGACTCCGCAAACGAATGGATCGGATACTCCTATAGGAGTGCCTCTAGGTGGAAGTCCAGCAAGTGGAAGGTTGAATCTTGATGATGTGACGGATGAAGAGATGGCGCGTGTACTACGACGGCATCTCGTTCCTCGTCGTGGTGGGGACGCGAATGCGGATGAAACTCCTGCGGAATCAAGCCGACATGGGTCCGCTTCGGCATCGAGTACACCAAAACAAGTTCCCCAACGGGAAGATTCCGACTCATTTCCAATACCGTTTGACGCTCCCGGGGGTGATATAACGTATGTATTGTTACTCTTGATAATCGTTCTACATACTCAAGAATCTACGACAGACATCCGATATACAAATGGCAAGCAGACCAACACCGCCAGGTTGCGCGTCCACGTGCAGCATCGTTCAATTCGCCACCCCCAGAACCGTTACATTCTCCACACACTGCATTCGAACACATTCGAGAGCCGGGTGGCTTCCGGCGAAATTATGTACTCCATCGGGCCAACCAGCAGGGTGTAGAAGAGCCTGCCGTTTCAAATAATTTCATTGAATTCCTGTATCTTTTCGGACACTTCGTGAGTTTCGGACTTTGACGACGCCTATTCACATGATCTCATGACTGAGGGTCATTTTATCAGGCTGGTGAAGATCTAGAAGAAGATGAAGAAGATGAGGAGGAGGAGGCAGTCCTCCAAGGTGATCAAGAACAGGCTCTAGCGGCTCCTTCAGGTTTGTTATTAGCTCAAATAGATATTTATCCGTTATCATTCAGCCTTTTTCTATTTTTAAAAAACTTTAGAATATGGAAGAGCACCGGATTCTATCAAGACTACGGAGACTGCGCCACTCTTGGGTTCTCGATCAATAAGCAAACGTTCACTCTCAAGGGCCAAGCGCGCGGCGCGTCGAAGAAGTGTTGGCCCTGATGCTCACGGAGACGCGACCGTGACACAGGCTATACTTATGGTGAGATTAATACTAGATATGATTTTCCCCCTCCACCTGACCCTCTTGGTAGCTTTTGAAATCTTTCGTTGGGACAGGTGTATTATTCCTAGGCAAGGCGTAAGTTTGATTTCGATAGCTATACGCGTTCCTTTTGGTTATATGTGACGCTTTTATTTAGCTTCTATAACGGCGGGATCTTATTTTCTTCCATTACTATGACTGTCATTGCTTTAATATCGCTATATTCTTTCTTGCTTCTCGTGAAAACGAAGCATGTCGTACCTGGTAGTTACGGAGGTAAGTGCTCGGTTTCAATCCACTATGTCAGGTGTTCATGCTGAATGGGAACATCAGATATTGGTGGCGTTCTTTATGGCCCTTGGATGCGCTATTCCATTCTAAGCGCCGTTACTTTGTCGCAATTGGGCTTCGTATGCGCATATACGATATTCGTTTCAGAGAACCTGCAGGCGTTTGCGCTTGCCGTTTCGCACTGCCTGCGCCTTATACCAGTGCAATATTTCATTCTGATACAACTAGTGATTTTCTTGCCACTGGCTCTTATCCGTAACATCGCCAAGCTGAGCTCCGCCGCTCTGGTTGCGGATGTATTTATCCTCGCTGGCTTGGTGTACATATTCGGAAGCGAGATTGCTATTATTGGCAGCAGAGGAATTGCGAAAGTCGAGCTTTTCAACCCGAAGGACTTCCCGTTGCTTATAGGGTTCGTTTCTCATGGCTCATTTGGTTATAGGAGAGTAGATTCTGACTTGAGATTGCAGAACGGCTGTGTTCTCGTTCGAAGGCGTGGGTCTGGTGCGTCCTAATTACATCGGGTGCTCTACATGTACTCATGGAACACTATACATTTCAGGTTATCCCTATTTCGGACTCTATGCGCGAGCCGCGCAAGTTTCCGGCAATTCTTACAGGCGTTATGTTGTTCTTGATTGGTGAGTCTGAGAGATTGTTGATATTTATTTAAGTTGCACGTTCTCGATGACTCATTCTACACCTCCATTTTAGTCCTTTTCGGTGGTGGGGGTGTCCTTGCCTACCTTGCGTTCGGTCCGGAAGTCCAGACAGTGGTGATTACGAACCTAAACTCAGAGAGCAAGCTCGTCCAAGCCGTGCAGCTCCTCTACTCGCTCGCGATCCTATTGTCTGTACCGTTGCAGTTGTTCCCGGCCGTACGTATCATGGAGAATGGCCTATTCTCGCGCAGCGGGAAAGGAAATCCTGGGGTAAAATGGCGGAAAAACTTCCTGAGATTCGTGATTGTTATTGGATGTGCCTTGATTTCATGGGCGGGAGCAAGTGATCTGGACAAATTTGTCGCGCTTGTTGGGAGCTTTGCCTGGTCAGTCGGACATTTCGTGATATACTCTGTTCTAGAGCTTAGCTGATTGAACACTGACTTTAGCGTACCTTTATGCTACGTATATCCGGCGATGCTACATTATAAGGCTTGTGCACGGTCACGCCGAGCAAAGGTTGCTGATATTGCGTTAATGATCTTTGGCACCCTTGCTGCTGCCTACACGACCATCCAGACCATCGCGGTGCGCGCTATACTCCTTCCTACCTTTATTCATCCAGATCCACTGACCTGGAATTACAGTTGATGGCAACGCCTTCGGAAGGCAGTCCTACTTTTGGGAACTGTGACAATTCCACTCCGCGTTCTTGAGTCTCACTGCGGGCTAGCACTTTCGTAAGTATGGTCGATTATAACCGACTCCTCGGTTTCAAGGTGGAGGCATCTACACTCATTCACATTAATGGATCTGGTTTTACGATTTTACACTGAACTTGAACTGCATACATTTCTTCGCATGAATCATTGTACTGTAGAGCAAATACTCACGGACTACCAGGAGTAAATATATATCATTGCAAGTCGGAGCCGTTTTAGAAGCTTGAGTGAATATGTGTATATACGTGTATGAAGTTTCTTACAGTACTACATGTAGTAATCGATGTTAAGAAGAGTTATGCTTACCTAATGGATTTGTATGTACATGTATGTATGCTTCATATAAATTCAACTTGAATTGAACGGTCATGAAAGGGTACTGCATTTGTTATTCTATGACTTTTCCTGGTGTATTTAAGTATCAGTGGGATCACGATAATCGTGATGGTCCAGTTGACCTTCGTCGATAAGCTCCCAAGGGTGGAGATGCTGTACGCAAGAGAGCAATTTGTAGCATTCTCACGAAGATATGCAAGGAGCAGCCGTGGTACCTTTACTCGAAGCATAGATTTTTACCTTTTCTGCCCTTTTCAGGGTGGTGGAGGATGGCTGTTCGAATGACGTCCGGATGTCTCGCATGCGCATGCTCTCTGGTATGGCCGTTATCGTTTGGCAACGCTTTGAAGCAAGTGGGGGCCGGGAGGCTGCATTGCGTCTGAAGGAACGGCAAGATGAGGCAGAGGAAGTGGGATGAGAGATGTACATATCGGCGCGTGACTGGACCTTGATAAGCATGGTGGTAGCGCAAGGCTCGCGATGTACTTTCTATACTTCATCCCTCCAAGGCAGATGGAATGCTGGCTTACTCACTCGCTTTACTGGATTTAATTTTATTTGTTGCTTATGAGACCGTTCATCTTGTATTTTCACTATTCTTGCAGCAAGACGATTCAGAATTGCCAATTCTATCGCTCCAGCATCGCTAGTTTAGTTTACTCGTGCCTCGTTTCCGATGCTGCACTCAGTCCTGGAATGAATAGGCACCGGTGCTCACTTACCTACATAGTCGGATTCTTAGGCTTGTCGGTTTACCAAGGAGGTATTGGACGATCTTCTAGGTTATTCTCCTTGAATGCTTGATACCAACTTGCAATGAAGCACTGGGTAGTCGGTACCTACTTATAGCATCTTGAATAGCGCTGTTGATATGATTTGGTATCGGTGGTGAAGCTTTCTGGGGAAAGGTTTGGACGATCCTTTCAGGTCAGGATTTGCCAGATTTGCAAATGTCTATGGAAGTGATTCTTGATTCTATGCTGTGCTCGAACTTGAGGGATGGAAATTGCCGAGCCGCGAGACTGCCTTTCACGCGTCTTTCGCGCGTGCATCTCATCTCATGGCGCTGATAGACAACATCGGAGAAATGTGCAACGCATCTCTCACCGTATCTAATCTTGTCAAATCGCTGTGGGATTCTTCTCTCATTGCCAGTCCTCGTGCTTATCAACGTGCCAGCAGCATTTCTGGGGCTTCATAGCATTTTTCCGAATTCAATTCCAGGCAGTATTTCAAACCGCTCACAAGTGCTTGGACGTCCAAGTTGGGGCGTATACTCCTTCGAGCGATGAAAGCTGTCGGTTGTCGGAAATATCACTCCTTGGTGTCCACAGTTGGCAAAGGGCAATCAAAAGCCAAACATCAACCATCGTCAGCCGACGTCGACTAGGGAAGGGAGAATAGATCAGAGATGATGCTGTTGCTTTGGCCCGCCGGGCCTGTTCGCCAGAGTGGGTCGATTGCCTTGAGTGGAGTACCGAATTTCTCCCAATAAAGGCGAGAACACACGGGGACTCGTGAGGGAGAGTCTATCTTCCTAACCCTCTTTTTATTTCTTCTGTCGTGCTTGCTTGTTTCCCGGGCTACTGCCTGCTTTCGCTGCCGCGCCACTTCAGCCTGTCTGTCCATCTGAACCGTCTGTACGGTGCGCCTCTTGAGCTGCATACACGTTGCTCTGTTTTTGTCGGCCTTTTTGGCACCTATTCGCTTCGCCTCGCCTGCGGACGAGAACTAGCGACAAGTCCACTCCGCGGCCTCACTTGGGCCTTGACCCTCCACACTATATAAAGACGTCGACCGTCTTCTTTCCGAGTTTTGACCTGGTGTCTATAACGTCCCTTCGTTACCCTTTGCACAGCACATAGATCCCGTCATCCTGGCCACAGCTATTGGGGAAACGACACTACTAGCGGCGACGAAAGCGACGACTATCAGTTCCACCGAGATGTCTGAAGGTGCCACGACGCCAACAACAGCATCGTCGACTAAAGAGAAGAAGAGACAAAGCCAATTAAAGCGCAAACCTCCTCCGTCATCAGCAACGCTCCTTGATCTTGAGGTAGTAGGCGACTCACCAAACGACCGTTACCCGCCATTTGATCTGGACGACCCATTCGCGTCATTAACGGAGTTGCGTCGGCGGCGAAGTCATAGTTGCAGTTACTCACTCCAGAGCGTAGCTGCGACTGGTGATCTGCATCATCAGACAACCGGCACTGCCCCATTTGATCTTCCGCACCTCAGCCCCAAAGCATTCCCATCTGATGTACAGCGGCGATACACGCTTACGGTTGCTTTGCCTAGTCCTCTGGCATTGTCTCCTGCAGATACCGCATCCCCGGCTGAGGTAGAATGCAGTAAAGAGACGCAGCGAGAGGACGCGTTGACCAAGCTCACCAAGTGTATGAGCTCAAGAGAGAAGACGAAATCGCTTGATAGAGACACAGCCTCAAACAGATCAGGAGATGGTTCTACAGGGCGGGCATCACATCAGGAACGTCATCGTAGATATACCCATATCTCCATGCTCTTCCGAACAGCTCCCCCGGCTCACCTGCCTGAAAATGGTGCTTCTGGTGCAATTACGCCCAGTCACACAAAAAGCCATTACATACCCCGAAAGGCATCTAGTCTCAGCTACATGTACACGCCACCTCTGACTCCGGACGTCAGTGGGAGCTCTTCCTCTTCGATCTTCGACCCGTCGATGATGCCTCCTCCCAAAGTCGAAGAGGATCCTATTCTACCACCAAAGAGCCCGACACCTTCGACGCACAGTTTTGTTAAGAGGCTCCTTACGAAGCGCAGCGCAGGATTCTTGCCTTCTCTTCCGCGACGCAAAGAAAGCTTGGACGCCAAAGAATTGCCTTCCCTACCGCCAAGTCCGACTCTTGGTGCGAAGCGTGACGCGGACAACAGTGCGCCGGGTGTTCCATTCCCTCGCTCTTCTGTGCAGGCTAGCATGTCCGATGTAACACTGCCAATAACTCCCTATTTTGAAAAACCAAAGACGACCGTGTCCATAATAGGTGCATCACCTCAGCCCCCACTCGTCTATGCGCGTCTCTTACCGCCTGATTGTGAGGGAGGCGGATACTCAACCGCGCCTGAGACGCGTCTTCCGCCAGGTGCGGAGCTTGATGCTGGGTTCGCACCTCCGAAGAAGATCAAGCTCTTCAGTTTCAGCTCGCGTTCGCTTCTTCGCTCACGAGTAGACCTCTATGAGGCCGCAGACGAGATCGGGAAGAAAACAATTCTTCCCGAATCACCTAAAGCGGAGTTCGATGAGTTCGCGCTGCCGACTCCGAAGCAGTTGCTCAACGCTTCGTCGCTGGCTGTCGTCTCGGAAAGTGGTGTTCACGTCCGGTTTGGCGATATTTGGGAAAAGCAGAAGACAGCGGTTATTTTCATCAGGCACTTTCGGTGCGTCATTTTTTCCTCCTCAGATGACACTCCATGTCAATGAATTTACTGATGATGGGAATCTAGGGCAACTGCATGTCAAGACTACGTGCGCTCCATCGCATCTGAAGTTGATGTAGAAGCGCTGGAGAAGGCTGGTCTGAAGATTGTGATCATTGGTATGGGCTCCTCTTCATTGATCACACCATACAGACGTGAGTACCGATTTTGATGGTGTTTCCCGTTCCCATCCCGTTTTTTCGTACGGCATCACAACTTACGTCTATTGCAGAACTCACGGGTACGACGTTCCCGATTTACACTGACCCGACACTCGCTGTATACCACGCTCTCGGGATGACACTCCGTTCGTCGGATCGAGGCTCCGCCTCGGAGCGTGGTCACTACATCGCTTCTCGAGGCGGCGCTTTTGATAGTTTGCGTCGCACAATCACGGGAGCGACGCGTCTCCCGTTGTTTGAACGCGCAGGCGACACAACACAACTCGGCGGTGAGTTCATCCTCGGTCCGGGCGTGAACGAATGTGCATACGCGCATCGGATGCGCACCACGCGTGCGCATGCCCCGATCTTAGATGTCGTCTCGGCGAGTGGGATTCAAACTGCTCGTACGCGTCGCGTGAAGAGGGGTATACGTTTGCGGATGATTGGTGGGACACTCAAGCTCGGCAGTGAAAATGAAATGGAGAATGAGAGAAGGGAGAGTATGGACGATGAGGATGCATGGATGGCTAGGAGACGGAGGAGTCTTGTACGGCTGAAGAAGAAGCGTCAGCGGAGACGCGCGGGGATCGGTCTGGGTGCAAAGCAGGAAAGTGTTACTACTGCGAATAGCAGCACTTGCGCGTTGGAATCCGTCGAGTCAGACGATGCGAGCAAGACATTTGTGAATGAGGCAAAGCATCAGGGCCGCTTCTCGGTCGTTGAAGAAGAGGACGATGAGGGTCCCGACGATGCGTACGACGCGACTCTTGGTGGTCACTGATTCTATCCCAGGCATGCACTTTCCGGCGTTCCATTCTACTGCACGTCCGCGAATACTCCCGCGTCAGCATATGCATTCCTATATATTTACCCATTTCATTATACTGGTATAACATCACAGGCTTTCCTCTAACTTATTATGCATTTCGTTCTTGTACTTTCTATGACTCCTACATCCCATTACTCCTATCCTATCCCATGAATGGTATGGTTGTTTGTACCACTTTTTTCGCATTGATTCCGGTTCCGGTTCCTGATTTCTTTGATACCTTCGCATTTTGTACACTTACTATTCTTTCACACACAATACTCTTACTTTTTCTCCCTTCTGATAATGCAGCATTTTCTCTCCTTTTAAATTCTATCTCCGCATTCTCCACTCCCTGTTTTGTCCTTTGTATCCCGAATCCGTGTCAGTGTTTACCGTCTCTGTTCAGCATGGACAAGTCGCTCTTTCAACCCTTTCCGCTCATTTCCTTAACTAACTCTCATGTACTATACACTGAGTTAAACTAGATCCGCTGAGTATGCCGAATTGAATCCTCGTTCGTTCTTTACCATTATCACAATCACAATCAAGATTAAAGTATCCAATCGAGCGTCTTGAACATAGTACTCGAACGACTTGCGTGAGTCTATTGTAGTAGTATACAGCATTGCTAGTGATGGATACGATCGGATTGTGTCCCAAGAGATTTGAAAACGGATTGCCAGAGATAAGAAACGATGATTCACACAGAGTACTCGTACACTAATTGCTTCTTTGGCTACCATCATGTCGTTTCGTGTTGAGTGCTATGCCCAGTTGTCGATTAGCGAGTCGCGCATCTCGCCGATGACTGCGGAGGAGTCGTGTCCTTGCAGTTCTGGGGGGAAGGAAATGCGTTTTTTTTTGTTAGTTCCATTCCAGTATCAATCAAGTGATATAAATGAAATGGGGCGGTGAGCAAATGATACGAAGATGATCATCAACGAAACATGGTAGGGAAGTGAAGTGATCGAGAGGGGATGAGAGTAATGTTGGTGTGAGGAAATGAATAATGGGAAAGGAAGGAAGCAACTAAAGGATAGGAAACCAAACCATGAACTCACTGAAGGCAGCTTCGATGACGCTGATTTCGGTCGCTGTTGTGTCTAACCCGGTGAATGCGCACCAGTCGTTTACGACGAGGCCTGCACCGATCACATCCGAGCCTCGGTTTACAGTGCCAGCCTGCAAAAGAAAATCCCGATGAACACCAAGACCAATCGCAGGAAGTGAGGAAGAGACTGACCACTAACGGGACCTGCAGCAGACTGCTCAACTCGTCCTGGTCCTGTATGCTCGTCTTGGGGTGGACGAGCGCGCCCTGGTTCGAAAGCGCACAATACGAGCCGACGAGGACGTTATCTGCCACCGTCTGCCTGAACACCTCCACCTTCAGCACATCCGCGACGATCTCCTCCGTCTCGCGATCCACGTCCGGATGGACGAGCGCAACATAATCATTGCACGCAATCACGTTCCCCAGCGCGCTCAGTCGCTCTTCCACGCGCTGGATCGCTACGGATTCGGGTAGGGAATTGCGGAGATGCTGGAGCTCCTGGTCTGTTGCCGTCGATGGGACGAGCAGACCGTGTCGGTTTCCGGCCGTCAGCCGCCCGATGATGCGCGTCCCGCCGATGCTCGTCTGCACGATAGGCACCACATCCGCGAGCTCGGCCTCGAACGTGCTGTAGAAGTTTGTACTCCCTTGCAACGCGACGAGCGCATAGGAGTTTGTGAGCTTTGCGAATACGCCGATATCACTGCTGTTTTCGAATTGAGTACCTATATGCGGTCAAAGTTATTAGTACGAGAAACGAGATTAAAAGTGAGACTGCGCACGAGTAGCCATTATATGAGAGTAACTGGGTATCTTCTTTCCTTTGTTTTCCTTTTCTACTTTCTGTTTAGGTCGTAAGTTGAAGTTGGGGAGGAGGGATGTGTTGTAGATGTGAGAGCTATAAATGCAATTTTTGGCACAGCACTTGGTTGAAGAACGGCGTTAGCCGATTCGACGGCACCGAGGTTCACGTTTTTCTTCCGCTCGTCAAGTCAAGTCATATCTCTCTCATCTCGAGTCATACCGTATCTTCCACGATGCTCGCATCGAGAATAGCGCGGAGAAGGACGTTAGGCTGTGCTGGGACTTTATGCGGACGTGCGCGTCGCAATAATGTTCGAGGTGTTGCAAATGCAGCAGCAGCAGCGCCTCAGAACATAACACCGATCGAGAAAATAGTCCGCGACTCAATAAAGGTGCATTGCATTATACTTACTTTCAAAAATAATACTGATTTTAGAGGAAAATAGGCAACGGGACCAATGTCCATCTCGACATACATGCAACTCTGCCTCTCACACCCCACACACGGATACTACATGGACCCCGCCAACCCGATCTTCGGCAAGAAGGGAGACTTCATCACAAGCCCCGAAATCAGTCAAGTATTCGGCGAGGTCAGTATTTCTCTCTCATTTAGTCTGAGATGGAACGGAAATGACACATCCAAGATTTGACTGTAGCTCATAGCAATATGGCATTTACACCGTTGGATCGCGGCTGGGCGCCCTAAACGCATAAGAATCGTGGAATTGGGTCCCGGGCGTGGGACGCTCATGTCCGATGCCCTGCGAGCGTTCTCGCAGAATGTGCTTGCACGCGAGGCTCTGAAATCTACGGGTACTGTCCATCTCGTCGAGACGAGTCAACCTCTACGGAAGTTGCAAGGGGAAACTCTCCGTTCTTTTGGAGCTTTGGAACGACTCCAGGTGGAGGGCGAGAAGGAGAAAGAGTTCCTGCAATGGCATGATAGTCTGGAGGATGTAAAAGAGGCTGAGAAAGAAAAACCTGTGGACGGGGATACCTTCACGATGGTCATTGCGCATGAATTCTTCGATGCATTACCAGTGCACGTCCTAGAGGTTCGTTTCGCTTTTGTAGTCCGATTCGTATTTACTCATTGGTTAACAGAAAGGAACGAACGGCTGGCACGAAATCCAAATAACTTCTATCCCTGACCCTGCAGCTCCGACCATCCTCACTCCCTCCAACTCATTCTCACCCCACGCTCTCCCACCTCTCCGACTCATCCGCAATCCGGAAATCTCGACACTCTCAAATTTCCTTGGGTCCATCTCACCTCGATACTCCGATCTTCCCGTAGGATCCCGTGTAGAAGTCTCCCCAGCGAGCTTCAAACTCGCTAGACAAGTCGCAGAACTCGTCAATGATCCCAAGAGCGCTGGCGGGAGCGCATTGATCATCGATTACGGATGGGGAGGGATCTCAGGTAACTCGTTACGAGTGAGTGAATATTCGTACCTAATGGCTTTCGTTTGAAACAGGATTGAACCATTCTGCTTTATTTTTCTGTCTTCTGCAGGCATTCAAAAAACATCAAATCGTGGATATATTCCGGACGCCTGGTGAATGCGACTTGACTGCGAACGTCGATTTCGAATTACTGAGAGAAGCCATCTCCGATGCAGGTGAGCCAGCGAAATCCACTTGATTACTCTATGTCTTCTCCGATATTCCTTAACCGGGCTATTCAAAAAGTACAGCACATCTAAAACACGTATCTCCTCTTGCAGCAGAAACACACGGACCCATCGCGCAACGGTGGTTTCTCAAAGAAATGGGCATCATGGTCCGGCTCGTAGCACTCGAAATGGCCAAAGCCGCCGCGAAGCAAAAAGCCCAAGTCGAGGGGAAGAAGACATCTCAGGAATACGAAAGTTATAACCCGAACACCGAAGCGGTGCACCGCCTGCTTGACCGGAACGGGATGGGTGAGCAGTACAAGGTGTTTGGCATCACGGGGATTGGTGGGAGGGAGATGACGAGCGATGAGGCCGCGGAGCGGGGCTGTTATCCGTTTTGCAATGAGGAATTTTGGGAGGAGGACGAGGAGATTGAGGAGAGGTTATGGAAGGATTAGGTCGGGATTTGGATGATGACGCTATTCTACGTGTCTGGTGTTGGTATAGTCGTCAATACAATCATAGCTGGAGGCTAGCTGGATGGTGGACGTTCGCGTCGATGCCTTTTGTCTTTGTCTTCGCGGATTCGTCGACGTCGAGACGGCGAACGAGAGCGAGACCGCACCTTCCGTCTTGAGCTTTCTCCCTCGTGTTGGTCCCTACGCCTCTCGTATGGCCGCCTTTCTTGTTCCTCCTCAGCCGGCTCGATTCCTCCTCCATCCTCAATCACCCTCCTCTCCCTCCCCTTCTTCTCCCTCTCCCTCTTCCACATCAGCTTCCGCAAACACGCGTCGCACAGCACCACTTTCACCAGCGCGGATTTGTGCTCGCCGTGCTCTTCATACGCAAAGGGCAACTCAACCGTTTTCAGACCCGGAGTAGGCATAGATGTAGACGTAGAAGAGGGAAAGTGTAAAGGACATCTCGTGTTCCCGCACGTCTCTTCCCCCGCTCCATTAAGGACTTCTTCCTCCGTTCGCCATCGCAGTGCAAACTTAAATAGATAGACAAATAAAAGGAGAGAAATGAATACGCGTAGGGAGAAAAAAAAAGGGGGGGCAAACATTGTGAACACCACTCACGTTCCCGGACTTGTAATGCTTCAAATCGCAGACCGCGAACTCGCGGTACAGGCTTTCGTAGTACTTTTGTGCTAGGCGCTCACCCCAGGATCCATTCGAGTTGGCATTAGCGTTTCCGTCCGCATCCGCATTTGCGTTCGGGTTGTCGTCTTCGCGTAGGAATCTGTATGGCAGTATGCGCTCAGTGAATTCAGAGAGGAAGAATGTTATTGGCTCAAGCACGCACTTATGCGAAGCCTTGAGGATATCGAACTCTGTTAGTCCGGTTGGTATTGGCGGACGTGAGCTGCTCGCTCGTCCGTACATGACGATTATAAGCACCGGTAGATGAAGTGAAGGTCGAAAGCAGAGTTTACTCAAAACGTCGATCACATTACTCTGCAAGATTTAAACATATAACTTATTTAATTCGACTCTGATTTTATTTATGAAAGATCTATTAAGGAATAATACAGTAGCAGCTACTTTATGTAACTTGAAAGCCGCACACGCTTCTTCGGTGGAGGATAAAAGAAAGAGAATAATATCGGGACAAGAGGCAGTAGGCAGGAGGAGATTCGGAGTGCACGGGTATAGCTATAAGACAAGAAACTTGAATGCTATGGGGTGAAGAACGAGCGAGGGAGATGCATGGCGTGGATAGAGAATTCTGTTGTGGAATGATAGAGCAGAGAGTAACGCCAGCCAGCCAGCCAGCCCGAGCAATCGTCCAATGGTCCATGCGGGCAGACACATAACAAACAGGAAGCGCAAACCAATGTCGATATGCATGAAGGAGATGAATATTGGCTGCCAACCACGGCCAAGCCGCACCTCTCGACATTCTCCCGTGAAATGAAGAAAAGAAGATGCTATAATATAAATTACCACACGCAACAACAACGATCAACCAAATAGCCAGTCAAGCCTCGCACCCCAAATCCGTAATGATCTCAATCTCAGAGAACTAAGAAAGATAAGAACAAGAGATCATGACGATGCTCAGAAGCCACCGCCATATGCGGGACCCAGTCCGGGACTCTGCCGTCCGCCAATCGCAGGTCCAGCTCCAGGTGTAGTCCGTCCACCATACGCAAGGCTCGGGCCAGGCGACTGTCTGCCCGCCATAGCTGGCTGCGGTGACACGCGTCCCATATCCAATCCCACCTGCGGTCCAGGAGACCTCCGACCAGCAGCCGTCGCAGCACCCAAATTACTCATCGGGATCGCCTCGCCAGCATGCGGACCTGCAGAACTAACGCTCGCCGTATCATTGAACGTCTGCGGCAGGGGCCCTCGGTAGGGATCGTAGTATCCTTGGCCTTGGCTGCTGAATCCTGGGTCATCGCGATAGGGTTGATTAGGATTCAAGTGTGGAAGTGGAGGCACGGCGTATGGGTCACCTCCGGGAGCGTATAAATCTGCCGTCGAATCTGCCGCTGTCGGGTGCGAATATTGCGATGGCTGCGAGTACGCTGGGTAAGCTGCCACAGAGGCACCGCGATTCAAGTTGACTTCGGAGGCGGAGTCAAGACCGGCGCCAGCACCAGTCTTTGAACGGTCGGTCGGCAACTCATAATTCAAATTATCATTCGCATGCGCGTTCAGTTCAGGCCATTTGATGGGCTCTGCAAAATGGTCAGATTTCTTTTTTACACAGGTGAAATAACAGCGTAGAATGCCGTACCATCATCAAAGTCCGTGTACCGTTTTCTGGTGAACTTCCAAATGAAGAAGGCCACGACGCCGATGACAGCAACACCGCCAGCGACGCTCAAACCAATGATGGACCCCGTGCCGAGTCCGCTACTGCTGTTGTCGTCCGAGCTAGCTGACTGCGACGCAGAGGATGCAGAGGCAGAGGCAGAATCCGTCGTACTCGAAGTAACGAAAGTCGTGACGACGACGACGGAGCCATTCGCATCTGTCGTTGTGGACGACACAGGAATTTCCGTCGGCTGGGCTTGAGTCTGCGATGGCGGGTCGGTGGTGGTGTCCGTTTGCGTGTTCGCCGTCGTCTGCGTGTTTGTCGGCTGAGTGTTCGTATTGGCATTCGTTGTCGTCGTCTGCTGGGTTGTCGTCTGTTGGGTCGTTGTCCCCTGTGTAGTGCCCTGAGTGGTAGCCGTGTTCGTGTTGGTGTTGGTGTTCGTATTTGTGTTGGTGTTGGTCTCCGTGCCCCCCGTAGTCGCCGTCGCGCCTGTCGTCGTATCATCGTCCGGAAGGCTGATGAGTTGACGTTTTGCCAGCTGGTTGCTGCGGAGCTGGAGCTGGTTGGCTCCGACGCGTTCGCACACAGCCAAGGCGAGACAAAGGAGGATGAAAAGAGAGCGCGAACGCGATGTCAGGCGCGCCATGACGAGGAACACTCGTATCGTTCACGCGTCGAGGACGAATGGTGAGGATGAGGAGGAAGAAAGAGAAAACGTGAATTGATGAGACGAGATGAGTGAACCCTGCAGTGTGGGAGGAGGCGGTGGTTGGCACAGCCACACACGCCTCTTGACTACCCATAATATTATATTATCATCCCAAATAAATGTCGTCTCTAAGATATACAACAAATAAACATCATGCTAGAGTCCTGCGACTCAGTATCGTAGTAATCTCTCTACGCTCCTTCAGCCACTCTGGGAACGTCGGCACCTCCACACTTCCCGCCTCCTTCTGCGCCGCCAGCTCCTTCAGCTCAATCAGGTAGTTCGCGAAGACGATCAGAGCGCCGTATCTGGGCAAAAAAAAGAGCGTCAGAGAAGATCCAATAGTAAATCGTATCTGTGTATAACGAGACTTACCGGTATCTTTTCGCACAAGAAGAGGGGAGCCGCACCACAGCCTCTCAGTCAACACGCAAACATGACTGCTAGGAATAATATACGCACAGGTAGTTGACACCGAGATTCATTAGTTTCTTCTGCTTGTCGCTTCCCTTGGGCAGCGCCTCGATCTTCAGCTTGTAACTAGAATAACTTCGTCAGATCCACGGTCCGCGAACAAAAATAAAGCTATTACTCGTAGATCGCCTTTCTCAGATTCTGCACATCCTGCATGAGATCGATCGCCCGATCTGTAAGCGTTTTTGCTGTCTTTCCGTGCGATAAGACGCCGACGAGTTGAAGTATGGTCTTGTATTCGCCTTTCCAATGGACTGATCAGCCAAAGAACGTTCTTGATGGCTCTCTGATGTTACCTTGTAAATACGCTTCTTCTTCGCTTGGACCATCAAGAGAATCATAGAGCTGATCATCACTTTCAACCTCACTCGAGACGAGCAAGTCCTCCGCTGCTCCATTCCATGCTGTAATCGTAGCGACGAGACATGCAGAAACCATGCCTGTAGTAGTACGCCCCCTGCCCATTTGGCAATTGAAGATAAAGTCACCTGCGCCGTTCGGCTCCAGTCCAGATTGCACCCGTTTCAACAACTGGAAGAGCGCATCCGGGAGAGGTGCCTGCTCGTCAGTCTACAAATAACGGCCATCAGCATTTGGAATTGGTTTTGTCCTTTCAAAGCGTACGTACAATCGCTATCCTGTCATAGTTAATCTGTTCATTGGTACGGCTCAGTACCGCCCTTGTTTACCGAAAGCAATTCTCAAAGTGCGCACCTTGAATCCCTCTTTAGCCATCAGGTCAAACACGTCACGCGGTGTCAGAATGTCGTCCCCAGTAACATTCTCCCACTGAGGTACAATAGAGAAGACACCAGGACGTTCTTCGACTTCATCATGGAGTAGTATCCTGCCTTCGTTTGCTCGGACTTCTCGTATTACATCGCGTTTGAGGTTCTTTTCCATCGCCTCAACTGTTTGCGTCGTGACACCGGTTGCCCTGAAGCAGAATTTAATCACGCTGGCGAAGAACAGATAAATTGCAACTTACTCGACATTCTCGAGCGGTCTATCAACGAGCCGAAGGACATGCGGTCTTCCTCCTACGTATAACACCGGTTCCTAACGACATATTAGTACTTCAGCTTAGCGCATTTCAGCCCAATATTAATGCGGTCTACCTCGCGAAGGGAAGTCCAGAAGACTCTGTTGTTCCCTGAAGGGTTCGCATTCACTCTTTCTAGCGCTCTTCGCAACCTGAATCCACAAACGAATATTGATTATATTGCCCTAGTCAAACATCGAAAGCCAAGACTTACCCTTGAACGGTTGGCATCCCACTAAAGTGTTATTAGCACACAGCTAAGGGGATGGCAATAACACGACATACCTCCCACAGACCATTTTACCTTCATATGTAGTTCCATTCGCACTTGTTATTGAGGAGAGCTGGATAATCAAAGGAACGCGACGGAAATTAGGTGACCCTTCGATTCGCCTGTAATAACCCATCAATGCATCAACAAATCGCAGGAAAGAGAACACCGTACTCAGGCAAGGACATCTTCTGCAAATTCGAGAAGAAATCGCTCTTGAGGATTGTTGACGCCGAAAGAATAGAACCTTTTCGATTCGCTACGACTTGACGTGCTTCGCCAGGAAGCGCAAGTCCTTCCTCCAAGTCGACCCGTTCCAACGGTTTCAAAGCATGTAGACCCTCAGCAAGTAAGTCTTTTTCGAATGTCTTGATGACTGACGAGCGATCTCAGACACTCAAGATGAGGACTGAAGCTTAAGAATACAGACCTGGATGGTTCTTCACGAAGCTCTCAAAGGACTCTACCGACCTGATTATATCGGGCTCGATCGTCGAGAGATACCATTGGAAAACGATGAGCTCGAAATATCGTCTTAAATTGTGGAGACCTTCGTCGGGATGTCAAGATGAAGAATAATGTGAACATAGATAAAGTATACGTACCTCGTTGCGCATACAATTTCCTCTGTTGATCAGTTGTGGCTTGCTCAGCATTTATCCGAGCTTCTTCAATAGACTCGCGCAAATTGAACGCTTCTGAGCATTTGTCAATAGCCGCGTCTACTGCATCTTTTACCATTAATCCGTTACGGATGACTCGAAGAAGATCTGTCGAATAAAATCCAGATAAGGCGGTGTCGCAGAATGCTCAGACAGAAAGACGGACTGTTTATCGCTTGATACGAATGCCGGTGTTGTTCACTCTGAGCGAAACTCGTATCCATGATGCTATTCGAGCGACGTAAAAATACGGAAGGAGACCGAGATAACCTAGCCTGAGCATCGCTTTGGGCATTCTGCAGCCACTGTTGGATGAGGAGAATAATGATCTTCAAAGGGTAGGGTTAGGAAATTTAAACGCCCATGGTGGAAATGATGACTTACAGAGGCGACAGTACTTCTACCCCGGCCTAGTTGGTCGTTAAGTACAATAGGGGTGTTCGTCGAATGTAGCCGTGAAACGACATCCATTAAGTCACTCAAATCAGTGAAATCGGGTGGACGCTCCGATGTAATCGGAATACGACGGTAAAGCAAGCGCGTGCCATCGTCTGTCTGAACTCGTTGGGCCATAATGTCCTTCAGCATCTCAACCGCACCTGGTCTAACATCTTCCCACACAGGAATTACCGAACCGTCATGCGCTTCCGTGTGTAATAGCAGAAGACCGCCGAATTTATCAAGTTCAGCAAGAACGTCGTCCTTCAATCGATCCTCCAGCACCTCAAGGCGCGACGCAGATATGCCACCATAGTCTACACACCAAAACAATTAGATTGATCAGCAGAACAACGGACGTCTCGGATCACAGACCCTTCATGTTGCGCAACGTGAATGCTTCTCGCCGCAGACAATACGGTGTACCATTGATGTATACCACAGGCTCCTCCCTCAAAGTGATCCATGCAATGTGTTCTGCATTTGGATAGTCCTCTTTTATTCTTCGTACGACTTCATCGATCGCATCTATGCTTGGTTGTCCAAGGGCGTAGATCGAAGTCCCAGCAATATTACGGAAGTTGCTCGCTCCGCGCAGTCCTTGCGCGGCATCGTGCATTTCACTGAGCCACTGATCTGACTTTAGCAGTGTTCTGTGAATTAAAGAAAATGCCTTAATAATTGACCATAGTAGTAAAATGATAAAATAATACCCTTCGCGCAAGATGACCCCGTTGCGAGTCTGTATTGTTGAAAGGCTATGTAAGCTAACAATCTGGAGAAAAGGAAAACTATGATACCTTGACAACATGGTCCGTGTACTCATCTCCCAGGACTTGTCCGCCAGCTACTGTCACATCGCGTTTGACACCCTTGGCGGCAGGATGGATTTCGGATCCGCTCTTTGATAAACCAGAAAGGTCGTGGACAGGGGCAAACACATTCAATCGGGAGCCGCGGGACTTCCGTAGGTACACCACTTGGCTTGAACGACTTGTAAGCATGAATGAATTCTGCAATCCCTTGACACTCACTTCCATATTTCTGTTCGGGCCTAAAACGGAAAGAAAACATCAATTGTCATCATCATCAGGGACCAAAATATGCTGCAAACCTTCATCCACTGGGTAAACGTTTCGTTGAAATTATCGGAACCCCTCTCTTCTACATAGCTGGCAAATGCTATTATAAAGAAACTTGGAATGCATATCATCAGCGTCGAAAGTTCGGAGGAGTCCTCTCATAGCGTAGGTGGTTCATATCATTGGTAACTCACTATTTCTCGATTGCCTTCGCTGCTTTATCAAGGAACATTTCGCGTCCCTGGTCATCTAAACTTGTGAGCGAGTAACGTATGCGGTTCGTGAGAATTTCCTCTCGCAAGTTGACTACTTGGTCACCTTCAGGGAGAATGGACGGTAAGAAAGATGTCGATGATATTCAATCGTTTGAATAACATCAGGAAAACGATAACTCACATGAATCGATGACACGGTCTACAAGGCGCTTAGCCTGGTTCCCATGATCAAGACATCCAAGGAGACTCAGAATGACACTGTAATTTCCCGTCAGTGCCTTACGGAGGCTGTCCATAAGCGTTGGTTGCGTCAAAAGCAAATCGACAGCAGACAGCGTACTCTGACCCTGCAAGCCTAGACAAGGAGGTTCAGCAAGCAGACATCACAGTGAACGACCAGAATGGTATGTCATCGTCGTTAAGAGGATGATTGCCTACTTTGTTGCAGCACGGCCGTGAGTCGAAGAAGTGACTTGCTTAATTCTTGCTGCGCATTCGCCTGCTCCAGGGACATGACAACCTGTGAGTTTGTTGGCTAAAATGCTTGTCAGTCTTCCCGCGTGCTCCTTTCTGCTATTGACGGACCGTGCTGAAGCCCGACGGTGAATTTGATCCTCTGGAAAGGAAAGGGTCGCCTAATCCTCGAGTGGTGATTTGCTTCCGTCGAACAAGAAGCGCCGCTACCTTTTGAAATTGATGTCTATATCACGAAGCGAAACGATTTCAGAGGAGACGCAAGCTTACCATGGCAAATGTCGTACGAACCGCGCCCATGCCACAGGAGAAAACCAATGAGGCCTTGATTGGATCTGTCTGCTTGATGACGCGTATATATGCATCCAGATAGTTGTCCTATGGTACGTTCAAATAAATATCTTCACTTTGTATAACTTCTAAGTGAGCTCGCCTCGATAGGTCTTTCTGGAGAGATTGGTATACTTGATAAAATCCAATCAATGCGCAGGAAACCAATTTGACATGCTACGTGTCCTTACCGATAATACTTCACAAAGAATCGTCATATCAGAGTACATCATACATGCGGCGCTGGAGAGAACATACCTCAACGCGCCATCCATCGCGCTTCATGGACTCAAATAACTCCCTTGAGGTCTTGACATTGTACGCATCCACAGCCGTCCACGTCGGGACGATGGCCCCGTCCGCTATAGCCGATGACTTCAGTAAGTGGCACTATACAATCAAGCATGTCACGCCTACTTGCTACCTCATTGTGAGTCAAAATCAGACCACCGAACCTGAAAAAATGCGTATCAGCGAGGAGCCATATTTCGGACGAGGATTGAACGCACTTCACAGATTCCTGGAGAATATCATTCTTCAAGCGCTTCTCTATGTCTTCAAGATTCTCAGCCCTATCGGACATGGGTAAGCTCTTGCGAGGCTCGGAAGCATCACGTAGAACAAAGGAGCGTCCAGAGATATACACTGAGTTTCTATTAGTATTGACATTCCTCTTTAGCGCACTTAAGCTACCTATAGGCTCTTCTCGTGTTGAGAACCAGACGCAATCATGAGGATCCGACACGCCGGGACGGCATCTAAGAATCGACAAGATAGCACGCAGTCCCTGAGAACGAGGTTGAGCGGTACCGAAGACGTTCAGATTGCCAGTCTTTGGAGCACGGAAATTTGGAGCACCGTGCACGCTGAGATCAAGATCAAGAGCACGTCCTAAAACAAAACATCATGTCAGAAATGTGCTCGCTGTCCTTTCTTTCGCGTCTCATGCGTACCGGATGGATAGTGATCAGTCTTGAGGATGAACCCTCGCGAGAGAACGCTGCCTGTTCTGCTCTTCACTACTGAGTGCACCGCTCGTTGCAGAAGAGGAGTCTGATCTAGCACCGGTATAGCCGATTGAGCTGACAAATTTGGCCCGTCCTGAGATGACAGTCTAGACAACGAGTTTGGACTATAAGATGGTGTTGGAGAAGCAGCCAGCGGGCTTGAGGGACGTCTGTCCATCAAACTACTGGAAATCCTGGATTGCATTGGGGAGCTCACAGCTGACTAGCAGCTATTCTATGAAGGATACGTGGTGGTCGATTGTCAAGAGATCGATCGCTTCAATTCTTCGCCACGGCCAGCTCGACTTGGGAGTCTCGAACTCGCTTCAAAACAAAATTAACGGTGTCGTCACAGACGAAGAGGCACGTGTACGCGTCGCGAGAAATGAGATAAGATATGCCGCATTTCGATTACGTATTACTATTAATTGATGGCATCAGATCATCATCCCGAAACGGATGGTCTGGCTGATAACTCGCTCGACTTTGCAGTTCTTCTTCCTTTCGCTTTCATGCGACCCTTCACAATCGCTTATTACTGCTCAGGACATGGTGCGCTCGATTCTCTACTTCTTTCCGTAAAATAATACTCATTTGTTCTGTAGGATATGGTCACGGTACACGCGTATCCGCCGTTGCTAGCTACCTACGGCAGCTGGACGAAGCACCGACAGTCTATATTGTCTCTTCAGCCCCTAAACACGTATTCGAGTTGGCTGTGAGCTGTGGCGCTCGCTACAGATATGCGGAAATCGACCCAGTAATTGTTCAGCCTCTCGCGTAGGTACAAAGCACAGTTGAATATTGGATTTCGCTGAGGCGTGCTCTAGGTATTATATTGACAGAAGGAAAAGCGTCGATGTGCTCAGAAAATTTCTCTCCCAGAAAGACAGGAAAGCTGCAGAGGAAGCTGCCTGGCTGATGGACAATGCCGTGGACTGCGTTCTGAGCGACGTGGCGTTTCTTGCTTGGTACGGCGCTTTAGTTTGCACGGGTTCGGGATATACTAACTGCCTTCAACAGCAAAGCAGCCAATATGGCAAACATTCCGTCGATGTTAATCACCAATTTTACTTTTGATTCTGTTTATAGTTATCTATCCATTCGCTTTCCTGACGGCTCTCCCTTGAACCCCGCCAACCGGACAAACGACAGTTTAGACCCTAGAATACCCGGCCTCAATGATGATCCAATTCCTCCGGAAGAGATAGATTGTTTAGTGAAAGAGCTGCTTGACGGATACCGATGTGCTGAGCTTCTTCTTAGACTTCCGGGAAATATACCTATACCCTCATTTGGCATTCAACCGGCCCTCCCTTCCTTCCTATGGACAGATCCAGAACGGAACGCATTGATACCAGAAGTTCTTCTATCCATCTCAAGGCCTGCTTCATCCGAAGCTCTTCACCCATCCATTCCGTTTCCACCGATGCGAGGTACGCGCAAGCACAAGTCTCTACCTCGTTCCGTGATGCAGGCGCCTCTTGTTGTGCGTCATCCATCTCCAGATGCTTATACTTCCGCTGGTCGGAAGCGCATACTTAACTCCAGTGGAATACCAGAGAGCCTTCAAGTAGCGCAAATGAAGATACTTATCGTTAGCTTCGGTGGACAGGTCTTTAGGCGGCCTCATAGCCATACGACGTCGAGGAGCGAAAGTCCCTCAGGCGGACATGGAGGGAGCATAGGTATATCACAGATTCCATCAACCGAATCGATAAGCTCTACTTGCGGCTCGAAGAATGACTACCGACACACTCACTCGCACGCTTTTGTCCACGTTGTTCCGCCAATTGCAACCGAATCTCAGTTGTGGGTGCCAGGCGCTCCGCCAGCGAACAAGACGCCGACCACCACTGACCCACCTCGATTCCTGTCTCAAGAGGTTTCCCTGGATGATGACGATGAGCCCTTCGGAACTCCCGTTCCGAATCAAGATTATCCTGATCCTGAGCCACCAAGTTCTGAGCATCATTTTCTCCCGGATGACAACTGGATTGCAATTGTCTGCGGAGCAGCCACCACTAGCAAGAGCACAATAGCTGAGGATGAGGAGTTGCCAACTAACTTCTTCCTGGCGCCAAAAAATGTCTATATGCCTGACCTTACTGCGCTAGCCGATGTCTTGCTTGGCAAACTTGGATATGGTACAACGGCCGAATGCGTTGACGCTTGTACTCCTTTCGTATATGTCCCACGTCCGCTATTTGTTGAGGAGCACGGGTTGAGACGCCTCTTGCAGGATGAAGGCACTGGTGTTGAACTGTCGCGAGAGAAGTATGAGGGTGGCGAATGGGCAGATGCAATTGAGAAAGCATGGCTCTCCGGCAGAGAAATGAAGGCACGAAAGCGGGCCATTGGCGACGACGGTACCAGGAAGAGGCAAGGGATGAAGATGGCAGAGGATTTGATGGGGTGGGTGAGAAACTGGAAAGCAGCAGAGTTGTCACAGAGGGATTCGGAGCGATTGATAGCGAAATTCGATGAACAGTTTACGGACATGGGCCCGCGCACTCAAGCCTGACTCTAGGATTCCGCGCTTCGGCAGTCTGAACTGCTGAAGAGACCCGAGACTTTGCACCCCAACACCATTGGACTTGGACATTCGTAACCTACACTGTTCGTCAAATTCTACCTTACATGGCATCGTTACATCATACAGAACAACCACAATTATGTATATACCAGAATACTTTGTTTATTCATCGTTGTTGGCAGCAAGCCTTGCTTGAGACAGCTCGACAACGTTGAATTTCTTGTATTTATAGTAGTCGCGTACTACGCTCATACCGCAAGTCGCCTGTTGTGAACCCATTGTTCCGAATCAATATCGAGTCGGTCATTTTAGTCCGAAACCTCTTACCTTGAAAATCTCCACAAGGATGAAGAGCTCAGGGTTTTGGAGATCAACCTTATGTCTCTCCGGTATGCATTGCGCAATCGCTCTGATAATCTCCTCACGAGACAGTGTGCTGTGGTTCCGCATGCGAATCTCGATCTTGTACTATATCTGGGTCAAATAAATTTTCCGAAGACAAATGCAAAGCGCACTCGGTAAGACCCTGACTCTTCTGTCTCGAAAACAGGCACAGCTATGCGTTTGCACAAAGAGACAATTTCGGATAAATTGGCGTCACACGAATTGGTGACAGGGGTTAAGCGAAGCGTACTCCTTCATCCCGGAACATCAGCCACACGACAGACAAATAACCATTAGCATGTAGGAAAGTCACCTGGTATGAGTGACCCCTGTCTCTTCGACTCTCTTTACGTGCATTGAGACGAGAGCTACTGGGTCGACTGGAGGCTTGCAGGAAATGAAAACGACTGGTGGAGGTTATGAGATTACATAAAGCCTCAAAAGAACAGTCACAGACATACGACACGGCGTATTGGTCTGGCAACTAGCTGTTCAGACAGTCAGAAGAAGTAGAGTAGTATACATATGCGCCACTTACCAAACCATTTGTCTTTTCTTGGTCGTTTAATGTTTTGTATCTCTCTTGATATGACTTTCTCCAGATCATCCTGTCCATCAGCTTGCTTCGAACCCCCGTCGTCATTAGCGTCCGGATCCGTAGGCCAGAGTTCATCTGCAAGCTACCGATGACTGACATGAGTTCGACTATTTAAAATAACAAGTATCCTCTCACTCACAGACTCGAAAAGATCGTATGTCTCGCCTATTGCCTGCCTTTCCTTGCCTTTTACACAAGTCAGCCAGACACCAGGACCATCAATATTGCGCCTTGTCCAGACGGAACTCCCGTCCTACTAAGGATAAGATTATGAAAATACATCATCCTGGATATCCACGATGCTTACATTTCTGAATCGCTTCTTCAGAGTACGTTCTTGATTTTCGGACATGGCATGCAGTGGAAGAAATCTCGTGGCCGGATAAGGCAATGATGATCGGAGATCCACGCAAATTCATGTCAATGATCGTCGCGATCTCTTCCATCAACAACCACAACCACGACTGAGCCTTTCAAAGCCTTTTGTCCTTCTCCTTCTCCCTCCACAGCTAGTGCTAGTATCTCTGTCTCACATTCACTCTGCTTGGCTATGGCGGGTCTCTATGAGCCTCTCGGACTTGTCGAGTGCTTGCGAGTTGCGCATCTACTTGTCAAACCGGGAAGGCTTTTGTGACTGTTGTTGTTCTAAACGACGACCCCCGACCACCTTCTCCCAATTTGCAAGGAAATTCCAACATTTAACGGGAGGATAATAATCAGAGTCATCATTCTTGCTCTTGGGCTCCTTTGAGACCCTTTCGTTGGTACGCCGCCGGCACCTATTGTACTCAGGCCTGCCGACCCGTACACCTTCATGCAGCACGAATCGGAACATCTTCTGGCAGCTTCTGGCTTGTGATTCTAGACAATCGGTTGTCCACATTGCTAAGGGTCTCATTGCCTTCTACTTGATCTGGTATTCTTTTGTTCCCGTTATGTTCCTGCAGGACCAGCAGATTACTCAGTCGACTGATAGTGGCTTCATCTTAGAGTTCACGTTACTTTTACATTTGACGCATACGTGTGGCTAAGGCTCTATAAAACCGCGACATGATGCATTCTTCGTCAAAAAATCTCATCTTACTTCCAACCACTCACTTATGCGATGGCCGACCTCAGAGGATTAAAGTGAGTTCTCTCGTCATGCTCGCAGCATTCTTCAACTGAGTACTTTTTTAATAGGAGAAAAGTAGTGTCTGATCTCTCCGGTGTGCCGGATGACGACCCCCCAGGTTGCGCAATAACCACTAGTTTAGTGCTGGAGAAGCATTCGTCGACTCAGGTGAAGCGCCCACGCCAGGAATATTCACCCAGCGAACCGGGTATTAGGCGGTTACCGCCTGAACTCTTCCTGGATGTTAGTACAATACTCTTCAAAACTGTGCATCTCATTGACGACGAAGTGTACAGATTATATCCTATCTTAGCCCCGGCGATTTGCTTTCCCTACGCGGAGTTGACAGATTTTATAAGCAATATTTCGACTCACCGGAAAGCAAGGTAGAATGGAAAGCTTCTGAACAGAACTTCGGTTTACCGAAGTGCCCACCTGAGCTCAGCCACCAGAGATATGCTGCCTTGATTTTCGGCAAGAGCTGTATGGTGTGGTGTAATTTTACGCGATTGATTGAGGAATGTCTGATCACATGAATAGAAATGCTCCAAGTTCCGTTCAACCAAGCATTTTTTCTTCTCCAAGATTCGTCTGTGCAAAGAATGCTTCACAGAGAAGTAGGAACGTTAATTTCGTTCCGAAGACATCCTCTGACTTCATCTTTAGTATCAAATATGGCAAGGACGTTGTTCCTCTGGATGTATTGCACTGTGGCACGATGGAAGAAATTTACTCGCTTGCTCCTTGCGTTTCGCTTGCTGGCCGTCAGCGCGTCGTAAGGTGGAACTCCCAATTCTCTTATGATCAAAGATTTCGGCAGTTCGGACGTTGTGTGTATTATGAGCCAGCGTTAAAAGCTGCTTTCGATCGGTACTCATCTATGCCTACTGGGAGTGAAAGACAGGCATACTTGACCGCAAGACGCAAGGCTATAGTCAAGGCCAAGAAGGCAAGCATTCGGGATTCCCTGGTTTTTCCAGTATCTGATGCAAAAAGTAGCTCGCAGAAGCGCTAGATAAATGGCTCGTGGAGTGGCAAGCGAGACAGCCGGAAATAGTCTCTTTGCAGAAGGAAATGCTTCGATACGAGTGAGTAATCAATCTTATTTAAATATGTCGTACTGAGAATACGGTCTATGGCAGAGCCACCAGGCGTTTGAAGAGCTTGGGATACTCAGATGCGCAACTGAATAACAAGAATGACGAACCAGGATGGAAATGGGACGAATTGATCGAGAAGCCCAGAGCATTGACCGATAGATGTGCGCATCTCATCGTATCTTATACTAATTCTTTATAAATGATCTGCATTTGCTGCAGCATGGAACGTATTACTTCCTCAACTGCGCGACACCATTTTCTTGCGGATGATGAAGTCACAGACGCTCAGTATTGAAGAGCGGCGCGCCGAACTGTCTCGAATAATGAGGGAGATAGCGGACGTACATTGCTGCGTAACCTTTCAAGACGTCCTCCAACTTTCGCTTGCGCAGCAAGTGATAAACTATGATGGTTCATCTGGACCGTTTACGGATGTAGATCTGAGGGTACTCAAGAAAAAAATAACGGGGATTAGCAGATGCTTCGAGTATCGGCTGCTACACTACTGCGCATTCTTGCTTGAATGTCCCGATCGTCGGTTGATTAACAAATATCGCGCATGTAATCGTCCCTCGGCATTCTTCCTTTTCCGGCAACGTTCAGAACATTATCATCTTCAATTGAAAACTTACGGGGAACTACTGCAGGACATCCGAGACGAATTTCGGGTGGCACGCATCGAGGGAAAGGCGGTCGACTGGAAACCTGAATCGCGAATTTATACTCCGCCGTCGTCTTTGATAGATGCACTGTACGATTCAGTGCAGGTTTCTGCACCCTCGCACGACAAAATGGCAGAAAAGGGCTGTCGATTCAAATGCTTACGTTGTGACAACGGCTTGATGACGTGGGTTGCTCTGGTACGTTCGCTTAGCGTGAATACTCCAGTCTCTGTTATGACGTAATTTACAAGGTTCGCCATTTTTATGAGAAGAATCTGTATCACTACCGTAAACACGGACAAGTCTGGAGGTTAGTAGATAAGATCTGCCCTATTCTGTGCGCTAATTTACTGGCTTTTCCAGCTCTGACGTTGCGACTGACGAATCCAACCATCACGGTGCGGATAGTACTGTTCATGGTCCTCTTGCATGTGATACGACAGATATACCTAATCTTCAAACTACCAATGGCCATGCCGCTTCTTCAATCGTCAGCCTGACAAATCGCCAGTGAGTCATCTGTTTTTCTTCCAACTCTGACTTACTTTCTGATTTTTTCTCGCAATTTTATTCAAGACTGTGAATAGTCGAGAGACTTTGCTAAAATGCAAGTCTCCACGACATTCGCTTCAAGTCGAAATAACAAACAATTCTTTTTCGTTTCTCTCTATTTGATTTCTTATTTATTGAAAAAGACATGTATCGAATTATCGGAAGGCAGAACCATTCCGCCTGCTTATGGTCTTTGAGACGTGGCTTTTGAGACGTTGCGGGGGATACAAGTCACAAATACCTTCGCTTTCGTTTGCTTTGGGTCCCAACGGATCCAGTGTCGCGGGCTCCATCCGTTCGATACACGCTTTTTCAGAACTAGAACAAGAATAAATATGATGTATGATCTATGCAGTATGCAATAAACTGATGTCGTGTGTGTTATCATCGTAGGAGGTTAAGCTTTGTTAAGCCAGTTACGGCACATCAAAGGCAAGTTCCATCGGAAGGATTTCGAGGCGTGTAGAAACGAATGTTTCTAATACTTAGGTCAAATCTGAGCATGGCTAGACAACTTTCGCTTTGTCTGATATGAGATACAAAGGAAGGATCTCAGGCTGCAGATAGCATACATAACACTCTAAGTACATGTACAGTTTCGGATCTGAGTCAGACGACAGTGCAACGGGACAGTAACGCGATAACTGCTGGCCTCTTACCAGACTAATTTAGGAGGGGCACTCTCTCAGGAGAGGCATTCTCTGGCGACGATGTGTCTGAAGGATACTTGCGAACAAGTCGCGCCAGCCTCGCTCCTCCTTCTAACTCTTCAATCTCCTCAACAATCTCGTATCCGCCCCAGCGAGGGATGAGCATAATCCAAATATAATAATAGAATGCGCAAGCCTTGAAAGCATTTTCAGTTGAGGAATCAATGCGGACGTAGGAATGAGACATACAACGAGTAATGCGATTCCCACGACACAGTACCTGCAAGGTCGTTAATTACCAGCCGCGCTTCCTTGCATTACTGAGACTTACGTCGCATACCAGAATGATACATCCGCGCGTCCATCTTCCGGCGGAACCCTGGGTTTTTGTTAGCAAACAATGACAACACTTGTCGGAAATTATAACTCGCCAGGGCATTATTATTAAGAAAATGCAACTGAAAATGAATAGCGAAACTGAAATGTTGGACGCTCTAAATCTCCTATCTAGAGACTTATGAGTCGCGAGCCTTTTTCTCAAGATCCAGACGCCGAATGCAGTAGCGAGCGAGAAGAACTGAAAGACCGGAAGGTAAGCTCAGGAAAGCCTTTTTCTTGACACATCCTACTCACCAAATGAGGATACGAAGCAAGATCAAGCAGGAAGTTATATGCATCGGCAGCGGGTAGGGCAATAATCACCAGGACAGTGAGGGAATACTTCAGCAAGACCGGACCCAGAGGCGTTCCAAAAGGTCGCGTTGATGCGAAGAACTCCGGCCAGGGTAAGAGACCTTGACGTGCTACTTCTCGTATAACACGAGCTTGACCGACAGTCTATGTTGACAAAATGGGAAGTGAAGGCCCCAACGGGACAATAATTTAATGGACTCACAACAGCAATCTGAACAGCATGTTATCAATATACTCTGAAAGAAAGGGAGGTGCTGAGATACTCACGATATTTCCAAGACAGCTGAATGTGACCATGACCGGAAGGAGTTTTGCCGCCCATGATTCGCCAAATATCCTCTGGAAGAATAGTGCACCGACAAGCTGTCCGGACTGCTTGATGTCGTCCTTCGGAATGGCCGCAACGTACGCGACATTGGTCAATAAAAACAGCGTTGATACCAGCGCCAGGCCTATACGGCCCGAGTTGCGGACGGTGCGGACAGGATCACTTCTGACTTCGCCTAGGACGTTGAAGGCGTTGCTCCACCCGACAAATGCGTAATGCGTCTTGACAAAAGCGGTGGCGAGAGCGTTCCCGTTCGATGAGCTTTCGGCCCATGGATCCTTAAAATTCGACCAAGGATCTTTGACTCGTGTTATGCCAGCCAATACGGCGAGACCAGCAGCGGCCACGCTGACAACGGACGATTAGCTTAAGGCACAGATTATTATGGAAGGTATTGTACAAGACTTGAGATAGAACCTTAATTCCGGACATTGCATTGACGGCGCGTAGGGACCATTTTGTTGAAATGGCCACGACTAAAACGCAGATTAGATGGTCTCTTTGCCTTTGCCAGAGTAAGAAGAACAACTTACCTGCAACTGCGAACGTTGCAACAACGAGAGCGATCGATGTTTGTCTGAACGCGGTGGGTTGGATATTAAACAATGACATGAAGTACTGAGCAAAGACGATAGAGTTTGTTGCACTAAACCTGCGGTGCGATGCAAAAGGGTAACTATATTTACACCTTACAAACAGGATTGGGTAGACTTACGAGAGTAATACAGTCGTTACAGCGAAAGACACAGGTACGAGAAATTTGGGCCGCGGATAGGCTTGCTCTAGATATACAACCTCTGCTCCAGATCTATCCGGAAACATACTGGCTAATTCACTATACATAGACAATCCAGCTAGAAGAAAAATTTAGGGCACTGGTCTAACGAGAACTTGGCGTCTTTACAGACCATATGCAAAGACTGGTGCGAGTATCCATGCGACGAAAAATAAGCCAATTGAGCCTACTGAGTTTAATATGACTCCGGGAACGGAAAATATGCCAGAGCCGAGCATTTGGCCCAAGTTGAGCATCACGCATGATAGCAGCGTCACTTCATGGCCGAGGGGGTTGATCTTCGTTGCATAAGATACCTGTTATGGCGACGTTTATACTCAAAGAGACACTCTTCACCTTTTCTACAGGAGCACCCAACAAGGAGTCGTTATCTTCTACGTCCTCGTCCTCGTTTGCCTCCGCTATGTGTTCAACAACGTCCACAGTCACCTTTGGAGTGTTCATGCTGGAGAAGGGTGATGGGGCAGAGGGTGAAGGGAGACAGTGGCTCTACATGATAACGGCGCTGATGGATACCGTAAGGCTCACACAGAATAAACGGAGGAGCATCAGTCAGAGTGCCAGTGCCATGGTTTCAGACTTAGCGCCATTTTGCTCAGAGATGGCGCGTTGTGGCACTGATCGGCGCGAGATCGACGATGGTCACGTGCGCGCGTCATGGCTTATCGACTGAGGCGGCAAATGCACTTCGACTCCAAACCCGTAGACGTTGCAAGCCAACAAACGCCTTCTCGACTTTTAAAAGTAGCCTAAATAACCTTCTATGGCTGAACCTGGATCAAACATGTCTATTGACGATTCGAATGCCGTACCGCTTGAAGCGCCACCTGCATACGAGCCGAAACCAGACGACGTCGACATTGAACAACACACTAACGACCAGCGTGAGGACCCATCTGCAAGGATGATGGCCTTCTTCTCGCGACGTGGGCATTATTGGAAGAAATTTGCGCTCTATTTCGCGGTCGCTGTCGTCTCGCTGTGGTTTACTGTCGTCATTCTAAATGCCTTCGGCGTACGACGCTCTGGAATCATGTATTCCACTTCGTACGTAGCACTTCACGACGTTTTGTTGCTGCAAACTCACCCGTGCATCTTTGCAAATAGCTATTCAAAGGAGCACCGCTTCCGTCCGGCTGCCAGTCCAATCATCACTCAGACACTTGATGACGGACGCACTCTTATTCGTGGCGCTCAACCCACGATGCTATAAAGCCTCCGTGTTCTTCACAGATCGCACCGAAGTTGGTGGAATCCATGATCCTTGTAAAGCATGTCTGATACCCTCTGCAGCATTGCTGCCGCGTTATAGGCCAACCATTCGGACTTATTCTGTTTCGGACTGATATCATATTGACTGCGCCTTGTACAACTTCATACTATTTATCGTATGTGTAATTCTCCCCTCGAAACCTTTATAAAGCGTTTCATTATTCAACGTTGTCATTGGCTTCAATTGAAAAGCTTTGCTAACCAATAGTCTTGTGGGGTCGACTGAATATCTATGGGCAAGCTGTCTCCAAGTAAAGAGGCCATCTTGCATTTCTTGGTATCTATTGTACCCAATGACACCCTTTGCTGGGAGCCACTGCGTTTTGGAAGGTGAAACGGCACGTTTGTTGCCCAAATTGCCATTGGACCGAGAGAAAATACAAAATCCATCCAATATATAATACAGCCGGAAGTTTATGAGAGTAAAATAATTAAAAGTGGTATCCAGCAAACAGAGTCAATCCGACGCCTAAGAAAAGAAAAACCAACCATCCAACGGAGAACAAGCATAAACATTGTGTCTATAGCTCCAGCTACGTACACGCTTCAAAATGCAAAGATACCAGACCGGCTTTTAATGGTGCATTTGTTCTAAGCAGCCGACTGCGCCTGACTGATGCATTGCTGTTGTTGCTGATTGCAGTCCGCGACAGTCAGGTCACCCTGGTTGCCTGATGAATTCGCAGCATTGGCGCACTGGTTGTTCTGCACATCACTATTTAAACGCGGATTAGCTCGATCGCGGACGGGAATATTCAGGGGTAAACATACCAAGAACGGACGAGAGCGTTCTGGAGGCTGTTGAATGCAGAGTTACCAGTGACCTGGAAGCGTCCATCACCAAGAGCAGTCACGGTAGGAGCAGTGGCGCCAAGGTCTCCAGTGAAAGTCTGAAGGTTGTCTCCGGAGCCTGTGTCATCAGAAGCGGTAGCAGTAGCGGAAGCTGCTGCTGCTGTGGAGGCAACCGCAGTATCAGCAGCAGATGACGATGCATCACTTGCATCATTATCTGAAGCTTTCGAGCCAGTACCCGCAACAACATTTCCTTGGTCATCAACTGCAGCCACAGACGCGAAATTCGTGGTGGTACCGAATGCTGCATTGAATGCGTCCGCCTGCGGAAACAATTAGTGGATGAAACCTTCTTAAATTTAAGCCAAAACTTACCTGCGCACCGGTCTTTGCAGTAGCTGCCTCCGCTGCAGTCTGGGCACTTGCGCAAGTGTCTTTCGCAGTCTGGTCGGCACCGCAAGAGTTTGTCAGGGTATCGCAGATGAACTGCGCGATGATGTTAATGGCCTGAGCCGATCCGTGGTTGAATGAAGCTGATATGAAAGCGACGCGCATGAGTAATCGTGAACGCAGCAAGACCGTGTCTTATGTTCACCTTTGTCAACGGGCTGGAAGCTGGTCTCCTTCCTGCCGTCGAAACCGACACCGAATTCAATTTCGGGGACGGAGCAAGAGCCAAAGTCACCGATGTCCGAGCTTGACGTATCCGAGCCAGTTGTGCTTGAGCTGGCTGCAGTGCTCGCAGAGTCAGTGGCGCTGGCTGTCGCAGTGGCACCGGAGTCTGCCGCAGCATCAGTCGCAGATGCAGATGCATCGGATGAAGCAGCGTCCGACCCGGTTCCAGAAACTATGTTGCCCTGGTTGTCGACTGTAGCGACTGAAACGAAATCGGTCGTGATACCAAAGGCAGCATTGAACGCATCGGCCTACGATGAGAATATTAAAGTCAAATATACTATTCGTTTGAGTAAATCACAAACCTGAGCACCGGTTCCCGTGGTCGCCGCAGATGCCGCAGCTTGAGCAGTCGCGCAAGTGTCCTTTGCTGTCTGATCAGCACCGCAGGTGTTCGTGAGGGAGTCACAAATGAATTGCGTGATGATGTTAATGTTCTGAGCAGAGCCGTGGTTGAACGAAGCTAGACATTTGAATAAAGCGGTGAATAACTTCCGGGTCGTCTGCTCGATGCTGTATAAAGCCTACCTTTGTCGACAGGTTCGAAGCTGGTCTCCGTCCGTCCGTCGAAGCCAGTGCCAAACTCGATTTCAGGAACAGAGCAGGAACCGAAATCGCCAATGTCGGAGGCGGAAGCCGTGCTTGTGGGAACAGCAGCTGAGTCCGTAACGTCAACAGTAACGGTCGCAGACGAGTCTGCTGCAGAGGTGGCCGCAGCGTCCGCCGATACGGTAACGATTACAATACTCTATTAATCGCCTCAGGACAGGATGTAATACTTGACAAATGTTAGACGTACGCATTGTTCATCATCAGTACCCTCAGAGCGATCAGTCACTACTGCGGAAATAACAGTAGGCGAGGCCGCTGAGGAATCGCTAACTGATGCTGAAGCATCCGTAGAACCAGTATCCGTAGAATCAGAAGTACTAAAGGGGAACGTGTTAGCTTGGCTACCCAACGTAACACTTGCTCCCAGTGCCGGGTCAAAGAATATGTTCGGGTCGTTAGCCGGGTCCTGCGCTTGCACAAGGCCATTCAGCTCCGCGTTTCTCGGTGACTGCTGACAGAAAACGGAGTTTCGGTTTGTCGGCGGGTTTGTGGTAAAATCCTGTAAAACACATTACGTTTAGAAATCGACAACAACCTCTTCAGAATTTTTGAAATTGCCTACAGGAGGCGTGTTTTTCTCGACTTGCCGGAATTCGACAGCGAGTGCGATCATGTTAGCTTTTGTCGTGTCATCAAATTGCTGAGCAGCGTCTAAATGCGAGGGCTTTCAGTTATAGCTACTCTTTGCTTAGACCAGAGAATAGTACCAATGATGTCATCAGCTAAATCTTGCTGGGTACATTCGCCAGCAGCAGCGAGCAGTGTCGAGGGCCCCTGCCCTGCAAGCACACCGCAGACCGAGCCATCGCAAGCTGAGCCCAACCGGGTGAGCACATCCGGATTTTGCTGGCCGAAACGGCGTGGATGGAGGAGTATTGGCTTGTTGTCCCGCTCAAGCCATCGATAGCGACCGAATGCTTGATCAGTCACAGAAAGCACAGAAAGTGCGATGGTAGCAATAGACGCTAACTGCTTGTTCAACATGATGACGGTGCCGGCGTCGTCAATAACGAATGGCAGTGTGCGCTGGATAAAAGCGAACGTGAATGGGTTGAATGAATGGAATGCGGACACCAGGCCGAGAAGCAAAAAGATGCAAAAGGGTAGGGTGCCGTTCAACGACTGAAGGTAAGAAGAAAGACGAACAAGAAATGAAGAGAAAGCGAATGGGCAACGAAACGAGTGAAGAGAACAAAAGAGCCGTGGAAGGGAGAGCTTTATATGTCGCCTCCGTTGCCGGCTCTTATTTTGCCGGAAATTAGCATGGGGACGCTTGTCCGACGCGTGAGGGCTAGAAGACGAATCCAGAAAGAAGCAGCATGTCCGGACGCAATTTGGCTTCGTCGTCCTCCACCTGTTGCCAGCCCGACGCCATGTGCTCGGAGAAAGAGCTTGGAAAGAAAGCACACCGCCAGACCGCTGCCTACGCTATCATGTCGAGGTGCCTGAGATATAAGGTCCGCGTCGTCAAGGACAGAGAATGCGAGAGGATGTAACGACCTCTGTGATCGTTGCCTTCAATCATCGGAATCATAGAGCAAGATCACCCACTCGGAGGATTGTCGCTCGTTCAATAACAGAACGTGCGATCAGAAGATTGCGAAGGAACAATTCTTGGCCCTTTCGGAAACCCGTACTCAGGAGTTCTCGATACCGTCAGCCAGAATCGCGATATCATACATTATTGACGACCGATGCTGAACGTTCAAAGAACCAGTGTCTGGCCCGGGCATGGCATTTGACGGCACTGTGGCATCCATGGTTGTTGACTGACATCATGCGGAACCGTTGTACGGCCAGAATAAGGCTGTTTCTGGTCACGGGACTCATCCTATCCCCACAAGTTTCGTTTCGTGCGTGCGACCAGACTACTGGCACTCCAACACAGAAAGTAAAGAAATGAGTAGATAAACACGTAAATTATCACGGCGGAAAATTACATCAAATAACAAAATACAGAGAATATCGAGCCTATCGTCGTAGCGCCGCGCCAAATCGTCAGAATGTGCAATTACCATGCTAACGTAACGTACAACATGCCGGGTCGCTTTGATCGGATAGCAACGACCTCCACAAGCCCATCAGGAACGAACAGTCTTCAACCTTCTGCCATATGAGCGAACAACAAGAGCGGCGACCAAGGGAACTCGAAGTAATCAGATACAATAGAAGTGAAAATCAAAATATCAGGTCCACATAGGATCGCCGCGTCCCACGACCCTCTTCGAGCCCGAAAACTTTAGCTTTACCAGCGTCTGCGCCCTTGTGAGAAGCGAAGGCTTCCGAGCCGTCATTGTATCGCGCGTTGTTATGCTCACGCCGTACCCTGCTGAAATCATCGGTTTCCCCAATGTCGACCGACGCCGAAGACGCTGAGGTTTCTTTACATCCACGAGCGTCCAGTTGTACTTCTCACCGTCATTTGTTTTTCTAAGACGATCTTCGGCAGGATGACTTCTCCACTCCGCCCGAGCGTGGGCCAGAGCATATGTAATGCTTGGGACTGGAGGGACTACACTGGGTGTTTCGAGACGGGAACGACGGGCTGAAGAGGCTACTAAGTGATATAGAGTGGAAGAGGAGCGAGCGGGTGTTCTTCTCAAGACCGCATCCCCAGTCGACCCGCTTTCATTTATGCCATTCCGTAAGCGCTTGCATAACGGGATGACGCACACCCTAGATCCAGGAGCAAGAGCATCCGCATCCAAAAGGAGACCCCCTGAGCGGATGAGCTTCATTTCATCAAGCATAGTCCATATCGTCTTCATGCGCGCTTTTGATAAGCATGGAGAGGAGGAAGGGGAGCTAGAAGACTGAGCTCCAAGTGGAGTGTGCTTTAGTACTTGAGATGGTAGAGACAGAATGCTACTTAGAGAGGTCAAAGAAGCAAGTGCTCCAGAAGTTCCAGGCAGCAAAAAGGGTCGGAACTTCGACTTGAGCTTCGGGACAGGCTCGATTGCCTCTGCTCGGCGAACACCAGGTCCGAACGACTTTGCAGACGTGCTCGGGATCTCCTCGTCAAATAGATGCTGAGCTGAGGTCATCTTTGTCGGTGTATGCTTCATTATTATTGTCGGTAAAGACGGTATGCTGTCTTGCTTCTTCAATGTTCTGTCTTTCTTCAACTGGGGTGGAGCTGGCCGAAGAGACGATCGGCGTGGGACAGCAGGTTTGGGGACATTCTCATCAACCTTGGGTAGCAGAAAGACCTTGCGCGGGGGAGATTTATCTTGTCTCAATTCATCTGGAACAAGAGGAGACTGCCTCCGAGTGAAAGTACGCTTTGGCCTTGGCTGTGTATGTTTCCCTGACGTTCTTTCTGAAGAAAGTAGAGTAGAAGGTTCATTCTCTTTGTTCTTGGGTGACGATAACGCTGATGCACTCGTTGCTTTCGTGACTGCGATCCTATCTTTTCTGTTACATACCGACGATTGAATGAGGTGGCCGACATCCCCATCTACCCCACGATTAGCGACTGGCCTGACAGATGGATGGCGCATGAGGGTGGATGACCGCGGAAGCTTTGAAGCAGGCGCGTTCATTGAATTAATTGCTGTGTGATGAAGAGAAGTCGAACGCCGAGGAGCATGCATAGGTTTACTTGACGTGAGCGAAGCTCGTCGGTTGTTACACTGCTGGTTTGTCGGGACAGCTATGAGTGACGCTCTTCGCGCAAGCTTGTCATTTGGACCAGTCCTAGTCTGAGAAGAAGATCCTGACTTCGGTTTGATGAAAACCCGTGGAGGCGAATTCCCGTGAAGTGACTCAAATTGACTTGGAGCATTCCGCGCTAGTGTTTTGTCAAATGCATGCCGGGATGTATTGTCGCGGTTGTCGTTAGACGCGGGCAAGGAGCGTCTTCTTGACATACGGCCGCTTGACATGAGGCCTGTTTCCTGAGAGTAGATAGCCGAGATATTGTATGTTCTGCTGGATACAAAGCAAGCGCGAGAAGAGATGGTGACGGTCGCGAGACAACAGAAGATGGTACCCAGAATTTAGGCCGCCGGAGGCTGACTGGTGGAACCATTTCGAGCTAGACTAACTGCAACATGTCAGACATTTGTTTTGAGGTTTGCGACTCTCTCGCTTGCGGCGAAAATGCTGAACAAGCCGAGGGATGATGGTGGTACTGGATCAAGAGAACAGGGCCAAGAAAGAGATGAGATGATCGACGCGTGCGTAATAAGAAGATCTAATGATTGAAGCCATACCAATAATAATTATAATAATGTCCTCAATTATCCATTTCACTCTTCTCCCTTCATCCACGTCACTATCCAACAAAATCACTTTTCTACTTAGATCGTTTCCCGATAGACCATCATGACAACGCCGGTATTCCCAATTGTGCCTACAACACAAAAGTATGACTGGGGGAAAGTCGGGTTAAGGTCCAAGGTCGCGCAATTCGCGAATGCTGCGCACGCACCGGGCTTCACACTCGACGAGAATGCACCCTACGCAGAGGTGAGCTTTTACCTTTCTCATGTCTACAAACAAATCTGACAAGAAACGGCCGTTTGCATTGCAGTTGTGGATGGGTACACATCCATCGTCTCCATCGCGTCTTCCAGATGGTACCACACTCGCGGAGCACCTCGCTGCTAATCCCTCACTCATAGGCGATGAGATCATCATGAAGTTCCACGCAGAGAATGGGGACATTCCCTTCTTATTCAAGATCCTTGCCATCGAGAAGGCACTCAGCATACAGACTCATCCTGACAAACAGACTGCGGAGAAACTACATGCTGAACAACCTAATATTTACAAAGGTACGCGAATTTCTCATACTCGAACAGTCAATTATTAACGAGAAATTTGTATAGATCCTAACCATAAGCCTGAGATGGCTCTTGCGTTAACACCATTCACCGCCCTCTGTGGATTCCTCCCTCTTCTTCAAATCGCCACATTCATCTCCAGCACGTCCGAGTTCGCCTGCCTCATCCCGGCGACGGTCCTCTCGCAATTCATGTCTGTATCCAACTCACGTACACCCTCCGGCCCTAACGAGAAAGCTGCTTTGAGAGAATTGTTCTCTGCACTAATGACCGCGCCAGAAGAGAAGTTCAAAGAGGAATTAACAAAGTTGGTTGGGAGGTATAAAGAGGGGAGAGAGAAGCCTGAGGAGAGAGGAGTGAAGGACCTAGTGCTCCGCCTTGAGAGCCAGTTCCCTGGGGATATTGGCGTTTTCTGCGCATTTATGCTGAATTACATTAACCTCCAGCCAGGAGAAGCGATCTTCCTCGGAGCCGGAGAGCCTCACGCATATGTCTCTGGAGGTCCGTAGATCACCAATTTCTCTAACAAATTCCATACTGACCTACTTCACTTCTTTATCTATAGACATCGTTGAAACGATGGCGACTTCAGACAACGTCATCCGCGCAGGCCTAACACCCAAACTGCGAGATGTGCCAAACTTAATCTCGACGCTCACCTACACCTCCTCCGAGCCCAGCAAACACACCATCACTCCGCAGCCCTTTGGTGCCCCCGCCGACCCATTCGCCGACGTCAAGGCCGAATCTTTGGTCTACGACCCACCCATCCCCGAATTCGCCGTCGTGCGTGTGGAGGCTGACAAAAACGGGAGCATCAAGCACGAAGGACTCAATGGGCCGAGTATCTTCATTGTTACGAAGGGCAGGGGGCGTGTTACGTGGGAGGGTGAAGGGGAAGGCGGTACGGGCCAGGAGCTGAGCGAGGGAAGGGTATTTTTCGTTGGTGCGAAGACGCCTGTGACATTCTCTGCCACGGAGAATCTGCAGGTCCATCGAGCGTTCGTCGAACCAAGGCCTCCTTCCCTTCATGACCTCTGAATACGTCTTATTAGGCATCAAACATTTAGTATAGAATACTTACATCCAGCACGATTAAAAGAAGTAAAGAACCCATTTGCTTGTAGATTACTTTGTATCAAGGAGAACATCTTTCATAGACAATATTCCAGCAAACATTTACTTTCTGTTGATGGTATCATTACATTAGTATCTTGAAGAACTATCCCTGCGCGCCATGCATTCGCGGAAGAAGAAAAGGCCATGATTTAAATTAGAATGCAACTTGAATACGTAGTCTCAGACAGCACGTAGTATTTTGAGCGTTGCTTAGCAGGTCTTCAATAGTGTATTCCACCCACACCCACACTCACACCCGCTTCGCCTTTGTTTGCTTGAATAATAAGATTGTGCGCGTTGTTTGCGGGGAACATAAAATGGACTGCTTCAGTGCGAGTGCGCATCCTCTTCTGTGCCCTGGTAGTCCAGGGTGTAGACTAAAAGCAAGCTCAGGTGATCAGAAGGAGGGATAGATGGATAGTAAGTATAAGAGAGACACGTACCAGAGCCGCATTCTGTGCAGCGATGCCTTGGACTTGCAGTGGTAGCGCCAATCCAGACGACATCATGAGAGTCGGCAGGCGAGCCCGTGCATCCGATCAGGCGCTCAGGAAACTAACGACATACGCATCCACGAAATCCACAGAAAACATCGACACACAAGCAACACAAAACCAATCAGACATCCCATCTCCCAGCAGCAAAATCAACAGAGAGCAAAACTCACGAGCGTAGGAACCTTAATCGGGTCAGCCATCGTGCCCAGACGACTCGAATCCAGAGCACGCATGTCAAAGACGTCGACTCCCTCCATCTTTCCGAGGAGCTGGAACCGCTCGAGTCCCGTGGCCTGCTCCTCGTCCGTCGGGATACGCTCAGGAGGGGTGTTATTAGGCCCGTAGAACTGAGGAGAGGGGACGGGGGCGTGGTGGTCCTCGGCGAGAGCACGCGGGGTCGTGCTGAAAGAGCGCAGCGCGACGGCGCGCGAAGGGAGGACGCGCGCTTGGTTACGCGCGAGTGGGCGGAGTGCGGTGAGTGCGCGCTGCATGGCGTCGAGTTTCTGGCGTTGGTCGAGACGAGAGAAGAGGATGGATGGTGATGTCGCGCTTCACTTCGGATTGGCACGGGTCGGGAAACAACTGCTGGGTGTTTACTTTTCTCGGGAATCGCCGGCTCAAATGGCTCATACCATACCATAAAAATCCAGTAAAATACGTATTCAATCCTTCTTTGTACAACATGTAATACACAAACGCGTTACAGTTTCGCTATAAATTTCCCTATGGCACCAGAGCGATAAAGTGTAATCAATTCTTCTCCGGAAATACCCAGTTCGTTCAAAATATCTTCTGTATGTTGTCCTGGCTTCAGAATATCAAATTTCCTCGGCGAAGTGGTCGGTGTTTGAGATAGGAAAGGATGAGGGGAGGGTATAGGAGAGCCTGCTGCCTTTGCTGCCTCTTCTGGAGATAGCACGGGTACACAGCAGGCGTCCGTTCCTATAACACAAAAAGATTCAGCTCAAAGTTGATCAGAACCATCACGTTTCTCGATTTACCATGAAACACTTCTGCCCATTCGTCTCTCGACTTCGTCTTGAAACCTTGCTCAAAGAAAGTCCGAAGGCGAGGCCAATCTTTTTCATCCGTCCGCATTTCTGTCGTTGGCCTCCATTCGCCCTGCTCTTCCAAGTACGCTTTTGGCAGTGCCCGAACGAATCTCTCGATAAACACCTTGAAGAACTGCGGTTCAAGACATCCAACAGACATCCACCTCCCATCTTTGCACGTATACACGTTATAAAACGGAGCACCTCCATCAAGTAACTTCGTCCCTCTACCGTTCTCCTCCTCCTTGCCATTCCCAAACGTCGGGTTGTTCAGAGTGAGATAGTGCAGCAGAGGGAATGAGCCAACGTATCGAGCACCAGAGACCATATCTGTTTCGACTACTTGCCCCTTTCCTGTTGTGTTTCGGGATTGGAGAGCAAGGAGGATACCGAGGGCGCAGGTTAGACCGCCTCCGGCGAAGTCGGCTAGCAGATTCAAGGGGAAGGTCGGTTTGTCTTGTCCTGGAAGCATCTGCGAGAAAATCGTTAGGAGATCGCGGAGTGTTATATAAATATAAATGGTTTACAGCGAGAACTCCACTGAGAGCAAGGTAATTGATGTCATGACCTGAACATTGCAAGTATCAATGCCAATCATACGGGAACTTTATAGCGCCTCCTGCATACCTGCCATATCTCTCCATGGACCTTAGGACATTTCGAATCAGGTCATGACTCGTGAGCAAGGAGATAGCCATGCATAAATACCAGTCCGAGTAAATCTAAAAGAAAGAGGCGGGATCAAATCGTGTCTGGAGCCAGAGTAAGCCAGACAGAAACGAGCTAACCCATAGAGTCTTGCACAAATCAATCTTTTGTTCCTCCCTGTACCCTCATTCAAGAAAACATCAGGTCCAAGACCCAGCTTCTCAAGGACGCCAGGCCGGAAAGGATCAATTAACACATCCGCCTTCGAGATGAGTCTAAGCAGGAGCTCTCGTCCTGCCGGGATCTTTGCGTCTATGGAAATGGATCGCTTCCCGCGACTGAGGACGTCTGTAGAGGTGGACTGCCCGACACGATCGATTCGGGTTACAGACGCGCCGAAGTCGGCGAGGATCATTCCTGCAAAAGGGCCTGGTGCGAGGCCGGCGAACTACGAGAGCATGTTGGTGTACATTCGAATAGAATGAGTTTCTCGGATTACCTCGACCACCTTTATACCTTCTAGGGGTAACCCAGACATGTTGCCTTGAGCGACTGTAAACACTTGCATATGAATTATGTGATAGGATTGTGCCGATCCGTGATCGGCACATGAGTCGACCAAACCAATCATGTGAGGTGATCGTCATCACTCATCATCCAATGGCGTATTTATATTCAATACGGTCTCCAAGAGCATAACTCTCTTACTCTACAACTGCCACCAACATCCGTGGATGAGACTGGCCCTAAGCACTCTCTCCCGCATGCCAGTGACGAAACTCCCGATCTCTGCTCTTCCTCTTCCCCCCAGTTCGCACGTCCTCACTCAAAACCTCACTCCCGATCCGAAAACAGGATCTTCTGCTCAGGCGTTCAGAAATGATGTACTCACAAAGAGTCCGAGTATTCAACGCAGAGCACGTCTAGTTCATCCGGAAGCTCATTTCTCGAGAGTGACTCCGATGAACTTACCATTCCCATACCGCATAGAGGCACCCGAGGACGCGGATATTGATGATCAGGCTGCTTTCATTGAAAAGTGGCTAAGTGAACGTGAACCTCTGGAGGAACAACCACTTGCATCTGCCAGAGACGCGGAGAAGAATAGAGTTCTCAAGAAATATTCTCGTGACACGAGAGAGCTGAAGCGCGAACTTATAGCGCTTTCCGATTCTTGTCTCCGAGATTGTTTACCGCAACTTGACGTTGGAGATGCATTCATTCAGCTTGGAAAACCTGCGCTGACTGAAAGTGATGAGACTCTCGATGATCCTAATAATCAGGTTTCTGCTGAGCAGAATGCCGTGCGACAAGAGCTTGTTGATATCCTGACTGGCCATTCTGTGCTCATGGCTCCAGACGAGGATACTGAAGTTTCGTACACTCCATGGTCATCTCGTTATAGTGGACATCAGTATGTATCAAACTTACTTCCCACACCGCCGTCCAGCCTGACCGCGTTGTTAAAGATTTGGCTCATGGGCTGGCCAGTTGGGAGACGGTCGCGCAATATCAATCTGTGAGCGTTCTGATTATCGAATTTTAGTCAGAATTCTGATTCTTGTCTCCGAAGTGGAAACGCCTCATCCCTCTGATCCGGACCGCACATATGAGCTGCAGCTAAAGGGTGCGGGGCGTACGCCGTACTCTCGTTCCGCTGATGGTCTGGCCGTACTTCGATCCTCTATCCGAGAGTTTCTATGTAGTGAAGGTGTGATAACACTCTATTCATTGTTTGAATCATTCTAATACCATTTTCAGCAATGTATGCTCTGGGTATTCCTACAACACGCGCTCTGGCTTTGGTCCACCTTGAAGATCTTCCGGTCATGCGCGAAACAGTAGAGTCTGCATGTGTACTCACGCGAGTTGCACCCTCATTCATACGTATCGGCTCCTTCGAGGCTCTTAACCCGCCGCACAATGTCTTCTTCCTTGGCGGAGGTCAGCAGCCGGCTCATTTCGATGCGCTGCGTATTTTAGGCGAGTGGACGAGTCGCCGCGTACTGCGTATAGAAAATAAAGAGGGAGAGCCGTGGGGGAAGAAGCTCGTGCTGGAGAGTGCGAGGCTGAATGCGGAGATGGTCGCTCGTTGGCAGGTTTATGGGTTCATGCATGGAGTAATTAATACCGACAAGTGAAGTCGCCGTTCAAACTTCCTTCGGAACGCTCACTGATTAACATCTAATTTGTTCCAGTGTATCGATTATGGGTCTCACGATTGACTATGGTCCGTATGCATTCATGGATATCTTCAGCTCCAATCATATTTGCAACCATTCGGACGAAGAGGGAAGATATTCCTACAAGGTAAATCTTCTCGCAAACTCAAATAGTTTCTTTCTCTGACAATGTCTCCAGTTTCAACCCACCATGATGTAAGTAAATGGATCCATTAGATATTACCGAAATCTAAGGATCTTCTATTGCAGTGTATACGCGCTCCGTGCCCTACTCAACTCACTTGCTCTTCTCATAGGAGCCGAAGAGGAACTTGGCACATCCGTGAAGGCAGGCTGGGCCGAAGATGTATCGAAGGAAAAGATAGACGAGTGGACGAAGAAGGGTCTCGAGCTCGAAGGGGAGATGAAAGCCGTGGTCGAAAGCGTGATGGAGACGGCACATTGGGCGTTGTTCCGTAAGGTACAGTCATTCTCTTCAGCTCTCTGAAGTATCGCGCACTGACAAACATTGCAATTTCTAGCGCCTTGGTCTCAAAACCGAAAAGCAGTCCGATGCAGACTCTCTAATCCGGTCTCTCTTAACCCTTCTCGAACGACACAAACTGGACTTCCACTCCACCTTCCGAACGCTTTGTTCTTTCCGCCCATCTCTCCTCGCTTCAGATGATTCAGAAGATCTGAAATCGTTCATCACAAGAATTGCAGCCAACTCGCACGAAATACAGGCGGACGACGTGGACTTTGTGCGTGATGTGACGGAGTGGCTTGCGAAGTATGCCGAGAGGGTTGAGGATGAGGTTAATGATGGTGCTTGGGCTCGGAGCTCCGGGGAGTCAGAATCCAAAGTGCAAAATGGCGCTGTTGTGAATGGGCAAAAGAGAGAGCAGGAAGAGGAGAAGGTATGGAAAGAAAGGGAAGCGGAGATGCGAAGGGTGAACCCGCGTTTCGTGCTCCGTCAATGGGTGCTCGAGGAAATCATTAAGCGCGTTCAGGAGGACGTGCCTTCCGGAAGACGCGCACTTGCAAAAATGCACGAGGTCAGTCTTTCTTACCCTCTCTCTCTATTCTCTCCTCCCTCTTACTCAATCGCATTTCGCTACAGATGGCTATACATCCATTTGACCCATGGGGCGCGGAAGACGACGAGCGGCCTACATCTTCGCTGAGTGGCGAGGAGAGAGAAGAGAGGAGGTTCTGTGGACTCGGAGCGAAGAAGTTTATCGGGTTCCAGTGTAGCTGTTCCAGCTGATCCTACATGTGCTCTTGTAAGTATGTATTCCAAGCATCTCTATATGTACATATACGTATTAGAGTTCCTATCCTGTAATTTGTTTCAGTTGTCTCCATAATGAAAGAAAGACATTACGAAATGCGTTTGGCTTCCGGCCTTGGAGCTTTCCACTGGCACTGGCGCTATGTGCGCATTCACGCAAATGGTATAAATTATATTTGCTTGTTTGAATAAATGAAAACCACTAAATAATAAGAAAACAAACGGTATGATACTGCGATTACAATACCAGCGAAAGGCGAATTATAATAAAGATATCTAGCTAAATATCTAGGATTTGTTTGTTGTTTGTACTGCCATGGCTTCCATGTTCATGTGAAGATTAACGTTGAGGAACTCTGTTTGTGTATGTGCTAGGGAAGTCGAAGCGCTTCTCTGGTTCTCATAACCAGGGAATTTGAAATGCGAAATGATAGAAGAGGAGGAGTCAGGAGTCAGGAGTCGAGGTGATTGATCCGTTGTAGAGTTGGTAGTTATCGGACAACGCGCTGCCGTAAAGAATCAACTGTCGTTGAGACGAGTACGTCCGTCTTCACGAGGACGTCCACCTCTCTGCCTTCCTCCCCTTCTTCTCCTTCGTGCTCCTCTTTCTCACCTTCACGCTCATGTTCGTGCTCGCGTCTCCTGCGATACCGCGCGGTCCGCGAAGTCAAAGGACTAGTCGGAGCGAGAGACGTAAGCGTGAACGTCTTTGTCGACTTCCCATCGGACTGGGATCCGTGGAGCGTCTCGACTTCTGGTTTGGGCACGCGTCGACGTTCGCGTTGTAGTGTTTCTTGGCTGGGCTGTGTACGAGGGCCGGGTGTTGGATGGGTATGTCGATAGCGTGGACGATGTACGACGCGCCGTAATCCGAACCCGAGGGAGCATAATACTGTAGGGTGTATTGGCTCACCCTCGGCACTCTCTTCTACGGGCTCGACTTCAACTCTAACATCAATGGTCTCAGCGAATTGATCTTCCTCTTCATCGTCAATCTCCTCTTCGTCGTCGTCGCTGTCGTCTTCGTCCTCTTCTGTGGTATCTCGATCCCACTGTCTTATAATCGTATCCGCCCATGTACGCGTCGTCGCAGTCCACGCATGGCTTCGCGTCTTACTCTTATTCCTGACAGTACCCGCGCGCGTATGCGTACGCGTACCAGTTGTTCGTCCACCGCGCTCCGTCCGAGCCGTCTGTCCAACCCACTGTCGACACTCCTGATCGACGCTCTCCATGCATCCACAAAGAGCCGTGCCCATCCCCGTTCCTGGGCCATGCTCACTTGAATCCTCAGCAACGTGCACAGTAAACACCTCGCATCCCACAGGAGCGCGTTCCGCCAGATCATTTGCAAGCTTCGCAGCGCGCTTGACAACGTGCGATATCCGTCTCCCATGCTCTCTGCTGAGCTCCTGAAGTAATACACCTGGCGGGCTGTGTGCACCTGAGAAACGCAAGATTGCTTCTGCTCCGACGAGGATGTCCATCTCCAGTAGATGGATAGCGTGATCTCGGGCGGCGGAATATCCTCCACCGGCTGTGGACGGCGATGAAATCGGAGCAGACGCAAGAATACGGGCGTGTCGATGAGTCAGAGCGCGCCAGCGCGCTGCAACCGGCGGCGATTCTGTAGATGATTGTGAACTACAAGAAACATACCGAAGAGGATTGAAAATTACTTACCACGATATTGAACACGCTCGAATACCCGCCTGAGCATCTCGTCTTCATCATGCTCAAGGCCAAATAGGAACTTCTCAAAAACGCGCTGCAAGCAAGACACGATCCAAGACTGAAGGGCCAGGCGAACAAGAGTCACATCCTGAGAGAAGTCTGCACCCTTAACACCTGACAATAATCGAAGAGACCTCGCTAAATCAGATTCTGCAGCCTCGAGGGCCCACGCCTGAGCAGCTTCCCAAGGCTTACTTAGACGAATGTCCCTGGCCATACCAAGAGCTAGAGAGCGCAACTCGGTATTGAGAGCCTGGACTGAAGCCTTCAATGTGTCTAGAGTTATCTGAGGCGTCTCTTCATGGAAAAACCTCAATGCGACGAGCTCAGCGTCCTTGAGCTGCAGTCGAGTAACAAGCGCGGTCGCTTCGCGCATGCCCTCTAAAGTAGGAGGCATAGCGCCAGGTACCGGAGCACTTAGCCTCGGAGGAGGCGACACAATCGGCCAGGGATCCGTCTGAACAGCTAATTCGTGTAAACTCGGTGCCTTCTTCACGCTCGGCGCTTTGCTTCGTGCATCTTCTGTTTCTCCAGTGATGTCCTTCGCATAAAGCTGTGTTGCCGATGCCACAGCGGCTGCCTTCGCGACGTACTCGTTTATCTGGTTACGAAGGTTATCAAGTTCCTGTTCGTAGCTGTCGCGCATATTCGTCACGACGGTCTCCAGTTCTCGTGCACGCTCCTCCGCCCTTGATCGTTCGCGATCGGCTTCGCGTCTTCGCTCACGGTAGTGCTCAACATGTCGCCGGTACGATGCCAGATCCTTCTCTAGACGTTCTGTCCGCCGTCGTAAAGCTCGGTTCTCTTTGCGTAGTTCCTCCGAAGAAATATCAGGTCTCGTCTCCACCTCAGAAGGCTGAGGTGCATGTGAGGGTTCTCGAGACCCTATTTGGGACCTCGACACAGATCTAACTGTATCCTTGGAAGTAGTTATAATTTCGATATTTGTTTCCTCTTTCTTGAGTTCCTGCTTGACCTCCTCCTTCTTGGAGGATGATTTCTGCTCTCGATCTCCTTCACGTTTCTCATGCCTCGGACGCCGGGACGGTTCCCGACCGGGCGCAGCAGGGGCAGTGACGGTCGATCGCTTCGCGGTCGTCTCATTCGCAACAGAACGTTTGGCGCTTACATTAGTAGCAGCACCACCTCGCAGCTTGATATCCTCCTCCTTTACATTCAAATTCGCAACCGTCGTAGACCGCGCCGTTTCCGGACCTATTACGGTCCCAGCGCCTGCTCCAGGGGCGGCAGAACCATGTCTACTCGTGACATGCTCGCGGACGTGCGCGCGCGTGGTAGACGTGGTAGACTGCTTGGACTTCGATTTAGTTTTGTCTTGGGATGACGAGGAGCGCCTTCGTTCCACGTAGGTGACTGTGTCGGAGCTGCAGTCTGTGAGGTCGTCGAGGATTGCAAAGGATCCTAGGGAGAAGGGAAAGGAATCCATGAAACCCATGCCCACCCAGACCGGTCTGAGCACTAGCACTTCTTCTGACTGAAACTAAAATCTGTCCTTGATCTCAAAGAAAGTAACAGTAACTCCTGGTCACTGTAAACCTGACGAAAGCCAAGAAATTCAATGCACGCTAGTTAATTCAAGATAATCTGCACGTACTGGATTGCACTGGACGATAGGACAGATAATGAAGGTTGGTGTAAGAGAGAGGCTGAGCGCAGGGCAAGCAACCGTTCTCGGGGCGCCGAATGGACAACACGAGGGATTTCGTCACTGCCACAGGTCGCATAGCCGGGAGCAAATCAATTCACGTGATCAAACATTACCTCATGACATCGTAAAAGTAATTTCACACTAATGATAATATAGAGGTTGGGAACAGATAATACACAGATGCCAGTAACTCAATACAACTCATCGTGAAATACATTTTAGAACGGTTGTTCTGTGTTCAGGATGCATCAGCTGTCTCCTTTTCTCGTATCGGGAACCTTCGCGGCGCCTCGACTTACGCATACATTCAACTGGTAGATCCCTATCCCCTGCTCGTCTTCGTCTTTATAGTCTCGACGGTCTCTTCGATTGTCTCTGTCACCGTCCCAAACGCATCCTTCAGCGGACCCTCGACCTCATCACGCTCGTACTCCGCCTCCACCTTACCAGACGTAATATCATCCGCATGATGCCTCTCGCGGATATGCTCGATGCTCTTGCGCTGTAAGACCTCCGGGCTGCCCTCAGTCCTGTCTGCTTTTACTGCTGCCTCGCTCGCTGTGGCGAGATACTCATTCCATCCTGGCGCATTATCGTCCCAGGTGGATGATTTATGCTGCTTTCCGGACAGGTTCTTTGCTTTTTCGGTCTCGAGGACGTCCGGGTCGTTGTCGTGGACAGTGCTATTGTAATGTCAGCAACAATATATTCTCGCCCAGAAAGTGGACGGAAGAATACCTGGAGAATCTCAGCTGGCTCATAATACCTGCTCGAGAAGTCGACACAACGGAACGTGGAGTAGCTGCAACGGCAGCAGCACGACGTGCAAGATTACGAGCTAGCATTCCAGAAGTCATGATGGTAGTGGTCGTGGTGGTCAGAAAGAGAGCTAGAGAATCATAAATACGAGAATGATGAGGATGGTCCCGTGGTGCAGCATGCCGTGAGTCTGAGTCTGAATCATCTTTGGTGAGCCTCTTAGTTGGATTGGAGTTCTTAGGAGGAACGAAGAAACTCAATGCAATGTCTGACGTCATCAAAATTCGCTCTGTTTATGGTTAGTATCAGGAGATCGTCCTCCCGATTATTTCGGCTTGGTCTGCTTCGAGCGAGGATTTGATTTAATTTTCTGTGTACGCAGTACACTTAACAGCAAGGAGTAAACTAGATTGTAAGTTATACAAACGAGCGTAGTGAGATTTTCTGATACAGATGCAGGATAACCAGTCTACAATACAGTCCATCATGGCTTTTTCTATATACAGTGCTCAAATGAGAGAAATGATACCCAAGAAACGTAGAAAGCGAAGACAGATATAAAGGTAAAGGTAAGAACCACTAAGAAAATCTGGAAGAATGACAAGCGACATGGATATAGAAAGGAAGCTCAGATCGCATCCCAGTGCGTTTGAACCTCTTCAGGATATACGGTCCCCAGCTGAGAAAGTTCATATAATTTCCTGTCATCGCAATCCAGAAGATAGTCGTCAGACATTCCGCATCCACTATCGCGAAACTGAGGATCATTGAACGTCCACATTGATCCGATAAGGAAGGAACTATACAACGGAATCAAAATTGTTAATGAGATAATGAGATAAAAAGTGGATAGCATACCTTGACTGCCCGACTGTCACTCGCGTCCGTAATCGAGAAGTTTGGAATGCACGCGCATTAGCTTTAAGGCTTAGGACTAGTCTAGACCCGGCAACGTTTACTACCGCTGTCGCCCAACTTTATACACCGATAAGTGAACTCAAAGGCATCATGAACCGACCGAACGTACTATTTAGCCAGACCGACGGACTCGTTTGTTCCGATCATCCAGACGAACATGCAGAAGAACGTCGACACTATTAGCGTGTCATTAGCTTCGCAACAGTAAAAAAAAACTAAAGACACCTACTAGAAAATGTGAGGAAATAGAGTATCCCATCTCGGTATAAGATCGACGAAATAGGATGGTACACGTTGTTTTTCGCTTCCCGAATTGCTTTCAGCGTCGTTAACGTGAAGAGTAGACTTTCAAGGAACAAGCTCGGCAACCAGACTGTCCAAAGCATCGACGATATCTATTTCAAATGATGAAGAGAAGGACAATAATTTCGTCAGTGCACACGATCATAAAGGGTCAAATTTAGACAAGAGTCGGGGACATCGGATTCGTCGGTCAGTCCAGGGTCAAGCATGAGATGAAAAACCCGAGCCCGGCCTGAACGATGAAACACGCCGGAGGATAGAGAAGGGAAGGGAAAGGGAGATTGGGCGGACGTACCTCCTCATAGCATGTGTTGAAATAGGGCTCGACGGCCAGTGTGGCTAATGATCAAAAACCGATTCAGCACGGACGGCATGAAGAGTGCAAATAGGAGGAAAAGGGAGAAATATAAGTGCGACGAAGAAACTAGACATCAGCGGAGCTGTTTTCGTCTGATATTACAGCTCTTCGACCCTGTCCTCGGCGGATGACCCCGCAATGTCGCGCAGCGATAATTTGCTGTCTTATTCTCGTATACGCGTGAGCAGCGCCAGAGGTGACGCCGAAGTTGGAGGAACAGATGTGACGAAATAAAAAAAGAAACTCACCTTGTCCATGCCACAGCGCGATACCAAGCAAGACCATCGTCAGGATGACATAGACGATCCAGGAGGACCATAGTAAAAGTTTGATATTTTTCCCACCGCCGAACAGGGCGTGAACACGCATAGCAACGAGACCTGCGCATATGTCGCATTAGTGCCATGTGATCGAAGTTTGACAGAAGGTAGGGATGCCCAGGTACTCACCATGCAAGCTCATGAAGGAAATGAAAGTCAAGTACGCCTCAAGCCATACCCACACATTACAGCTAATCGACAAGTGATCTCGTTAGGAAAATGATTCGTCCAGCATGTCCAAAAACGTACAACTGAAGAAGATCGTAAGTGCATTATCAAACCTTGATCTGCGCGTCCAATTAAAAGGCGACATACATGATGACTAGGAGAGCTTGCCAATCCAAGCCGATCTATATTAGCACAGGCACAAGGACGATCAGATGGACAGTTGTTTACACAAGGAACACATGAGATGAAACGTACCATAAATATCAACTGCAAGCATCAGCGGACTATTGAAACAGATTAATCATATGCATCAGCCGAAGATATGCTGCAGAAATGAAATACCAACACTATGTATCGATTCTAAAGCCCATCAGTCAATCTCTACTCTGGAGCGAGCCTCAGCGAAAACTTACCGCAAGAAAGATTAGGGAAATATGACTCTTTGGAGCCTTCCAAATAAGCTCAATCTAACTGGCAATCAGGATTCCTGCTAGCCTTCGACAACTGCACGACATACCTCTTGATGAATCTGTAAAAGGACTAGATTACCTTCTGTACGTTCAGCGATGGAGGAAAGACTACTCACCGTTAGAGAATAATCATACAAAAGAAGGGCAAAGCCTGAAAGAGTCAAGTATCTGCTTGAAGTTAAGTGAAATTCATGATGGTAGATGTTACGAGTACTCACTGGCTGGCCCTTACAATCGGAGCAGCTTGCTCGAGCGCCTCAAGTGTCTCCTGTAGCATTGCGTCCGCCATATTGTGCTATGATAACACAGAGAGAAACCGCATCCAAGCGTCGCAAAGGATAGAAGGGAAGAATGAACGAGAACAAGAAAGCACAATAGAAGTAGGGAAAAGGAGACTCGTAGCTACTTCACGGGAACCCTTTATGTATAGAGCTAACGGAAGTAAATGAGATCGATCGTGTGAATCAAAGTGAACAAGATCGGAGCCGTAGGTTCAGGAGCACCGGTCACCGGCAGAGCCGCAGAGTTCATATAAGAGAAATGTTGGGGCAGATGATGAGGTACCAGCTTTTAAGCTTGCGAAAAATAGCATAGGTTATTAACAATCATGCACCCGATGCAGTGCCATCGTATTGGGCGATGGAAGAGAAGAGTATGCCCTAGAACAAATAGGCGATCTGATTGTGTTCACTACGAGTATGTAGAAATGGACTGCAAATTACCCTCGCCGGAATTAGCTTGGATCAATCCGAGTCGGGAAGAAGAATATTCCGGGGTGGATTTGGATGAGGGCTAGGATGCACAGCTTGGAAGCATGTGCACTGCGCTGACGGTATTCATCCACTCCAAACAAGGAGACCACCAAATAGTCTACCGGGCAGTGCCGCGTGAGCTGCAACGTGGTGTCCCACGGAACCTGTTTCTTGAAAGCTTGATTTGAACTGAGACAGATTAGCAGATGAAAAATAACATACCAGGATTCATCTTATAGAGCGACTCGGAGAAACCGAGCAGACGCGGATCTCTATCAGCATCGTGATGGAGGGAAATGAGAAGTCTGCGGGCGCCATACACGAGATATTAGGGCTCTTCAGGGCGTGCAAATCTGCAAGAGAGATAGCAACAAATTTGGCCGAACTGGGCTATTGATAGAGGTGATGACGGGAATGACAACAGGTATTAGGTTTGGATTGTGCGATGGTTTGAGACACGATCGGTTTCTGTGAAGACGCGTGCTGCTCATCGCTGTCACCCGCACCGACTGGGCGCCAATTTCGAGAAGCAATCGCATTTCTTCAGCTCCGCGAAAGAAGCATAGCATCTAACAGTGATAGCTCAGCAAAAGGAACAGATACTATTAGTATCCGAGGATAACATAAGAAACTTCTGCCCCAGTCTTGCTCGCTGTTCAGGGCCAATGAACCCAATACGACACGATTTGAACGCATCTCCTGTGACCAGTCAGGTCCAGAAATCTTGTCTCTCAAATGGGTGGAGCATCAGTGAGATCGCGAATCTGTCAGAAACATGCGGCTGCTCAGTGAGAAGGGTTGGAGAACTGCACATCAAGCAGTGACAATTCGTACCACAGTTTCAGCATGCAGCGGCGACTTGCCAAGGGTGAGACATCAAGTCAAGAAAGAATATCGACTGTAGACAAAATAAGGAGTGATGGTCTTCTCTGTATTGCGGAACGAGGTGACGGGAGTCAGAAGATAATCGTATCAAGACCACCAGCGAAAGTCGCAAATTTTCCCTGTCTTAGAATCATTAATCACTTTAAAGAAGATCAGATGCTTCTCAAGTGCTTGGTCGTTGTGAAACGAATATTCGGAATATGATTAATATTGTTGAGGAATGTACGTCCGTGATGAGTGCTGAAGACCTGAGGGAAAGAGACGACGCGACGGACTGTCCCAGGCGCGACAGATCTGGAGGGCGTACGCGTATCAGGTTCTCATTCATACACTACAACAGCTCTATCTTTGCATGTTCAACGACTGAGCTCTACATGAGCTCGCGACCGCCTCCAAAGAAACCATCAGGATCGCGGCCCAATGTTCGCAAGCTGCTTTCGAAAGACTCCTTCTCATCACTTGCTTCATTCTCTAAACATGGCCGTGAGGCCTCCCAGCCAGAGGTCCACGATAATTCGACAAGTAGTAGAATAGCAAAGCCTTTGGCATTGCCGACCTTGAATGAAAGCCATGGTAATAAAGAAGCAGCACGGCCATGGACGAAAGAAGAGCTGGTCTCGTCCCCCGTATCGCCGCCGAAGGACGCCCGTGGCCCTTTTGATGAATATGCATCGTCTGCGAATGCTCAGTCAGTGAAACTCAAAGTCTCCAAACCAACTCTGCCTTCCGAGAGCTCTTCAAGGATACTCCCAACCGGTCAGAGTACGGTATCATTCGCTACAGAGCCTTCACGGTCGTCGACGTCTTCTCCACCACCAGTTTCTCCTTCAAGAGTTCGCTGGGATCAGCTGCGACAGCACGTCCTCCCCTCGTCTACTGCGCCTTCTCCGGACCCTAGCTTCACGTCATTTTCACAGCTAAACTTAGCTACTCCTGTCCCAGCATCACCGCGTCCGTCCCGCTTTGCAGCGCGTTTCGGTTTCCGACAAGTGGTGAATGAAGCTCGTGAAGCTGCCGATGACATTACACGACGATTTGCGGAGGACGTGCAGAGAGCATGTCGGTCTGTGCGATTCGGCGACTCGAAACCTTCTAAGCCCGAGCGAGAGGCTACTCAAGCGAGTACGTTCGGTTCGACATTACATCTTCCATTCATGTCGTCCACTTCACTTCCACTTTCCGCTAACATGAGCTCTAATAATTTGTCGGCACCGAGTTCCTTCAGAGCACTACGTACTGCACCGTCCACAGCGAACCTTGCATCGAGTGCCGGATGGAGGACTGCAACACTCAGTAATCTTCAGAGTATAATAGCGCGTTATGCTTCCGTTACTATGATGGAGAAATCAACATTGCCTCTTGAGAAAGAGGTTCTTTCGGCTCTTCTGATTCCTTTCCTCAGTCATAGCACCGCACAGGATGCAAATGACGAGAGGCAAATGTCATTAGAAATATTCGAGTTGATCGTTCGTAGATGGAAGGCACCTTCACCAGGAGTAAGTCTATGCTGCTGCCTCACGGAATGTAAACTTATGCTCTCTCAGGGCAATATTGACAGATGTTTATGGTGCTGTAAGGCTGCTACGGCTCCAGCTTCAGGATCACGAACTCGTCTTCTATGCATGCTCAACAATTTCTTGAGCTCTGGGGACAGTCCATTATCTTCACCTCCAGCGCTTCTGACGATACTTCCCAATATCGCATTGCTCGTTTCGCATTGTCAAACTTACGATCCCTCGCGCTCCATCTCAATGGCTGATAAGGCAGATGACCTCGCTTTTGTGCATGACCTAATAAAGAAAACGATAAGGGGAGATTGTGGTCAACTAGACACGGACGAACTCGAGCAGACCTATCAAGCTTTGTTTTTGAAGAGCGATAGCGAGGATGATCTAAGAGCAGGCCTGTGCATCGAGGCGCTCGCTAAATGCCTTGAGTTCGGGATGTCGCAGCAGAAGAGAGCTATGCTCCGCGTCATGGAGGTGAGTTCTGAAAGGCACTTACAACTCTGCCTTTTGAGACGATTGACCTGTAAAATTGTGTACTGTAGAAATATTGGCCCACTCCAGACCTATCAAAGCCGTCGACACCTTTACGATCCAAGATCCATCTAAGCAAGATAAACTCGTTCCTTCGCCCTGTGTTGAGCATGCTTCAAGACTCACTGGACGCGTCAAAGCTCGGTGTTTTGGATTACAGGATAATAACTCAGTTATTGACCGCTCGAGTCCTGCCCGAGATAGATATTTTGACGTCTACAGATGATTCTTTGCAAGATGTTCAGTATTTGGCTGTTAGGGTGATATTGACGTTGCTTGGTTCGGAAGTAGATGACGAGGAGGAAGAGGATACCTTCATTACTAGTCGGCATCACGAACTCAGAGACATCGTTCTTGATTGGTTAAATGGAAAGGCTTCACCATGGCAAGAAGCACTGCAGAAAGAATTGAAAGGTTTTGTGAGTAATTTCATTTCATTCTACGAGGGTCTTTTCGTTTCTTATACTACAGCCAGGCTGCAAGTGCTGATTGGAAGAGTGTGATCTCGATAACATCCAGATTGCTTTTTACACTACCCGAGAACAGTCGGAAGATTGTAGTAGGCATGATGATTCCGCAATTTCAAGAGGTAAGAAAGCTCTTCGCAGTGCACAATTCCATCTCACCAAGAATCCATTCAGCGTATAGTCGACGACTTTCCGGGATCTTCGAATGATCATTTGTCACGCCTGCTCGTTTCGTTCGCAGTCATACATCCCCAAGTATTCTACAAACCCCTGTTCGTCTGCGCCGCTTCTGTTAAAGAGGAGACAGTAGCACGCCAGCTTGCAATTCTCATCGGAATCGAGCATTATATGCCAAACTTCTGGACTAGTGATGCGGAGATGGTGAGTGTGGCATTGATGAGTGATCCAGGTGGATCGGGCCTTGGGAAGGGCAAAGCGAAGGAAGGTCAGACTCCGATGTGGAGCAAAGCTAGACTCGGGCAGACAATTGTTTTACTTGAGTTGGTGAAGAAACTTAAGAGCATCAGGGAAGAGTTTCATGACAAACGGGATAATGCCATGGTGATTCGTCCGCTTCATGGTTGGTTCTTCTTATTTAACCAATCACATTTCAGGGCTTGAACGGGGCTGTTGGAAAGGTCATCAAGTTTGTGACTGCTCTTGAAACAAGACTGGCGATTCTGATCGAAGCGAAGGTAACAAAACATTTCGCATCTTTCGCACCGTTCTGTTGACCGAAACCACAGGAACAAAGCGCGCTCCTTCCGCTGTCGCAACGTATTCTGTTTGCTAGCTTGTTCCTTGAGATCAGACTTCTTACCCGATCTCTGAAGTCGTACGTCCAATACAATTTAGTAAGTTGCTCGCTCGCTAATATATGCATTTGAGCAGGACAGCTTGGCTCCCTCGAATCATTTCCTGGACTATGCAGTTTGGCGACGACCCTGAATCACAGACGACCTGGCTTCCGTCTATTACAGAAGATCTTCACGATGAGATCGATGAGATCTGGACGAGGCTGGATGTCGTTTATTCGCTCACAAGAGCCGGTATGAAGCCTGCCAGTCAAGTAGGTACTCTTTTCCATCTCTCTTCTTAAATTAACTTCCTGCGTATAGCGAAGGAACACCACCGTCGTGTCTCCGAAGACAAATGGCTCATTTCCTGATGGATCATCTGACTCACGAGAAAGCCTCGTTAACTCGCGTATCGAGTTTCTGGACAAACTGCCAAAGAATCCACTTTGCAGCTTCCTCGCTGTTCTTGTTGCGCTGTCCGGTGTCTTGAAGCGGGAGGACTACGCTCGGCTCGGATGTCTTGTTTGGGATAAGTGTTTGAGCCTCACCGACACCCAGGCAGTAATTCATGTACGTAGTGGATCTCTTGCACTGCATTATATTTTCCTGACATGGCACTGCTAGGCTTGCTTCGTTTGTATGCAGTGTGCGGAGAAGGCACAGGATAAGTTCATCGGACTATTGCTTGCTCGTCTGCAAAGGTGCCATAATTTTCTCGTTGACTTGTAATGCTAATCTGAGTCACGCTCTTAGTCCTATCGTTGCTATTCGTAGAACAACCTTGCATAAGTTGGGCATTATATCAAACTGGCGATTCCGTCTGCTGTCGGTAGCTTACATCACAGATCGGAACTACCGTCGACCCTTCAAACTCGCAAGGCCTCCTCTAAACTTCGTCGCTACCGACATTGGGGACAACAAATACATTACAGAGGATGATCTGGAGGAAGCGGCCTCGGGTAAAAGTCATGCGCTTCCGCTGGATATCAGACGTCGACTCAATGAGATTGGCTGGGACGACGAAGAAAGGCCTATTGATCAGCAACTAGAATGGCGCAGGACTCCAATGTCTCTACTGAGCAGCACTCAACTTGATCAATTGTCAACTTCGGATGCAGCAAATGATGACAGCCGCTTTTCTGACCAGAGTCCAAGCCCTAGTCCGACGAGTTCTGGGAACTCCCCGTCCTTGTCTTCCAACAGCGAGGGGGGACTTCTTCGTCGCAATTCTTCCTCGCACGGTCGCCATGCTGGAAAGAGAAGGCCGGTGTTTGTACAGCCACTTATCGCCATCTTCCTTCCGCTTGCAAGGTTAGCATTAGACAGCGATTTTTCAGTAGCATCCATGGCGAGAGACTTGATCATGGACTACATGCGGGACGACCCTTCTGTCCTCTGTCGCCCAGTCATGGATATTCTTTCAGGGAATGTCGAGCTTATTGACAATGCAGTCAGCACACTGTGGACTTTTCTCCAACTGAATAGGATTCTACCTCCGCGTCTGACGCATCATACGTTCAATCACTTGGCCGGATTTTTGAAGTTATTGGCGAAGGATCCTTCAACTCATGCTGGTCTCCATATTCTTGCCCAGACCGTTCCGTCTCTTGCCAAGTTCGCGCCCCAGGTCAGCGAAATGTCTGTGAGAGCTATTCGGCGAGGGAAGATCGAGATTTTCTTGTTTCCGTCTGGTTCTCTCTATTTTCCGGAGTCCGCCCCACCTGGCTCAATGTTCCCAAAGAGTCCGCTCTCCACAACGAACCCTTTCGAGAGCTATCCGAAATATCTAGTCGATCTGATAATGATACGAATGTCACAGAATATGCTCTTTGTCGAGTTGTTAAAGCGCCATCCCCAGGACGTGCACGTTATTCGCAAGAATTGGATTCCATTGGTACTTCCTGACGTCACTGACGGCCCCGGCGACAGCGACATGGTTCCGCGACGTTCTCGTAGGAAGACGATACCTGAGCACAGCAAGACCGGCTTTAGGCTATCTCTTTCATTCTCCAGAACCCACCTGTTGTTTGTGGCACAAGTATTCCGATGTTTGACGCGACATCTCAATGTCCGAGATGAATTGGTCATGTTCCTCGATGGAGTCAACAGTATATTGCTGCGTCATGGTGATGATATTGGGATTGTCGCACATGCGTTGATAGGTATGTTATGGCATCCGCTTTTTTTATCAGTCACTGAACACGGTCATTCTTCAGTCTACATGATTGCAAGCACCCGTTTCCGTCGGCTCATGTCATCCGGTTCAGGATTCACCATCTTCCTGCCGACTCTGATCAAGATCTATTGTGAAGCAGAAGGCGACCCCTGCATTCGAGAAGCTATTGAATATGCCTTCCATCGATTCTTTGCAGTCCACGAAGAAGTTTTTGTTTATCAAGCTCTGCAGGTCGTTTCCGGCATGATCTCACAGCCTGCCGCAGACAGCGCCTGGATATCAAGTCGTGTCTATCATCTGTTATCCACACTAAAGGCTATGCCTTTAACAAATGATGCTGCCGGAATCCGTGATGCCAATAGAGACCAGGAGGAGGAAACAGCACTGGTTATAACAGCCGACGAGAGACCACAGATTTTTCTAGCATCGTTACGTAATAAGGAGAACAAAGGTGGTGCCGAAAAACTCAAAACGTCACTTTCGGTGGAGATTTTCGACAAGAAACGATTTCACCCTGACAACGTCATCCGAATGTTATTGACTGTCATTGCGCACGACCACACGGTTCGTCGGGCGCAATGTTTCGTTCGTCTATTTCGATACCTTGTTCCCGACTTATACGATGCGTCGACCTCTGCACGTAACGTCCTCAAAGAAGCTGTTGAGGCGCTTGGAGGTATCATAGCATCCAAGGCTAACAAAGCCAAGGGAACGGAGATTGTGCCGAGATCTAGCGATACGGGAACTGAGAATTCCAAACCGGATTTCATGGATTTAAGCAAGGTCTTCGGCAATCTTTCATCGCCGTGTGATCTGCAGGTGATGCGATCCGACTTCTTGTTTATTTTCGCGGCGTACGTACGTTGTGGGGGTGCCCATCGGGATGCTGGCCTTCAGAAGGCCCTTGAAATTGCTAAGATCCTCCTCAGGGAATCTTCCGCTTCTCCTGAAGCTGTCGATTCGGTGCGCCTGTTTCTTGAGCAAATTGGCGAGTCGTTTAGCAAGAGACAGGATGTGAAATATGCCATCACCCTACTGAAGGAGTTCGCGATTATCATCCGCATGCACGGGATCGTATTGGATTTGAGTGGCTTGCTAAACAGCTTGGTGACGCTATGTTCTGCTCCGACATTTGCTAACGATAAGAAATATTCGGATGTCGTTGTGACTCAGATTTGCTCTGCCGCGTTGGAAATATGCGAGATGGCTGCACAGGAAAACATCCTATCTGATATCAAGTTCGTTCCTAGCCTCGTCACCCTCCTCGCTCACTCCGTTTGCCTCTTCGGCTCGGACGTGGTCGGAGAGCTTGAAAGAAGAGATCCCTCACCTGCATTTCTCACCTGCGTAGTGCTGCCGTTCGTATTCCAACTACGAACGACCACTGAACTTGCTACGCAGACACAGTGGACCGACAGCTGGCGTCAAGGTGCGCATGCACATGCATGGGTGAGACTTTTATCATTCGCATTGGCTGCCTTTCAAAATCAGCACGGTGCAAGCCTGAAGACGCGGGGTTCCCTAAGACGGTCGCCATCATTCAACGAGGAAGCGGCCGACCCCTCTGTAGGGGTGGATCTGGAGACAACTAAAGGGTCCATCAGAAAAGCGAAACGTCGCCCCTCAGGTCAGAGTAACGCTGTTACATCTGTACGTCTTGCCATGGCTTTCATTACGCTCAAGGCCGTGATGCTACGTGGAGAGGAAGATATTTCAACGGTTTTCCCGGGTGCATGGCTTCGCGTTGCAGCGATTTTACGATCTATGCTTCGAGATGGAAATGCAATGTTTGCTCTTAGGCCCCAAGTTCCTTCAGCACCACCGTCTCCTGTCCTATCACCACTGTCCAGTACTACGTTTACCGAGTTTACCGATAAATCGCCTGAGAAGAAACATAAGCGATCTTCATCCGCAACGTCAGACCTCTTCCTACAAGCACCGTCCAAATCATCCCGACCGTCCTCTCCTACCAGATTTCCTTCACGCCGAAATAGCTCGCAGCAACTCCCTTGTCCGCGGATAGTAGACTACCTCACGTGGTCAATACTGGAATTTCTCTGCCTCCGCAGGTCACCCCTCTGCGTCCAACTGCGCACATACATGTACGAGAGAGTAGTTCCGTTGAGTGATTTCCTTCAAAGTGATGATTCCGTCGCTGGCGAAGTGAGGTTCAGGAATTTTCCTAGGAGAAAATCAGTTCGACCGATTAGTACGATATACACAAGGCCGAGGTATAAGTCTGACTCTACAGCAATCACTCCAGACGCTTCACCGCGGCTTGGACCATCGGACCCGGGTATCATGACGGCGAATAATCTGCCGAGCTTGTACGGTTCGACTGGATATACTGGTATTGACTACAACACGCCGACTGCTAAACGGATAAAAGGAAGGCCACCAATCACGCCCCTCGGAATATCCGCGCGGCCTCCAATCACCTTCCTTTCTCCGTCATTCATGCCGGCCTCAACTTCAGCGGATTCTCATTTACCGCAATCACAGTCCGTTGAAAGCGTGGGCCAGAATGACATGGCAGTAGATGCACGCGATGCTCTCGCCTTTACTGTTCTGCGATCCCCTGGACTTGTCCAGCGGACTTTTGAGCGAATACGCATTGTCCAGCGCTGCCTCGGATATAACACGTACCTCCCTATTCCTGAGGCTCTAACAAAACCTGAAGTAGCCATGCTGAGTAATCCGCACACTTTTGAAGGCGGGACAGGTAGCATAACTGCCTCAGTAAGTCCGCGCACGACTCTGCTTATGAACTCGGACGAGGAACCGGAGGTGCAAGCGTGGACGAAGAGGAAGGCTGCGATGCAGTTGATGACGGAAGCAGAGGACTTTCTGCGTGCATGGCAAGTGGAGTCGGGTGTGACCGCATCTGGTTCAGACACAGGTCATAAAGATGGGCCATTTGGTGCATCTGCTAGTGCTGAAGGAAATCTTGATGCTAGGAGTAGCTTGTCGACAGGAGAAACGACTTCTTGATTTCATTTATTTATTTATTCCGTTGAAACCTTTTTTCATCATTCATATTGTCCTTTGCAAGATAGCTCTATTTAATTTTGTTGAGAAAATTAGTGTACTGTAATTAATATTGCTATTCCATTCCCTCACGTTCGGGTTTTATTATTTTTCCCGATGTAAACGACTATCTTAGGGCGTACGCACCTGTTCTTATTACAATCTGCTCACTTTATAATGAATCACGCATAGACCTGTTCCAATTCCTCGGGATTGATCTCTGTGAGTCTGAAGGCGGCTTACGACTGGCTTCAACTCCCGTGATGTACCAACTTGTACCAACTACCAACAACATAACTCGACTTGGGCTAGATAGTAATTCAGATCAAATACCGTGGAATCTCACCGGCCTTTTCACCTTGCCGCCATCAATTGGCATGGAAGAACATCTCAAATCCCGCTTCAGGTTCACCAATCGAAGATCTCTCATCTTTCCCAACTTTTCTTCGTACGTGCTGACCAGAACTGCTGATAATGGTCTACGTTAAGAGCCTCTACCCTCCCATCCCAGCTCTGCCCCCGCTTAATGTTCATACTCTACTTTTTGAGAGACCGCCTGGCAACACAATCCCATGCGATTTTGTTGTCCATATCGATGGCCTCACCGGCGAAACGAGGACATACGGTCAGTTCGTAGAACGGATTAGGGACTGCGCGACTGCGCTCGCAACACCTGTAGGTCAGGGTGGACTGGGCATTCGCCATGACGGACTCGAAAGGGAGATCATTGCTATCTTCTCACCAAATTGCTTGGTATACTTTTCAATTTGTGCGACTTCTACCTGTAGGCTCACTTTCGTATTAGGATTATTTTGTAATGGTACATGCTGCACTAGTCCTGACAGTGCCATTTGCTCTCCTGCCATCTAAGCCGACAACAGCCGAGCTCGTTTATTTGCTCAAGAAATTGAAGTCTGGCGCGGATTCGGTTAGAGTTCGCTTGTTTACGCATCCGTCGCTATTAGAGCAGGCACGAGCTGCTACAAAGCTAGCTGACCTTCCGCTCGATCAAATCTACCTGTTGAGTAAAGGAACGGCGAGATCCAAGACCATTGAACTTTGCTCCCTAATCGAGAATGTTTCGAAAAAGAAACTCGCTCGGCAGGCAGTTGTTCCAGCCGAGAAGAATACACTTGCTTATTTAATATTTTCAAGTGGTACAAGTGGACCTCCAAAAGGTACATTCTTCCGATGATTGCCGCAGTTCCTGGTGGATTTGATCATTTTGCCGCTAGCTGTTATGGTGTCTCACGGAAACTTATGTTTCTCAACGATGCAGTCGATTGTTGGTAGAATGGAGGAAGTACGATATACACCGGTAAGCCATCAAGTGGATTATTCCGTCACGTTGCTTGCTAACTATAGTTCGCAAGGCACCGAAGGAGCCTATTCCACCGGCTCGTTGGCTTTGCTTCCTGCCTTTCTATCACTCGATGGGACTTCATTTCTTTATTCTTACAGCCGTTTGCAAAAGTAATGAGAATCACGTGATTTCACCACTTTTCTCGCCATGAGAGCCTCAAAACACAGATAAAATCATATCTCACCCAAATCTCAACGGTTTCACATCATCTAAGTTGCTAAATTCATCTTTTCGAAAGGGCTTTCGCTTAGAAAAAACTGTAGAGAAAATAGAGCGAAAAATGACCCTAAAATGGCGAAAATATCGGTTTTTGCCTCTTCCTTGCATGTGCAATTTTTTCTGTGATCCCTGCTGGTCCAGCACCTCCCCAAAGCTATCCAGAATGATAATATGATTATAAAATGAATTTACAGACTGAGTTTGAGTTGAATTGTGTACCAGAATGTGCTGCTTTGAGGCATGCCTGAATCACTCAAAACTCATCATTTCCCCCTAGCCTCCCAGGCTCCAGGAAAAATTCTTACAGGCCAGATTCATGCATGTAAATTCATTTTGGATATAATAGACTAGGTTTGTGTACTAGCTAAGGCCTCAGCATCCACTGGTGAGCTGGGCTGAACAAGTGATTCTGGTTGTATGCATCATTTTAGACAGCATCTTCCCAGCTCACCAGTGGATGCTGAGGCCTTAGCTAGTACACAAACCTAGTCTATTATATCCAAAATGAATTTACATGCATGAATCTGGCCTGTAAGAATTTTTCCTGGAGCCTGGGAGGCTAGGGGGAAATGATGAGTTTTGAGTGATTCAGGCATGCCTCAAAGCAGCACATTCTGGTACACAATTCAACTCAAACTCAGTCTGTAAATTCATTTTATAATCATATTATCATTCTGGATAGCTTTGGGGAGGTGCTGGACCAGCAGGGATCACAGAAAAAATTGCACATGCAAGGAAGAGGCAAAAACCGATATTTTCGCCATTTTAGGGTCATTTTTCGCTCTATTTTCTCTACAGTTTTTTCTAAGCGAAAGCCCTTTCGAAAAGATGAATTTAGCAACTTAGATGATGTGAAACCGTTGAGATTTGGGTGAGATATGATTTTATCTGTGTTTTGAGGCTCTCATGGCGAGAAAAGTGGTGAAATCACGTGATTCTCATTACTTTTGCAAACGGCTGTAAGAAAGCAGAGAGTAAATGTATGCAGGTCTACACATGGAAATATAGGTCATATATGCATATCTATACATATGTACTGCCTATTTCATCTACACGGTCCGTGCTAAACCAGTGCTGGTTATACATTTGCAATTTAACACGGATCCCGTGTAGATGATATATAAAGCTTGTGTAGTCACGGGTTATGTGACCTACTCAAAATCTACACGGACATGTAATATATTTCTTACAGCTAATTGCAAAATTGTTGGCAATTTGGAAAATCACGTGTATTTTTGATGCAAAGTGCATCCTGGATGAGCAAAAAAAAACAAAATAGCGAATATCTCAGTCAATACAGCACATAAAAATCTGATATAACCATGTAAAAAACCTGCTCGAAAATGCGCTCCAGTACATATAAAAATGTCTGGGTTTTGTTGAGTATGTACTTCGCTACTAAAAAGATAGCATCATAATGCTAAATCCTTGTCATGCCCTCCGTTCAGTGTAAAAATCGTAGCTTGCCCAACATCATCCGGAAAAATCTGATTCAAGTTTGATAAATCAGGCCAGCCCAGTGGGCACCTGTACACAACTCCTCGAGGCTCCCTGACATGATTGTGGTAGTGAAACTGGGTGGTTTGTTGTCACTCCTGCTCACAGAACTCTCCCCTACTTCATTGCATCTGTCATAACTCACGCATTTGGACACCAAAAAATCTGATTGTTTCTGCTAAAAAGACAGCAGTATAGGCGCTTTCAGCCAAGACAGTAGCTGAGCTGACTTAGGCTTGGGTGTGGCTACATTACTTGTACTATCTACCAATCAGACTTGAAACCACCCCAGTGACCATCCTCTGCTGAAATGTCACCCAAAATCATATCTGGGCGAGAGCGAACAAGGTCGGCTCGGCCATCATGCACTCCTGCTGCAACCAAACCGAGCGTGCCCGCCAGGGCCGCAGAAACATCTCTCAGAGAAACACGAGTGTACGCACACGACGGTAGTCTTTCGTACGCAGCATCTCCCCGCACAGCAGCTCTCATCACTTGTCCACAGTTCCCTCCTCACCCTCACCAATCCCTCATCACCCACAGGCATGAGGGAACCCCCAGTTGTTGGGGACGGACCATCACGAGAGACGAGGCACCACGGCAAAGAGATAGAAGGCAGCGATGCATTTGAGGACTCACGTGTCGAGTCGCCACTTGATCTCGAGCCATCACCATCTTCACAGCCACCATCTCTACAGCTTATGTTGAGCATTCGTTCATGCAACCCCAGCGACGCGGCAGAAGGCTGTCCAACAATTTACGGGAATGCATCATCACTATGAACAAGAAACTCAGCGCCTCTCAGATCGCAGCCTTGATTGACATACCCAAGACAACAGTTTTCCGGATAATACGAGAGTTCAAGCGCAACGGGACTGTTGCTGCGCATAAACTTGGTTTTCGTGGAAGGCCTCGAGTGCTTGATTATATCCACACCGAGGTATGCACATGTTGAAACCTGTCCTGGTAGCTGTTGGTTCACACCACATAGTTCCTTTGCAGGTCACTAAGCAATCTCAATGACCGTTACATTGACGAGTTGAGGCTACTGCTCCAGGAAAGATGGGAGAAGGAGGTCTCGGATGCGACTATACACAGGTCCTTGCTGCGCGCTGGTTTCACACTTAAGAAGGTGGCTGTCTCTGTCGCTTTGCTTCCCCACGCAGTCCACGCGAACTGAAATCGTCGTTGTCTAGTTATCGAAAAGGGCTCTCGAGCGGAATGAGACTCTGCGTGCACAGTACGTCGCACGTATCGCCTCTCAGTACACAGCGGAACAGCTGGTGTTTGTCGATGAGAGTGCTTGCGATCGGCTGGCTTTTCTTTGCAACACTGCTTGGGCCCTTGAGGGTCGCTGTGCGTGTCGCAAGCAGTTTTTCAATAGGGGGAAACGGTGATTCTGCCTCTTGTGGCGCGTCGCAAGCTTCTGATTCACTCCGTTAGCTTCTCCGTCTTGCCAGCTATCAGCCTCGACGGGACAATCGACTGCACTATCGTACAGGGCGCATTCAATACCAAATTGTTCGCGGAATTCATCGCCGGCCTGTTGGACAAAATGCATCCCTTCCCCGGCACCCAATCAGTCATCGTGATGGACAACTGCCCGATACACAAGGCTCCCGAGATCCGGGAGCTCATCGAATCTCGGTCTGTCTCACTAGCAATGCAAGTCGCAGCTTGTACTGACCCCTTTGCTTAGGGGTGTCAGGCTTGAATTTCTTCCTCCTTACTCACCAGACTACAATCCTATTGAACTTGCATTCTCCATAATCAAGTCCAGGCTTTGGAGAATCTGACGAGTTTATTTTATTTCTTCTTGCAGGCAGGGAACCGTGCCTAGTTCCATAAAGTACTCAATATACGTCGTCATCTTTGTCATGAGAACATACCGCTTTGCCCGAACGACTAATGAAGATGCTGGCCGAAAGCTGATTTTGACGAAGTCAACACTGAGCGCGTTTGGAATCACTTTTGGCCTTAAACGCTGGCGCATTGACCGTCATAGTAGTATGGCAATCTGACGATTTGATAGCCATCACATTTGATGTACAACCGGATAATGGACGCGACCCGTCGGTTCTATCTTACATGCGCCTCATGAGAAATCTCGAACGTAAAATTAAGGTCCAGTACGCTCTCAATGAAAGACGATCGATACTCGTTGTTCTAGATTACGAGGGGGGCGCTTTGCGCAAAATGAACATCAAATTGCGACACGACATAATGATGTGCATCAGAACGCCACCTCGCCGCAGTTTAAGAAGATTACCACAAGTGTTCTAGCATGGTGTGTTCTAGCATGGTACCTCGACTCCAACGAAGGCATTGGCAAACTCGTTAAAGGATATAGCGCTGATGAACACGATCGATGAACGGTAGGTGCGATTGTTTACCTTGCCCCTTTCCCTGCATTGTGCGCTTATTTGTTTCGATTAGAAGTGTTCCATACGCTCAGGAAACGCTTTCACCAGTGCGGCCCAAGCAGCTTCAATGCAATGCTCGCATTTCATATGTGTAACTGTAACTATAAATAGAGATCGTTGCCGGCAGAGCCAGAAATAATCAAAGAAGCTCTGATTCTCGCTTATGAAGCAGCAGTCACTTTTGGTGAGTTTTTTTGAAGAGTATGCTTCCTTTTGATGAAGCGTCCATAAGTATCTATCTGGTCTCATGGCATGACTTTGCTTTCCCATGCCCATGAGATCGTGTCAATTGATCGATATCGAGATCGATATCTGTTCCCCTCTAACCACGACCAACATGTCATTTGAGGGCACTACCGAAAACCAGAGTTTATGTGGGTCCTCATCCTCCATTCTCCTTGACTTGTTCTGAGATTGTCTTAGATATCCAAGTTCCTCGGGATGAAGGTAAGAATTTTCTCTTATGTAGAGTTCATTCTCGTTGTACTTATAATCGGGTATAAGGCACCCTCTCGGAATTGCGGGTGCCCATTTCTACATGGAATATGTCTGTGTCCAGAGCTCTGAATGAGCAGGCCATCGGCAGCTCTGATTTCTACCGGGGGTACTTGGCTGCCATTTGGCAGGTGGCACCCTGCATCCGCGAGTTGTTTCAGGCGCATGTGGAGCTGGCCGTCCGCACCGATACACTGATTACCCTGCATAACCAAGCCACAATTGACGATCTGCAACGGAGGATGGCAGAAGTGAGTTTTAGCACTTTCTTTCAAGGATTTATAATTGCTTATAATCTCTTAGGAACAATCGTCGACTCATGCTATCGGAGGAAGGAGTAGTTTGGATATCGGTCTGAAGCTCCTCACCGAAGCGGGATGTATTATGGCGGAAATCGGTAGCCAGGACGGTGTCCTTCAGGTCGGAAACGAAACAAGACATCAAGCTTTTATGACCTGCATCGACAAGTATAAAAAACCCATCCCGAATGTCTTTCTCTCCAATGTGTGCAGTTTGATGATCGGCTTCAAGGAACTAGTGGTGAAGGAGGAGGAGGATCCGAATGCGGTTGATGTAATGATGGCGTTTCTGGCGGCAGTTCAATGGAGAATCCCGCTCTTAAAGGACACAATCGAAACCGTTGTAGTGTGCCGCACTTGCCTGTACTGGTACGTCGGTACAGGCCCCTCAGTACTCTGTACAGTATACCATCGTGCGGCGACCGCTACACCTCCGCTGCTCCTTAAGACCTTCCAAACTGCCGCTCCTTGATTCGCGGCTCAACCAATACGTCCGCCGCCTCCCGTCCTTCGAAGACTTCCCAAACCGAGTATGCTTGGCCAGCCGCACTTTCTGATACGCGGGCGCCTGGAACGTTGCAGCGGATGTATCGGCTACGGCGGCGGAAGGATATCGAACCGTATAGCCGATGGAATATTCGTCGGCTCCTGTTGATTGGCTTATCCGACATCGGGTAGTGGTTTTACAAGGTCCCAGGTACCACGTTTCATGTTCATACTATGCTGCTTCGTGCGCCGAGTCCGATTGTCGGACGCGGCGGCCACTCGCGTATTCCCCTTTTAGTATTATTGCCTCCCCTGACATTTTATATTCGTGTGGTGCGACCACTTAGCGATCCGAGCGCGCCCGATGATGTGATGCACCGCGCCAATCACCGCCAGCCCGATCAGCGCGCGCCCGTGTCTTGGCAGGTTTGCGGCGCGCCCCGATCTTCGGGTCCGCACCGATTGCGCGCCTGTGATGCGCCGTCACTGTCGCCGCCTCTGTGACGCTCTTCCCCAGCATTCCCCAGTATATATAGACCTCATGTATGTAGTGTTCAGAAGCAGTAGTTCAGAATAGATCTCAGTGCACTCCTCTCGTCTCTGTTAGCTCCTTTTGCTCTCTATCGCCTTCGCCGAAGACCGTGTGCCAACACAAGACGCCGCCCCCGTTTAAGGGAATAACAGGGGCACGTGCTCACTCGCCACTGCGCAAGTGATCGGCAGAGCTATCCCCCGTCCTGGGAATCGGCAGCGCCATCGCCCTCTTGACAAATCGGCGACACCGTCGCTCTCCTGGTAATCGGCGGCACCGTCGCTCTACTAGTAATTGCCGCCGCTCGCAGGACTCGACAGCGCCGTTGCTCTACTACTTATTCGCGACGCCGACATCTTGACTCGTCGGCGGCTCTGTCTCGTACATTATCGGCGGCGCCCCCTCTATACGCGGATCATACCATAGCCCTTACGATTGAGCTCTCCCCACGACTGAGCGCGCATCCCGATCGGCAGCAGTGCTTCCGGGTCAAATTGTCCGCCATGGCACCGAGCTGTCCAGGAGGTTTAGCCACGAGTTGGATCCCTTCTTACCTCTCCGATCTTTGACACCGCCGACGCCTCTCTGTGGTCGAACGCCGTCGCCTTCGCCGCTGCTTAAGAGGGTCTGATAGTCTACAACGCTGAATTGTTACCGAGCACTGCGAGACTGTCTTCATAGTCCGCAATAGTCTTCTTTGCCCGTGCAATTGAGCACGAGTTGCACTGAAGCGGGTCCTTGACGGCAGCAAACAGCTCTAAGGCATGGTGGTCTTTGATCTCGTGAGCTTTGCACAACTCACCTACGGTTGTGGGTAGCAGCTCCTTCATCTGGATGCGATCTGACTTGTCCTGCCGGTATTTGTTGCTGCCTGCCTTGCTACCACCTGAAAGTGCACTGGCAGGTGGAGGTGGCATTGCGCTCGATTGAGATTCCGTCTCTTCCAACAAGGAGCCAGGTGGGACGTTGCTGGCGGACAGTATATGTTCATGATCCGAGCAGAATTTCGCCAGTTTTCCGCAGAACGTGCCCCAAATGTTCGTGCTCATCCATATAACGTTCTTCTTATCGAGGTTAATCATACCGACAAAATATCTTGTCGAACCACCCGTGGAATTCTCGTCAAGATGACTAGAACGGCCAGATTGAGTCTTCCTCTCCTCGTCAATTCTCCACCTTTCATAATCAATGAATGCTTTTGCAATCTCGACTCGACCCCACTCCAAAACTTTGCGGATTGTGAGCGCATAGTATGACTCGTTATCCTAAAGAATATCGAAGGTAAGCACAACGTTGAAACTCCTGTGTGCGTTCTGATACCGGACAGGGAATATAAAGTTCGAGGGGCTGCCCTAGAATACCTTTGAGTAGTTAGCAGAGAGATACACCTAGACCAAAGGCAAGTGGAAATGAAGGGATAATGGAATATACGAGAGAAGGGTTGTATGAGGGCTGAGGAATGCGCGGGAAGCGCTCGAGGAAGGGTTCCGAAGGTGGGCTTCTCCCGAGATTGATGGTGGTGGTGCGAAGGCTAAATCGACTCTCCGGCTCAACTGCGAGCTCTGGACTAAAGCCGACTAACACAAGGCACAAGAACTAATCTAACTAATGCTACGCTAGTCGAACCACCAACTTGAACGTGACTAATCGACCGTGCTAACACACTGGGAAGCGACGGCAGCCGATCTCACTCGTAGTCTAAAGTGTCGGAACGCGGTGTAACGATTCGAAACACGATACGATGGGCGGAGGACGATAACTGAGTGACCAAAATGTGATACAAGAGACGGAGGGGCTATGCGGTGATAGAAGGGGATGATATGGTGTCCTTTTCCGACGACAGTGGAGAAGGGAAGGTGTTACGAGACCGAAAGCACGCGGCACGCTAAGTAACTGGGTTACGGGCGAAACCAGCGAAACAGATCGGAACTCGCGAGGAGGTTTCGATACGGATGATAGAGACAAGAGAAGTCCTTTACACGAACACGGCGAACTATACGAACGTGCGAACGGCTCTGCTGCGAAGAGAGGTCACTGATCGACTGTACAGAACACGAAATATCGTATTTTAGACTTAGGAGACGAGAGAGTCCACTACAAACAAGTAGAACTCGGAGCTGGGGGACTTGAGACGGTGTGAGAACTGCTAAGCTCCAACTAAACTGTCCCCCCACTACGAGAGTCGTGCTAAATTTATACTAAACGTCCAAACTGAGCCTCCCATTGGTCAGAAAACATAAGCCATAAGAAAAGGGGAACGCATATCACTTATCTACAAAGGAGAGGGGCGCATATGAATGGTTAAGGGACACATAAAACAGAAAGAAACAATACTAAGCATGGTCGGAACGAGAGCATAAAGAAATAAAAGAGACGCATATAGAAAGGTGAGATCATAAGCGAAGCCTTCAGAACCGGGTGTCTTTGAGCGGAACGAGTCGGAACTTGGGGAAAAGACTTGGAAAGACCTCTGCTAGCCTTACAGGGCAAATCTGCGACGTTTTGAATGGGAGAGGGACTGTGGATGACGCTGCAGGGTCAAATCTCTTTGTCAGGAGTACGGATCCAGGATCCGGAGACTTGTGATTGACGCGTTGTAGCGCACTGGCTCCTCCTGTGCCAGTACACTCATACTATGGCTCCCTCTTACTGCAGATACCATATCCCAGCACTGCCGACACCTGAGAGTGTGAGGGCACACTCCTATTGCACTCGGGACATCATTTGAGCACGTATCCATTGATTCCAGCACACGTACTGTACTGCGGCGCCCTCCTATGACCCAAATCGATCCGCCGATGGCTCCCCGACACTCAGACAGGTCCGCCGACAGCTCCTACCCAGCACCAGGCACTATAGGACACATCCCTCAGTGACTACGTGCCGCCGATCTTATGATTTACCATACGTACAGCCGTGCGGCGACTCTGGATGCCTCCGAGTCGGCCCCCCCTTGGCGCCGATCAATGCGGCGGACACTCAGACATCCTCAGGTACCCTCGCCGACGCCTCCTACAGCTTACCAAGCAGTCCCCCATTGTCTAGGGAGCTATATATTGTCATATGTGCTTACATGCCTCATTACGATGTATCTGCCACCAGTCCGGCAGTCCCCCACAGCACTGCCGCTCCAGCCACTCATATTAGTCACTAGGGATCGCCCACACTCTGTATTGAGTGCCGCCGATGCATCGGACACCTCAGGGACATCGGCTGATGCGCCCTTTGTCTCATATACGCGATATCAGCCTCCAATCATCGGTTCCGATGTTTCCCGACTTCCCCCCGACGCGGCGACCCCCATTAGACCATGTATGGAAGGTAGGCATGTGGTACATCGGCGTGCCAAGCCACCGACTCGCGCCGCCAAGCCCAACTCCGCCGGCGCCCGTGTTATTGCAGATACTCAATATTTCATGTGATTGGATGCCCCCCTCACGTTGCCGCTCTCAGATTTCACCTGGGCGCTCCGGCAGCGGCCCTTGGCGACCCAGATGACTCAGGAGATGTTGTCAGACAGTAGGATGTGTCGGCGACAGCAGTAGAGTATATATAGAGCTTATACTAGCTTGTAGACGACAGGATTCCAAGCCTAGCAAGGATTCCAAGAGCATGTACCAGACCGAGCGCCAGAGTTCGAGATATCCCTCACTCTGAGTCTCCCCTCATGTACTGAGCCTCCCCCTTGACTATATACTATCCTTGACATCTCCTCTTGTTTGACTCCACATTCTACTTGCCTTCGCTGCCTCCGGTACGCCTCTGCCGCTCTGACGTTCAGTGATCCGGCGCCCCTCTATTCGACGTCGGTGACCCTTCGGCGACCCAGGCTTCTCATCAGACTCCCCTTCGGCGTCCTTTCCAGCCTTTCACTCCAGTTTATCCCATATATTGATCTTATACGGTCTTTTCCTTTCATCTATCGCGTTTACGCTACTTCGGCGGATTCCTGCGGCCTCCCCCTCAGTCCGGCACCCCTCTATTCGACATCGGCGGCCATCCAACGACCCAGGCATCTCATCAGACTCCCCTTCTGCATCCTTTCCAGCCTTTCACTCCAGTTTATCCCATATATTGATCTTATACGGTCTTTTCCTTTCATCTATCGCGTTTACGCTACTGCGGCGGATTCCTGCGGCCTCCCCCTCAGTCTGGCACCCCTCTATTCGACGTCGGCGGCCATCCGACGACCCAGGCATCCTATCAGACGACCCAGCGGCGCCTTCTCCAGCCACTCACTCCATTTTATCCCTTATATTCATCTTATACACTTCATACCTTCCTGTGGCCGAGTTTATACCACGTCGGCAGCCTCTTGTGATCCCCCCCTTTTGAGCGGCGGCCCTGTTATCCTATTCCCTTTATCCAGCAGCATCCTTAGACCCATCCATTACGTCTCCGACGGTTCCTGGCACCTGCCGGGTAGTAGGTCTTTGAGAGTCTGATAGCGTCGGCATCCCATTTTTGGAGGTTCCTTCATACATTCAGCACCCTTAGTAGGACGGACATCTGTAGCACCTTCAGATACGACACCGCCGACCGACAGCGTGTAGGATTGTCGCGTGATTCTTCCGCTGTGTCTTATATGATGGCCGATCACGGAACGGTGCACATGCCATTTAGACTATGGCATTCTTGCTAAGTCCACTCGCTCCAGCGAAACCAGTCGGAACCGGGCGAAACCAGTCGGAATACCGCGGAACTGGTCGTAACGACTTCGTACGCTCCCAAGCTTTAGTCTTACTCTTCAACGTGTAGTATTCCGAAGTCCTACACGTACACCGAGTATTGCATTCGTGTTCAGATTCGTCAATGTCTTCAGTTGCTCGTTCTCTTCTCCTATCTTTGTAACATCATCCTGAATCCTCGCCGTCTGTCTCTGCACACCCGTCACCTGCACGGCCGTCTGTGTCTGTGCTTTGTGAAGATTGCCCACGCTATCCGAAACGTTCCTCAATTGGTCTTGCATCTCATGAAGTGATTTGTCGTGTACGGAGACTTTCGCCACGGTGCTCTGCATAGTCGATTGGACATTCGACATGATGTTCAATACTTCCATCATTAGTCGATCTACAAAGCCCACATCCAGCTTTTTCTTGCGGCTCAATTCATTACGAAGAGACTCCAAAGGTTGGAATGCGAATGCTGAATGGGTGGACCGTTAATTATGTAATACTGTGGTGACACAAAGTAGAACATACCTTGAGAGGCAGGAGAACGCCTTGTACGTCCTTCTTCCCCCGTCTCACTTGGGCCTACAAAATGCTGTAACCACCAAAAGTGGGTGAACGACGCATAACGACAACTTACCAGCCATATTTTGACTACTTCCTTTAGGTAGCTCAATGATGGTTGCCATATCTGAAAATAAAGAACTTGCTGCACAAAGGTGACCAGCCGAACGAGTTGTTGAGTCAACGACCAGAGCCAGAGAGACAGTAGATAAGGTAGAGGAAGATAAGGTAGAGGAAGTATAAAGTTGACCAGCTGTCACGTGTGACTGATGTCCCGGAGAAACCCTGATCTAACCCAATTAGGAAGGACCCTAGCGGCCCTCGGTGGACGAAAAATCCATTCTTATCGGCAGGTCATTCCAACCCACGTTATTGCGTATAATATGTGTGTATTATGTCATGGCCAAATTTGGAAATCAGATTGCCACTCCGTCAACTGCCCTTGGTCCTGATCCTTATCTGTCGCATCTCTCCTTGACTGGAATCTCGGAAAAGCGCAACAATGGTGAGTGATTATTGTTCATATATGATTTATATACACTTCTGAATGTGTACGAAGCATAGTATGTCACTTGTCTAAGAGAAATAACCACGAATGTCTGTCTGTGCAAGACTTGTCTGAATCTCCCATCGAAGACTGCATCGAAGCTTTGGTAGAACCATGCGTGCCTCCTCTGCCTCAGTTCCCATCTGTGTCTGCAGAAGAGTACAGAGCTGTGTGAGTACATGGCATGCCTCGTGAAGGCTTATTATCGGTTCTGGCTCTGGTTCAGGCGGCTCGAGTTCAGGTATGTGCTCTCCGTTTGCCTCTCTCCGGTTTAACTCCACCTGCTCTAGGATTTCGCCATCCGCCCATTCTGCCTCTGTGATCTTCTCGCTCTCCACCTCCAGGAAATCCTTGACCCGTACAACGTGCTTCAGCGGAACAATCTCCTTCACAAACTCCTTCAGCGTGCTCTCAAGCTGCAAAACGGCGGCCTGGACTTCATCAACTTGGTCTGCCGGTGTCTCCATGGAATTGATTGCATATGGATCAAGAATGCCTGCATGCTTCCAACAGTTCGTAACAATTTTGGCAATCACTGCATGCCATGCTTGCATGATGAGACACATTGCTTCGAGTCAATGTAATAGATGTTTTCACTTCCGTCGTCGTAATGTTCGAGTGCTCCAAGAAGGAATAAGCGGCCATGATTTGCTTTGAATGTCCGGATAATACCTGCGTCCATCGGTTGGATGTGTGATGTCATATTTGGCTCAAGATGCATGATTTCAACATTGGTGAGTGTCTTCGGGTCGAAAATATGTGATGGTGCATTGTCAATCAGGAGACAGATATGCCAATTCGCGCCTCGCATCTCTGCGTCAAGGTCTTCAATGAATCTACATGGTATCTTCTGTCAGATAATAACTGCGAAAATAAACAATCTTACTTACATTTTGAAAATTGAGCCCGTCATCCATGCCTTTTTGTTTCAAAAATAGTAGAACCCGAGTTTCGACCCATCCTGCTTTTGAAAACACCGGGGCCTACGTGCATGACCGATAAAGAGAGGCTTTCGAATGTCTGTCCCATCAGCATTTGTCATGAACCCAAGAGAAATCCTTGTTTTGTCCCCCTTTCCGCCAGAGAGCTGCTGAGTTGCAAGACTTCGATCTGGTGGCATCCGGTAATACAAACCAGTTTCATCAAAATTATAGATGTCACATGGTTTGAAATTCCGTAGTACACTCTGAAGCCGTTTCCGAGCTGCTGCAACATCACTAAGGTAGAAGAAGTATAAACTCGACTAGGTGTGATGCGCGTCGCACGTCCCTGACTTTCCACATCTGGCAACATAACTCATTCCATTTATTTTGCCTCACACGTCACACAACATCACATATGGCCTCCATAGATATCTTCTGACAGAAATTATCAGCAGATGTACGTTTTTAATTTTCGAAAATATTATAAATGGATCACGCAATTATGGAAATAAGTCATCTTGTCCCAAATAACTTAGAATTCATTTTCCAGCATTCTGGAGAAGTTTCAAAAATTTGACCAATTTTTTTTGCCGCTGCCAAGACTATATTATATAATATAATATGTTACATAATTACTCAAATATAGAGTATTGATCGCCGTGACTAATCTGCATAACAAGCTTATACCTGACTCTTAGTGCCAATACAGCCATGGGACGATGTTCAAATAGAGTCAAAGCAAGAGTTGACAACTTGAAGAAGGGTAGAGAGCCTGTGAGTGTCTCCGAAATACCAGATGTTGTTTGTCTGACAAGTTATTAGGCTGCTGAGGTCATTATTGTCTCAGACAATGAGGACAGTGAAGCCGAGTCCTCAAGTCCAGACAAGATTTCGATTGCAAGTGCTGCAATGACAGACAGTGACAATGATGAGAACATGGAGAAAGAAGAACTTACAATTTCTGCAGAGGAGGTGGAGGGCTTCTTTGACAGACTTCGAAGGGGCATGATAGACTGGCAAGCTCGTTTGAGAGCTCGAGCAAGGCCTGCCAAGTACAGTACCATCCCCTCAAAGCAAGCAGCACGTACCAAACGGTTTCATAAAGCAAAAATTTCCAAAGAGACAGCAAAATTACGAAGCGAAGGGTTTCTGGATATACGGAATTTTTTACGCAGGCTCCAAAAAAGTGCGCACTTTTTTTTCTTTAATTGCAAGTTCAGATGCTGATGGTTGTGACAGCAAATCCAAGCAAACTGAACTTGTCGATATTGTTGACAGCGATTCCGAGCCGGGAACCTTTCCGGGCGAGCAGGCGATAAGGTATTTGAGCGCATCGGACATTAGACACGAACAAATCTGCACAATGAGCGAATCACGCACCTCTGAGCCCTCACCTCCCTCACCAGTCGAATTCACGGAAGAGCAAGTCGCAGCTCTGCGTGCCCAGACTCGTGCCTTCCAGCTGATCCAGCGAGGTGCACCGATTCCAGAGCATATACAAGCAGCATTGCTTCCCGGCAACAATGCCATTGCCAACCTTGAAAAGTCGCTTCAGGCCTCGGCTCAGCCTGATTTCGTCGTTTCTGATGTGGGAAAGCGGGCTGCAAATTCTGCTGCTGACGAGAAGGACGACTGCCATGAAATTGCGGAGAACATCATTTTCGACCAGACAGCTCCAATGAGCACTGGGGCCCTCAACGTCACCGCGGGCGAGAAGGACGACTGTCGTGGAATTGCGGAGAAAATCTCAGGCGGTCAGATGGCTTCAATGAACCTCGGCATCGCTGCAGGCGAGAAGAACGACTGTCATGGAATTGCGGAGAACATCATGTTGGGCCAGATACGACCAGCGAGCTCTCATACATGCGATGTCGCACTTGATATGGACATGCTCGAGGACATATGCAGCACCGTAGGAAGAAGTCAGTTGCGTGAGACTTCCGAAGAAGTGGCTGAAGTCATCGGAGGGGTTAGATGCGAAGATGATGGCTTCGTGTCTTGTCAGGTGGAGAGTGAAATAGGAGAAGCACGCATCTCATCGTCTGGACGTGTCAGTGTTCAACAAGCCAACGAAATGCATACCTTCTGGAACCAGAATCCATCTGACATCCCTCCTCCACAATTCACATTTGCAAGCAGTCCTATTGCAGTAGAACATGCCGTATACCCTGGTTGTGCTCCTCCACCCTTGGCTGAGTCCCGCGAGATGTTCCATCATGTCAACCGACTCTGCGCAGATAGAGAACATGAACGAACGAAGGATGCATCAGGATGCGTACTGCGAGAAACTGAAGATAAAGAGTCCAAATTCCGACCTCCAGCGAAAACGGACCCAGAGCTAGGGGAAGCAATCTGGCGGCTGCATATCGAGGTCAAAAACAATTGACCTTTTTTTCCGCTCGAGAATCAGCTGTATGCTGGTTTTTCTTCGTTTGTACGTGGCAGAAGAGGAACTTGGTTGGATTGAGGCTTCGGTGGTAGCTGCAAGCGTGGCGGCAGGACGAGGGGAATATTTGGCACGTCTACTCCGTACATGTCACGGCGTCATCTGGAGGACCACACCTACCTTCCAGTGAATCTTTACGGATCCTGGAAACGGTCAATCATTGCTGATGAAGATTTTCGAGGTGAAATACAGGCTCACCTTCAAAGCCTTGGGAAAGAGTTCCTGACTGCACAGGATGTGTGCGACTACTTGAATTTACCGGAAGTCATGACTTGATTGAACCGTAAAAAAGAAATCAGCCTTCGTACCGCAGCAAAATGGATGAATGTGATGGGTTACCGATATGGGGAAACTCCCACTGGGATGTACGTTGATGGCCATGAGAGGGAAGATGTAGTCAAGTATAGGCAGGAGCATTTTCTGCCATTATGGGAGGAGCATGAGAAGGAAATGGTTTTCGACAGCCTACAAGATGGATCGTGCAAATGATCAAAGGAAAACAAAATGGGTTCACAGCAGTGAGCAGCCCAAGCCTCGCCTTACAGCCGTTTGCAAAAGTATGAGAAAAGCCTAAATCACATGATTTGTTGACACATGTCGTGCCCTTGAACAACAAAAATGAATTGAGTGCTCTATTTCTCGGTCAATACTGCATGTAAAAATATGATATGGCTATGTAAAAAAAATGCTCGAAAATGCGCTTCCAACGGTGTAAGAATGTATGAGAAATATAGTGTGTACATGACAGAACAAAACAGACAACCTTGTCAACCCATCCCTCACAACCATCCCTCAGGCCATTGAAAAATCACCACTCATGAAATACTCCATGTAAAAATATAATTCAGGTGGCATAATTCATGCAAGTGCAGAAGGTATCTGTGTACAAGTTCTTGTGGCATATTGATAGGCCCTTCAATGGTAGAGTAAGGCAACAGCCATTCATGCCCACTTGCAGAACCCCTCTCCTCAGCCTCCTCGCAGGGCACTAGCACTCATCGTTTTGATTACCAACAGGTCAGTACTTGCCCTTCACTGCCTATCCCATCCAGTCGAAGCTCTGAAGAGAAAATGCAGCAGCCTTTGGAGCCAGGTCCGTCAACATCTTCATATTCTTCTTTGCATCTCGAGCCAAAGCGGTCAAAGCAGGCTAAGGAGCCTCAACGACAGATCAGTTAGCTACAATTTGTTGTTATCGCTCAGTACACAGCTCGCACGTACAGATCATATTAAGTACAAGAAGCAATTCACGACTGAAGGCAAACTCTCGATCAAACGAGAGCAGGTGGAACTCGAATCATCGCTACTAAAAGAATACGGTCTGAAACTGCATATGACGGCCAAAATACATGGGAATACAGAGGTAGAATGACATATAGAAGAACAGAATACTTATTCAGATAGGGAGAGAACAAGAAGAGCATGACACAGCAATTCCTGCTGTACACATGTTACAAGGCAAGGCAAATGGAGCCACTGTGTTGTGACCTACCGCAGCGTGCTCTTGGTATACTCAAACAGCCGCAAAAGAGATCAACGTGCCCGCGTAAGAAGTAAGAAGACCGAGTCGAAATAAATAAACACGAAATGAGATCCTTTCGAGTAATGACCGCCAAACTAGACAAAGGAGAGGTGAAGAGGGCATAATTCCGTCCGTGGAGGGCAAGCGATTGTCCGGTCCGTAGTACTTTCGGCCTCCCACAGTGGGAGTGAGGCAAGGCTGGATGGTCCCTTGCCCAGCTCACATCGCCTTCCCCTTCCCCTTCGAGTCCGTCGTCTTCGGCTCCTGATCCGTCTGAGCAGGGTTAACTGACTCCATCCATTGTAACAGAATAAGGTAGTCCGGATTTGTCGTATTCATTCCGTAACGTGTCTGCGCTTCGATGAAATTATCGATTTCCTTCTCCGTGTTGGACGAGGCTCCATCAACTTCATCTTCGTTTGTTTCAAGAGTTTCGACTTTCTCGGTCTCCTGCAAAGCTTTACTGGAATCGAAAACTTCCTGCGAGTCGACGTCTCCTGTACAAGCCTTCTTGATCGTGGTCCATGCGGCTTTCAGCTGCTTGAAGGGTAGCTCGACCTCAAGCGCGCCCGCTTTTATAAGATCGTATACACGTGAGGATCCAGATATTGCTAGATTCAGTAACTTCTCGTCACCGAGCACTCGCAGGCACCGCTGAAGAACATTAAGCCGATGAGTGCAGCTCCGCTGCTTCTTGAGAGCCTTCTTGATTTCCTTCTCAAAGACTCTTGCATTTCCCTCTAGGTGGTTTATCAACGCCGAATTGATCGGGGGACATTCGGTTTGAGGACTGCTGTCAACCTTGATCCCGGAAGATTCGACGTTCGAAATGCCAACAACAATATCTGATTGTCCAAATAGAGTGTTTCAGATTCAGAATTGCTGTGAAATGCTACCTGCCTTAAGTGAAGGGTCCATACCTTCTCTCTCTTGGCGCTTCAGTGGCGCAGGAGTCCCTCCAGATGCGCTGCTGGTATGGCCCGCCTGAGAGCGTTGCTGACTAGCATATACCGCTTCTTCCACTGTACCACCACGAGAAAGTACTCTAATAAGGTTGTGTTGCTCAGCAAGCGCAGCATTCAGAGATTCAATTTCCGCGCCCGTTTGTTCTGTTTCCTTCTTAACCACGCTATGTTCCCATATTATGAGCGGGGCAAAGAACTTTAAGACGTGACCAAAGAATTCCTCGATAGTTTCCGTACCGAAACGTCCAATTTCATTACATTGGTGATCGGCTTCCAATCGAAAATCTCCGACAATTGCGGTGTTCGGAAGAGTAGCAAAATACGGACCATTCGGTGAATAACGCTCCTCTTCCAGAAGATAGTGGAAAACAGAGCGACGAGGACGAAACAGGTACGTCCTGTTTGGCCTCGATTGAACGTCGAAGTGGAGGCGGTAATGTTCCGTCAGCTTCAATAAAAACATGTGCCATAGATTGACTGGCATCGCCCATTCCAATTCGCTCAGGAAACCTGTCACATTGAGGAACTTTGGAAGGACGAGCGTGAAACCACGCTGTAGCGCACTGGCTCCTCCTGTGCCAGTACACTCATACTATGGCTCCCTCTTACTGCAGATACCATATCCCAGCACTGCCGACACCTGAGAGTGTGAGGGCACACTTCTATTGCACTCGGGACATCATTTGAGCACGTATCCATTGATTCCAGCACACGTACTGTACTGCGGCGCCCTCCTATGACCCAAATCGATCCGCCGATGGCTCCCCGACACTCAGACAGGTCCGCCGACAGCTCCTACCCAGCACCAGGCACTATAGGACACATCCCTCAGTGACTACGTGCCGCCGATCTTATGATTTACCATACGTACAGCCGTGCGGCGACTCTGGATGCCTCCGAGTCGGCCCCCCCTTGGCGCCGATCAATGCGGCAGACACTCAGACATCCTCAGGTACCCTCGCCGACGCCTCCTACAGCTTACCAAGCAGTCCCCCATTGTCTAGGGAGCTATATATTGTCATATGTGCTTACATGCCTCATTACGATGTATCTGCCACCAGTCCGGCAGTCCCCCACAGCACTGCCGCTCCGGCCACTCATATTAGTCACTAGGGATCGCCCACACTCTGTATTGAGTGCCGCTGATGCATCGGACACCTCAGGGACATCGGCTGATGCGCCCTTTGTCTCATATACGCGATATCAGCCTCCAATCATCGGTTCCGATGTTTCCCGACTTCCCCCCAATGCGGCGGCCCCCATTAGACCATGTATGGAAGGTAGGCATGTGGTACATCGGCGTGCCAAGCCACCGACTCGCGCCGCCAAGCCCAACTCCACCGGTGCCCGTGTTATTGCAGATACTCAATATTTCATGTGATTGGATGCCCCCCTCACGTTGCCGCTCTCAGATTTCACCTGGGCGCTCCGGCAGCGGCCCTTGGCGACCCAGATGACTCAGGAGATGTTGTCAGACAGTAGGATGTGTCGGCGACAGCAGTAGAGTATATATAGAGCTTATACTAGCTTGTAGACGAAAGGATTCCAAGCCTAGCAAGGATTCCAAGAGCATGTACCAGACCGAGCGCCAGAGTTCGAGATATCCCTCACTCTGAGTCTCCCCTCATGTACTGAGCCTCCCCCTTGACTATATACTATCCTTGACATCTCCTCTTGTTTGACTCCACATTCTACTTGCCTTCGCCGCCTCCGGTACGCCTCTGCCGCTCTGACGTTCAGTGAGTGAGTAGGGCTTGGGATTTAACCCTGAGCCTCCTCCCCACACTTTATACCTGTCCGGCGCCCCTCTATTTGACATCGGCGACCCTTCGGCGACCCAGGCTTCTTATCAGACTCCCCTTCGGCGTCCTTTCCAGCCTTTCACTCCAGTTTATCCCATCTATTCATCTTATACGGTCCTTTCTCTCCATCTATTGTGTTTACGCTACGTCGGCAGCCCCCTGTGATCCCCCCTCTCAAGCGGCGGTCCTGTTATCCTATTCCCTTTATCCAGCGGCATCCCTAGACCCATCCATTACGTCTCCGACGGTTCCTGGCACCTGCCGGGTAGTAGGTCTTTGAGAGTCTGATAGCGTTGTCGGTCGGCGGTGTCGTATCTGAAGGTGCTACAGATGTCCGTCCTACTAAGGGTGCTGAATGTATGAAGGAACCTCCAAAAATGGGATGCCGACGCTATCAGACTCTCAAAGACCTACTACCCGGCAGGTGCCAGGAACCGTCGGAGACGTAATGGATGGGTCTAAGGATGCCGCTGGATAAAGGGAATAGAATAACAGGGCCGCCGCTCAAAAGGGGGGATCACAAGAGGCTGCCGACGTGGTATAAACTCGGCCACAGGAAGGTATGAAGCGTATAAGATGAATATAAGGGATAAAATGGAGTGAGTGGCTGGAGAAGGCGCCGCTGGGTCGTCTGATAGGATGCCTGGGTCGTCGGATGGCCGCCGACGTTGAATAGAGGGGTGCCGGACTGAGGGGGAGGCCGCAGGAATCCGCTGCAGTAGCGTAAACGCGATAGATGAAAGGAAAAGACCGTATAAGATCAATATATGGGATAAACTGGAGTGAAAGGCTGGAAAGGATGCCGAAGGGGAGTCTGATGAGAAGCCTGGGTCGCCGAAGGGTCGCCGACGTCGAATAGAGGGGCGCCGGATCACTGAACGTCAGAGCGGCAGAGGCGTACCGGAGGCGGCGAAGGCAAGTAGAATGTGGAGTCAAACAAGAGGAGATGTCAAGGATAGTATATAGTCAAGGGGGAGGCTCAGTACATGAGGGGAGACTCAGAGTGAGGGATATCTCGAACTCTGGTGCTCGGTCTGGTACATGCTCTTGGAATCCTTGCTAGGCTTGGAATCCTTTCGTCTACAAGCTAGTATAAGCTCTATATATACTCTACTGCTGTCGCCGACACATCCTACTGTCTGACAACATCTCCTGAGTCATCTGGGTCGCCAAGGGCCGCTGCCGGAGCGCCCAGGTGAAATCTGAGAGCGGCAACGTGAGGGGGGCATCCAATCACATGAAATATTGAGTATCTGCAATAACACGGGCACTGGTGGAGTTGGGCTTGGCGGCGCGAGTCGGTGGCTTGGCACGCCGATGTACCACATGCCTACCTTCCATACATGGTCTAATGGGGGCCGCCGCGTCGGGGGGAAGTCGGGAAACATCGGAACCGATGATTGGAGGCTGATATCGCGTATATGAGACAAAGGGCGCATCAGCCGATGTCCCTGAGGTGTCCGATGCATCAGCGGCACTCAATACAGAGTGTGGGCGATCCCTAGTGACTAATATGAGTGGCCGGAGCGGCAGTGCTGTGGGGGACTGCCGGACTGGTGGCAGATACATCGTAATGAGGCATGTAAGCACATATGACAATATATAGCTCCCTAGACAATGGGGGACTGCTTGGTAAGCTGTAGGAGGCGTCGGCGAGGGTACCTGAGGATGTCTGAGTGTCTGCCGCATTGATCGGCGCCAAGGGGGGGCCGACTCGGAGGCATCCAGAGTCGCCGCACGGCTGTACGTATGGTAAATCATAAGATCGGCGGCACGTAGTCACTGAGGGATGTGTCCTATAGTGCCTGGTGCTGGGTAGGAGCTGTCGGCGGACCTGTCTGAGTGTCGGGGAGCCATCGGCGGATCGATTTGGGTCATAGGAGGGCGCCGCAGTACAGTACGTGTGCTGGAATCAATGGATACGTGCTCAAATGATGTCCCGAGTGCAATAGAAGTGTGCCCTCACACTCTCAGGTGTCGGCAGTGCTGGGATATGGTATCTGCAGTAAGAGGGAGCCATAGTATGAGTGTACTGGCACAGGAGGAGCCAGTGCGCTACAGCGGCATCCTTAGACCCATCTATTACGTCTCCGACGGTTCCTGGCACCTGCCGGGTAGTAGGTCTTTGAGAGTCTGATAGCATCAGCATCCCATTTTTGGAGGTCCCTTCATACATTCAGCACCCTTAGTAGGACGGACATCTGTAGCACCTTCAGATACGACACCGCCGACCGACAACGCGCCACGTCAGATTGCGCCATCGTATACCCACGTTGAACATCTAACAACTTTGTGGCTGCATCATTCTGAAAAGAAAGAGAGACTATTAGGTAAGGTAGGAAAGGTGTGTCTAATTGTGAACGAGTCATTTACCCCTAAAGAAGAAGCCTCGAGCATCCTCACATGCTCCACGGTCTCAGAGAGTGCCATCGCAAACTCGGAGATATCCTTTTTCACCGTCGCGGAATGGTCTTTCAACTTCGCACGTTGATCGTCCACAGCACTCGCTACGCCATCACAATGCTTATCAAGACGAGTTACATGCTGAGAAAGCCGATGAACGACATCGCATAGCACATCTGTGAGAACCATTATTTGATCAGGAGGATAACCCTCAGCCTCTTCCAGTTTCCTTTTAATCCTCATATGCTGAACAGCCATACCCTTAATGGGGTCTATAGAGCCCGATTTTAGGGGGGCAGGGCAAAACAAGACATGGAACGCACCTTCCCCCTTCGATGCGCCATGGTGAAACTCCTTTTGCTGTTCTGATATCGGACAGGGAGTATAAAGTTCGAGGGGCTGCCCTAGAATACCTTTGAGTAGTTAGCAGAGAGATACACCTAGACCAAAGGCAAGTGGAAATGAAGGGATAATGGAATATACGAGAGAAGGGTTGTATGAGGGCTGAGGAACGCGCGGGAAACGCTCGAGGAAGGGTTCCGAAGGTGGGCTTCTCCCGAGATTGATGGTGGCGGTGCGAAGGCTAAATCGACTCTCCGGCTCAACTGCGAGCTCTGGACTAAAGCCGACTAACACAAGGCACAAGAACTAATCTAACTAATGCTACGCTAGTCGAACCACCAACTCGAACGTGACTAATCGACCATGCTAACACACTGGGAAGCGACGGCAGCTGATCTCACTCGTAGTCTAAGGTGTCGGAACATGGCGTAACGATTCGAAACGCGAAACGATGGGCGGAGGACGATAACTAAGTGACCGAAATGTGATACGAGAGATGGAGGGGCTATGCGGTGATAGAAGGGGATGATATGGTGTCCTTTTCCGACGACAGTGGAGAAGGGAAGGTGTTACGAGACCGAAAGCATGCGGCACGCTAAGTAACTGGGTTACGGGCAAAACCAGTGAAACAGATCGGAACTCGCGAGGAGGTTTCGATACGGATGATAGAGACAAGAGAAGTCCTTTACCGAACATGGCGAACTATACGAACATGCGGACGGCTATGCTGCGAAGAGAGGTCACCAATCGATTATACAGAACACGAAATATTGTATTTTAGGCTTAGGAGACGAGAGAGTCCACTACGAACAAGTAGAACTCAGAGCTGGGGGACTTGAGACGGTGTGAGAACTGCTATCCTCCAACTAAACTGTCCCCCCACTACGAGAGTTGTGCTAAATTTATACTAAGCGTCCAAACTGAGCCTCCCATCGGTCAGAAAACATAAGCCATAAGAAAAAGGGGAACGCATATCACTTATCCACCATAGAGAGGGGCGCATATGAATGGTTAAGGGACACATAAAACAGAAAGAAACAATACTAAGCATGGTCGGAACGAGAGCATAAAGAAATAAACGGGACGCATATAGAAAGGTGAGATCATAAGCGAAGCCTTCGGAACCGGGTGTCTTTGAGCGGAACGAGTCGGAACTTGGGGAAAAGACTTGGAAAGACCTCGGCTAGCCTTACAGGGCAAATCTGCGACGTTTTGAATGGGAGAGGGACTGTGGACGACGCTGCAGGGTCAAATCTCTTTGTCAGGAGTACGGATCCAGGATCCGGAGACTTGTGATTGACGCGTGTAGGATTGTCGCGTGATTCTTCCGCCGTGTCTTATATGATGGCCGATCACGGAACGGTGCACGTGCCATTTAGACTATGGCGTTCTTGCTAATTCCGCTCGCTCCAGCGAAACCAGTCGGAACCGGGCGAAACCAGTCGGAATACTGCGGAACTGGTCATAACGACTTCGTACGCTCCCAAGCTTTAGTCTTACTCTTCAACGGGTTGGGTGGGTTGAGATGCGGGAAACAAATGTCGGCGGGCGGATGTCGCACCCGCGTATCCCGGTAGCGGGGCGGATGCCGCGCCCGCGTGTCACGGTGGCGGGGCGGCTCTGAGACATAGTGTAAGTGTAGGACATTCTGACTGAACAGTCCAAACTGCTGTGTGGCAAAGGGAGGTGTGTGAGTGTGAGTGTTAGGAGGTGGAGCGGGGGAAGAGAGATATAGGGCGATGCATATGGGCATGCCTTATACTTACTAAGCTGCGACACTGTCACGAGTTCTTTCTTTGTCTTTGTTTATGTTTATTTTGCCCACTGCCACTGCCAGCATGACGCATGGGGTTCCTATCTCAGATGACCTGCGTCGCGTTATCGTGCACATGTCCACGAACTGTGGACTAGATGTAAAAGGCATTGTTTATCTCACCGTGGTTCCTCGGGCTTCAGTGTATCAGGTCTTGAATGCTTGGAAGCAAACTGGGGAAGAGTGTCTTGCACCCCGTTCGAAATCAGGGCGTCCAAGGGCATTAGACTTCGCTGATACCCAGGTACGACTGAAGAATCGTGATCTCGGAGATGTAACTAACAAGGAACAAGTTTCTTTTGAAAACAGTGACGCGTCACAATGATATCTATCTTGATGAACTCAGACAATCGCTCGAAGAAAGATGTGGTGTGAGTGTGTCTGATGCTACCATTTGGAGAACTCTTAACCGGGCAGGCTTTTGAATGAAGGAGGTAATTGTAGCTTATTTGAAAGGGCTGATAAAAAAATCAACAATTTAACATAGATCACAAAGCATGCGCAAGAACACAATGAGTCCCGTCAAGCAGAGTATCGGCTTCGCATCGGAGCAAATTATTCTCCAGAGCAGTTGGTTTTTGTTGATGAAAGTGCGTGTGATCGAAGGACATATTTGCGTGGTAGAGCATGGGCATTAGAGGGAGTTCGCGCATGCCGAAAGCAGGTATTCATGAGGGGAAAACGGTATACTTTCAGAGCTATCTGCACATCACGTCGTTTTCATGCTTCCAGGTATTCCATCCTCCCTGCTATATCTATGAGCGGAATTGTGGAATGCATGATTGTCGAAGGATCATTCAATACAGAGCTTTTTATGGTTTTCATTGAGGACCTTTTGGCCAAAATGAAGCCGTTTCCGGCACCGATGTCTGTCGTTGTTATGGACAATTGTGCCATCCACAAAGCTCCCAAACTTCTCAAGCTTGTCGAAGGAAGGTGATAACTTTTTTCAAATATGTTACTGAAAATTTGTTCACCACTTTCATAGAGGAATGAGGCTCGAGTATTTGCCAGCGTATTCTCCCGACTTCAACCCGATCGAGCTAGCTTTCTCGCTGCTTAAACATAATTTACGTCACAGTCCGCCGCCGGAGGGGGATGAGGTTCTTGTGTATGAATACCTATATCTTCAAACTTTTGGCACCTCTGCAGCGGATTGTCGAAGTTTCTATCATCAATCAGGCTATCTCTGATTTGGTCCTGACGTGGATCCCAAGGAACAAATGCAGTTGAAGCAGTTTTATATATTTCATGCGTAGAAAGAGCTGCTGAAGCCCGAAATGGATTAAATACAGCGAGCAAAAGACAGGAGGAAAGAAACTGTGCACAGCGAACAGAAAGGGAGTACGTTGTGCGCATTAAACATCAAACAACTAAAGGAGAAAGCAATGCGACTGCGCCATTTCAATAGGTAGACAACTTTCCATCCCTCTTGACACAAGCAACATCCTCCACCGCATAATCATGAACGCGATTCACCAGTCCTATCGTCACGTCTACCCCTTCTGCCTTTGCCAGAGCTTCGATCCTGTCTGTATTCATCCTTGCGATATCATCGATCCTTGTGCAACCATTATTCGAGAACACAGGTGCAAGCTTCCGGTATTCATGGTTATCCCTGCCGTGCTCCAAATCATCTTCGCATGCCTTGAGCCAATCTCTGATAGCCAGGTAGTTCAGTGGTCCTTTGTGCGTAGTAGAAGTTAAAACTTCCTGTGCTACTCTGACGGGTGCCGCATGCGAGTCTACCTGTATCTTGTGGACTCCACCATTAGTAGGAGGCGCCCCCTGATTCATTCTTCCTGGCCTCTTGTAGTCAAGTAATTTTGCTGACATCGACTCTGGGACTTTACTTGCAACTACATGCAACTCCCGCCGTGCCTCATGATGCCCAGTTATCAGATCAGTAAGCGAAGAGAGTCAAACACGAAACTTACGAGTTTTTGCGCATGTTCCAAAATGAGATCGGGGGTATAAACACCGCAAGTACCATTGTATTTCTCGTAACACACGCGGTTGTGCACTGGACAAAACATGGCAGCCTGGATACTCTTTGTAGCCTGAGTGATCTTTTCATTGGCGGAGTCCCTAGCAGAGTATGTAGGGTCAGTCTGTTTCAGTGGCCTACCCCTCGGCGCACCGGCTGCACAGACAGTCGTCTTCGTGGCACCCTATAGCAAATTTACTGAGCAAATGTCGTCATTTTCTAGGAAAGTAATTACCTGAAGAGTGTCCAACATGTTGCGAAAAACTATTTCGCATGTAATCTCCTGGTCGCGATTGCGACGTTTGCTCCGTTGATCCTTTACATACCTTCTATATGCACACCAGAACTCCGTAAGTTCATCCGGGTTGGAAAGATATGTAAGGCTCTTCTTCGTCCCTATCTTTGAGCTCCAGGGGGCTTCATACCCGATCTCAACAAGATGATTTGGTCGTTTCATCGCTTGGGCAGCCTTCTCTAAGATGTTGGCGTGCTTGTCCAAAGATGATATGGTAACGATTCGTTCTGCCAGTCCGTCGTGGACCTTGACTTTTATCTCTTCAATCTCTGGTCGTTTTGGGGTGCAACGTGTGTTCTTGCCTCTACTCGAGTTTGATGAGACTAGTGATAATTTATCATCTTCATCACAATTAGTATGGATTTCATTCAGCAACAAAAGCATGGTATTTATTACCGTCGTCTTCAATTTCCTCAAGATCAGAATCGGACAAAGGGATTGTAGAGTTCGCTATTCCGTCTACAAGGATCTGTGCAAGTACATCGTCTGAAAACTCCTCATCAAAAGTACTAGCATCAGCAGGCCCTCCACCGGGGGACGGTAAGAAAGTTTTCTTCGGATGAGTATTGATCAGTAACGATGAACAAATAAATTACGTACATCAGAGCCTGGATACCTCCGGAGTTGGATTATGCGGGTCCAATGGTAGAGGTGGTTGTGGAAAATGATTACGTTTGCGAGGTGGTACAATGGACTTCAGAAGAATTAAGACATAAGCAAATTTATGAGATCGGGAATATACCTTATCGTCTGTTTCTCTTTCGGAATCCATAGTGATGACAGCATCTTTCAGCTCTGGGTCAAAATACCCCATTCTACGACGTTCTTGTTGCTTCAGAAGTGGTCAATAGCAGATATAAAAGTGGGAAACAAGGCCATCATTACCTGACCATCCCTGTCAGTTCCAGTCCTGTCTTCACAGTGAATTCTCACGGCTTGAACAGCATGCTGCAACAAATATGTCAAAACCAGCGCAAGGTGAAAGAAAAGAAGGAGCATACTTTGGCTTTGTCAACGCAGGAATCAACATTTGAGCCCTGCTGTTCTGGTGCGACTTTGCGAGGGCGCCCACGACCACGCTTGACCATAGGGACGTCTTGGGCAGCTGCATCGAGAACCTTCTGAGACGGCTTTGGCCGGCGTCTGCTTCTTACAATCGCTGCCGCAGATAGATTCGAAGACAGCTCGGTAGACATGGTGGGTGAGGGCAAGGGCAAAGGAAAAGAGAAACCAAGAGAAACTGTGACGTTACTGTCTGACACGTGTCCTTTCCGTTCGTCTCTTCTCTTCTTCTCTTACATACTTACGAACCCTCCGCATCACTGGGATGAAAACCCTGTCACTTTTATCACCATGTCAGACGAGGTCCGAGTCAGCCGTTACTTTTCATCTTACCACCATCCTGACCTAACCTGGTCCATCGATCTCCTACGATCTCTCTCAACCTCTCCACCCATGGACACAGACACTACAGACACTACAGGACAACAGGATAAAGCTTTGGATCGTACGTGACCTTTGGGATGCTGCATGCTACCCATTTGGCATTACTAATCAGAGTTATAGTGGCGCTCAAGGACGTCTTGAAGAAGAGAGATGACCTGGTATCACGCTTGTCCTCGTCGAAAGGTGAAGCTGGTTCTGCTGCTGTTATTGACAAGGCGGTGGATGCGATCGCCAAAATCCATGATCGTGTCCAATTGTTGTCCAGCAAACTTGAAACGAAAGAGAAGGAGATTGAAGAACACGAGGAAGTACTCAAAAAGGTTATCACAACGGTTAAGAGCGATATCGGGGAACAAGCTGAGGTGCTGGAGCAACTCGTACAAGTAACGAGACTGTTGGAATCTAAGACACTCAAGGTGAGCATGCCGCATAGCATTCAAGCGCATTTTGTCTAATGTTGTCTTGTTTCTAGTACAAGGGAAGCCACGAGGCTATCGTTGTCCGTCGGCACCTTGATGATATTCGTGCTGCCGTCACACAAGGATTCATCCTTGCTATGAGTGATTATTTCATCAGTGATGATCTTGTCAACCGTTACGACCCACAAAAGCGTGAGGTGATATGGTGGAAGTTTACCGATCAGGTTGTCCGGGCGTGGGAGTCCTGTTACCAGTTCCAATGGGACTTCGACAGCAATAAGGATGGTGGCAATGAGTACGTTGAGGATGGTGGCAATGAGTATGCTGAGGATGGTGGCAGTGGGTACGTTGGCGATCATGGCAATGAGTACGCTGAGGGTGGTGGCAATGAGTACGCTGAGGGTGGTGGCAATGAGCACGTTGACGATCGTGGCAACGAGTTCGTTGACAAAGAGCGTCGTTACCAGAGATTTCGAGCAATCCAGGACAAGAGCGTTTTCTCGATTTTAATGAAGGATCTACCTTACAAAGCTCTCTTCGATGCCGGTCGTTGTGTATTCATTTGCGACGGTAGAAATCGTGCTGTGCTGGAGTACGAGCAGATTGAAGAAGGGAGTGCAACTCTGGCGAGACAGCTAAGGTTCTTCGTGCCAATCTTTATATGGAAATTCACGGAGACGAAGCGTGACATATTGATGTGGAGCCAGCAGGTGCAATACTTTAAGGATCGAAACAGTTCACTCCAAAGGACGCTCGAACTCATGGAAGCAGGAGACATTGTGGGAGCATTAAAGTTCATTGGTGAACAATCCCCACCCAAGAGGCCTGGCAATGAAGTTTCCAATAATGATGGCACTGGGGACGAACTTGCATTTGGAACAGTGCAAGAGTTACGACGGAAACCTGAGTGGGGCGAAGCACTGGGGGCTTTGCCCCGTTTTTCCCCGCCGGGACTGGGAAAGAAGGTACAACTAAAGCGAAAGCCGACCAGCGATGGTAACGCATACAGAGGCTCGCAACCCCGTTTCAAAGCCGACGTGTCAACCTCAATCCGTAGTTATGCCGCTGAAGGGCTCAAGAAGGTCCACTCGACCTATTCGGACGAGGGCCAACTCGCCCAAATTGCTCAGGACCCTCCTGAGAGGACCTCACATCCCCAGGCACTTCAAAGTACCTTGGTGACGCCTGCCTGGCAGCATACCAAAGAAGGGACTGCCCAACAGCAGAGGGAGAACGTTTCGCACATGCAAGGGGCTGAAGGTCAACTTGCCAGAGCCAAGAGACAATTCGACATGCTCCGAAAGTGTCTTCATATCCTCCTTTCCGACAATATACTCCGTCTTGCAGTAACTGGCCCATCGGTATTGAGAAACGCGCTGAACTATCTAGCACACTCCAGGCACGCATACAACAAAGATTACGAGGAGTCCATACAAGATGTCAAACAGTTGGTTGAGAGGGTTCGAAAAGATATCGCCGATAAAGGTTATATGCATCTGTTTGCTGCATTTGACGAGACGCGGCAAGATGGAAAAGAGATTGCACATGGCAAGGAACTTGAAGAGGCACATCGTGTTCTTATGGAGAGTGATTACTTCACCAAGGACGACGTGTCGACGGAGAAGGAAATTGATATTTTCATCGAAGCGCAGCTACGTTCCGGAATAGATGCGACAAATTCTGACTACGTTATTCTGTTACAATGGATGGAGTCAGCTAACCCTGCTCAGACGGATCAGGAGCCGAAGACGACGGACTCGAAGGCGAAGGTGACGGACTCGAAGGCGAAGGCGACGGACTCGAAGGGGAAGGGGAAGGGGAAGGGGAAGGGGAAGGGGAAGGGGAAGGGGAAGGGGAAGGGGAAGGGGAAGGGGAAGGGGAAGGGGAAGGGGAAGGGGAAGGGGAAGGGGAAGGGGAAGGGGAAGGGGAAGGGGAAGGGGAAGGGGAAGGGGAAGGGGAAGGGGAAGGGGAAGGGGAAGGGGAAGGGGAAGGGGAAGGGGAAGGGGAAGGGGAAGGGGAAGGGGAAGGGGAAGGGGAAGGGGAAGGGGAAGGGGAAGGGGAAGGCAATGTGAGCTGGGCAAGGGACCATCCAGCCTTGCCTCACTCCCACTGTGGGAGGCCGAAAGTACTACGGACCGGACAATCGCTTGCCCTCCACGGACGGAATTATGCCCTCTTCACCTCTCCTTTGTCTAGTTTGGCGGTCATTACTCGAAAGGATCTCATTTCGTGTTTATTTATTTCGACTCGGTCTTCTTACTTCTTACGCGGGCACGTTGATCTCTTTTGCGGCTGTTTGAGTATACCAAGAGCACGCTGCGGTAGGTCACAACACAGTGGCTCCATTTGCCTTGCCTTGTAACATGTGTACAGCAGGAATTGCTGTGTCATGCTCTTCTTGTTCTCTCCCTATCTGAATAAGTATTCTGTTCTTCTATATGTCATTCTACCTCTGTATTCCCATGTATTTTGGCCGTCATATGCAGTTTCAGACCGTATTCTTTTAGTAGCGATGATTCGAGTTCCACCTGCTCTCGTTTGATCGAGAGTTTGCCTTCAGTCGTGAATTGCTTCTTGTACTTAATATGATCTGTACGTGCGAGCTGTGTACTGAGCGATAACAACAAATTGTAGCTAACTGATCTGTCGTTGAGGCTCCTTAGCCTGCTTTGACCGCTTTGGCTCGAGATGCAAAGAAGAATATGAAGATGTTGACGGACCTGGCTCCAAAGGCTGCTGCATTTTCTCTTCAGAGCTTCGACTGGATGGGATAGGCAGTGAAGGGCAAGTACTGACCTGTTGGTAATCAAAACGATGAGTGCTAGTGCCCTGCGAGGAGGCTGAGGAGAGGGGTTCTGCAAGTGGGCATGAATGGCTGTTGCCTTACTCTACCATTGAAGGGCCTATCAATATGCCACAAGAACTTGTACACAGATACCTTCTGCACTTGCATGAATTATGCCACCTGAATTATATTTTTACATGGAGTATTTCATGAGTGGTGATTTTTCAATGGCCTGAGGGATGGTTGTGAGGGATGGGTTGACAAGGTTGTCTGTTTTGTTCTGTCATGTACACACTATATTTCTCATACATTCTTACACCGTTGGAAGCGCATTTTCGAGCACTTTTTTTACATAGCCATATCATATTTTTACATGCAGTATTGACCGAGAAATAGAGCACTCAATTCATTTTTGTTGTTCAAGGGCACGACATGTGTCAACAAATCACGTGATTTAGGCTTTTCTCATTACTTTTGCAAACGGCTGTAAGTACGTCTCGCCTAAAACTATCAGATATGGCGTCTTTACTCCTTTTTTTCTTTTCTTTTGAATTACAGATCTCTGTTAGCTCCAAATACTATGATAGTCTTGCCGCGTTGGAACATCAATCAAGCATTGGAAGTCATTCCGAAGTGCGGATGATACTAATAGCTTGTGATTCATTCCACCTAAATACCTTCTTTCCAGATACAAAATAAGCTGCCTTGCTCTAGTCCCATCCATAGTACACCAACTCGTGAACTCTCCAAAGACATCGCATGCGGATCTTTCAAGTGTCGAGTTCGCGGGGTGTGCGGCTGCCTACCTCTCTCCGGATCTTGCGGAACGATTCCGTAAATTCTTGGGCCACTCGGAGAAGGGCGAGTTGCCACCAATGATAGAGGGTTACGGATTGTCCGAAGCGGTAATTCTGCCTAGTTTCATCTCGATTCCGCGGTTTGTCTTGTTTAATTGACGACCTGACCCGGTAGACGATCGGAAGCATTTCACGACCTCGACCGGGCCAATATGGCCTGTATCCTGATCCGAAGAGCACGGGGATACTCCTCCCAGGTCAGGAAGCACGCATAGTAAGGGAAGACGGCACAGATGCGGATCATGGTGAACCGGGCGAGCTTTACCTGAAAGGTAAGAATTACACGCATCTCATGTGCCTTCGGTAGTCATTATGGTCATCATACTTCTCCCAGGTGGAAACGTCGCCCTCGGATACTGGGGAGACGGGCAGGCGACTAGAGAAGCATTCCTCCCTGATGGTTGGCTTCGGACAGGTGACCGCTTCCGAGCAAATAAGGACGGAGTACTTTAGTATGTTTTCAGACTTCCTTAGAGACGATCTGTCATTCTAACGACCGTTTTGCCAATTGATGAAGCTTTGAAGACCGCTTGAAGGATACCCTAAAAATCTCAGGAGCACAAGTAGCTCCCGCCGAGATTGAGCAAGTATTACTTGCTCATCCTCAAGGTCTTGTGCTGGACGTGGCTGTCGCCGGTGTGCCCGATCCATCATCTCGCAACGACCGTGTCCCGCGTGCATGGGTTGTCCTCAGTCCGGCTGGGATAGCTCTCGGTCCGAATGAAGTAAAACGTTTGCTGGACGACTGGGTGCGGGAGCGCCTGAGTCGATACAAATGGTTGACAGGAGGCATCGCAGTTGTGCAGGAAATCCCAAAGAATCCTACCGGGAAAGTATTGCGACGTGTTCTTGTTGATGGGTTTGTGAAAGAAAAAGAAAGAGCGCTTAGCACCAAAAAAGCGAAATTATGATTGGCCTAGAGGGCGTTCCGAGGCATTTTTTAGAGTATGTAAGTTCTACTAGCTCAAACCATAGAACATGTGAAACGGCCTAGCTTGCCTCTTGACCCTATGAATGTCCCATTAATTTTCTGATCGATGTACACCCGAATTCCGAAGTATGCATATTTAGCTATTATGCCGGTGGATATTTTTGGGATCCGCATAATTCACGGTCCAAAGGAGATTAAAACTCCCCGTTCCAGATGGCAATTTCAATTCATTGATATACTCCTATAGTGCCAAAGTCCGAGTACAGGGTTAATCTTCCACTTATTCTTTTCAAAATAACTATTGTATTTCTTTCCGGTAGCGTTGCACGCAAAGTGGATCACAGTCAATCCACTGAGTAGTCGTGTTTCGTCTTCGGCCTTAAGCATAAGTGGCGCTTTTCTGCCATGGTTTGATGGCATGGGACACATTGACTTCTAGGCGAGCCATATTTCGTCAGAATTCACTGTTTACATTGAAGAGCACCACTAACGACCTAGGACACGTCGGTTGTCACTACCGGTGCTCCCAGCCTTTCCCCTCCTCCCATGTCACTCGCTGGCCGGATGATCATCTGCAGCCAGTACCTGTCGGTAGCCCTCATGGCTATAGCAGACGTCGACCCGGTCAGGGTGGCAGGAGTTGTATTCCCTCCGGTGGCTGTAGGCCTGGCCACCGAGCGAACGCTGTTGGTATCCTGGAACGCTCGGCAGCTTTTCCCCCACTCGCCAAAGCTCGATGGCATGATAGTCTGATCCGTGAGCCCGACAGCTACCCGGTCTTTTTGGACTGAGCGATACAGACATGCCGATCTACCCGAAGATGAGGGCGAGCCGTGCACTGTCCCGATGCACCGACCGCGACATGCGACTTACATTCGAGTGCAAAGCACATCTCATGCGCAGTCGGAGGGTTGTGGTACGGCGGCATAACCGGCCAATGTTTCTTACGTGGAACAGCGCGAACTACATCGAGTATTTTTTTTGTTCGACTGTCATTTGGGCGACTGCTAGCGAAAATCAAGTGGATGGAGTGGCATTGTCGGTAGATAAGCGAACTTTCGCCACGAGCGTATGATGGAGGATACGACGGACGGACCTGTGAGTTCAATGACGCCACTGCTGCTAGTGCGTAACTCCCATACCCATGATTGGCAATCCAAATAGACTATTACTTGAGAGGATGCATGGTGAATAGCAAGCGAGCATGACGATGAGGCCCTAGGGTCTGAGTGAGGGCAACCATCGGTCAGATTGGCAACGTAGGAAGAATGCTACCAGAGAGAGCAGGGATAGTAGCGGAAGGTGGAAGAGATATATGTGAGGAACGAGAGGTGGCAATCTTTTATGACTTCCTTGGCCGTGGCTGGCAAGTGGCAGTGCAGCGATGGCTACATGTACTCTGGTTCGATCCAAATCGCGATAGAGGAGCAGATGGAGCAGACAGTAGCCAGCCTCACCGGACGCTAAACCGACCCCGAGAGATATCGATGGATGAGACAAGGACAGAACATAGTAAGTAATTATTAAGACAGGTGTCTTTGTCCGTCACGTGCATGTCACGGACTTTTCAACTTTGAAACGTCTCTCTTGGAATCTTGGTCTTTGGCTATACATGCGGTTTGCGGAATGTCCCAAGACAACATCTACGAAGGATCCGCGGATGCTATCGCCTCAATCATATCTATGTATGTATCACAGGGGTCAAGACACCAAGATGAGAAGAAACGACACTTACACACGCTCCTTGGGAGTGTCACACGAACCACGATGAAGATAACAGACACGGGACCTTCATTCATGGATTAATCACGGGGTTCGAATCCCATTTTTATGGTTGGACCGGCGAATACTCGCGTGAACTTGGCTAAGATCAGACACGATCCTTCGACGAAGTCGTTTTCACCTATCCACGAATAATACTTGCAGTAGGTGCCTTGCCTTGTATTTGAAGATGGAGAAGAACAAAGTTCATAGGCTCCCACGAGCTTCCCCTACGCACCCTGACTTCTTTCTGTATTCCCATTCGCAGTTCACATCTGTCGCTTTTAATATTTCAATCCTGTGGAGTTTGCCCCCTTCTCGAAATCCCAAGGTGTTCATCGCAGTACTTCTCGCAGTCGGAAGCGTCGGATTGTCAGCAGGGCTCTTGTCAGCGACATTCCTGTAGAGTTCGGTTTCTTGGCCATTGTGCGTTATCGGTGTGATGACCAGAGTCAACAATTCGCTTATTTGTTTCTATACGTTACCGAAATGGAAATTAAGCGTTAGTCTTCCGGTCTACCGAGGCGCCCTGGCGCCGCAGAGCCTCTGGACATAAAATCCCGTGGAGCCACGAGTCACCGTTAACTGGGAAGAAGAAAGCGTCTATCCATGCTTAGGAGGACAGCTCGTAAAGGTCGATGATAAATCGACGCTTCTCGAGAGCCGGTATTCCGTTTCTTTTTCCTCACCCTACGTGTCTCTCGATAGCATAAAAGCACCTCGAATACCCAGCTCGAAGGACACAACATCCCTGCATCCCTCGTGACATTCACTAAAATAATGCTGTTCCTATTCGTGCAAATTCTTTCGGTTGCTCTTTGTCTATATCTGATAAGGCGCCGGTTTGCCCCAAAATCGGCATTCGCAAACATCCCAGGACCTCCGAGAAAATCGTGGTGGAAAGGTACATAAATATCCATTCAAAACTCTAATCGCTATTAAGCCACGTCGGTGCCACATTAGGTTGTTTTGATCGACTTTTTGACGCTAACGGTTGGGACTTTCATCATGGTATTGTTGAAAAGTATGGGAGTGTGGTCAAGCTACCCATGCTTTTTGGCGTATGTAGCATCCGAATCGCGTTGATTTAGCTCGCGCTCTAAATTTGATCATCCTGTCATAGGATGAAGAGTTGTATATCACCGATCCCTTGGCGTTGCATCATATCGTTGTCAAAGACCAATACATTTACGAGGAAAGTAGCATGTTTATAACGTACGCCTAAAAAGTAGTTTTGTTGGTATAGTGCATCGCTCATTTCTCTTCAGGAGTAACACTTTGATCTTCGGAGTGAGCCTTCTATCCACACTCGGTACGTCTCACTTTCCGATCTGCACGGGATGCCTGACCCGAATTGTTCATCAAGCAGGAGACCACCATCGTAAACAGCGCAAGATGCTCAACCCTGTGTTTTCTTTGAAACACATGCGGGACCTCCTCCCTATATTTTATCCTATTGCTTATGATGTGCGTGTCATACTTTATAGATCGCTGGAATGATGCTAAACCGTTGCAGCTCCGGGATGTTCTCGTGGAACAAGTACGGAATGGAACAAGACAGATTGATGTCTTGCACTGGCTTTCAAGAGCGGCTCTCGAGTATATTGGGCAAGGGGGATTTGGTTACAAGTTCAATGCTCTTCATGACGAGAGTTCAAGCAAATATGGTGAATATGTCAAGAAAATAGGGTGTGTGCTACGCCCGTTGCGTGGTTTCTCAAGTCTGACCGGTCTCTCTCACGTCCTTGTGATGCAGGCCTACTCTATTCAAAACGACTTTTCTTCGTCGATTCCTCCCTTGGTTTACAAAGGTCGGCAGTCCGGCATTTCGACGTAAAGTTGTGGAGAATATCCCATCCAAGCTCGTCAAGGAATGTGTTGAGATCGTTGACGTTTTGGAAAGCGGGTCCAAGGTCATCTACGAGAAGAGCAAGAAGGCGCTGGAGAACGGCGATGAAACAACTTATGAGAAAGTCGGGATGGGTAAAGACATTCTAAGTGTTCTTCGTAAGTATGCACTACGACTATTATAGATGCAAGGAGATTCATTTACCCATATATTTCTAGTTCGGGCAAATTTGACGGCAAAGGAAAGCGACAGGCTACCTGAGGAGGAGGTTATCGGACAGCTGAAGTAAAAATATTTAGTCTCTTTACGAGTATTGTACTGACATGACAAAAGCACGTTTATCTTAGCGGGCCAGAATACGACTTCGCATGCCCTCAGCAGGGTTTTGCACCTACTTTCTCTGAACATTGACGTGCAAAACCGTCTTCGAGATGAGATTATCACCGCCAGGAAGGAACGTGAAGGAACAGATTTTGACTACGATACTCTCATGGGATTGCCTTATCTCGATGCTGTCTGCCGTGAGACACTGCGCGTTTTCCCTCCAGTTGTTATGGTAACTCGCACGTAAGTTGTCTCGTTGTTCTCGCTTCATTAACTAATGTGTCTTCTGAACAGAGCGAGAAAGGATGTTGTCTTGCCTCTCGCATGGTCGATCCTCGGTGTGGATGGGAAGACTGAAATAAGCGAAATACCCATCAAGGCAAATACGAATGTGGTCGTCTCAATCATCGGGGCCAACAGAAGCAAGAGAATCTGGGGTGATGATGCTGAGGAATGGAAGCCCGAGCGATGGCTTGAACCGCTCCCAGAAAGTGTAGCCAAAGCACATATGCCCGGAGTATACGCTTCAATGTAATTCATTGCCTTCTCGCATTCAATCGAAGTATTCTGACCAAAGGGTGTAGGATGACTTTCATTGGAGGAGGTCGTGCATGCATGTGAGTCACTCTTCTTTCGAACTGGTTGCATCTGACTTTTTGAATACAGTGGATTCAAATTTGCCGAAATGGAAATGAGTACGCGTTTCTTCTCGCTACTAATCTACGTGACTAAATGCTTAGAATACCGACAGAGCTCGTTTTGACGATGCTGCTGGAAACCTTCAAGTTTGAAGCCGGACCGGAAGTGGAGTGGCGGATGAATGGTATTGCTAAACCTGTCTTGAAGAACTCCCCAGATAAGGCCTCAAAGCTGTTCTTGATGACAACGCTCGTCAAGGATTGATTTTCCATCAGGCTCTTTCTGGTGGTAGGTTCTTCAAGTACGACGTATACATGAATATTTTGTGAATGAACTTAACCTTCATGTCACGCACGCGGAATAAGCAAATGGCGAATTCCTATGGCACGGTAAAGATTCAAACTTGAGTAGTAAGTTACGCAGTTTGATACTCAGCGTTCCTTGTTTTTGTCCTTATCAGTGGACCGAATCCGTGGAACACCTGGCTTAGGACTATTAATATCAACAATGCATAAAGAGGTCTGTCGAAGCGGTTTCAACTCGCAAAGGCGAGGAAAAGCTGAGAGCAGCGGTATTGGCAGCCAATATGTGCCTAATGCTAGGTGATTGATTACAATGTTTTGCATGTAAGGCGGTCGCGAAAAAGACTTGTCCATCTCATCAAGGATCGAGGCTTCGTCTCAGTCGTACGCAAATGCGCTTCAGAGTTGTCCGTAGAAGACGTACATATTCATCAATGTTCATTTCGCATCGTAGGGGAAATGCTCCCGTATTCGTGTGATGAGAAGTGGCTTTCGATGAGTTCATACAAATTTTCCTCTCGTTCAGGAACTCGTAGTCAATGCAGGTGTTGCCAGCATTAATATTATTCTAAGCCGTCAGGTCAAGACGAATGTATAAGCTCGTCTTTATTTCAAATAGGACAGATTCCGTTGTAATCCTTCTTTGAAAGCTTCGGTACTTGAGCGCTGAAATGAGCATGACTTGCTGACAGGTAGCTAGCAATTATGAGCAACGCGATCGGAAGAATCATATGAAGTGGATTCGTTGATGAGGATAGGAAAGGGGGGAACAGCGAGCTTAGAGGTCGTTTCAGGAATCAGGATCCGGTCGTTCAAAGGTGTGTTACAGCTATTGGTCACAAGCCACATATACATTCCAAAGCGCAGGCCTCAAAGCAAAGAACCATCGCGTATTTCTCCCTAACGATCCACCGATTGAATGCTCCAACCCGTTCAGCGACCCTAGACGATGTGTCTGCGATGCAGGAAAGATAGTAATTTCGTATGCAAGTGTCGTGGTGCTGGTACAAATTTCGTCCGACGCAGAGTTGCATGAATGCAAATGCTTGATTGAGAACAGCGTTTCGTGAAGTAATGGTATGAGACTGGCGTAGGCGATGCAGACCTGCGACGATTAGGTGGCACATGACGATAAGGATTAAGATGCGACATACTTCAAGCTCACGGCCAGCCTCCATTCATTCGGGATAGCTGTCGACGCTCTGGCTTCAAGCACATTTCGGCTGCCAATACCGGTGCTGACAGCCTTTCCGAACCCCACCACACATTGTCCGGATGATCGTCTGCAGCCGGTACCCGTCGGTAACCCTCATGGCTATAGCAGACGTCGGTCCGACCAGGGTGGCAGGAGTTGTGTTCCCTCCGGTGGCCCGCAGGCCTGGCCACCGAGCGAACACAGTTGGCATCCTGGAACGCTCGGCAGCCTTTCCGCCCTCGCTCGTCAAGGATCGATGGCATTGATAGTCTGACCCATGAGCCCGTCGGCTACTCAGTCCCTTTGGACTAAGCGGTACAGACATGCCGATCTACCCAACGAGGAGGGCGAGCCGTGCACTGTCCCGATACACCGACCACGACTTGCGGCTTACATTTGTGTGCAAAGCACATCTCATCCGCAGTCGGAGGGTGGTGGTACGGCGGCATAACCGGCCACACTCTTTCCAGTGCTTTTCACGTGGTATAGCGTCTGTCGATGTTTACATCAAGTGTCTCTTGTTGGACTATTTGTCGGATGGGCGACTAATAGCGAGCATCAGGGGCGGATGGAGTAGCATTATCAGTATTCGAACGAGGGCAGATCACGAGGTACGCGATAAGGAAGAATGTGACAGACTAACCTGTGAGATAAGTGTTGCCACTGCCGACAGTAGATGGCAGTCACGATCGAAGGTACCGATAGAGGAGTACATGGGTGAATGCACGACGGGTATCGTGAGCACATCATGGCGAGGACCCGAGAGTCTTGGTGAGAGGGTTGACGATGAAAGGAGGAATCCACCAAAGAGGATAAGAGATTATGGTGGAAGGTGGAAGAGATGCATAGAGGCGAAGAGCAAGAGGGGGCGGCCTTTTATAACCCGGAAAGTGGCAGATGGTGGCAGTGCAGCAAATAAGGTTATGTGGCTAGCAGCTTGAGTGGGACTGCAAACCCGCAAAGGGAAATTGACTCGAACCATTCAGGCCTCAGACAGAGTACGTTCCAGACAGAGGTGCGCTGAAGCATCGCGGCAAGCATACTAACCTCTGAACTGTGAGACAGTTCACAGATCGAATGTCGGTTGTTGGCCTGACATGAGTCGCAGTCGCGTTGTTGTGGTTTGTTGACGTGTTTGTTACGGCACGTGATGATTACAGTTTCATCCGAATGGAATATAAATAGTCGGATTATCATTGCTTGTGTAGTACTATCTCTAGGCTAAGTGCTTTGACTGCGAGACACATTCTTCAAGTTCTCGTCTTTTATATATCGTTGATAATGTTTAATTTTCGCGACGATGGACAAAAAGTTTGGACTATGCACCGTGATAAGAGTAGCGTGTGTAAATGCAACCGTCAGGTCCAAACGATAGTGACAATGCCTTTCGCCATGAATACTGGAAGTTTAAAGATCATAGAGTCGAGAAGCATTCCGAATACACTATATCACGGAAGATGTATCACCGGACCAGCAAACGAGATCGCGTGTCGGTGAGCCCCAAGGTTCTGAGTGAGAGCCGCGGTCGATACGACTGATGGCGAAGAGAAAATCAGGATAAGAGGTGATAAGAGGTGATGGAGGCGGGTGGAATAGAAGGGCGTAGATGAGGAGCAGGAGTGGTAGCTTTAATAATCTGGATGCAAAGCAGCAGTGCTATGAACAGGGTAGCTAGCAATCGGATACGACGCTAAAGTGCGATAATAGAAATAATTTAGTCAATAACCAACCTCACAAGAGCTTACATCCCAGTGCATGATTCAAAGCGCGAGATATCGACAGATGAAGCAGTTGACAGATTGAGTCGACGTGCGCACGCGTTGTTAGGCCTTGCTGTCGCTCGTTGATGCGTTTTCGAGTCACGAGTGGAATGGCCAAATAAGAGTGAATTCCGACTGGTCCTCCAAGCTTTTGATTTATTATTGTATTCAATTATTTCCCGCCTTACTGAGATTTCCTTTGCATGAGTGGCTTGTGAAGGCTGAATCCATATTTCAAAAGCTCCCGTGTATATGTCATACTTGATATAACCTATTACAGAAGGAGTTTGATTTGATCAATCCTTGACCAGTGATATCTTCAGGGGTAACTTTGAGGCCTTGTCTGCTGAGTTCTTCAAGACAGGCCTAGCAATACCTGTCATCAACCAGTCAACCTCTGGTCCTGCCTCAAACTTGAAATATTCCATCAGAGTCGTCAAAACGAGTTCTATTGAGATTAAAAGCGGTTAGCCACGTATAGATTCATAATGAGAAGAAATCCCTACTCATTTCCATTTCGGCAAATTTGAATCCACTGCATTCGAAGTCAGATGCGACCGGTTCAAAGGTGAGAAAAGTTACTCACATGCATGCACGACCTCCTCCAATGAAAGTCATCCTACATCCTTTGGTCAGATGCTTCGATTGAATGCGAGAAGACAAAGAATTACATTGAAGCGTATACTCCTGGCATATGTGCTTTGGCTACACTTTCTGGTAGCGGTTCGAGCCATCTCTCGGGCTTCCATTCCTCAGCATCATCACCCCAGATTCTCTTGCTTCTGTTGGCTCCGATGATTGAGACGACCACGTTCGTATTTGCCTTGATGGGTATTTCGCTTATTTCAGTCTTCCCATCCACACCGAGGATCGGCCATGCGAGCGGCAAAATAATGTCCTTTCTGGCACTGTACAAGAGAAGGTTTATCACATTATTGTTTGATGGGTTAAAGCAACAGATAAACTTACGTGCGAGCAACCATGGAAACTGGAGGGAAAACGCGCAGTGTCTCACGGCAGACAGCATCGAGATAAGGCAATCCCATGAGCGTATCATAGTCGAAATCTGTTCCTCCGCGTTCCTTCCTGGCGGTGATGATCTCATCTCGAAGACGGTTTTGCACGCCAATGTTTAAGGAAAGTAGGTGCAAAGCTCTAGTGAGAGCATGCGAAGTGGTATCCTGACCAGCTAGGATAAACGTGCTTTTGTCATGTCAGTACAATTCTCGTAGAGAGACCAAATACTTTTACTTCAATTGGCCGATAACCTCTTCCTCTGGCAGCCTGTCGCTTTCCTTTGCCGTCATATTTGCTCGAACTAGATGCATATACAGTAGGTCAATGCTTACATGTGTTTCGCAAATAGCTGAAATGTGCTCTTACGAAGGACAGTTAGAATGTCCTTACCCATTCCAACTTTCTCATAAGTCGTCTCATCGCCATTTTCTAGCGCCTTCTTACTCTTCTCATAGATGAGCTTCGATCCGCTTTCGAGAACGTCAACGATCTCAACACATTCCTTGACGAGCTTGGATGGAGTATTTTCCACAACTTTACGTCGGAATGTCGGTGAGCCAATTTTTGTACACCAGGGAAGGAATCGACGAAGAAAAGTTGTCTTGAATAAGGTAGGTCTACAACACATGTATGTGAGGGATTGGTCTAACCTGAGAAATTACGCAAAGAGCGTAGAGCTCACCCTATTTTCTTGACATATTCACCGTACTTGCTTGACTCTTCGTCGTGAAGAGCGTTGAACTTATAACCAAATCCACCCTGTCCAATATACTCCAGAGCCGCTCTGGAAAGCCAGTGCAAGACATCAATCTGTCTTGCTCCGTTTCGTACTTGTTCGACGAGAACATCCCGGAGCTGCAACGGTTTAGTACCACTCCAACGAGCTATGTAGCATGACACGCACATCATATGTAATAGGATACAATATAGGGAGGAGATCGCGCATGTGTTTCAAAGAAAACACAGGGTTGAGCATCTTGCGTTGTTTGCGATGGTGGTCTCCTGCATGATGAACAATTCGGGTCAGGCATCCCGTGCATTTCGGAAAGCGAGACGTACCGAGCGTGGACAGAAGGCTCACTCCAAAAGTCAAAGCATTACTCCTTCAAAGAAATGAGCAAAGCACTGCACGGACGAATCAACTTTTTAGGACATACGTTATAAACATGCTTGTTTCCTCGTAAATGTATTGGTCCTTGAGGACGATATGATGCAATGCCAGAGGATCGGTGATATACAGTTCTTCGTCCTGCGGGAGAATAATTAGAATCATAGTAAAAGTCAAGATAAACGTGGTTCGGATGTGACATACACCAAAAAGCATGGGAAGCTTGACTACACTCCCGTACTTTTCAAGAATATCATGATGAAACTTCCAACCGTTAGCATCAAAAAGTTGATCAAAGCATCCTAAATTGACACGCAAATGACTTAATAACGATAAGAGCATTGAATGGATGTGCATGTACCTTTCCACCATGATCTTCTCGTAGGTCCTGGGATGTCTGCAAAAGCCGACTTGTGGACGAAGCGATGCTTTGTCAAGTATAGAAAAAGAGCAACCAACGAGACTTGTAGGAATAAGAGCAACATAGTTGAGAGAATACCGCGAGGGAGGGAGTTTAATCTTCAAGCTGGAGTCCTGAGGCGCTTTTATATTATCGAAACTTCGCAGAGTGAAGATATTGAGACAAGAAAGAGACGGAATTCCGGCACTCGAGAAGCATCGATTTATCATCGACCTTTACGAGCTGTCCTCCTAAGCGTGTGCAGATGCTCTTCTTCCCTGCTGACGGTGCCTCGCATCTCCGCGGATTTTTCTGGACGAAGGCTTTGCGGCGCCACGACATCTCGGTAGACCGTTAGACGAACGCTTAATTTCCCGTTTCGGTAACGTAAAGCTAAGGAAAAGCAAATCATCATCTCCGACATCGCACTGAAACCGCAGAACGTCAACGAATGCCTGCGAAGAATAGGCTTTCAAGGAATGTCGCTGACAAGAGTTCTGCTGACAATCCGATGCTTCCGACTGGAAGAAGTACTGTAGTGAACACTTGAGATTTCGAGAAGTTTGCGGGAAAACAGGTCTTCTTTTGATAAAAGACTGCCTTGGCTGGGTTTCTTCACGACCTGTCCAGGATCAAAGAGGGGCAACCCCACATAACTGAATTATTGCAAGTGGCGGATGTGAACTTGCTAGACTGCGAATAGTAACACCGACAGAAGTCAGGGTGCGTAGGCGAAGCTCGTGGGAGCCTGTAAACTTTCTTCGGCTCACGTTCGACGACACATGTACACTTTTTGCAAGTGTGCGAGAACAGGTGAAAATTTCATTATCAGAAATGGAAGGATCATATCTGAAGTCCACGAATTACATACATGTACATCCGCGACCCAAGTTTATCGTAGGTATTCGCCAGTGGTCTAGCATGAGCTGTCCAACCGTGAGTATGATTGAGCGAACTGTTCATGGACGAATGACCCTGACCTATATCCGCCATCGTGAGACACCGTTTGTGATTGTCTTATTGCGTATTATTTGGCCGGATAAACTAGAGTCCATGCCAACAAGATACTTGTGCAAACGTTGTTTATTTTCATCTCGGAATTTTCTCTCTTGCGATAGATATGATTGAGGCGATAGCATTCCCAGATTCCTTCTCGGCTTCTGCTCCGGCACATTCCACGAGTTGCATTCATAACAAAGACCAGATTCCATGCAAATAAAGCGAATTAGAGTCATGATGCGATTTTCGCAAGCCCGAGAGGAAAAACATCCTAGGCCAGGACATAGAGTGCACGTGATGGGAAAGACGCGTCGGACAACGCGGCCGCTTCATTAATATTCTAATGTGAGGCTGGCTATTGTCCAGGTCAGATCTCCTCTAACAATATTGTGTACAAAGCTCAAATCGGCCTTTGGACGTACGTAGTTGAGGTAGACCGCCAAATTTCGACTCCATAGCGCGGACGATGGAATTGCTGCGCCCCATGCTCCGTTACAGATCCAAGCGGAAGCGGACTCTTTGAGGGCGATGATATTTCCGAAACCAAATCTATTGAGAAGTTTCGAGAGTCTTTCATAGCCAACAAGACTGTTTGGCCTGGTTTCACTCGCGAGTAATGGTTCGTTGCTCAACAGCCCGGGTTAGTTTTCCCGAAGTGGACAGATTTACATGTGGGATGGTCCAGACTGTATGAACCCTGAGGGCTGTGTAGTGGCTGTGTATCTTTGAAATCGGAGATCGACTCCGGCAAATAACATAAACAAACAACAACCGATCGCCAAGAAAATCACATCATTATCTTCTTTGACCTTGACCGCGACTACTACGACAATGGCCAGCACTACGCCATAAGAGTCGTTACCAGATTCTGCCACGATTTCTCTGCCACAAATAGTTCTGTAGTATCTTCTGCTCTTGATCAAGATTTATCATCTGCTAAGATTAGAGTTCCGGCTCTCCCACTGGTTTGCTTCAAGCTGAATTGCGTGTCGTATGACACCAAATCGCTCACCTATTGCACTCTATACAACTTCGGATCCGTTTCTTCTGAGGAAGCCGCGATTCAGATAAAAGGTGGATGGCCCCTGATCCTCCACCTCGAACGTCAGATCAACGAACGTGCAATCATAACACCCCCTCGCGCCACTACCCAGTGAGCTTTCTGGAACCATGACGCCAGACTCTTGCTCACGCGAGCTATCGGATGGCCCTCGCGTCATCGACGCAAGCTACCGATCTCACTCAGATCTCTCCCGCTGGTGAGTATTCATTGCTATATAAAATCTGCAGAGTTCGTTACCGGTCCCGAACGCTTCTCCCATCAGGTATTTTTCAACGATGTACGAATGCCAGACATCCTCCTCCTCTTCGTCTTCTCTTTAGGGTGTAACAGCGCCTCCGGATGGTGTCCCGCCCAAGCTTGCCCAGTTCCCGAAACCCTTATCTTTGAAGGCTGGCTTGACTAGCTCTGACTCTAGTTTGTCGTTGCTCGACAGGCATCGAATCCGCAGCCCTTCATTCACCAAGTCGCCGCTATCACCGACGCAGAGGCCTGTCAGGCTATCACTTGGATTTGCAAAAGCTACTCCAGTCCCTGCAATTCCTAGCTCTCCAGAAGAGCACTCCCCTCTCGGGGCATTCAATCTCACGAGCTCAGCCGAGGGTCATCTTCGGTCCTTGGTCACCAGAATTGCTTCTCCGCGTACACCTTCAAAATTCACCGACGCAACAGAAACAGAGATCCTCAAAACGCGAGCGCGCATCATCACTCCGTTCGTTCCCTGTACCTTGGGCTTCCATTTTAAGATATTGAGGAAGAGGAAGAGGAAGAGACTCTGGGCCTCGCCAGCGTTCTGCGGCACGTCACGATGACGTGCCTTCTATCAGTCGCAGTCCTTCCCCACCCAAACCATCTCACATCGAAACTCGGGGGCTATTCAGACCCGCGAACCTTTTATGCTTCCATTTGTTCGGTAAGGCAGAGACGTATTCAAAGTTGAGAAAACCGAAGCACGTCCGTGCCAACTCATACGCTGGCCCGTCGGCACCACAACCCTGCGCAGTGTCCAATATATGCTTGGCAGAGGCAGGACAATGTTCAGCCTCATCGGTTTCTTCCGTTCCTCGGGCGTTTTTCCGGCCACCGATGATTAGTACAAGGGTAAGGCCGCATCTCGGTCCCCTCCTCCGCGTGGACATTCTTCCATACAGCCCAAAGAGAGACCGTTGCCGCTCGATTCTACTCTCGCAGTCGTGGAGAGCGCGTCGCGCCTTCGCGTGAAATGCGTTTGTGTCGTGTGCGGAAAATTCGGGGTCGATTATCCTCGCTGTCCGCGCTGCTGTGCTGCCTGGTTCGTTCTTTCTTCTCGATGATCAGTGTTTTCACCTAAGAATATCTTCTCATCGTTCCTCTTTTTAGGTGTTCGCGGGTGTGCCGTGTATCTGATGCGTCAGCAAGCTCAGCACGACACCCGTGATTGGGAAAAGTAACGGGAAGATTCCCGTTGGTGCCAATCCGCTGAGAGTCGCCGCTTGATCATTCGTTGTTATCGTGTTTTTTGGGCTATATCTGTTTAAGAGGCTCTTTTTTTTATTATCAGGCTAACCAATAGCACATCTCGTTTATACCATTGCATCGTCTGCTTTTGTTTTCTACCATTCATACATGCCACGCCAACAACCGAAATTCGATCTGTGAACTGTCTCACAGTTCAGAGGGTAGTATGCTTGCCGCGGTGCTTCAGCGTACGTCTATCTGGAACGTACTCTGTCTGAGGCCTGAATGGTTCGAGTCAATTTCCCTTTGCGGGTTTGCAGTCCCACTCAAGCTGCTAGCCACATAACCTTATTTGCTGCACTGCCACCATCTGCCACTTTCCGGGTTATAAAAGGCCGCCCCCTCTTGCTCTTCGCCTCTATGCATCTCTTCCACCTTCCACCATAATCTCTTATCCTCTTTGGTGGATTCCTCCTTTCATCGTCAACCCTCTCACCAAGACTCTCGGGTCCTCGCCATGATGTGCTCACGATACCCGTCGTGCATTCACCCATGTACTCCTCTATCGGTACCTTCGATCGTGACTGCCATCTACTGTCGGCAGTGGCAACACTTATCTCACAGGTTAGTCTGTCACATTCTTCCTTATCGCGTACCTCGTGATCTGCCCTCGTTCGAATACTGATAATGCTACTCCATCCGCCCCTGATGCTCGCTATTAGTCGCCCATCCGACAAATAGTCCAACAAGAGACACTTGATGTAAACATCGACAGACGCTATACCACGTGAAAAGCACTGGAAAGAGTGTGGCCGGTTATGCCGCCGTACCACCACCCTCCGACTGCGGATGAGATGTGCTTTGCACACAAATGTAAGCCGCAAGTCGTGGTCGGTGTATCGGGACAGTGCACGGCTCGCCCTCCTCGTTGGGTAGATCGGCATGTCTGTACCGCTTAGTCCAAAGGGACTGAGTAGCCGACGGGCTCATGGGTCAGACTATCAATGCCATCGATCCTTGACGAGCGAGGGCGGAAAGGCTGCCGAGCGTTCCAGGATGCCAACTGTGTTCGCTCGGTGGCCAGGCCTGCGGGCCACCGGAGGGAACACAACTCCTGCCACCCTGGTCGGACCGACGTCTGCTATAGCCATGAGGGTTACCGACGGGTACCGGCTGCAGACGATCATCCGGACAATGTGTGGTGGGGTTCGGAAAGGCTGTCAGCACCGGTATTGGCAGCCGAAATGTGCTTGACGCCAGAGCGTCGACGGCTATCCAGAATGAACGGAGGCTGGTCACGAACTGAAGTAATGTCTCATCTTGAATCCCGCGCCGTGTGCCACCTAATCGTCGCACGTCTGCGTCACCTTTGTGGCAATCATGATCGCAGGGCGGGTCGATTCTGCATGGACAAAAGTAGTGCAACGCGACATAGTATTCTCACCTGTGCGAAGTAACGACCGTCTTGGCAGTCAATACTTTTTTTGACGATTGATCGCTGGCACCTGATATCAACCCGCAACTGTATCGGGCTCGTTGACATATACATGCGATAAATCACGCTCTCCTTGGATACGATGCGTCGGTAATAAGTGGCTGAGCTTGTGTTCTCATGCAGATGTATCGTGCGATTAGTGCCTTCGAAGAGTATTGGGTGCAGGGCCATGGTCGAACAAATCGGATTAATATTGTCGTCAGCATTGTACAATTTAAGCTCAACGCAAATGTTTATCATTTAACGCATCGCGATTTCTACTATCAGATTCGTTTCGTGAAGAATAGGCAGTAAAGTGGCCATCATGTAGTCCAAAAAGACTTCTGTCTAGACGACGATACAAAACATATGGTAACGGGTAATGACACGAGTAAGTTCTGCCTGGCATTCTGATAAGACCAGATGTGTAGAAAAAGACATGCACCCGAGAATATAACAAGAGTAAAGTTAATCAAATTACGGTCGTGAAAGACCACACATATCTTCGGCGTCCTAGACCAGTCCACTTCCAGCCATGCGCACCGCATCACTCACAGCTCGGGCTGAAGTTAAGTTCTGCCTGGCATTCTGATAAGACCAGATGTGTAGAAAAAGACATGCACCCGAGAATATAACAAGAGTAAAGTTAATCAAATTACGGTCGTGAAAGACCACACATATCTTCGGCGTCCTAGACCAGTCCACTTCCAGCCATGCGCACCGCATCACTCACAGCTCGGACAACTTCAGCCCAAATCGTACCTACAATCCCTCTGTCTGATTGCCCGGCTAACCGCCGTCGTACGGCATCTACACTTGTCGATAGACCACTCGGATGTTGTCTCCGTCGCTTTCGCAGACGAGTGAGAAACGAAAAGATTGGTATAAGGATACAAAGTAGCGCGAATATTAGCCGCGAAGGACCTAATTGCGCGAGATAAGCACGAAACGTAGACGTCAAGAGCGTAAGAGTTGAAGATTGATTGTAGTTGCGAGTGCTTAAAGTCCCAGGTGCATGATCAGAATCTGCGCCTGTTATTCTCGAGCTATGCTGTCGCGAGTGTGACGTCCCAGTAAGAAAAGTCGAAGACGGAGACGCAGCACGCTTTCCAGACACCGTCGCTGTCCCAGCATGCCCATTCGCGCGTTTAGAATGTACAGCAAGGGAAGAGGTGGAGGTAGTAGAGGATGTCGGAGTTAGTGGCGATAGACCGTTCATTCCGTTTTTAGCTCGCGGGGTATGCGGGACGACGGTACGCGTTGAGTGTGTGTCATCCGTGTCTGAGGACGAGCTGGAGCCGACTGAAGGAGATGGTGATGGTGTTCTTGAGCTCAAGGTCGAGTTCGATTCAGAGGAGTCTGATGGAATAGGTGGGGGACTTGGTATCGTACGAGCCGCCTCGATTTCGTGTGCTTGTAAGGCGCGTAATGTTGTTTTGAAATGCTAAAGTAAAGTACTAGAAGTCAGCGTCGGCTATTGAAACGTGGTCTGTTATGAAATACGTACTTGCCGAGTACTCTCAGGCAACTCGCTTTCGTACTCCAAGAACTCCTGGGCATACTCCCACTCATGTAGTCGGGGCAGAACATGCAAGCAATATAACTCGAGGATTCGTTCATATCCCTCTGCATCGCTCCGTCTGCTTTCAACTGAATGTCTCTGAGTAAGCCAATCTTCAATCATACTCCTCCCAACATCCGGGCACTCAAGTTTAACGCTCGACAAAACAAGCGGAACCAAAATCTGAGCAGGAAGAAAAGCGGCTTTCGGACTTTGTTGCTGCGGCGTGAAAAGTCGGACAGAGCGAGTGTGGAGCGCCGTTATGAGACCTGGAGCCGAAAGCATGAGGTTCGCACGTAATGCTGGTGGGAGTACATAATCAGCTCCGACCCCAATGCGTTTAGTCGATGAGGATGAGGAGGAAGAAGAAGACGGTGGTGAGGCATATGCAGATGTCTCAAGCGTGATTCGGAGGATCTCCCATTTGCGTCGATGCGTGTCCAGCGCGTCTGGAGTTGAGTGAGGAATCGGTGGTGGAGGTGTGAGAAGCTCAAAAGCAGATTCAAGCAGCGCATGTGTAAGAGCGAAATCTCGTTGCAGCAAAGCGTGTGCCGCTCGAGGATACAAAGACCGCAGAGTCGAAATCGTAGAAGATGTGCTTGGACCTGGATCAGAATTCGACGAGCCGTTCACCGTTGCTGCGACATCCCTCGGGACCGCCATTAGTGGTACTGATCCAGACGAATGACTACCTCTTCTCGTTGTTGATTCCGTCGTTGTCGTCGTCGTCGTAGTAGACATAGCGGCAAAAACTCACAGGACAAGGCAAGCAAGGTCTCCCGAGTGAATCGAAAATCAATCATGTGCATATCTTGACGTCACGTAATACACTACGTTACATAACCATCAGATGGTTCCTTTTAACCATTCCCATCAAGGACATTACCTCGTTCCTGGCTGTCTGGACTGGATTTACTTTTCTTCTTCCTGAATGGAAGAAACAAAAGTTAGCAATACCTGACGTTGTACTTTGGCGAGGCAATCACGAGAAACACGGCTGAACTACGAGACATCGTATAAGTTAGGAAGCTGCAGAATGTTCAGGTGGATGGAGGAATTCTTCTGAGGTCAACTTTGGTGCCACCCGGCTGCAAATTCCACCTCCTGTCCACAGGGGTATGAAAAGCAAGAAAAGGACCTCCGCAAGTAGCCGATGCGTGGCAATATACTTATGGTTGTACGTGATGTGAATATTTTGAGAGACCGCGACAGTACTTTTTTAGAATCCTTCTGGCTGCACTGGAAGACACGGGAGAAACTCGCTGATGAAAAAGGACCTTGACGACTTTCCATCTTGCTCCAGAATTACAGAGTCTATACTTGTCAGTCTTTCTAGACTAGAAGTCATGTATTTAATTATATTCTTGCGCATGGGGTGCACACAACGAAGATCTACTGACGAGGAAATGAAGCCATGCATATGCTGCTGCAAGATCCTCTGCTAGTCTACTACTAGCAACTTGTAAGTACCCGAAGGAAGATTTCAAAGGACCGAGTCCCGACTATGTGCGCCGACTGGTACGGAATTTATTAGAATAAATGGTGCCATTCGGAGAGAGATGCCGGAACTACAGATCTATAAATGTGGCGTATGAGATCCAGAGACAAATGGGCATGAAAGCCTCATTTGAGGCTATGGAAAGTCCGTGAAGAGACACGTAACATGTGGGCGCATAGGATGCATCACACTGTGGAGGCTACCGCCTACCCAGCTGTGTCTTGTCATGCGAGTCGCTTCCATAAGGACTACCGGAACATGGACCTCGGGATTTCGGACTCTCGTCAACCCACCCTGCGGCCGTTCAATTCCGATGAAGAGTCGCGAGCGAGAAAAGCAGATAGCCAAGAAAATTTAAGCATACTGGATGACTTGTTTGAAATGGAGGCGTTGATGTAAGACCGTAGGGTAGCTCGGTCATAAATGAGAACAGCTGTGAACAGACAGACTTAAGCACATTCAGGATTGAAACGGGTAAGAAGAGTGAGTTGATGACATAGTCGTCATCGATGTTCAGGATTGCATTTCAACAGACCTCGCGCAACCACTTGGCACGGCATTAGACAGAGCGGCAGAAACCGCCCATAAAAGCTAACTGAATTGACCCACGGCGAAGGTCACGATGGGATCAGGTTTGAGGGTGATGACGCGGTATATGTCGTTACACGAAGTCCACCGGAGCATTGGCGCTTATTGGACACAGAAATGAACAGCGAAGGTCTGGAAAAGAGCATAGCAATCTATAACAGTCTGTTCCGCGACGAGGAGGCACGAGAAGCATAGCACATGATCGCTTGGTAGCAACCCCAGAGGCCTAGGGTAATGACACTAGTTGACAGATATTTTCTGCCATCGGATCGCAGGGTCATCGCTTGTGAAACGTATAGGTCTAGCTCATCCCCAAGAGGACTCAGGAGGGGAGAATTCTAGGAGAGAACAGACGTAAGCGGAAAGGTGGTGAATCGAAGCGGCTCATAATACTTAGTGGCTTCCCGAGACACAAGCGAGGAACGCGCCATAACGCGCAAGAATTGAAGACAGCCGTCAGACGAGATGGATTTTTGTGAAGATGCAATGCAATTGTATATGTTTTCAGACGACAGAAGAGCGAGCGATACCAGAAATTTCTATTCTCAGTAAAAGGTACGACTCGTGAGTGAGGATCGGCGTTCGAATTTTGTATGTATGACTCCCGCTCGTGACTTGTGAGTATATATTAAGCTACCTCCTTGTCCCGAACCAATGCAAGCCCTCATCTTGGCAAGTACCTCCAATGGCCTCAGCCTCCCTCGTCGCTCAGTTCCCTCCAGAGTTATTCGATGCAATATGCTCTGCAATTTACTATGCCGGAAACCTGCCCGCTCAGCCATCTCTCGATCCTGTAGTCCTCGATGACAGTCTTATCCCGACTGGTCTGCCATCTTCCTATCCACCTTCCCAGTGGTCGGAGGATATGACTCGCCGGACATTAGTCTCGCTTTGTCTTGTCAACCACGACTGGTCAGAGGCTGCTAAGCCATGGCTCTGGCGCAGAATTGAGGTGCGCCTTCCGCAAGGCTGGCTTGCTTTCGTCGGCGAAGTTACCGGTGGGGAGGAAGAAATCAACGAGGTGCAGATTGAAAGCACTATCCAGCAGGCAGCTAATGCAGCTCTCGCATCCGGGTCGCTCGGGCTCCCCGATGACGAAACTTCAAAAAAATTGCTTCATGAAACCATTGTTGCGTCCCTCTCCGGTCCAGACAGCTCGATTCCCCCCGAGCTCCTTTCCCCTCCAGCTTCTCGAGAACCATCTCCCCGACGTCTTAGAGCTAAGTCTAAAAGCCCGGCTCGCTGGAAGATCATGCAATCCATCAACAGCGCCTTGCAGACCGCCGTTCAGCAGGACGGGTCTAATCTTTACGGTAAGTAAATTTTGGCTTCCTTAACACTCGCCATTTCATTTGCTTATGGTGTCATAAGTCCCAATCCCTCAGAATATAGATCCTGGACGCCACGTGCGTCGCATCGATTTCAGCCACTTCCGGACCATCGGGATGCGCCGACTCACCGGTGAAGCCATCAAACATCGTTTCGTGACTTCGGAGCGTCTGGAAAATGTTCTAAAAGTATGTCATGTCCTATCAATGGTTTGTTCCATTTCTGACCCTGGTTTTAGGAATGTCCGAACTTGACCGCTTTTGGTGCGACGGAATACATGGACGGTGCATTGAATCTCTCCGTGTTGAAGGAGCTTTTCCTTCGTGGCTCACCTTGCCGCGGCCGAGGTCGTTCTTCACGGACGAGAAGCCTGCTCGCTGACGGTGCAGACGACCAAGAGGAGTTAGACGCCGAAAGGCGTAGGGAATGCAAAGATCTTGTGGCAGTAGACTTCACCGGCTGTGTATCGGCGATATTCTTCAATGCTATCCGGGATTTCGTCTCGTCTTACATCAACGTCGACGAAGCCAATTCAAGTGACGACGAGCATGGGCGAAGCCCTTACGCGCATCGCGGTGCAAAGGAGCCTATGCAATACCCCGGTTTACAGAGACTTGGCTTATTCGGTGTTAAGACAATTCAGCCTGATATCCTACACCCGTTCGTCCTTGCCTTCCCCTCACTCACGCACCTCGATTTGTCAAATACTCGCGTCGCACCGGACGTCCTCGAAGCGCTCGGGTCATCAACGACCGTCCGCCTCGAGGTGCTAGCTCTCGCGCGCTGCACGCGCCTTACCGGTGAATCAATCACCGACTTCTTGGTGAACAGCCCAGTTACACGGAACTTGCGACACCTCAATCTTTACGGCGACGTCACTTATCCTTCCCCGCTCACACATGACCAGCTAACTCAACTCATCACCCAAGCCCCATGTTTCACGTCCGGTGCACTTGAGTACCTTGATCTCTCAAGCGCCAAGCTAACTCCAGCGCATATGTCCGCTTTCCCTCCTCAGACACATCTCCGTTCTTTAGGTCTCTCCTACATCATCGACCTCCCTCTGCGTTCCATCGCCGACTTTATCCGCGCGCGCGCAAGCAACGTCGAAGTCCTCACACTTATCTGCACCTCGCCAGAGCTCATCATCCCTCCGTCCGGTCGCGTGTTCAATGCATCGATGGCGCTGCACGGGACAATCATCCAGCCGCTCTGCATGCCTTTAGTCCACTTCTATCCAGAGCTCTCTTCGGAGGAGGACATGTTCACGACGCAGGACGCAGTAACGCGTTTGCGTGTGCTCGAGCTCTCTATGCCATTGCTGAATGGACTCGGCGCCGGCGCCGGCACCTGGCGCATCATCCGCAGTAAAGGCGGTCGAGCGTGGTACGTTGACGTCGCGAGTGGATGGACAGCCGAGCCTGCTCCAGGTTATAGGCCCGCAGATTCGGGCTCAAACTTGGATGGAGTAGCATCCAACGGGGCGAGGTTCCGCCGCGGATTGGCCCATAGTCATCCTCTGCGCGTCGCCCTGGAGCGGCTCGCCGACGCACGCGGGAACGTCAGTAGCGGGACAGGATGGCACTCCCACAAGATGGAGATCCTCGATGGGGACGGCATGCTCGGGCAGGAAGATGGACTTTACGGGGCTGTCGCTTTCGCATATCAGGGTTGAAGACTTCATGCTTATTTTTTCGTTTTATCATCGCTCATAGCTACACCCCTCCCCGCATCTACTCGCTCACAAATATTCCGTCGCAACTCAATTCACCTCAATTCACAATGCAATGATCCATCAGCTTTTGCTAGCTAGACGTTCATCACAGTTTTTTCCATCCTTTACGTTATTCTTTTGCAATCGTCCTGCTTGCATTTGTCAGACGTCTCCCTTTCTCTGCAATCAACTTCCTTCTCATATCACGGTTTCCTGGAAAGAATGGTGCATTAAAGTATTCACGATATTTGTATGGGGCTTAACGTGCATCTGGATAACAATTTCTCTGACTTTTTCTTGTGGAACAGTGATATAATGCATGATGTTTTTAATTGCTTTGAAGTAGTGACTACAAGCACTGGCAATGAAATAGCGAACACAAAGCAGCAGCTAGCTAGCTTGTCCTAATTACAAAATCAAGATGAAAGATGTCTGGTCTACTTTCACGAACAATCAAGCGAAATAAAAAGCAACGGAATTTCCTTCCGTTCCGGACAGCCATCCAATCCAATCATATCCAAACATCTTCCATCCAATGAACTTACATTACATATCCCCAATACGCAACCCGACGTTCGTCAATAGTGCTGCAGCAAGCGCGACGCATAAAATCGTCGGTCCCCACTTATCGTAATACAGACCCTCAGCATGCCGCTTCCGGAGCTTGAACGAACGGTATACAAAAATCCCGCAGGAATAAGCGATAGCGAGGAGGGCGGCGAAGGTGAAGAACCCTGCTGCGATGAGCCCGCGTGTGTCATCTGGTGGGATGAAGTTGAGAAGGCCGGTCGAGATGGTGCCGATGAGAACGCTGAATTGCAACCACGTCTGGTCAAAAATTAATTAACAAAGTGAAACATGTCAATGGACGTATTAGTGAAAGGATCAGAAGCGACTGTGAAGACAACAGGGCATACCAGGAACGTGCGCTCAGAAGCGAAGTACACCTTAGGTTCTATACGAACCGGAACAGCTATCCGCTGGCCAGGAGCCGATTTCCAGAAACGTACGAGTTCACGATCGTCTCCTCGTAATCTCCTCCCAGCCGGCGCCATGACCGCTTCACTGTCAGGATCGTCAATAGCGCTCTCGTCTTGCTCCGAAGAGGCGGCTTTAGCCAGCCTATTTCTGAACGTCTGGTCGAAGGCCTGCGAGGGAGCAAGCGGGTCGATTGACAGTCCCCTTTGCGACTTATGAAGGGCTGAGCCAGCGGTTGCGGTCGTAGGTTGGGATGCACGTCTCCGACCGCTCATTAGCGGCGCACGTTCATCATCTGCAACGTAATCGTCACCTTCGTCGTTCTCCTCCCTCCGCCTAGTAGGTCGTTGCGGAATTTCTGCGCGTTCCTTCTCAAGCATGCGGTTCCGTTCGGCAATAGCTGCAGCGACCGCCTCCCCGCTCAAACCAGTTGCCTTGTCTTCGTCCCGTGCAGGTTGCAGAGCATACTCATCATCCTCTCCCTCGGAGACAGGTTCGGTGTATGGTCGAGGGGCCTCGTAATCAGGGGTTGCCGCCCCAGGCGTTTCCGCTACTGATGCTGTAGCACTGTGACTGGGACGCTCAATGTGCATTTTACCTGTGTCCGGTTTGAGAATGTCGATGTCCACTATTGATACCAGTCAGAGTGTTGTAGCGTTCCTGATCGTGGTAAAGTCTTACTCTGAGGAAGCCAGAATGGTACAAGATCAACACGATGGGGAAGAAGTGTCGCACAACCGTGAATGAATTTGCTAGCGAAATGTTAACATCCATCGCCCCCATGCAGCCACGGTATACCTACCTGAACTTCGGCACAGCTTCCACAAGATGTGATTGAACCAGTTCCGTCACCCATTCTGGCGGTTCCTGTCCGTACTGCGTCTGCAACTTAACTTCCAGGACACCATATCTGCATGAAAATGGAAAAAGCAATTCAGGCTCTGATTCAAAAGAATCGCTGCAGCTCACTTGAACAGTTCTTTATCCTCAGGCGGAAGTTGTGGAAACGGGTGGTCAGTGCCAATATCCATTCTTCGCCAGTTATTACCAGAGCGAGCACGACCGTCCCAGTTATCCTCGCGAATCATTGACAACTCTGTGTCGAGTGAAATACGGACGCGGGCGTCACCAGGTAGCTGAAATGCGGTACGGTTGTAAAATGTGCGCATGACTAACGCAATCGAGATGAGTTCTTGCAAGTTCACAGTTAGCGAAGGACGAATGTTTACCTGGTTTAAGTTTCCTGGTAATAATTGAATACTGAACCTCTGTCGCCAGTTGGACCATCGACTCGATTTCTTGCTGAGACTTTTTGCCTTTCTTCGTAAGCTCCCGGAATTCCTCGTCTATGGTGTATTCTCCTCGTAAGAACGCATTGACGTTCTCTTCCTTGATTGGAAACCGCGCCTTCACAGATTTCTCGCCGGTCCAGTCTTCACGATGTGTCTTACGCTCAACAAAAATCTGATTTTAAAGCAACATAAGTGGGAAACAACAATCCTGCGGGCAAAAATAACAATCTACCTGTTTCTGTTCCATATCCCCATACCAACGTAAACGAATGGCTTCCGCGCCTTCAGTCTTCTCAAGACGGCCGAGATATAGCTCCAAGTCCTCGTTGTCAAGATAAATAGATGTGATTGCTGGAACGGACAGTAAGAGATGGTTATCATCGGGCCGTCAAGTGACAGGATTGACTAACCAGCATCTTTCTGTTCAAAGTCTTTCTTAGGATTGAAGACTTCAATGGAGTTGAATAATCAGACAATACTCGACGCAGAAATTAGAATGTATCCTACCAAGTACTGGTAGATGTCGGAGAATAGCCAACTTCAGATGAACAAGGTTGTCTGGATGAACCTGTCACGGACCGTAAGTATAAGCATGAATAGTGAAGAACATGTTATTACCCAGTATTTCGTGGTTTGCCTCACGAAGGCGCTCTGATTACCACCGGCTGTGGGATCGCCTTGGGTCGGGTGCCCACGAGTACGCACCAAATCATATAGCTTGGAGAGCTTGACGATAAGGCCATCCCAGTTGTACTTGTAAAAGGGACGTTTATCGAGGTACGAATGAATGAAGGTCTCTTTCACAGGTCGAGCCGTTTGTTTCTTCGGGGCAAAGAATGAGAAATACGTAGACTATACCAAAGATTACACGTACGTCATGTTTCTATGTAGGAAGGGGGTAGGTAAGTTCCGGTACGAGACCTCAAGTCGATGTCCATACCTTTAGGATCTTCATGAAACCCGTCAGGTTCAGTTTGGAATACAAAGTGAGATCGTGGACATCTGCAACGAGAGTTGCGACCTCCTCTTCCAGCCATCGGAATTGTTCTTCAAAAGTATCAGAGCTCTTCCCGCTCTCTCGATCATCATCATCCCCAGAATCCTCGTCAGAGCCGTCATCAGAACCGACTTCGTCAGCATCGACACGGCGGCGCTGGCCTTCAATGTCGTTCATCGTGCCATAGCCGTTCCTTGTTCCCGTCTCTGGATGTATCTGAGTTCCGTTGAGGGCGTTGAACGATGCGTGATAAGCCTCTTCCTCCTTGACGAGTCTGTGTACTCTTTCCTCGGCTGAGGAGATCCTCCTAGCGAGTTCTGTGGTCTTGTGCTTCTGGAAGTCATGAATCTTGTCTAGCTCGACCTCGAGCATTCTAATGAATTCGCTCTCGTCCTCATCGTTCCAAACATGAGAAGTCGTACGGGACTGGAAATAAAGTCAGTCACACTCAAAAATATTTTAAGGTAAGAAATAAGCAAAGGTCCGAAAGGGGATAGGCGCGCTGAGCTTAAAATACATAATGCATCGCCCCTCGGAAAGGCTGAGAGAGAAAAGGGAAGGGGCGAGTGAGAATGATGGGCAGATGCTGACCTTAAGTTCTCGTTTGAGCTTGTTGTAGTCAAGGTAGTATTCTCTCCATTCGTTATAAAGATCTGCCTGTGTACAGTATACCCTGTGCATCAGTCTTCCGTTCGTTCGAGAAGACGAGAAGGACGAACGTTTATTTTCCTGCCAAATTTCATGAGAGCAGAGTCACGCAGAAGAAGGACGAGATGAGAGTTGAGAAGGGCAGGAGTGAGAAGTGAAGTAATTTGAAAGTAATTGGAGGCTGGAAAGAAAAGGTGAGAGTCCAAACTCCAATGAAGTCAGTGCCACAGCGAACGTGTCATACACAACCTACCTACAGAGGGATCTACAGAGATCTACGCGTATTGCCACTCAGCGTCTAATTTTCTTTTGCCACCTTTACGAGTCCAGCGTCGAAATGCTTCACAACTTGTCATGACGAGCAAAGCACTCAATTTCCGTGTCCTTACAACCTCAACCGCTAAGGTGCTTCGTTCTTCTGATTAATTCAATCCCTCAAACTTCTGGAGATCTGGTCCATGGGCACCTCTCGTCGCTATCCCAAAACACAACAGATATCTTTCAGGCATGCAACCTGTTCAATGACACGGCCTGAACACCTTACAGTCCTTTCCTCTTTATGCACAATATCTGTTAGCCGTGAGTCAGTGCGGATCTTATACATTGGCGTTCCGAGTTTCATTAGTTTTCCTTCTTCCCGCTTGCTCTTTGCAAATATGATACAGACATGTTATTTGCAACCATGGGTTTACCATTTCTTGCTTCCAACTATCCCCTATCCGTAACGTGGTGCGTCCATATTCAGGTAAATCGGATGTAGAAGTGAAGGAAACGCTCGTGCCAGGCTTGTAAAGCTTCCTTGCGGCCTTTGAGAGGTTTGGATTGCAAGATGCTATCAAACTCTACTGTGGCCAAACTTGCATCGTACTTCACGTTCACGCTATTCCATGAGATTCTATTCGTCTGGGGACACGCTGCTGAGCCTCGAAGCTTCGTGTTTGGTCATTTGAACGTTATCCGCGAGCGCTATAAAGCCTGTCGGCTCGGAGTCGGAGACCAAATCATCGCAAAGGTAGTATTCCAATTTTCTTGTTTTCCCTTCACATCGTTTATTATTTATTGTTCAATGTCATGAGCTTACCAAGCTCTGCTCCCGAAAGAGCATCAGCTTTTCTAGCACGTTGCGCATGCAGGTACATCGGAACACCGAACTTGAAGGAGAGAATGTCAATCGACCGTCGTACATTACTAATGACTTGGTACATATCACACACATTGCACTCCTGAATGCTCGGAGTCACCTCCCGCACATTGTCTCGGGCCTCTTTGCCGATTACTGGATGAACGACGCTGTCTTCCCGAAGATGAACGAGTCATTCGCACTGCAGGGTCCGGTTAACTACAATGAGACGCCATCGCGACGGTCTTCATGGATCACAAGCACCATAGAAGCGTCCGACTGCATTTCTGTGCTCCCTTCACCAAAGGATCTCGCTCCGTTCCTGGTTCGACTTTGGTCGACGTGTCCAGGGGAAATCGCCGGCCCGTTCTATCCCCCAGTTTTCCTAATATCTCTGACCGACCATTATATCAGTATCAAAATATTTCATACAAAAGGAGTCCAAGAGGTTTACCGATACCTTAACCAACACAAGGCTTATTATCCAGACTCGACTGGCGGCCCGCGCAGTCTCCGGTTCTTGGCCACAACAAGTTTCAACACTCTAGCGCTAATCTCTGAGAAGGGAAGAGATTGTTCATTTTCTCAGTATTTTCTCCCGCGAATCGGGAAAGCCAAAGACCCTGGATCTCGGCATTGTCGAGGAGGCAATTATGCGGGGAAGTCGTGTGAGCGTCGTGCGAGGACTTTATATTGCACGTTATTCGAGTTTCTTGTCCGTAACTTACGAGCCAACGCAAATCCCGGCCCGGGAAAGTCAAGAAGGCAGAGAAAGTCTAGAGAAAGAATGGCCTCATTTAATCTTCTATTGTTATTGGAAATCCGAGCAAGGAGACACTACAAATGATTCGCAAAAGTATTTTCATATTACTTTATAATACGTTATTTTATCTTATCCCTCCAGGTTGAGATCTGCGATCTTGACAAACTGGCCCGTTTTGAAGCTCTCGTTCGCGGCCAGTCCTACTGCGAGGGCGTTCGTGCCATCGCGAACCCCTGCCTTCTGCTCCGAAGCGTCGCCTTTGTCGCTTTCTTCACCGGGGCGAGGACCGAAGAGAACGCTAAGCATGCGCGAGTCTCCACCTCCGTGTCCTGCGTGCTCGTACTCGATGGGAACTTCGCGCGGCCTCTGCCACAGAGGATGCACGCTGATACGAACGCTTCCGGCGTTTGCCATGGCTTCGGTACCGTGTACCATGCCGCCAGTAATTTGTGGCCCGGCTGGCTCTCTGAATTTCGATTCTACGACCTCGAGCTCGAGACGCCCGTGAGAACCGTTGAACATGACACGATAACCTTCCCAAGGCGAGTAGGCGGTGAGATGGTATGTCATTGTTACGCCACTGTCGTAGCGAACGAGCAAAGCCATGTCATCTTCGATGCCGATATCTGGCGCGAAGACCTAGACGAATAGCTAAATCAATGCGCGGCGACAATGATCATACTAAAAGCTCACGTTTTGGTCGCGATGATAACCGTCAACCTTCTCTGCATCTGCGTAGAGACTCTTGAGTGTCGGTTCATCATCAAGGTGGATTGCAAAAGGATCGCTTTTAGCGGCATCGCTTCCGCGAGCGCGTTCATAATCCTTCGCCCAGCCATAACGCTCCCCATTTTCCGCGCCGTAGAACGCCGTGCGTCCCATACCAGCAACTTCAACGGGATTCGCGTCTATCCACCAATTGACGAGGTCGAAATGGTGACCAGATTTGTGCACCATCAATCCGCCGCTATTTGACTTGGAGCGGTGCCAACGCCGGAAATAGTCAGCGCCGTGAACAGTGTCGAGAAGCCATTCGAAATGAACAGAGAGGACAGTGCCAATTTCACCGCCAGCGATGAGGCGCTTGACTGCTTCATGGACGGGATTGTAGCGGTAATTGAAGGTGACCGTAAGGTCGCCGTTGTAACCTTTGACTGCCTGGTTGATTGCCCGGCACTTTTCAACGTCTGTCGTCATCGGCTTCTCAGAGATGACCCGAACTGGGGGTATAACGCGTCAGTCCAATTTGAAAAGGAAGAGAAAGACGTTGTTACAACTACCTCCTTCTTTCAGTGCCGGAAGGATGTATCTGTCATGAAGTGCGTCGATGCAAGTAATAACAACGATATCAACCCGCTCCTTCAATAGCATCTCCCTGAATTGCTCTGGAGGGTAAACACGTACGCGAGGCTGTTTGAGGCTCTCGAGGTGATCGTTGTAATACTGTGCGCGTACGATGTTGGGCTCACAAAACGCGACGATAGTCATGCCTGGGCGTTGTGCAACGCCATTCACGAACATGAGTCCACGGGAACCTGTACCCACGATCGCGACACGCCCGACGCTAGAGGCATCGTTTGTAGATGCCATGGCTTGTGTCTTCTTACGTGCAACATTGGCGACTGTTTCTTGGCTGTTTATAAGATACGAGTGCAGGAAGATGTATGCGTGCTGTTGGAGAATGGCGGGCCGGTGGTACCGCTGAGGAAACGGGTCATGTGATTATGTGATTTGGGCCAATCCCGTTTGACTCTTTTTCTTAAGCCACCCCCGCATGGAGAAAGGAAGCCAGGAACAAAGGCTAAATTCATGTCATGTAAAGAGTTCAGACCCTTGGCAAAATGAAGTCCATCCGCTCGGCCCGGTTCTCGGTCACACTTCTGTATTACTGATCTGTGGTCTGGTATTTATACTAGACATGTCTACAGTCGATAGAACAGCACAGAGACTCTCTTCTCCGAATCCTCCTCGTTCTCCTTGTTCTTCTCGTATCCTGCTTTCACGATGACGGAGCTGGGCAAGTCTACACCTTCCATTCAGGATGAGAAGGAGTCCTTCGCTCACGAGGAAGGCGTCCAGCCCTCTCTTGCACCTCTTCCGACCGAAGTCCATAAACCCAGAGTCGAGGGTGGTGACAAGGCAGCAGAAGTTCTTGCTGAGGTGACCGAGCGTGTAATCGTCACTCCCGAGGAAGATCGTCGCATTTTGCGAATGGTCGACTTGCATGTTCTGCCTGTCATGTTGCTCGTCTACTTCCTGCAGCAACTTGATAAGTCTTCTCTTTCTTATACCTCCGTTTTTGGTATCGTCGAGGAAGCAAATCTCGTTGGCAGCGAATACTCTTGGCTTTCTTCTATAGTATACGTTGCTCAGCTCGTCTTTCAGCCGCTCTCCTCCTATGCCATTGTCCGACTTCCTGTAGGAAAATGGGTGAGCATTACTACTAGATACGTTTTTTTTGTAGCTCACAAGTCTTCGTTTCTAGATCTTCTTCAACGCGCTCTGCTGGGGCGCGACTGTTGCAGCGTCTTCTGCGGCGAGAAACTTCGCAGGCTTGTTGACGGCGCGTTTGTTCCTCGGGATCTTTGAGGCAACGATTGCCCCTTCGTTCATTGCTATCACTCAAATGTGGTGGCGCAGGCGAGAACAAACGTATCGTACCGCCGCATGGAACGCTTCAAACGGCGTGTGTGCTGTGTTCGGCTCCCTTGTTTCCTACGGTATCGGCCACATAAACAATGAGAACCTCAAACCATATCAGGTCAGTAGTTATTGCTACAAATTCGGCTACATAAATAATAATGCATTCTCTCTAGGGCATCTTCCTTTTCTGTGGATGCCTTACGGTTGCTTTAACTCCGCTTATCTGGTTCTTCCTCCCTGACTCTCCGACCACTGCCAAGTTTCTGAAAGGAAATGACCGCGTCCTTGCCCTTGAACGTCTGCGTGACAATAACATGGGAACCGAGTCCAAAGTTTGGAAATGGGGTCAATTCTGGGAGACGTTCCGTGATTTCAAGACTTACCTATGGTTCTCGATGCTCTTTCTTGCTGCTTGTCCCTCTGGTGGTATCGGCGCCTTTGGGGCTCTTATCATCCAGGGCTTTGGATTCGACTCTTTTCAATCTATATTGTTCAACATGCCCTTCGGCGTACTCACCGTCGTCGCTATATTCGTCGGCGCCTGGCTCTGCAACAAGATCAAACTTCGATTCCCGGTCATCATGTAAGCTGTGCTTCTCTTCGGTCTGAGACACGAAGCTGATTACCATCGAAGCCTCCTGTGCTTATTCCCAATCGCCGGCTCGACGGCCATGCTTAAGCTTGGCCGTGGTCCAGAGTATCGTGGAAAGTTGTTGGCTTGTTATTACGTGCTCAGTGTCATGGGTGGTATCCAACCAATGCTTTACGCCTGGGCTCCGCTTAATGCCTGCGGACACACCAAGAAGGTAACGACGACGGCAGTATTCTTCGTGGCACAGTGCGTCGGGAACGTACGTGCACCTCCCTTTTTAGTTTATATCTCAACTTGGGCTTATGATTGATTCTGATTGGTCTACAGATCGTTGGTCCACAGGTCTACAAAACAAACATGCGGCCACGTTATACCCCAGGTCTTGTGACTGATCTCGTTTGCTGGATCGTCCTTGCTGTGTTGGCTGGCTTCACAGGGTTGTATTTGCATTACCTTAACCGGCGGCAGGCTGCTAAGCGTCTACGGAAGGGCAAGACAGCTGCTGTTGTTGATGCGAGTATTCTTACGATTGAAGAGGCTGTTCGCGCGCGAGAGATAAACGAGAAAGCTGGCGAGACAAACGACCAAGCATTTGACGATCTTACTGATTTCCAGAACGAGGACTTCGTCTACGTCCTTTGAAGACTGGTTTTGACGACTGTGGGTCGTTCTGGTCATGATTTTTTTCTCTCCCTTTTCTTTCCTTGTCGTCACTTTCTTCATGGCTTGGTGAATGGGCTTGGTTTCGATTATCGTGAACGACAGAATTCGACTTTGTATCTTATGTTATCTACGTGACCTTTACGGGCATACTTGTTTATGTTTATGATTGTACTAAAACAGCATATATTGACGGGAAAATTAACGATTTCTGGTACTATTGTCAATGCAGAGAACTGAGGCGATTTACACTGGCAATGATATTCTAAAACTCAGGGTTAGCATTACTCTAGGTATAGTAAAGGAACGCATACATATAATGCAGATATAGAACAGAAAGTCAACGCACACATCACAAAGGAGTATAATGAGACTGTCTCCGAAATGTTACTGATTGAATTTCTTTCATTTATATGCAAGTAGTGGCAGTGGCAAGACTGACCTGCACGCTTTGAGGTACCAGAATGATCGGGATTCGCCGAATCGGAAATAACAGAACGGAACGGGACGACCGTCGCTGTCCATTCAACCGTCATGTCGACGAAGGCTGCGGCTGTAGCAAATGCGCAAGAGACAGGTACTGCACGACCTACTCTAGCTCAGCAAACCAATTCTTCAGACGAGGATGATGAATTCATACGCACCAAGATTTTATTACTAGGCACGAGACGGTGAGCGCCTATAAGGAATGGATGACTATGCCGAGGTCACTCACGACAGCGTGGCGCTTAGGAGCGGGAAGACTAGTGTATATCAGGCTCTCTTCGAGAACTTGAAGCCAAAGCAGGCTTTCTTTGTTGAGATGACGACGCGTCTAACAAAACATAAAGTTGAGTGCGTGTTACATAGATCAGTGTGTAGTGATACTGTTATCTGACCGCGTCCATAGTTCATTCATCCCTCTTGAAATTTGGGATTGTCCGGGAAATGTCACAATCGAGTCTCTTGGTGTTTCCTTGTCGATATTCACGACAATAATCTTTGTCATCGACATTCAAGATTCGTATCACAATCCGATCGCCCGCCTCATCGAATTTTTGATCACCGCTTTCCAAAAAAATCCACGAGTTAATCTTGAGATATTCGTACATAAAGCTGAAGCTTTACAGGAAGAATATAGGACTGGTAAGCTTTGTATGACCATTGATATTCGGAGCCTACAGTTTGACGTGTCGCGAAGAGAGCTTTCGGCACATCCAAACTCGACTCCTAGAAGGACTTGCTGATCGTCAGCCCCCAAGTCCAAATGTTCCCTCTTCGTCTTCACCGACTGCGTCTTCTCCATCTGAGGCCTCCTTCGACCCTATGCAAATCCCATACATGTTCCACCTTACTTCAATCTATGACCACTCTCTCCAAGATGCGTTTTCTCACGCCTTTACGCGAATTTTGGCGCCTGGATCGCTTCCTTACCTTGAGGAACTCCTTGACGCGTTCATTTCAACATCGTCATCGAATAAAGCCTTCCTCGTTGATACAAAGGCGAAATTCTTCGTCGCTACCGACAGCTCACCAGTAGACTCGGTCACGCTTGGCTTGTGTTGCGACTATGTGCACATGTTGAATCAGTTTGGGGATCTTTACAAGTATGTAGCCCGTTTTGTTTGACAGATGTATCAGCTGAAATGCTTGCAGGTCTGCAATTGTGTCCCCGACTCACCATCCTCGCCGGCGCGAGGTATTGACGTCGCCAGCTTCGCAATCACCTTCCTCAACTCCTTCGGATGCTTCGTTGCCAGCTAGTCCAACGCACACTGGCGCAGCAAGTGCTCAAGACTCGAGTGTTTCTTTGCCAGGATCCTCGAATTCGCGGTCACACTCGAGCACAACGGCTAAGGTTCTCGATTCTGAAGAAACTGCGGCGGCGGGCAGTAGAGAAATCACAAACCGAGTGAAAGCAGTCTTCCATCCATCATCATCGGCCAGCTTGACGCCATATACAACGCTTGTGTTCCATGCAGTTCCGCCTCGCCTTGCGCTCGTCGCTCTTCTTCCGACTACTGTTTGGGAGAGCAAACGCGGCTTAGTTGAGTATAACATTGTGTTCTTCCGGTACGTCTCCACGACTTTCCTCCAGGTAGCTTTGTTTATCATATGCTATTCCCTGTCCTCTACGTAACAGGGAAGGGGTGCAAGAGATTTATGAGCTAGAACAAGACACTCGACGGAAGAAGAAACGGCGTGCACCGGACGCTACTCAATCTACAATTTCAAGAGCCGCGTCGCGAAAATGAATGTGCTGCCATCTGCTGTGTTATTTTCCTAGATATAATGCTTGTTTATTCCTTCAGCCTTCATGTTAAAGTACCGTTCTGAAACCTGCTAGTATTTGATTCCCTAGATGTTACCGCAGATGATCTAATATCTATTACAGGCTATCTGCCGTATCCTGCTTGATTATGTACATGTAGACGCTTTTTTCGTTATGAGACAAGAGGAGGATGTGGTTCATTGGTAACACATTCAAACAAATAGATGACAATGACAATATTAATGATGTAGACAAGAAACACTAAACGGACTAGAAATCGATGACATTGCAAATGACAAGAAAGTGGCATGAGGAAGGAACTCTAAAGAAAGCACGGGAAAAGAAAATGCATGCGTGAAGATGCTCACTGAGGGTCATCATGGACCGACTCGCATCCGAGCCTTTTCTCTAATTATTACCTCGAGTACATGGCGCCTGATTTCACCTACTTTCCCTTCATAGATCATTTGCGGACTCAACCCACCGCGGTATGCAATTTCGTCTACGACACTCCAGACAGTCGACATTTCTCGCCCACTTTCATCCACGTACGGCATGACTGAGCTGCTTCTCGTGTACACATAGGGACATATTGAGCCGTAGTTCGATGCGAAATATGGTGGCGACCAATAGAATTTTTCGTGGTGAAGAGGGTCTTCTGGATCACGCTCGTTGACGATGCAGCATACGCAAGAGCTGCCATCGTGCAGACGGACGTCATCAAAACATAAGTTATGGAATAAAGGATTTGTTGATTCTTCCACAAGCTTTTCGTGAGGTATTGGCATCTCCGACGCCAGCATAACCATTAAACGAGGAGGAAAGAAGCCGTAGTGCAAGCTTATCAATGCACACTGAAGTGGAAAACAAGGATATTTCTGCGCCATTCTATCACGAATACCAGGTAAGTGACGTCGCACGTCAAAAGCTGCGAGTCTCCTCTTGAATAAAGGAATAGCCCAGCGAGGAAGTGGTCCAGCTAGTTCGAGTTTCGTAAGTGCACAAATTCGATTGATTGAATGAAGGAAGAAACAAAACCGCACATTTCTTATCCTTAAGCGACTTACAGTCCCTTTTGTGATCTTTCCAATCTGACATTTGGCATTCCTTCGAGCAATATTCCACATTTCTACAAGCTACACATCGTCTCAACGTGACCTTTCTATCGTCGCTAGCAATGTTTCCGCACTGCAAAAAAAGGTTAGACTACCTGACAAGTTCTCTGGTTGAAACATGCGGCGTACCTTGAAACAACCTCTATGGTATCCAGCAATCTCGAAGTAGCAATAGAAGACGAACAAATCAAAAAATCGGTTTACAAAGGACTTCCAGGCTGGCGCGAACACGCTACTCATTATCTGCTCCTGATGCTCGACGGAGAGTGTCGAAAGTGCATTTTCGCAAGCGAAAAGGATCGCGGGATCGGCAAGATGGGCTGGAAGGTTTGGGGATAAAAGTGATTTCATAACGGAGAGACGTACTTCAGGAGCTTTGGCGAGTTGCGAGCAGGAAATAGCAATAGTGGGGAATATGCGACACTGCAGGGCCTCCAGTAACCAAGCCATTCCGTCCTCTTGTCTCGAAAAGACTGCAAAAACGCAAATGCAGAGGCCGAATACATCTCCAAATTTATCAGACTTTTGTTTGTCTAACGACAATTCCGTCAGAATACGGAGACCTCTGGAAACAGCAGTTGACCCAATACGCTCTAGGCATACCGCAAGAGGGTGACTCCGTATCCCTATAAATCTGCCCAAGAGTTCATTGCAAATGTGCAGTGCATCGAGCACTGGATGCTTATCGGCTTCGCTCTCTACATCCAGAATTGGTTTTAATACCGTCTCTGGCTTGCCTCCGGCAGCAGCTAACAACTCGTCGAGCGCCCTCCTCCAAGGTTTACTGACGCCGACAGTGCCATTTGTGCTGCGCAGAATGGACTTGTCAATGTACATATAGAAGTACGACATGCAAATGCATCTAAAATGCACACTATCGTGATCTCTGGATAGGTACAGATGCATCGCTAGGTCAAGTACACGAGGATCGGTGGCCACCGCCTGCAGCTCTTCGCACTGCCGCAGCTGACATATACCATCCAAGAACATGGCCAGCTGTATCCAGTCGTCTTCGATGTTTGATGAAAGGCGCTCGTGAGCGCGGATATTCCGGATAAATCGAGCTTTTGCCCAGTCTAGAATCGAAGGCCAGACCTTCAAAATGGCAGCAACGGGGGGAGTTTTCTCCTGGCAAAATACCAGAACGAATGCCGAAGAGATAGCGAAAAACGATATCTCAGCGAGTTCGAACTTGATCACGTCCACTTTTTCCGGGGGACAGCTCTCCTCTATGGCCGATGCAAACATTTCCATCGCCTCCGGAAGAGCATCGGCAGGGAAATACATATTTCGGATGGCATCGCGAACCGCCGTGCACGCGAAAAGGTCGCCTTGTTTCGCCCTCGCAATGACCTGATACGATTGGAAATGATTCACGGTAAACCTCAGGAAGCCAACGTACATACTTACATTGCGAGGATTGGTCTTAATTTCCTCGATGTACCGAGCATACGCGACGTGAGGTAGACGTTCCAGTATCTCGAAGAATGGGTGAGAGTCCATTTGAGAACTTGCAATGTTCAGTTACAATTCTCGGTTCATGGCGCTGCGCTGCGGATGGGAGGCTAGGGTAACGAGGGGTAGTAGACGCCAGTGTTAGAAATTCTGTATTATGTAAGCTAAACCCTGGATCAAATTAACATCACCTTCCTTGGCCTCAATGGTACTTATCATGATCAACTTAAATCCGCGACCTGTTTGTGTTCCCCATCCCCACTGTTGATACTCAACTAATTCAATGAGCATGCCATAGCTCTTCGTGCTGACATGACGATAGAGGCGCTTTGGTCAGTGCTCTACTACTTCAAGCATTTAGAGTCATTCTAAGCTTGTAGAGCCTGGCTCAGTTGGGCAGCGACACACCTTTAAGAATATCAGCATCATTAAGCAACGCAGTGCATCTTTTCTCATTGGCTTCAAGAGACCCTGGAATTTCCCTCACGCCTCATTCGTCATGAGAGATTCGTGCGCCTATTGGGTCTCGTTTGGCCTCGCCTTGATGATGGTTGCCTGGTGAACCAGATACTTCATTGACTAAGGACTGGATTTGGGCCGAGCGCCTCATTTATTCCTTTAGCGAGCAATAGAGGCCTCGAAATATCCTATGTTTATTGGCGCATGGCATGTGGGTTTTGATGCACCGGCGCTGTTCGATTTTCAGAACAGTCGGAAATATATAAAATGACAGAGTACCGAATTGACGTCCCCATTTTCTTCGCGCCCTGTGATAGCCCAGTGGCAAGTCTCATGGCTCTTGTTCTCCACCCGTGGACCAATCCTTGCTTAGGAAGCGGCGCAACTAGCGAGAACGAAAGCTCTTACCCGTATTCTTCAAAAGAGACTTTGGACAAAGTATCTGCTCTGGTTGACAACAACGGCAGGCCGGTTATTCTGCTCAAGATTTACAGAACTCCACAGACCCCAGCTTCAATCCCCATTTTCTATGAGAATGAGGAGATCACTGGTAATGTCGAACTCAATCTCACAAAGCCAGAAAGCGTCGAAGAAGTCGTTCTTTCGGTGTGTTTTACGTTAGAGAATCTTCCAAACGTCGGGTTGATGTTTTCTCTGTTTATGAAGATTCGAGGAATAATGAAGGGCCTCGCCGGGAATGCAAAAGTATTTATTGAGGTAACGGAGCAACTTTGGGATGCGCATCAGGTCGACCAGGGTGTGTGCTCGGAGCCCCAGACGGGAGAAGCCCATCGCGTACAATTGAAAGGATATTTCAACTGGCCATTCTCTCTGAAGCTTCCTTATCATGTACAATCAAAAGACGCCAATCCTGGTGGACTGACCGACAGTCAACAACTTCCTCCATCTTTCTCTATGCCCAACTCTCATTCGAGTATATCTTATGAGGTGAATATCACAGTCAGAGGACGCCATAATCTCTCGTAAGTATACATTTTCAAACAGTTGGTTATTGCTGACTCTCTTATCCGAAGTCTTTCATCTTCATTTCAATATGTACCCGCTATGCGACCTCCTTGCCTAGCATCACCGGTGGGGCTGGCATGCAATCAAGCTATGGATGAAGATCAATGGGAAGTTTTCCGATCTTTCCCGGTACGCGGGATTGCATTTGCGACGTATTCGGTTGATGTGGTCTGTACAGTAAGCTTGAGTAGTTGTTATTCAAATTTCTATGGATTTATGTCTCTCTGTTCCGCTAGTTCGCTCTACCAAAGCCTCTGCATTACATTCGAGGTGCATCGGTCCTCTGTGCACTTGCCATCGAAAGTAGCGATGAAAATGTTCTGGAACTGCTGGGGAATAGTCGTGCTCCTTTTGTTCGACTTACTCGCCATGTTGAAGATTCTGGCTCCGGTTTAGAGACGAAGATTGCTAAAATATGGGATGCAATCAAACAACCGAGCGCATTCGTCAGTTGTGCAACCTGGCGTGTGGCAGATGTCGATAATGAGCAGAATCAAGAGATAAAGGCAGCCATACGTGCGCTGCAGACCAGCCTGGGAGGTGATACGCGCTCAAAGATAGTCGTTGGTCAAATCTGTCTTGCGCCAGATCTAACACCGTCGTTTTCGTTTGCAAAAATGACTCTTAAGGTCCGTTTTCATCGTGCATTTCGAGCAATAATATGCCGGCGCTCATATTTGATTACTCAGTACGAAATTCAGATACTACCTTTCCGAGCCGCGGGGTTCGTGGCTGAAGACGGAGAGAGGGCCATATTTTTCCGGACGGGGATCAAAATTGCGTCAGCACCGCCCATGCCTACGTTAACGCGCCCAAGCTCAATAGCATCGACATCATCGGTTTCCCGTGCGAATTCCATGCGCAGACACCAGCCAAATGCTAGTCTTGAGCTGCTACCACGGCCACGTCCTGCACCGGCATCTTCGGCGACTTATCCACTGTCTCGGAGTACTGGAGATCCATCAAATCCTGCGTGCAGAAGGCGTTGCAACCGAGCTATTGTTGACCGGGATCGACCTCTTCCTTCTGTGCCCAAATGCGCCAGCACCGCAAACTCAAACCTAAACTCAGATTCTACCTCCAGTTCCAATTTCGGATCCGATTGTGATTCCCGTTGTATTCATCCGCCGGAGCGAAAAAGCTCTCTCCGAGATGAGCGTCCGGGCTCGAATCTGGATCGGGACTCAGAGGAGGAGACGAGGTCGGCGGTTTACTCGCTGCGACGATCTGCGACGGCACCTCAAACTCGTGGACCGCCATTACCACCCCGCGCGTCGTTCCCATCTCGACAATGCACCCGTTGATGTTGCTATGCATTCAACGATCATTGATCATGATTGCTGTGCGTATCATGCTATCATCGTCTCATTGGCAATTCATGATCAGCCATTTCCGATATCGAGCCTGAGCACCGATACCGATACCGGCGCCCAGAATAGCGCTGGACTGCGATCAGCGATCACGTCGAGCAGACAACGGACGAATCTGTCTATCTGCGCGGTATGTCGTTGTCAAGCCCAGATTACGCCTTCCGGTGTCCCACTTCATTCAGTCATTCGTCATTTGCGGCTTTTTGCCACAATAGATTTGGCCTGACGGATATAGCTACAACCAATACTTACCAGCACCTCAGTTCCGTCTTCGTTCCCCGATCCTCTTCCAACTTTCTTGTCTTCTTGACACTTCCGAAAGACCATGCTCACACTGTCATCTCAATTCCAGCATCCCCTCTCCCCCTTTTCCTTTTTCCAACCCTGGCGTATATTGCATGCATGTATGAGCGTGTATGATGTACAACCCGGTCAGCTCGTATGTAATACTGTACACTTTGTATTCTCTAACAAACGCCTTCCCCCTTCCCTACGACGCTATTTTTATTATCTTGTTTTCACACTATTGTTATCTTTATATTTCCATTTTCCTCAATGCCATCCATGCCCGACATCCGGATCATATTCTATTCTATATAAATGTACTATTTATTGCATTTGCATCCCATTTGCATTTCATCACTTCGCGACGATTATTTCATTTTTATCAGACCGACGCGGCACGATAGATTCATAGATAGACATAAGTTAGATACAGTTGAAATTGTCATAGTGCATTGAATCATAATGCATAAATCTTATAATGCATTGGGTTTGGGCTTCTCCCGACTTGGGAGAAGGGAAATTATGCAAAAATTTCATACTGCATAATGCATTGCAGTTTGGGCCAATTTATGCATTTTAATGTGCTATTTTTGTGAAATTTGTCCATCAGTCACCATATTTAGGCATTTTTTTCTCAACATCAGTCACTACTATGTCATACTTCCGATCACTGCCAAGTACAAATAGCTAATTTCCAATGTGATTTATGAAATATTTTATCATCAGCTTACTCATTCGATGCCAGGTCAGTCCCAGAAAGGCTAATTTCAAGCGGAAAGAATAAAGTTCATCATTTTACTTAATGCAGAAGGTGATTCCCACGCACCATGTTGCATAATTTTCATAATGCATTAGGAGATACCTTCTCCCGACGTTATGTGTTATGACAATTTCAACTGTACTGTATTTGCATCTCGTAGAATAGAACTACTTGCAAAACACTTTTGGTGGATCGTCCCTATGTCGAGCGCCATCAAAAACACTCAGTCACTAGTAAAAGAAGAGAAAGAACCCCAAAGCACGATTCAAATGCATTTTCAAGCTACTATTAAGGAGACACACATTATTCTACGGTAGATAAAGACGGAAAGAAAAAAAGAAAGGAGATAACGTGTATCGCATATTATCGAGACATGCACATGATGACGACGCGGGACGCATAAGACGTAAATTTGTCGGTAAGCTATTATATGTGTGGGTGAGAGGGGAAAGAGGAAAAGGAGAAGAGAAGCGTTCAAGAAGGAAGAGATACTAGAGTGGAAGAGGGTTGGTTACGGATCATAAATATCCAGAACTGAGAACGAGATCAAAAGGGCGATCGAAGACGAATATAATGGACGCTATACATCCCGACGATAACATCAGGACGATGACGACAACAACAGCTACACCAATCATACTCAAGTGTAGAACGAAAGGGAGAAAAGAATTAAGATCATCAGCGGACATACTGAGCGGAACAACAACCCCAAGATATAGGGAGTCGCGATCACAAATGCAAGAACGGAATGAACAGCTGGATGGATACAGGATCAGGATCATAGAGAGACATACATAGCAAGACAGACGAGATGCTGCATAGTTCATCACAAAAAAGTCAAAAGAGTGCGCGGGCGGAGCACCAAGTCGACGCGCTGGCGAGCCAACGGGAATAGATTACACCAGTGAAGCATCTTGCAAGTATCCGCGGAAGATCGAATCTCTCACTGTGATAAAAGGAACGGTCGGTTAGTACAAGTGCTCCTTTCGCATTGCGAAAATGACATGGAGTAATAGGAAATGAATAAAACTGCGATGACTTTTCTCAGCCGAAGGCGACCAAACAAGAAGTGGATGCACGAAATCGCCCATATCACACATCGTCACCGATCCTCGCCGCAACAAATGATGGCGAAGACGATGATCCTAGAGCAAAGCCGAACTCCCCTCAAAAGGAAAATGAACAAATCATAAGTGATATGCAATGTCACATCTCATCAGCTCATACAGACGCCAACAAGCGTGGCGTTTGAGTGGAGTGGAACAGCACCAGGAAGGAGGCAGATCCTATCACCTGTCCCACTCCTAAAAATAATCTCCAGGAGGCACCCGACAGACACTCATCCCATCATGGAATATAAATCGACTGATGGCATGATGGGCCGATGCTGATCGCAATTCCAAATGAGCGTGCAGCTGTGCAATGAACACCAATGCTCTGATGAGCAGAGAACACTGCACCTGCCCATTCCGAACTCGAGTCACGACTCGGAACAAAGCAAAAGTATCCCGAAGTCGATGCGGTGCACGAGAGTTACGTCGGATCCAATATTGGAGGCCAAGTCCAAGGAGAGAAAGTCCAAGGAGAGAAGCAAGGGAAGAGAAATGATGAATGGGAAGCATTCATAAAAGCATTCATAAAAAAAATGAAGCAACAACGAAAAATATATGGGTGCATATGGCAGTCATCCGAAAACCACGCAATCCGGATGTACTGTATATGCAATCCGAGAAGGAAGGGAAAGAAGCAGCAGCTTCAATCCAAAGGCGGAAGCAACAAAGTGGCAACAACGCCTTGGAACAAAAGACTCCGAGGCCGAAAGTATCCGTCCAGAACAGAAACCAAAGGATAATAAAGAAGAAAGAAACAGGATAGAAAAAAAAGCTCACCGTTCCGAATAACACTCTGCGTCGTACTCGTATCAACGACACTAGTCTGATGCGTATACAGCACCCGATGTTCTTCGTTATTCTTCCTATGCACCTGCAGGAAATGCGTGCGGAAGTATTCGATGACCGCTTCGTACGTGTTCGGCCGGTCGCCGTATGATGGGATACTATGTAACGAATAACAAAAAAATTCAGCTCGGAAGAACACACACGTGTAAAGATTGGAGAAATGGAAGTTTGGGATTCGGACGTACTATCGCTTGACATGGACGCCTGCGCCGAGTTTTTGTTTGAGGACATCTGTTTTGTCTGTAACGCGTAGAGGAAAAATGGGTCAGCGGATCAGATACTTTCTGGCGATGGCGAATGGAAGCAAACAAAGCTTACTGAGGAAAAGAACGAGATGGACTTTCTTGAGAAGCTCATTCGAACAGATCATAGTGAACAACTGGAGGGAGTCGTTTATCCGGTTCATCTTGGGTTCTTCCTCCAGGTACTGAGTTTCATCCCAGATGTCAGCATCCCGCTTTCTAAACAGGGTACTCTGTACAAGCTCCTTACCTGATCGAATGCGCTTACGGGCGCTAAGAAAATAATAGCATTCGCATCGTCGAAGTACGGGACCCAGGTATGGCGCTGTCCGCGCGCACCACCGACGTCGTACAGATGCCATACGACGCTTTTCCCGGATACTTGAACCATGAATTCGTGAGAAGCGATGCCCATTGTTTGCAAACGCGCACGGAGAATGTCGTCTGTTGAGGGTGTGTAATCTGAGGCGGAGACGCGGTCGATGCTCTTCATGAAGCTAGAGTGAACGTTAGATTAAACAAGATCAGAGAATCCTACAGACTGCAAGCGAAGAACGTACTGCTCAGCACTCTCCTGTAAACGAAGCTTGCGTTTATCGATAATGGCGCGCACGACCGGGTGCGACCAAAGCGCCTTGACATCATCCCGGCACGCGAGCAAAAGACGCGAGATCTTGTTAAGTTCCTCTTCCACGGGGTTTGGCCTGCCACTCGCGTTCTCCTCATTCTCCTCGGAGTGTCTTCTCTTCTTGCCAGAGACGCTCATGGTCGTCTGCCAGCCGGAGCGGACGTACACGCCACCGCCACGACGACGTGCGAGCGTGCCTACCTGGACGCCGCCACTCAGGCGATCCGCGAGGCTGGCCTCCGCGGTGAGCAGCGGACTCAGCCGTAGCTTGAGCGTAGCGAGTTCTCTGCGCGTCGCGGTCGTCAGCGTAGGCAGGCCGCCTTCGCTCTCGGCTTTTGCCAGTGCGTCCTGCTCTGCGATCTCCGCATCGTCTTGTGCGTCGAGAGAATTGTCCATCACGGCAGAGGACGGACCGGCAACAGCAGCGCTAGAAGAGGAAGCAGCAGAGCTGGGTCCCGCGATGTTGGGAAGGGCGATAGTGGCGTTTTGCGGTGATCCGAGGTTGAGGGCTTCAAGCGCCTGCAGGATCCGTTTGACGTTGCGGACTACGTTGAAGTACACGACGGCGCGCCATGATGCCCGTTCCTCATCGAGCGATGCCGGAGCATAGAAGAGCTGGAACTGCTTTTGGAGCGTCGATTTCCCCGACTCTGCTTGGCCCAGAAGCAGTAACTAGAAACCATCAAAGATAGTTAGAAACAGCTTTTACATGCCGAGGAGTGGGATCAAAATTAGGAGAAGATTGATGATGTGTCTGAGGTTTGAATTGAATTGAATTGAACAGGGGTTGCAACGCTCTGACACGTATGGCACGCCATGTCCACTCGTGTGCGCCCGTTGGTCCACCTCAGTAAGCACAAATTGACAAAGGCGATGCAGAATCCCCTCACTGCGCCGCCAGCCACGGGTTCTAGTGCTTCCTTAAGTCCGAAAATAATAAAAATTCCCCTGCTAAGCAAGTCGTGGGTAGCGCAGAGTGAAGTTCGGGAGCAGCGGTGGTCCGAAAGCAGTGAAACGAAAGGGATCACGTAAAGCAGGGATGCCGAACAGAATGAACGAGATTCGCAGACAAGCACTGAACTGGAGCAGGGAGGGAGCAGGCTATGGCTAGGAAAGTAACTGACCTTGACTTGCGTGTTGGCACGTTTCTTTGCCTCGCGCTCGAGACGTAGTTCTTCATCTATTCTGTCCGAAATTTCCTGTGCCTCTCTTTCGGCTTTGATTCTGAGCTCGCGTTCGATGTCGGACTCGAAGGGGGGAGGCCTGAGAGCGAGAGCGAGAGGGTCATTATCTGAGTATATTGTGGACGTGCGGGATTGAGTGCGAATCATTGTGGCTTGCTAGTGACACGAGAGAGAGTGAGAGAGAGAGACGAGGAAGTGATGGTGGAAGGAAGAGAAGGATTACTATTACTTATGTGCTGTATGTGCCTGTACATCATCAACACAGCATCATCTCATCTTCGGGGGCGAGTAATTGCCATTTGCATATGTATATATGCACATTATATTTAATTCATTGTCGATCATCGCTTAGCTTTGCCTTTGTCCTCGATCCATCATGGTACGTACAGGGTCACACAACATATCATATCCATTCTAAGCATTCCCCCAGTCCGTCACTCTACACACTACACACGGTGACTTGAAGGTCCGTTATTATTATTATATTCAAGCTGAGATTCATTCTCACCTGCATCAGATCGAATTATCCTGCGAAGCATCCCCAAAGGCTTCCGAAAACTTCCTCGCTCATTGCGCAGCGGGCACCTACAATGGCGTAAAGTTTCACAGAAACATCGCAGGCTTCATGGTCCAGACGGGCGATCCATCCGGCACAGGAAAGGGCGGTCAGAGCATTTGGGGCAAACCTTTCCCGGATGAGATCAGAGCTGCACTCAAGGTATGTGTGTCTGTGTTCGTGTTTCTGTGTCTCTGTGATGTGATGTGATGTGATGTGAGGCTACGCTACGATCTCTGTTACCGCCGCAGAACTGCGTACGGGGACCCGGTGATTGGTGATTAATATTGGTGCTGCGCTGGTAGTGCCAGTGCACCCCATCATGCTTCTTGTTCTCCTCCTTGTTCTCCCCTCCCGCTCGTCTTTGGCAATCATACGTGTTTGGAACTTGTCCGATGATGAGATGAGATGTGTCGGTACCCCACTAGGCGACTTTGAATAGTTTGCGTACTTTGGGTTCAGGGAGATGGAAGTTGTCTGAATGTGCAACAGGCATTGGTCTCTGCACTGCACCGTCTACGATCAACTTCGCAAAACCCCGTTCGAGCCCATCGTTCCGTCGTCCGCATCTCGTCTGGCTGTTTGATCGTTGCGCATCGCGGAAGCCCAGCGGGCCCGATAATGCTGGATAGAAGCCATCGATCGTAGCAACCGGAAGGAACAGCTGCCACATACTGGCTCGCTCTCCCACCTCGATAGCACCTCGAGATCTTCCATATCTCATATCTCTTTCCTCCGTTAATCCACTGGCTAACAATGTTCCATTCCCGATGCGATGGATACAGTTCAACGCGCGCGGGATCGTTGCTATGGCCAACTCGGGGCCTGACACCAACAAGTCCCAGTTTTTCATCACCTATTCCAAACAGCCTCATCTCGATGGGAAGTACACCATCTTCGGCAAGTAAGTGTCCAGTACACCCATTGCTTTTTATGTACTCTTTTCTCTTCGTCGGTCAAACTCTCTTTTTCTCTCAGTCTCACTACTATGTTCCCTTCCATTCCCTTCCGTTCTGTACACTCCTTCAAACACATCGCAACTTCTTGCTCTCGGCTTCGATTCGTGTAGTCTGTCCGTCTGATATTGATTGGTTGGTCCCTAGGGTAATAGACGGCGCCGACTCGACGCTAGACGCAATCGAGCGCGAACCCGTAGACGGGAAACACCGACCGCTCAAGGAAGTCCTTCTCAATAGCGTACGTTCTCGCGCGTTCTAGCCTTGTTCTATTCTATTCTACCTCGATTCGTATATTCTAACCTAACCTTCCCACTGCCCGTGTGTGTACGCTTTTGAACTGCGTCTCGCGATCCTATTCGACACGTTCTCTTTTGGCGTTTGCTAGGTGACTATCCACGCGAACCCCATCGCCGATGCGACGCTGCTTAAGTAGTGGGATGTTGGTTTTTTTGTCGTTCCTGATTTGCTGCGCGGAACGGCAATCGAGAGCTTTCCAGAGAGTCTCTCTCACTCGGCATACTGTAATGCGGTTGGAACTGACGTGCCTTGGTTGGAAAGAGAGAGGAGCTATTCTATAACGAATATGTGACATACGATCTGCAATGGGTTCCCTGAACGGTTTTCCGTTTATCTTCGGTATGATTCGTACTTTGGGACGTTCGTGTTCTCTGGTACGGTTTTTCGAGACAAACGAGGGAATGTCAATGCCAGTACTTATCGCTGAGCGGAAGCTGGCTCAGCGACCTTGTTCAACGTAGTGCATATGCGGATGGATAGACAACTTCTCTTCTTCCTCCGTGTCTGACTTTAGTATCTATTATCTCTCCCTCTCTCTGTATTTACACAGAGGTTGGACCGCCGAACGCTCTTCCCTTTTCCCCTCATTTCCTCATTTCATATCGCAAGTGTCTTCTCGATTTATCCGAAGCGTCGAGTTCGCGTTCGGAAAAAGCTTCCAACAAATGACTGCCTAGTATGTGTGTGCTTTGGACGGTCCCCGCAGAGACCTTCTCTGGTCGGCCACGCATGCATACGTACAGTATATGGTTATTATACATATGAGATCGCAAGTAGTATGCTATGCGATTGGATTTAGCGCTCTGGATCCTCCTGTGCTCTTTTGCGCGAAAGAGGAACTCAGGAAGTCGTCTTTCCGTATCGAAGACCTAGAATCCTGGAATTCAAGGCTTCTTCGAGTCCTTCGGACGTTGACTTTTTTTTTTTGACTGACGTTAGAGCTCATGGATGTTATTATTATTACTTACTTACTTACTTACTTCTCTTCTGTCTCGCTTTCTTTTTTCTTTGTGAAGGTCCCTGCTCTGTCTTCATTTTCATCATCTTCGGTGCATGTGAAGTTATCTGTTCGTTGGAGTTGTTTAGGTCCGTGCTCGTACGTACGTACACGATTGTGGCATCTCTGTGCATACAGTACAGGATACACGACGATGAAAATAGATGAAGGCAGCTTTTGCTGTTTTATATATCTTCAGGTCTGATATTGGATTCTTCCCATATCGCTTCTGAATAAGCATACATGGTTCAGTGAAAGAAGTGTGCGGCTATTAATATTGTATGCACAACTGTATGTATGTACGTACGCACTCATACAAATCTCACCATCCAATACAAATATACACCCAGCTCAGCCAAGTGACTCAAATACATCCAGAGCTTCAAGTTACCGCACAAAAAGTTACTGTACAAAGTTAACTAAATACGGAGTTAACATTTTCACTTCCGCATGAGTCCAACGAGCTCCTTCTGCAGCTCTCTTTGCTTCCTCGCGCGCTCGAGACTCTCATAAGACCGCAGCTCGTGCACGACGTCGCGCGTCTTGCCGAAATACACGTCCTGCAGGAGGTTCCGCATCTTGAGCTCCTGGTCTTCGACCATCCGGCCCGTGTTGGTGATGTGCGAGGACGGGTCGGCGAGTGGGTGGTCCTGCTCGATCTGCCATAAGCAGATCGTGTATTATTTAGCGAAGGGGTGTATGTGAGGAACGGATAGATAGATAGAGATATGCATATGGACTGTGGTGAGACTAGTACTAACCTGCCTCGTCATACTCCCGCTCAAGGTGATCGTCCCCTCCCCTTTGCTGCTGTCAATCCCGACATCCTTCTTGTCCTTGTCCGACTCGCTGCTATTCCGACTTTGGGTGGTGAGGTGTAGCATGATCGTGCTTGTGAGCTTGTAATGCGCGTGTCGCCCGCGCTCGGAGGCTTCGAAGACGTGGATGGAGTCCCATGCGCCCGAAGGTGCGTCGGACGAGTTTGGAGAGAGGACTGGCGCGGAATAAAAATTCGTGAGGAACAAGTGAAAGGATGGAGGAGAAACGGAGACAGACCCTTCTTGAGTACTACGACGCCTGCAAACCCGCCGTCGTCAAGGTCCCAAAGATATACGGAGGACACACCGCCCTCGAAGTACCTGTCCACATCCGTTATGGACTATTCTTTCGTTTTCATACGAGAGAGAAGAGTAAATACCGACATCTCGCGATATGTATCAAACGCTTCGTTTGCTGCGATCTCCAGTTTCCGCAGCCTTGGAGACGGCGTCGTACCGTCGTCTAACGGTGGGTCGTATTCATTCGTCCAAGGTGATCTTCAATTCCATGCAGTCCAAGCAAACGATCGAGGAACACATAATTTCGTAGATATGTATGCGGAATCAAAACACGGCATAAACAGCGGAATACATTTGTCAGTTCACCAATCAACCTTGAAAAGCGTAGATAGATGCACACCGATAGCTCTCCCCATCCCGATTATAATCGCACGCAAGATACTCCCGTCCCGTCGCACGGTCAACCATAAGTCTAAGTGGCTGATCGACGCTCCCGAGTAAGTCATCAGCATACTCCGGACAGATATTCACCAAGGCCTGGACATTCTCCTCTACTTTCGTGGGTGGAAGCCGACGCATGAGGTCGAGCATTGAGTCGAGGAGGTCCGTCATTTTGTTTCCAGATGAAAGAGAATAAAAAAGAGTTGGTAAGGAAGAGGATTGGATGGATGCTTATTGCTATGCTGCTATGGCTAAGGGTTCAGACGCGTCGTGAACTTCGTGAACGCGTCGATATTCGAGCTGAGTTTAAAACTTTATTCAGATAAATCTGATAATATTGTAAGTATTCCCTTCTTTTCAATCCTCGGTCGATAGCTACATACATGTAACCGACTCTGTCAGCCAGGCTTACTGAGTACCACCGAATGAGTCTAAAAAATCTGCTGTAGCATTATGGAAATGCAGAGTACACTCTGATATTATCTATGGGTTTGCAAGCTTCTGCTGAGCACTCAAGATCACAAGCGCATACTGCTCAAACTGATCCTTCGACATGAAGAGCAGAGCCTGCGAAAGTACTGCTTTGATGATCTGTGCACTCATTCCCTTTGAACGGAACATATCAAACAAAGCTCCCAGAAGCAGATCTTATCAATGCTTACCTGATACCAGCCGACCAGCCCGCGTTCCTTGAGGATGCGGGTCAACAACGCGACGGCACCATCCTTCTTGGCTTTGCCTTTGGAGGAGGCGTGAGCTGTAGTCGGAAGTTCATCATCCGCGTTTTGAGTTCCAGCTTGGATTTTGACTTTGGCCATGATATACGGATACGTCACCTTCACAAATTGAGTAAGGTGCGAAACATAACGCATTGAAAGGGACAAGGAAAACATACCACAGTCGCAAGCGTTTTACTCAAAGCACCGACGAAGAAACTCTGCCATGGAGTTAACCGTGCCTGACCACCTGTTTTCTCTTTCGCCAGGAGGAGTAAACTTTTTACCCGCTCGAATACACCATAGGTGATCGCCGGATTAACAGTCAATACCAAAGAAGGCTTAAGTCCGAGCCATAAGCCAGTCACCCCGTCTGTCCGGATAATCTCCTTTCCGACAGTTAGGAATGAATTGTCAAGCGTTGCATCAGAAGGTGCGGAAACGGAAGATCCTGGATCTGCTACAGCACTATATGAGGGCTTTGAGGGCGACACCTCCGACGGTGACGAGGGCGCAGGCCCCTTGTCTGAGTGCCGAATACCACCAATTTGCTGTCGTGTTGCGATAACGGAAACAGGGATGGTGAAAATCTGGGCGAGAGCACCTGCAAAAGCTCCCAGAAGAAGCTCCATAGCTGTCGAAATCGTCGGAGGTCTTGAGCCCTTTGGCGAACGACTTGTTAACCTTTTGAGATAAGATCCCCTGACGAGGGAGTAGAAAAGGAAATATGCGTATTCTGCGTGTGTGAATGAGCACACATCCAGACGGTGCGTAGCAAAGCAAAGAACTTACGCGTTGAGAACGTATTCAGCATACTCGCGCCGAATCCATTGTAGAAGCCCGATACACCCTCTTCACGCAGAATTCGGATGAGAAGAGACACGATAGATGCATCACGTTTCTTGCCCTTCGTAGATGTTGATGAGTCCGCTTGAATGCGTGTCTTGACCCTGTTATCTCGTCAGATCATCTATGAAGACCACAGTATAGACGACGCAAGCTACGCACGTATCAAGAGGATAAACAACACTGCCGAAGGAGAGTGTTAATCAAGACACATGAGCGGATACTAAGAAACATACGCGTTACTGAAGACAGCACCCAAAGCTCCTGCCAGAGCGTGACCGAACGGCGTCAACTGCTGTTGTTGCTTTGGCGCGCTCATCCTCGACGATGGTGGTCGAATACAAGAGGGTTGTCTTGGATACTATGGAGTACGATGGTCGGGCAAGTTGTTGCCCGAATCCATGTGATAGTAGAGCCTTGGTCAACCATTGAACCGAACCAAGAGTCGTGATTCGCGTCCGTCATTTCTAATTTATTTTTATTTGTTCCATTTTCATTTCTTGACTTCAAGCCATCACTACTCAAATTTCTGGTTCTCTAATGCCTGACCAGATATCTCATCCAAACTTTCCTCACGGCCTTGACATCAGACCCCTTGTTCTGGATAACGATGAGAATGGATGCTTCAATGCAGAAGCCCAGAAAAGGGCCATACAGCGCTTTGGTATTGCTGGAAGGATTTGGTGATTGCTCTCCCATCACGTTGCCGGTATGTCCACCAAGCTCACACGGGCACTTGAATATACTAGGGAAGCTGCTGAGCTTATGATTCGCTATTTTCAAATGTCTGAATCATCCGATTGGCAGCTTGACCCCCCGTGCTCAATAATTCGCAGGAAGGATGAAGACGATGTGACCATAATCGAACTTGGTTCCGGGACGGGCTATGTCGGCCTCAGTTTAGCGGAACAACTCTCGCGGCTAGGAAAGAGATCCGATCTAATCATCCTGACCGATCTTCCTGATGTGTGCGTCCTACTTGAAGAAACAATGCATCATGAAAAACATAGATGGATGACTTCACATCCCATGTGCACGGATTTTCTTCCCGTGAAGATACTTCCACTCCCTTGGGGAGATGTTAAAGGGGTTGACCAGCTACCGAATCTTCTTGGTGGCGAATGGAACGCTATGAGTAAACCAAGACCTTTGACTCATATTATTTGTAGCGACCTTGTGAGTTCCTCGTTTTCGCTGTTGTAGTAAAGTTAACTGGCTTAGGTTTACTTTCCTCATTTACTTGCACCCTTGCTCAGGACGCTGCTACAGCTTACATCTCCGCCTTTCTCTGACTCTGAACATTCACCAGAGGTCGTAATTTCCTACAAGATTCGGAGTCTTTCAAAAGAGACAGCCTTCTGGTCTGCTTTCGGTCTATGGTTCACATTCTCTCCCGTATCTGTCCGCTGTGGGCCCTCTCGCACGTCCCAGGAGAGATTTGAGTGTACAGCGCTAGAACCGCACGAGGTACAAGGCTGGCATGTCTTTGGATCTGAAGGTTTCCTTTTCGTCGGAGTTAGACGCCCGCAGTCATTTGAATGGAACGTTCCGGGAAGCGACAACGATCTTCTGGCAGGAATCGGTGCGCAAAGCTCAGATGTGCCCAAAAACGACGATACATTCGAGACTCTATTGATAATGCAAATGGAAGTTTGAATGGGATAGTGTGACCTCGGAGCAGAACTGGTAACTGTGATAAACTCCAATAATTTATTTCGCAACTAATTCATATCCAATCTAGTAACAAATCCCATACATTCGTAACAAGGAATAACATTACAACAGCTTCGTGATCGAGTCAATCAAAATGGAGGTGCCATTCGCCAAGGAATCCGAATCGAATCAGATCGGAAGACACACAGACGACGATAAGGACAACAAGCCCGTTTTCTCATCATCAAGCAACGCGCAACATGCAACATTTTCACGAGTCATCTAATGGCATTTCATCAATCTCACACTATTGTCATGAACCAAATTGGCTACAAGATCTTACCATCACGAATACGGAAGGTTTCGCCTAGCGGTGCCCCCGCACTTCCCTGTCTATCTCGAGGACGAAACGTTTCACCCAATGGAGCGCCAGCACTTCCCTGTCTGTCTCTGGGACGAAACGTCTCGCCCAGAGGAGCACCTGCGCTACCTTGTCTGTCTCTGGATCGAAAAGTTTCGCCTAACGGTGCTCCAGCGTCTCCTTGCCTATCTCGCGGGCGGAGGCGGAAAGTTTCACCCAACGGTGCGCCAGCGTTACCTTGTCTGTCCCTAGGCCGGAAACTTTCACCTAAGGGTGCGCCGTCAACACCTGGAAGAGTATTCTAAATGCTGCCAAAATGCAACAGGAGTGAAGAACACACCGTCCCGACCTCGAAATGTTTCTGCGAGAGGAGCCCCGGCTGAACCTGGAATTTCGGGTTTTTATTTCTACGTTCAAATGAATTTACTTAACCTTACCCTGTCTTGAACGACGGAAAGTTTCGCCTAGTGGAGCTCCGTCGACGCCTGCGGGTCATTTCAAGGACTCTGAATAGATGGCAATCAATGTGGACTTACCATCTCTCACTTTGAACGTCTCTCCGAGCGGTGCTCCGTCAACCACTGTCGATAGATTTAGTCCTCGCAGGGAGATGTAACACCGTTGAGGCACTTACCACTATGTCCCGGCTTCTCAATAGGCTTAGGAACAGCAAGGATGGACGAGAAGCAAGCGAAGAACACGAGATGAAGGACAAGCATATTGATGGAATGGTGTGGGGAGATTTAGGAGACTACTCTCAAGCAACGTCTTCTATTTATCCTCTGAGGACTTATTGGTGATTCTTCGACTTCTTTTCCACGGTGCTTCATGGTCCTTTACATCCGGCCTTCATGCGAACTCTCATGACACCGCCTCAGCATTCAGATTTAGCTTACACGCAGAAGGAGTGCATGATGTCGTGGGACGTACGATGGGTATTACCAAATGCATTGAACAATTCGAAGCTCACCAGCGGAAGTAAAGACGCGGACCCAGGAGAAGAAGCATGGCGGACTTCACAACAATTAAAACTCTCCGAGCCAGTCACGTAACAACAGCTTCCTGTTCCGCCGTGCCGACGAAGACAATCTCCGATGTATGCTAGATGCTCGCTGTATAGCTTACCGGTCAGGGTGACAGCCGCTGAGTGTACCTCGCTATCGTCGGAACTCGGTTGTTTACTTGTGCAGTGCATGAGAACGGCTGTACATCCATGTCTTTCTGACTTGGGCATCCGATGTCTACGCATTTCCCATCCTAGTCGGACTGATTATACTTACTCTTGAAGAATACTTCTCTGGAACTGCGATCCCTTAGTGTCCTCGTGGATCTTCGGTTCTTTTCCAGCCGTGTACTTTATCGGGGTTACTGAGGAGTTTGCCGGCCTGTGAGTACGCAATAATAGCCTTCTTTCTCTCCGCGTTGAGAGTCGTCACTAGATGAGCGAGCTCTGATATTGAGCTCTACTTAATGCTTTTTCAGTATCAGTCGAGAGCACGCTAGTCCTCGGAGCTTTTCGCTGTTAATGCGCGCAAGATATAGAGTTATGCACACAAAACACCGAGTAGAGGTATATCACCCTGGCTGCTAGAAGCGCTCCGCATGAATAAAAGTTCCCCTTCTACAAAGGGGTAGTTTCCCATATAGCATTAGTGCTCTTCGCCCGGATAATGGGGTACTCATCATTTCAAGCAAACCATCCAATTCAAATCGTTGATGCGTAATGAAGTGGGTACATACAACTTTGAATTCTATTCTTAGCTCTAGCTCCCATACGAAGTTGACGTAGCATCAACAGAATGACTTATTGTGCCCGACCAGAAGAGTGGGAGACAGCGATGGCTGTGGGCTCTGAAATTTCCTCGGGCCAGTTGCGATCTTCATGGATGGATATCTGTCCTCAGCAAGCTAGGATACGGCCCGAAGAAGCTCGCGGCGCGGATAGTCATGTTCCCATGGTCGGTCACGGTAAGTCTAGTTCCAGTGATCTGCCATTATAGCTCCGATTCAATTAAGATTTTTGGCGGCCAATAGTAGATTCGTGATGGAAAGTTAAAAACCATCACTAAGCCATCTCTTTATTCATTTACTTCGATCGAATGTCTAGACTTACGATCCATCTGACGGACTCGGTCGGACCATCGTATCGTCAAGACATGACTGGACTGCGGTACGGATCCAGATGACGATGATAACAGTTTTACGTCTTTACTCATCTTTATAAATCGTTAACGCAGATACAGAGTCACCACTATCTCTTTCAACTCTTTCACCCTCGCAAACAGGTGGCTGCTTGCATCAAAAGCTGTTGAAAAGCAATGTCCACATCTACCACTCAAAACGCACCTACCGTCGCTATCGATCGCTCGACAGAGCCGGCAGTAACAGACGATGCCTCTGTTAAGGAGGTCGGACTAAATGCCGCGAATCCATCACTGCAAAATTTTCCATCTGTTGGCTTGCATACCCAGCTAGAACAACTCCAGATGATTGATCAAGAGACTCCTGTCTCGCTGCGGACTCAAAGGCTGCGACAGATAGCCTGTTATTTGTGTATGTACATATCCGGATATAAGTGAGTTGTAAATTTCCGCTGACTGTGCAGAACTGTAGCGCTGACTATTGCAACACTTCTCCTAGCTGTGGAGTTACCGGAACTCTTCTTCCGTCGATAGAAAAGATCTACCACCTCAGTTATTCGTCTGTCGCTCTTCTGTTCGTCGCATTTTGCATCGGATATTTCTTGTCCGCTTTTGGCTCCGGGAAGGTTATTGAAAGGTATCCACAAGCTCCAGACTCTTCGATCATAAGGTTTATCATTCACAGATGGGGTTTCGGAATGACTTTCATCGGAGCCGGAATATCAATGATGATCGGGGTCTGTATATCCAACTATGCATCCTGTTTGATGTGCTTATTCGAGTCACCTAGATTATCATCAACTGTTCGCAGCTCGTTTCATTCGCCTTGATGTGCTTTGCTTTTGTTGCTGTCGGAATGGGATTCGCAACACAGGTTTGCCGTTTACTTTCGCACATGCCCGATTTTAATGAACTTCTCTTTCTGCAGCTGGGTCTGGCCAACGCATATTTCGCTGCTCTTCCACATCCGATGGTTCGTATGGGTCTTTTGCATGGACTCTATGGTTCGGATCTTTCACGAGTTGATCTATTGAATGAGTTATAATTCTATTCTCAGGTTTTGGTGCTTTCACGAGCCCTCTGGTCGCATCCACCTTCATTTCTCATCAAATAAAGGTTCGTTCTCGTCAATTATACTCACCACTACATCAGAGTTTGATTATATGCTCATTATAAACAGATAAACTTGTTTTATTTGACGTCTCTCGGTTTGATTGTTCCATCCATAATAATATCGTACTTTGCATTTGTACACGGTTCCGCACGGTACGACAGACTCCCGAGAGAACCGGTCGTTATTGTGACTCAGGATATGGAAGTGGCGACTGTTACGCTGAAGGAGGTCGTGAGTAGATATGATGTCTGGATTCTGGCACTTTTCTTGCTTTTCTACGTCGGGTAAGTGTGAGTTCTCGTCCAAGGATCATTATTAATTCTTTCTTCTTCACTTTGAAGGGCTGAAGAGTCTATGTAAGTCACCATTGTACCAGTATTCATATTGTACTTTCACCTCGGAATTCTAGCGGTGGCTGGATCGTTTCTTACATGGAGGTCGTACGACACGGAAGTGCCGGAGGAGCTGCCTGGGTTGCTTCCGGCTTCTATCTCGGTCAGATTCTTTGCGGCTTTCGAAAATATTAACACATCGATATACTATTTGCATTATCTTAGGCATCGCTGTGGGCAGGGTGTGCTTGCCTTTCTTCAATCTCCTTATTGGAGAACGCCGAGTTGTCCTGTTATATATCATCCTCGCCGGAGGGCTCCAGGCCATTTCATGGGCAGTTAAGAGCTTCGGAGCGGTATGTACATTGCGTCCCTTCCGTTTTCTTCACACACTCAACAAATTTATATATTTCGTGTTTGAAGACCGCAGTGGCGACCGCACTCGTCGGCTTCGTCATCTCGACATTCTACACCGCTGCCATCCACATGGCTTCGAAGCTTCTTCCAAGAAGGATGCATACATCCGCTATGACGATGATCTCTGGCATCGGCCAGAGCGGAAGCGCGATCTTCCCTTTCATTATAGGTGAGCGGGCATCAAGAAATTAATTTACTCCGCGGCTTCTTACCGTTGTAACTGCAATTCTGATAACCGATGTTGCGATAGGTGTGATAAGCAATAATAAAGGCATCTGGACGGTGCAGCCTTCTATCGTCGCATTGCTTGCGGGCCAGTTCATTTGCTGGTCTCTTGTCCCGAGAGTCGGCAGACGTGCCGAATAAAGCCAGCGTCCGCGGACATCGCTGAGTTCGACTCATGATCATGATCATCCACGCAAACTTGGCAAGTTCACACCCACGATATTCGAGGCTTTAAATAGATGTCATGCATGAATATGCTGTACAATAGAGCTCGGTGTACATACTTATAGACGTTCCAGTTATCAAAACTATTTTATTCTTACAGATTTGTCCAGCCATTGGGAGGCTGCAAGTGAGAATGACGGCTATTCCATTCTCATAAGCCTCTACAACAATAAGGGCGATATTCGAAAATCGAATTCGAAAATGTTTATAATAGCAACATGCTACGAGAACGCGGGAACCATTTTTACATTATCCTATTTCGCCGAGACCCTGGGAGATATAGAAATATAGCGTTCAGAGAGGCTCTTACTTACTAATAGCGCCTTTCTCATTCCTTTGTAGCTCAATTAGTTAAAGAGCTATTTAATCCTACCAATCCTTGGGCGCCTGTTTGAAGACGCCTACTCGACTGTGAAAGCCCTCTTTACAATCTAAATTTGAGTAAGCTCTTTACGGCTGGTTGGGTGCCTTTCGTACGCGACATCCGGGGCTCCGTCGGTGCCCCCGTGCCTCCAAATAACGATTGACTTTCGTAAATATAAATCCACTGCCATGTACCGCGTTGCGAGATTTTAAGGTCGTGTGGTGTCCCCCGTGAACAGGTAAAGAGTATTCGCTGTTAAAAAACTTGTGAACAAGGTTACTTGGTACAAGGCCGTTGATCACAGATATCGACAATGAAGAGATGGATCAGGCCTGGTGTAGACGGCCAACCCATCTCAAAGTTAGGAGTCAAAAGGAAGCTTTTGCGCCGTTCGCATTCCCAGACTTAAGTGTTCACGAAACCCCGCCAGGAACGCACAGAAAACAAAGAGGAATAACATTATAGCAATCGTAGATAGAGGAACAAATCTAGAGGTAAAGGCCTTCCGGTGTGCCTTCGTTTTTCCTGTAAAGAATCTGCAAAAAATAAACATCCACATTAAAATTAGAAAACAAATACTCTCCACACGCCATAAAGGAGTAGAAAGGGAGAAAGGAAAAGAAAAATTACGTACCCTCTCCCTTGCCGTTGTGAAATCAGCTTTCGTCACACGCATCCGTCGTTCCCGCAACGCCAGTAAACCCGCTTCGGTACATACAGCTTTGATATCCGCGCCGGATAAGTCGTCTTTCGTCATGACGAATTCTTCGAGGTCGACGTCTTCGGATAGACTCATTCGTGATGTGTGCAGCCTTTTTTTTAATCCAAAGTTAGCCACAAGATACTCCAAATATAATACAGCACAAAGAAGGAAAAAGGAACGTACCTAAAGATATGTCGCTTCGTCTTGACGTCTGGTAATGGGAATTCAATCTTCCGGTCGATTCGTCCAGGGCGGATGAGCGCCGGGTCGAGAGATTCTATCCTGTTGGTGGCCATGATGACTTTGACGTCACCCCGAGTATCGAATCCGTCAAGCTGGTTGAGAAGTTCCAACATCGTTCGTTGAATTTCACGCTCGCCACCAGACGTCGATTCATAACTAAAAGCAATAGCAATGAGTCTTTGCCACCCTTCGGATCGGATGCAAACAACTCACCGCTTCGTCCCGATTGCATCAATCTCATCAATGAAGACAATGCTTGGTGCATGCTCCTCAGCGACACGGAATAGCTCTCGTACAAGCTTCGGCCCGTCACCCAGGTATTTCTGAATAAGCTCGGAACCAACCACTCGCAGGAACGTGGCAGACGTCTGGTTCGCAACAGCCTTTGCTAATAACGTCTTGCCTGTTCCCGGCACACCGTATAGAATAACACCTTTGGGTGGTTTGATGCCCATTTCTTCGTAGAGTTCTGGATGAGTAAGCGGGAGTTCCACAGATTCCTGGAAATTCATTAATTTATTAGCAGATTTGTCGTGCATGACACACGAGTCAGCTTACCTTAATCTCTTGAATCTGCTGGTCCAATCCACCCACATCTGCATAGCTCTCCGTCGGAGCTTTGTCCAACTTCATGACGCTAACCATAGGGTCCGTGTCATCTTGCAATACACCGACGATAGCCTGGTTCTTGTGGTGAAGCAAGACAGAACACCCAGGTTCAAGTGCGTCCTTATCTACGAAGCTCATAATCGAAACATAAAACTCCGGACCAGAGGTAGTCGAAATGATCGCATGGTCGTCGTCAATAATCTCCTCCAGCGTACCAACCGCCATCGGACTCCCTCGCAGGTCATCCACCTTCGTCCTATCCTCCTCGTTCTTCTCCTCGCGCGCAGACTCCGGCCTCAGTCGTTCCTGATTCTGGATGAACTCTTCCTCGAGGAGGAGGTAATCCTTAATTCGCTCCATCTTGAGCAATTTAAGGCGACACCGTGTCGTAGGTACGACTGGCGGCAACTTGGTCGCTGCATCCGGTCCACGCTTCTTCTTCTTCCCGACGCGCGTCGGGACGGGTGGCTCCCATTTCTTCTGTTGATCTTTTGGTTTGTCCTTGTCCCCACCTTGACCAGCACCTCCGCCAGGTTGAAAACCCGATTGTGCATTACCCTGTAAATCGTATTATACGAATAATCAGAATGTATAATCCAAGAAAGGTTAAACAAGGGCTTTGCAGACCATGATTGATTATAATATGTATCCCGTAACGATTCGGTTGTTTATGGGTGAATATGGGTGAAGGGGCGCAAAGTGAGCGCAAGTTTGAAGAGTCGGAGTGAAGGTCAGGAGCTGACGCAAGCGCAAATCGCGACGCGTAACCTCAGAAATTGAAACACGTGACCTGGCGTGTTTTCCACTGGCACGCGAAGGATATAGGACATTATTTTGTGTAGGCTTTCGGCGGAAGACAGATTGTATCAACGACTTTAATACAGTTCCGGGGTACATAGTACACAGGAGAAAAGAAACATATGAAACTAGTTCTTTGAGGACATTTTCCTCATGAACGACCTCATCCTTTCCTGGGCCCTCCTTCTTCTCTCAATATCATTCACAACGCTCGCATTGGACTTCTGCAAGCTCAGACTATCACGAGGTGCAACAGTATACGTCCTGAGGTCGGCGTTCGGAATCTGGACAGCATTCCTTTTGACACGGCGTGCGTCTTCCTCGCGCATCTTGGCGAGGATGGTGTTTAGACGAGCAGGCTGTGAAGCGTTTCGCGGGCCTGCATCTTCGGCGGAAGGTGCCACAGGAATGAGGCGGTCACGGTATGAGGAGCTGCGCTTAATGATTGGTCGGGACCATGCGGCGACCAGGTCGTTCGCCATCCTTGCGATGGGTGTCGTCACCCGCTTGCATTTCGTATAGAACAGCACGATTCGGCCCAATCCAGACTCCTTAAGCGAGTTAGTGTCGATGTACATCTTCGTGAGTTGCTCGAATAAGAACATCTGAATGTTGAGCGCCGGGAGAGAGCGGTCCGGAAGTGGCTCGAGCCAACGACGAACGCCTTCAAGCAAGTTATTGTCCATAATTGACTGCGCAAGGGAAGACCTGTCCAAATAAAACTCGCATTAGCATGGAAGGGGTTAGCGAAATCGCAAAGGCTTACTTTTGCAAGACCTCCTTGACGCGAGGAAGGAGCTTTAGCTTCGAAATGGCAGGTTGCTTTTCTCGGTTCGCATCATCGTCCTCTGCCGCAGCTTTGAGCATCTCTTCCCGAAGCTGTGAGACTTCCTCATCTGCAAAACGTTCGATTATTTCTTCATCCTGGTCCTTCCTACGCTTTTTCGGCCGATTCGTCTTTTTGGTCTTGACGATGGCATCTATTTTTCTCTCCAGTGCCCTCTTCTTTTCTATCAAAGAGAGTGTTAGTCTCGGACAACGACTAAGTGCGAGGAATGCTGGGAAGCTCACTCTGCTCTTCAGTAAGATCTTCTTCAGGCTCTGGCACGACAACACGTTGCCTCCTCTTCCTTTTCTTCACCACTACTGGCCGACCCTCCTCATCCGCATGTCTCCTCACTTTCTTTTTCTTCGGTGCCTTTTCCTGCACGTAATCATCAGCAGAGTCGCTAGCCGACCCATACTCGGATCGAGGAGGTGGAGGCGAAGCACGATGCCTCTCAAGGCGCTCCTCATGAAGATCTGTTGCTCATTTCAGTTGTGTCGCTCTTGTTAGAGCCAAAGGACACTTACCCTCCTCTGCGGATGATAGCTCCGAGTCGGAGCCACCGAAGATATCTCTTTCAAGAAGCTATGCAGAAACATCAAACACTATTCTATAGCACTTATAGCTAAATACTTACATTCGACATCGTTGCTGCTGTTGAGGACGGTAGACGCGCTGACTGATATGAGCTTACATGAGCACGTAAATTACATAAGCGTTGATCAAAGCAGCACACACACAATTGCGTTGACACCGCACTGCTTCTACTGCTTATTGAAATTCAGGCTAATTCAGCTTTCAATTATTCCGTTGTGCGGTTGCGTCCAATGAATGTCCGTTTTTGAAAGAGTGGCACGCTCATGTTCGCGTTCGGCTGGTCGGCAATAGAGTGGGCGCCGCAAAGCACGTTTTTGACGACAAATGATCTGAAACGATCGATTCCCACCTAACCATCAGAGACCGTGCATGTTCAGTGCTCACTTTTACTGAGTAGGATCTATGCTCTTTGAATATCTCTGGTAGAAGCTGAAATTAGCCAGGGCTATCGATGCGTTTCCGATCTTCGCTGTCGATTTGACGGCACGGGTGCCTTGAAGGGCACCGGGTCAAGGAGCGGCGCTCGATGACATTCCGCGAAGAGTTTAGGTCGCACGTTCATGCCGCATTGCATCAATCCATGTCGCCGCAGAGATGAATAATCACTTGTAATTGTTATGGAGCTGGAATCGCTGTTGTAGAGAGAGAAAGGTGACTGAGAATCCACAGCAACGAAATATGTGAAATTGTTGAAATTGTGAGGGAGATTAGCTACAATCGGCGTTGCGGCCTGGGCAGGGACCGGCGCGAGTGTGAATACGTAAGAGTGGATATAACCTAATCGAGAATTGGGATGATGCAATGACTTGCGGGGCTTCGCGATCGGAGGGGTTGAGCTTCTTTGATTCGATAACTGTAACCTAATTTCTCCGCAAATTCATCTGTCCTCGTCGTGCACTCGTATTTTCAGTCGAGGATAAGTGGTAACGCTGGTCGACCTTTGCTGTAGGAGTGTAGAGTACCGCGAAAATAATGTTTGTTTTTTTTGGCGAGTACGATGATTGAGGCGTGTTCCGTCATCATCGCTTCCCTCATTTAGCCGAATTTTGCCGAACTCTGCTTGCCAAGCGCCATTCGTAAATAGTTCCTTTTTCGTTCCAGTTTCCTCTCTGCTTTCATCCCGTCCTCTTCCTCTCCCTCGGCCTCCGCCATAACCGCCTTCCTTCGTTCTCGCCCATGTCCGTCGCCGTCCAGGCGATGGTCGGCGCAGCCCCGGTCCCCACGATTTCCAATCGCGGCTCCCCTTCGGCCGTCGAACGGAGTCAGCTTGGTGACATCTCTTCAAAGCCGTCCTTTTCTCGCCGACCCTTACCTCCAGTTCCCGGCGTTACTCGCAACTCGAGCGTCATGTCCTCGTCGCCACTGTCGCGCCCAGTCCGTGCGAGCTTCATCTCGAGCGCTCGCTCCACGGGTTTAGCCACAATATGCTCAAACATGCGTATTCTGTCGTGTTTATTGAGGTTTCTGACTTGGTCGGACTTTCACTCACTCAGTGGCACATCTCGTGGCATTCGCCGTTTGTTCCTTGATGCAAACGTCAAAGAGACGGTTTTTGTGCTATTCATCCCTGGTTACCGCATAGCCTTGAAGGAGAGAGACAGAAGGCTGTGGGAGGACAACATTAGAATGACCTACGCGGACCTCGGGCTTCTCAGTGAGTGCCGCTCACGGTCTTCTCGTCAGAAGTGAAGTCTGAAAGCTTGTTCCCTAGTTGCCGCGCTGGATTTGCCCTTGCATCGGTATCCTATGCACGCACTATCGGTGCTGTCTAGTGATCTGCCTACTTGGGAGCAGATACACACCACTAAACTTTTCCGGTCGTATTCTCAAGGTCATTCTCGTGCTGTTTTGCTATTACAAAACTTAGTATACAGCAGTACTCGCCCGGTTCCTTCTGACCTTGATGCTCCCTTGTTAAGACCGAGCGGGTCCCCATCACAAACAGGACTACGCGAATTGACCTTCCCTGCTCCTCTCGCATACGCCGATCTGGACATGACAAATGGCAGCAGTAGTTCCGGTAAGAGCAGACCGCCTTCAGACAGCGGAGATACTGCGGCCCGTTCCTCTTCCTCCGGCTCGAAGGTGGTCGTTCCAAAGTCTCGTAAACGGCATAGCAAAAAATGGGGTCCAGAAAATGGAAGCCTCGAATCAGACTTACGGAAATCCAAACGTGACCGCAGCACCTCTCGGATTTCCATCTTTGGAGGACAACGTCCACCACCACCGTTGCCACAGCCTTCAATCGAGCCCGAGGCGCTGCGGTACTATTCTGGGAGCTGGCGACGCTCGTACTACGTCCCGCCACCAAGCGATGATGGTGTATTGAAGCCACCTAAGCGCAGATTTGTAACATCACGCTATTCGAGCAACTCATCGCTTGGAAGTTCGCCATCTCCGAGTTCCAGTAGACTCGCTACAACTCCAAACAACGCCTCGTCGCCACATGACCTTTATTCTGCTACGACCAGAAGTCGGGCGCCGATTTTACGTGTATTTGTTCCCTGTGCCGAGTTGACCGATGAAGTCATAACGGCATGCGAAGACCAACTCATTGATGACGGCCTCTGGGAACACATGTCCGTTGGCGACGTTGTATGCAACTTTGGTTACGTCCCACTTGCCGAGGAATCGGAAGAAAATGGGCAAGAAAAAGATCATAGGCGATGGCTCGTTTTTACCGGCGAGCAGCTGGAAATATACCATCCGACGCAGCCCCCTCCTATTACGGGCGCACTCAGTCTTCCTTCTCCTTTCTACTACACGCATATACTGCCTCCTTTCGCGAATCCACGATTACGCCTTATTCTCCCACCATTTCGTGCTCATTACTCACTTGGACCGTTGACTACGAGGGTCGCTTCGCCCCAGACTCCTGGAGGATATGCACGTGTGAAGACTTTTGCATGGCTTGCGAGCTTCGACGTGTACCCTTCCCCTGGCTCGCTAGTAAGCTCAGGATGGGCTGGTGAATGGGTTCTCCAGGGCGAAGGCACACCGGAAGGCAAGATTGCTTTGCAAGACGCACTCCGCGGCGGTCAGGAGACCGAGCACGAGTACGAGATCATGCTTGAGAACTGCGGCGCAGGGAAACTTTGGCTTAGGTCGGTCCCGAAGCTGATATTCTTTTACTCTTGGCGTGTTGCCTTGCTAACAATAGCTATTTTCTTCCCAGGATGATTGCTTCTGCCCCCCGAGTGTGAGATGATCGGATTATTCTAACCTTCGGACTTTCTCAGTGGACTGAACATTTCTTATTTTGTTCATCCCTCTTCTGACCATACTGAATACTTTCATCAAAGTTTTGTTCACATTTCACAGGTTAATTCCTTGTCTATCCTCTAACACATCTCCATCCACATTCGCATATTGTCTTGCACTTATGCTATTTCTCACCTCATCCACCTTTCAGGCGTCTGTCAGCATAACTCACTTTCATCTGACTGTATCTCGCATCTATTCATTTTCCCCCTTCATCGTTCCTCAGCGCATTAGCTCGTGTCTGCTCTGCAATCATTCATTCGTTCAGAAACAACACATCAACGCATACAAAAACACTATTTTCTGTCTCCCCCATTCAAGGCCTTTTCACCTTCATTTGTGCTGTGGACATTTTTCCTCCTAACCTAGGCTGAGGACATTCTTACATATTACTTCTACAGTATACATTTGTTTAGTAGTTGTACAGAGCCGTTTTTGATTGTTGTACGCAACTCTGTACGGGTACTTTATTGGTAAAGTACTTAAAAATCAAAACGAATTGGCCGATGAGCCTGATACCGTATTTGGTAATTGCCGATCATTCAATGATGATCGGCTGGAAAGATTTTCAATTTCCGTGCGCAAGTCTGTATTCAAGTTTCCTTGAATCCTTCTGAACTCTTTCAGACCGTCTCGTCCGCAGTTCTCTTCATCGATGCCAGCACTCGTCAAGACTCTATCCAAGAAGAAGGAGAGCTCAAAGGGCAGCGTCTCGGGTCTTGGGAAGACTTCGGCGTCGGTGACGCCCGCGAAACGGAAAAAACATGCGTTGGATTCTAACGATGAGGACGACGCAGGGGCAGAAGAGGAGATGCAGAAGAAGGTCAAAACTTTCAGGGGGAAGGAAAAGGAGAAGTCTCTGGGAAAGTCTCAGGAAAAGGTAAAGGCTGCGGACATCGGGGTGAAGCCTAAGCCAAAAGAAAAGGCGCTTGTGACGGCTAGGAAGGCAGAAGCGAAGGAAAAGGACAAAGGGAGGAAGTCAGATGGAAAGGAGAAAGAAGCGAAGAAGAAGGCGACGGGCAAGAAAGGCGTAACAATGGGAACGTTGAAGAAAAGCCCTGCAACCGAGAGCAAGACGAAGCGCACGAAAGCACCGACTCCTTCGCCGGAATCTTCAGATGCAGAAGCTGACTCGGGCGAAAGCGATGAAGAGGAGGATGAAGACGAAAGCGCGGTTGAAAGCGGGGTCGAATCCTCAGATGACGACAAGAGCGAGGGGAAGCAAAAAGAAGCTGGCGCTAGCTCAGACAAGGATGAAGAAGTGTCTGGGGAGGAGGAGGAAGATGCCAATCAAGATGAACAAATGCACTTGCGCGGATTCTCATCCAACGAATCCGACTCCTCAGACGAAGAGGATGAAGATGATGCCCTCAACAAGGCTCAGCCGATTGATGTTGGGAAGTTACCCACTGTAGCGAAAGACGATGCGACGGTGAAGAGAAAACTTGACAAAGCGAAGAGGCAGGCGGTAAGTTGATGCGTTTCTCGCTCGCCTTCGTATTTTAGGTTTCTGTTCCTTTCATCCATTGCTGATCTGATCTTCTTTTTCTTCTGATTTTTTATAGTCAGAGGAAAGAGGGGTCATATACCTCGGCCGTATACCGCACGGCTTCTACGAAGACCAAATGAGGGCGTACTTCTCTCAATTCGGGGATGTCACTCGATTACGACTTTCGCGGAATAAAAAGGTCCGCTGCTTTCTCCCCCTCATAACAGTCCTTTCAAACTCAACCTCTCATATATGTATATGGAACGAACACGTTAGACCGGCCGATCAAAGCACTACGCCTTCATCGAGTTCAAATCCGCCGCAGTCGCTCAAATCGTCGCAGAAACGATGGACAACTATCTCTTGATGGGACATCTTCTTCAATGCAAGCTCGTGCCCAAGGAAGAGGTGCACCCCGAACTATGGGTTGGGTCGAATCGAAGGTTCAGAAAGGTGCCGATGGCGAGACTTGAGAGACTCCAGCAGAATAAAGTTAGTGTTCTGTTCTTTCCTTCCACTTGCACGCAAATTATATATTGAATATGATGTTTGATAGACAAGGACCGATGAGCAGCAGAAGAAAATCGAGAGACGCCTATTGAAGCGTCAGGAACAGAAGAAGAGGAAATTAGAGGCACTCGGTATTGATTATGACATGGCGCCATTTTCTTATGTGAGTGAATAGTTTCACAGTGGTCTAAGGCGAGGTCCTGATGCACTGATAGTCAAAAAAGAACAAGAAGGATGTCTAGTCACTTCTTCGCCGTCATTGGCGCATATGCATTCACTTTCACTACTTGTCAGATCTGGTAATATCATGTGCGAATGAAGACACCAACTCCAAATTTACTAAAGAGCAGTGCAACGCATTTGCATATACTGTGCTTTTTCTATTTCTATGACAGACCAAGTTATTGAGACATCAGAACTGAGATCATACAAAATAACATTTTCCTCTCGTTCAGGAACTGTAGTCAACGCAGGCGTTGAACAGCATTAATATTGTTCCTAAGCCATCAAGTCGAGAAGAATGCATTTGCCGTGCGCAAGTTGTCTTCCTTTTAATTGGGACAGATCCCGATGTAATTCCTCCTTTGAAAGCTTAGGTGCTTAAGCGGTAAAATGAGCATGAGTTGCTGACTCGTAACCAGCGCTTATGAGGAACGCGATCGGAAGAGTTATACGACGTTGGTTCGTTGATGAGAATAGGAAAAAGGGGAACGAGCTTAGGTGAAAAGACGATGATAAGTTCGTTTCAGGAATCAGGATCCGTTCGTTCAAAGGGGTGTTACAGATAATGGCCGCAAGCCACATATACATTCCAAAGCACAGGCCTCAAAGCAAAGAACCTCCGCGTGTTTCGTCCTAACGATCCACCAACTGAATGTTCCAACCCGTTCAGCGACCCTGGACGATGCGTCTGCGATGCAGGAAAGATCGTAACTTCGTGTGCAAGTGTGGTGGTGCATGTACAATCTTTGTCCGACGTAGTGTTACATGAATGCAGATGCCTGACTGAACACAGCATGCCGTGAAGTAATGGTATGAGACTGGCGTAGGCGATGCAGACCTGCGACGATTAGGTGGCACATGACGATAAGGGATAAGAGACGACATACTTCAAGTTCGTGACCAGCTTCCGTCCATTCCGGATAGCCGTCAAAGCTCTGGCTTCAAGCACACTTCGATTGCCAATACCGGTGCTGTCAGCCTTTCCGAACCTGCCACTCACTGTTCGGATGATCACCTGCAGCCGGTACCCGTCGGTAACCCTCATGGCTATAGCAGACGTCGGTCCGATCAGAGTGGCAGGTGTTTCGTTTCCTCCGGTGGCCCGTAGGCCTGGTCGCCGAGCGAACACTGTTGGCATTCTGGAACACTCAGCGACCTTTCCGCCTCTACTCGTATAGGATCGATGGCATTGATAGTCCGACCTGTGAGCCCGTCGGCTACTCAGTCTCTCTGGACCGAGCGGTACAGACATGCCGATCTACCCGACGAGGAGGGCGAGCCGTGCACTGTCCCGATACACCGACCACGACGTGCGACTTACATTTGTGTGCAAAGCACAGCTCATGCGCAGTCGGAGGGTGGTGGTACGGCGGCATAACCGGCCACACGCTGTGCCGTGTTTTTTTACATGGTATAGCGTCTGTCGATGACTACATCGAGTGTCTTTCATTGAACGATTTGTCGGATGGGCGACTATATGCGAGCATCAGGAGTGGATGGAGTGGCATTATCACTACTCGAACGGGGATGGAACACGAGGTACTCGATGAAGGAAGAATGTGACAGACGTACCTGGGAGGTCAGTGTCGCCACTGCCGAAGGTAGACGGCAACCACGATGGGAGGCTCCGATAGAGGAGTACATGGGTGGATGTACGACGGGTATCGCGAGCATATCAGGGCGAGGCCCCGAGAGTATTACAGAGAGGTTTGACGATGAAGTGAGGAGGCCACCAAATAGGATAAGGGGTGATGGTGGAAGGTGGAAGAGATGCATGTCTCGAAGAGCAAGAGGGGGCGGCCTTTTATAATCCGGAAAGTGGCAGACAGTGGCAGTGTGGCAAATAAGGTTATGTGGCTAGCAGCTTAGACTGGACTGCAAACCCGTAATAGGGAAATTGACTCGAACCATTCAGGCCTCGACAGACAAAGAACGTTCCAGACAGACGTGCGCTGAAGCATCGTGGCAAGCATACTAACCTCTGAACTGTGAGACAGTTCACAGATCGAATTTCGGTTGTTGGCGTGGCATAAGTCGCAGCGCAGTCAAGTCGCGTTGTTGTGGTTTGTTGATGTGTTTTATTACAGCACGTTGTGATTACATATCATCCGAATCCGGTAACAAGCTAGGCTTCGCCTCGAGCTCGAGCCTCAAGGTGTGAACCACTTCTTCCGCTTTTCCTTATGTTTATCACAGACCTCCCAGTAGTATATAATTAGTCGGATTATTATTGCTTATGCAGTACTAGCTCTAGGCTAAACGTTCTGACTGCAAGACTCCTTCTTGTCTTTAATATATCGCTGATGATTTTTATTTTTCGCGACGACGGACAATAACTTCGGGCTATGCACCGTGATAAGAGTGGCAGGTGTATATATGTATAACCGCCTGGTCCGAACGATAGCGTCAATACCTTTTGCCATGAATACTGAAAGGATCGGTTCGAAGATCGTAGAATGACGGCTGCACCAAAGGCTCTGGAACAAAGCATTCCATATCATGGCATGGAAAATGTATCGCTGGACCAGACCCTCGATTCAATGCGAGCGGGGTTGGAAGACGCAGTCCTGTACTCTACGTGCTGAAAAGACATTTCCATACAATTTGATAGAATTTATTTCTTTGTAAGCCTGATGATCGAGGTCTCCATGGGTGAACGGTAAAACTGCTCTGGTTGCTGAAGAGAAAAGATGGTAAGGTATGAACGTGCGGCTGACGTGAGTCGAATAACAGCACGAAAATTGCATCACACATCAAAACATTGACATTGAGAGAGGAAGTGTCCATGTGGGTGAGTCTTTGGCGGAAAAAAGGTAGCTCAGGGAGGAAAGGTATGACGTAAAAGTGGGAAGTAGCTGCGTTGCGTACATCGTACAAGTGAACAAGGCAACGAGATCGTTGTTGTCCGAATATATTACTGATTACTACTGATTAAAGATTAAAGATAATTAGCATCAAAGATGGGTTTATGGACGGAGCAACTCACCAGGAAGTAGTCCGGCACACGACGAGATACTAAAGGCTCACCAGCTCGTGGTGCCGGATCGAATTGTAGGCTAAGCGTACTTGTTAGTCCATGAGGAATTCGATTCGACTGAAATGATAGGACTCACAAGGTGTAAGCTAATTTTTCGTCGATTTCCATGATTGCTGCCTGATTGCCACATCTATAGCAGTAATTCGGCGCACTAAAGATAGTTACTACGTTTCGATCCTGACTCCAGTTATAACCTAAATTATACGTTAATATTGAAACCATGGAATTAGAAACAACCCGATACGCACCTTCCATAACCAACTGATGCGCACGAGCGACGAGTGTGAGCCCGTTGCTATGGTTGAAGGCTTCTGAGATATCCTGTCCGAAAGTGTACCCTGCACCGCGAGGTGAAATACCCCAGCCACAACGGTCATCCGGATCGGACCACAACAGATCACACATAGGCCCTTCGTGCGGTACCTCCTGCACACGGTCAATGGATCGGACTTGATCAAGGGTATCTATAGAGGGTGAGAGGCCGCCATGAAGGCAGAAGATCTGGAGAAGCAATGATGCAATGATCAACCATATGTAGCATGTCTTCCATAGATGATGTGTCGACATACTTGATTTTCGATGAGAGCGGTTAAGGGAAGGAAGTCGAAGAGATCTGTGAAGTAGCGCCAGACGTTGGCGTTCCCGTACTTTCGAAGGCACTCGTCGTAGAAGCCGTACACCTGCGTTATCTGGCGCGATTCGTGATTGCCGCGAAGGATGGTGACGCGATCGCGGTACCGGAGTTTGAGGGCGACCAACAGCGTTACGGTCTCCACGGAGTAGTATCCACGATCGACGTAATCACCCATGAAGAGATAATTTGTGTCTGGAGAGTTGCCACCGATCCGAAAAAGCTCGGTGAGATCGTGCTAGTCGAAATGGATGCTTAAAATTGGAATATTTAAGAACTGAGGGTCGAGGGTACATACGAATTGGCCGTGGATGTCCCCGCATACTGTTACGGGGCACCTTACGGGTTGAACATTGGACTCCTCCATCAAAATTTCTCGAGTCTAGTAGCATTACATGAGAACGCATACATCTCAGCGACGTTGTCGGGAACAAGGGCACGCGAGAGGAAAGCTGACCTTTTCGCAGAGACGTTTTACGTTATCTTCGGACAGTTGTTTGCAGTCTGCGAGCTGCTCGATCCATTTGTCTAATTCTTGTTCCATTTCTTGATCTGGTATGAAATCGTGTAAGTGGTGCGAGTCTAAGTCTGTGCTGCGTGCCTCTCGGGCCAAAGTGCTGAATGTGTCGTATGTGTGTGACAGGCTGTGACTGAAAGTCTCTGTCCGCGCACTACTAACTAGAGCAACTTTTAGTCTTGCCTGCAACCATGGACCAGCAAGCCGTCTATGCAACCGACGAGGTGCGCATATACCTGCGAAATATAGAGTTCAGAAGCAAACTTATGTTTATATGCAGTACGGGCGACCCTTCATCATTGTTAGGGACCAGCAGAAGAAAACACGGAGTCATGGGGTCGAGGCAATAAAAGTAAGCGCAGTCTGATCGTACTTTATGAGAACAGCGCTCATTTGGCAAACCCAGTCGCATATCCTTGCAGCGCGGACAGTAGCGAACATCGTCAAGACGTCGCTAGGACCCAGAGGTAGCTTGTTTTTGAATTGACATGACTTGTGCACTGACGCAAGTCGTGCAGGCCTAGACAAGATCCTGATCTCTCCAGACGGCGATATCACGGTCACGAACGATGGTGCTACGATCCTTGGAAAGATGGAAGTCGAGCATCAAATCGCAAAGCTTCTTGTCCAGCTCTCAAAGAGTCAAGATGATGAGATCGGTGACGGTACAACCGGTGTTGTCGGTTAGTGGTAATTATCCATTCCCGTTACGTCCTGATTTCCTGGAATTACGATTTAGTCCTTGCTGGTGCACTGCTTGAACAGAGCGAGGCATTGCTTGATCGAGGAATCCACCCGACTCGAATAGCCGATGGTTTCGAGCGAGCTTGCGTTTTGGCCGTCAAGCATTTAGATAGCATTTCCGACACTGTCGAGTTCTCGAAAACGAATACGTTGAACCTGTTCAAAACAGCGAAGACGGCTCTAGGGAGTAAAATGTATAGTCCGGTCTTACTTGCAAAAGAATACTACTAATGTTTGGATGAACAGTGTGTCTAAGGAGCATGACCGATTTGCGCAAATCGCTATTGATGCTGTGCTTTCTGTTGCCGACCTACAACGGAAAGACGTACTTTTCGATCTCATCAAGGTCGATGGCAAAGTTGGTGGCTCTCTTGCCGATACTGCACTCATCAAGGGCGTGTTAGTCGACAAAGACATGTCACATCCTGGAATGCCGAGTACGGTTAGGGACGCGCGTATTGCGATCCTCACATGTCCGTTTGAGCCGCCGCGCCCGAAGACAAAACACAAGCTCGACATCACAAGTGTGGAAGAGTTCAAGAAGCTACGAGAGTACGAAAAAGAGAAATTTACGGATATGATTAAACGCGTGAAGGACACTGGCGCAAACCTCGTCATCTGCCAATGGGGCTTTGACGATGAAGCAAATCACTTGCTTATGCAGAACGATCTACCCGCGGTGAGATGGGTCGGTGGACCCGAGATTGAGGTAGTTTTATTACATCTGATTGTTTCACAACTTAGCTAATCGTACTCTACGCTAGCTCATCGCGATCGCAACAAATGGGCGAATTGTCCCGCGATTCGAAGATCTGTCCCCAGAAAAGCTCGGTAAAGCTGGCGTTGTACGGGAAGTCACTTTTGGTACTACGAAAGACAAGATGCTTGTTATTGAAGAATGCGCAAACACGCGAGCCGTCACCGTTTTCGTTCGCGGGTCCAACAAAATGGTAATTTTCATATTCTTTACTGAAGTTAGTAGAGCAAAGGCTAATGAAATAATTACAACTAAACAGATTATTGACGAAGCGAAGCGTGCATTACATGATGCTATCTGCGTAGTGCGAAACCTAGTCGTCGATAATCGCGTCGTGTATGGTGGCGGGGCGGCTGATATCAGTTGTTCGACAGTGGTTGCAAAGGCTGCGGATGAGGTTTGTGGAAACTATTTTTCTCTTAAGTATCGTCCTTGACTTTTTTTTGGCCAATCAGATCCCGAGCATCGAGCAATACGCGATGCGTGCCTTCGCATCTGCTTTGGATTCTGTGCCACTCGCACTCGCAGAGAATTCTGGATTGTCGCCGATTGAAACGCTTGCGGAGGTACGCAGCCGGCAAATCGCCGAAGGGAATCCGCGTCTTGGTATCGATTGCATGGGCGCTGGTGACAACGGTAAGTAGCTTTGTTCCTCGAATGCTTGCCTTTTGGTTCACCATCTATTTCCAGACATGAAGCGTCAGTTTGTGTATGATCCACTTATTTCAAAACGGCAACAGTACTTGCTAGCGACTCAGGTACGTTCTCTGACTCTTTGGCATTGTCTTATTATAATGGATTTCATTTATTTCCAGCTTGCAAGAGCCGTTCTAAAAATAGGTCAGTGGCTATATCAGATTGTCAGCAAGAAGCAGTCTTCTAACGTTTTATTCTTTGCAGACGACGTGATTGTTACCGGTCAGGATTCTGAGTAGATTAGCAACTTGTGCAGATAATGTAGAAACAAACTTTTATTTTACATTAGCTTGATCGCGTCTGAGATGCCAAGTTGATGTTCGATCTCTATTTGGTTTCGAGGCAAAAGGGTATTGTCCCAGTCTAACAAGAACAAGTAACTACAGTGCGATATATACAAAACACAGAGAGCTATTGAAACGATGCAAACAGAGTACTCATAATTAATACAAAATCCTTGGCTATCGATCCAAAATTTGAACAATAGATTCGAGAACGACCCGAGGTTTGAGGACAACTCTTCTCTCAACCGTCTGCGGAGAGAAGTCCTTGCCATCCTTACCTTTATTCGTCAAGCACTGTAACCCGACTTCCGTCGTGCACAGAACACGACCTCTGCTCGGCCCATAACCCTCATACACATTCTCCATAGCAACAGGATTGAATTCTCGTACGCTCTCGACGAAGAGAGGCTGGAAGTCGGTGCTCATGGTCCCCTCGCGGATGATGAATGCGAACCGATTTGCGAGCTCTGCGATGCGCCGGAGCTGCGAGCGGTACTTCTGCGTGGCGCGTGTGAGGAGCTCTTCGACCTCGCCTGCACCGCCGGCGGAGAGGACGTTGGCGACGCCCCGGAGGCAGGTGTCGGTCACTTCGTTCGTCGCGAGCTGGTCGATGTTGGGCGATAGAGCGCGGATGTGCGAGTGTGTAAGCGCCCGCCAGCGGCTTGAGGTTGGCTGGGGTTCTGAGAAGAGAAGAGAATATAGATAAGATATAGGTCAAGTGAGGATGCGGGAAGCGTACCGGATGCGTGCATGTGGGAGTAGATCTTGGATAGGTGCGATTCGAGTTTGCCAGTTGATCCGAAACAGAAAGACGACATTGCATGCGCGATACATTGACAAACGCAAGCTATATAATATACGAAACATTACTCAGTCAATCTTCGGTCTTATTGAACATATGGACGCTCACCTTGTAAGGCATACTGCAGTATCGTCGGATCCTGAGAATGGTCTCTTTTCTCAAGGACCTGTCGCATCTTTGAGCCAAAGCGCGCAGCGACACGCTCGAGCGCCTTGCGTCGGCCCGCACTGGGTCCAGGCGCGGGCGACGGCGACGGTGTGTTCCTGCGAGATCCGACTGCCGCTGAACCAGGACCGTTCGCCACGGGAGGGTGCATCGCTTCGCTGGCCGCGGCAGCAAATTGGAGTATTTCAGAGTTGATGTCCTTGACGGCCTGCACGAGATCGCTGCCCGCCCACCGATCCGTCTTGGTGAGGAATCGCTCCATCGAGCGTACTTCCAGTCTGCGCTCCTCAGCGACCCGTCGGAGTTCGGTATTCTCAGCATCGAGCGTGCGATTCCTCTCCCTGAGCTGGTCGAGCAGTATGTCCTTTGTGCGGACCTGGGTCGAGGCCTCCCTGAAGGCTGATTGGAGCGCATAGTGCTTTTCGCGGAGAGATTTTAGCTCTGCCCGGAGGCGGGCGATCTCCTTTGCTTGGGGTGATTGATCCAGAGCGGGGTTTGGGGCGGCCAGGTCGTCGTGACGAATAGTACTAGCGCTACCAGTGTAATAGTTGTCTGCGTACACGATGCCCGCCTCGTGTGCAGCAGTCTCGGTCTCCCGGCCGTCCTCGTCGCTTACGTCGTCGTCGTATTCACCGTAGAATTCGTCGTAAGCTGCGTTGTGAGAAATGGATGAACCGCCAGGGTTTGATGAAGAGATGCCAGAATTGGGAACCCAGGTGTTTGCTGAGCGCAGAGACGAGGACGATGACGGGTGACGATGAGCGTAGTTCGCAAGCGACGAGCCGAGAGAGCCGCCCGCGTTCTTGAGGGCGTACATGCGACGACGAATAAATTATCTCACTTTAACGTGAATTTCTCGAGGAGGGAGGCCTCAAGGCGGGCACGAGGCATCACTTATTACTCTTCGAAGCGAAGCACGTTCTCCTCGAGTCTGAGACTGCCTCCGGTTTATCTACCTCCCTTTTCTTTTTCTTATCACCACCACCTCCCGCCCTCTTTTACCTAACAGTAGCCGGCAAAGACATGGCTGGCAGCAGCAAAGCAAATAACAGAAAGCCGTACAACGGCGATCGTCGCGCCCTCGTCCTTGCGTTCGACGTCGGCACGACTTTTTCAGGCGTCTCTTACGCCTTCCTTGACCCGGGCGAAGTCCCAAAAATTCATGGCGTCACTCGGTGTGTGCTCGTGCTATCATATCTATGCTCTCAATACTCACGCGCGGGCGGCGTGAAGGTATCCCGGCCAGGAGCACGTTACTGGCAACACGAAAATCCCTTCTCTGCTTTACTACGACCGAAATGGTAAAGTAATCGCTGCAGGGGCAGAGGCCGAAAATGGCCAGATAGCAGCTGAGGCTGAGGATTATGGCTGGTACAAGGTCGAGCTGTTCAAGCTGCGACTGCGTCCTCGGCGCATGCAGCTAGACATGAACGGCATGCGTCTAAGCCCTCTGCCCCCTGGCAAGTCCTCGGAGGACGTGTTTGGAGACTTCCTCGCATATCTCTTCAATTGCACGAGAAAATTTATCGAGGACACTCATGCGAACGGCGCAAACCTCTGGCTTGCCGTCGAACGGGACATTCACCTCGTGCTCAGCCATCCGAACGGATGGGAAGGCGCACAGCAGAGTCGTATGCGCCGAGCCGCCATCAGCGGGGGGTTGATCCCCAACACTGATGAAGGAAGGGCCAGAATACGTTTCGTCACTGAAGGCGAGGCCAGCATGCATGCATGTATTCTCAGCGGTCTCGCGCATGATGTATTAGCAAGCGGAAATGGCTTCATCGTTGCCGATGCTGGCGGTGGTACTCTCGATGTCAGCAGCTACATCTTACGCGGCACGCATCCTCTGCAGATCGAGGAAGTCGCTCCTCCAGATTGTATGTTATCCTATCTCTGTTCATGTGCGCCTGGCCCCTAACATTATCTTCTCACAGGCGTCTTCTCTGGAGCCGTGTTCGTGAGCCGACGATGCCGTGTCTTCCTTGAAGGTCAGCTCTCCTCCTTGCTGCTTCCTAAAGCAGCGATAAGCGGTGCTGAAATGGCTTCTCCTTTATCTCTCCAGAGAAACTCCGAACGTCCAAATATGGTGAACCTGACATTCTGGACCATATCACGAAACGTTTTGATGAAACTACAAAACGACTTTTCCGCGACAAAAAGGAGCCGCAATACATCCAGTTTGGATCCCCGCTCGACAGGGATTCCAGAGTCGGCATCCGGAGCGGACAGCTTAAGCTTCTGGGGTACGTGATAGGCTTCCCTTGATTATCTTCTGAGTCAGTGAGTGCTTCGCGAACACGATGGCTGATGGTTATCCTTTGATCTAGGACGGAAGTAGCTGACCTTTTCGAGCCCTCCATTCAGGCGGCAGTAGCGTCCATCCATAGACAGATCGAACTTTCCCGAGGAGCTGTAAAGGTAGTATTCAGTCTTCTACGTTTGAAAAATCGCAGAAGCATGACCCCAATTGTCTTCCTCAGGCTGTCTGGCTCGTCGGTGGTTTTGCTGCAAGTCCCTGGCTCTTCTCCCAGCTCCAGCAGCGCCTCTCGCCGCTTGGAGTCACTGTCAACAGACCTGACAGTCAGACGTAAGCTCTGCCCCTAACCACGACGCCTGGAAGATAACTGACTTGCTTCTATCTACGCACAGATCAAAAGCCGTCGCAGATGGAGCAATTGGATTCTTCTGCGATCATCACGTGTCTGCACGCATGTCGAGATACATGTACGGTGTGGAGTATCTACGTGAAATCGATGTAAATGACCAGGAACACATCACACGTGCTGGGCGTCAGCTGCAGCTTCCGTCCGGACCCAAGTATCTTCCTGATGCTTTTGATTGCATACTGGCCAAGGTAAAAGAAAATGCACTTCGCTCTCCTGTGTTCGGTCATATTAATCTTTTTGTTCGCAGAACGTGCGTGTAAAGGAGAGCTCTGTGTTTTCAAGAAAATACTATACGGAAGTGACGAAACTGAGCACGCTTTCGGTTTTCGAAATTGAGATATGGTGCTACCGCGGAGGCGAAACGATTCCAAAATGGATCGATAGAAACTCAGGTAATTTTCTGCGTTCAGTGCTCCGGAAAGACTGATTATAGCTTCGATTTCCTGTAGACCAATTCGGTAGTCTGTGTTTCGTGCGAGCAGATTTGTCGAAGCTGAGTAACAGCGCTGAGCCGAAGAAGGGAGCGAATGCACAGACGTACTGGACCGTAGTCTTCAGTATTGAAATTCACTTTGGCTTGACTGAGTTCAAGGCGCGTATGAAGTGGAATGAAGATGTAAGTAGGAACTTTCAGATTTTCCGACCCGGGAGGCTGACTTTGCTGTTTGAATAGGGCAAGGTCCGCTATGGCCCCGCTACGATCGTTTACAACGAAAAGGGCGTACGAAGCGACGAAGACGACGCTCATTCTGTCGCAGGTGGTGATGACAACATTCCCGTATCGCCTCGCCGTCCGTACGGCTCGCTCCTCAACCATTCTACATCCGCTCGCGGCGCGCGCCATAGAGAGCGCGATAGAGACCGTGGTATGCACAGGGAGCCGTCTCGTCAGGCCCACGCGCCTTCGCTCTCTGGTAATGGAATAAGCCGTTCCATGAGCGGTCAGACGGACGCGACCTCCGTCGAGACTGTCACTCGCGAACCATCTCCTCCGCCAGCATCAGCTCCGCCTGTGGCAAGTTCTATAAGCAGCTCGACGAGAGGAAAGAGCAGGTCGCGTGGTCTCGGTTCAGTGGTCCCATCTGTCCATGAACCTGAGCCAGAACCAACGTTGGAGCGCGAACTCGAACCGTCAATACATTCGCATGCGCCTTCGATGCACTCTCGCGCTCCGTCTGCATCCGCTCCGATGTCGATGCACTCCCGTGCTCCCTCTACGGTTGTCCCGGCGTCGCCCTCTATACATTCACGCACTCCTTCTGTCGCGGCGCCGCCTTCGATGCATTCACGTACGCCATCTGTGGCCCAAGCGCTTTCCGTTCATTCACGCGCACCGTCAATGGCACCAGCTCCGTCTGCTCCGCACTCGCGTACCCCTTCGGCTGCGCCTGCGACTCCCCCCGCCGTATCTCGTGCTCCTTCAGCATCGCAAGTTCCGTCTGCTGTCCCGTCGCGTGCCCCGTCGGCCAGTGCTGCTGGCGCCGCTGCATCATCATCTCCTGTCCCATCACGCGCACCTTCCTCGTCTGGACGTCCATCAATGAGCCGTGCCCCGTCGACTGGTTCGCGGGTACCTACGATTACACGCCAGAACTCCGTACGCAGCGGGTATGGCTCTCGCGCCCCATCGCAGATGGCTCCATTAGACGAGGGAGACCTCTACGTGCCAACTGAGCCTGACGTATCTGGCTCTGCAGCCGATTACTTCAACGGCACGCCTGCAGACGGTCTGGATGCTACGCGCACCCGCTCGCGGTCTATCTCGCCTGCACCACCACCTCCCGCAGAACATGTCGCGGCGGAAGAACCCCCGCAACCTCCTTCAAAGCGTGGAAGTTGGGAAGTTCCCTCCGTATCTGTGCTTCCGCCTATCGAAGAGAAGAAAGACGAGAAGGGATGGAGCTTGGGAGGAGGCGGATGGGGCTCGACGTTCGGCTCCAAGGGCATGCCCGCAGATGCAGGCGAACCGTTCATCCCTCCAGCCCCTGGCGGAACTAGCTGGGATGATCCTATCGAAGATCCTTCCGCACCCGGTGCATGGGAGGTCATTCCTCCAGCTGTTGAGCCTTCACCTCCTGCCGAAGCACCGGCGCCGCCGGAACCAGAAGTCATTGCTCCCCCTATCTCGAAGACCAGTTCCAGTCGCTCCGGAAAGAATAAGAAACAGCCCAAGGGTATTCTGAAGAACGGAAGCGCGAGCGCAAGGGCGGCGGAGGCGGAAGCGCAGGCGAAGGCCAGAGCCGAGGCAGAAGCGCGCGAGAGGGAGGAGGCTGAGGCCTACGCGAGAGCTGAAGCCGAAGCTCAAGAGGCTGCAAGACAGCAGGCAGAAGCGGAAGAGCAAACTAGGTGGGAAGCCGAACAGGCTAGGTTGCAGGCTGAAGCAGAAGAACAAGCGAGATGGGAAGCTGAGCAAGCGCACTTGCAAGCTGAAGCGGAAGAAGAGGCACGTTTGCAAGCCGAGGCCGAGGAGAGAGCCCGGGAGGAGGACAGACTTGAAGCCCAACGTCGTGCCCAGGAAGAAGAGGCCCGCCAGCTTGCTGAAAAGGAGAACAAGAAGCGCACAAAAGTTGAACAGCGTCGTGCTAAGGAAGCTGAAGCCGCGCGTATCGCTGCTGAGAAGGAAGCACAAGAGAAAGCCGAGACTGAAGCTCGTGAGAAGGCTGAGGCTGAGGCTCGTGCAAAGGCTGAGGAGGAGGCGGTGGCGGTGGCAGCAGCTGCTGCTGAAGCTGAAGCAAACGCGAAGGCAGAGGCAATGGCGGCGGCGGCGGCAGAAATTGCTGAAGCTGAAGCAAACGCGAAGGCAGAGGCAATGGCGGCTGCTTTAGCGGAAGCTGAGGCTGAAGCGAAGAGTAAAGAGGAAGAAGAGGCAGCTGCTAAGGCAAAAGCCGACGCTGAAGCTGAAGCCGAGGCGAGTGCTGCAGATGGTGTTGCAGGTGAATTTGGTGCACCGGAACCGGCTCCCGCTACTGCTCCTTCCGCTCCTGCTGTCGACGAAGAGAAAGTCAAGCTTGAAGCCGCTGTAGAGAAGGCCGAGAAAGACGTAGAGAAGGCAGAAGAGGAATTCAACGCAGCTGAAGTCAAATTATCGAAAGTTCCAAAACCGAAACCGAAGAAGGGCAAGAAGGCGGCGACGACCCAGTCCCCAGCTGAGAAGGCAGCAGAACGGGAGGTTGACAGAACGAAAGGGCTTCTTGACGCAGCCAAGGACAAATTGGAGAAAGCGAAAGCTGCGTTGGCGGCTCACGCACCGAAGGACGCTCCGGCAGCTTCTGCTGCTGATCCTCCGGCCGAGAATGCACCAGAGGAATATGTACAGGATCAGGAACCTGAGTCCGCACAGGAGCCTGAATTTGCACCTTCTCAACCGGCTACAAAGGGGAAGAAGAACAAGAAGAAGGGCAGGCAGACCACTCTCGAGCTCAGTGACGATAACGATGACAAGAAGCTGGATGAGCTCGCACCTCCTATCAGCAAAGTCTCATCGACCGCTAGTGGGAAGGGAAAGAAGAATACGTTCAGTTTTGCTGACTTCGGAGCTGATGATGAGGAAAACAAAGAGGAGGAATTTGCGCATCCGGTTGGCGGAAAGGGGAAGAATTCTTTTAGCTTCTCTGCTCTCGGCGGTGATGATGACGGACAGAAAAATGACGATGCAGAAGGCGGGAAAGAAGATGGCGGAGGCCTCAAGGAAGGTCTGTTTGGTGGATGGGGCAGCGGCAGCGGCGGTGGCGGAATCAGCTGGGGATTCGGTAACACTAGCAAGTCCGGAAGCAAACCAGCAGCCGGAGGCTGGTTTTAAGCGCATCATTTCATCGCTGTCGTTATGGATTTCAAACCGGAATTATGCCTCTGAATATGCTTTCCCTCCTATATCGTTCATTTCTTCCTTTCTATGTTGCTTTCTTTCCTATGCAGTTTTCATTCTCACACCTCACACAAGTGTCTGGCAGGTGCCAGCTCTTCATACGAAACTCTAGATCTTCAGAGCTCAAAGTTTTCGTCCCTTTTGCATGCTCTCCATTTCACTTCACTTTGCTGCTGTAACCCGCATTCTCATCTTATCCGCCTACCCCTCCAATACTAATATCCTGACCTCCGCACGTTCTGTATTGATACCACTTGAGCTTCGCTGTAGCCCTTGTCGCTCTTCTCGACTTTCTTGTAGCGCTTTTCGATATGCTTGCTGTTTGTTGTTTTGTTCTTGTTGTTCGAGTGTTGAGTTGTAAGCTTTGTACATAGATGCAAATTCATTTTGGGTGTTTTGCTTTCGCCGTTCATTCTTGGTCCTTCTGTGGCAGAGACTACTGTGAAGATTCGCGAGCAGTTCATGTCGAAAGTTTGCGAATGTAATTTCGATCTCAGCAGTTGCGTGAGTACTGACACCCGGGATTGCAGTTTTATCATGATCTCGATACGCTGACGCCTTGAGCAACAGTTAATATATCCAACTCAGCTGAAAAGGCCAGGTCAAATGTGACAAAACAGCCCGCTTGCGGCGCGAAGTGACGAGACATCGAAGTTACCCCAGGAGAGTGGCTCGAAATTGCTAAGACGAAGGTGACCGACTGAATAGCCTGAATGGCCTAAGGGATAAGAAATGCGAGCTATAGGCCGTCACTCGTTTGCTTATTCCTGCGCCATAGAACCTCGCGCTTCCTCTCGCTGCTCATACGTTCATCGTGCTGATCCTACAAATGGCAATGAGAATTACTAGAAAGGCGCATTCCTGTTGGTAAAAAAAAGCCGACCAACTTGAGTGGTCAAGCTCTGAGATTGAAGAGCTTATGTATAACGAAGTTGAGCATGTGTAATGTTGGTGGGGGACTTCCTGGTAGGAGGTTTGCTTAATCGTAAAATGGAGTTGATGCACCAAACGTTGAGAGGTCCTTCAGTATTCCTTCTGTAGCTTGCTGTATGTTCCTACGCACGCCAGTGTCGTAGTTCTCGAGATTACCATCTGCTTCTTTCAAACCTCTTCGCGTTTGTAATAGGTGGTATGCGGACTCGTGATAGTGCAATAGTTCCGACAATTGATTAGATCGCGGCCGCATCAAAACTACCTTTATCCAGAGTAGAGAACTTGAGACGATCGGGATGGTGCAGTGTAATAAAGTCTCCCTACCGTCATCTAAAGTACGTGAGCTGTTGGTGTGCAGGAGAAGTCCGCTACGACAGACCAGAAATTGCTCGATATGCAACAAATAGGACGAATTCGCATGTCGCCGTTTCGGTAGAGTAGCTACATTTTCAAATCAATGTTCTTATCTCGCTCGGCCAACGTCGGTGTAGTGATTTCTACGAAAGTCTTTTCCGTACTCGCTCGAACTTTGGCATCCTTCGTTAAAGCATCTTCTGGAGGTTCCGTAGCTGATCCCTATGTGAAAGATCCAAACGAAAACGAATTGAACGACAGGTTCCACATGGTGTTCTATTTCATTATAGAGTAGAGTATGCACCTGTTGATTGGTTTTGCGCAGCCTTTTAGGTTTCCATTCTATACCGAGGTTCTGCAAGCGCTGCTTTGTGTATCTTTTGACCCGAGGCATAACTATAGTATAGAGATGGTTGTTTTTGTTTTGAACAGATGTGATGGCCTAACGCGACTTGACGCGTTTGTTACGTAAGAGTCACATGGAACTCGAGCTTGACAGGACAGAAGCATCAATCCATGTAAGAGATCACAGTGCAGTTTCATAGGCAAGCCTGTTAGCCTGAGCATAGGAGATAAATGGACCACGAGTAAGACATGAATGAGTGTTATTTGAGCTTGTAAAAAGCAGCTTATGTCACACAGCGATGCTTTCTACCTATAAAGTAGTCTGATTTCGACAGTATAAAAATCTGAAGCGCATACAATATGATCTAGAACGAGGTCAGCTCAAGAGATAAATTTGCGAACGAAATTTGGTGACGCCGAGTACTGGAACTTCCAGTGCCTTCCGAACTGGTGACCGCTTAGGAAAACCGGGAAAAGCCGACTTCCAGTCCAAAGTATATCACAATCCCGCTGTACGCAGCATCAAAGTGAGTGCATTGTCTTGCTCAAGCATGGGCCATGGAAGCTGGGCGACCCCTTGTGTCTTGTCTAAAATGGAGACCGCAAAACAAAGCACTGCGTTACTGTGACTGATTATGAAGGACACGAGGCGCAGAAGCGGTATATCGAAGGTTGCTATGTGACTGTCACGCGTGTACCCGTGGCTAGATTGCCAGTATCGCAAGTTTGTTTTCACCCCGACCTCCAATTTCCGTGCTCTCATCCCGACTGCGATCTGCCCCGTGCTCACGATTCATCGACGTTTTACTCACATCCCGCGCGACTTACGCCTTGAACTAACATTGCATCACTGTGCGTCGTCGTGCAGACTGTCCCGAGGTGAGTCCGCACGTGCTGGGCATGTTTTTGAGGAGATATAGAGCTTACACGCGCTGGACACGCTCTGTTCGTCAGTTTTCCTGGCCTGAACGAGGTTAATGTCATTCTCGAGCACACCGCTCGGTCAAGACAGACGTCTGGATCATCAGGCTTTCCTCAAGGGCCAACCTTACACCCTCGGTACTAACAACCCCCCTAAACGCGTCCCGTCCATCACTCATCCGGTCCCTATATCATACGCATACGGGTACGTCCATATCTCCCACTTTCTTCTTCAGCCATGTTTCCTTGTGACAGATCTCGCTCATGCCGTTCTTCTCCCATATGCACATGCAGGGCCCCAACTCTGGCTGCGCGCTCCGCAAAGCCACCTTCCTCATCCAACCAGATCGGTCGGCGCCAAGGCACTGACGACAGCGAGGAGGAAAACCGTCGCGCGCGCTACACTCAACTTAAACAGCGTAACGAGACTCTTGCTAACCGTCCAGGTTCGTCTCTTGGTCCAGGAGTCATCACCACTCCCCCTCTCCCCAACGAGGCCACGCTCAACCCGACTTCAGTTAACATAGCAAGCGCATTTAACGTAGCTGCAGCGTCGTACACTATGACGTCTACAGCAAACCAATGGACAAGCAGCCGCGCTAATCTTCCGCGTAGCACCTCTGTTGAATACGAGCAGCAGTCCCACACGAATGTGAGCCGTCGTCTTCCAGTCCCATCGAGGCAAGGTACTGGGTCCAAGCCACCTTCGAGTGCGAAATCCGTTCCTAATATCCGTGGCTCGGATGCAGAAAATGATCGCTCGGGCGATTCAGTCGGTCCCAACGGACGAGGCAAAAGCCCATTCGAGCACATCTCCGAGTATGCGCAACGAGCTGTATCTCAAGCTACTTTCTTGATGCGCCAGCGATCACAAGAGCCTGAAGATGTCCGCCCTCCATCTCGTCAGGCTACTGACACAACTCTCGTCCCGCAAAATAATAGCAACAGTTACGATTATGCTGAGGAGGAAGAGGAGTTCCAGGAGATCGAGAAGTCCTCGAGGAAGCCTAATTCGTCGGCCCCTAAGCGTAATAGGATGTCCGTGGACAATAAGGCTTATCGGCCCACTGCTTCAGATGAAGAAGAGGAGACTGATGAAGGTTCCGTTGACGGTCGTAGGGGCCGGAGACGGAGGAAGAAGAGAGAGAGCGGAGGAGGACCCCTAACGAATATGCCGGCCATTCATTACGATAAGCGAAGAAAGAGAAAGGGACGTCTTGGCAAGGCAGGTGAAGAGGATGTCAGTGTAGAGGACGACCAGGAGCAGTCTCGGACTAGTGATCAGGTCGGATTGGCTTCCAGATTCTGTGTCATTTCGATTAATTTGATTTTATATTCCTTAGCAGGCTCGCCGTTCGGTAACTCCACAACAACGCCAACCGTCTCTTCCGCGTAGTTCGGTGCCTCTTGATAGCTCGCGAAGTTATAGTCATAATGGCCAGCCCAACGGCTTCGACTTGGAAACTGGCCTAGATTCTATTCCCGAAGTCGATGAGATGACTGTCCTGCAGCCTGAAAAGGAAGATCTTAAGGCTTCCGCTAAGCAACGCCCTCGGTCTCGATCGCGCTCGCGGACGCGGCCAGCTCGTCAATCTGCTATCGGTGGTCCCCTTGGGACGTTGGTCAATGTTCTTGTCCGGCTCTTCGCAGTGTTCTTCCTCTTCCTTGGACGTCTTATCGGATTCATATTTAGCGTGGTCGTTCGGGAGCCATTGCTATTCATTCGACGGCACAACGTACTTCCGCGGCTAGGCAAGTACGCGGTTCTTGGAGTCGTCCTTTATCTGGCGATGAGGACTTTGAAAGGTTTTGACGTCTCCAGTGTCCTCAACTCCATTGGCTACCACACACCCTTTGTTGCTCCTGACGTACCGCCGGAAAGTATCGATGAGCTGACCTCGAGGCTGTTGAAGCTCGAGAACATGTTTGTTGGTCTACAATCGGATGCGGTGAATGATCGTAACCGGTTCTACAACGATGCCCGTAAGACTCAGGAGGTTGCTGCTCATCTGATTCAGCTACAGAGCCGGGTCGATAAAGAGCTCACCCGCATGCAAAAGTCCGGAGAAGACGCTCAGAGTTCTACTTTCAAGGGCCTTGAAGGCATCCAACGCGAGGTCCGCGCGCTTCAGGTGCAACAGTCGGAGCTATCCTCACGGACAGAATTTCCGAAGAGCGACGAAGAAGCGAGAGTGAAACTTCGTGCATTCGAGGAGAGACTTGGCTCCGTCGAAGGCGGAGTCAAAGAGGCTCTTGAGCTAAGCCAGAATGTAGCAAAGGCGGGATCTGCCGTTGTCGGTGCCGGATCTGCTTCTCATTGGTGGTCGAAGCTTGGCAGTGGCTCAACAACAGGACTGACGATAAAGGCAGGCGACGGCTCGGACGTGACGCAACTTATCGGGCAGATGGTCGATCAGGCTCTCATACATCGTACTGCAGATGGCATTGCGCGACTTGACTATGCATTGAGCTCAGGGGGCGCGTATGTCATTCCTTCCCTCACGTCGCCGACTCTAGAGATTAGGTCAAATTATTTCTTTGGTCTCATCTCTGGCTCATCGGTACATGCACGATCACCGGTCACTGCCTTACACCATGAGACAGCTCTGGGTTACTGCTGGCCATTCGCAGGTTCGCAAGGCCACCTTGGGGTCAAACTTGCTACACCAGTTCGGATTACGGACTTTACGATTGACCATGTACCGCGGTCGGTCGCACACGACATGCGACCTGCACCCCGACATATGGAGGTCTGGGGTCTCGTTGAGGGCAAGGACAATCTTGAAAAGCTACGCGCTTACCGTGCAGGTTTGGAAGTCGGGCGTAAAGCTGCAGAAGTCGAAGGTCAATCCTTACCAGGAGACCCTCCTCGTCCTTCGAGCCTTCCCAAGAACGCCGAATACATGCGGATTGGCTCTTTCATGTACGACATCAACGACCCGCATAACATTCAGACGTTCAGTGTGCCAGATGAGGTGAAGGAGCTCGGCATCGACTTTGGCATTGTCGTGTTATTTGTCAACGATAATTGGGGTATGAAGGAGTTTACGTGTCTATATCGATTCCGTGTACACGGTGAACGCAAACTCGAGCTTCCTGCGCCGGATCCTTGATGTTATCTTCGCTACGTATCTTCATCCCATTTCGGTTGGCAATCTTGGCATTATTCTCAGCACGTATCTACTCTACTTTTACCGTATTTTATTTCCCTATCCGTTTCTATTCTCTCTGGCGTTGTGTTTTCTTTGCTGTCCTCGATTCGTTCTCGCGGTACCTTTTTTTTCTCTCTCTTCGCTCCTCCCCGCTCTTCACGATTTTCTTTTCTGTTTCTCTGTGTCGCTTAATTATTTTGCTGTGATGTCCATGCAAGCATATTTCTGGATCTTAGAAAGCAATCATGTACGATGGACAAAACAGGCATGTATATCTGTATTAGTTTATTAGAACAAGCCTTGACCTTTTTCCTGGGTGGGCCTGGTAGAATGAAAGACGCATTTTCCTCATAATTCCGTTTTGTCTGCTGATTCGAGATACTTTGCTTGAACACGCAAATGCAACGCAAGATATACAGTATACATATATACGTAAATGTGATGATATACTTATCGGACTCAGAGATCAGCGAACTTGTTGGCTGCCTATTGTCCGAAAGATCAGACTTTTAGTACTATGAAGGGGGGCAGTGCATTGCATTTGCATACCTCAACGAGTAACTTCGCGATCCCAGGCTCGCGGGCAGAATGGCCTGCGTCGGGGATAATGTGTAATTCAATTTCTGGGAAGACCTGCGAAATGTATTAGAATGGTCATCGCTCATGCTTTTAGAGGGAGCCTCACCTTCTTGAGTGCCCAAGCAGTGGTTATCTGCGAGAAAACGATGATAAGTATATTCGATACGACTTCTCTCGAAAGATGAATAGAATCATAGCTCACGGGGCAGACTACATCATATCGTCCTTGTACGATGATCGTAGGAATATGACGACTTTTTACACATTTCAGGTCAGTCGGATGTGCGAAATTGTTCACGAAGTGCAGGAGTACATTTTATCGATCTCTTGCTGTTCTAGCAGCTGGCCGTCGCGCATGAATCCCTAAGAATAATGAATTTCGTATCAACATGGAGCTGGAGAGACTGAAAAGAGATGTTACGCACACCGTTCACAAAGTAGTGGTTCTCAATCCTCGCAAAGGCGCTGTGCAGAGAGATAAGGCATGAGCTTCTATTCTGTCCGAAGATTAATATGCCGCTCACTTGGCCCAATCGTCCTCTGTAGCGCGAGCAATGTAGTCTGGATCGACGTAGAGCTTCGACGTCCACATCCTGACATTACATTATTCACGAGATTAATCTCCTGTAGTATTCGAGAATGGTAAATCTTTCAGACATGAACTTACTCCCACTTAGACCACGCTTTCGCAGCTCGGATCCTGACCTCCTCGTCTACGGCATTGAGCTGGGCATGGTACGCGAGGATCATATCCTTCCTCTCGGGCTCTGGGATGGGTCCTACAAACTCGTCCCTAGGGATGATGCTTTGAATGGATAAGCGTAGAATAACATCACGAAAATACCTACCATGCTTCCGGGAAGAGATGCGATGCGCCATTCTGATAGAAGAATTCTAGCTCGCTGTGGACGATGATCATTGTGAGAAGTCTTTTCTCGATAGTTTTCGTACCTTCGTCGGAGAGTGAAGATTCCACGAAGGACTAAGGATTTCACCCTATCTGGGTGACTCTGGAGATACAATCAGCGACCAACTCTAAAAGGATCTAAGTTAGTTACCTCAGCATATGCCAGAGAAAGCGTCGACCCCTAAGAATGAATCCGAAATGAGACTTTTATAACTGCATTGCAATTACTAGGACGACATTCCCAGGAACCACCGAAGACATGCCACTTCTCAATACCTAAATGTTGTCTTAGCTTCTCGATGTCCTTGACAAGGTCCCACGTCGTGTTCTCCTCAAGTGACGCTGATCTAGGTACATAACTTCAGATATGAAAATGCCAGGATTGGTTTGATACCGACGGAGTTGATTTGCCAGAGCCTCTTTGGTCGAAGAGGATGATCTATGCTGATAATCAGCCTACAGCATTAATGCTATACTTAACGAGATGAATCGCCTTGTATTTCTCCGGATTGAAGAAGCATCGGTCTTGTTCATCGCATCCTCCGCCTGGACCGCCATGGAGGAAGACAACTTATATGTATGAATTGACCAATAAGCTGCAGTTGAACAAAATTGGTTGTTAAATCCGTGCGAACCTGGAGATCCATTTTCATTTCCACTGATATCATAACTACATGCATACACGTTATCAATTATCTGCAAGGATTCCTGAACAAAGTCGTTGATAAACTGACTAAAGGGTATGCAGGTCCGAAACCTTGAGATAATCGACCTTGTAAGGCGAGATTGCAGGATACATGCATGATAGAGATTGTTTCGGTCGTTCTGAGGGAGGGAGCTGGGCGGACATGGTTGATAGATGGACGCGGTGAGAACGGAAAGCAAGCCTGAGAGAGAAGAGGATAGAGGACATGATGAGGTAACGTGACTGCCTGAATCCTTCCTTGGCTCCGCTACTACTAATAGTACTGCTACTCTCTTGATTGCTTCAGAGGGTACACGAATTCACCTATACCCAGTGCGATTCACTGCACCAAGGAAACAAAAGATATGATCAACACGAATTGAGCGAGTCATCAACACTCGGAAGTGATGCCAACACCCTGGACTAGTCACCGTACCAGTGTGGCAGTGTATTGCATATATGAATAAGGTAGGGAAAGTATAAACTCGACCAACCGTGACGCGACGCGCCTTACCCCTTTTGGTCATCCACCCTCCCACAACATCTCAACGGAAATACACACAACTCAACACCTCAAATGAAAATTCTGACTTCGTACATTTGTAGGGGGGATCCATACCTACATTTTGTTGGTTTTATTTCCTAAAAATATGGTCATTTGAGCTTCCTATTTAGGAAAGAATCCTGACTTTATAAAAAAAAAGTTACTCAGAATGTCTTTTCCGCATGTTTTGGCACAACTTGAAAATTTTTGACTTACATTTTTGCCGCTTACATATGCAAAATTATTATGTAAAACTAGCATTTGTCATACACTTGTCATGTATTTGTCATGTATTTGTCATACCCAAATCGAGTAGTTTTACTTGAAGGTCCAGCAAAGCATAGAGAAGCCTCCCAGAGGCTTCAAACCAGCTCTAGGAAGCTAATTTACATTTGTAGAGCTTCAAAGATGTGAGTTTCAAGGGAAATAGAACAAAAGTCCTGGGTTGGGTCAACCAGACTTCAGATTTTGCCGCAGGGTCCTTCCAAATCGGGTTAGATCAGGGTTCATCAGGGTCATCAGTCACATGTGACAGGTTGGTCGAGTTTATACTTTCCCTACCTTATATATTGAAAGCCATGGGGCATCTGAACTAGATATCGCACTCAGTTTCGTACTATGGCCATCTCAATCGACGCATCCCAGCACCTCATCAAAGCCGTTACGGTCTTCAGCTCGCGCAAGGCTGAAGTCATTCGGACTTTCTCCGTCGAGCTCGCAGCGGGGCAAAACGAGCTCTCGATTACCTCGCTCCCGTCCTGCATCGACACGGAGTCCGCGCGCGTCACCGGTCTTGGCGATGCTGTCCTCTTTGATGTCGTATGCACAGTCGACGATGCCCGAGACGTCGATGACACGAAAAGTGCTACGTTGAATGAGCTTGAGCGCCGTCGCTTCACTCTGGAGAGCGAAAAGACTCTCAGAAACAAAGCTGCGGATATTTTGATGCAGTATGGGCGTTCATTGAGCGCCGAGTACAGCACCACAAATGGCGTCGAATCATTCCTTGATTCTTTTGTGCGCCGCGGTTCGGTCGTGCTCAAGGAAGTCGAGACCCTGGACGAGCAGATCGCGCAGTTGGGAAAGGAAATTGCTAAGGAACAGCGGAAGATTCAAAAGGAACGCCAGAAAGCTGAGACCCTCGGGCGCGTCTCTGCGGTCATCATGGCGAAGCGTGCGGGTAAAGCTGAAATAACCCTGACCTACAGTGAGTGCCTTAAGCATCGATTCAATTCCTTACTAACCTCGTCTCCAGTGGTTAGCCACGCGACATGGTCCCCCTCATATGACCTTCGAGCGACAACGGAAGATGGCAAGCCATCCGGAACAGTTTCATTGCATTACCGGGCCTCCATCCAGCAGAACACTGGCGAGGACTGGCGAGACACAGCTGTTACGGTCAGCACTGCAAAGCCAGGGAGCTGGTCAACAATTCCCGCCTTGCGTGCTATGAAGATATCTCCTGCTCCTCGGGAAGCTGCTACATATAGGAGTAAGAATACTAATGCAGGAAGCTTCGGCAACAAGCCTCCTCCTCCACCTCCTCCAGCAAGGACGATGGCTCGTGCGACAGGCGGATTTGTCCCTCGTCCTGCTGCCCCTGCTGCCCCTCCGGCTCCTACGGTATTCGGTTCGTTTGGCCAGTCATCGGCACTTACTGCTGTTGCCGCGGTGTCAGATGTACCTCGGGGTACCGGAGAGGGTTGGACTACTCTTGGCGATGAGGATTATGATTCTGATGAGGTGGCAGATGAAGAACGCTTTGGTACCTGGACGGAGACCAAGGCAGTTGTTACGGAAAGCGCTGTGTCGAGTTCATTCAGGATCGAGGGAAACTGCACGATTCCGAGCGAGCCGACTGCGCATAAAGTTGCTATCGCGATTTTATCATTTGCCGCGAAAGTACACTACATCACAGTTCCTCGCTCCGCACCTATGTCATTTTTGCAGGTATGCTTCAATCAAGTACTATTTTACTTGACGAAGTTCTTACTCTTTCCGTATTTGTAGTGCGAGGTGAAGAATACTAGCGAGTATCGTCTACTCCCCGGTTCCGTCAACGTCTTTTTGGACAACAGCCCTGTCTCAAGGACTACCATTAATGTATGTGCTTAATTTTGCAATCGTAAATAGGATGTACTCACTTATTATTCTATAGGACGTAAGCAGAGAGGAAGTCTTCAAGTGCACTCTTGGACCGGACCCTTCTTTGCGTGTCAAGTGCACGCGGTTGCCACCTGTTGTCTCGTCCTCTGGGTCGGCATATGCGGCACAGACGACTGTGACGACGTACAAGATCGCTACGACAGTGACCAACGGACATGGTTTCGCAGTCAAGGGCGTGCAAGTCCGAGACTGTGCACCCAACGTCGGACAAACTTCTCAGAATGCGAGTGGACCTGGAATTAAGGTCGTGATTAAGCGTCCAGAAGGCCTAGGCGAGGCGTCACCTGAAGCGCTTGTTGACATCCCGAAGGTATCATCAAGTTCTACTTGTTCTGTGAAGGTTAGGTGGAAGGGTGATGGCGGCGAGAAGGAGGGCAAGTACGTCTGGCTTGTGGATTTGGGTGCAGGAGAGGAGGTGAAGCTGGAGGCCGAATACGAGGTACGGGCCCCTGCAGATTTTACATGGCAGCTTCTGGAGGACTTTAGCCATTGATTATGCTATGCCTTAATGTATGCACGTGACGTAATACAACGAGATCGACCAACTGTTCTGTCGGAAGGATTCAATCTATTTATATCGTGAACATCAATCGGCTATTCATGGGTGCCCCGTGGAAAATATAAAATGGTGGAACTGTGGAACACCCCCCTTTTTCCCTACTAACAACAGGGCTCCTCGTTTTCTCGCTTTCTCGTTTCATCGTCATGATGTCCCAACACACTCTTTTGTCCCTCTTTGTACTCGCACTCGCGCATGCTGCTAGGGCTCAGGATGCAACCTCGACTTCACTCGAGCCGCTTGCATCCAAACACTTCACCTGGCCCGATATACCCTACCAAGTTACCGGAGACCAGGGTGGTGTGCGTGGCCCCCAGGCGGGATACAACATTTGCAACAGCACGACGGAGAACCAAGACTCGATGTGCCAGGTAAGCTCGTCGGTTGCAGCTCCTCCTTTGGCAGATGAATGAAGTTTACGTGATCATTGTGATCAGACCTCTTTCCTTAACAACCTCGGTGATTTCTGCCTGTGGAGCTCGGCTCAATCAGATGACTCTATTGGTGAGTTTCTATTTTTGGATCAGTCATGATCGCAATCTGATGGACTTTGATGCGAATTAAAAAATTTTGAAAGGCGAGTCGGAAGCTCGTGAAGTTGCGTGGTGCACGTCCCCTGGACACGGTACTCGGGTCATCCCGCCGGGTGCGATCACTGGCGCTCAGTGGTTGTATGCGAAGAACTACCTTCAGATCGTCGGATACATTGACCAAACTAAAGTCGGCCTTGCGGCTAATGATTCCGGAGGAGAGGTGCGTCCGCAGAACTGTCACAGAGGATTCCCGACTAACTAGCCCTGATAATCTAGCTCGATCCACACGGCGCTGACGAGCAAGGCAACCCGCTCGGTGGCATCGTTTACTCCAATGGCTTCGCAATGAACTCCGCTTCTTTCCAAGATCTTGTCAATTCTGGCAATTTCACGAGCGACCAGAACTACACACAGGTTATCGAATGGATTGACTTTATCGGCTCCGGTGTCTTCTGCCTGAAGATGTGCAATCCGAATGACCCGAACGCAGCTGAGCTTTGCCAACACATCTATGATGAAGTCGGGTGCACGTACAATGCGCTTGCGGACTACTCGAAAATCAACGGTACCTTTGAGGTTAGTGCATTTGATGATTCAAGGTCTTTGAGGGTTTCTGACATGATTGGTGCATGAATACAGGTCTGTGACAGTGATGACATGTCGCCACCTGGTATATTCTCAACAAACGGTCAATTGACTACATGGTTCCAGGACTTGTCAGTGGGAGTTGATTGCATATACCCTACCCTCACTGACTCCGTTGATTCCTTGCAGGACCTCCTACGAGTCCCCACCGTATCAGACTACCATCCCCGCCTCTTCGAACTGCGTAACCTACTCATCTGAGCAGCTGTTCGCGGCGGCTGCAACCGATACCGCATTTCCTTCCGGCGCGGCGGCAACGGGCAGCGGCACTGCCAGAGGCTCCAGTCGGGCCTCTGGCTCTGGCTCCGCAACGGCAACTGGATCGAGCAGCGGTTCCCCAGCAGCGTTTGACACCAGTGCCGCTCCCTTTATTGTCACTGGTTTCTTCACAGTGCTGGCTACTATGATGACCATTCTTGCTTGAGCATAAAGATAGTTGACCTGGATGGATGCTGATGAATACGCTATCATAACATAAGAGACTGTTTAGCAATACTTTGTTTTGCATTAACATGGACATGATAATTTACATACCTGGATTTTTTTAAAGCTTTATTGACATTTTTGGCTGTAGTTAGATATGTCCTGTCTGGATAGAGCGTCCGTTCATTTATAGCGTTCCTTTATTCTTGCAAATTCGGGATATGGCGGTGGTAATTGAAATCAAGCGGCAAAAAACGCACTGGCTGGCTGTCCGTGTTTGGGAAGCCCGCCATTACATGTAAAGCCTCCGTGTCGTGTCCGTATATCGTAGATCACACGACTCAAGGACATTTAAAGAGAGAAGTAAACGGAACGGACGAATCATGCAATACTGTCCCATCAATTACGACCACGATGTCAGAGAACGACGCTCCGTTTGAGCTGAGCAACGTCAAGATACCCTCGAAGACCCCCGGATGGAACCTGGATGCATGGAAGTACGTTCCCAAGAACAAAACATCAGGGCCGCTGTTTCCTGTGATCGTCATGTACGTATGTCATTCTGGTTCCTTTACTTACTTTCGATCAAGATGAATGTTGATCATTTGCTGCCAGGGCCCATGGATTTTCTGCTAATAAGAAGATGGGACTCGCTCCGTATGCGGAGGAGTTTGTGAGTAAAGGGTATGCGTGTGTTGTGTTTGATTATAGGCGGTTTGGAGACTCTGGTATTTCACTCGTTCCAGCATCCATAGGCTATATGGAAACTGACGTCTTCAAACTTTATTTTTATGGCTTTAAATTCATGCTACGTAGACGGCTCACCTCGAGACTGCGTGTACACGTCGGAGCAGCTTGAGGATTATCGCACGGTGATTGCGTGGGTGCGGCAGCACCAGGATGAGTTTGATTCGCAGCGCGTTATATTGTGGGGGACGAGTTACTCCGGTACGTACGTTGCTGTCCGATATCATACGTGACAGACTCCTGAGCTACGGGAATTTGTAGGTGGCCATGCTGTCAGCCTCGCGTCCGAGCAGGTCAGCCCTTGTCTCAATGCATGCCTTCCTCGCAATTACTCACAAATACGATTTCGTTCTATACAGAATCTCAAACTTGCTTGTGCGATCGCACAGTGTCCCTACGTCGGAAAGGCAGCGAAGCCTCCATTTGGCGTGTTCCTCAAGATGAGCGCGTACGGTGTCGTCGACCTCTTGCGCCAGATGGTTAGATGTGAGCCGTTGTATATCTCTGCTTGCGCAGAGCCGGGGAAGATGGGCGCGATGACCACACCTGATAGTATTGCGGGGCTGGAGAGGCTTGTTAGGGATAAGCGGTGCGTCTCCTTTCATTCGTATTGCTTCCTGGTTTGTTTCATTGGCCTTAATATTGAGCAGAGATTACCCTAATCGCGTAAGTCGTCTTCTGTACGAACGCTTCACTTGATTATATCATTCATGAATTCATTTCCTGCAGATTTCCGCGTCCAGCATGTTCGAATTCCCCTTCTACAACCCTTCATCCAAAGCGTCCAAAATCAGCTGCCCGCTTTTGCTCGTTATAGCTGAAAGGGATGAGCTCTGTCCGCTTGATTTCGTGTTACGCCGTGTCGTTTCCGCTTCTAAATATGTTTCGGAGAGTAGGACACACGGAGGTAAGATGGATAAAGCGCTGTCTCTTTGGCAGACACTCGGAAGCTAATCTGGATTTTCTGGGTGAATCCTCGTAGGTCACTTTGATATGTACCATGGAGGCTCTGACTATGAGACTTCGCTCAAAGCGCAGTTGGAATTTATTCAACGACATGTTCCTACAACGTGACCGATGTTTCTGTTTCACGCGCCTCGTGTATTACCTGATTTGTATACAAGATTTGATCTAATAATATATCGGGCTATTCTATTTTTAGATGCTAGTGTGAGAGAAGTATTATTAATTCATCAGTAACTGCCTCTTTTCCCTCGAGAGGAGACTCCACGACCACGAGGAAGTCCGGCGTCAGTCTCCTTTTTCTCTCCTCGTTTCTCCGGTCATCTTCATAGCCACGATTTTTGATTTCTGCTCTACCTACCATCGTATACTATATACCATCCATCTTTCTCATTTCTTGATTGACTACATACTTATTGGGCTGTTGTTTTATTGATACGATGTCTCAACACCACACTCTTTTGACCCTCCTCGGCCTTGCATTGTCTGTGGCTCACACGGCCAAGGCGCAGACGTCGCTCGAGCCTCTTGCGTCGAAGCATTTTACATGGCCTGATATACCCTACCAAGTCACCGGAGACCAGGGAGGCATCCGTGGTCCCCAGTCTGGCTTCAACTTGTGCAACAGTTCTACGGAAAATCAACAGTCGATGTGCCAGGTGAGAGGCAATTTTTCCATCGTTTCTTAAAGATTCGAGTCTAATGACGTTTCGCGCAGACTGCATTCCTCAACAACCTCGGCGACTTCTGCATGTGGAGCTCAGCCCAGACGGACGACACCATCGGTCAGTACCATAGAGTCCTACCTACGAGTCCTCGCCACGAGGCATCCCTTCCTTCCTCTAACTCAGATTTCTCATCTGTGACGTTGGTTTTGCTGACACATCGCTTTTCACTTCCCATCCAGGTGAATCCGAAGCTCGGGAAGTCGCGTGGTGCACTTCGCCCGGACACGGTACACGCATCATCCCTCCCGGAGCAATCACCGGCGCCCAGTGGCTCTACGCGAGGAATTACCTGCAAGTCGTCGGCTTCATCGATCAGACGACAGTCGGACTTGTAGCTAGTGACGCCGGAGGAGAGGTACGGTTTCACTGATCTCATCATCCAATTTTGGCAGTTGATAATGATGTCATCAAATGCATTCTATTTTTAGCTCGACCCTCACGGTGCTGATGAGCAAGGAAACCCGCTCGGCGGAATCGTGTTCACCAATGGTTTCGGCATGAACTCGGCGTCCTTCCAGCAACTCGTCAACTCGGGTAACCTCACGGCTAACCAGAGTTACACGCAAGTCATTGAATGGATCGACTTCATTGGCAATGGTCAATTCTGCCTCAAGATGTGCAACCCGAACGACCCCGATGCGGCTGAACTGTGCCAGCACATTTACGATGAGATTGGGTGCACATACAATGCTCTTGCGGATTATTCTCACATCAACGGCACGTTCGAGGTTTGGATATTTCTGGACATTCATATCTCTTTCCGTTTACTCACTTATGATTTCCTTTATTATTCTACAGGTCTGCGACAGCGATGACATGACTCCTCCTGGTGTATTTTCAGCTAACGGAGCACTAACTACGTGGTTCCAGCCTCAGTAAGTATCATCCATCTATGAAAGAAGTCATCTCCATTGACCCATCGTCGAATTTATCAGGAATGGTCCAGTCGTTCCTCCTTACACTCCAACCATTCCAGCATCTTCAAACTGCGTGACCTTCTCCTCCGAGCAACTGTTCGCAGCAGCCGCAACGGACACAGCAGCAGGTTTCACCGTCACTTCCTCAGCATCTGCTGCTTCCGGTTCTGCCGCAAGCGGTTCAAGTCGTGGCTCGAACAGTGCCAGCGGGGCAACAGCGACCGGTTCAAATAGCGGATCCGTCGCTGCAATGGACACCTCCGCTATGCCGTACATCATCGTTGGCTTCTGCTCAATAGTCGCGACAATGATGAGTATGCTTGCCTGACGCACGCCTCTGTTCACATTTTATGTCTTGTAAAGAACTTTGTGAATGTTCCATGGACATCTACGTTACGTTGGATAGTTGCTGTTGTTGTCTATCTCTCTTTGGTTATATTTTGTTGGACCTTCATGTTTTAATCCTACGGCTCAGTAGCATATCGTTTATCCAGTCCAGTAACTTTGCTTATTTGGAGAGAAGTCATCCGGCACATGTCCACAAGGTAGCTAACAGCCTGACACATTGAAGTGTGTATGTTCAGGTGTTGTGAGCAGCCATATATCTGTGAAGTTAGTTTTCGGTGACAATGTCTTAGACTTGCGAATTGCAAAGGCCCAGGAACATTGAATGACAGTCCTTGAGTCTGTCATCTCATTCTCGGTATGTGAGGTACGTACGGCGCGAATCGTTCAACCAATATCAATGTCCATTTAGGGCCTAGCATCCAGCATACACCGCTTGACAATACTGGTGCTCTCACCCCTACCTCTCACCGTCCGGAGATGATCATCTGCAGCCGGTACCCGTCGGTAACCCTCAGACATCGGCCCAGTCAGGGTGGCCGGAGTCGTGTATCCTCCCTTGACATGGGCCTGGCTACTAGTCATGCCGTGCACTGTTGCGATACAGCGACCGCGACTCGACTCGCGATTTGTGTGTGAGTGCAAAGCAAAGCGCATCCCATGCACAGTCGGAGGGTGGCGGCACGGGCCGTACGGCGACATAACCGGCGACACGCTCTTCAGTGATTCTCTCTCTCTCTTTTTCAGCACAGCGTCTGTCGAACAGCATATTTTCATTTGGTTACTTGCCGGATGGAGCGTCTGTGAGTCTGTAAGTGAGCATCGAGAGTGGATGCAGTGCCAATGGCATTGTTAGTAGTATATGAACGAAAGTGCAATGAGATACACCGATAAAGGATCAACCTGCGAGATCAATGTTGCCACTGACACGGGCATGCAGTGACTGCCAGTGTAGAAAGAGATGGCAGTCATTTATAACTTCCTGGGCCGTGGCTGGCAAGTGCATAGATAGCCTATGCAAAGACCAAAGTGGCCAGCCAGCCTCTTCACTTCTTTTCTGCCTTCTCGCGCAAACCGGTCGAGTTCAGCGGGTCAGGATGCGGCTCACTCGAAAGAGGCCTCGTACCTCATTTCCCTGGCCACCGTACGTGGTTCTCGCTTTGCCTCTGACAGTAGCGTGCTCTGAGGAATTCATTCGTTGACTGACACGGGTTGCCCATTCCTGTTCTCGACTTGACAAACGGTCTCTTATGACCTACAACGATATTGTTATGCCAGTTACCTTATGTCGATGTGCCATCTCAGAAACTAACCGGGCTTCTCTAGCGGACTTCGCTTTCTACTATTTTCTCCAAGGTATGATGCATTCTCCACCTGTACAATTCACGCGTGCGGGCGTGGATACGACCGGTCCGGTCAACCATTATTGACGCGCACGCCTTTACCTCCCGACAATCCACCAGTAAGGTCAAAGCAGACGAAACACAAAGGGGCGGGACCACAGGTGAAGTTGCCAGTAGAGGTAATGGTAAACCGGTTGCGAGCAGTACTGCGGTCGACGAGCCTAGCGAGGAGAAAGAAAGGCCATCTATGCCGAAGCACCTGCCGATTCAAGTTCTATCTGCCGAGGAAATGCGGTTCGTCGCTCGTAAAAATATTTCTGATACTGCGAAGGACACGCCGAAGCCCGACTCAGAACAATTCCAAATGTCTGATAGGGCCGAGCCGCAGCGGTCTGAGGAGCATTCGACAAAGAATGGCGAGAGGGAGAAACTGCCCGAGAATGGTGGGTCATCTATGTCGAAGTACCCGTCGATTTACGCTCTATTTGTCGAGGAAATGATGAGAACGAAAGAGTTTCAGGAAGACCCTAACCGGTCAGTCGCTCGTAAAGATATGCCTAACACTGCGAAGGACAGGCCGAAGGCCGAACCAAAGCAATTCCAAGTGTATGATAGAGCTGAGCCACAGCAACCCGAGGAGCATTCGATAAAGAATGGCGAGAGGGAGAAACCGCCCGAGAACGGTGGGGTAGCTTAACAGCGTCTCCTCCCTCTGAAGGAACATCTCCGGTGGTGTTTAAAAGGATTTATGGGCGCCGTGCAGAGACTAGTCATATCGACCCCCTTCGAGCGGCGGGTCGGAGTCTGTGACAAGAATGCTCATGGCGAGATGATACCTGAAGATATGCGTCCGGTGAAGAGGCCCGTCATCGACAGCGTTTGAGTGCATCGTCCTCTTCGAGCAGGGCGAGTACGCGTGACAGTCGGAATGGGACGTTCTCGAACACCGGGAGGACGATTTATTCGAAGCGGTAATTGTGTGGCTCCGATTCTCCTTGCGTTTGGTTTTGTCGCTGATGTGGAGAGATGATGCATTGTCCATGAGAGTAGAAGTTCGCGTCCCTGCACTGCGGATGTTTGACGACCAAAAGCCTATAGGGACTCGATGATTTCTACTCCGTGAGACGCCTTCTGTCGTTTCATGTACAGATGAACGCGGTCAAATTTGCCTCCCACATAGACTGAACATCCTCCTACTTTGACTTTGTCAATCACGCATCGCCTTTCTTGTCTTTCGTTTTTCATTCCTTCTCCCCATCACCACTGGATGCTTGACTTTCATGACGTTCGAACTCTCCTGGCATTCACACATATCTTATTCCGTTCGAGTTTTTCGATGAGTACTTGTGTATTCATTTCTGTTTCGCCTGTTTGTATGTCTTAATCGTTGTCGTCGAATCAAATACATTGTACCCGCTCCATCGTTTGAAGCTCAGGCCTAGGTTGAACATTTTCCCTCTTTTCCTTTCCTTTGACCTGTTTTACCAATATTCTACCACCAATATTCGACGTGGTTGCGTGATTGGATGTCCGAGGTAGTGTACGGACGGATTTAGGCCAGCTGAGCTTGAGCTTGTGTGTAGTCGTGCAGCTGAATAGACTAGACTATCATAGACACAATTGGAACACGAGTATAAAGTGGCTCTTGAATTGTTTGATCTGCGAGTTTAATGCGCTCAAACGACTACAATACTGTGGACTAGTATTTCATCTTCATACCAAATTCTTCACTACGACCAACTCATTCTCACACAGACAAAGCAAGACGAGCCTCTCCTTACTATCTCCCCTAACATCAACTCTCAACGCACCGACACCAAGTAGAGCTCCCGAAGGCCCTCCACTCACTTTCAACAAGCTCTGTTTGGCCCCAACATCTTTCGATCCCGGTCGGGGTCCATGATAGATATAGAGGTTCCCCCCACCTAATAAAACACCACTTTCAAAACCTAAAACGAGTGAGGACGACATGTGGAATGTGAATCGCATGTCGCGCTTTGAGGCGAGTACGAATGCGAGAGCGGGGTATGTTGATTTATGCGTCCATACACATTTGGACTGAGATTGATTAAATGAGGAAGGTAGGGTGAAGAGTAACCCGTCGATATCGCTTTTTACCACCAAGGAAGGCTCGGGTTCTCCTAATCCAGGAACGGGTAAAGAGAGTACATAGGAGGCCCCAGCATCCTCTCGTGCGCCCCAAGGTGGTATTCTCCCGTCCAGCCCGAGCCACGTTACCACAAACTCCCGGCCGACGGTAGTATCTACGCTCTCGTCAAGCTCGCCCTCCGCAAGACTCGGTACGCCGCTGCCCAATCCCAGTCCACTAGCGTCTTCGCCCTTCTGCAGCGCATTGGTATATTTCTCCAGCGCTTCGCGGATGGCGTATAGTTCTGACGGATCGAGTGTCTCAGGGACTTCCTCATCCGTTGGGTTGGAGTTCACGTGTTCTGAAGACGCCGTCCTCCCCGCGGACGCAAAGACCTGCGCCCATCGCGTCCCTTCGTTCTGTTTATCTAGATGTAAAGTCAGCAACCCGAACTCCCGATCTGCCTCACGGTCCCACGTCCACAGACTGCTCGACGGATTGATACTGTCCCACAACTCCTTCAGCGAGTATCGCGGAAGCCGTAACGACGTCGGGAGTTCGTGCTTTATGAGCAGAGACAAAGTCTTTGCCGTGAGTATTACGTGAATGGCGGATTTCGGGACATTGTATGGGAGCGGGAAGGCTACTGTCACGGAGTCGGATGTCTGACTCCATGAGTACGGAGGAGGTTTGACTGGGCCGTCTGGTAGGACTTCGCCTGCACGTGGGATAGGAGCAAACTCGTCAGCGCTCGGTTCGTATGTAGGAGGCGTTACAGCGCCGATTCCCTTGTATATTGACTTCCCGAGGATAAAGAACGCGCTGCGAGAGTCATCGTATCCGATATACATCGGGACGTCCTCTCCTCTCGCTTTCCATACTACTTTTAGAGCTTGAGGTTCGTCAGACCTTGTCTCGATAGGAATCTCGACGAGCAAGACATCAAAATGAGAAACTGCAGCTTTCCCATTCTTCTTCTTAGTCTCCTCCGGTCCTTCTGAGCTTGAAGTACCTGGATGTCGGCATGAAAGCACGCAGACGACGGTATCGGGTGACCGTAGCCGAGCCGAGTGAATACGGAATGGTGCGTATTCAGAAGAATTCTCGTTACTAGCGGGTAAGTGGTATAGCGCTACGATGCGATTGTCTTCTTGTGTCTCCGAAAGCACGTAGAGCAGACCTGTTCCATCCGATACGAACCACCATCCTCCCAATGAAACAGCAGAAGGGTACTCTTTATGTCGGTTTTCCTCGGTATTGTCGGTTTGTATCGGTTTCGGTAGTTCACTGAAAGTGGAGAACGTCGGTGTCAGGTCCTACACAGTACATCTCCATTTCAGCACGATTCGCTGAGTATCTGCATTCGAACACTTACGGGATTGAGTACAACTCGAATGGCATTGAGATCATCATCAACATATATCGCAGATCGCGAATCATGAGAAATCGCGAGATGATTATGCGTTATGCGCGACTGCACCTCCTCGAAGGAGAGAGGTGTCCGCAACCTTCCAGAGACATTTGCCTGCGTCGGACGCGCAGTTAGTGGGAAACGCGATACATGATCGTCCTGTGCTAAGGGCGATAGCTTGTAACCTTCGAATTTTGGATTCAGCAGAGACCTGTTCGTAACGAAGTTGGTCATTTTCCTGTACCATGAAGTTCAAAAAGAGAATACTATATGCGACTGTAGATTGATCTGCATTACCGGTTGCGTCAACGTCGATTATCGCACCGCACCAAATGAATACAGAATAATTTACAAGAAACTGGATATAATGCGAAATTACAATACAAGAAGCCGCAACAAAATGATCTATCGATGGCTTTTGCTATTAGAACGATGAAATGCTGTAGCGGGACGAGCATTATGTCTAGTCTGAGGCTGTCCCAGATCACCGCGTGAAGAAGAGCGTAACCCGGTCCCGCCCTCAGTGGATTCTACTCTACGGGCATGATCAGGTGGACCAGGAGTTTGCGCTCGGACATGCCGCCGAGGTGACTGAAGCTGTAAAGACCGACTCGTATGTTCCTCGCGGCGCAATCGGCGTCGCTCAAAGTCAGAGTCTTCACCGCCAGAACTTCCGATCTCAATCACATCGTCACTAGCGTAGACATAAGCATGATCCTCTATTTGCGTCGCTTCTGGAGATGAGAACGAAACGCGTAGAGAGCTACGAGATCTACTTCTTGAGCGCGTCCTCGATTCGCGGATTGCAGACTTAGGGCGCTTCTTTGTTGGAGACGAAGACTGCATTTGAGACCTTCCACGGTCGCGAATTGATCGTTTAGTCGGGGAGGACGGCACACTATCAGAGTAGTCCGAGCCTAAGGGAGACGATGACGGAGGTTCAGTTGCTACTGACTGGGGAGTATCAAAGGTCATATGATGATTCTGGTGTCGTGGAGTATAGGGAAGCCAGGGCTGATGGTGTCCGTTCTGAGAGAAAGGATGTGGTTGATGAGAAGCATGTGTCGCATGAGCTGGTGGAGGAAAGGAAGGAAGTGCACCGCCCATTAGTATAGATAAACTCTGTAGAGCCTGTGCCAGATGATACTGAGCGTTCGGATCTTGTAAATTTGGAAGCGGAGCGGGATGCTGATGAGTTAAAGGTGAAGGATAATGAGATCCTGGATAGTTGTGGTATCCAACGTGTGAGGGATGTGGAGGGGCGAATGAAAAGTTGTTGAGTTCAGGGAGAGGATGTGAGTGTGAAGAAACTTCGGGTCCGTGTTCCGCGGATGGTCTGGAACGCGCCCGACGGTTGCTCGAAGGTCGAGTGTTCGGATCAAGGACAGACTCATCTAAAAGATGTATGAGCAAACATAGGTAAGAGGTAATGCGAACACGTACCATAAGATTCAACATCCCTGACAATGGTTCGCCGAGATGATGAGACACGTCGAGAAGTGCTCTGGATAGGAGACGTAGTGGGACTATTCATGATGACATCGACCAAGTTGGTCTCATTTGATTCTTCTGAAGCTGGAGAATGTCCCCGCATTCGTTTCGTGCTCAGGCTACCCACGGAAGGGACCTTCGAAGAAGGTCCCGCTCGCTTAGATTCACGCGAATAGGAAGACGTAGGGATTTCGGGTTCTTCGGACTGCGAGAAGGAGTTCGTTTCCTTGTCGAAGTGATGGGAGGCAAAGTGCTCCGTATTACTTGCTTTAGCTTTACCCTTCAATTTCGCACTCCGTTCCCGAGTCACAGGTTGGCCAGATTTGGGTGAGGAGTCAATGTCATTGCTCTCAACTGCTGGTTCGACCTTCGGAGCTTTCTTTGATGGGGACCGAGGAAGGACGTCGATGTACACCTCTGGGACAAGCTTTACCTTCTTAGTTGGAGATGTGTTCAAGGACGCAGACCTGTTCTTTGAAAGTGAGGTATTTTCTGTCTCAGAGGAGGAACCTTCTGAGGTTGTAGACTGTATTCTCATCGGTGCTCTTTTCGAACTGGAGGAACTTCCACGTCGTTTCCGCGAGTACGTCGTCGTAATCTTGATATTACGCGCCTCAGGTCCAAAAGACGCAGAGCGCGGAGGTGTCTGTAATTGAGTCACGGATGGAGAATGTGAAGGAGCGGTGATTCCTTTCTTAATCGGCGACTTGGAGGGACGACGGATCGTTGTAGACTTATCCGAAGGAACCGAGTTTTGAGACTTTCCTTGGCTATTCTTCTTCCGCAACCTCGGCGGCGGCTCTGCAGTTATAGATGTTGAAGGTAATTCCTGTTCACTGTTCTTCTCTTCGTCAGCGGCCTCTTCAGCGAAGTCAGCCACGGAGTACAGGGTGCTTCCTTCGTCGCAATCCCATCCACCTAGTTCGTCATCCGACTCCGCCTCTGAAGGAGAGGTAAGTGACATCTCCGTTACAGGCTCAGCGAGTTCATCATCGTCGGATTCCGCCGATATGTCAAGCGTGTCAATTTCCGGAGAACCTGACGGCGTGGAGAACCTCGAGTAATCCAGCTGATCTGGCTTCTCATCATCCGATTCATGAATACTCTCCTGGTAAATCACCTCCTCGTCGCCAGAGGTATGCGCTTCATATTCGGTCGCGTCCTCAGCAGTGTCGGATTCTGGTAACACAGTGTCAACATTAAAGTTCTCAACTGTACGACAATCCTTTGTTCCTTACCTTCCAGTGCGTTATCTTCAGTTACTTCGTCTTCTTCACCTTCTCCGGATTCGTATCCACCGTCGTCCTCGTCCGGGTCACCGAAAGTTTCCCTTCGCAATTGCTCCGCTCTCAGAAACTCTGCTAGATCTGCCGCATCAGCTGGGTCCATCTCGCGCACCGGAGGTAAGTGCTGTGTGTGCTGAGCTAGACCAAACCCATCCTCGTCGTCCCCATCCGTTTCCGAACGCGACACGTTATCTTGCACGTCCGCAAAGGCATCTATTTCGTCTGGTTCGTCATCAGCAGGGGTCAGGGGTTGATCATTGTCCAGACGTTCAGCTTTTTCGCGTTCTTCAGCAAAGTAGCCTATTTCAAACATGTCTTCTGAAGACCTGAGAACTCCACAGTCCTTTATGATGGTCCCTTTCCCGAGATCCACAATATCATCTTCGTCCAGCCTCCTGGCGTATTTCTCGGCTAGTTGTGACCAGACGTTGAGGACGCGAAATGAACTAGCGCGTCGCGCAGCATCCAGCTCTTCTCCAGGATCCACAGGCGCGTCAAAGTTGAAAGCTGGAGACACGGAAGAAGACGATGCTGACGCGACTGAAAAGCTCCGAAAGCTTGGCGCGGGAACGGATGGCGCACGAGATACTCTGCGTTTCTTTGTTGGAGAAGGAGTACTCGAATGACGGGCGAACGGTCGCTGCACGGGAGGAGAGGCAGAAGGTGTCATGAGAGGAAAGCGAGAAGGTGGTTCTGGCGGCAGGCGCATTGAAGATGCGCACGACGGTGGCTCAGCGCCATTCTTGCTCATCGTCGTTGGCGACGAAGTAGAGGTTGTCGACCGACGGCCACCGCCAGTCGCGTCTTTGAAGTGGTCGGTAGGAAAGGTCAATAAGATAAAATTAGAAGGCACTAAATATGGAAGGAAGATCGTGTTCAATTTGATTAGTCAGCAAGCCTCATTTTGTTTGCAATCGCGATCATGCTGTTGCTTTCCTGGTCGCGCTTGAGATTGTTCAGATCGAGTTTCTGTACGCATAGACTGATGGCTTCCAACGCTGTTATATCTGCTCTATCATCGCCATTGCGCGATCTGGTCGTTGCCGCCTCACCGCGAGATGAGGACTTTGGAGTAAACGAGAAGGACAAGGCAGAGGTTTCCGAATGGATTTCAAAAGTCGCCCAGGGCAATATTGTGCAACCATCAGCCATGAGGGACTTGGATACGACTCTGACACCAAAAACATATCTCGTCAGTAATTACCTGACAGCTGCTGATGTTGCACTATATGGAGCCCTTCATCCCACGTTCGTGAGTCATATTGTTCTATGCATATGCGCTTGCAACTTAAACACTGTAAACAGTCGCAACTGCAGCCTCCACAGTATTATTCACATCCCGCCGTTACTCGCTACTTCGATCACATTCAAACCCGTCCCTCTATCTGTAAAGCCGCAGATGCACTCGCTCCAGCATTTGCTCTCATGGCCTTCGACTTGGACAATATGCCCAAGATTGAACGCAAGGCCGAAGCACCGAAGAAGAAAGACACGGCTCAGAAACCTTCTGGTGATAAAAAGTCAGCGAAGCGGGCTGCTGTATCAAATAAGGCCGAAGAGCCTGCTGCCCCCGCCAGTGACGCCGCACCCAAGAAGGAGAAGAAAGAAAAGAAAGAGGCTAAGGACAAGGCTACCAATGCGGAGGGGGGTGCATCGAAGAAATCCGGAGGGAAGAGTGCACCTGCTGCTGCTGAAGATGCCGGAGAGCCCGTACCTTCGATGATTGATCTTCGAGTCGGGCATATTGTCGACAGTGAGTAAGGGTTTTGACACGTGGCTTACAAGTTTCTCAATCTGAGTTCTAGTCAAGAAACATCCCGATGCTGATGGCTTGTATGTCGAGGTGATAATTCCTATCATATGCCAACTTTGGTTTAATCGACTGATTTGCTTTGTAGCAAATCGATATTGGCGAGGAGACCGGTCCTCGAACTGTCGTTTCTGGACTCGTACACTATATACCCATTGAACAAATGCGGGACAGGGACGTAATCACCGTAGTAAGTGCTTTCCCGCTTTTCATTGTCATCCTTTTGACGCTTCAAATAGTGTAACCTGAAACCAGCGAACATGCGAGGGATAAAAAGCTTCGCAATGGTGCTCTGTGTAAGCATGCTTCCGATAAACCTGATCCGCACAATAGTGTGCTGAAAGTGGTTCAATTAGGCGACATCAAAAGACGGTAAGGAGGCTGGCATCGAGCTTGTACAACCTCCGCCAGGATCCAAACCGGGTGATCGAGTGTACTTCGAGGGAGAGAAGTTCGAAAGTAAGAGGAGTTTGCTAACTGTCTTAAGTATGTTCTGATTAAGCGTATGGAATCGTAGACGCAACACCTCTATCTCAGCTCAACCCGAAAAAGAAAATATTCGAGACTATCCAACCGGGTTCGTATCTTTTGGCATTTCTCGTTTCATCATTATGCTGGTTACTTACATTCCCCTGCCCATTTCTCTAGCCTTTACGACGCTGGAGTCGAAAGAGGCAGCTTGGGTAGATCCAGTCATGAAAAGCGTACATAAGATACGTACCGCTAACGGCGTCTGCATCGCACCCACGCTTATCGGAGCGTCGCTATCATAAATTCATACGTAGAAAGTGTATACTTACAACATCTCACCTAGAACTCAGTCCGTTGAATTGTAAACGTTGGCTACGAATGATACTCAATCTGGAGGGGAGATCTCTTCTACTGTGGATAACTAAATAGTACTCTGCGCCACCAACGGACGCAGTGTTACTCTGCCTCTCGGTCTCAGACGGATCCTTGTGCAAGATCAAGTGATGCCTAGGTACTTCTCTGCTGCCTTTGTTCATGCCAGTCGCCCGTTGTCTTGTTTGAAATAACTCAGCTCACTTCAGTCCACTTGCTCTCCTTACCTAACCTTTACGCGATAGAACTTAGAGATCTTCATATCCGAAAGAAAAAGTACTCCTGGCAAGTTTTCACCTGTTTATTGACATCATGCGTCTATACGAATACTCGCCGTCGTAATAAATTTGCTCCAGCAATCCTGATAGATGCCTCATCGGAATCCAGATGTAAATTTAAAATGTTAGGTCTCAAGCCTGAGGTTTTCCGGAAGATGAAATGGGCGCGAAGAACCCAGAAGAATCCGCATATAGAGATTGGAAACCGGATCGGGCATCTAATAGCATTCCAGGGAGCCTGTCACCCTATTGAGTGGTGATTACTACATAGCGACATAACAACCAGAACATACACATGAGTCGCAGTCAAGTCGCATTGTTGTGGTTTGTTGACGCGTTTTATAACGGCACGTGGTACTTATCTTCCGAATGCGGTTAGACGGTTTCTCTTGTGAAGGCATTCACTCAGATGCGCGTATTGAAGCCATTTACAGTACTTCCTGTGTTATCACGCCGTATAATTTCCACCGAATAATTGCGGGATTTCGAGATCATCGTCTTGTCCGACCCACAGAACTGGGGCCAGCCTGAGTGACCTAACTCACCAATGAGAGGTCTCCCAACGATTTTGGAAAGCATATGTATTCCATTCCTGTCTGGTACTGATTAATGTACAAAGCGCATCGCCTGAAAGAAAAAAGTCAAAGAGACCACCTGGAATAAGCTGAAACTCTCATCCCTTATCCTTAGGATCTGCAGAGCATCGATGAAAATTTCATGTCGTCATGAAAACGAGCGTGCGCTATATTACTTTCTGGTATGATCTATCATCAACTTCTGCACAGTCTTGATATTTCGTACGGACTCGGGTACTCATAATACATATTGCTTCTGGATCCTCCCCATTTGGATCGCGGATGATCCATGTCACCGAGGATAGAGAAGGCGGACCGGGTTCTGATAGATAATACTGATCAATTATCTTATGGTCACGTCGAAATTGATTCGACATTTGCTTTAATCCATAGAGAACAGAGTATGTATTACTGACGAGAAAGCACACATAGAAGATGGCTCTAAATTAAGTCTAGGACAATGCGATATACTAGCAAAAAAATCTCCAGATCAAACATAAGACTTGGACAAACAGAAATGACAGTCGGACCCGCCTTAAGCATTCACTACGGCGGCAGGAGGTTCGACACTTACTGTAGGCATCTCAACATTTTTCTCCGAAATAGACACCACACCCGACTGACTATTACTTGTGGTATCCCATCCAGTTTTCATATCCCATTCGCTGATTCCAACCTTCGCCCCGAGCTCTTTCCAGCGCTTCATCTGCTTTGCTCTACGCTCGTCGCACATATGCACAAGCGCAGGCCAATATTTTTCATGCACGTATTCAAAGTCGCAGTCTCCGCCCCACCACTGTTTCATAATCTGATCGCGCGTGAAGAAGCCGTCCTCTATTATTCGTGGGTTGAATTTAACTTTGTGTCGAGTGACGGGGTCGACGAAGGGCATGATGAGCTTGAAGAACGCGTTGATTAACATTGGTACGTTGATAATGAGAGCGAGGCCGAGTCGTTCTGGGTAGTGTGCTTGGATGTAATGAAGCATCGTGCGCGCGGTGCTGAATGAAGGGTTCTTTCCTTTATCAGCGAAGTTAATGAGAAGGTCTAGAGTCCTTGTTTTTCAAGGCAAAAGTTTGATGTCAACTCATATTTCTAAATATTATTGGAGATGGGGACGTACTCAACGCCTGGACCCATAAGATCGATACATCGTTCCATCATCCAGACGGCGTACTGGAGTTGTCGGGGAGATTCTTCGGTGTTCTGTCGACTCGGAATCATATAGAATGCGGGTCGGCCCTGTACGTCGAAACCGAAGAGAACTTCCTTCCCTGTTACAGCCTTGTAAATAAAACGAAAAAGATCTCAATACGGAGCTAAAAGGAATATTATTATAAGAATGAAGGTTACCTCCGCTTCAACATTCTCTGGGCTCAAGGTTTCGTTATGAAATCCGTATTCACGTCTCCACTTGAGAGTATCATCAATCCTATGTTTTGCTGTCGCAACATTCCATTTTGAAGCACGCAAATATCTGAATTAAAAACAAAAAAAATTAGGATGACTATCAACACTCCTGGAACGAGGAATTGTCCCACCTTAGGATACACTCTTTTGACTAAGTCAAAGTATCAACATGAACTATCGGCAGATAAAAAAAGTCGCGTACTCACCAGCCACATCTTTTCTTCGTCCATCAGCTCTCCTTTTTCTTCACTAGGCAATTTATAGTCCTCCTTGTCAAAGTGTGCCAATACCTCAGCATATTTAGCCTCCTGCTCCTCAGTGAGCTTAATTTCTTTCAGCTTTTCATTCGCAGGTATTGAAGGCACCTCAAGAGGAGAGAAAACCGACATCCCTAGAGAGGTGCCGAAGATGTGACGAGACGAACAGAGAATGATGGCCTTGGCTAAGGACGGTGTTTATAATAAATTGTGAAAGTAAGTGGTAGCTGTGTGGCGTGAGTAAATCACCTGCCATTCTGGTACAATCTTGTATCATCGTCGAAACGGTGTCCGACCTGTGCGACCCATTCCAACTCTGTCTCTGACCTTCATCGCTATTGCGCTTGTCGACTACCATCCTTCTGAATTGACTGCAACGCTTCAATTGGATATTACTGCGCCTTTCAACGAGGCCTGAATAGACTACGCAGATGCCGAGTTCTGGCCCTCTGTAAGCGATAACTGCTCTTCCTTTATCAGCGTTAGGCTGATTGACTCCCTTCGACAGAACAAGAAAGATTCGAATCACTGGTGAGCTTGCATGCTGATTTTTAACTTTACGCTCGTTCTGAGAAGGCTGGATAGTTGTTGCGGCCGATGGTCTGTCGAAGAGGGATGTCTTTAGGCTACCCGACCCTTTCGCCGTAATCACTGTTGATGCGGAGCAAACGCATACAACTAGTGTCATCAAGAAGACCTTGAATCCTTACTGGAATGAGAACTTCGATGTGTATGTTCTGGTCTTTAAACCGCGTAGTTGGATTAAATTCTTACATGCTCGAACAGTACTGTGAAGGACTCGTCGGTCATAGCTGTCCAGATTTTTGATCAACGCAAGTTCAAGCGGCGGGATCAAGGCTTCTTGGGTGTGGTAAATATTCGAGTTAGCGATGTGCTTGACCTGGAGTTGGGTGGACATGGTACGATTCTTCATCTTGCTCTTTCTTTCGGATCTGAGATTGACTTGTCACAGAAATGCTCACGTTGGACTTGAAGAAGTCCAATGACAATTTGGTTGTGCATGGGAAACTCATCATATATCTCTCAACGAATACCTCACAGCCCATCAGCAATCCTGGACCTTCAGCGCAGTCAAATCTGGAGACTGCATTTGCGAACATGGGTCTTGAAGACTCAGCATCCTCACTGTCGCCAGCTGCCGCTTCGACAGCTGGATCTGCCTCCGCTCTTTCTCGGACGCCAAGTCACCAAGCTGGTCAAGCGACACCACTTGCTGAACAGCCTGTTATGCAGATGCCGACGCCCCAAATTAATCGGTCACCTACGACGGCTACTTCCGCTCCGACTGCGGAAGCCGAGACGACACCTGCCTCTCGTCCGGTAAGCGGTGCAACTACAGTTGCGGGCAGCACAGGATCGGCCATGGCCACTGCATCTCCAACTGCTCCTAACGTCGCCCAGACCCCTATGCCAGCTGGTGCCGCGACCAATGCATCTGCAGCTGCAGCACGAAGCTTCAACCCCCATGAGGACCACCTCGGGCCGCTCCCTCCTGGGTGGGAACGTCGCATTGATCCTTTGGGACGAACCTACTACGTAGATCACAAGTAAGTCTGATTTATTTTCATCATACTTGCTAATTTTAACATGCTATGTTCAGTACTCGAAGCACCACATGGCATCGTCCATCTACGAACCAGGCTGCCAATAACTCCGCCCAACAAGGAGAGACCAACGCGGCTCGTGATCAACATAATCGTCGTGTTCTTGCGGATGATATGGTTGAATCTGGTGTAGCTCGTTCGACTTCCACCGGCTCGGCGCCTCCGATTGCTCAGAGTTCCCAAACGACTGCCGGTTTAGGTCCTCTACCCGCTGGTTGGGAAGAACGTTTCACGCCTGAAGGCCGTCCGTATTATGTAGATCATACGTGAGTATCCCAGACTCTGTCATTGCCTTCGAGAGCTCAATAATCCATCATAGAACGCGCACCACGACATGGGTGGATCCGCGTCGTCAAACCATTGTCCGTGTTATGGGCCCGAATGGTACGACCACGACTGCTCAACCTCAGTCCATCTCGCAGTTGGGTCCTCTTCCATCCGGATGGGAAATGCGACTGACATCGACGGCAAGAATTTACTTCGGTAAGTTATCTGATTGGTTAGAAGTTCTTTGGCTAATAAATTACACGCAGTTGACCATAAGTATGTAGTCCGGAATGTTCATTTTCCGCTGGCTTTACTGACTGCTTATCAGCACGAAAACGACGACTTGGGACGACCGTAAGTTCATGCATTGATGTGTATCATAGTAGATGCTAAGACTGTTTATTCCAGCTCGTCTCCCATCATCACTGGATCAAAATGTTCCGCAGTATAAGCGCGACTTCCGTCGTAAACTTATCTACTTCCGCAGCCAGCCAGCGATGCGTGCACAGCCTGGCAATTGCCAAATTAAGATTAGAAGAAACCATATCTTTGAAGATTCGTATGCCGAGATCATGAGACAAACGCCCAGTGATCTCAAGAAGAGGCTTATGATCAAGTTTGATGGTGAAGATGGGCTGGATTACGGAGGAGTTTCACGGTGAGTTTCAGAGCGTATTCGTCTGTTATCAGTAGTAACAGTTTACTACAGAGAGTTCTTCTTCCTGCTGTCACACGAAATGTTCAATGTGAGCCCTTTTTTCTGTGTATGTTAATGTTGATCGTCCTCACACCTCCATCATTAGCCATTCTATTGCTTGTTCGAGTATTCGGCACACGACAACTACACATTACAGATCAATCCGGCATCAGGTGTAAATCCCGAGCATTTGAACTATTTCAAGTTCATTGGACGTACCCTTGGCCTGGCGATTTTCCATAGACGTTTCCTCGATGCGTACTTCATCGTCAGTTTCTATAAGATGATCCTGAAGAAGAAGGTGACTCTCGCGGACCTGGAAAGTGTAGACGCGGAGCTGTTCCGAGGTTTGACCTGGATGCTGTAAGTAACCAATTATCTTCAACCGTTCTCGGACAGAACTACTGCATCATTCTGACGTGTTCTACAGAGAGAACAGCATTGAGGGTGTTATCGATGAAACCTTCACGACTGCCGAAGAACGATTTGGCGAAATGGTCACGATTGAACTTAAGCCTGGAGGAGCAGATGTTCCAGTCACCGACGAGAATAAGAAGGAATACGTTGATCTCGTTGTCGAGTATCGTATCTACAAGCGCGTGCAGGAACAATTTGAGGCCTTCATGTCGGGCTTCAATGAGCTCATTCCTCAAGAGCTCATTAACGTGTTCGATGAGCGTGAGCTTGAGCTGCTGATTGGTGGTATGTCCGAGATTGATGTGTAAGTGGATAATTCCATTCTGCTTTTCATGCACACTCTAAGATCTATGCAGGGACGATTGGGCTAAGTACACGGATTATCGCGGATATGAGATGAACGACGAGGTTATTCAGTGGTTCTGGAAATGCATCCGTAGCTGGCCTCCGGAACGCAAGTCACGTTTGCTGCAGTTCACTACGGGAACTTCACGAATACCGGTCAATGGATTCAAGGATCTCCAAGGATCTGATGGCCCCCGTCGTTTCACAATTGAAAAGTCTGGTGATCCATCCCAGCTTCCCAAGAGTCATGTAAGTATGTCCGACATGGTCGGATGAGTACGCACTCATTGTATTATAGACATGTTTCAACCGTCTCGATCTTCCACCGTACAAGGACTACCAAACACTGGAACAGAAGCTTACTCTTGCAGTCGAGTACGTTCTGGTTCTCGTTTTCTGCCTCCTCATAGCTGAACGCTTTTGTTTTAAGGGAAACTGTTGGGTTCGGACAGGAGTGATTCTTGGTCTTTACTATCTAGTCTTGTGGATTCTCCACTACATTTTTGTGCTGTGTTTCGTTTTCTTTTTGATGTCCATTTAACTGAGATTGAGCCGGTGCTAAGTACTTAATAAGTCAGTTTAATGATGTACGCTATTCGATTTCTGGCTTCGTATAAACGAGAGGACGGTTGTCTTTGTCTGTTGTTGTTGTTGTGTGGAATAAGATACAGACGAACGATTTTTTGTGGTGTAAGTAACTAGCTAAAGCAAAGAACGGTTCGATAAGATCTAGAATTTAATTTGATGGCCCCTTTCCTCTTTCATAGAATGAAGCGCCGACTGCTTTGTCAGCAGGATCAGAACGCGTCAATAAATAGTCTCGCTTCCGACGACCGACAAACCTGACCTCTCCCGTAACAACTGACTCCTCCTTCCTTCCATCATCACATAGCTAAATGTTCTGAAAATATGCTACGCTCATCCTCCCAATCTACAGCTCGTCTAGTAGCCTCGGTACCTGCTTTCTACAGGCTATCTGTGCAAGGTCATTCTGGAAACCGAAGGAATGTATTGCGCTGGACGTCTCAGACAAGCGTTCCATTAACCGCTGCGCGCAAGAGTTCGCTGATTCGACCTCCTCAGTATGAGCGATTGGCAAAGTTTCACACGTCGCCGCCACGAAGGCATCCATTCTTTGCAGGGCTCCTTGCTAGCATCCTCAAAGTATGTGCCTTCGTATTAAAGCAATATCTTTGACTGATTCTCGTTAAGGGTTCAGCGTCGCTTGAAGTCGCTCGTACAGTGACGAAGATTGCGTTGACTTTTCTTCCCATCGTTGCTGTCAAGAACTTCATGACCCGCAAATATCTGAAAAAAATAATCAAGCACCACCCAGAGCTCGCCTACAAGCGAGACGAGGTGGAACGACACTTGCGAAAGTCTATCATCTCGTATAGATTCCTAGTCGCGGTACCCATCGTCCTATTCGGTCTCACCTTCTTGGCGAGCCTTGAGCGCACTCCCCTGTCCGGGCGCTGGCGAGTCATATTACTTTCTCCAGAAGAAGAGGAATCAATTCTAAAGCAGTTGCAAGGCGACGGATGGTACCGCGCTGTACTTGAGGTGATATCCCAAGATGGTCCTCCGAACATCATACCGCCTACTGATTGGCGTTACCAAGTTGTCGAATCCGTTCTGCGTCGCCTCGAGGACACGATCCCCATACTTGCTGCGGAGAAGAGTGCGGATCTTCCTTGGCCAGATCGTAACCCAGGCGACATTCCGTTCCCCCCTCCTGCAAAGTATCCTTTGAAGCCACGACCTCGTGCTAAGGAATATCTTCGTTGGTTTTGCGACACCATGTGTTGCGAAGAGGAACAGCCGCCTGCTGCTACAACGAGCGATACGGTTGACTCACCTCATCTGATTCCTGGTCCGCCGTACAACCTCGTCCTCGTTGATCGACCAGACTGTGATAATGCTTTCTCATTCGGATTTGGGCCCGACGGAGGCGGCGGCATTGTTGTCTATTCTGGTTTCCTTGATAGGGTATTTGGAGATGGTTTTGCTTCGACCATTGAAAACCCTTCGCCCTTACCCCAGGTTCCAGCTCAATCTCGTTCGATAGCCTCGGAGTTTATGGGTTCTTTACTAGCCTTCTCCCGTCCGATTTCCTCGCCTGTGCCGCAGCCGCAGCGACCTCTGACATCAGTGCCTCGAGAACCCACGGAAAAGCAATTAACCCAGATAGCAATCCTCTTAGCTCACGAATTGTCGCATCTCATCCTTGCCCATCACCTCGAGTCACTGTCTGCTGGCACAGTCTTCCTTCCTGGTACAGTTTCTATATTTTCGGATCTGGTTCGTGCCGTTGTCTTCCCAATAACTATGATATTTGGTCCTTTCGTGAACGACGCCGTTGCGAACTGGGGAAGGATCGGAGCTGGGGAATTTGTAAAATTATCAGTATGTCGAAGACATTTACACTTCTCTTAACATCCGAATACATTCTTACGTCTGGTATTAACACAGGAATACTGCACAAGCGTAGCCATGGAGTATGAAGCAGACGCAGTCTCTACACGTATATTGGCCCATGCTGGATTCGACGCCCGTGCAGCGATCAAATTTTGGATGCACCGCCGTGACTCGGAGCTTTCGGAGTGCTCGCCTTCGCTCGAGGTGGAACGTGCGAGGTACTTTGTTGACAAACATGCTTCAGTCTCGCCGGGCGATGACTCGTACAGCGATCTAGCTACGAGACTCGTAAGGAGGATCATGAGCGCAGCACATCCAGCTCACGAAGCGCGCCTGCTTAGGCTAAAGAGCGAATTACATCGATGGGAGACAGAGCGCTTGAAGGCTCTGAAGAAGAGGGCAAAGAAGGCAAAGAAGGAGCAAAAAAAGAAGCGTGCTCAAGGATAATTTCTTCTGGTCATGGATCACACCGTTATCTATTGAGGATCTTTGTCGGGCAATACATCCAAGGAGGTCGATGTACTCCCGGTATGCAAGGAAGCGGTACGAGCATCGTACAATTACGAGCCGAGAACATGTCTTCGGATTTCATCATACACACAACATGGCTTCTTCGGATCTAGGAGACGAGCTGCTACGGATATTTCTATCGCTCAACTGAAGGGCTGTAAAACAAAATGGAACAATGCTTTTGGATAACCGCGATATGTCTGGTACTTCGGTCATGTACACTAGTCAATTGTAAGTAAAACCGACCTCTCAATTTATTCAGATTGTATTGTATCTTCTACGTTGCTCTTCCAGAACTTTCGCGAAAGAACAGAAGAGTACTGTCCAGCACAACGGTGATATGATACGCAACATTCTCTTCCCATCTATCTCGAGAGGACAACCCCTCCCCTCTCCAGCCCCCTGTCCTCTACACGAGCGAGATGTTCAATTTGCAACAAAAAAATTTCTTGACACCACATTCAACCCAAGGTGCCTTGAAATTCAAGTGGTGAAGTTCAAGGAAAAATTGCCGGGTGGTCCAACACCGACAATTGGAAGGTCAACCGTCAGGAAGCGGAAATTTTGGTACACGTTTTTGATATGAATTCTTTTTTTTTTCTCCTGGGCTGGCGCACCGTAGACACGATCGCCGTCGACGGCCGGGTCTCGTGCTGCCTCGTGTCAGGCTGGAGCCTATAGTAAATCGCCTATCACTGTGTTAAATATGCGTATATCAGAAATGATGTAGTCTCAAGAATCTGAAACTGGCGGACGCTGTATTTCATCGCGCCATTTATGCAGAAGCAGAAGTTCTATCTTATTCGGAATCTGTAGGTTGTAAACTATGTTTGTAATAATAATTTTTCCGCTTGTCTATTTCGCATAATCAATACACACAACAATCGTCTATCTGATCCCACCGACGATATTCATTATGCATAGATAGAAAGGCATGCTTCCTCCGCTAGGACGAATTTACAATCAGACGGCTTAGAAGCTCCAAATCTATGGTCTATAACAGCAATTCTCGTTCTTCGTGGCTTCGCCGTTTCAATCAATTTCCACCACTTCCATTCCCATTACTGATGTCGAAGTCATCACCGGTTAGATTTCTCTCTTCGGAACTAAACGAAGCCTGCCTCGAGGAGGAGTTGGGATACTTGCGCACGAGGCGGGCGAGCCGTGCCCCGCCTTCTAGTTCCTCGATCTCTTCTACGACCTCATACCCTCCTAGACGTGGGAGAAGGACGATCCAAAAGTAGTAGTACACACCACATGCCTTTAACGAATCAAGTGAACAATCAGATCGGACAAACTGTTGGAGTGTACAGACTTACGAATAATATGAGAATCCCAGCAACGCAGTACCTTGGATTGAAGGTAGATGAGAACTGGTACAAAACATGAACGACATAACTACTTACGTTGCGTACCAGAACGATACGTCAGCGTGCCCTTTCTCGGGGGGTATCCTAAATAAAACGGCACGTTTGTGTCATTTTACAGGCGGAAAAGGAAAATATCGCACCAAGGTGTAACAATCAGGAATATACAACTTGCAAGGTATAGAATGACCGAATGATTAAACGCTCTGTACTTGGAAAGCGGCTTTGGCGATCCCGTGGAGCTATACCTTTTCCGTAAAATCCAAACTCCAAATGTTGTAGCAGCTGAGAAGAACTGAAGTAGTAAATCAGTCAATTACCAAGTATCGATGTTTGATGGGTGCTCTCACAAGATGCGGATAGGAAAATAAGTCGAGCAGGAAACTGAACGCATCACCCGCAGGAATGATGAGAATGACGAAGATTGTCAAGACATATTTCATAAGTAATGGTCCAAGGGGTGTTCCGAACGGTTTCGTCGAGGCAAAAAACTCGGGCCATGGCAGAAGACCTTGACGTGCAATTTCTCGGATGATACGAGCCTTCCCAATAGCCTAGAAAACATGACGTTGATAGGTATTCAGAAGGCAACTTATAAACATCTTTACACTAGCAATCTAGTTACTCGTCAGCTAATGCATGATGGCGACCGGTAGCAAGGATGTACGTACAACATTGCCGAGAGAACTAAACATTACCATCACCGGCAAAAGCTTCGCTGCCCATGAATCACCAAAAACTTTCTGAAAGAACAATGCGCCGATAAGTTGTCCGGATTGTCGGATCTCCTGCTTTGGAATGGCAGCGATATAGGCAATGTTTGTGAGGAGGAAGAGCAACGAGACAAGCGACAATGAAATTCGCCCGGCGTTTCGCACCGTTCTGACTGGGTCTCGACCTCTCACCTCGGCAAGAACGTTGAATGCGTTGTTCCAACCAACAAAAGCGAAGTGCGTCTTGACGAAGGCGGTTGCAATCGAATTTCCGTTGAAAGTGCCTCCCGACCACGGATCGGAGAAGTTTGACCATGGATCTTTGATGCGAGTCAAACCTGAAAGGACGGCTATTCCACCTGAGATAAGGCTTGCGAATGTTGACACGTGTAGCTCCCATACTAACAACGACAAAGCTCACAATAGCTGCTCCAAAATCTTCACAAAAGTCAGGACATTCATTACTCTTAATGACCACTTCGTCGAAACAGCCGGTACTAAGTGTTAGCGAGTGAATATAAGTTAAGACATCCGAACCAAATTGGCATCACCAACTTGACAGTGCGACTGTGACCATAGATAGCGCTAGAATGGTTTGCCTTCCTCCTGTCTGAGGAAGCTCGAAGAAAGCCATGAAGTACTGTGCGAACACAATGGAATTCGTCGCGCTAAATCTGCAGAGGGACATAAGATGATTTACTTATCAAAGACTTGTTTGCATACGATAGGAGAACCGTCGTCACCGCAAAGGACACGGGAACCAAGGATCTAGGGCGCGGATACGCCTGCTCTAAGTACACGACTTCTGCTCCTGATCTGTTAGGAAACATGCTTGCGAGCTCGGTATATACAGATAAGCCGGCTAAAAGTAATATATTAATGACGATTTATGAACGATTAATCTGTTAAGCACACCAAATGTTAAGATTGGTGCTAATGTCCAAGCCAGCATAAACATGCCAACAGATCCGAAAGATTTCATTACGATTCCAGGAATAGAAAAGATGCCAGAGCCTAACATTTCACCGAGATTGAGCATGACGCAGGATAGTAAGCCAACTTCATGGCCGAGTGGATTGACCTTGAGTAGTCATTTTGGAGGATTGAAGAGGACATCAGATCCTTTCTGCCTGTTTATCATGAATAATTACCGTTTCTACTGGTGCGCCCAATAGCGGATCACTTTCACTATTACCGGAAGACTCTCTAACTTCTGACGGTTGGTCGTGCATTGCTCATCGCCAGTGATCAATCCTTTTCTACGTTGCTGCGCTGTATCCTGAGAACGGAACTCGACGTTGTGACAGAGGATCTAAGAAAAATTAGTGCTGTAGTCAAAGCTGGTCAGAACAGACGGACTGGACTGTACCGGCACCGGGTGGCGCGAGGCCGTCGGAGTTGCGGAGTTTGAATTATTGGTATATAGAGCGCCCTGTCAGTGATTCTGTTGCCCCTCGAGACACCACCTTCTGTTAGATCAGAAGGAGGGCTCCCCGAGCGTGGACGTATGACCTCTCTGCTCTCCTAGCTGCGCCAGCAGCTGTGAGAGCAGAACGGTCATGCATCCAGTCGAGACTCGGTTACCAACTGAAAATCAATTACCCCTCACTCGCCTTGCGTTGGTTATCACCGACGCTTGTGCACCCATTACCGCTGTCGAGATGGTCTTGCCAAAGGGAAAGCGGGAGTTGTTCGACTATAGTGTAATGTTTATTGCCGTGGCATCGTAAAATCTGGTTAGTACCGCTCATCTGTTCGCATCGACATGATACTCAAAGAATAACAGGTGTTCTCAAATATTCACCGAAGTCGTTTTGCTTCACGGAATTCAACTGCCTTAACGTCGATCGATTCCCTGTTATAGCCCGCGGACCTCATTGACCCCAACCTCCTGGGTGGCATCTGAGAATGTTGCCTCGAAATGGGACCTATATCCCGTTGCCTCCCACCGATTGTTGAAAGATAGCTAGACTCAAGGTGTTCGTCTTCGCCACACTACCATATCGAACGATTCAGCTAGTTTGTCGCATACGAGGGCCAGCCTTCTTGGCGTGAGTGCATCCTACGTTTCGGACACGATCGCATGAATCAAGATTTTTGGAAGCTTGTCGCGCGAAGCATCACAGCAGACTGCTGTATCGACTAAACATAAAGATGGAAAACCAAGTACCTTCATCTGCCTTGCGATGGTTCTCACTATCGCTTGTGTACCCTCACGGTCGAGCTGGTTTTGCTTGCAAAGAGGAAAAAGTGGAAACTTCAACTAAAACGTGTCGTGTATTGCCGTGATATCGGAAAGTATGGTTGGTATCGTTCATCTGCTTGCATGGACATATTACTTAAAGAATGACAGGTGTTCTCAAATATTCACCGAAATCGTTCGCTTCACGAAACCCGACTGCCTTAGCTTTGATCCGTTCCCCTTATGGCCTACAGACCTCGTCGATCACTGCCAGATGTCGCACAAAACGTCGCCTGTGCAAAATTCAAGCTCTCTCCCACTAAGTTGTTGAAAGATCTCTAGACTCAAGGTGTACGCCTTCGCCACGCTACCATATCGGACGATTCAGCTAGTTTGTCGCATACGAGGACCAGCCTTTCTTGGCACGATTGCATCCTACGTTTCGGACACGATCGCACGAATCAAGATTTTTGGAAGCTTGTCGCGCGAAGCATCACAGCAGACTGCTGTATCGAGTAGACATAAAGATGGAAAATCAAGTACCCCTCATTTCGTCTCGCGTGAAGCGAGTCGCAGTTCACTGCATCAGTGGATCTCGCTCCGATGACATTTCTTCGGTTAAACCGTTGCGTTGCCCGTCTCGGGGTAGAAGACGATAGTGTCGTCCGGCGCTATTCTGCGCCGTCTGAAAATCAATTATCCCTCATCGAGGTTCTGCTCGAACAAGTGTATCGCTTGGACTGAAGAGAGCTGATTGAGTCATTGTACATTGATACGCATCAATCTTGCCGCAATGTAGTACTGTGTAGTCACCGTCAATACAGCAATAATCTTCACGTCTAATTCAGGTGTGACGAATAGGTTAGACTCGTCGTCCACCAATATATAATGACACACGTGAAGCGTTTTCGTCATGAGCTTGATTCGGGGGCGTGATTACAATCGTAAAAGGCGTACGGGAATACTTGATAAGTATGTGATCCAGGAGAAGAGCATTTTTCTAGGTATGTATGTAAGAGTTCAAAGAAAATGAATCCGACATGTACAAAGAAATGAAAGCATATGACAATTACAAGCGCAACAAAGTCCTGAGCAAATCAGCAAGATGGATTGGTTGTTTTGAATGGGAGAAGATAATCATGTTGTTCGGCCGATGATAGCACCAGTGCCTTCATGCATCGCGCCGCCTTGAGCAAACGTTGCGTCCGGGCCCGGACTACGCTGCGGCGTGGTAATAGGCGTTCGATGTCCGCCAATAGCACTAAGTCTCGCGCGTCCGAAGTGTGATGAACTAGAAGGTGATATCCCTAATGGTTCTCCTGGCTCGCGTCTCGGTCTACGACGTCCATCGGATGTGATTGAATTCGAGTGTCCAAGCTGTGAGCGCGAGGATCCCGACGTGCCTTTTCCGCTTCCGCTGCCATTTTGTCCGTGTAATCGAGACGAACTTGAGCCTAGGGAGGAAGAATTGTATGCTCGAGAGGGTGCACGCGAGTCTGAGCCCGAAGCTACCGGCGAGAGCGGACTGAGACGGTCTGGGATTGAGTGCAAGGATGCTCTAGCACTCTGAATATCATCGTGTGGGTCTTCGATCTCGACCTGGAACAGGAACGTTTCAGCGTGTTGTAGAATGAGTGCTTAGGTTAGCCTTACCTGCCCAAGAGTTCTTCGACTTCTCTGTGATGCGATCGCATCCGCAACAGTAACCGCGCGCAACTGCATCCAGTTCGATGCTGGCAATGGTGGCGCCTCCTCAAGCACGTCACCTTCACTGCCAATCACATCTACGTTCACGTCACGATCACTGTGCGTCCCGAATGTCGCAGAAGATGGCATGTCTGAACTCGAGTCTCGCCATGAGTGCACATTCGCCAGATGCTCCAGACCTGGTGGAAATACTGGACCACCGCGGGTCGACGTTGTCGAGAATGGCGAGACAGCCGCACGAGGAGGCACAGGAGTGTCGAGAATGTCGGCAGGCTCCGGGCGTGCCTCTGCCGCTGGCTGTTGTGTCGGCACGGGGGGAGGAGGCGTCGGGAAGCGTGGACTTCCCGGTGCAGAACCGGAAGGCGGATCCAGCAAAAGTAGAGCAGGCCGGTCGAAGGCACTGCATCTCTCGCTCCCATTGTCATAGTGCGGTTGTGGAGTCTGCGGAGCACTACTACTTGCTGGGACCTCGTGAGTTACCATAGCACGAGGAGGGAGAGGCGGCATTGACGTAGGTCGGGGAGGAGAAAAGCTTCGATTATTGCCATTACCAGAACGAGTTGACATCGTTGATGGACCAGATGGCGCGTCGTAGTACATCGTATCGCCTGTGCTTGACATAGTCAGATGTGATAACGGACGAGGGACGACGAGACTCGCTCGCGTGTCAGCCGAACGGATCAATTGACTCGGTGGCCGAGCTGGCGGGTGGCTCGGCGTCCCAGACCGTGTAGTTGGCATTGCACTACTAGGTGAGTGTTCGCGATTCGCGTTCATACGTTGGAACCAGCTGAGTCTGCTAAGCCGTAGCCCTTGCAGACCGTAAGCCAGACTAGATCGCCAGCTTGAAGGGGAAGACGTCTCGTTGTCTGATTGAACCAGAACGGCAGGACCGCCGTGACTCATGTTGAAACGTTGTGCCATTAGAAGCGTAGTTCGCTCATCACCATCATCGCTTCCAGGCAACTCCGGATGCGATCCAAGGGTGCGCATCGAGCTATCTTGTCTAGACGAGCTCGTATCGAAAGTCGGAGGTGGCTGAAGCGGGGAACCTGCTAGTGTACGTTCACCGAGCTCTGATGGACCACGGCGGAGCCCGACAACCCCACCGCGACCTCCGTTCGACTCTCCCTGCCATTGATCGTCCATCTGCATGAGCTGCTGAGGCGAAATGATTTTTCCCGCATTTCCGTTGGCAGGACTATTAGGGGCTGTGGATGCAGACGAACCGTGCGTCGTAGCGCTATCTCGCTTTGTTGCGCCAACGGCTGCTCCGACTAGAGACTGGTCAGGTCCACGGGTAGGGTTGTAGAATAACGAGGAAGATGATGCATGGAAGAATGGACTAGACATTTTTGGACCAGAAGGAGGTGAAGGTGATCCGGGAGGCGTCTTCAAGGCCGTGGGTACGACGCCTTCCGGCGGTATGTTCGTACCAGTTGTCATCTCGGTTGCTGTGGGGCTAGGATTCTGCACCAGGCGAGCAGTCTGGCCAATTTCGCGCATTTCATTCGTCGTTTCGCCGCTTCTGCCACCCCTTAAAAAAGAGTCTTCTTCCTCGCCGGTTGGACGTGGGCTACCTTCGCCAGCGAGGCGGGACTGTCCTTCCGAGTCGACGATGACAAACTCGCTCATGTTCGGGTGCGCGTATTCAGCCCTGCGGCGACGCCGACGGTAATAACAAAGCAGAAGAAGCAGGATGATCACTAATGCAGCGACAACAGCCGCGATAATTATACCAATTAGCTGGCCGGTAGTGAGGCCCGTTCCGTCTACTGTGCCAGCTGCAGCTGACGAAGTGCTCGCGGGTGAAGTAGTTGATGAAGCAACTGACTCCGATGATGATCCAGAGATTGTGCTAGAAGGGGTGGGAGCCGAGCCTGACGTGATCGAAGCAGAAGTAGAAGATGATGGCGTGGAGCTGGAGGAAGCTATCACAGTCGAAGAGGTTGAAATAAGAGAGGCAGGGGTTGTAGAGCCTAGGAAGGTCCAAACGTCGTCAGGTCCAAGAGGGATCTATGTAATTACAATTCAATAAGTACCTTGAGGGCCCGCAGATGCAGAAGCTCCGAAATCCAGGCTACTCACACTGGGACCGATGTAGGTCAACGGAACTCCAACGAGTGACGTTCCTGTACTCTCCACGCCATCAACCGTGGTCGTGAATGTTGACGCAGAAAGATATGAGGGCAGCTCCTGAGTCGGCAATACTGAAGTGACGACTACAGTTGCAACACCTGTCTGGGTCACACCCCCGACGACACTGGTAAACGTGGAGGCGGATAGGTAACTTGGCAAAGCCTGAGTTGCCATAGATGAAGAGATGGGTCTCGCTAGCTAGAAAGAAAACAAATCGTCAGTAAAGAATGTGGATTTTTTGGCTATAAAGAAGATTAGCATGAGTTGATTAATGGAGATAAGATGAACGGCCGTACGGACAAGAAGGGTGCGGTATCGCTAGATGGGTGCTTTTATCCTCCCTATGCACTTTTTATACGCTTCGTAAATATCGTTCGAAGTCGTTATAGTTCAATATCGCGTTGAATGGATTGGGGACACAAGAAGGAGGGAGGGAAGAAAGCCTGAAGTGCGGCCTTGGCCAAGGCGAGTAAAGGCGCGTCTTCGATCAAGTTCAACTTTCCACGCGTGTTCACCACGTGATCGTAGACGTTCTGGTGGCTGTGTCGCACGCCCTTCAAGACGAAGCGGGTAATCATCCTCCAGTTCAACAACAACGGCGACGAGTCCGCCCTACAACAATGAGCGCGCGTACGAAGTTTGTCCCTGGTGGCAAGTCACCAATAGGGCAGTCTGGGGATAATGTCACCACTGAATCTGGCATCCAACCATCGTCTGATAATCATGATTCTTCTGCACTCAAAGATGCATCAAACTCGCCACGTCCAGGTCGCAAAGCAATGCGCGGAAATACTCCAAACAACATCAAGAACAGCACTGGTGCGGATACGATCAACACTGCTAGCATACAACCACCGGAATCTGCCTTAACTATGGCGGGTGCTAATAATCCTCTTAACACCGCTTATCTGATTGGCTCGAAAGCTAACAAGTCTGGCGGCACGCCTAATCAAAACAAGAAAGAGAGGAACATTTCTATCGACAGACTCAAAGAAAACGATCCGCTTTCTCGCATTCGCTCTCCAAAACCCATTCCTATGTCTGCTCGTCAACTTCAGAATTCGGGTCCTCCAGTGCACTACTTGTTCAATCCTGCGAATGCTCCACTTCTCACTGACGACCAGGGCGTTGCCTCACTCCCGAATCAGAGACAACCATCGCGTCTTTCAGACGGTCCTAGGGCGCATATGCCAGTCGATGGTCAGAGAACCAGCCATAGTCCGGTCAATTTGACAAGAAATTCCTTTGCTACATCTGGCCATACTCTTATGAACAGCTTCTCACCTTCCTCTACACGCTCATACAATGAGTCTCTGGAGCCTGCAAAACGTGAGGTATTTCCTATGAGACCGGCTACCGAGGAATCCATAGAGGAGACGCATACATTCAACTCTTTGTCTCCGCCTGAGCCCGCGCAACGTTTCTTCCCCGAAAAGCGTGCATATGACTATCAAGCCCCAATAAATCCAGACGAACCTGACGCAGAAGTCGATGTATCTGCGATGCGCAAGCAAGACCAACGTGTTCTTCGACGCACTACTAAACGCATCGGACGTGATGGCATCGAAGATGAAGCTATGAATATGCGGGAGGGAAAACGTACTAAGCTTGACATGCATTCAAAGGAGGTTCGTGATCTCGTAGCATCATGATCCAAGAAAGCTGACAGAGACTAGGTCATGATGGAACAGCACATAGATCTGACCTACGACCATTCAGCTCGCCCCGAAAGAAGTTCCACGCCTGCACCCCGTTACACAACTCCAGTACATGATCCCTACAGTCGTCGTCAGCCTACACCTCATCCTCATCATGAGATGCATGTCTCCCAGAATCATGATATTATGCAGTACGGCGAGGAAAATCAAGCGCTCTGTCGTCTCCTCGGAATTGACTTCGATCAATATTTTGCGGAACACATCGAACAATACGAGGCTGCCAAGAAACGCTGGACCAGTTGCTCAGTTGAAGAATGGAAGACCGGCGCAGAAGGTCAGTCTGAAAGGAAATAGGTGTTACTGCGTTGATATCATTTGTTCTCCAGAAATATCCGTGAAATTCAATAAACTGATTGATTTCGTAAGTCCCGATTTCATATTGTTTAACAACTCTATTGACAGCTTCATCAAACCAGGTCAAGGAACGCATGACGTATGTTACGCAATAACAGTTACCTTGTGATATTCTTAGTTATATCTAAGACAGGGCCAAGCTCTCGCTCTACGCGTCTCTGCATGACAAAGTCGCGCAGCACAAAGTCACTCTCGGAGAGCGCAAGTCGATGCTCAAGAACATGCAGGAGCAACTCGTCAAAGACTCCGGCACCGTACTCGGTGGGGCCATGAACGGGGCTGGCTAGATTCTAATACGCGTGTGCTGCTGATTCCTCTCTCCCTTTGTCTGGACTGAGCTACCGTCTCTATGCGAATTTGTCTCTGCTCATGTCTTACCACTGCTTGTTCTCGATTCTTCACCTCTTGGACCACCTGTCTTCTCGAAACGACTATCATCGCCACTGATACTAGATAAACGAAATGGAAACTTCACTGTAGACTTATCATAGGTACTCTATCCACTCTTTCGCCGTACTCTACCCTGACACACACAGGTAACGTATTCAATTGTCCTTCCTATTCCTGCAGCTTTGTAATGCGAGTCGAAATAGTATGTAATGTAATATCACGGAATACAGCACCTTTACATGTTAACCAGAATTCAAGTTCAGTTTGTTAATTGGAACAATCAAACCTTCTCTCACTAAACGAAAAGACAGATTAAAGCATGGATAACATAACAAAACAAAACAAAAGATGGATTGGATGGAGCATTTACTTGGTCAGCAGGGGTAGCGTAAACTAAGCACTAAATAACATCGACAGCAATTTTGATAGCAATGCGAAAAAAGAGAGCAACTGCTATACCCAGGGAAAATACGGCATGCTATCCAGGGCATCATGGCCGGAAAAGCATGCTGATTTTCCTGTGCACAGCAGACAGAGCGAGTAAACAAAAAAAGCGATTCGATAGCTGGTTAGTCGTGAAAGAGAAGGAGAAAAAGTAACAGGGTGACGGCACACACAACAAAAAAATCGTAATAGGGTAAGTGAAAGCAGAAGATAGAAAAGATATGCAAGGAAAGGTGAAAATGGAACTAAGCAAGAAATCGAAGTTAGTGAATGAGAAGTACACGTTAGTCATCGAAAAATGACTTTCCTCAGCCGTTTGACAATCCGGTGACGAGACGAAAGCATGAAAGGAAAGTGAAATACACAGAGAGGAATAAATGCAATGAAAGAAGCCGATCATGCAGGTTAAGACGAATCAAACCAAAAGCCAAATGAGATTATCTGAAGGAAGAGCATATGCGAGAAAGGAAGAGGAAGAGTGAGAGAGACAAGTGCAGAAAAAGGGGCTTGGATAGAAAGCACAACAAGTCGTGAAACCGGAACAGGTCTTGGGGCGGGGATATTCTAGCGACGGTTGCTAGGCAATTCGGCGTGTTTGCTCATTGAATGCGGGGAGTTCCATGCGGCTGGATTTGCGTAGCCCCCATTTTGTACTCTTGACTCTGCTGTTAAATCTGGCGTTGGACTGACACCATTAAGACCTCGACGTCCTTCGTACGGTGCGAAACCATATGAAGCGCTATTGTTCGATGAGGAAGAACTAGGTCCAGGAACAGATGATGCACTCAAAGGATGAGCGGGTCGAGGGTTATTGTAAGCAGGCTGAGGAGGGAATTCAGAACTGCGTGAATAGTGGTTGGGGTACTGAGAGGAGCTAGCGGGAAGCTGTGGGATAGTATTAGTGGCAGGAGATAGCGTCGATTGGGTCGACAGAGGAGATTGTGGAGAGGCGCTCTCATAGCGATCGTTATCCTTGAATGTAGATTGATGAATGTATGCGTTGTTGCCATGGGCCGTATAGGAACTGGCTCCGAAGTAACTCTGCTGTTTTTGCAGCTGACCATGTTGAGTGGGCGCTTCTCTGCTAGGAGGCCGTATGGCCGCATGATGCCCGTTCCTGTAGCGTGCGTCCATAGAGGACTCGGTCGTGTGTCGATAGTCACGATCCGAGGTACTAGAACCGGAGACAGACGAAGATGTGCTCCTGGGTGTGACTACCGAGGAAGGATACGGTGCGGCTCGTGCATTTCCGCGCATGACATGCTCGCGCTGAACACCGAAGTTGCCAGGATGCAATTGTAAGAAGGGATCCGTCGCACGTGACATTGAAGTAGAATTTCGAGCTCGGTCGACCAGGGAAGAGGGATGATCAAAGCGCGCTTGCATATTTCGTCCTGACCCAGAAGACGATGCCGAGACGATAGTGGTCCCACCATTCGGAGTGTTGATCAAGTTCTTTGGAGCAGGCCTCCTCCCACCCTTGCCTCCGCTTTTTGGTCTTGGTGTTTGCGGGGGATCATCATTTGGCGACTGGGATGTCGGAGAGTCAAATGGCGTTTCACTCGAGGCGCACATCTGAGAATCTTCAGATTCGGATCGATTATCTTGCATCTCTTTGTCCCCCTGTAGTCCGTGCTTATCGGCAGTACGTCCGTTGCCAGTTTTCTTCTGAGGCTTGTTGCGCTTCCGTATGCGCTTGTTGCCTTCGCCTTTTGAGAAGTCGACCCTCCAGTACGATCCCTTGCCTGGTTCTGTGACAGGCTTCGGTTCGCGCACGAAAGCCGCGAGTAGGGACAACAAATGGCGGATGGAGTTCTGTAATACACAACATCAAAAGCAGTAATAATGTAATCAGTCAGAGATTAGAAGCACATATAATCTGTGTGTCAACCCACGCTAAATGCAACCGAATCTTGCTTTGGCAAATTGGCATAGTAAGGGAATCGGAGTCGGATTGCCCTCAAGATATCTTGCAGCGTAGCTTTTTGGCCTTTGTTGCCCAGTATGGCAAGCTTTACAAGGACGTGGTAGTTGTATTGCGGCTTCGCGTCGGGTGTCTCGGGGTCAGCAAGGCTCCAGAGATTAAGTGGCGCGCCTACAGGGAGTCCGAGAATCTCATGCGGAGTTCGTGGCTGGTTCTGGATGTGCGAGAACGTGCCAATACCGAACTGTGCGTCATGAGAAATTCCAGCAATCACCTCAGAAACAGGGGGCAACGGTCCTCGCTCGGGCAAGTTACTTTGGATAGGCACTTGTGAAGGGAGAGGTAGTGGTGCCCCTCGCGCGTTGTCATACTCATGCACGTGTCTGCGATAATAGCCCTTGGGTTCTGAGCCGTTACAGACACTCCGGACGTGATCAAGACCGATCCGACGGCCGTTGGCGTCGTACGCAGGATATATGTCTTGCCTGAAGCGCGGCAGGCCATCGGCAGTCGAGTTTTGAGAGTCGACTACAAATGGATTTCCAGCGAGTTCTGAGAGCTCTCTTCGCCTAGATGAGCCTCTGGGCTGAGATGACGCGCTATGCGAACGCGAATGGCGTGAAGACGGCAGAGTAGGGCTAGTAGAGACGTCCGGACGTGGTGAGTCGCGAGACTCGTCGTCAAAATCTGCGGGCCGAAGAGTGAGAGAATAATTATCGTTATCACGCGTCGTGGAAGTGTCGGGACCGCCGCGCGCGTCGATGGGCGGAAGGCGGGGTTCGTCTGTGTCCCTGGCGGCGCTCATGGAGGCCGTGGACCCACAGAAGAAGGCGTCTGAGAAGGGAAGAAGAGATATGGGACTCGGTGCAAACCGTGGCCCGAAGGGAAAGAAGCACGATCTGCGAGCCTAAGAGCGGTCCGATCAGTAAACATCTACAGTTTGTGCACCGCGCTTGAATGGCTGCTTCTCACCTAATCGCCGACGGTGGGAAATAGTGAACAAAGAACGGCGCAAAATGAAAAGAAGAGGCCTAATGAGATCAAAGAAGTATGCGGGACGAAGAGGGGAAGGGCTACTACCACTAGCAAGTCAGATGGGTTCGACACATCATCTGGTCGATTTTATATACCCGGTAAGAACACGAGGCAAATCGCAACGCGGTCAAGCACTCTTCTTCTTATACCACCACCGACATCCTATCTGCAGGCAGCGCAGACAAGGGCCTAAATGAGAGCGACCGAACCCGAGCCTCTCGTCACGGCGACAGACGATATGCTGTCCAGTATGCGCAAACAAAATTGAACATGGCTCCAGTATTACGTAAACAACGATTCCCCGATTTGGGGTCAGATCACTTCAGTAAACAGAGTCCAACAAGCCACTTCCTTCGCACGTTACCATTTCATTGGATCATGGTTAAACAATATAATATCTTTGGCCCAGCTGACTCGAGAAATATAATGATTTTTCCAATTTTTCTTGTACTATGGCAGACTATCGCCCGTATCGGTTCGCGGTCGTCCGGATCGCCTTCCGAAACACGACTATAAAAACAACATCTTTCCATCTAGAAATTCCAGGTTGTGGTATCGCATCGTAATACATATCGTACATCCATCAAGCCATCATCTAATAAACAAATCTGACTTCGTTCGCTTACACAAACCCTTGCAACATAAACCCTTGCACGATCAGATCTTTCTTCCTGTATTCCAGTATCTTCCTTAGTCTCTTTCCCAGCTCGGCTCTTGAGCCATCTACCGAAATTCCAGAATTTCGAGCAGCATGTACAGCAAGATTCTCCTTCAGAATGGATTTCGGTAGAGTATGACATTCCTCGGGGTCGTGTATAAAGGGATGGATCAGAGTGGTCTCGTATTCGTTATGCAGATCTGTACAGCAAGTTACTTGAGGCAATGGGACTCGCGTGTCGAGAAATGGACTCACTAGACATGTACTCCTCACAATCGGAAGGCAGTATAATACTGATCTTCTTGTCCCTATCCTTGGCGTAGTAGGCTAGCTTTCGGAGGCCCTTTATGGTGACTCTGGTGCCCTTCAGGGACAGGAAACTGAGGCTTGGAAACTGACAGAGGGTGGGTATCGCATTATCTGTGATTCTGTCGTTCCATGAGAGTTCCAGATGACTGAGGACTCGTCTGAGACTAATAAGATGCATGACCCTGTAAAATAGCATTTTAGAGTATGAAGAAGAGCTCAGCCAAATAGCATACGCTAAGTCGCCTATTTGCGTATCGTCCAGAAAGAGAGACTCTAGACTTTGCAGACCGCTCAAGCACGCTAAGTCATCGTCGCACAATGGCACGTCGGACAGCACGATAGAACGGAGGAAAAGGAAACCAGAAGGATCGTTAAGCACTGAAGGTTGCCTCGTCAAGCAATCACTAACGAAAAGCATGAATGAATGGACCTTTCAAGGTGTCGAGTCTCAGCAGGTTGAGACCGTCCACATCAGCCATAGATTCCGTCAGACTCAACGACCGTATATGTGAATGTTGAAATAAGGTGAGAGTTTTGGGGTTGAGGTGGCCTAGGAGAACGTCTGAATATCTTGAAGAATGAATCTTGAAGAATGAACCATACCTTTTACCCCGAGTAGATTAACGATATCTTGATGGTTTGCAGTATGTACATCAAGCTGACCTTGAAGGCGCATTCCAGGCAAAAGGCTTTCGAGGTGCCTGAGAAGCAGCGAGATGCTTCTAGGCGTCTCTAATCCAAGGCTAGTAAAGTTCTCTACTCAAATATTGATAGTTAGTAGTCGAGAAATTGATCCATCAAATGTACGCGTCCCCTTGTTGAAACAGTATAAGGTTGAAGATATGAACGAACTGTCACCTTCGGTCATTTCGGGCGCACCAGTCTCAATGTCTGGTCCATCGTTATCTTGCCGACTTTCGGGCCAGAAAAGTTCACCAGAAGGTGAAGATTGTTTATTCTCAAGTTGACCATCAGAACTTGGTAATTGAGCGATTTTATCGCACAAGCGAAGACGATCGGCTTTAGCAGAGAGCACGAAGGACATGTCAACATGACTGGATGATCGTTTGATCCGCTTTTGCGGTTGCCTCAGAAGACATCTGGAAGAAACAGAGGAAGATCCGTGGTATTGCCGTTTATGGGCTCCGCCTCGTAGTGCCAATTCGGAGTTGTTTTCATTTCGTTCTTCGATAGCAATATGAATGTAAGTGTCTTGAGATCCTGAAAGCTGCTGCTGCTTCATGAGCTGCAACGGTAGAGGTTCTGGAGAGTCTTGAAAGTTGTTTTCCATGAAAGCATTGCACAAGCGGTGAAAGAAGGGAAACTTGGAGGCATCTGTAACTGAAGCTTGGAACAACCGGATACTGGACATGTACTGGATACAGTAAGCTTCCGATGAGAGCATTAGTGCTTGATGCCATCCCAACACACCTGGTGAGCTGAGATTTCTGGACAATAAAGCGGGTTTTCGCAGTCGACGAGAGGTGCAGAGGAAGACTCCATAGCAAGAAAGCGGTGGCACAAGACAAGTTGAAAGCAGGACGTGAGCAAGTGAGGTGATTGAGCTGAATGCCAGCTGTTTACAAACTAGAGATTATGGAAGTCTGCTGTGGATGATTGTATGCATGGGATGTGATATGTATTGTTACCGTTGTGATGGTTGGGGAAAGAGACGCGACTTCACGCGTCAAGGTCACGCGTTTCGAGCTCAGTTCATGCCTGAGTGGCAGAATTTAGACTGGAAAGGCCATTCCTCCGTCTTTAACCCGATCCTCCATCACGGACGATTTCCACCGCGTTGCTAGAACGGACAACGCTCTTGTATTGAGCTTGCACGGGACGTGAAGCGCTCCTTCAGCTATTGCGGTATGTGTTGTACAGCTAGTTGTACATATGCGCTCACGGCTCGGTAACTTTCGGTCACAGCTATTTACAGGCATACACAGCTCGCACCACCACCCATCATAAAGTCCGTTTGTCCATCTTAACTTTGTGATCTCTACGACGACGCTTGTGAAGATACAAGAACACGCATTACGACCAACGCTGGACGCCCAGGAACTCATACTCACACCATGCCCGCAAAATACTCGCATGCAAAGAAACGATTGAATGCGCGTGATCCCGCTCGCAAGAACGGCTCGCCTTCGAATGGCAAGGGTAGCCCGCAGCTCCACGGGCATGGCCATGCTCACAGGAATCCAAATCCGCATCTGGACCGCACGATCTCAGAGACGATGAGCGCGGTAAGCCGATGACACTACTTGGCATGACACTCGACTTAAAATCTTCCGACAATTGACAGACAATCACTGCAGTCTCAGAACTTGAACGCTCCATCTCGCGAATCTTATTGCTGCGCTATGAATACGACATCTGCAGACTGTACTCAACGCGCTTGCACAATGTTGCTACGATCTTCCTTCCGAAACTTATGTACGACTGCATTGATCTGACATCCCCGGGATGGGTTGCTGCCAATGCAGACTGCGACGAAGTCAAGGACTTCTTCAGAAGCGCTATTGCAATGGATCTGCGACAGGCGGGCGAGCGAGTTGCGACCAAGAGCGTCTTATGGTCGTACACAGCCTTGCGGCATTTTGTACGTATATTCATTTCTACTTGTTCAGGCGCTTAACACTAATGAGGGATGAGACAGGCCTTATCGAATAACGTTCCGATATGTCAGAAGCGAGGGCTCCACTCTCTTCGCCTTCTGCCTCACTTCAAGTCCTTGAAGGCACATCTTGACAATTTGGAAGCTATGCCTTTAGCTACATTCGCGAAGCCTACGCATCTTCGCTCTCTCGAAAATAACATTTTGCTTCTCGAAGACGATTTGAACCGCACTCAGACCAAGACTGGTCCCGCTTGGGATGATTGGAAGTATAAAATACGGATAGGCTATGAACGACTAATCGACACACTCTGGCAGGTTAGCAGAGAGTTTGATGTGCGCGGATACGGTCTGGTCTTGCGTGAGAAACTGACAACGAAGTGGTGCGATTGTGGATGCTCAACGGATCACCTTGGTGAAGTATGCGAACGGACCGTCAGGGAGGACGAAGAAGCGTCTGGTACACGTTCAGGGAAGGAGAGGGAATGGGATGGTCGAGGTTAGATGGTTTTAGCAAACGTTTTTAACATTTTAAAGATCCTGTCTGCTTTTAGGAAGCGGTGTACGTGCCTGGCAAACTGAAGATGAAGAGGACATTTGGGAGATGGACTTGGATTTTGGCGGTTTTGAAGTGGACGAAAGTGATGGTCTGGATCCCGATATGACCATCGGCGAGCTAATGGAATGGCGCTACTTCAAAGCGGAGAAAGCAAAAGAACTCGTAAGTCTCTCCGCTGCACTTTGTTTCTCGCTTGCTGAAGGTGTTTTAAGGGTAACAAATCTTTTCGCAATGGTGACTACGAGACTGCTGTCAAGCAATATGAGTCTGCTTACGATATCGAGCCTGAACTCCCTCATTATCAACTTAATCTCGCCGCTGCACATCTAAAACTTTCAAAGTCAGTCTGATTTCTGGATATATGCATCAACTTCATATATCTGATTTTATTGTGTACAGCTGGATTGCCGCTGAGCAGGCGTGTAACAAGGCGCTCGCCCAACACCGAAGTGGAAAAGGCTACTGGCGCAGAGCCAAAGCCCGTCACATGCAAGGGCGTACAATTGAAGCGGTAAAAGGTAAGTAAATCCATCCCATTACCCCTATCCATTCTGACTCGGTTTGTGACTACGCCGATATAATAGACCTGCGGGCTGTGCTCAAGATCCAGCCGGGCAACTCAGAGGCGCTTGCAGAACTGATGTCCATCATGCCATCTGCCGCTGCAGATATAACACAGAAAAGCAATAATAGTAAGAAGCAACGGCCGCCATCGCCGAGATCCTCGTCGTTGTCCAAGGCTCCTCAGAACGGAAACATAAATGGAACCACAAATGGGCACGCAAGTGGGAGCAGTAGCATGAGCATCGGTATCGGTACTGTTATCGACGACGGAGGAGGTGGAGGAAGTGGCAGTGGCAGTAGCGCCGGTAGTCTTGGTGGAAGCAGTAGCAAGGACACCGCCATCCCTGCTTCAATTCCGACGATTCCTCAGCAAAATAGCAATTCAGTTGCACTACCTTTCCCACTCTACGAGCCAGACATACGTAGGCTGCGACTCTACACACCGCATCTACAGGTAGAAATGCCTATCATTGGCGCTACCAAGGGAAAGAACAAGGGCGATGGGCCGACTCCGACCTTCGAAATCTCCTCAGAGAAATTCGCATATCCGACCTGGGAACGCTGCAAGGTTCAACGCGTTTCTCGATGAATTGACCGCTAGACCTATTACATGCCCACGAGTCATTGCACCATGCAAGCATCTTCCATCGCTCTTTCTGTTTCTTAAACGATTGTTATCCTGGACGATACCGGAAAACCGTTCATCTTTCTGTTTTCTGTACTTGTGCGACGTTATTGTGCGACGTTATTATGCTTGACCCATTATGTATTGTTGTTACCCTCTTTCGTGGTTATACGCATGTGCACGCATGCAATCAGTGAATAAATGGCTCGGGGGCTGTTTGTTATTGCTCTCATTGATAAAGCTATCGACTCAAGCACGATATGTATACAGATACTCTCACAAACAGGAAATGAGCAAGAATCGGGGAGACATCACTGCACTTCACTGCCTCCAAACCCTACGCGAACAAATCAGTCTGTGTAATCTTGAAGCACTAGAAATCGGAATCTCTCTCACAGGATTTCGTAATCCCTAGCATAGACTTCGGCACCTCCGAATGCAACATTTGCGCCTCTCTAGTTACACATATACCGACACAAGCATAAATTCTTTGCCTCGGAAGATGGCTAGATCACTCACCAAATGTTCTCCAGCTTTTCCTGGGACGCGAACACCGTTGATCGTAGCAACAGCATGGTATAGCTTCTCGTTCTTTCCATTGAAATCTTCATATCCGCCCTCGACGGGATGACATCCCGGAGGAAGGTATCCTCCTGATGCTGGGATTAGCTGCATGTCCTGTGTGAAAGCTATGCATATCAAGATGAAGTTCACCCCAGAACTCGTCAGTATGATGATAGAGAGTAAAAGAGTAATGACTGACGAAGAAGATCGTATCTTCCATGATGTTCGAATTCGCCCCCTCCGTAGGGAACTCTGCACGGTGAAGATAGATGAGGTGCGACCTTGCAAGGATGCACTGCGTTCGGGAAGAGTGCGGATCTGAATGAACGAGCCGGTCAATACAATATCACTCACATCAAATAAGAGAAAAACGCATATACTCACCCGAAAAATACAGGCGAGATGCCATCCGCATCGAACTGTCAAAGTATAAATATAAAGAGTTCATCCATCAGATGCGTTGGACAGGAACAGATCACATACACAAGGCGGCCGTTCCGCTTGTTGAGATCCAGGGAACTGCCCATCCGTTGTCAATGGGACACGGAATCCAGAAGGCGGGGGGCGTTGACTCGGACTTTGGCTCGGGACCCCTGATTGCGGATCCTGCTGCGATTGGAACGAAGGTGAAGGTGCGCGGAAAGCATGCGCGTCGCTCACTGGCGGGAAGTGCATCCCTTGAGGCTGCAACGGTGCTCCGGGGAACCAAAGTGCTCCTGCTGGTTGTGGAGGGGTTGGGAAACCTGGTATGCCGGAACTAGTATACTCAGACTGGGGAGATGACGCATATGAATGTTCGAAATTATTAGATTGAGCGTGGAAGTTACGGGTGTCGACCATGATTGGCAACAGAGAAGAAGCTCAGAGATCGATGTCGGAGACAACGTATAAGAGGCTTACTTACATGCTTGTCATGCTTCTTATCCTTCTTTTTCTTGTCCTTGTAGTGTTTATGCTCATCGCCAGAGTCACTGTCGGAAGAACTCGAGTCGGAATCCTTATGGCCCATGGTGGTGATGGCAGTCCTTTTCAGAGCCTTGATCAGAGCGACTCGCGGCGTAGTAAGTAAGTACTTTTAATAACAAGAAGGCTGTACACGATCAGATTCATTAGCACAGGTTCCTCCGAGTCTGACGATGGGTTCGGAGTATTATGTACGGATAGGAGGCAGTGGAGGGGATTCTAGAAGAACGGATGAGGTGCGCTCTAAAGGTCTGTCGTGGCGCGAATTGTGTAGATGATCTGAATATGTGGCCACCAATACATTATACTTTTGTTGGTCTCTTGCAAATACAGAAAGAATTCGACGTCATGATTAACGAATACATATTTGTAGTTTAGAGCATCTCGCTCATTCATTGCTCGCGACGTGAGTAATACTACATCAAATGATGTCCCGATACCTACGTTCCTCGTTCAAAATATGGCAAGTAGCTCACGGCAATTAGTCTCGCTAACTGCCTCCTGGACGAGTAGCAGGTACAGGAGTTGACTCCCATTCGTCTGAGTCCGGTGGTGGTAGATCAAGAGCTGGAGACTTTCCTTTGTCTTGTGTCCTTTCCAATCCATATAACGTGCCTGAGGAAGCCTTTGGCGTCAGCATGGTGTCTTCGTCGATGCGCAGAGCTTCAAAGTTGAGAGAGAGCGTTCTAGAAATAGGAAAACAGATGTCAGGAATCCATGCCGATTAACGGATCAGGACAGGTGGAAAGCACACCGCATCTCGTCACGTCGGTATCGGACCCACTCTTTGCAAGCTTCCCGGAACTGTGCGAGAATATTTAAGAGGTCATTATAAAACTAATGGGAGGATCGATCGTTAGCAGGATGCAAAGACTACATTTAATGTACATCATTTACCTTTAGGCCCTCTTCGAGGTTGCGAACAATCTCGCGATATTTGTGATAGGCAAGATCAAGGGACTGTAGAGCATGTTCTCGCTCTTTAATAGAAGGATCATCTTGCCGTGATCGTATGAACTGCTCATGACGAGACTGAAAGGATAAGGATAAGAACACCTCGACTAGGGTCTAAAGCATATAGGAAAGTACCTTAATCAAATCGGTCAAATCGATTTGTTTATCTGCACTCTCCTCAACGCCATCCTTGAACTTCTCATACTTGTTCATTTCTTGATCAAGAGTGTTCTCAAAAATGGCGGGCTCAATTTCCGTCCAGCGCTCGACAGCAGCGGCCTCATGTATGATACGTGGCTGAATATCGTCGGCGTCTGCAAGCCGTCGTGCCCTCTGAACAAGTTGGGCTCGGGTTGTTCGCAAGTCATCCAGGGCCTCAAGATGTCCACGGAGTGCTCGCGCATGTATCTGGGTTTGCGCATGGGCGGGATCCTTCCTTCCGCTTGCAGAAGCCGCGGTTGACGATGGTACCCAACGCTCCAATTCTTTCTGTTGATCATCAAAGTTGTTGATGAGCTACAAAACCTTCGAGTAGAGACCGGAACGTACTTCGTCCCAAGTTAATCGAGTAATCGGCTCCTCCCACTGTTCCCACTTGGCGCGAATCGTTTCGTCTGCCTCTGATGCCTGTTCAAGCATGGAACGATAGCGTCTTTCTTTATTTGTAAGACCGACATTGGCTTGGTATGAAGGTAAGCGGTCTAATCGCCTTCCTTGCCCTGCTGCATTCTTACGGACTCCCTCATCTTCCGACGCTTCCTGATCTAATATGTCCATTGCCTGCGGTGAAAGAGCGCTCAGCCAAGACCACTGAGTAGAAATGAAGGTACTGCCTTACTTCATCAAGTATCTCTCTACAGCGTTCAGAAAGGTGCTCCGCATCCCCGATTGACGCATCGATACGTACTGTTCCATCTTCTAGCCGCACTTCCTCCGCCTTCCGGAGCAGGCTTGGCGGAAGACCGACGGGCTTATCAAGGGCTTCGAGAGAAGCTGGAAGGCTCAACTCCTGAAGCATGCTATTTTTGTCGAACCAATCAGCCCGGAGGATGAGACAATTTACTAATGACTAAACGCACCGGTCCGCAAAGCCGTCGAGCTCTGCCACTCGACTGGATACCTCTTCTTGTAACCAGTTGTGCACTCGATCTTTGTATATCTCTGAAAATCCAAGTGAGACACGAAACAACTATCACTGCACGGATGACACAAACCGACAGCAACCTTAGCACCCCAGCTCACTAAATCACCGAAAATGACATCTTCATCGCCGACTGCAGATTTAGGATCCTGTAGGCTTGATGGCACGGCACTTTGCACCATTGAAACGTCCTGGATCGAGGGGATGGCGGAAATCGATGGTACGTCTTGATGGTATATAAGATCATTGTCCCTTTCGGCACGAACGATGTTCTTCTCTATTGCATCCAAGAGTGACTTTGTCGAGTAATTCGGTATGAAGGTATATTTTCTCACGTCACTAAGCTGCTCACCTTCACATCGTCCACGACAGGCCTAGCAACATAAGCTCGACGAGCAATGTCATAACCTCTTTTGGCCAGAGTTTTCGCTTCCATCAAACGAGCAAGCTCATGTCCATAATTGTTTGACTCGAGATCATCGACACTCTTACGGTATTGAGCGGCAGATTCGAAGTGATGCTGCTTCGCATCTATATGGGCTAGCCACTCCTACAACTCATTCAGCTCCTGAACAAAGTTGTGAATGAAGGATGTCCTTACCGACGGGAAAGCTCGGCTTGCTTTTGATTCTCGAATGGTGTTGGCGGATAGTCGGTAGAATGAGGCTACCTTTGAACTTTCAGTGAGAAACAAGTAATTGGCCAGGGAGTTTTCTTACCTTCGCCGCCAATTTGGCAACAATAATGTTCTTGTAATGATCTAAATCAGGTCATTAAACCGGAAAGGACGGCAGACAGGAGATGGTCAGTTTCTTACCCATAACAGCTCTTTGCCAAGCGTTTTCCTGGGCCTGGGCCAACATGAGGTATTCAAGGCCACGGAGAAAGGGCTCTGATAGCTCGTCTATGCGAGCTTCCCGGTCCAAAGATTGAGTCAAAGCAGGTAGTGCTGACGAGATTAGAAAAGATAACGTTCCTGCTGCATGCTTACCAGCGGACATTAGCGCGTTGCCAATGGATACTCGCAGAAAGACTGAACTTTACCTGGTAGAATGCGCTTGCTCGTTTTATTCCTTCCGCATGCGACCTATCTTCAGCAAGTGCTAACTGAGAGTACAGAGAGGCAAGATTGAATAGTAATGCGGCTCTCTCATAAGCGATGTTTGAGATTTCTATCCAGGTATCCGAGGGTTTCAATGCCGAGGAGTAAGTAAATGCTAGACCGATCTTTAGGGGTGCATAAAGTCTCATTATATGCCTAAAATTGCATCGTAATTAGAACGCACATCGACAGGTAGCTTCGTCAAGACAAATGTCAGCTGTGCGCAATATCTTACTGACCACATAAGCTATCTGGATATATATCAAGAATGGACAAGGACGTCTCACTTTATTATAGCCTGAATGCGCGAGACATGGACCAACTCGTTAGTCGCGTCTTTCCTCAACTGCTCCCACCGTTCTGTATCCCACTTGAATGCCTCTGGATGTGTATCGGGAAGATTGTTCTGAATATATTCGCGGACGCTTTGGCGTATAGATACTGGGGAGGTCTTCTTGAAAGGTATGGAAAGCTGGTTCGACATGCTTGAAGACAGACGGAACCAGCCCTCGGATGAATCCAAGCCTTGAAGATTTGGAACGAAGCGAGAGACGGAAGATAAATGTAGACTTTGATTTCACAGCCTCTTATACTGTCGACCTAGTAGTCTTGGCGGGCAGAATTGGCTGTTCGAAGTTGAGGGCACGTGCCTATCCGCTCTTGTACGTCGCAAAAAAGTCCCAACTGATTGCAGCAGTGACGTTGAGGCCTCGAGCCGACTTGTGAGCCTCCGGACGCGTAGAAATATCGATATATAATTGAGGCGGAAAAAGGTAGGAGACTGAGCCGCAGTTGACTCGACATGGCAGGCAGGAGTCAGGACGCGTCTTGACCTTTTAGGGACGCGCCTTCACCTGCCTTTCATTCGCCTGCTTCTGCACACGACCCAGTCCTCACCGTAGCCTCTGCTCAACTCCTGCTTGTTTGAACAGTTTCTGATCTTTTTGATCGTCCAGGCGGCACTATGAGCGAAATCGACCAGATCGCACAAGCAATCCTTGTCGCTTCAGACCCAGCACAGGCTAGTTTACATCAAGAAGCTCTACAGTTTGTACAAAACAGCTTGAAAAGTTCCCCTGAGCGATGGAGAATTGGTCTTGCACTCTTCGCAGATAGCAATCCCGATGGATCTCGAAAACACCAGCCTCAAGTTCGCTTTTATGGCTTGCGCGTACTGGAAGACTTTCTCGACAGTCGTTTCGACCCTCTGCCTCCAGATGCGTTTGAAACGCTTCGACAATCCCTCATGACGTACGTGCAGTCAGAATATGTACAAGGCACGGCGGAGGGCGGAGCACCATGTGAGTCTGTTGATCATGTACGCTTCCGAGTACTGATCTTGCCTGTATCTTTTCAGTTCTTCGAAATAAATTCTCGCATACATTGTCTCTATTCTTCCTGTGCAGCTATCTTGAACAGTGGCCAACATTTTTCCCCGACTTCTTCTCCCTCATCCATGCCCCTTCAAACTCGGGATCATCTGGGTACAATCCTCACGTATCCTTACTGCTCTTCCATTTGGTCCTCGAAATTTCAGGAGAGGTCGCGGATCAAATTCTAAAGGCTGCACGACAGCACTCGAGTCAACGTCATTATCGAGACTCGAGAGTTCGCGACGCCGTACGTGAACGGGACGCAGGCAGAATCAATGAAGCGGTTCTGACCATTGTAGCGTACTCCGCACAGCAACTGGAAAATGTAAGGAAAGGCGCGACCACAGGCAATGTTGAGCGATTGACGGAAGTCGTGGATTGGGGCATAAGAACATTTGGTTCTTACGTCGGTAAGTTTCAAAGTGCAACTTCTTTTGTCAAGGCTGGCATATAATATGCCAACCAATCAGGTTGGATCGATATTAATCTCACTGTCACCCCGACAACGATTCAATTATTGTTCTCGCTCCTTTCGGACCCTTCATTGCCGATTCGACTGGCTACGTCTGTCGCTCTTCTGCGTATGGTTTCAAAGGGTTTGAAAGAACCAGGTGACAAAATTCAATTGTTGAAAGTACTCTCTCTGGGTCAGGTATTAGCAACTTTAGAAGACAAAACACGACAACAGCAAATAGCTCGAGAGGGGGATGTAGATGAGGGAGAAGAATCTTACCGAGAAGCCTTGGGTCGTCTTCTCAATGCCTTGGGCCTTGAGCTCGTAAAATTGGCGGAAGATGTAAGCGTGCTTTTATAATTGCTTATATCTGCTGTTACTAAGACTGCTCCTAGCCTAATGCTTCAGATGGCATCAAAGCCGAGTCCATGTCAATGCTTTCCGAACTACGTCCAACTTTACTACGATTCCTAGCCGATCCTTATGACGACACGACATCAACCGTTTTCCCTCTGCTTTCAAATATTCTCGGACCGGTAAGGCTGCATAATCCTTTGAAATGGAATTTAGAACTGAATGATGTACACTGGATGTTTAGCTGAAGAAAGTAAAACGCTTGTCCCCTCATGAAATCACAGACGACACACGCACTTTCGTGTCTTCAACCCTTGCTGTGATCCTCCAGAAGATGAAATGGGATGAAGAACTAGACCCGGATGACATGGACGAGGATGATAGACTTGCCTTTGAGACTTTACGGAAAGTGGGTGCTTTTGCGTAAAGACATGGAATGGCGCTCAGACCTGATATCTCAGGGAGACCTCCGTACTCATTTGGACGCTATATTCACAATTGACCAAGATATGGCCATTACTGCGATACGCACCCTTGTCCTCGATACCTTAGCGGCTTATGAAACGGGATCCCAAGTCAAATGGAGCGAAGCGGAACTCGCAATATATCTCATCTACATATTTGGAGAAGCAAACAAATGTAAGTATAATTATTTGGCCTCAGTCCGTCATTGCTTATCTGTCACCTTAGCTGGAGGTAAAGGGCGGGCAGCTTTCTGCCAAGCCCCGCCAGTGGCGAAGGAACTGAGGAAGGGGACTGATTACTCAGAATACCAGCTGACGACTCACGGCGAGATGCTTATGGCACTCATACGTTCGAACATTTGCGCGTATCCGAATAATGCTGTTGCGATTCAGTTTTTCGAGACCTGTGCGAGATACAGTGACTTCTTCAAAGTTCGAAAAGAATGCATCATTCCCTTGTTGGAAGCAATGGTCGGACCGAGGTATGCTCGCTCAATTTTTCCTGTAGTTAGTCTGTAATCTCTGAACCTTTCATTAGAGGAATCCATAATCCCAGTACATCCACCCGATCTCGTCTATTTTACTTGTTCTACAAGTTCATTAAGGAAGATCGGAGCGATATCTCGGTGGACCTTGTAGGCACACTTCTTAATGGAGTGAGAGATCTACTGGTTATCGAGGTGGAGCTTCCTGAATTGGAGAACCCCGCCGAGGACGACCTGCTGACGGAAACAATCAAGAACCCCGGTATCTTCGACTCCCAGCTCCACCTCTTCGAGGTCGTCGGTTTACTCGTGTCTTTGTGCTTCAAGAATGCCGACGAGCACGTGGCGCTTCTGTTGAGTTTCGTACAACCTCTTCTCGACGAGCTAGAGGCGAATCTCCAGGCTATCAAGAGTCCACAAGACGTCGTCCAGATTGTCAAGGTACATCATGTCATGATGGCGCTAGGCAGCATCGCAAAAGGGTATCCCGAAGTCCCACAGCCTATTCCAGAAGGCTACATTCTTCCTCCAATCTCCGTCTTCCGGCAGATGACACAGGCCATTGTGGTCTCTCTGCATGCGATGAGCGGCTTCAAGCCCGTGCGAGACGCGGCACGCTTTGCCTTTGCACGTATGGTTGCTACGACTGGGTCGCACATCACCGACTTCATACCGGAGATGATGTCAAGTCTACTCGCCCATTTCGAGCTGACGGAGCTTGTCGATTTCATGAACTTCATTAGCTTGCTCATGCATCGGTTGGGCCCAGAGATGTCAAACGTGCTAAACCAACTCGTCATGCCCTTGCATGCTCGAATCATGGAGTTGCTTGCAAGCCCCATTACCGGAACGGATGACCGAGTGACGCACGGAGACACGAAGAGGGCTTATCTAGCTTTCCTCAATAATATCCTTTCGAACAAATTGCATGCCATCCTGATCTCTGAAGGTATGTGTGCCGTATTTTGGAATCATATATGTCATCACCTTTCTTCTTAGCCAATCAGCCTCACTTTGTCCCTCTTCTGGAAGCGGTGATGAGTCTAGCAGAAGACGTTTCAGATCCCGCTGCTCAGCGTCTCGCTTTCTCTTTCCTTGGACGGTGTGTGAACATATGGGGACAAGCCAACGTGGTGAACGGCAATGCAGAGCATACCGGGCAAAGTCTTCCTGGCTTCGAGACTTTCATTTATGATCGTCTCATTCCTTTGGCAATCTCTGTTCCTTCTCAGCCGTCCTTCAACATCAAAGACGGGCAGATGCTCACGGTATGGCACTGTATATTTGTTCCTCATGTTACTCGAAGCTGATTGATAAACTATAGGTATCTCACGAGATCGCCAATTTCCTTCAGATTGTTGCAAAAGCCCGTGGAGAGGAAGCGTTCCAGTTCTTCGTCACTGCATTTCTTCCTTCACAAGGTTGCCCACCCGAAGTATCAGTAGAGTTCGCAACAAAACTACGGGACCTCGATTCAAAAATATTTCGGAAATATTTCTCCGACTTCATCCGTGCTTCCAAGACCGGAAGTTAACTGTGGAAGCGAATACATTAACCATATGATGTTCATGACCTGACGGAATAATCGTAGCTATCTGTATCTGACAAAGAGTTACTCATCAATAGTATTGTACCAGGGGTTCGCATACTTTATTACCGTTCTTTGTTGTCTATCTGCTTTCTTGCCGTTCTCTATCATACTTGATCTGGCCGTAGATGATTTAGCCTTGCGTTTCTGCATGTTGAGTTTTGTATGTAGGAAGAGCAAAGTAATGTTTACATAATCTTATATCCTACATCACTTAGCCTCACGTGACACATGCAACCTGAACTTGAACTTGAGCACAGCTCGGAGTTAACTTGTTTTGCTACACTTACATATCTATGGCAAGTTCTGGTGCGTTTGATGGTTATAGATGATAGAAACACGGCTGATAATGAACGATAGTTCCACGGAAGGTGAAGACGAAGATAGTGAGCACAAATAGTTCATTTCATTTCATATATGCCTTTGACCATTCCTGTACCTCGGACTAAAGAGACCACCACGAAAGGTAAGAGTTTGCTATTGTTGCTGCGACGCGTTTTGAGTAAGACATTAAGACATTCGCCTCAGCATGTCCCAGACACCTCCGTGACGGAGACTTGGACAGCCTTTAGCAAGGCTATCCGAGAAATCCATAACCACAATGCATCCAACCTTTCCTTTGAAGAGAATTACCGCTTCGCTTACAATCTTGTCCTTCACAAGCAAGGAAAGCTGCTTTATGAAGGCGTTCAGGGACTCATTTCCGAGAATATCGACAGGTTAGCCGAAACGGTGGTGAAGCCAGCATTCTCTTCCCCAGTATCGGGTGATCCTGCACAGAAGAGCCAGGAAGTTGAACGCTTCCTTAAAGCCGTTAGAGAGAGCTGGGACGATCATAAGGGGAGCATGTCTAAACTTCGGGACCTTCTCAAATACATGGTATGTGCTTCTGTATGATTTATTAAGTCCACAGGAATGCTGAATGCATGTCATGTGGACCAGGATCGTGTCTACAGTCCGAATGCTGGAGTACCTGTCATATGGGACGCGGGCATGAATTTGTTCCTTACCCGTATGATCAAATCTCCGATCAAGGAGCACATCATCAATGCTATTCTCAATCAGATTGAGATCGACCGTGAGGGCTACGCTATTAATCGATCAGCCGTGAAGAGCTGCGTGGATATACTCTTAGCATTGCGCTACGAGAGCGAAACAGGGCCTGTGTCCATCTATAAAACTGATATTGAACCTGCGGTGCTGAGAGACAGCGAAGCTTACTACAAACGAGAAGGCGAAAGGTTGATCAGTTCTTGTGACAGCGCGGAATATCTGAGACGAGTGAGTGACTCCTTCGTCGCGCCATCGCTTCTCTTTCATCACTTGTACTGCAGGCCGAGGAACGATTCGTCCAAGAAGAAGCACGCGCCCACCATTATCTTTCCTCCCAGACTGCTACGCCTCTTCGTCAAATTCTTGAAGATACTCTTTTGTCACCTCATCTTTTATCGATCATCACCAAAACTAACTCCGGTCTGGATTATATGCTTGACCTCGATCAAAAGGAGAACCTTGCTCGGCTATATCGTCTGTTTACAATGGTTCCTGCTGGTCGCAATACTTTACGACGCGCACTGAAGGAATCTATTCTGCGGAGAGGATTGGAAATCAATCACGCTTATGAAGACGAGGTAGCACAAAGCAACATGGCCATTGTCGACGATCCAAAGGGGAAAGGCAAGGCACGAAGTACCGCAGCACCAGCGGATATTGCTTCCAGATGGGTGGAAGATGTTCTTAATCTGAAGGACAAGTTTGACCAGTTCTGGAAGCATTGCTTTGATGGTGATCGCGAGTTCGAGACATCTTGTAATGAAGTACGTGCTGTACCATTTCCGCAAATATGCGCTCATCCTCCCTAGGCTTTCGAAACTTTCATCAATCGCAACAAGCAAGCAGCCGAATACATTTCCTTGTTCATCGATGAGAATCTAAAGAAGGGTCTGAAAGGAGTACGCCTATTTCACTACTACGACTCTATTCAACTGATCATCGGAATTTTAGAAAACAGATCAGGAGGTTGATATCGTCCTGGATAAAACAGTTACGGTCTTCCGCTATATTACAGACAAGGATGTCTTCGAGCGCTATTATAAGCTGCACCTTGCTAAACGTCTTCTCCATAACCGCTCGGTATCAGATGATGCCGAGCGTGGAATGCTTGCGAAACTCAAAATTGAATGCGGTTTCCACTTCACTCAGAAACTGGAGGGAATGTTCAACGACATGAAAGTATCCGCGGATACAATGGAAGCGTATAAGAAGCACGTTTCCAAGAACATGGTGAGCTCCCGTATAGTAATCTAAGTTTGTGCAATGTTCTCAATACTATGTGTCAGTCTCCCGAGATAGAAATGTCTGTGACTATTTTAACGTCGAACGCGTGGCCAAGTGCTATGACATCTCAATCGCCAACATGCATTCTGCCAAACAACATGCAAAGCTCCGCAAATCACTTTCAGATGTTCTATTTATCTCGACATACAGGCAGAAAGCTTACTTGGCAACTTTCGCTCGGTAATGTCGACATGAGGATTGCCTTCAAAAGCCGAAAGCACGACTTAAACGTTTCGACGCTTGCTTTGGTAATCCTTCTTCTGTTCGAGGACCTTGGCGACGGGGAATTTTTATCATACGAGGTAAATTTGTCCCAGCCCAGGAGTGATTTCGCTAAACTAATTTTCATGTCTTTCAGGAAATTCAGGGCGCCACTGACATTCCCGAGCTAGAGCTGAAACGTCAACTTCAATCTCTTGCATGTGCAAAATTCAAGGTCCTTAGGAAACACCCGCCCTCTCGGGATATCAGCCAAGATGACTCCTTTTCTTTCAATGCCGATTTCTCAGCGCCTATGCAACGTATTAAGATCAACACAATTTCTGTGACGACGAGGATAGAAACTCCCGAGGAACGCAAAGAAACATTGGATCGTGTTGATGAAGAGCGAAAACATCAAACCGACGTGAGTGTCTAAGTGATCAATACGGCATCTGGTTTCGGGATGACTTACGTCCTTGAACAACAGGCATGCATTGTTCGCGTCATGAAGAATAGGAAGCATATGTCCCATAACGACCTAATCAATGAGGTCACTAGGCAGCTTGCCAGTCGCTTCTCACCTCAACCTTTAGGGATAAAGAAACGCATCGAGAGTCTGATTGAGGTCAGTAGCCCTTCCTTGTCTCGAAAATCCAGGCGCACAAACTAAGTATCTCGCAACCGAACAGAGGGAATATCTAGAAAGATGTGAAGATAAAAAGTCATATAATTACCTAGTAAGTTAGTCTAGTGGGAGTGTCTATGCCTTTTTCCTGACAAAAACGATAGGCATAGTAGTCCTGTTTCTTCATCATTGTTTGCAATACTACCTTCTCACCGTTACTTATGACATCATTATTCTGGTCCTTTCTCGTTCTTATCTTACCTTGCAATCCCTCGCACGCGTCGTTTATAGTCATTCGTTCATCGACGCATTAATTAGGATACAGCTATGGCGATACATCGAAACGAGTATAGCTAACGGAAGTCCATCCCAAGAAGTAGCGAGAAACAAAATAGTCCGTGAGGTAAGAGGAATTAGTTCGAACTATTTACAACTACTATGGGTCCCTTACGAGCTAGAGGTCGAGTTTGACGCGGCGCTCTTGGTGGAGTTAGCTGCCTGCTTCGCCATGTCCTGTGCCTTCTTGACAGAGTCGGGAGATTTCGAATCATCCCAGTTGTTCCCGCCGACAGCGACGGTATTGTTACCAACTTCCGAACCCTTAAACCCAAGGTTACTCGTGCTGAGCGAACCGTCTGAGTTGACGATTTGACCGAGCAAGCCAGCGATGTTAGAATCGAAGCCAGCCGAACGGCTGGAAAGATGACCGATCTCATTGCTGAAGGACGAGATGATACTGGAAGCCTGTTGGACGACGATTGTCTGTACTTCAACCTCGCACACCTGTTCAAGAAGGATCCTACACAGGGGAAAGTCATGTAAGTATTCAGCTTTTTACGTATTGAGCTTCTCATCGGGGTGAACCCACCTCTTCATGACTTCCGTGAGGATCACAAGCTTCTGCTGGACGATCTCGATCTCCTGGGTCTGGCAAACGACCTGCTCCCGCTGTTCAATAATCGTCTGGACGTTCAAAGAGCTGTCGAAATTGCTGCCGCCGAAGAAGTCGTCAAAGTTGCTCATTTGGGATAAACCCAAATAATTGTCGAAGGATGGGACAGATACAACCGACGAAGACTCGGTGCGGCGCGCTTCACCACGAAGTAAGTCTTCTCGGTTCAGAGCACAAAGATGTGTTGTAGTTACCTAGTTCAGCAGAGGGCCAGAAATTGACGGGCTTTGCCATAATCCCAGAAGCGCCAATGGCGACGACAGCAGCGGAAGCAAATATGGACTTTGCGAACATTTTGAGATATCGTTAGAGCTGTGAAAGTTGCCTCGAAAGCGTTCAACAAAGTGGTCTCTTAAGATATTCGTGAGCAATGTAATGCGACACGAAAGCAAGGAGGAATTACAACTCACAAGGGGTCAACCCGTAACGAAAGTGAACAAAAAGTGAAGGATGGACGAACGAACGAGAACAAACGAAAAAAGTAGAGAAGAAAGCGAAAGGCAAAGGCGACCAGGCCAAGAGACTTCGAAGAACGAAAAGGGGCGAGAGTGAAGTGACTTGAAACCTTCCCCATCTTCCTGTATTTAAGCTATTGGTAACTTCAACCACCGACCACCGTGAAGACCGAAATAGCTGTATACCGTCTTGGCGCCGGAAACGAACGATTTAGTCCATCACGGGATCTTAGGAAGCATGCATTCATCTAGTATGGTAACAACTTCTTCGTGGGCGGGGATGGTCACCTTAGTAGCATGGGATTTACGAACCTGAGAAAAGGCGGTGGGAATACTTGCGAGTGGTTCGGAGAGTCACCTAGACAGGATTTACGACAAACTCTTTGTACACTGCCTGTTGCTGATCTTCACTGAAGACAGGAGAATATCCTGATTCATTCTAATTTATTCCGATTTTCGGTCACAGCGTCCCTCGAGATATTTTCAAGCTACATTCGCTGGTGGCGGCTCTACTAGTACTGCCTTGCAATTGGAATCCCAACTCCGTTCTGCTCTACCAACTGTTGCATTTTCCATCCGAGAAGACCGGCATAACTACTAGTCCATCCGTGTCGGCCAGATATGTTCCTAAAATACAAGGCTTATTTCCTTGGATGCGTCTCTACCAGGGGACTGGGACTTCGATTGGTCGTCAAGGCGCCTTTTCCCCGTTGCTGGCGGCACCTTTTCTGGAGTTATTTTTGAAGGATCAGCGAATCGGCGAGCCCGCCACGCTGAACGAGGCTAGAAAGATCCCGCCATAAATAAGTCTGCGTCGTCCATACTGAGCTACGATTAACCAATCCTTCCCACACCCTCGCATAAATTCATCAGGTATTCCGGATTCAGTGTCACAATCTGATGAATCCATGACGATTCACGATGAAAATCGCGAAACGCGCGTATATACACTGCTAGCTCATGGTACAAACGCGGCATCCTTGTTGGGAGGTATAACGTATCTTTGCAACGCCGAGAAACACGAATTCTGGCGATCGATTTCTAGTCGGTTCGGCTGTTAATCGGTCATCACACATGATAATTAGATGAGGCTCTCCTAGAAGGCAGGAGAAGCAAGAGCTTGTGGTCGCACGCACCGGAACCATTGAGGTTCTTTTTTGTTTAGTCTCTCCATCCCGACACGGACGCAACAGTTCTCAAAGTCCAAGCAGAAATTGCGACAAGCCGGAGTCTCGTAAGGCTTTGCCGACATTATTTTCCGTGTTCATACTGTCTTCCGGCCATTTAGATCTAACATTGTTTCTTGCTGCGGCAATAAATATCTTGATGAACTACAGTAGTATATCCGTTGCATTTTCTTTGGGTAGCATCTCGAACGCGAAACGAACAAACCTGTCCACACGAGAGGGTCCATCAGCTTCACAGATTGAATGGCAAACCGTGGTACAGGTCCATCTACCACACAACTTAGATGCCGGTGCAACAAAATATGGAAGAAGGGGACCAATCTCAAGTCCTCGGCAGGTATCAATTATCGGTCAGTAACGAGGATTTCTGGAAACACATCAGCTGTAAATCGACAAGAGCCATGACGGAGTGATTCTTCTGAAGATGAAATTCCATGTAGCACATGGCGTAAATGTTGGTTTCACGTCCATCTTGTAAGCTGGACCAGGCTATGCGCAAGTTCCGGAGACGAATTTTCATCAATCAATGCAGTCTATTCCAACATACAGTCTAGGGAACATAGAGCCGCGCATCGTTAGCTATAACTCATCCTTACCGCGTCCAAGGGGATGGAAGGTATCTGTTAATTCTAGAAATAAAATGCTAGCACTGGAACCGATGTCAGTAAATCAAAAGCGAGCACGCACTGTGTCGTAGTTCTGGGGAGATCTCTGTCGGCAGGACAACAGTGTATTCCACGAAAAGATCACCAAATTTGCTTTCTTGCCACACCGGCATGCCCTCGCCCTTGATGATCTGCACGAACCCTGGTTGAGTAACACCTTGTCGCTTGAGAGTAACGATATGACCATCAAGATGCGTCAAATTCCTCTCAAATCCAAGCAGTGCCTGTAGTAAAGCACGAGAACCGCATAAGATTGCAGCGATGCGCAGATACCCGAATTACTTACCTCGTCGACACCGATGGCCTGCTTCCAATAGATACTACTTTCCTTTCGACGCCAGCCTCCCTGTTCCCTCTTGCTGCGCACGCGCAAAATGACATCTCCGGGTTCCCAATCAGGATTTTCGTCGCCTTCGCCCTCAAAGACGACTTCATGTCCCTCAGGCATACCGCGCACGACTTCGAGTGTGTAGTGCTGAGTGTGGTCTAATATTTTAGCGCCGCCGCAGTGAGGGCACTTGCGGGCGATGATGCGACCACGACCACCGCACTCTGAACATGACGTTTGACTCTGTGCGAACATACCAGGCCAGATTTGCTGTCGCACAACCTTGATACCGGATCCGCCGCAAGAGGAGCAGGTATGGATATCACTATCAGACGCCGCGCCGCTTCCTCGACAATGGTCGCAAAGAATTTTCTTTTTAATCACGAACTGATTGAAGAAGGTCAGCGAGACAGCTAGAAAAGACATAACGGCTCGGACACTCACATCTATGCTCGCACCAGTATACCTGAGATCCACATAGTCAATCTCAAGAATTTATATTGAGTCGACGAGTCAACGTACATATCCGCCAATGAAACTTCAAACTCTGTCAAAGATGTTGGTCCCTTCCGTACCTGATCCGCATGATGATCTATGGTAGAAGAAGATAAAACTCGGTTGGCAATACAGAATAATAACAGTCAAGACGCACGTCCACCAAAGAAGTTCGCAAACATATCGAAAGGATTGGCATGCTGTTGCCCTCCTTCATGAGCCTTTAATCCTTCCTATGAGATATGATATATGAGTGAAAATGCCTTAGGCATTCAAATGTGGAGATCGCACTTCTCCATGCCGGTCGTATATTTGACGTCTCTGAATGCATCATGAACGATATTATAACTTCAGAAATACAGTAGACATACAGTCGAGTCCGACAGAATTTCATATGCTATACGAGCAACGATGTCAAGATGTCGTATCAAAGCCAGCAGACGCTGACGAACGCACCATGAGCAATCTCTACGAATTTCTCCTTTGCTCCTTCTTCGGCGTTTTTATCCGGATGGTATTTCTTGCTGAGTTTTTTGTATGCCTTTCTAATATCCGCGTCTGAAGCTTCCCGGTGTACTAAATGCAAGAAGTATAAGGAACAGTAGTCTCATAATAGACGCATGAGAACGAGCTAACCTCCGAGCACTTTGTAATAATCTGCAGCAGCACAATAGGTTATACATAATAGTAGTATGCACAGAGAGACAAAATACTGAGACATTCCAAAGCGACGAAAGCCAGAATGAACCAAAGACAAAGCCAGAGTACGACAGAGAGCACTGTAAGCGGTACGCGCAAGGGTGAGAGAAACGCGAACGTGTCAGTCACCGTCGATCACTTGTTCACGTGACATTTCCTGATACGCGAGCGGCATTCTTTAGCCGTGACCGTCTCTTGAGGTCTGCCATCCGGCGCCCGCTTCTCTCGTACACGCTCTCTATTCCCGATGCTGTAGTACATCTCTCTCTCGTACTCGACGCTCACGGGCAGCCCGAACTCAGCGTTGTATGCATTTACAATGTTTTCCGCCCTTCCACTTGCCTTTTTGCTTTTGCTCGACGTTAGTGTTGGCGAATGCAACATCGCTTCTCACCTAGTTCGCCGTTCCGCAGTTGAAAGACCCGATATCTTCCTTCAGCAGCTTTCGCGGCCTTCAAATCTAGGACCGCGCGACTATTCTGAAGCAAACGCCAGCTCGACAGTCCTTTCTCTTGCTCTAAGTGACGATGGAAGGTGAGCTCTTGTATTTTCTTATGTCAAATATGCTGTCTAATGACTGCTCTTTCCGACCGATCAATTATCTGGTTTAGTTCTTACTATACTGTCCTTCAAGCCGGAAATATAAGTTTTCGTGTAGCTATAGACACGGGTTCCTCAGATTTCTGGCTATTATCCTCCGCATGTTCAGAATCAGATGCGTGCAAGTCCACCCCCGTCTATCCGCTCCTTTATCGTAGTCCCTCTTTTGGAGTCATAAATGAAAACCAGACTGTTTTCAGCTTGTCATTTGCGGACGGATCCTGTCTGTATTCCCGCTTAAAATCATAGTCTGGATACTCATTTGATTTCTTAGCCTCCTCTGGGTTTCTTGCCACGGAAACTGTGCAAATAGGCAACCTCACCAGCGCTAATCAAGTATTTGGTGAGCAAGCCATTTTCACACCGTAATTAGTGAAATTGACTTCAATTATAGGACTCGTCAATAGTAGTACTGTTAGTCTGGATAGCGACATTAGCGGCGTTCTTGGTATAGGCTTTCCGCGTCTTTCTACTTTCTCACCTTTATACGTCAATTGTAAGCATGGATTTTGTCTTGCTTGTTTTTGAATTGGTCAGATCAGCTCATTCATTATTGTAATGCAGCCACTCCGTTTGTTAGTGGCTTTGCACAGGAGGGCAAACTCAACTACCCTTTGTTTGGCTTCAGCCTTACCCGAGACGATAGTGGCACGATTGCTCTTGGTATGGGAACTCCTCTCTATGGTTTACGCAATATGCATTGACGCGTGTCAAGGTGCTATCGATGCGAATGTGGTACAGAATCTAAGTGCCACTGAATGGCATAAAGTTATGCCCTTTTCGCCTTTCGGTAATGAGAGCGATTCGTCAAGTTATCTCCAATGGGTTATACGATTACCGGAGATCGGAGTATGTAAGATTCTACACTTGCCTATCTGTCGCTTACGGTCTATCAGGCTAATGGGACAAATATTGAAACTGAGCCGACGTATCCAAATATCACCCAAACTTCTCTTGCGTTGATAGACGTGTAGGGAGAGTTTTATTTAATATTCAAGAATTTCATTTTGACTTATTATCAGCGGAACGAATGGGATCTTTGGACCATATCAAGATGTTACCAGGCTATTTGAACTCATGAGCGAGGCTCGATTAGTGGATGCCGAAGGTAAGTCCGAAGTCCCTTTGTCAATGAAAGACTATTCTGACATGATACCAGTTGGACAATGGGCTGTCCCTTGCGACACTCAACAGGTTCTCACTTTCAACTTTGGGTCAGCACAGCGTATTCTTTCATTCTTACTTCTGATTACTTATTAGCAGCAGTCAAAGGAACCTGACGCTGCAACCCACGGACTATCTTATCGGTCCTGTTTCTAGTAACCCAGCTTCTTGCCTCGCATGGCCTCGAGCTCTTCAGAATTCCGGTGATGGTATTGATTGGCAGCTGGGTACCCCTTTCTTGCGGACCGTCTACTCGATTTTTAGGTACGACATGCAGATGTTATGCCGAGGCAAGCACTGAACATCGTTCTTTGTAGTTTCGGTATCAACGACAAAGAAATACCAATGGTTGGGTTTTACCCTCTAAGTAATGTTACCACGATTACCGAGAACGCAACGGATATTTCCTCATTCTTCTCTTCTGCTCGTGCCACTATTGCAACTACTCTGCCGAACTCCTTACTCCCTATCCCTTCCGCGACTACTCCGTCATACATCTTCAACACATCGGTGCCTGCAACAGTCGGTGCGATTGTGACCAACGCGCTCGGAGACGATAACTACAGTGCGATTCTAACTGGTGATATTGTCAATGCGAGCGCTCTACCCGTCATTACGCCGCCGCCGACGTTAGTGACACTCATCCTCACCGACAAGTCGGGCGCTGTCTCAACGTCTCTTGAGCACGTTTCAACGAGCTCAATAGCACTTGGCATCCCACCAGGACAAAGCTCCGCATTCCATTCTGTCGGAAGCGTCTCCATATCGTTCTTTTTCGGTGGCCTGAGCATCCTCTGTGGTATGCTATCGATCGTATGATTTACTGAACCAAAACCACCGACTGGACCAGTTTTATTTATCACTACATATCGCATTCATTGTTCATCCCTCCTTCCACCCCTCCTCTCGCATTCAGGTAGCGATCCTATTTTACTCACCCATCTGGACTTTACCATGGACTTGTCTTTGTACCACTTTCTTTCGCTCTTCGTTGTTTGTTCCGGTAAAGGTCAATAGTTCGATTACCTTTTTGGCGAGACGTCTTTGCTCGAGTAGTGATCATGCCTCCATGTATTACCTCTGGACAAATATAATTTTCGACGCATGATTCCACCAAAGCAGGACTTCTTAATAATAATACCGGCTTGAACCTATTCAGTCCTTGAAACAAAAATTTGTAGCCTAATAAAGCCTCTCGATAAAGGAGGGCAATATCTCTTACGTTCGACCGATGAGAATGGTGTCAAAAGAGAAGACGCACATACATCTTATCATTACTCTTCAAAAACAATCAAATCAATCGTTTAGCAAGAAAGCAAGCATAGAACAGCGTACAACAATCGGCAGGTAATTAGGATCGTCAAATAAATTCATTGAACATGACTCGGATGCGTTAAACGTAATCCAAAATGTAGATCAAACCATTATACAAGCCAATGCACAGGCGGCCTGTTGCTTCGTCAAATGCCAATGCGCGACATGAGCTCGGCTTGAAAGGAAGCTGGGGCTCAGGTGGGAGTAGGACGTTGAGAGAAGGTGGTTGGTTCGTGACGGGGTCATAAACGAGGCGTAGAATTTGCACATAATCGGACTTCAAGGATTGCTCAAGCCAGACACCGCGTCGCCCAGTAGTTCCGAGACACGGATATTCCGGATATGAACCGACTGGAACGTCGAAAGGTATAGATGATTCGAGCTGTATCGAAGAGTTGCGGGCGTCGACCGACTTCCCACAAGCGGCAGATCTAGCATCCGCTTCGGGAATATTAAAAAACTGACGAATAGCAAGACGCAGAAGGAGCGCTTTTTTGCTTTGCCTGACATCCAGGCGCGACAATGTCGGGAAAACAATTAGAGATATGGATGTTGGAGGCACGTAAGGTCCATATCCGCTATTGTCCGAGATACAAATGTCGTAAAAGTCCATTATTGGTACAATGACATGGGAGAAATACGGAAGGTCCTGTTGCTTTGCCTTGCTGCGCACCGGTTGCTCCAGAACGCTGCCGTACTCAAGAACGGAGAGCGGAGCGAGGGTGACTTGGGCATTTTCCGTGGAAGCAGCGACAATACAGAGATAAGGCGGGAGAACCTTGATGTCCATTTGGTCTATGTTCTGTAGATATTTTCCGGCGCATTAGCCAGAATCAATTGTTACCAGTGATCTGGAATCCTTACATCAGTGAATCGCGGGCTTATAGTAATCTGTTGCCGAGTCTTCCAATTCGCGACCAGAACCTGCGGGGATTGCCAGCCTTCTGGGAATGCATGGTCCAAAATAGACGAAGCGATGTAATCGCCGTGTAGCGAGACCTTGTGGAAAAGCCCTTCATTAAGTACAAAACTGTAAGCCAAGTCGCATACACCATTGCAAACTGTCGGAGAATCGAGTGGCAGGTGAATCGAATACACCTCAAGAACTCTACCGATTCTACGTAAGTCACAGGCACTTGAATGAATGTTCTGAAATATCTGCTTACTCAGTGTCGTCTTTCGTGACAGTAGCGGCCAGGATAAGCGTCATTCCATCAGCCGCTAGGCACGCATCGAAGTCTTTCATTGATACGGGAATAGCTAGATGGGCGGCCAGATGCGGCTGTTTGACATCTGTAAGGCTGTAAGCCGACACGACCATGAAAGGTCTCTGGGAGTGCCGGTCCCGATGGACTCCGAGCATAATGATTCCGCCATTCAGTACTTTTAGCTCATCCAAGACGCTATCAAAGCTTCTTGAGTTAAGGTTGGCGACATGTACACTGCGAACTTGCGGTGTCTTGCGAGACCAATTATAGCGAAGTTGTAAAGCACGAAGCGCTGAAGATTGAATATCAGAAGTGCTGAAGTTCCTCAAGTCCACGAACGGAGACAGATCCAGAGGAAGATCCTCTCTAGGAAGGAGCTGATGCCAAAGATAGTCCGAGTCTGCGAGTCTGTTGAGCCTACGACACGTCTGAGGAAATGTGTTACTAGACTGATATAATCAATAACTGCTGATGAACACTTGCTTGTCTGAGAGCGAGTACGTCGGCAATGTCAGAATGTGTTGCAATTAAATGGATGATATCTTCGGGAAGCTCGGTTAAGATCTCCCGCGACATCGCTGTTCGTCCTAGCCTAGTACAACGCGACTGAGGTACACTGAGTGAGAGGAAGAGTTATCTTATCAGAGAGATCTACAGTACAGTGACGTAATGGAAGAGCTTTGTCATCAATTACTTTATTGGCTATACTGTCAGGAGTTGCCCTCTGCCTTCGATCACCTCGCAATCAATGATGGATTCCAAGCCACCATGCTCTTCTCAAATGCCTCCACGTACCGACCGTATTGAAGACGAAGAAACCTCGAGTCTCTCGGACTACGATTCCGAGTGGACTCAAGTTTCCGGTGCGGAAGATGATAGTGACTACCCACCGCTCTCAGCTGTTTCTGACCGTCCTCTATCTCGCGCGGACACCTTTGATGGCAGCATCGATGGTGACCTTTGGGAGGGATTTATGGATGACATCCGCAGGTCTGCCAGCCAATCGAGTGACCGGACGCATCCTTCAGATGTTGACATTGACGCCACGGAGGAGGTACCTCCAGATTCCGAGCCTCTCAGCGAGGATGTTGTTTCTCGGACTCACGAGGATGAAACGCATGATGATGCTCTCGACAGCGAGCTGATCGGAACACTCACAGCGTCGCGCGCTCGCTCTGCGTCGGCCTCTTTGCGTGCTTCGCTTTCAGAATCTCAATCAAAGCTCAGACTTTCTTTTCCTGATCCTCTAAGCTCTAGAGAACTTGGTGCGAAATCCGATCATGAAGACACGGCTGCACCGACGAGTTCAGTTGAAGAGCACTGTGAGAATACTGCTGCGGATGTTATTTCATCGTTCGCGGAAGTGAACCTACCCTTGACGCCCTCAGACTCGGACCCTACCGATGAAATGGAGGCCACAGTTCTACCAATATCAGCTTCAGCTCCCTGTGTTCTCCTCTTGTCTCTGTATGGCTCATCCAGCTCTTCGAAATGGCAAATCGCGGAGCGAATCATGAAGCTTATTCTCCGACGTACTGACAACGCACGATCGATGGTCGAGGACGGTGCTTTCCGAGATTACTATTTCGACTCATCTCTTGATGCTGCTACGGACGCGACGAATGAGCAATTCATCTCAACACGCATATTTGATCGGACCTCAAGCTTGACCGATGCGGTTTGTAACTCTTTGAATGAAAATTTCATTTATCTGACACTTTACAGGAGTCACCGGACATTGACGATCATGTACCATCCGTTGCAATTTTGCTTCTTCCTTCCCGCCTTCCCGCGGTTCTCCCGAAACACAAATTTTATCTTCCTCTCCTCAGTCTTTCCTCATTGGATCTTGGTTCCGAGGCTAAGATCATCTCTTCAACATTCTCCGAGCAAGTCATGCTTGACTCGGCTCATTATACTTGGAAGAAACTTGATCTCGCGAGGGAAGATGTCATCATATTGGACCGGCAACGGCCTCATGCGATTGTGGACGTATCCACGTTGGAAGCCGCAGACTCGAACTCTCTGATCCAAGCTTTTTCTATAGTGTTGAATAAAGTGGGTCCGGAGGATACATCAGTTGAGCGCGGAGGCGATTCAATTTTCACCAATAAATGGTTAGAAATCTAGTTCATATTCTTTATTCGGAGCATGTTTGCTGAGTTTATCGGCAGGTGTACAATCGCTTTAGTCGCAACGACTTTGATCGCTATAACTATAGGTGGTATCCAAGCCAGTAGGGGTCCATTATGGAATCCAAGGACAGCAGGCAATACGTCTAGCGGACTGGCAATTGACGCGACTACATCTCTTGAACCCGCTAAGACCGTCGTAACTATCATGCCACCCGCGAATCACCTTGTTATCACTACCCAGTCTTTACCCCAATCGCTTGCGACAATCATCGCAAAGACGACTGCGTGCACATCCCTGAGCTCCTCGTATCGCGTCTCTGACGCTTCGGGGCTGACTGATGTCTCTCACAGCGTCGTGTCTACTATCCCATCGACGTCAATAACTGGCACTTGTGCTTCCGAAACGGCCAGCTGCCGTTCTAAGACCCGGTCATGGGTGGATAAGCTCAATCTCAGCCTAGGAGAATATATTCCCAGAGACTTGATTATTCGTCCTGTTGATACACTTGGCTTCGTAGCCAAGAAGGACCTGCCATACGAGAAACCGCATCGCAGTTACTTCAATGCGAAGTCATTCGGAGGTCCTGTCAAGTCTCTCAGTCTACGCACTGTACATAATTCTTTGGCGGTCGTTTCCTCTAAATGCAAGGCAATCAAGGAGATGGCGGGAAAGGATATGGGGGTACTTCACGAAGCCATTGACGAGCTTCTTCGCTCTCTTGGCCGTCAAATAGATGCCGCGAAGGATGAGATGAAGGACGCGAAATCAGTGGCTCAATCAAGCTTCTCGCTTCGCAACGCACGCGCGAAGGAGAACGCCCAGCGTCTTCGTCGCGCGGGAGAGCATCTTATCCATGCGGCCGGCAACCATCTGCGAAGCAAAGGGGAGGAGGCAATTAATGTGGCGAGGAAGGTGCGTGATAGAGTGGGGGAATTTGCAAAATTCTATTAACTGGCGTTAGTCAAGGCACTCACGGCGAAGAAAGGGCAGACAACCGAGAAATGAATGTGATAATATGAGCAAGGATGATACCACGGGAAAGAACAAGGGTTTGGTGCACGAGAAGAGACGGGGCCGAAACGCGAAACGCCGCGACCGCCATACGTGTCGTGCCCGAATGAATGATTGAAAGTGTGGATGACGGAGTGAGAGACGGATCTGGCGGGATCTTCGGGGGGGTATATAGTGGGGCATGTTCCTTTCTAATATCTTCTGGCGTCGGTGTGTACTGATTGTGGCTGCTTACCCGGACTTTGAGAATATGTTTCATGGTGCATTGTATGCATGAAGTGCAGATAGCATGTAATTTTAGCATTGAAATCTATTGTGGCTGAATTCAAATTTTGGTTCCGAACAAGGACGTCCATGCGACGTGACAACGCCGTTTGTCATGTCACAGAAATGGTCGCTCCTCCCGCGGTGCTTTTCTTCTGTGCTTTTTATCTCCACACGAACGGTATCATAAATTAAATTGCGCAGGCCTGTATGCATTTATCAAAATGGGTGATCTGTGCCATCATCGCGCATTTTCAAGACTTCGATACATATACTGGCTTGCATAAACCTTGTTGTGATCTATTCAGCCTTGCACCCGCTGCGTGGCGATTGCACGCACAAGGGACGCATCTCGAACTTCTTGGTGCCTATCTTGGAGCAGACGAAATAGGTTCGGGATGACGGGACCAAGGCCGAAAATGGCTAGGAAAAACCTGTGCTGCCTTGTCTGATTCTGGAGCCGGAGAACACCGGGTAAATTGTCGTGTACTTCTCAGCTCAGCTTCTCAGCATTCATATCCTCGCCATTCAGTCGACTGACGACAATAACGCGTCCGTGTGATCGAATACAAAGTTAGTGTTCATTAGTGACCAAACAGTCAACGAGAGGTGCTTTTGCGTCTTCAGATTTGAATCTATGCCGGCAACATGCAATCTAAGGCTCGAGGTGACGCGGGACGCTGCGTTGCTGCCTCATCGGCCCAGGTTCACTTTGAATATGGTTGACCCTATCTGCGCGGCACCAGAGAAGCAGCAGCTGAAGATGGCAATCATTTGGTGCTTTTTATGACGGTGATCATCATTTGACCGACTCCGGGATGGACGGGGCCTTAGGCCAGTCTCTGTGTCCACGTTCTGAGCCAGCATCCTCATCTGGTCAGAACGGATTGCATGAAGGCATTTACCCGAGCTTCTGAACGTCTTCGGACTTTCGCCCTTTGACGCTCCTGAACAGTCAGAAAACGTGACGTGCGCTTTCGCGAGTGAGAGGCCCTATATAATCGCAACTCCGTTTCAAACCTCTAGCCCGTCATCGTTATATTTCTCGTCCGCCTCCATAGCCCATAACAACCGACTATAACGGTTAGTGCTTATGCTGTATTCGCTACGGACCTCAATAATGACGACTACCGTTCAAGGCATATCTTCTCCGGTATAGCTATTCCTACTCGCCATCTCTTAATTGTCCGTTAGGGATCGAGCCTGCACTACGTTGTCGATTCAGTCAGGTATGCTTTCTCGGACTTGATTCCCTAGCCGTCGGTCTCATGGAACTCAATTGCTTATCTTGATCGTTTTCCAAATTTAGAACTGTGGTATGTGCTATGTGCATCGTTCCAAGCGATGCCGGAGCTGACGCCCGTCTTATACAATGCGCGCAATGATTAGATCAACAGCATTGTTTGGCTTCTATTACTCCCATCAGAAACTCTACAAGGCAATGGAGACACCATGTCGTAAGCTACCGGCTATTGTGGTGCCCAGTACAAACCCGTATTCTTCATCCGCCCGCGCGTCTAATCCGTCAGCCTCTGCATCGACTTCCATGTCTTTCCGTTACTACCAACCTCCGAAATCTAAGCGCGTCGAGTCCGAGTCCGACGAAGAGTCGAGTGAAGAGGAACGTCCGCGCGGGTCGCGTAGGTCGTTCAATACTAGTTCTCAGCAGACTAAACGGTATGTCACGAGGAGTATTCTTTTGGAAGATGCTTTTTAACCCATATGGTCTTGTCAAGTGGGGCGTGTACGCATTGTAAAGGGCTGAAAGTCAAATGCCATTTCGTTCCTGGACAAGGTTCTTGCCAGCGATGCATTTCAAACAAACTCCAGTGCGTCGTTGTTGGGCGTAAGAAACGTCGGGCTGTTGCGTAAGTCTTAAATTATTCTCCGCCACAACGAAGCTGAAAAGAGCTAACCTTCTAACGTATCTCAGATCTCACGAAGAATTATTACTGAAGTCTCATAAGCAAGATGTTGAAATTGCAAACCTTCTGCGTCAATTCGACGAGCTCACGATGGACTTTCGCATCAAGACATGGATCGACAAAGCATCAAGCAAGAACAGCCACTCTCTCAACTCTCCACGTTCTCAGCACTCAATGCCGAGCTCCAGCTCTTCTAGTATGGGCAGGGAATATACGAGCTGGGCTTCAAGTTACGGGTACGCAGAGTCAGACTCGCCTTGTAGTCCGAACTTGAAGATGAGCGCAAACTATTTGCCATCTCCGACAAGTCATCCGCAACTCTCACCTGTCGAGAAATTCAGCGTACAGGAATTACTTTCCTATTTCCCAGACAGTGAGTTGTTCAAACTCGTGAATTTTCGCTTGTTCTCATGTTGTTTAGGCACTGTCACCCCCTACACCAAGCCACCTGAAATTGTAGCGCGTGGAATAATCCATCCTCACGACGTACCTGATTTATTTGCCATGTAAGTATCCTTATCCGTGTCTATGAACTGAACTCCTGATCTATGATTCTAGTTACTTCAAGTTTATAAATGTATGTCTGAGACTCTGGGACACAGAAAATGCTTGGTTGCTTACGCGTTTTACCCTACAGCCGCACTGCTCTGTCCTCGAGCCTGTCTTGCACACACCGGAGAGACTATTCTGGCATTCTCATTTCCTCTTTTCACTAAGTGAGCTTCTTTGATATACTCTTATTCTGTGATTGTTAAATATTCTCGTCTAGTATGCTGCATTTCGACGAAGTACTCGCCGAAGCATGCGCCTATGGTCCCTGTATTTGTCGAGTTCGCTCGGGACCTCGCTGGGAAAACTCTCGTGGGAGGACGGAAGACTATTGATGAATGCCAGGCATACCTCATCCAGTCAGCTTATCAGTTACCGCGAAAACGCTTTGAGGATCAACGAACATGGCTGACGATGGGCTTGTCTTTTTCACTCGCTTTGGAGCTCAAATTAAATGTGCCGCCCAAGGATGACGAACTTGAAGAGGACTCTAAGGACTTCTTACGCTGGGAACGCGAGCTGATGCTTCGGAAGCGCATGGATCGCATTCGCACGTGGCTCAGCTGTTATTGCATCGACGCAAGCTACGCGACCCAGTTCGGTAAACCTGCTATGTTGGAAGTCGATGATTATATCGTGCAGACTTGCAGAGAATGGTACCTTTCACCGTATAGTCTTCCGAATGATGTGCACATCGTCGCACACGTCGAGATATGCCGAACAATGAGACTTTTCAGAACCGAAGTCGAAGCACTTGAGGCTGAGGAGAAAGGACGACCTCTGAAACGATCGCGATTGCCTCAAGTGCTTAAGATCGTGGACAAATATCATACCGAGCTGCTTCATAATCACTCCGAGTGGAGCAGTCGATTTGATGACCACCCTCGACGAGATGGTATGATTCCACTTCCATCGAAATGAGACAAAGCTCATGTTTGTCTTCTATAGATTATGTCTTTGTCTACCGATCTGAGTTGAACCGCATGTGCGTCCTTTCTGTTGCATAATGTCATGTAATCAACTAAATTCTATTCGAAGGATAAATGCCTTTAATCGCCTTGTAGTCTTGTCCTATGGGTTGCAGCGCATAGTCTCTGCGAAGAAGCATGAGAATGGAGCTGGCGCATCAAGGGACGACAGCCTTGTTCGACAGGTGAATGGAAGTCTGCACTGCGACGTCGGCCTATACGCTAACTCTGTTTCATCTATTTTCTAGTGCATTGAGACTGCCAAAGAAGTAATTAAAGGAATGATTTACAAGTTGTACCCGACCGGTATGCTCCGGTACAGTTTGGAGGTAAGTTGCTGGGATCAATCTAAATAAATTATCTAACGCACTATCTACAGGCGCATTTCCTCTTTGTGACTTTTGCTGCCGCCCATTTACTATCGGTGAGCTCATTATACTGTATTATGAAGGCGCGTCGCTAACCCTGTGTTCATATCAGCTTCTGAGGCCGGAAATGTCTATTCTGCTGCGCCCAATTGATGTGGAGGACGTTGATCATTTGGTACGCGGTCTTGTGCGGGTACTTCGATCAAAGGAGGTCTCAGAAGACGAACACGGACACCACGCCCCGTTCCATTACGCACGCTATTTGACCAAGCAGCTCAAGACGTTCTCCACTTTTTTACCACGTCATGACCACAATGATGATCTAACGGTTCTCGGAAACAGAGAGAGCGCGCTTGGTAACTTTTCACATCGGTCAGATGCCGTGCCAATCTCAAATGCTGCAAGCTGGACAGGACCAACCCCCGAGACGATTTTCCAAAGCACGGCGTCCTCCGTCAATTCCGGAGCAGAACAGCAGAGTTTTTTTCATCCTGACATGAATGAATTGAATCGGACATTCGCAGATGAACAGGCAACCGAATTGAGCGGCTATCCTGTTGACTTTTCACTCATTAACTTCCTTCATACGGTGAATGAGCCACAGTACACGAAAAGCACGCCGCCTCCAGGGAATTCAGAGGACAGAGCTCAGTGGTGGCAACAAATGTATCCGGTGAACAATCAGCCTTCTTGGCCAGCAGCGATGTCAAGTCCTGTAGGGCATCCTGAGTACGCGCATCGATTTAGCCCTGACAGCTGACGCAAGCGGTTAATCTGCCGTCGGTGAGCCTTCAAATTATTCGAGCTGTGTTGATGATTGCTTATGGTCCACGCTCGAAGGCAGTTCGCAGAATAAACTTCACCCCAATGGACTTTGACTAGGAAGTTCTAATATTATATTAAGACTTTCTGTGTCACTTGGCACACCCGCTCACATACGCAGCTCCGATTCCTGAGGAAAGGACTCGCTTGTATACAGTATCGTTCAAGGTTGGAGCTCGTTTGATCATGTCGCCTGGATTCTCATGTGCTACGCATAATAGCTTATATTTGACTATCGAACGTCACAAATTGTACAAAATAGAAGCTTCTTTCGGTGAACAAGAGCATACCAGTGTGGATATCAATGATCAGTATCTTGCCGACGGAGATGTTCTCGAAGTACATACACGGGCATGATCGGCGACGATATCAAATGCTAATCCTGGGGGGTGTATTTATTGGATGATTAATAATCGCCTATGTGCTATCCCGCCGCCTCATGTTCTTTGATGACGTGAAGTCATAATATTCATCTCCCCAGGGGTGGTCTTGTTCAGTACCCACGTTGTAGCCGCGCACAACAGGCAGCACAGAAGCCTCTTTCCTTTAATGCATGTCTCTTCAGCCCACCATCATGGGAGTCTTTCTTCGTCTCAGGCTCCCCGTAGCCCTTTTTCTCCCCATCCTCTTATTTTCATGTCACTCCTTCGCGCGACAACAATGTAGACTCCAGGCGCCGCAATCCGCTTTTGCTTCGCCGAATGACCCGTTTCCGTCTTCTGGACCTTCTGGTTCGAACACCACCAATAACGGCACTGGCTCCAATGGAACAGCTACAAACCCCGTTATCGCTCAATTCGCATACGGCACGGACAAGATCCGCGGAGTCAACTTGTAAGTACGTTCATCGATTACAGCGTTTCGTTTATCCGCTAGCTTTCGCTGAATCTTGCTAATCAGAGGTGGTTGGTTCGTATTGGAGGTCAGACGGGTGCTCCTATCCTTTTGAAAAATTTGCCGAAGTTTGACTTCCATTAAATTTTCTTCAGCCTTGGATTACTCCAAGTATTTTTGAGAATACTGGAAATGATGACATAGTCGATGAGTTTACTTTCGGCCAACTACTCAACTCCACTTACGCTCGGGAAGTCCTTCAGCAACATTGGGAGACCTGGATTACCGAAGGCGACTTCAAGGCAATCAAGGCTGCTGGACTCAGTCATGTTCGGTCAGTAATAGTACAGAGATTGCTGCTTTGTAGCAGCTAGGGATTTCACGTTGGTCAACACTACAGACAACTGAGGCCAAAATCTTCTCTGCAGAATACCTCTTGGATACTGGTCTGTTCCAATGAACGATTCGGATTCTGTCTCTCCGTACATTCCAGGAGCATGGCCATATTTTCTGCAGGCACTGAATTGGGCAAGAGCAAATTCCTTACATGTCATTGTAGACTTGCACGGGGCACCAGGTAGCCAAAACGGCTACGACAATTCTGGACAACGCACAAGCAATCCGACTTGGGCTACCAATGATGAGAACGTAAACCGGACGATCGAGATATTAGCTTCCATCGCGGAAAATGCTGGTGGGCTGATAGATATACTTGAGCTTCTGAATGAAGCTGCCGGATTCACGAGCAACCAATGGGCATCAACCATTCGGCAATTCTGGAAAGATGGGTACAGTGCCGTTCGTGAGGCTGCCGGACCGCCTATGAAGATCATGATAGGTGACGCCTTCCTTGGCGTGCAGAATTGGGAAGGGTTTTTGACTTATCCTTCGGCACAGGGAGTCATGATGGATTATGTAAGAAATTTCTCTTCTCTTCTCTGAGTTGAGGAGGATAATAATTATGCCGATTCCCTGTTCGATAGCATGAATACCAAATCTTCAGCGTCGACGAACTGTCTAGGTCAAATGACGAGCATATAAGCGTAATGATCTCCACGTTCCTCATTCGCAGCTATAGACTAATTTTGGTACTGCCGTTGTGCCGCATTCGGAATGAAGTTCGCCTGCTCGCTCATCTCAGGTCTAGCGGATTTTGACCAGAATAACTTGTGGACTGTAGTCGGTGAATGGTCCACGGCAAACACCGACTGTGCGAAGTGGTTGAATGGACGCGGAGTTGGTTCTCGATGGGATGGCACATGGTTCCCGCAACAAGGCACAACTGTTCTCGGTTCATGTGCGGGGCTCACAGGCGACTCTGAAAACTTCTCAAGCAATTACAAAACATTTCTGCGCAAGTACGCTTCTTCATAGTCATGCGACTCGTAATTGTAGAATGTTTATCTGACAGTAATTGGCAGATACTGGGAAGTGCAGGTCGACATAGGAGAGTCGGTCCAGGGTTGGGTATATTGGGCTTGGAAGGTACGTACATATCGCAAACTTCTATGATTGTAGCACGCCCACTCGCTTCCTACTTGGGAGACAGTGCATGGCGGAGTTAGTCGAACGACTAACATACTTGTATTCGCAGACTGAAAGTGCTGATGAATGGAGTTATCAGAAAGGGCTCGCCGGGGGCTGGATACCACAAGACCCGACTGAGAGACTCTACCCTGGACTCTGTGATAACACGACAAATAGTGCATGACTCCTATCACACGCACGTCATGCACGATATATTACAAACGATACCAACGCATTCATACTAGAATCACGCTTGTCTCATACAAAGCAACAAGCGAGCATGCACGATGATGTATTACTAAACTTCCTTGAAGAATAATCACGCGATTGCACGACTTAGAAGACTTCTCAGCTCAAGCTCAACTCCCTTCTGATGGAGTCGATACCATCGATGGCATGTATCCAAAAAGAGAGCGGGTTTCTTGGTGAGACTTGAGAGGAAGCCTCAAAGGGTTGCCCTGGCGGTGGCAACACAATAAGGACTCTTCGAGAACAAGGCCCCTTTATTGAGCGCCAACCACAACGAGTGCCACAATCAGGCCAACAAATCTGTTGGGCTGCGGAACAATCGAATCCCGCGGATAAACTAGTGCTGCTCCTAAACGCACAGCATGCGAAGTTTATTAGCGGAAAGAGAGTTCAGGCTCCGATCCGTTGTCCCGCGCCTGTTGATCAGAGTCTAGGGCATATTGGGAACAGGGCTGAAGGATTAGAGTTTCGGGACGGAGACGGCGGCTAAGATGAAGTATGTCTAGGGTGAGTTGGCTTGACTTTGAATAATCGTATCACTCAGAAATCGAACTAGAAGCCAATTCAGAATTAGACGGAGATGAATCTGTGAGTTTCCGAACGACTGAAGGATACTGTCGGATAAAAACCTGGCTTGCTTCTCCAATATGTGGAACTTTCAATAATTGACCGGAACACGGAGAACATACGCTGCGGTTGCCTTCTATCGACTCGGCGAAGCACGGTGGGGGCGTGATAGAGAAATTTATGAACAGGAGGTCAAGAAATTCGGAAGCAACTGATATGCCGTCGACTTAATTTACATGTACATGAAAGAAGGTTCTTGCATATGTCACAATCCTGAGAGACCTGATCTCGAGAGAAAGAAAAAAGAAAAGAAAAAAAAAAGAAAAGAACCACGGATAGAATGCCGGTGTGATACTTTTGATCGGGTTGCCCGGGTTAGAGGGTTAGGAGCTTCTCTTCTAGGACGTTTCACCAGCACAACACGAGCCCCTTGTCTTGCAAAAATCTCGAAAACATCTACCCAAGACTTGTTGGCTTCGGTCGAAATAAGATAGGCAGTCTTCTTCTACTTCGCAGATCGCGTTTAGCAGATAGGTTAAACAGGGATTATAGCCGACAAAATATATAATTACCATGTGCCTGGGCGACTATGTGGTAAGCGCGAGTCTGTGTAGTGCCATGACTCAGAAAACGAGGATAGGGAAAAGATTTCGAGAAGCGCGTACTAGCTGCGCGATGGTGTGTAATGAACTCTGCGTCAGTTTTATTCATCTAGCCAAGTATATTGTAACCGACTGACTCGAACGAGAGCTTAGTACCTGGTTTCATCGATCGGACTCAATACTACTACTCATCAAGCGCGAGGCCGAGCAATTGAGTCTTAACTTAACAATGAGCATTGTTGTGTATTACCATCAACACGAGCATACTGACACAAACTCACGCTGACGCTGACTGATGACCACCTTGTTCTGCCCGGCTGCCCATGCCAACCCACTATAACAAACAGGTATAGCACACACCCATTTACCCACAAGTAAAACCACTGATCTCATCATCATAGTCTTTATCAAGCCACACATGCAGCTCCCGCACGCACGAGACCAGGCATCATCTCACATCGTCGTCGGTCGATCACACCCTCGTCCGGAATCTGGATGTCCTAGGCGATTATCAATTCGCATCGTTATCTCCGTAGCCACTACTTAACTGGATTACAAATTCTGACCCCTCTCTCGATCTCCCTCTTAATCTAATAACAAATCTCGCACAGATTGGGCCTATTGAAACGATCGAGACACCATGAAACAGCATCCCGCCTATTACTTTCCGGAGTCTCGCAAGCCCTCGACAATTAGTTGCTAGGGCTCGATTCCTGGCTCCCGCGAGATCTGGAATGAGATATAACGAAGCAAGTGAATTTTGCTTCCGTGAACAAAGAGACGGTGATCTGTAATGTCGATCATTGACTCACATATTCGATTTACGCTATAACTGATTAGGAAGGTGCCTTGTCCGTCATCTCCGACACAGGCAATCAGCTCCTCCAGATTGCTACCTACAAAGAGTCCTATGATACTGTAATTGTATTCCGTACGAATATGTGGATATTTAAACGAACGGGACGTTACAAAATATTGATGTTTGTCAATCCTCGAATATGGTCAGAATTCACAACAAGCAACTTCTGTCAAACCCACCTGTGGATTCAAGCTGGCCTCGAGCTGAATGTATACCGGCACTACTTCCAACACCCGTTGACAGCAATTTGACCATTTGCTTCATCTAGACCTATTTCAACATATTAAGTATCGAGAGGAAACACTGTCACACGCAACCAACTTGCAGAAGCACTATGCCGACGTTCCAAGAATACACGAGGAGTCATACAAGCTGACCGCATACATCTAAGGGAGAAAATGAGAGAAGAGAGAAGAAAAAAAATGAGAGTATCGAGGAAAAATATTAGAAAACAGGATCACCAAATACACTACCACCACCTCCTCCTGCCATGAAAGCCAAACAAGTCGTCATGAGAATCAAATGGTATAAGACAAGCATGCAACGAGCAAGCAAGCGGGAATTCAGAACGGGAGAAATATACAATCCAGACACACGTCAAGAGAGCAGAGGCGTAGAGCACCGCATTCCCGTCCGTACTTTTCCTTTCGTGAACGCGGGCATATGAAACAGACAGCGGGGACAGCGGGGGGAAGTCGAAGGAATAGAATGGAAAAGACGTAAAAAAATCCGGGAGAGCGAGACTGATACCAAGTAATTTAGGGATATCTTTATTTACAAGAAAAAGGGAATATTAACCAGAACGAATGGAAGAAGAGAAAAAGTCGTGAGCCTTGATAGAAGGAAGCATAAATATACAATGGGCATGACGTCATTCGCATCGTGTGTTCCGTTCATCGCTTCGCAAATACTTTCTTGAGCAGCTGAAGGACTTTCGGCACGTTCAGCTGCACGTACTCGAGGTCCAGCAGGTGTTTGTTGTCCTTTTGCTATAGTCATAAACCGAAATGAACGCATTCATTAGACAAAAATAAAGAATAAGGTCCCCGCGAAGTGAATGGAAACGTACCTTCTCGAGCAGGTCATCTATCTTCAAATCCATTTCTAGTATAGCTTTATCACGGCCCTTGTAGTGCAGTGCAATGATGAAGGTACCCGGGCTCGGAGAGGTGATATTGAAGTAAATGTTCGGGCGCCTATGCAATGAATATATCAGAAACCCAGGAGATACAATTCAACTAGAAGGTCATAACAGACCTGTTGTCCGGAACGTTGCTTTCCACGATGATACCCTCCTTCTCCAGCTGAGCATGCGTGAAGCGATAAGGGCCCAGAACGGCGACCTTTGTCGGCTTCTTTTCCTTGCCGCCGACGGTAACGACGCCTACACCTGTAGATGAGCCCTTTTCCTTCGTTGCAGTCAGGCGTACATTCTGCAGATAGGCCTTGTATTGTTCAAGCTGCGCGCGCAGGTAGTTATTGTGGTCGCAGATGGTCTTGTATACAGCCTCAAGCGAGCGCATCTCCAACATGACCTTTTCACGCATGTTGCCAAGATGGACCAATTCCGCAGCCACTTCTTCCTCCATTAATTTGTACCCATCTGACCGGTCCAGAATGTGTAGTTCTTCTAGCTCACGAAGCATTTCCTTCACCTTAATTCCACGACGCACAAGCATGGCATCCTTGGAAGTCGCGGCTTTCTCGGCAATGGCGGCAAGGACATATGGGCGCTTGTCGGCATACTGAGGCATAGAGCGGATAAGTTGGACAAAAATAGACTTCGCTTCCATGTACAGCATATCACTTGACGATACACTGTCGAGCAGAGCACTCTGGATATCCTGGATCGGTGTTTCCCAGCGACTGTAGAGTTGAAGCTCGATCGTTCGGTTCTCCTTCCGCGGAACCTGGGACGGGGCAGACCCAAGTTCATCAGTCAAGATGCGAAGGTGCTGCTTGTCATTTGGCGACTATAGTGATGTCATCAGGATCAAGCCGCCGCCCTTGTTGTTGATTGAATCATTATACTCACCAAGGTATCGATGTGTTGAAGAATGAGCGAATGGGTATTATACAGTTCATTGAGAGTGATGTGAATCATCAGATCTTTCTTCGACAGCGCCATATATTGGTCCATCTACGGAAAATAAGCCTGGTCAGCGGAAATCTAACGTCACTAGAAATCGCGTACCTCGAGAGTATCGTAGAAGTCGCCAACCTCGCAAAGGTTGTTCAAGAACTGGTTAATGCGCGCCTTGTTGTTCTCGACGAATGGATTGAGTTGGCTCATGTATGCCTCTTTCGCATATGACGGTTTGTTTGCAAGGTTCTGCAGCATTTTTGCAATCTACAGGGATAATCAGTACATCTGGGAGCGCATACAGTCAATGGAAAGATACATACCAAAGTCAGCGTTCGCCTTGGGTGCTTCGCAGGAACACCCTCCACAAGCATATATGCCTGAGGAGTCACAATCGCTGGATTGATAAATCGCAGGAAAAAGAATCCACCAATCAACGAGCAGATCGCATAATCAGTAGCTTCAGGATATTTTCGCTGTTAGGAAGTGTTAGCAATCAAAAAGATATAGATCAAGAGAACCGGATTACCCTCGTCAAACTCCTAATTTGTTTGCAGATCCAACGGATACCATAGGGAACGCTTTCCAAGCTGTCAATGATCGTCAACAGGAAACTGTTTGCGATTTCCATGAGCATCGTGAGCCGTGGCGCAATGATGGCCTGTACATCAGGATTCGCTGCTGCCACTTCCGGTGGCACACCTCGAGGAAGGTTATCCGGGAGACTGCCTGTCTCTTCTTCGATTTGGTTGATCATTTGTTCGTATACCTTGAGAGGGTTAATTTCGAGATTGAGATCCTTGTGTTCGATGAGACTGTTGATACGCTCCGCGAGTACGCTTTTCAGGTAACTCTGACCTGGACCACGCCGAGTGTAGGTCGTCATCATACGGCTTACCGGAGTATTCGCACGCAACAAGGACCCAAATTCGGTGGCAGTCTCGAACTGGGCGCTCAGGACAGACTGGAACATCGTCAGAAGAAGATGTTCTTCGCGACTCTCGTATTGGTTTCCATATAATGTGAACATGACAGTTTGCAGGAGTGTGTCGATTTCGGAAAGCGAAACAAGGCGACATAGCGCAGCAATGTGTCGCGGCTCGGACTGGAGCAGGAAGAAGAGGTTGGAATACTGCTGCAATTTACGGTCGTCGGGGTATTGGCCTTCTGTCGGATCAACTTCTTCCAGATGGCGTTCCACCTCGTTTTGCTATATTACCTGTTTTAGATATGTTTTAAGACGATAAGAGAAAGACTAAATTCACCTCGTCCAAAGCCATTCTGTTCTGAATCAACAAAGCAATTCGGCTATCAAGATAGCGGACATCGCGCTCAAGAACGAAGTTCCTCTTGGATTGAGCAGAAATGCGAGACTTGAGATCACGCAAACGTTTTTGTGCTGCATACGACCAGTAATGTCATGAGTGGACCAGAATTTACACGCGCCACACGAGATAGCAGAGGAAGACGGTACTGCTTACCCTTTGCAAGTTCATCCTGGACTTCCATATCCTGTTCGGCGGCCATGCTAAAGAGATGAGTGACGCTGTAGCGATTGGTGTTCCTGTTGGTGAGGCGCCTGGTGGACAGGCTGCCCGGCGAAGTGGGTTGCTCATAATACGTCGACATCGTTGAAGAATGCTATTCAAAGTGCAGACGACTAGAAGAGATGGTCGCTGTGCGCAAGGAAAGGCGGGTGGAGATTTGTGAGCGAGCTACCGACGATTGAACTTGATGTTGGAGCGTTGAAAGACGTGTGGGACGATCAGACAGAAACCAGCACTGCTGGTGATATGCTCGGGAGGATAGGAAAAGAAAGGAAGGTGGCGATCGGCGGTAATTCGAGAAGGCCGGTGGCAGAAGGAGAAAGAGGAAGAGACGAGCGCGGAAGGAGTCGAAAGAGATGGCGAGTGGACGGAGCAGAGCAGAGGACACTGAGGAGGTTTTGGTTACGAGTTGCTATCCGGACTCGGTACCTTTTTCGGCAACTCTACCGTCCGTTAAGCCTCCTTTCTCAACGCTAGCGAGTACACAAATTCGACGAATAAATACAGCAGAATCTCTGAAATGCTCTCTGCAAATTCAAGATCGTCGCTTCTATGCAGATTATCTCGCCTTCTTGTCGATCCAAGGCGTGCCGCCACCCACGTTTCAATGCTCCACGTTTGGGTCCCGAAGCACACCAAAAAAAAGGTGATTGAACAACTCAAAATCTGGTGTCTGATCGTGTTCTTTTTCTCTTGCATACTCTCTACGTTCTCATGCATAAACCACTGATATGGTCTGGATAATCTCTTTCCTTGCCACAGGCTCTGGTATAACTGGTACTTCTGAACGCTGACGATTTTCGCTCCATCTACATGTCGTCATCACTTTTTGTCTCGAATATTTAAGTGCTAGGGGGACTAGGACTACCCTTCACTTATCTCTCAGGCAAAAAACTACGTTCACTATGCAGTCTGCAATCAATACTCTCATGGGAAAGCACTCTTTTGACCAGAATGGTGTGCCAGATTTATCTGGCAGGGTATGTTCACCTCCTTTTCCCCTTTAAGAGTCACGCTCAACTTGGGTTCCAGACGGCCGTGGTTACCGGTGGCACCCAAGGAATCGGATTCGAAGTGGCAAAAGCACTGGCCGTCTCTCGGGCCCGCGTTCTGCTTTTGTCTCGCAAATCTGAGAATGGCGCTGCTGCTATCGAATCAATCCAGAAAGAGACCTCCGGCGGAGCTGACATTGAATTCGTCGAAATCGATCTCGGGAGCCTCAAGAACGTTCGTGAAGTCTCAGACAGACTCAGAGAAAAAGAATCCCGCCTTGACATCGCAGGCATCGCGTTCCTGCACTATCAAGCTACATGATTGACGCCACTCAAACAGTTTGTTGGTGATGCGGGTATCGGAGTCAACAAATACGCGTTGACATCTGACGGCATCGAGCATCATTTCAGCGTAACTTACATAGATTTCCTGTCCGACGTGTTGCTGATCGAGTCTGAATAGGTTAACAATCTTGGCCACATTCTCCTGATTAACAGGCTACTGCCTCTGATCCGCAAGACAGCGATGCTAAAGGAATCTCCTGCGCCACGCATTGTCCAGCTATCTTCTTCCCTGCATCAAGCTGCACCATCTTCTGTCGCTTTTGAATCGCTCGAAGAAATAAATGACGAATCGCTTGGGCCTAACGCGCTCTATGCTCGCAGCAAGCTGGCGAACCTACTTTTCACGCGCTGGCTTGCTTCCCGCGTTCTTGAGAAAGGATCGTGCATTTACGCTCTCGCAACTCACCCAGGCGCGGTACACACCGGGCAACAGAACCAACTCAAGGATGCATATGGTGAAACCACGGGCAGCATCCTGAAGGCTGCAACTGTACCGTTCATGCGTACCCCGGATCAAGGCAGCCTTAGCACAGTGTGGGCTGCGACTAGTCCCGAGGTCGAGGAGAAGAATCTGCAGGGTGCTTACGTCACGGACCCTGGAAGTGTTGGCGGTGAGACCAAACAGGCCCAGGATGATCTGCTGGGTGAGAAGTTGTGGACACTGGCACAAAAACTTATCAAAGAGAAGGCTGGTGAAGACGCATTCTTGGACTGGAGTACAGTTTAGTCGTAAACTAGAATTCTTTTCTTGGCCTCCGAGCATTGTTGTACGATACTTATGTGAGTCTATGTCAAATAAAACGATCGGATTTATTGAAGGCAATCTGAGCCTCGGAGATTCCCGTCGAGATCGCGTTGCGGTCACGTGGAGGCACGGTTGAAGCGCGTGCGTGGTTCGCCTGCCTGAGCGATCCAACACTTTCTGGACCAAATATCTTATTGCAGTGCCACAAATGGACACACAACCATCATCGTCAAAGGAACAACAGGAACTCATCAAGAAGCAGCGCGAGCAATTTCGTGCGCAGATCGCTGCAGACGACGACGACGCACTTGCGCCTTACGAGCGATACGTCGCATGGCTCACCGAACAAGCAGAGTCTTCTCCGCACGGGCCATTTGACCTTGAACTTCTAACTATCCTCGAAGAAGCCGTCCGCTCGCGTAAAGATGATCCGGATTATAAGAACGATGTGCGCTACGGAAAGCTGTGGCTGTCTTACGCGCGGCATGTCGAGAAGCCCGATATCGTTTATGTGTATCTGCTGAAGAATAATATCGGCACGAAGAACGCACAGCTGTATGAGGATTATGCGGTTTCTTTGGAGGGTCAGGACAGGTGCGCTTTTCCTGTTCATGTTAGAATGTAGAAAGACACGTTGAAGTGAAGGGTCAAACGTCTTTACTTAGATTTCGAGAAGCAGAACAGGCATATCGTCTTGGAATACAGCGAAGCAAACGAGGAGCGGATAGACTGAAGACACGATATCGCGAGTTTAAAGAGCGTGTCGAGTCAAAGAATACGCTCAAGTCTTCTCATAGGCCACCGCATATTCCTCCAGGCGAGGTCGGTTGGTGTCATCCTTTTCAATAACAGAACACGAACTCACTCATCTGCCATGCTAGAGCTCATCACTTGGCGCGAAACTCTACCGTAATCCTCTCAGAAATATCTCAAACAAACGCGCAAACGGCGCTACTGCAGGTGCATCTGGAGATGCTGAGGACCCCGAAGCTCCAGAATCACCTGGCAAAAGAGACACTTCGGCGAAACGAAGTTCTGATCCGTATTCGCATATGATAGCAACGATGAACGCACCTCCGGCACCCGGAAAGAAACCGGAGAGGTATCAGATCGATATGTCCCTGCTGTTCAAAGATGGACAAGAGTTTTGCATTCAAGAAGCACGCGCTGCATCACTAGGACTGTTGGGCAAGAGATGGGGACCTCCGCCGTTATCTGAAATTGGTCCGCACCAAGTTCCCGGAGGCAAGCAAACCACCATCAATCTAAAGGATGATGGAAATAGACCAGCGACTCGAACGAATAATATGCGCATGAATATGAATATGACGGCTCAATTAGCTGATGGACCAACGGTGACAATTAACACAAAGGAGGCGATGAAGGATGTATTTGGAATGTATAATTCACCGGACAGGACGACGAAGACGGCTGTTGGGACCAAATTTGCGCCTGTCAAGAAGCTTGAACCAGTTCTTGAGACTCAGCCGAGGAACGGACTGAAGACAATAACCGAGAATAGTGATGAAAGGGACGAGCACGTCCCATCGAACTCAGCACGTATGTTGCTTAGAATATTACTTATTTACATCCGAAGCTACTGAGTTGACTAATTTCTCTTCAGCATTCCGACCCTTCGTCGACGTCGATGATGAGCCGAAGAAGGAAAATGCTGTACCTGCTCGGGCGAAGGTGAGTGCCACTAGGGATCATCAGCCTCCATCAATTTCTAAATAATTGGTTAGTTCAAACCATTCGTAGATGAGAATGCGGAGAACAAGACGCCCCACGTCACTCCGAAACCTCGTAAAGCCCTTGCTGCTAAGGAAATCCCATCGACGACGCCTGTCTTTCGGCCAAAGGAACCTCAGGAAGATCAACTTGAGAAGAGATCCCAAGAACGTAATGCCGAACAGCCTCCTCAACCGAAGAATATCTTCAGCAAAGTGTTCACACCTATCGGTCCAGAGAAGAGCAGACCAGCTTTGCAATCGAAGCCCTTACAGGACCGTCCATCTGTCTTTCAGAACCCATCAAAACCGCCGTCTACTCAACGAAGCAGCGTATTCAGCAACGTATTTAGCCGTCCTCAAGAATCGAGGCCGTTATCAGAGATTCAATCATCGACAACACCTAGGACCTCTCAGGACCAGAACCGTAATGCACCTGTGTTTCATCGTAGCACTTCTGCGCCTCAACGTATGCCATTCACACCTGTATCTCGTGGTCGCCAGCCCGTATTTGCTCCTCAACGCGCTCCTCTGAAGCGCATCGAACCGGAACCGCAGTCAGAACCGGAGCCAGAACCCGTGCCCGAGTCTGAATCTGAATCTGAGCCCGAACCGGCGGTTCAAGCACCTGTGCAAGAGATCGAGGAATACGGGAGTGACTTTGAGTCTGATTCTACTTCCGAAGAGAACATGCAAGAAGGGGAATACTACGAGGACGAGGACCCGCAGAATCTACCCATGGGTGGTAGGCTAGGACGGTTCGACGTGCTGACTCCAATAGCCGAACGAACGTTCGAATGTACAATGACTCAACGTACGTTGCTCGGAACTCTATCTGATGCGAAAGAAGCTCTTTCGGCGAAGGGGATAGTTGATCATGACCGGGACGCTGCTCTGGCAGCGGAGAAATTGGCACAGGAGTTACGGGAGGAAGAGGCAAGGAATAGAATGGCCGACGTTGAGATGGACGGAGCTGGGATTGAGGATGAGGAAAGCGCTCCCTCAGAAGAGTCAGAGGACGAAGACTTGATTGAACGAACGGGTACTTTGTCACTGGCAGACGCGATAACTGTGGCCTCATCGTTTAAGCCACCAAATCCATGCAACCCTTCAGACCCGCATGTTCTCAGCACACTCCTTTCGCTCATCCCGCCAGAACCAGATTTTCATGATCTCAGAACCGCAGTATTTGGACGATTTGAGAGTTTGCAAAAGTTTGCAACAAGACACGCTCGACGTGGTAGTGGCCGGTCATCGTCTTCATCCCGGACGTCAGACGAAGCAGATTCGTTCCGGATTCAGCTTCCAGATCAAAGTTTCATCATCACGGATAAGCTGGGTGAAGGTGGCTTTGGGGTGGTGTTCAAGGCAAAAGTTGTCCAAGCTGGCGGCGAGGCCGACGAAGATGATATGGATTTGGATGATGACGATGACGAAGAGGATGCCAATCTGGTCGCTCTTAAGGTGGTCAAGCCGCGAAATGTATGGGAGTTCCACATTTTACGGCGATTGCACAGTGTCCTACCTACGCTTCGAAGACAGTCTGTGGTTTATCCACACGCCTTATACGCTTTTCGGGACGAGAGTTACCTTGTCCTCGATTTGTGCAACCAAGGAACGTTATTGGATATGGTCAATCATGCCGCTGACTCGGGTGTCTTACATCAAGGTGCTTGCCTGGATGAGCTGTTGGTCGTATTCTTCTCTATTGAGCTACTCAAGTTCGTCGAGAGCATGCACAGTATCGGCTTCATCCACGGAGATCTCAAAATTGACAACTGTCTCTTACGCCTGGAAGAGATGCCGGGCGGTGTAAATGCCTGGTCGGGAATGTATCAACCAACAGGCGACGGTGGCTGGAAGTACAAGGGAATCAAGATGATTGACTTCGGGCGCACGATCGATACACGGATGTATCCCGCCGGTCAGCAGTTCATCGCAGATTGGAAGACAGACGTTTACGACTGTTTCGAGATGCGCGAGGATCTGCCGTGGACGTACGAGACAGACTACTTCGGTTTGGCGGGCATCATCTACTGTATGCTGTTCGGCAAGTATTTCGATCAGGGCACTATAATCCCGATACCCTCGACAGAGCCAGTGCGATACAAACTCGCAGCACAGTTCAAGCGATATTGGCAGTCGGATTTATGGTTTAGGTTGTTTGACCTTCTGTTGAATCCGACGTTGGTCAGGCCCGACAGGTCTCTACCTCTGGTTCCGGAATTGGCCTTCTTGAGAGAGGAGATGGAGACTTGGCTTTCGAGTAATTGCAGTAGGAGCACGAATACCCTGAAGGGTTTGCTTAAGAAGATAGAACGATCAGTCCTTTCGGGTTCTAGATGAGGTTTCCGCAGACTTTTTGGGTGTAATACAATGTACATATACCATGTCATTCGTACTTTATTCTACCGTATCTTGATGCTTTTTGCCCTAAATTATATCTCGTATTCCTTCCTCGAACTCTTGTCCTCTACCGCAAGATCAGAGCAGTCGCCCGTCGGATATATCTCTGGTTTCGATTCCAAAAAATTGACCGAAAAATATTGCGAGTATGTTGGAGAAACAACTCCCGTCTTTTTGTCGGGCAAATCTATATATGATCGACTCGATCCAGATTTGGAAGTCAACACAACGCCGATCAGTCACCCAACGCGTTCAGCTTGGTTTTGGCCTTCATCATCTCACATTGACATTATGGATGCGCCAAAGAATGCAAAGTGAGTCTCACTTCTACAACTTGAATTTGACTGATAATAATCGAAATGATCCAAGGAAACGCAAGTTCACCGACAAGTCGCTACCATCATCGGTGCTGCACTCCGCTGATTTTACGGACTCGAAGTTCTACCAGCAGCTGCTGGACATGGAGAGGAAGCTTGACTGGACTATTTCGCGGAAACGGGCAGAGGTACAGGATGCACTAGGGAAGCCTTCGCAAGTTAGCTTCTTACTCGTTTGTCTCTGGTCATGTTTCTTGAAACTGATTTGTCTCGTGCTTTCGTCAGACAACTCGGACGTTGCGAATATTTCTCAGTCATACCGTCTCCGATCAGGCATGGCAAACTGCAGGCACTCAGATGGGAGAGGGGACGAATTTTGAGACCGGACAGGGTATTCCATCATGGGCTTTCAAGATTGAAGGCAGGCTGCTCGAAACCTCGGGACGTGCAAAGGACAAAGCCTCGCAGAAGCGCTTCTCGAACGTCGTCAAGCACCTTGTTGTTGACTTAGAAAGGGACCCAATTCTTTACCCAGACGGAAATACTATTGAGGTACGTACCGAGTGGGCCTCTTTGGCTTTGGATTCGGTGGTTAACACTGTTCTTTTTACCAAAGTGGCGACGCCCACAAGCAGTTTCTGGCGCAGCTCCACCGCCTGTAGACGGCTTCACGGTTCGTCGAACAGGTGATACTCCGACAAAAGTGCGAGTCGTATTGTACCTCGATCACTACCCGGACCAATTCAAAGTACATCCGGAGCTGGGAGCAATCCTTGACATAAAGGAAGAAAGTCGCGTCGGTGTCATAACTGCACTTTGGAACTACATAAAAATCAATAACTTGCAAGACAAAGTTGATAGGAGGATGGTTAGACTGGATAGCAGGCTAAAGGCGGTGAGTTGCAACAAAGCGAGACCCGTCTGGAATTTATATTAATGTGTATGACTATCTGCTCAGCTTTTCCGCACCGAAACCGTGTCGTTCCAGCAACTACCTGAACTAGTGAACCACTATCTACAGCCACCAGATCCTGTAATCCTATATTACCAAATTAAGCCTAACGAGCCACCTCCAGCGACACCACAAGCTTGGGAAGTTGAGGTCAAGATTGAGGATACATCCCTCAAGAGTCGAATGAACCAGGTCATTCTCAACACGAGCAGCGACACAGCGCGCGATATCGCCAAACTTGACGAAGAGTCGGCCATCCTTGCGCAACAAATTCAGAACTCACAGCTCAAGCGCACGTTCCTGGAATCTTTCGCTGACGATCCCGTGGATTTCATCAACAAATGGCTTGCATCCCAGTCGCGCGATTTGGAGTCGGTGCTTGCCGCTGGTCCAAGCGAGGGTCTCACTGTTCGCGAAGAGGAGTTGAAGAGGAGTGAATTTTTCAGACTCCCTTGGGTCGAAGAGGCTGTGGCGGTCCAGGAAGGGTTGAGGATGGCGAGCCGGAGTCACGGTGTGATGTAGCTATACTGCGTCCTGTCTATCTGTCTTATTGTATTTATTGTACTTGCTTTCTTGTCCGTATGTATCGGCCGCGACTGATGACGCCTCTTCTTGATATTGGCATGCACAAAAGCGTGACATTCATCTGCGGTGAAACGACGCTGAAGAACGACCTCGCTACGTCCCAAAAACAAGAACTATTGACAAAAGAGCTGTGCTTAGGAGGTCCACTGATGAATCATAACCCATTAATCCCAACCACCTCTCCACTCGCGCTGAATGATTCAAGTGCGACCCAACTCTCAGCCGTAGCGTCAATCTCAAGCATGCCCAACACCGCCCATGGGCACAGGCGGCGGCGGACCGGTTTCGTAAGGGTGGGGTGGTGCATTAGGTGCTGGTGGAGGTATCATCATAGGGTACGGCATCGCGTGTTGCACTGTGTCTATCGTTTATATCAACGAATTTAAGCAGTTATCAAGGGGATCATACGTTGTGGACTCTGATGGTAGTATGGATGAGCGTGTGCTGGAATGGGCGTGGGTGGCATTGATGGACGTGGGCCAGCGCTACCTGGAGGTGGTGGATATGCACCTGGAGGCGGTGGAGGCATGTATTGCTGTGGAGCTATAATATTTGTTAGGCAATAATTTCAAACGACATATATGGCTACATACGGGGCATTTGTGCCATATGCGGCGGGGCATACATCGCTTCAATCGACAGAAACACTGAGTAACGGAGTGAGACTGAAGAAGCAAGACAACATACGTTGACCATTAGGATGGTGCATGTTAGGCGGGTATGGCATGGGCTGCATGAACGGCGAGGGTATGAAAGCTCCTGGCGGAACACCCGCCATGCCAGCCATCATCGGCTGTGGGGGCTGAAGGCTAGGGTCAAGAACTGCAGGAAGAGGCAACTAAAAACCATACTTGTCCAGGGTAATAAGGTGCATAAGCATACACAGCATATCCACGAGTGGCTGCAGCGGCTTGTGCTTGTGCAGCAGCATCTTCATCGTACGATGGCGGAGGCGGGGGAGGAGGCCCATGAGGTACCATGTGAGGAGATGCTTGGGGAGGAGGAGCCGTGACTGCAGGAGGCGGTGGCAACACATGCATGTACCGTTTTCCGGTATACGGCCAATTCGGGCCTGCAAAAGTGTCAAGAAGGTGGTAAGGGAGGCGGATAATGAAGTGTTCGTACCAACGCTCTTAGCGTCTTGAACCTTGCCGGACTTGAATAGATTGAAATCCTCCTTGACATTCACAGGCGGGGTCTTCTTGATTATTTGCGTACCAAAGAATGGATTGGGAGTCGGAGGAGCACTCGAAGTCTTCAGACAGTCACTCAGTAAAATAGAATCAGAACCCTTTTTGGAGCAATAAATACTCACTGGCTCTTGTCTGGGTTTCGGAGAAACTGCCTGGGCTTGAGCCTTGGGACTTGTAGATCCCGTCTTTAAAAGCATGTCGAATCAGAAGACGACGTTCCACGACAACAGATCACGACTTACTGGAGTGAAGGCAGGAGCTTTGGGATTCGGACGGAAAGACGTCGCATTGACATTGAGTCTCTGTTGAGAGGTTGGACTCAGCGGTTGTGAAGAGGTAGACGCTGATGATGACTTCGGATCCCCTGACGATTGCTTCTTTCCACCACGGAATGGCGGAATCGATTGAATGACCATGCTTATCCTGGGCATCGTCTTAGAAGTCTCTAGCTTCCCATTACCATTGGGTTTTGCAGCAGGTGCACTTGTGCTGGCGGTGGCGCTGGCTTGCAATGCATTTGAACTCTTGCTCGAGGAAACACGATCGGAAGGTTTCGAAGACGACGCGGCTTGGGCGGAGGCCTTGCGTGCAGACTCGTTGGACCTCGCAGACGGTGCTGCCGCTGCCGCTTTTTGCTGCGCACTTGCGGCCAATACAGAAGAAGAAACGCCGATGGCACGAGCTTTGGCTGACTGCGCGTCTTGTGTCGACTTCTCTCGAATCTGGCGTTGCTTCTCCTCATCCTTCGCAAGAATGGGCACAAGGTCGTCCGGGATGGGCTTATTTAACTGTCAATAGGAGATGTTTAAGTTTTTCGAACACAGAATGTCACATCTACGCACTTTGAAGTTCTGGCTAAACTTCAACAGTTCTGCTACCCGCTTTTCCATCTCGTTCTTGACTAAGGCCTGCTTTTTCTGCGTCAGTCGCTGCTTCTCGTTTGTAACAAAGTCACGGAAAGCAGGAACCGCATCCGCGGGTTGCTAAAACCAGGCATTGTAAAATAAAAATCAGACCATCGTATATCATGACTAAAAGCTATAGAATGCACCTTCGCAGAGGAATTGCCAGGCGTGGTAGTATTCGTTCTCGTGGATGGTTTATCTGAACCATCAGGCGCGTTGATCGAGACCTTTGGGACCGGGGCTTCTGGTTTGCCTTGATTTTCCTTGTTCTCCTTGTCCGGTCCCTTCACAGGCGGAGAAGTTGCTACGTCATTTCCGGTTGCTTGACGACGAGCACCGGGCGGAACGTAGGCATTGGCTCCACGGACTACGGCACCGTATCTTGACTGCAATGAGTATTCATGATCTGAAATGACGCAAGGATACAGCATACTTGTCTTCCTCATTGACACCGCTGTCGTCTACGGCGAGTCCACGTTCCTCAGCAATATGCGGATTGTTTGTTGTAGACTTCAATAGCCCTTTAGTTCAAACGTGGTGCAAGGAGATTTGAAAACTCACTCCGGTGATTTCCGCCGCGATTTGCTCTGCACGGCGTTCTCGTTCCTTATAGTCCTTCGCATTTCTGTCAAGTCGAGTAGTATACTCCTCCTCATCGAAGTTTGTTCGCACGCCAAAGAGACGCTCATTAACAGCAAATTGGTCCCATTGGCCACCAGATGAAGCGCCAGGCCCGAAAGTCACGTCGTCAACATGAGAATCGTCGATCCCATTTCCAGCTGGGTTCGAAGGAGTGTCACTTGGATCCGGCTGCCAGGCCTGCAGTTCGCGTTCACGCTTCGCGGATCCTGTGCGCGATATTTCGACGTCTGTACGGAAGGCTGAAGAAAGATACCATGAGTTACAGATTGACGACTTTGTCGAAGCAGCGTTAGGATCTTGGGGACGAGAGAGGACCGGGGCCGTTGCGCGACAGACTAAGACCATCTCAAGTGCGTCTTATCTCCGACTCGTCCAGAGTCAGGCTAAATTAAATATCGAAACAGCTCTCGCCCGTCTCGATACTGGACGCCACGGCCGCATGCAATGCGTTTTCCCGACAAATGCGAAGCACAAAGGGAAATGCCGAAAAAGGACACTCACAGTCATGAACCTTAGACATAGTCCCAGTGCCCGATGATCCAGGTGAGAACGAGAGAACTGTCGATGCCGGTATCTTTAACGTCTCTTTTGCAGGTGCGTTGAGGGTGGACAAATCCTTAGCATTCTTAAGCGTCAAGCCTAGGTGACATTAATAAAGAGCGAGTCAGGGCAGTGAACCGATCAGACACAGAAATATAGTCAGAATTCTGCACCGCAATACTAATAGCTCAACTAATGATGTACGTACTAGCGTCATCAGTGGCAGATGGGGAGACGAATGTCAAAGTGCCTTCATGTCGAATGTTTCCGCGTTGCGTGACTATGATTGTTTGATTCTTTATAAACGGAAGAAATTTTGGTGAGAATCAGCGTCAGGACGGGTCCAATTTCAATGGACACTAATGAAGGGACCAGGAAAGAAAAAGACTGACAATACTTCCTGCTAAGTTTGCCAACAGTTGTTGCTTGTCTTCCGTGGAGCCCCACGCATTCGGAGTCGCCTTGCCATTGGCCTGGCTGCCAAGGGGCGGAAATCCATTCGCTGGACCGCGAGAATTTGCATTGAAAGCTGGTCCCGGAGATGGTGAAGCGCGGTTCGACCACGCTGGGGTGCGCCTGTGTAGACAATGATCCCGTCAGGACAATCCAACACGAGTTAGATATTGAGGCCACAGGGCGACTTGCCTTCCAGGCGCTGGGCTTCCCTGGTTTGAATCAGGACCCTTCTTGAGAGGACCACCCTTGCGGACTGTTGCCATCTCGAATCAAGTTGAATGGAGGAAATGTGCTAAATGCAATTGAAACCCAGAGGTAATGTGAAGGGAGCGCGGATCGTCGAGTGATGTACGTACAAAGCAAGGAATTGATAGACAAAGAATCAGCGATAATGAAAATCCTTCGCTCGTTGTCGTCGGCAAGCGTCGATGGGCGAAGGGAAACGATATGCGACTATGCAGCAAGGGGTTTGGAAAGCGGAAGTAAGAACAGAAATGGACTGGCCGGGGCAGATTCCGCGAAAACAAAGCTCGTTGAAGATGCTGCGCCAGATACTGAAATGTGCGAAAGCGTCAAGCGTAAAAGGCTTTTGCTCGCTGTCGGGGCGGCGGCGACGGCGACGAAGAGGGCGACAGCGTTGGCGACGTTGGAAGTTCGAGAGCTGATGGCTATGCCATCTTGAGCTTGTTTGTAAACAGGTGTAAACAGATCACCGATTCTCAGTCACAGTCACGCTTTGGTCACACCACATCTCTGCTTTGCTCTGAAGACTCGAATCTGCAGTGTCTGCACTGCATAGACAGAGGTATCGCTTGCTAATTTGATACCACTACATAGCTTACTTTGCTATGGTAGATGCAAAGAAGCAGTGGCTGCTGTCTGCTATGAAGGCGCGCGCTAAGAAAGATAATTATAATGGCTATGCACTTAGGACTGATGATTGATTAGTGCCAATGCTCTCCATGGTAAGTCCTTGAATCTGATAACATTCACGCTGTGCAACGAAGCTTTCATGGAGTGCACAGACTCATGTCTAAATCTTAGCCAACCCTAGGACCAGATATTGCTTAGCCACCTGGACGGATAAGCGGGTTGACATGTAGACTCAACGTGCTGTGGGAAGACGAGAACACACGTTCAGCTGGAGGTCGCCAGATCAAGCTTGTTTCATAGCCATCGATAATCCTATTACCCCGTTGCTGTCGAATTTCAGCCCACATCGCTCTCCAGATGAGATCCCTGGACTCGAGTGGCGTCGCAGCATGCGAGCGAAAAATACAACGGTAGAACACCTTATAAGAAATCGGCGCCATACGAAACGAGGTAAGCGGCGTCGACGATCAAGATTCAAGAAGCGCGAGCATCGTAGGACAATGAAACGCTTTGGGCTCCTTCAGACCAAGTTGCACCCCAGCACGCAGAGCTATAAAGACGGTAGGTAGAATTTTGGCGATTTGAATGATGAATAAAGACTGAAGCATCCCTTGACTTAAACCTGGGAGAACAGAGGCATATCCGTCAGAACACTGAATGAAACAGAGAACAAGGAGAAGCCCGGCATAAGGTCAAGCTCTATAGATAGAACCAGCGCTATTCGTCTCAGACTAACGAAACGTGCATTGAAGAATCAAGAACTCCCCAAGAAGCGATTCTGCTGTGATTCATCAGTGCTGCATGGACGCCGGCTTCCATAACTTTGTTTAATGACTGGCGTCTCGCAAACTTTGCGCTGCATTTGGCGAACAAAGTTCTGATAAAGCCGATCAAGCAGAATGGAAAGTTTGAAAATTTCTCAGAATTCGACCTGGACCGTCGTTTGACGAGTGTCAGGAAAGACTATCTGGGCTAAAAATGCACTAGTGATTCCGGACGAAAACTGTCCATAGCCGCTTCGGCCTTTCCGCAAGGCAGATCAAGGAAAAGTAGACCGATCAATCAGAAGCAGTGGTGTTGCTATGTGTGAAAAGAAAACAGGTGCGATGCGTTAACGTAACAATAGTACTGACTGACCGACTCACGTTGTACAGCAATTCAATTCATCTGTGGGGACTATTCTGGAGCATGGCATGACAAAAAGACCAGTTATCTTTGTCCATCCAAGTCCATGTAAATGCATCTGACCCTATTAGCTCAAGGTTCTTGCTGGTGACTCTCGTCAGCCTCCCGGCTTGGAGTCCGCTGGGCCTAGAAAGGACGATCGATTCGGATCTTTGATTCTAATTTGACCGAAACCATCTTTTTATGAAGACATCTTGCCCCTTGGTTTCGATGAGCAAGATTGGAAAAGACGCATATGCTTTCTGGAAACGAGAACACCGTAAGATATGAGAAGGCTTGGAAGTAGGGGTGTCAAGAAGCTGGACATGAAGCGCGAGCAACATGTAACTGAGAGTCAGACGATCCGATTCGGAATGGTAACGTGGAGAGATGCAGCACCGGAAAGAGCATGAAGATTAATATTTCTGTCTGTAAATCAGGCTTAGTCTTTACCATAGCGATGTTCGCACTGAAATAGCAACTTCAATCAGTACAGAACGGATGCCGCACACAGAAATATAGCTCTCCGAGCTTGCCACTTCGGAAGTCCAATCCAATCAACAGAATGACGATAAGAAGTGAACTCGTGTCGTTGAGATGGTGGTTCGCGGCAGAACGTGCCGCAAGGAGATCATGCACAATTTGTGGACCGTGAACCCATGATCAACTGCATCGCATATCAACAATTACCATTTTATCATACACTTTCATCGTCGACCATTTAATTCAATCTCGATCCTCATGCCGCTGGTTCGCGTGCTCGTTGGAAGTGGACCCGTCCGTCCTACAATTTGCTCAATCTGCCCATGGGACCCATCTCAGTATTCATCTTCCCCACACGGAGCTTTTTCAGGCAACTTGGCAATTCTAAGGAGTATTTCTGGATGTCGGCTGCATGGAGGACCGATGCCCTGGTTTTGTCCCAAAGCGAAGCGCCAGTCTTCCATCCAATCCTGCCAGGGCAAATTTGAATGCTTCTCGTGTGTATCAATCTAATCTTGGCAATTTGCGGAGAAGCTAAAGGACTTTGAACTGTGTATCAGCCGCGTGGTTCCAAGAAGCGTTTTACATCAAATGCTCCCCATAAATATGCGAAGGCAACGGAAGTGGTATAAATACTTACCAGCGATATCCTATTGCAACTGGGACGCTCCTTGTTATCCCACTGACTCGCATCTGAGCCCACCATGCACGACGTACCACCCAAATTCATCCACCTCGCTGACATAATTCCCCGACCAACTCCCCTTCGCACATGGGAGCGTCAACGACATAGGCGCGCGCATTTGCTGGTTGAGTGCATGGCCGAATGTGTGAGTCGCTTGCATGTTCAAGTCAGAAAAGAGCGAGCAACTGATGTCTATTCGGTGGAATAGGTAGGGGTGTTCATTTACACCTTCGCTGGAAAGTAGACGAATGTCCTATCTCTCGGCGTTTTATTTATAGTTTACTGCAGGTACTGGCTCAACGGCTTCAATGGTTATCGGGACAATTGCGAACGAGCCGTACCTAGGATGTTAGTACAGTCGTTCACATCTCCGCGATTTGAAAATAACTTGGTCATCAGCTCTCTTACAAGTCGGTATTGCGTATGCAATGGGAATCGTTCTCGCGCTCAGCATATGTGCATCAACGTCGGGCGGTCATCTAAATCCATGTGTTACCATAGCTTTCACTCTCTTCAAGGGTTTCCCACTGAAGAAGGCCCCATTGTATGTCATCCCCGCATACCTAGATTTAACCCTGCTGAATTCATTTTCTACATCAAAGCTATATTGTGTCACAAATTCTCGGGGCTTACCTCGCTTGTCTAATTGTGTATTTGCAATGGCGAACAAATATTCTGGTACGCGAAATAAATTATCCGGAATATGGGTCATCTGATCTCTCTCCGTGCAGGCTGCTGAAGAAGGATTGGCTGCAACTGGGGCGCTGGATGCAATTCAATTCACGCCGAACGGGCCTGCCGGGATAATTGGTCTGTACACTCTCCCAGGAGCGAATCTAGGAGTTGTCTTTGCGAATGAATTTTTTGCAGTAAGCATCGTCTACAAACCTCTTTCAGAAACAAATCATCTCGAACTCATCTGGAAATCTGAAGGATTTCTTCCTTGGTCTGGCAATTTGGGGGTGCATCGACCCATCGAACTTCTTCTGCCCGCCCTCCGTCGCACCGTACTCAATCGGACTAGCATACGCTGTAGTCATTTGGGGCTTTGCACCGAACGCTCTGGCTGCGAACTCGGCGCGTGATGTCGGAGGGCGCCTTGCGGCGCTGACGCTCTGGGGAACCGAAGCCAGCGGGGGCCGATACGCTGCGATTGCCGCGCTCACCAATATCCCAGCTATGCTGTTGGCAGCATTATTCTATGAATTCTTCTTTCATGATTCGAGTCGAGGTGAGCATTCCCAAAACTGTTTATACTTCCCTTTATTGATATGAATTCACCCCAAAGTACTTCCACCCGCACAAAGAGACTTCCTGTTCGGTCACAAGGCACATGAGGAGCACAGTGAAAACACGCATGGTCCTGGAAAGCCTCTTTCGCCGCAGAGCTCGGTGCACAAAGCGGAAGTCGACCATGAAGCTTGAACGTTATGCAGTTTGGGAGCCCGAGTATCGATTCATTTTCTATTTTCAGATTCATCAGTTCATGTATGGACTTTTTGGTGCATCTAATAATGATGTCTCTATTTTTTTCACAAACACGATGACTTGTGATTTTCAATTTTCTCTCGCGCGTCGGATAGAATCGTATAAATACATTTCGGAAGTCTGGTGAACGAAATCAAAGCTTGCTCTGGTCGCTCATGGATACCTGTACAACTCTATTTCGCCATCAGATCTCTTCCGTCCAGAGAAGCCGAAAAAACGAAAGTACGACAAAACTTACAGCTTCCCTGTATTCCCTCCAGTAAACAGCATGTTCAAAGCATCATAGGACTTATCAAGGCCGTTGACGACAGTGAACCGGCGCTTAAGCTTGCCTTCGGAAATCCAGCCGGCCATTTCTGCGACCGCTGTGCGGAACTGATCTTTGTAGTCGAGGCTAGAGGTAGCATAATGAAGTTAAGCCAGAAATTGGGAGGACAATGGAACCGCATACACTATGAAGCCTTCGATTTTGGCACTCATGGCGATTAGAGTGAGGTAGCTCTTCAAGCCATCGGGAGAGGATTTGTCTGTGAGAATAAATTAGAATGTTTAAAGATGAGTGCATCCAGTTACACAACGTACTATAATCGGAGATTCCACCTGTCAAATTGCAACGATAAGATATCTTACGCCTGAACTGCAAATACAATCATACATACCGCACAGTACAATCCTTGCCTTCTTATTCATCCTCGTCAGTGCAAAATTCAAAATTTCGCCTCCGACATTATCGAAAAATACGTCGAAGTAGCCTACAACGCTCTTAAATTCATCGTAGAATTTATCACTTTTGTAGCTGAGTGCGGCATCGATTCCGAGATCTTCAGTGAGCCAGCGGCATTTCTCTTCGGAACCTGCGATACCGATAACCTTTGCACCTTTCAGCTTAGCAATCTGGCAGGCAGTAGAGCCGACTGCGCCAGCAGCTCCAGAGACGACGACCGTCTCACCCGGCTTGACCTTTCCAACGTCAAGAAGACCCTATAACATGACAAGAAATCCAATGAGCTATGCTTCAATCCCCAAACTGTTCACTGTAAATTCGCACAAAATACGCAGTCAGGCCTTTGAACCTGATCAGCTCGATGGAAGACATGTATTGTGCAATTTCTTACCTGACGTCCCAAGAACGCCAAGGAAATCTAATAGCTCAGCCTTCGGAGGAACGCTAAGTCACAAGTATAAGTAAACTTAACGGGCCTTTGACGAAAAACAAAAAACAAAAAACAAAAAAACGTACTCTATTTTCTCCAGACGCTTTTCATTGAGCAAGGCGAACTCAGCCCAGCCTTTCATGCAGCCTTCAGTATTAAGTTTGATGCGTGTTTGGAGAAAAGACATACCAAGCATGCCTGACACTACGTCACCGACCTTGAACTTTGAGTTAGGTCCAGTTGTAACGACCTTCCCAAGTCCTGCTGCTCTCATAGTTTCACCAATTTGGACTAAATTTGAGAGTAAGTATTAGGATCCCCGAAGTATCGGTCATTCACAGATTGAGCTTACCAGGAGGTATGTAACTGCGTCGGTCGTCTTACGTTGATCGTAAGAAAGATAGTAATAACCGTGAGTTATTTATTAGACTAACTGAGCCATCCCCTCATAGCTGGCTCCATGCTCAGGTAGTTCACTTGCACTAGCACTTGATCATCTTTGGGTTCAGGGATAGGGACAACGTCCTTCTTGAATGTAGTCGGAGTGACATGTTCTTTCGGACGCTCAGCGAGAACGTAGCGAGTAAAGCTTTTGGGAGCCATTAGCGAGAGCGATGAAGATGCGGCGATAGGGGGAGGATATTTTCAAACAATGTGCCGCCGCTGAATTTATACCAGACCTATCGGAGTCGGCTGAGACGAGGTCGCGACCGCCAGGCCACCGGCGGTCACCCGTGATGTTGCCGGAAATGCTGATCTCCTAAGTATGATCACCCACGGCGCGCGTCAAGCATCAGCTTCTCGAAGAAAAGATATAATACACAAGTGATAGTAGTTATGATAGAAAACGGCGGAATATTGAAGAAATTTGCTCGTCCTCCCACACTGAGATTTGATATGAGTGCGGGAAAAGAGGCATAGATGATTTCTTCTTTTTATATCACGTAATATCGTGTATTTGGACGATCGTCGATGATCGACGAGCACGTGGGAAACCTCTGAAAGGGAAAACATGTGATTTCGGACCATGGAATTGTTTGCTGGTCCATCTCCATCCATCAATCCGCTCCAGTTGTTGCCACTCGTCATTCATTCAAACAAACAAACGCCCCGCCAATCGGCACTGCTTCTGGTATTCACCAAGCTGTCGATTTTCTTCAATTACTCTCTCTCTTCCATCGCGCCATGTCGTCTTCAAATCCAGCCGCATCCAGCTCTCGATCCAGTACTAGGAGGACCCATGGCTTCTCTTCGGAACACGTCTTTCACCACGTTTCACGGCATACCCTAAAACAGCTCAAGTTCGTGCTCCCTGGGGGAGCAGTCACATATCTCCTAGGCACACTAGCCAGGTTGTGGCATCTCGTGGAAGAGGAAACAGGCTGGGCACGGTGAGCAACACTTTCTGCTGCTCTATCAACTCTGCCACTTGTTGCTTACAATTTGTGTTATCTTATATTTTCAAAGAGTATATGCACGAACTTCCTTGCTGTGCGGGATGTTGACAGTCGGCCTCTTTCTCTATCTTTTACTCATGCCATGGTTGAAAGGCTCCCAACCAAACGTACGTGCGGTGCGTACGTGTGGTGCGGGAAGCTTGATGTGGATTCCCACGCTAGCTTCTCCTGTCTTCACGATCTTTCTGTTATAGCTTTAGACGCTGTCTCTGATTCGGCTTCTGCAGTATTCTCAATGGCGGAAATCTGGAGAGCTCGCATTCGTAGTGCCTGTGAGAAGTTGCTAATTTTATATTAAGATTCTTGACTGACGGAAGATTTCATGGTACCCGCAATATGGTCTTCTATGCTATTATAGCTTCTAACTGCTCTCATGGTCCTTGGGTGGCCTCTATTATGTTTCACGCTCAGCGAATGGACCGATTTAGGATATCTGAAGGGTGTAATAGCTTGTGCGTACATTCTCTTCGTCAATTGGTAACATGGCTGAAATCATAGTCTATTGCATCCTCGACCGTAATTCTGATCGATGTCGGATCTCCGCTTGTATTTCTCCCTAAACTGTAGCTTCCGGGCTTTACGCACTTGTTTTTGGATTGCTTGGCCTTCTCCCAGCACCAATGCTGAAACGAAACTAGTCGTTTCCATCTGATGAAATTATCCACGTCGTAATCTTCCACATCATGATGTTTTCTTCACCAATGTGCTGCTTTCACAAGGACTTCCCCCATCTGTCTGCTACCCTCTTCACCTCCCCCCAGCTCAAGTAAGTATTTCAGTCGCGGAATGTATTGTTTTTTTTTTCTTGTGTATCTATGGCGAGCGGCGTAATTATTAGAGGCACTTTCACCCTCAATTCTTGTGCTGGATGCTGTAATTTCTTTTGACCGTCCTACCAGAGCTGCCGACGTCCCGGCCGTCATGATGACTATATATGATTTGCAGATCGACAAATATTTCAGTGCTGACCAACTTATGACGTATGATATTGCTCGGAGCCTTCCTATGCCAACTTGAGGTCTAACACTAATTGCATGTATTTTGTGATAAGAGATGAATAACTATACCATCCGGGCGCTGCGTATGTCGTGATCATACGGTACTAGTAGATGCGAAACGCAGAAAGTATCCGAGTTGCAGCATCATTAAGCTCTAACTTTGTTGAGTTCCGTCGTCGCACCAGCTATCATATTTCAGAAATAATGCAGCTATATCGATCGTTTCAATATTGCAAGATTCATCTGAGGCTTTGCATTCACGTAATGAGTACAACAGGCTGGAAAACTGGCGTTTGTGATCATTCAGCAATACAATAAAGCACAGAACAATACCAAGTCAAGAATCATTGAGATACAATAAATGCAATCAAATCAAATCAAATCAAAAATGACATTAGAACGAATTGGTGTGCTACCAACTCTTCGGAGGCCAGTCTGGAAGAGACGTGATTGCAGCGTTTAGAGACTCGCGGACGCGGTTTTTACTTGCGAGATCAGCGGAGTGGCGGTAACCCCCGAGCACCTCTTGCATTTGCACTGTGGAGGCTGCTACCGTATCTAAACAAACTCATATGAGCTGAACAAGAGCTTTCTATTGTCACCTATGCTCACCAATGTGATGTTCAGCGTCTCTTTGGAGCTGTATGTGATATGAAATAAATGGACATATGAACGGGCCCCACTGTGGAAAAATTTGAGTAAACTCACGCCTTGTAATCTCGGTCCCTCGACGGGACCTAAATAAAATCCTCCTTGCTGTAGTCGCATCGAAATTTGATTCTTGTGAGATTCCCAAACAGATCGCAACACCTCAAAGGAATTGAGGGCCTGCCTCCACGCCACACTGTCCCACATCTCAAGCTCCCGTTTGTGCGTTCGAATGAATTCTCGCGGATGTGTCTGTCCATTTGGCCCAGGACCAGGATTATACGAAGTAGCCTGAAATGAGAAAGACATCAAGTCATATGAAGTTTATCAGCAAAAGAATTGGCAACTACCCACCTGTGGTCTCAAAGGATCGAATTCCGAAAGGTTGGGCTGACTCTGCGCCCCGTAGCCTTGCTGTCCGTTGTAGCTTGGATAATTCGAACCACTGTATTGTGGCGATTGATATCCCGAGTACTGCTGTTGCTGCTGAGGATATTGCTGAGGCATTCCATTACCGTACGCATTTTGGTACGGCATCCCACTCATCTGCGGGCTCATCGGACCTGATCCGTATCCCGTCGAGCTCCCATAACCACCATACGGACTCGATGGTCCTTGGGGGTTCCAAGCACCGTAAGACTGCTGTTGCTGCACATGGGGCTGGAGATACTGTTGGGGTTGAGGCTGCATTCCGTACCCGGAGGGCTGCGGCTGCGGATATCCCATGCTAGAGTTACTTGAAGGGTAGCCATAGCCTGAAGGAATCGGCGAAGTGAGTCCGCTGCTCGACTGTTCGATGGTTCTGATGTCTGGAAATCGATCTGCTGAGTTCGTTGGATCATCGATGAAGGGATTATTCGAGTGCTGGGACGCTGCAGAGTTGTACATGGTGAACTGCGGAGTTCAGTGAATAATGACTCAAATTTGGGTGAAGAAGCAGGAAGCAATTTCTATTGTTCAGCTAGATGAAAGTATGTTCAAGTGTCCTTTAAACAAAGGACAGAAGGCAGATTGAAGAGAGCAAGCATACAACACGGTGGTCAAGCCGAGTACGTTGTAATGCCGGTACTGTCACGTGTTGATAGAATTCCGTGGCACTGGTGCTCCGAGTCAGATCAAAGTTCACGACCTCGGACTGAACTCAACTCTAACTCTACGAACAATCAGCAATAGTAAAAGTTGCTGTGACGGTGCTGTTTCTGACGTACTACTTTGTTTATTTTTTTTCCTATGCGGGTTTGCCGATCTGGGATGCTCTGTTTCTGGCTTCGAAAGGTTTCGGAATCTGGGTGACCATAACCCGATGGAAACAGGAGAAACTTGAGATAATCCATGGACTAAGCAACCTCCAGCTCATTCAGTCTGTACAGTTTCAGGCAGGAATCTTTGAACAGAACGTCGATTTATGGTTCTTCATATCTATTCGGATTCAGGATAAAAAATAAATTTCACCTGTGATGATCTTTGCTGCGGACGAAATCGGGTCTCTGTAACACCAACTCGGGATCTACGCCTTGCCTCCGAAGCTAAAGTGGGCCGATGCCAACGTAGAAATATTCACCGGCTCGGGTTCGATTTTCTCGGGAGACTCTGTCATCTCCTGACTTCGCATCTTTCCTCAAGTACAAAAAGCGAGGACGGTATCATCTTGCTGGTCACTGGGTTTGTCTCGATCCAACATCCACGAGCGACAATGTCGAACGTAACGGCGCCAATTCACCACGCAACGGAGTTCCTCTATTCTGATGTCGATTTTACGTCGCTCAATTGGTTAGAGCTAAAATGGGCGCAATGGTACCTCCTGTTTGACGACCCGGCGATTGCGACGGGTCTCATGTCGTTCCTTCTTCACGAGATCGTTTACTTTGGACGCTGCATACCATGGATTATCATCGATGCGATCCCATACTTCCGGAGATGGAAGCTTCAACCCAATAAGGTCCCAACTGCACTGGACGAATGGGAATGCACAAAACTCGTTTTGTTTTCACACTTCACTATCGAACTGCCTCAGGTTCGTATATCCAAGCGGCATCACTATGTATTGAGATCCTCACATGTTGTCCTCTCAGATCTGGTTTTTCCACCCCATCGCAGAGTACTTTGGCCTGGCGACATGGCAGATCCCCTTCCCTCACTGGCGCACAATGTTCGGACAGATCGCGCTTTTCTTCATCTTCGAGGACTTCTTCCACTATTGCGCACACCAATTGATGCACTACGGACCGCTGTACAAGCACATCCACAAGATCCACCACAAGTATAGCGCACCCTTCGGTCTCGCAGCAGAATACTCGCATCCGATCGAAGTTCTCGTCCTTGGCATGGGCACCATCGGCGGCCCCTTGATTTACTGCTACTTTACGCGCTCGCTGCACATTTTCACTGTCTACATTTGGGTGACACTTCGCCTCTTCCAGGCAGTTGACTCGCACAGCGGATATGGTACGTTGATTCATCGTCGTCATATATGGCCCGATCTCTGACCTACGTACTCTAGACTTCCCATGGTCTTTGCAGCACATCCTCCCGTTCTGGGCCGGCGCCGAGCACCACGACTACCACCACATGGCCTTTATGGATAACTTCGCATCCTCCTTCCGTTACCTTGACTTCATATTCGGTACTGACGAGCGCTACCGGGCACACAAGGCAAGATTGCGGAAAGCTAAGGAGGCTGCGAAGCAAAGAGGGGCCACGCACGAGGAGCAAGTTGCCATTGAGCGTACTTTGAACGAAGAATCTGAGAAAGTTGGGATGGCTGCTGAGGCTGAGGCTGAGGCAAAACGTCTTTGGTGAATACTTCCGCAAAATACTATACACTATGTTCGGTCGAGATAGTATTTGTACTTTGTAATCTTTGGTATTATTCGTGGGTAATGCCGATAAAATGTTTTCCAGCCATTTCTGGTTCAATATTGATTCAAGACGCTGTAGGTTGCGATTTGATTATTGCAAACGACGAAAGCTATTATTTCATAAAAGTGAATCTGAGACTAGGCTTATTTCCTGGATGCGCAATCCCATGTTTGAGGATCTCCTCGAACTCACAAATGTGCGTCGGTCCCAATCTCATCGCTGAAATTTGAAATATCGATTGATGGTTGTTCAGTCATCCTCTTTGTGTCAGGAAGCCGACGTCGATCATTTCTTGTGTGAATCACGTGCCTCCTCGCACCACTTTCTTCTATTGAATCTGTTTCAAGTTGCTCCCGTCCGCGATCTGATCGCAGCAGCTCCTGTTTTCAACGACGACGATGGCGACGAACGCGACAGAAATACCGTTCTTTTCAGAGGACAACAGCTTACACTCCTATGTACACTCGTCACCAGCGTTTTACCATACGCCTCGTCGTACAATCTTGGATTCCATGTCTGACGAGATGCTTTCGCTCGTCTCACCTGTCGTCGCCTATTGGGCCTATTCACTCTTTTTCCATATACTCGACTGCACTGACGCATCGTGGATTAACAAGTATCGTATCCACGAGTCGGCAGAAGTGAAGTCTCGCAATCTCGTTTCGCGCTGGAGCTGTTTCTTCTGGGTCATCCTTCAGCAGGTCGTCCAGACTGCGTTTGGTTACTTCTGGATGGACAGTTCGGCGGATGCTAGTAGTTTCCTTACAGACGTTGCGTCAATCCGTAATGGAACTGTGGCAGCTGCGAATCTTTTCCTCGGCGAAGAGTTCGCTCTGAAATTCCTTCGTTCGTATGGCCCCGCGACTGTCTGGTTCGCGTACTGGTATGCTATTCCGATGGCTCAACTCCTCTTTGCGATGTAAGTCTTCTGTGATACTACTACTACATTTAATCGTTTAACTCATTGATTTATCTTTCTTAGGATGTGCATCGACACATGGCAATACTTCCTACACCGCGCCTTCCATGTCAACAAGTTCCTATATCGACAGTTCCACTCATGGCACCATCGCCTCTACGTTCCTTACGCATACGGCGCTCTTTACAATCACCCTCTCGAAGGCTTGGTGCTTGACACAGTTGGCGCGGGTCTCGCTCATCTCATTTCATTGATGTCTGTGAGACAGGGCATCGTCCTATTCGTCTTCTCAACTCTCAAGACAATTGACGATCACTGTGGATATCGCCTGTCATTGGACCCGCTGCAGATGATCTTCAGCAACAACGCAGATTACCACGATATTCATCACCAGGTACGTCTTTTCCCTCATGTTGCCTCATCCGGAATGAAGTCTAACCTGATCGTAGATCGTTGGCATTAAGAGCAACTTTGCTCAGCCTTTCTTCATTCATTGGGACACTCTTCTTGGTACGCGCATGAGTCGCAAGACAATGGAGGAGAAGCAGCGCTTCTCAAAGGAGAAGAAGATCAAAAGTTCCTAAAGGGTTTGCGCCTATTCTTTTTCGATACGCTGCATAAAAAAGTATTGACCGTATACCTTTATGCCATCCTCTCGCGTCCTACACCCAGCTCTACATCACACCTCTGTTCTTGTTTATTTTGTCTGTCTAGTGTCTCTGGATGGTATGTAATGTATTTATGCATAATACCGTAAATAATTTGTGTAATTTGCAATATCTCCTATGGTGCTAGTACCGCTAGTCTAAGAATGCTCAGTCAAGTGGAGGGAAAGTAAACGCAGTGAAAACAAATAAAAGAAATCCGGTGGCACTATAGGCGGAAGCGCAGGTACGCCATGAGAAGAGCAGAGCATCCAGTAACTAAAGTTCCCATTACATTAGCAAAGACAATTTCAAGCAACATGAAAGTAGACGTACCAAAACCGACAAGGTACTGGAGCGTGACGGCCTGCAGAATGTCGATAAATCAAGAGGAACAAGGAAAGAAATTTGAGAAATGCTGACCTTTGAAGCCTGAATCGCTGTGCGTAGCTCAGCAATCTCCCGCTCAATCCGGGTGTCCACCTCCTTAATCTTAAGCTCCTGCCCCGAAGAAGACTCACGCATTCGGCCTGCGTCGAGTCAGTTAGCCACAGCCCTCTCGTTCGGGTATCTAAATAAATGAATGGGAAAGGGGGTAGGGGAAGCACCAACCTTTCTCCAGGTTGAGATCGAGACGTACACCAGCTTGGGTACGTGTAATCTCCTCGCGCAGACGCTGCTTGATCCGCTCAAGGTCCGTCGCAAGACGGTCGTTCTCCGCTTTCATCAACGATAAGTCGTTCTTCTCCATGAGCTGCAGCTCTGATTTGAGCTGTGCAAAGTCGACTTTCTGGGTATATTGGTGCTACCGTTCACAATGTACCATGGGTAGGCAAGAAACCAAGTTCATTCAACTCATGAGCGTTGGATAAAACGCTGCGAGACGAGGAATTCAAATACACACCTTCTCCTGCTCGGCCTTCGTAACCATATTGCTCGTGATGTTGCGTATGCTCTCGTCAATGACCTCCGCCATCGCCGTCATGATCCCCTCCGCCTGCGCACGGTTGAGTCCTTCGCGCTCCAATCGCTGCACGAAATGATGTGTGTCGAAGTGGAAATCCTGCGTTGGTCGGGATGCATGCAGACTACGAGTTTGCAGGATTAATCGTTGCCCGCTTAGCGTCGAGTCAGGTCGAGACGATGAAGCGACTGGGGTTACGAGAACTCGCGCCTCCCGTGAGGCCTGAGTCGCGAATCGAGCGACGTTGGATTGCATTATTCCTGGAGACGAGGCAGTGTGTATTCAAAGAGCACAAGGAATGGGACGAATGTATGCGCTTCAACTATTCCAGGTTCAAGATTCAAAGGCAGCCCACCTTCGACGTTGTAGGTAGTTGTCATTAAGCATGCAACTGCACTGTAATCGTGAGAAAACAAATTCGTTATGTACATGTACTGACATGACATGGATACGGCTATTTTAAAAAAAAACTAAAACATGCGTCTGCGGAGGGGCATTGCTAGCATAATGAAGCAAGTATGCATTGAAAGATAGATGAAAGAGGGTAAAGGGAAAATCGCAAAGCAGAGGAATCTGTAGCTAAACACCAACGCGTCAAACTCGAAAACAATTATGGCTTCGGTTGCAGTTCCTTATCCTTGGACAGGTGCGTCAGGACGCCTTGTTCAATAGTCGTCTCCCATAACTCAACCTTTGCACGAGCTATCTCAGCAGCTAGCTGTTCGCGTCGTACACGCGCGCGTCCCAGCACCTCATCCCGATGCGGTCTCTTCGTCGAAGCTTCAGACCCACCCCGCTTAGTATGGACAATTTCGGCATCCACCAAAGGGACCTTGAAGAGTGATTGCATAGGCTGTTGTGGTGCCTCATTGTGAACAACGGATGGAGGCGAAGGCGGTGGCAGTGACGAAACATCGACACTCGGGGTTGGCTCGGGTTCTTCGTCAGCGGGTCGTACTGGTACACCATGCGGTTGATTATCAACGATTGTAGATGTCGAATCAGGTGTAGCCTCGACGGTAGGAGTGCCTTCTGATGGCGGAATGGTTGAGCATAAATCTAGATTCTTGATAAATTCCTCCCACAAACCTTGATCGAAAGCTAACACGTCCTGCTGCCAAGGTACGCTTGATTCTCCCACACCGGTAAGCGACTCACCTCCCGCCGGTACCTGTTCAGTTGAGGTTTGTGCTGCTGAATTCGAATAGCTAGGCCATGACGAGAAGTCCAAAAGGTCCGGATCAATAGGAATGTCGTCAAAGTTGAAATCGGTAAATTGAATGGCATCGGTTTCCTTCGGGTCATGCGAAGTTGAAGTGAAATCACTCGGCGTTGGAAGCCGTGTCGATGAACTAAGCGCCGGGGAACTGGAAACGGTAGGCGAGAAAGGATATGATGACATCATTGCCAAATCGTTACCAGTGAGCTGCACGTTGGGATCACTGAGAGCATCGTTGACAGCACCCAAGAGCGAATCGAAGTCAGATGTAAGGCTCCATGCGAAATCCGCATTGCCGGGTGAAGATGCGAATAAATCTGAAAACGCTGATTCCTGTTCCACCGGCGATGTGGCTGGTATTGGAGTAGCTAGGCTTTGCAATTCAGCCATAAGCGCATCGTCATCCATCGCAGGCACTTGTTGCCGAGTAACTTCACCTGCCGGAGACTCCGTCATCGTGTTCGGGGTTGACTCGTGCGTCTGAGACTTGGCAGTTGCCTTTTGAACTGCTTCACGAACTAGAGAGACGAGTCGCATCATAAGCTTCTTCCCTCGTTTCTTCTTCCACGATTCCAAATAATTTGGCGGGCCTTCATTCGCAGGAAACGGATAAGGCACGTCCCAATCCTTTGCGCCTGCCGGGACCGAATTAAGCTTCCGTCGCTTCAAAGGAGGAGCAATTATATTTGAAGAGCGGTTCTGTTCGTGAGCACGATATTGATAGGGAGTGTAATCATTGCAACATCCGACATTTGTACTCAACCCCAAATAAGGTACGAGCGAACGTAAAACGGGGAAAATGCTTCCTTGAGAAACCAAGGTATCCGCAATGACCTGACTCGTCGCATTCGTGGGCGACTGAATTTCTTGGGTCTGCAATGGCGGGACAACATGGGATGTTGTACCTTCCTCCACAACTATCGGGTTCTCCTTGCTCATTCCAGGATTATCGACGTAACGATCGGCGGTTCCTACGAGCCTCGTTAATCCAAGCAGCTGCGAGTGATATCTCAGGAAATTAGGCGGAAGATCGACGCTCGTCAACAACGAGGAAATTTGACTACCGGCCCGAGCATGAGGCGTATCAGATTTCGCCTTCTTCGTCTTCTTGGAGGTTTTCGCCCGTACGGAACCGGCTGTTGGTGCTGACATCGCTCTCGGACCATTCCATTCCTCTAATCGGTACTGAGGTTGCTGCGACTGAGCCGAACGAGTGGCCTGGCATATCTGCGGCCTAGGAGTACGTGCTGGTAGACTGTCTGAGAGTTCAGAACGAGTATGGGAACCAGGAAGTGCAATGGTCCCCACATTTTTTGGCAAATCTGGCAGTATCGCACAGGCTGCGCCTGGCAATGCCAATTCTGGTGACCCACCTCTGGTAAAATCAAGTGCGGGCGAGGGCGGCGGCGACCCAAAGAGCGAGTCTGCCTCGCCGTCACTGTCTTGAGCGTTCATGAAAGCATCGATGGTGGAAGTAAGGAGTCAAGTCATCTGTGATGCGTGTCCACATCAACCAGAAAACTCGAGTACAGACAGGGAAAGTATTTCTCACGCATCTGACCGAGCAAGTCATTCACAACACTCACTTGAGTCGAGTCACTACATACTTGTACGTTGACCACATACCAATCAAAATAAAAAGATGCTTACAGGTCATTTGAAGCCTAATGCAGAGCCTACTTTGCCAAACACGGAGCGTGCTGGCACAGACTCCGTGTCCTTTACTGGTGATAATTGAGTCGGAATATTTAATCCCGCAAATCCCTCGCCCTACTTATACGTTAACTCCAACGGATCTCAGAAGATGCATTTAGGTAGCATACCTTCGGCAAAACGTCCCAAGGAAAAGTCTCCGCTTGGGATGGCGGGAACAGTCTCTTCTTTTTCTTTCTCGGCTGCACGTCCCCTTCGTCTGTGCTATCGACAACCTTTATTCGTGGACCCTGGCTAGAGCTCGGTTTACGGCTCCGCGACTGTAGAGAGCCAGCCCTATCCTTTCCTTCTTTCGCCTCCTTTCCTTTGCCCATGTTTGGTTCATTGTCTATATCACTTGCATTGGCATTGTCTTGTTTCTTCGTTCTGTCCTTCCTGATTATTCTGGGCTCGTCTTCTGAATCGCTTGGAGGCTCGACAGCCTTCCCTTTCCCTTTGTCCTTGCCTCGCTTAGAAGAGTGATTTCGAGTTTCCTCTTCAGGTTCTTCGTCATGATCCAACTCTACTGGAGATTCGTTCCTACGCTTTCGCGCGGCTTTGGAAGCCTGCTCTTTCGCCCGAGGTTGAGATTTGCCAGAACGCTGAGGTTGTGTGTTTTCATCATCCTGCTCAGTTTCAGTCTCATCTTCGTGTACAGACTGCTGCTTGCTGTTTGTGACCGTTCCGACTCGCGACTTTCCACGTTGAGAGGACTTTCCTTCCTTGTTGTCATCGTCTCGCTTCTCTCCATCCTTTCCTCGATAAGCAGGTCGGGGCCGTACTCGGGCTTTCGGTGCTGGCGTCAGTGCTACCTCAACCTCTTTCTCTGATGGATCAAGGCTTTCTATGGTAGAAAGTTCATTTTGTACCGTCGGTTTCTTCCCCTTGGCAACCAGAGTCAGCAAAATTGAACTGTATTGATGGATGGCACCTACCTTTTGGGCCATACCCTTTGGCAGTTTGTCGGACTGTAGTTTCTCTATAAGCCTCTGGGCCGTGCGAAGCTGTTTTGCCGTTTCATCATATTCGTCTTGAGCTTTCTTCGCTATGGATTGCGCCTCTTCTGTGACCTCCTGTATCAATCAGTAAATGTAAGATTCGCAGCCAAACACATAAAAAGTTAGGGAACCAACAGCCATTCTATCGTTCTCCTTTTTGAGCTTTTCGACCTTATTCCGCTCCCTTTCTACAGCTTTCGTAAGGCTCTTCTCGTCTTTCTCCAGGTCCTTGACCCTGCTCTGGAGTTCCTTCACTTGAACCTCCAGCTCAATCTTCTGTTTTCTCATATCTTCTACGTCTGCACCACCCTTTGTTTCCAAACTTTGCCACCTGTCCATTTGGCGTTTGAGATCCACGTTCGATCGTTTCAGCTCTGCATTCGTGCCTTCCAACTCAGCAAGGTTTGTTTTCACTCCTTCTAGCTGAAGTGTCGTCCGTTCCAGCTTCGTAGATGCAGACTCAGAGGCAGCCTTTAGACTAGCATTATCTTTTCGTAGCACAGACAACTCGGACTGATAGACAATATGGTTGAATATTCACTCTTTTGTATCGAATACAGGGATAAGAACGAACCTGTATCGACGCAAATTCAGCTTCTTTGGCTTTTAGCCGCGAGCAGAGGTCCATACGAGCCCTCTCTGCCTTCTGTAGATCTTTCTCCAATGACTCAATCTTCGCCATATACTCTTTCGCATCTTCCTCATGCCCCTCCGTAAGCTCCTCAAACGCATCCTCCAGTGCCCCGACCTTTCCTTCGAGTTCGGACTCCTTCGCTTGAAAGAGAGTGAGTCTGTAGTCACGATGCAGTATGTTTATTCGCTCCCTCCTGTCGTCTTCCTTCTCTAGTAAGCTATTCAGACGCTCCTTGTCCAGTTCGACGCGTGTTCGGATATGCACAATTCGATGACTGGCCAGCAGAGAATCGCATCCCTCTCGCCATTCTTCCCGCTCTTGCCGCATTTCAGCTTTCATACGCGTCACAGCTTCAACACCACGCTCCTTTTCGTCCGCAAGCGTCTGATGAAGTCGCTTGATGGTGTGTTCGCAAGTGCGGTTCTTCTGGACGAGCTCATCGATGTGAGCTTGCAGCGAAGCCGCCATAGCCTCTTGGGGAGCCGTTGAAGGAGCGGCCGTGACCTTTATCGGGCTTCGGCCTACAAGCGCCATGGTGGTTTCTGGTCAACGACAGAATTTAGGAAAACGCGACGCGACGTGAGGATAACGAACACGTGATTTGCACGAGGAACCCAACCACCGCGAATCACGATGAAAAAACGTTTTCTCAACAAGAATCAATCTTATTGCATGACTGTCATGAAGAATCGTACTCTTTGCACAGAATAATACCAGACATTCAGGCTTAGATTTATTTCCTTCGTTAAGTGGTTACCGGACGTGTCCATCAAATCCGCAATTTCTCTACGTACACTGTACACGATAAAACATTTCCTTGCCCATCTCCATGAGTGGCGGCCAACCGAGTCATAAGGAGTATCGAAGGACTCTAATCACCGTTGAATCCACAAGCCAAACGGAGAAGCATGTCGCCACATCATGAAACTCTGTATCAACGTGAATTGAGCGTGATCAGAGCGATTAAGGAGGCTTCTCAATCCCGGCCACCATGCAGAACACTGAACGTTCTCACCGACGCAGAGTCTCATTGTCTGCGAAACGCAAGCATAGGTCTTACGGTGATGGTGGACGAACGAAGAAAAAAACGTGACATGAAAAAACATTCATGGATGTGGCGGAGTTTCAACGCTTTACGTGTATGGAAGAGATCAGCTACCCATGTTGATGTTCTCTAGGGTAGGAGAGGAAACTCAAATGGGCTTGTGGAAACTAGTTTCCACAAGTAAACTCGGCAGGTGGGTGGTGTGGAAACGTTGGAAACACGGTGGAAACGTTGGAAACCCGTGGGAATGCACTACATAATATTTCCAAAAATATTTATTTTGTCTATTTGTCATTGAAGTCTTGCTGTTGCTGTACATACATCGAGTCGAAAAAAATAGATTGCATTTGACACTCAGCACGTAATGTGCTTGTAAGAAGCTTTGAGTGAACTGGGAGTGATTTGTTGCAAAGAAATTCGACAGAACTGCATGTATATTGATCACATCTTCCATATCTCCTCATTGCCCAAGTCCAAAGCCAATGAAATAATAATAATTGCTTGAGCATGGCAGTGAACTGGGAAGACTATACAAGACAATATTAATATTGTGAAGTCGATTGAGCTGTATTTCGAGTTCTTCAGGTGACAAAACCCTAACAGACACTAATTGTTGTATTTGCAATTGTTTTCATTTATATTCTTATATGCGCTTCGACAAAACTTTCCTTTTCAGATGATAAACTATCTAGTTCTAGCTTGTGGTAAGCTTACCCACACTTTTCGAGTTTCCACAGTTTCCACACCGCCATTTCCGGCCCATGGTGTTGCCAACGTTGGAAACACCGTGGGAAACCACGGTGGAAACTGTGGAAACAGCTAACTCGGAGTTTCCTATCCTACCCTAATGTTCTCACGCTACAAAACGTTGATTCCAATTAATTTCACGTAGGTACCTGGAGCACTAGTCATCGGTCTGCTCCAATTTCACGGGCAAAACTCCATAAACGGGAGTTCCTTCAGTCTGGTTACAGGTGAAGCTTAAGGTAGCTCCGATCGATACGAGCAGATTTTGGTGACGTATACGGCAGTGAAGGAGTGATGGATACTCTAAATGAGCGCGTTGGCGTTTTTATCGACGGGCTGTGGCCCTGGCATACCCCTTCTTTGAAGAAAATGACATTGCAGCCAGACAATCAAGAGCAGAATCCTCTGATGGTTGGTTCTCTTCTTCTCTCATGGGAACTGTTCATTATCCACTGATCTATCCATTTAGATTCAATTTTACACATGGGAAAGTCGTGGAAGTGAACGTACTAGTTGGTGGAAGTACTTTGAGCAAGAAGTTCCTCGTCTCAAGGACCTTGGAGTAACGCACGTCTGGCTCCCTCCAATGGCGAAGAGCGCTACTCGCAAGGTGAATAATTGCTTCAAATGAGAGCAATCCGAGACTCAAAGTACTAACGTCTTCCAGTACTGTGGCTATGACGTATATGACCTCGTGGGTGTTTGCTTGTCAATTGGTTGACGAAATTATTGTTCATTTCGTGAACAGTGGGACCTCGGCGAGTTCGATCAAAAGAACTCTGTTGCAACTCGCTGGGGAACAAAAGGCGAATTGACCAGGGCTTGCGCTGTCGCAAAGTCTCATGGAGTTGGAATAATCGTTGATGCTGTTCTGAATGTTAGTTCAAAGCTCTTTCACCCAGGGAGAGTTTACTAATCGCATCATTTGCAGCATAAGGTCGGTGCGGATAGAAAAGAGACATTTCAAGCCATTCCCGTAGATGAAAAGAAGCGGTTGATTCGCAAAAGCCCTGCTAAGGAAATAGAGGTATCAGGCTATACTCCTTCCGCTTTCGTAATCTGAACTCTGAGTGTATTAGGCATGGACGGTCTATGATTTTCCTGGACGGCAAAACAAGGTATGCGAAAGGTGAGGTTTGGCTAAAAGAATCATTAATTGTATCCTCAGTACAGTGAAATGAAATGGGACCATCGTCACTTTTCTGGTTCGTGCCCCCTTCTCGTTAGCATCAATTTACCAATCAAATTCTCAGGCGTGGACTGGGACGCTAGGGCAAGGACAAAAGAGATATACTATATCCCTGGTCCTGGACGGAACGGATGGTCCAAGTTTGTCGCAGATGAACTCGAAAACTATGATTATCTACTCGGGTGTGATGTGAACATTCCTTCAAAAAGTTTATCGAGCTGGCCTAACAAGGCTGATAGATCGATCATCGTCAACCCGACGTCAAGCGAGACTTGTTCAAATGGGGAACTTGGATCATTGAGGTAAGGTGTTCTCTTCAAAGACTGCCTGATGATCGGCCACTCATGAATGTCAAGCAAACAGGAGCGATTGGATTCAGGATGGATGCCATGAAGCACTATGATAGAAGATTTTTGCGAGAGTTTGTTCGTCGCAGTGTCACTTATCTTGTCTTGAACTGACGCGCGATACTCAGCTTGACCGCACGAAGAAAACTACTGGGAAACCAAACCTCTTTGCTGTTTCTGAGTATTGGCATGGAGAGTGAGTAAAGTTCGAAAGGGAAACAATCTGAATTTAACAGTTTGTTTCCATAATCCAGCATAGACGTTTTAGAACACTACGTGGATCTTTTGCGAGGATCAGTAAGTGAAATATCTGCGTAAATCAATGCGCGCAAAATTATTCTTATGTTCTCTAGACTTCCTTTTTCGACGTTCCGCTCCACTACAATTTCCACAATGCCAGCAAACAGGGCCCAAGCTTCGATTTACGTCATATGTTTAAAAACGCTTTAGTGGGTAGACGACCATGGGAGGCTGTGACTTTCGTTGATAATCATGAGTGAGTGCTTTCTTATTGCACATGTACTCAATGGCTCACGAAGCGCCTTAGTACGGTAGATAATGCAGTCTATTCATAAATGTGCCTGTGCTTAATTACGCTAGGAAATCGGGCAATCACTGGAGAGCTGGGTAATACTTTTTTGCACGGACCGGTGACAATGAACTCATGCAAAGAATTGTGAACAGGTGTATCCCGGATTCAAGCTCCAAGCGTACGCACTCATCTTACTGCGGATGGACGGATTTCCGTGAGTAAACCGTTCATCGCAGTCTGTATGTCTTCTGACCAACAACTGCGAGTCAGTTGCATCTTTTATGGCGATCTTTATCCCGATAATGAGTGCTACGACCCACGCATCGGTCCAAAGTTGAAACTTCTCATACAAGCACGGAAGAACTTCGCGTACGGTTCCACAACGGATTATTTCCAGTATAAGGACTGCATCGGATTTGTGAGGTCCGGAGATGCGCGACATCCTGGATGTGCAGTCATCATCCGCTCAAGCATTGGTACTGGAGAAGCGATGAGGTGAGTCTTGGATCTTTCTCTTGTACAGCGAGTTATTGAGCCGCTCCGCGTTTCCTGGGTAGTGAGACAGCGACCTCAGGAGTAGGGACAGCCGATGATCATAACGGTAAGCTGGAGGGTGCCGAGAATATTCAAGGATTACGGATGAAAGCTCCCAGTTCACTCCGCAAGGTGAGATTCTCAAAACATACACCGTGCGGGATTGCGTCAACTTATTCTATTGAAGAAAACCTCCGAAGCACCAGTGAAATATCGGGATTTATTAAGGGAAGATTCGAACACTGTTTCAGTCTCTAATGATGGATATGCATTGTTCCCGTGTCCCATAGGCACCGTGGCTATTTGGGTTCCTGAAATTTGAATCCGAAACTTTGCTTTAGAGACATAGATTTTCTTTTTCAAGCATACTACTAATACATTTCGTCTTTTTATTACAAAGACTTTCACAAAACCCAGAGCGAGCACGAATGTCCGGATGGGAAACAGCGCACAAAAGCAATGGCAACAGCAACAAACAGAGGAGTCAATATTCGTAACCGGGGCGAGGTTTATAAACCAATTATCCATAGACAAGAACCAAGAAAGGAATAGCGTAGCGTGAGGAATCATCGGAATGGTCTTGATGAAGACGGGAAGATATCTGACTCCGAGCTCTGCGTCGCAGTTGATTGGAACGACTTGTTGGGTGAGTCTTCAAGTTCATAGATGTCCCGCGGAAGTTCAGCTTTCTCATAGTGGACAGCTGTTTCCTGATGATATGTCGGCATGCGATTCATGGTCATCGTTGCGGCTTCACCACCAGCCGTTGCGATATCTTTTGGAGCAGACTCGCCATCAAAGAGTGCTGCAGTCTCCTCAAGAGTTCGACCTGAATATCAAACGCTTCAGTACGATGTTACGGGTTCGGATGGAAGACGTACCTTTTGTTTCAATGATGAATTTCAATACAAAGACTAGCTCGAAGACAAGCCACCCGCAATACACAAGATACTTATGCAAGTCAAGCTGAGCCTACGTTGTTCCTTGTGGAAACTAATCGGGACGTACGTATTTCCAGCTTATGGTATCCAAGGCCCAAGGATTGACAAATTGATTGAAAGCAAGAGTTAGGCAAACAGTGATGTTCTAAGATCGGTTTTCGTTAGAAGGTCTCCGTCATTTTAGAGTGCTGACTTACTAAGACGGCGAATCCCTTTGCGCGGAAGTTGAAAGGAAGTATCTCCAGGGTATAAGCCACGAGCATAGGGGTGTATGCGATGTCGTAGAAAAAGAAGAAAACAAAAATCATGGCAATTGTGGCTTCATTAATCCCGTAACGTCAGAACAAGCTCGTACAGAAGAAAGTAAAACTCGTACCCTTGGCTGCTGCAGTATTATCCTGCGCTTGAAAGAGGGCTGTAGTGAGCGTCCACATGGAGAACGCTGAATGGATTACAAGTGCTTAGCACTGAATTAATAGTACATACTCTGAAGGGACTTACTGATTAACATTCCGGTATTCGAGATGATGAATAGCGTTCGACGACCAAGCTTATCAACAAGCAACGCGGCGGTCAAGGCGCAAACTAAGTTGAAGACTTGTAGGCCTCCATTGATCTCAGCCTTCACGCCCGCGTTCTTGATGCCGACTCCCTCGAGTACAAGGTCTATATAATAGGACACCAAACCATTACCGCTGAATACCGAGTAATCAATCAGCGTCCTACGGAAAGACTGAGCTCATCACAAAGATATTACCTCCATTGAGAGAAGAGAGCGATAGCAATAATAATACGCATGCGCTTCCTATTTCCAGGCGTTGTCAGAAGGCCAAGCCAGTTCGTGGTTTGTGCGAATCCTTTCTCAAGCTTCAACGCATGCCGGATCTGCGCCATCTCGAAAACGACTAGAGGGTCACGTTCGTCTCCGCCTGAAGCGTGAAAGCGAGCAAGGGTTCGAGCTGCTTGGCCCTCTCGCCCGCGTGACACCAGCCAACGAGGACTCTCGGGACAGAACCATATGAGCAGCACCTGAGATAATGAGCCAATCACTTGGATGAAGGAGGGTATTCTAGGAAGCGAGTAAGTCCCTCAATGACTGTACTTGAAGCCCATATTTACCTCCAGGCCAGAGTTGAACCATCTTTGCGTTTGAAGGCTGCGAAAGTGGCCCATGCCGCTACACAGATCGATCAGTATGATGATCAATAAAACGCTCAGCGCAAGCATCAAGGGGTGACCGGGATATAGAATTACATCAAAATTTCCAGTCCGGGATTACCGCAGTGAAATTGGAAACGCGGATAGAGAAGGGTAGAGAGGTTTTCTCGAAGGTACTCACCGATGATACTTCCCATATACCAAGAGGAATTATAAACAGAAGTAAATTTACCACGCTAGTAAGCAAAAGGACAACATAATCAGTATTCTTTCTTTAAAGCGGTTAAGCGGTATCTGACCTACCTGGGTAGGATAAGATAATTCGGTGATGAGTAACGGAGCCGAATTCAAAGCAAAAGCCAGCCCAAAGCCAACTGCACATAAGATTGCGATTCAATATCGGGCAAGCAAACCCGTCCCGTGAGGGAGGAAAACTTACTCATGAAACGCGAACCGATGAACATTGCGACATTCTGCGCTGCGCATTGCAAAATACCACCTCCGACCATGATGCACGATCCGATAAACAAGGCGGCTCGCCGACCGAGAATATCGGAAGCGAAGGGAGAGAATGGTAAACCCTACGTGATTTGCCAAGGGAGGACAAAAGTGAAACATTGGAAATATTTGCGGAAACGAAAGTGACAATGAGCAGTTACAACCTTCCACAAGCGAAATGGATGGCTTACAATAAAAGCACCCAGATTTTGAGCGGAATTAATGAGGCCTATCCCGAGGATATTTTGTGAGGCAGACGGTTGATTTTGGAAGTACAGAACAACACACCTAGAGTCTTTCCCTCCGGATGGTGGAAGTACTCTTGCCAGTCCGGAACAATTTGAAGGCCTAGAATTCATCACCATGCTAAGACAAAGCGCGTCAATTCCAGAAGAAAAGTCGACACACCGTTGACGAGTGAAGAATCATATCCGTTGATGGAAGACGTCATGAGAGGAACAATCAGATAAATGTTCAGGAGCAGTATTCCTGAAACGAGTCACTACAAAGGATTCAAAATGAGAGCTACGAAGAGACTTCCCACCTCTATTCCGCCACCAGGGCCCTCGATGTATGAAGTCAACTATTGACCATTCCGAAAGAGTTTCACGAGACGCCGTTTGCCTAGCCTGCATTCTGTCAATGACAGATTAAACCAGCAGCAGTATGAAAGGAGACCAGCAGGAGGCAGTTCGACTGCGGGGAGGGAATCAAGGGACTGAGACGGAGGAATGAAGCATGGACGAGCGAGGAGGCCAGCACAGATTTATAACTGCCAGCCTACCAAGTAAAACATCCACGGGATTGCAACATGGGATTGCAACACGGGATTGCAGAATCGAAGATCAGGTATGCGCATCCGAAATGACTTAATCGTATTCCAATTCCGATCGGGACGTGGTAGAATTCGAATTCCGATTTGTCGGTGCTTGGTGGGAGCTTATGTGCCTGAAAAGAGCCATAGCCAGCTTTTTACCGTATGTAGAGACCAACGAATATAGAATCGCAGAGGAGTGTTAGGAAAGGTAAGGCGAAATGCGGGGTAATAGGATGCTCATCAGCCCTTCTGGAGAAATCAGATCAGAACAGGTACCGAGGAACTGAGTTGTCATAACATACATACCTACAAACTCCGAGCCCGAGACGTATTCACTAAGAATTGAACTTGATTTGCTTAGAGACAGAAACTGGTACCCACGGTACGCTACTTAGCTTCACGCGCGCGGAGCGCGGGGAAACCACGGAAGCTTTGCCGGGGTCTTGAAGTGGAGAGAAGCAGCGAGCAGAAGGGTAACTCAAAACAGAGGAATGAGAGGAAGTCTGCACTGGCCATACCGCCAAAGCACGAACTCGACATTAGCACTTTACGTCCGCGCCGCTATACTTCGGATGTTTGTCGCATGCCCAGTTTATTCTTTCGAGAGTAAACCATACTTGCTCGTGCGAGCAGATTCAGATTGTCTCCGTCCATTAGTACGGATATCGGCGAGCTGGTAGATATTATGAAGAATCCTCGGAAGATTAAAAGACGAACTCGGCATTTTCCAGTATATTTTTCGATTCAAAAAAAAAAGAGACGAATTCGCAGACTCAGGTCGATTCTGCACTAGTGAAAACTGTGACCAAGAATAATCTTGACAATTGAAAAGAATGAAGATATTGTCGAAAGGATGATGTGCAATCTCATACAATCGAGCCGATGGAACGCTGAAAAGTCGAGAAGACTGATGGTGAAAGAAAGAAAGGATTGCCATTGCGGTAATATTAATAATGCATGCAACATCAACCTACCAGGGGCGCTGACATAATGGATGAAAGTCGCACAAACAAATCACGACACATCCAGAAGGAAAAGATCGTAGTCGGTATCGAACATGAATGCCATGATGAAACGTTTGGTATACAATCAGAATGTTAGTCAGTCATACCTGAAATCATCTAGTCGCAAGTTCCAGACATAAGTGCGTTAAAATCAGGCTCAATTAGTACTCGGTCGGTCGATTGACCACTGACAAAAGGAAATCATGTACGTACGCTTGATGAAACATTCAAAACAACATTACATGTAATGCAACTGCACAAACTGGCGTGAATATTGTAAATATACGCCCGTCTAAGTCTGTCCGTCTTGCGTAGTGCAATTCAAAAGAATCATGTGGTAAACCCTGAAAGTCCGTCAAACATGCCGACAATCCCAACTAAAAGATTTACTTTATCATTCAAGGCAGGAGATGGGCATGTAAGTACGTTCCTGAACTCATAGATCTTGATGCCAAAGACAACTCAATGGCACTCTAAAATACAATCGGAAGGTAACTTTCATTCTTAACCATTCAGCAAACATCCATTAACGAAAGTATAGAACAACAAACAGATTAGCCTTGACTAGTAACCACGCGGCCGTACAAACACAAGTCGTAAGACCTCGTAACTATCGTCGTATCAATTCAAGTGAGGTGTGAATATAAGAAGAAAATGTAAAGAAGATAGAAGAAAAGAGTCAATAAGAGTAACATTTTATCGAGTCCAAGTGAGTTAGGAAAAACTAAACGGGCGCAAGACAACCGCTCTTCTCTAGCTAGGGTAGTTGGTTGCACTGTTCGTGGTTGTGGTATAAGGACAGGAAAACCAAGCTAAAGAGAACCAATTCGGCATTCCCGTACACATTTTGGACATTCCAATGCGAAGAAACTGCACGCTGTTCATATCCTTGCCCATTTAAGCAAGGACCGCGGCGATGAAAGCACCAATGACACCAGCAGACCCGATTTGCGCGAAAGGAACGGCAGCGTTGCTGGACTCAGCAGAGGTGGCCGATGCGCTTGAGCTTCCTGATCCTGAGGCGGTCGTGCCACTAAGAAACTGTCAGTAAGAACGCGGGAACTTGAGGCTTATATAAATCACCTAGCTCTGGTTGAGGTACTCGTGCTGGTAGCTGAGGCACCCGTGGTCGTTGCGCTCCCAGCACTAGTGGACGCGCCTCCCGGAGTAGAGGAACCCTGCGAGATGGAGAGTGACGAGCTAAGGCAGCCGGAATCGCCTAAAGAACACATAACCTTAAGTTGAAACGCCCTTCTTTTATCAGAGCAGACTTACTGCTCGAACCAACATTGACCGGAGCGGAGTTAGCGACGGTTCCGGTCTGGTCACGGATCGTAAGGCCAATAGAAGTACCTTATGTAAGTAACTTTAGTCAGTTCCTGAACGTCATCATCACAAAGTCGCCTCCAAACGCACCAGCTGGGATATTGACGACCCAGGTCAACGAAGTTCCAGTTTGTTGACCAAAATCAACGAGAGCAGCCGCGCCAGGTTGACCACCGGGTTGGACGCTGAAAGTATAACATAAAGTTGGATTAATTCAAAGTATGCTTAACCAGAAAAAATTGTACTAACCTCTAAAAACGCATTAAAAGCACAAGAAAAAGGTGAGAATCGTGCCCTGCTGTTGCAATATATCAAACACTGCTACATACGACGAAATAAGGGCCTAGAAAATGAAGTTAAAACTAATGTAACTTTAGAGATACTGGTCACCAAAACTCACCTTGTCCACCGCTCCAAGTGATGAGCTGAGGCAGGCACTGGACGATATTAGTGCTGTGTGTGCAAAAGTGCGAGAAAAGCGAAGATAAAAAGGAGGGAACAGTTGTCAGAAACCAGCATCTGTATCAAGGCATTTTCCGATGACTTACGGGGTGTTGATTTGCAAATTCTGGGCTGCGACGCCGACGGCAGCAGCGATAGCAAAGAGAGACGCGAGATGGAACTGCATAGCTATGGGTTGGTGGTTGAAGGGAGCGATGGCGGGGTGCGAGTAAGACAGCGACGAGGAGAAGGAAGTGGTTGCCTGGGGAGAAGAGTGGAACGAGGGTCGCGTGGGTTTTTGTATGGCGGCTGCCGGAAGGACTGCCGCGTTTGGATATCGCTATCTCATTCTCATTCATTCAACAGCTTGGCGATACCTGCCCTGCCAATCTTCTTTCTTTCAATTTTACTTCGGATTATATTTGCAGAGCAGAACAATGAACGACGAACTGCAGTATATCTGGCTGTCGTATGCAGGTCAGCACGAAAACATGAATTTTGAAAAAAGCGAAGAATAAAATTACACCAAATGTATGATGTCAGGGCGCATTGGTACCATCACCAAATCAGCATGGTGAATTTCTGCCGAACGAACTTTCTTCATCATTCTCTCGTAATTGACACAGACGTCAGCAACCCATAATGGTCGCTCGCCCATGCTCCCAACACAGTCTTCACACCCACGCCGACACGCGTGGGCTCCTTCACGACGAGGCCTCGCTGAGGCGTGTAAAGAATTTTGTCCAATCTACCCGGAGAATAATTACACACGGGTTGATATCCCCATGTGTGCCCGTTTGAATCGTTTGCGTCGCCCGTGTATGCATCAGAAAGCCCCAAGGAGGAAGGGATGTTTTTATCACATTCCATGATGTCGTTCATGTCTCCACACACCAATCCCGCTTTGATGCCAGCCTCCTTCAACGCCTCTGTGACCAGTGCCAGCTGCTGCGGTCGCGCTGATGCACCTTGTTGCAGTGATTCCAAATGAACATTAGCAATCCGAATGCGGGACACGGCACGTGGCGCTTTAGAACCATCACCCTCGTTTCCGACAATCTCCGTAGTATCCGACGATCCGGGCCTCGAACTCGCAGCCAGTTGAACGTCCACGATCAACGCGTTGCGGGACATGTGCGAGTTGGCGAACACCAAACTAGTGGCAGAAACGACGGGTACGCCGAGGGAAACGAGCGTGATGTTGCCATAATGTGCTTTGTTCGGCCAGTTCCATTTCGATATCGGTGTGACCTGAAAGTGTGCTCGAACCCACTCGTTGCTGAGTAGGACAGGAATGACTTCTGCTTCTATCTCCTGCAGCAGAATAACGCAAGGCTCCGGCGCGTTTCCATCCGTGCAGTTGAATACATCGTGTTGTATATGATCAAGTGCGCATTTTAGCCGATCAGCGGTACGTGGAGCCATGAAATCGACGTTCCATGTGAGCAAACGTAGTGACGTAGGTGCTGACGAGCCTTTCGTTGGCTGCTCCTGCGCATAGGGAGCGCGTGTCCATCTGTTCTTGTCTGGGCTGTAGACGTATACGGATAGCATACCGCGGGAGTTTGGTTCATCGTGTACGGAACGTAGAGAACTCATTTGGCTAGGAATGAGAGAACGTAAAGTAAAGTGTTTATAAACGACCTTTCAGGTAGTTGTGGTGTGACATAAACGCGTCTCCACCTTGCACACGTTCATAACAGAAGGTAATGTACTAGAGAGTTCAGAGCGAAAAACTCTTTATATCTACCGTTTAACGCCCTTTTTATTGGCTATTGCTGCGTCACTTCGGTGTTTGCGGCCACTTTCTGTGAACTTGAGTTGCATGTATGCGTTGGATGTTCCGTTCGGCCGGCGGTAGATACAACATTAATATTTCATTTTATGCACGAGGCTACGTTATTTTCTTCAGACAGCTACCTTTCATCACCAGAAACTCTCTGCGCATATCCACCCTTTGATTTTGTTCTCCCGATTTTTTTTTGTCTTCTCATCGCCGGAACAGAGCAAGTTTGGGAGAGAAATGGCCAAGTCGGATTGGTTACGTGATCGACGGCACGGCCAAAGCGCTGCTTTTCTGGGTGGACGAGCACCGCTCTAATACTACTACTAATACTGCGCAGCTCAGCTCAATGCCCGACTCCGACTCTATACACAACACAATATCCCATGTCTTACCCGTACGACCAGTCCGGCCGACCGCAGCCACATATTGCGATCCCTGTAGCGTCGTCCTCATCGACGGGTAGTAATTCTTATTACTCTAATTCAGATCCGCGACCTCCGCCCGTGCCACCAAAGCCTGCAAATCTCAGTGCAATCGATTCAAATTCGAGCTGGAATTTTGGTGGATTTGGATACTCTCATTCTCAGCTGCAACCACCCCAGGCGAGCTGGGAGCAGTACGCTGAGGCTGCTAATCTTCAGTACAATCCGGAGAAGGATCATTATGAAGGTCGTGGATATGAACGATATGAGAATAATGGATATGGCGATTATGGATATGAACACGCGTACGAACACGGATATACGAATGGGAATGGGAATGGGAATGGGAATGGGAATGGGAATGGGAATGGGAATGGGAATGGTGGGGAACGAACACCCAATGCAACACAAACTCAAAGGAACGGTAACGGATACAACAATGCGGACGAGGACTACTTCTCGAACCCATTCTCGCCGTCCGTATCGCCCACGGCGGCTTACTACCACATGCATGAGGGCGTCGACGCGCACAGGAGATCGAGACAGAGCTCCTACGCCACCGACCTTCAGCGCCCAGCGAGCTACACAGAAGGATGCAGCCCGGTAACGACGAGCACATACGAGCCAGATGGTGGGGACTTTGCGTTCCCGGAACCTGAGGTGAACCGAAGCTTGTCTCAGCGCGCGCATGCGCCTAGCATCCGTCGGCAAGCTATAAGCGACATCGGCCCTGCGCCGAGTCTTCATCGAAATGTTTCGTATGCCTCGTCATATGCGCCATCCTTGCAATCTGTGTTAAGTGTGAGCATTCTCTTTATATTCTTAATTAGGTTCTAAGGCTGGTCGATCTGATAGGATTCTACCGATGCGTTGACAGAGGAGCTATCAAACCTGACGTGCGTGGTTTGCCTCGTTCTCGTTACTGCTAGATTTACTCAATATATGCGCTCTCACATCACAGGTTGGAGTCTGAAGAGGGACTACGGAGGTTCCAGGCTGGCGAACTGGCCGCCACTGATGAAGAATGGCATAAACTCGTGCCCGAGACCGCACGAGAAGCACTCGGTGAGAAGGAGGTCCAAAGGCAATCAATATTGTTCGAGATATTTAAATCCGAGCGAGACTACGTTCGGGATCTAGAGACTGTCTTTGAAGTACACACATTCGCTTCCTTTTCCACTTCTGAAACGTCTGCTAAAATTCGTTCAGGTAATTGTCGATCCTCTGAGGGCGAGCACCGTCTTCGGCGAGGGAAAGGCGGACGAATTCATTTACAATACCTTCTGGAATCTTCATGATGTACTGTCTTTCCATCAGCGAATGTTGGGATCGCTCTTCGTCAGGCAACAAGACCAGCATCCACTGATTCATAGTGTCTCCGACATCATCCTTGAGAGTAAGTGTGACTAACCTTCGAAATGATAATCTGGCTTTAACTTGACGTTCGACGACCCGTAGCTGTTCTTCAGTTCCAACCTCCCTATGAAGAATACATCAAACACTATCCTCTTTCAGAAGCACGACATCGTAAAGAGCACAAGCACAACTCCGCATATCGCTCTTTCCTTCAGAACGTCTCTCAGAATCCTCGTATCCGCAAACGCGATTTGGTGACTTTCCTTTCGAGACCCGTCACCCGCTTGCCACGCTTGTCGCTCCTTCTTGAAACACTCCTGAAGAAGACGGATGAAGACCATCCAGATCAGGATTCGATGCCGCTTATTATTGGCATTTTAAGTGACTTTGTGAAGAGTACCCAGCCGGGCATAGAGGCAGCGGAGAGTCGGGTGAAGTTTTGGAATGTGATGGAGAACTTGATATTTAGGAAAGGGGAGATCATAGTATGCGCTTTCGAGCTTCTGATCGGTGATGAAACTGACTTTAGGCATTTCTGTGATTTTTCCAGGACCTTGATGAGCAAGATGAGAGTCGGACGTTGGTTCATTCTCAGACATTAGCGAGGAGGCTGCGGTCTGAGATAGATTGGCACGGTTGGAATGATTTCTTCGTGGTTTTGTTAGATCACTATCGTGAGTTCTGCGGTATTATTGCTATGGGCTTAACATAACCTGGTCTTGCAGTCTTGATCACTCGCGAGTGGAAGAGACCAAGTGGTGCAAAGTATGAAGTCGCTTCACGCGTATGTTGACTCCAACTTACCAGTCAGTCCATATCGATGATTGATCCATCTTTGATAGCCTATTCCTCTTGAATTCCTTCGTCTCGGCCAATTTGACCAACCATCGGAGACGCGAAAAGAAAGGTCTGAGGAGGGTAGTCTCCTCGATAACTTACGATCCCAGACACGACCGCAATACCCATTTACGATATACCACGCGGCTACGAAGAGCACGCGCCGTTATACACTTTATACCAATACTGAGGCTGGTCGCCGCAAGTGGCGGGACGTTCTGACTGAAGCAATTGCGCTCCATCAAGCGCGTCAGGATGCTAACAAGGTACGTCTGTGCCTTGTCTGTTCCCGTGGTTCTCACGAAAGAGCGTTCTGTAGTGGTTCGCGCCGAGTACGATTGATGATGGTGTGTTCCGGGTACGGAGCGTTCGGGTGCCGTTGTCGTCGACGGAACTGTTTACTGGTACCATGACCGCAGCTGCCACTTTCGGTTCGTACTGTCGTACTCCTTGTTTTCAGCTCTAGTAATTAGAAACACTTTCAGCAAGCGGCGGGAGTAATTACTTGATTGTGGGTTGCGAAGGCGGCGTATACGTATCTATGCGAGGAGAAAAGAGTATGCGCCTCGCTGCATTATTTTGACAAGGTCCTAGTTTGACGATATCTTCTTGATCTAGGCTTCCGTCGGGTTCTTACCTTCCAGAGCGCTACTTATATAACAGCGTTGCAGGAACACAAGAAGATTTTGCTATTAACTGATAATACCCTCCTCGCGTACTCAATGGACATAATGGCCCGTGTGAGCCAGGGTTCCGCACCGCCGAAATCGCTCGATGCTTCGATGGAGAAAGTCTCTGGAACAGATAATGTGATCTTGGCAAAGGCGGGTATCGTTAAAGATCGTACGGTCGGTGAGTATTTATTACTGCTGGTTCACTTTTATAGCGCTGAATTCATTTACTATAGTTGTATATGCCGCAAAGAGCTTCAGGCAGACGACTGTGCATGTGCTTGAGGCGCTACAACGACCAGTCATCTCTCGCTTCCATCCTAACAAATCATCGTCATTCAAACCTTTTGGAAGTGTAAGTTCTGTTCTAAGCATATAATGTCATCTTGTAGCTCACATGTCGTCCTATACAGCCATTCTATGTACCTCGTGCGGCATATGACCTAACCATTTTGTCAAAAACAATTGCTATTGCCGGGGAGAAGGGAGTGATGATTGTCGATCCTACGAAGTGAGAATTCACCTATTCTATCAGCAACTTCGTCACTAATATTCACCTTTCTAGCTTATCCGGTAATGCGGTACTTGCTGTTCCAGACTGCACCGCTTCTTCTCAGGACTCCCGAGTTGCGGACCTGAAAGCGCGGTGCGATGAATCAAAGTCTCTAGGCTTGGCTAGAGTCAACAAGGGCGAGAACATGGTCATTTATGAAGGTTCGCAGTATCGTTACTTCCATGTTGTAAAATATCAACCTTTCTTCTCGGTTTATGTAGACTTTGGGTGCTACGTAGACCGTCACGGCCTACCGCTTAGCGAGGCCCGTGTCGTGCGCTGGGAGTGCAAGGCAAGCCGATTCGTGGACCGACAGGAACATGTACTTCTTTTCAGCTCCGACTTCGTCGAAATTCGACATAAGGCGACGGGGAGACTCGTCCAAGTCATTGAGGGCATGGATATCCGTCTTCATAATGCTGGATTCGCATACCCGGGATCGATACGATCTGACACAGAATCGGTCGCAGATGGCGAACAAGAGCCGTTGGAGAACGTGCCGATTATTATGTCTCGCAGAGGGAAGTGGAACGACGTTCATGGGCAGAGTTTTGAGCTATTGGAACTGGTGAAGACCTTGCCGATTATTTCGTCTCCTGTTGGCTCGACGCCGGTTTCGCCTGTAATGGGCATGGAGCAGGTCTGGAGGTTATAGAGTTATTGAATGAGATCTTGTTTGCTTGAGGAGCCATCTGAGGGAGGATCTTACGTGGATATACGAGTAAATTATGTATTGTTAAATCCCGCTATGCATGTATCAAGAAGTACAATTATGTTGTATTATTTATCATGTTTCTTTAGTCTTCGGCTTCACAAAATAGACACTCAATGAACGGTAGTCTGAAGAGTTGAACTAGTGCGTCGCCCTAGTAATGGCATCTATTGCTATAAACCCAAAGGCCAGTCTCTATCCGGAACAAAGTAAGACACGAAGGCAGAGTAACGGTATCACAGTACTTTATTCCGTCTCGAAAACAAGACATATACCGTCATCTCCAGCACTTACAACCAATGATCCGTTCAAGCCTAACGCAGCCGCGAGAACAGGTCCTGAGTGTCCTTTGTGCTCTTTTATCAGCTTACCGGTTCGTGCATCCCACGTCCGGAGAGTCTTATCCGCCGATCCGGAAGTGATGAGGTGAGTTTTGGGAGAGGGATGGGCCAGGAGAGTGGTTATTGCGTCCTACAACAACAAAATCAGATTATTAGGAATGCGAATACGGTAGGAAGGAACGAATTTACCTCGTGCTCTAAAGTAGTCCGAAGTCGCATTGTAGATAAATCCCAAATGCATGCTTTTCCATCCGTCCCGCCCGTGACAACGACACCACTACCAGCACCAGCGCCAGCAAGGTCAATAAACACCACGGCCTCAACGCTTTCATCTTCCTTGTGGCCCTCCAGTGCGCCGACGACGTCGCCTTTGCTCAAACTGACAGCTCTAATCCCACCCGAGACCCCACCAACGACTGCTAGAGTCGACGAAGAGTTCACGGCGAGGGAGGTGATACCGTCAAGAGCAAAACGCGCATCTGACGAGGACAGTTTGAACACTGGCGTAGGGGATCGTGGGTCCCAGAACATGAGTGTGCCTTCCTCGTCAGCTGTTAGTATTCGTTTTCCTTAAGGGTAGTGTATTAGCATATAGTCGGGTAGATAGATTGAAGGTTCGGGGCGGGGGAAATCTCACCGTCGGGAGTAAATTCTCCGCACTGTACGGGACTGGAGTGGCCTGCGAAGACTTGAATTGTATTTCCAGATGGTACTGAATAGTGATACAATCAAAAGACTAGACATGAGAACAAACAAGAATAATTCTCACATTGCCATAACCACACTGTACCATCATTCGAGCCAGCGAGTAGTACAGATCCTCTGGGATGCCATCGTAGCCACTATCCCAAAATAAGACCTTGCTTCTAAATAGAGAGAAAACATAGCGTACCGTAACTTCATCAGGACCTTGCAAATCAGTCAAGAACTCCCAAAGCGCCCAGTTCTCCTTCCCGACTCGTCTCCAGATTCGAACCTTTCCGTCCATACCACCAGTAGCAACAAGCTCGCCGTCAGAACTAAACCCAGTACTTGTCACACTGTCCGCATGCCCAGTGAGCTTTACGATGGTTTCCCCGTTCTGAACGTTCCATAGGTAGCCAAAGTCATCCTCTCCGCCTGAGGCAGCTATAGGCTGAGTTGGGTGCATAGACACTGCAAATACGGATTTTGCGTGTGCTGAGAAATGCCTGATGGAGTTGTCTTCATAAACTACGCTGTCTTCCACGTCCACCTGTCCTTCGTCCTCCTCATCCTCGTCCATCGGCGTGTCTCCATCTTCGGCAAGTTCTGCCAGTACGTCATCCTCATTCAGATATTCTTCAGCGACCTCTTCTTCATTTTCCAGATCTTCGGCGCGTGCTGCGTCAACCATTTCTCATAGGGAGAGGGAGAGAAGACAACTTGAAGTGGTTATTTTATTAGAAATCTGCGAGTTGCTGAATTTATGATGTGATATTGATCGTCTTGATGATGAGTAAAATACTCATGACCCCGGATCAATTTCTTCGAGACCCCGGATGCAATTTGTAAGCAAAAAGCTGGCGTAAATCCAGCGTCTTCGATAGCCCTAAGCCGATTATACTTCAATGAGATCTGCTATTTGATCGAAGGAAACGATAAAGCTAGCCATCTTTGACGTCTGATATGGTTGGTCTGTCGAAGCCACTAAATGGCCTCCGTGAAGTCCGTACGTACCATCCATACAGATCGACTCATCTTGCCAGACATCCGATTCTGCTCTGCTAGCACTGGCTTGCTGTGCTGGGGCTCGGAGCCTCGGTCTTCAATCAGCGCCACTTCACTGCAATGCGCTACGATGATGCCAATCCAGATCTGTCAATGTATCCTCCTGATGGTATTCTAGTTGCTTGCGGTTTCAAGTTAGTCATATTCCCTTTTGTTGTTCCGTCTGGGAGTTTTGTCCTCCTCGTGCAACGATCAGATGGAGTGTCTCAAGCACCGCGTGGCTTAACGTACGTTTGTCAATATACTCGTCAATCAGTATGCATTGAGAACAGTCGTTGCGCACTCTTCAGGCCCTCGTAACTCTTATATGTATAATTATGGTCCTGTGCATGTGTAGGTTTATTCCTTCAGAATGTGGATGTGATTGACGATTTCTATGACTGTGATCTGGTTTGAGAATCAGATCGATACCATCATCTGTTTTCAGATGATCCTTAAGACGCTACACAATTGCCATCCCGCTTCTCTATTCATCCATCTGACATTTCTTAACGACTGACTTTCACCACCATGTCATCTGTGCAACACTCTGATCAAGTAAAACTGCTGTATAAGGCGATTAGTTTAATCTGCCAAACATTGTTCCATGATGCGTCCTTGAGCTCACTCATCGACCGAAGAAGACTTTACTCATATAATCACTAGGCATCTATGCCGCTTTGATACCATTTCCTCCTGTGAGTTGTCTATACAGTCACCGCACGCAGTACCTGATTCAGATCCATCTATTAGCAGAAAGACCGTGACGACATCAAACAAAATCATGTTCAGTATAACTATCTCCATGTTCTTACTGTCCACCGTCTTCTGGGCTGTTTCGGTAGCAAATCTCATTGTGACTCTCAACGGTTCCTATGCATCCTCTCCAGATCAGTCTTCTGAGTGGCCCAGGCTATTTCCCACGTTTAATGCATTGCTCCTTGTCAATGTGCGTCGTCTGCTGCTCTCAAGAGCGTGGATTCACTCACTCTAAAGTACAGTACGTCTTCACAGACAGTGTAGTTGTTTGGCATGCTTGGGTGCTTTGCAAAGACGGAAATAAGGCCATCCTGACCATTCCCATGTTTTTCCTGATATGCACGTCTAACCAGTCGAGTCTCTCATTCCGCTTTTGGCAAGTGAAACAACTAACACTTTCGCAGTGTCTGTACTCGCAACTATTGGCATCAGAGTTTCAATGGCTGTCTCCGGAGGAATCTGAACCATATAATCGATATTAGCCAGATGACAAATCTGGTTCTGTCCCTACTTACGAACATATTCGCAACTTCAATCATCGCATACAGAGCTTGGTTCGTACCATTGCTACATCTTGTATTCGAGATCGCATACTTAGCATCTAGGACCCAGGCAGCACCGTCAATCGATCCGAGAAACATTGTCAAGGGAACGCGATACAAGCACGAAGGTTGAGAAGATCTTAGCCCTCTTAGTTGAGTCGGGACTGATCTATTGCGTGTCTGGTGTAAGACTTCCTTGTTACCTTATATTCTGTTGATGGTCGTCCATTTATGAGCTCCATTGCCATAGATTATGGTTCTCCTCGCTTCGGTACTACGTCTTCCCTTCGGAATTCTCGGAGACTTCTATACACCCGTTCATGTTCAAGTCGCAGTGAGTATCGAGATTGCAAAACTCGAGAATTTGAGTTTACCACCCAGTACTTCAAGGGCATATACCCAACAGTCGTCTTGGTTCTGGTGAGCCAGCAACGATCACTGAAGGAGGGAGCCTTTTCCACGGCTGGGAACTTGACTGGAGTAGTGTCTGCGCAGCTCGGGTCTATGGACTTTACATCCAATCCTGGACTAGTAATTTCAACTATCTTCCATGATGATGATGGCCGGGACCTAAATACTGGAAACGGTGCCGCCTTAAAGTCTACCTCTGGCATCTACAATGACCGCATGAAAAGAAAAGCAACAGACTGCAAATAGATTTGATCCAGCGGAGTGGCTGATGGGCCAAAGGAGACTGGTAGGATGTTCGTTCAGCCAGAATACTCTTTTAACACTAAATGAACTTGAGTATGGTTTTACACATTCGATATTCCTGGGTGTCATGATAGACAATTCCAGTTCATCAGGTCCGCTGGTGAATAGATCTCAAGATGTGACATGGACCAGACGGGTGAGCAGCCTTTTCGCAAACCGGTATTGATCATAGACTGATCACCGGGAACATAATACACTTGTACAGATCATTGACCGTTGCGATCGAGGTTTCTTAGAGCACAGCAGACTGTTCTTTGATGATAGCTTTGTAGTCACTTTAGGGAACTTCATTTTCTTCAAAGGATTCACAATTGCCGATTTCCGATTTCGCTACAGGCCAATCAGATCTGTAAAAGTCAACAGTGGCCTTTCTCTTCGCTTCCCTGATAATATGACTGATATTCTGTCACCGCTCGTACTCAAACGCTTCAGGTGTCGCCATGATTGACCGTGCGGCGTTCTCGATTGTAGTCTCGGGTTTGCGGCAGCTGCAGGGGTTTGTACTATTATAAATTCTGTTCTTCAGCTTCTTTCGCCCCATTCTTTTCAACCCTTACTGTCTCTTACTGTCTTTCTGTCTAAGTGACCCGCATGGCTTCGCAACGCCAATATCTATTGATACTTCTCATCAAAACAATTGGTCTAATATGCCAGACATTATTTTACGGTGCAGTTGCTATGTCTGACCGTAGATGATATTCAATGTCGCTGATGCATTCATAATACTTTTCTCTGTTCTCAGGCGTCTACGCTGCTCTGATTCCCTTCTCAACTCATTTCCTGCTGTGAGTAACGCAGTCCTGTCTCGACGAATACTCGCATAACGACCGACATTCCCATTGACAGGAGAAGAAAGACCATGTCAAAAGCAAACAAACTGATGTTCAGTATCACAATCTTCATGTTCTTATTATCGACCGTGTACTGGGTGACGTCCATTGGAAGTGAAATTTCGACTCTCGTCGTCACTTCATCATCTTCGCCTGACCGCTTGACGGTCTGGTCGAGCCTTTCCGAATTGTTCAATTCGCTCCTATTGATCAATGTGTGCAGAACCTCCTATCTGATAAACGCCGTGCTGACACTTCAGCGTATAGTACATTCTAACAGATGGGATCGTTGTCTGGCGAGCATGGGTGCTGTGTAAGGACGGGAGTAAAAAGATTCTGATGGTTCCATTGTTTTTGCTATTTTGCACTTCTCGTAAGTGAATGTGCCAGAGAACGAATGGCTCGTATTGAAACACTGATCGCTGATAACTTCCAGTATCTGTTTTGGCGACCGTTTCCATCAGAGCCGCAATGCTGGTCATTGGGGGAAAAAAGTTGAAACCTATTATAGATATTATGCAGATGGTGAACTTGGTATTGTCATTGCTCACTAATATTTGCGCCACGTCCATTATTGGATTCAGAGCCTGGTGAGTATGTACATTGCAATAAGCGAAATTCGGTCATTAACAGCCGTGATAATCGCTCAGGCAGCACCATCGGGAGGTCCGAGAGGTATTGTCTAAAGAAAGAGGTACCAATTCGAAGGTTGAAAGAATTCTGGTGATGCTCGTCGAATCAGGACTCATCTATTGCATATCGGGGGTGAGTAATCAAGACCATGGATTCTTGCATTATGACACTCCTCTGACTGTCAATGCCATTAGCTGCTGGTTTTACTCGCCTCGCTAGTGCGTCTTCCCCATGGAACTCTCGGAGACATCTATACGCCTGTTCACGTTCAAATCGCTGTGAGTTAATTCACCAGGCGGTAATACACCGGTTCTTATGCCTTTTATTTTCAAGGGAATTTTTCCGACGATTGTACTCACCCTTGTAAGCCAGAAGCGATCACTGAAAGAGGGAGCGTTTTCTACTGCGGGCAACACATCCGCCGTAGTGACGAATCGATTAGAGTCCATGAACTTCGGTACAAATCCTGCTATCGAGACGTCCATGCTCTCTCATGATGAAAGGTCATATCAAGACGAAGACGAACACAGAAGTTCTGCAGAGTCACGCTCGGAGGTGGAAAAAGACTACTCGGGCCGACTGAAAGAGAAGCTGTGATATTAGCATTGTACAACAGGACATACCTTGCATGGCGAGCATGTGTAAGTCCAGTGCAGTATGATATATAGACTAGGTCACTATATTTCTAGTATATATGTTTTTGTTCTCGAGATGTACTTAGAAGAATGCATGGTCTTGACGCAACATTAGCATATTATGCAAGGTATTCGGTCCAGTAGAGACGACACAGTTTCGCCAGCTTGATACCTACAGTACGCTTATGCAAAGACGACGTGTGGAGAAAGACATTAATCAAACAGATATGAGGCAAGTCATCTTCTTCGCCTGAGGCAGCTAAAGGCTGAGTTGGGTGCATAGACACTGCGAACACGGATTTTGCGTGTGCTGAGAAATGCCTGATGGAGTTGTCTTCATAAACTACGCTGTCTTCCACGTCCACCTGTCCTTCGTCCTCCTCATCTTCACCTTCGTCCATCGGCGCGTCTCCATCTTCGGCAAGTTCTGCTAGTACGTCATCCGCATTCAAATATCCTTCAGCGACCTCTTCTTCATTTTCAAAGTCTTCGGCGCATGCCGCGTCAATCAGTTTTCGGTGAGAATGGTGAGATAAAATTATGATAACTTGAAGTGGTCATTGTATTAGAAATCTGTGAGTTGCTAAATTTATGCGTAATCGTTTTGATGAGCAAAATACTCGACACCGGATATACTATAATTTGTAGGGCTCCACAGCGTATCATCTCAAGCAACTTAATTATACGCCCGTATGCGTATAATGTTTTGGAAGTTTGGCGTATACGTGCGTATATTTTTTGGGCCTGGAAACAGTAAAAAATCTCGGACTCGAATGAGAAGTTTGCCCCTTTGTTAAAGACATTACTCACCGAAATCTTACTATTGGGTGTATGGTCTAAGTACGACGACCTCACAGTTCATTCAGCATAATATTTGGGGTTGTCTCACTTATAATGCAAAAATTATGTAATTTCATACACCCTTATCTGACAGAATCTCGTCATCTGTGCAAAAATTAGTATGTATTAGGTGTCTGAACTTAAGGAACACAATGAAAGTATTTTCTACGCACAAACTTGACGTGCAAAGTCAGAATATTATTTTATTGGTGTAGACCCGTACACGCCGTATACGCCGTATAATATATGCGCGAATCGGTATCTCACTTCACTTCAAAATCCCTTGCTGACGTACTCAGCATTGAATAAGTTGGGTGCTTTACGTAAGTAAATGGATCACATGACCCGACAACACACGGTGTGACGATGCTGGTAACACGCGTCTTTTCAAGTTCAACCACCACCAGCCTCAAACTTACCGCTATGTCCCGAGACGATGTAGACGCAGACTACGCCGCAGTCGAAAATGATGAAGTTGACGATGATGAAGTCGACGTTGACTACCCATATCCATGGGACGATGAGCCTGATGAACCCGATCGTTTGCAGCCCAAGACTCGCCCTAATCTCAACGATCCTACGGAACCACGTAATAGACGCGACCGCGACCGTTTTCGAAGTCGAGTAGGCGATGACGGATCTTGAACACTACCCGGGCAGATCAAAGGCCTTACGCTACCCGGACAGATCGAAGGCAGCAGTCAGGAAACGCAGGATGGTTATCCCGCGGGGGAATCTCAGCAAGAGCTTCCACCAGGTCAACTTCATTCAGACGATCTCTCGGGATACCCCCGATTATCCCTATCCGATCTACTTAACGGTACCGAAGCAATGACCCCACGCCACCATAGACGCGCTCCCATTGCGAAGGAAACCCCTCTGGCCTTCAGAATGACCAAGAACAAGCGTGCCATCCAATCGCGAAAGGCAGAGCATAAGCATTTACGAAACGCAAATGACGGAATAAAAGTGCTCATTGGACCAATGCCCGTCGAGGAATTCCTAAACGAATTTCTTCCAGCAGTGGATGAAAGCGACATGCCAGACCCTACGGGTGCATTCAACGCCGTACCTGTGAAAGCGGTGAAGGAAAGGGAAATATATTCTCCTCTGGTGTGTTGTTCCTCTGAACCGCTTTCGTTTTTGAATAACACTCTTTCTCGTCAAATAAAGATTGCAGCCATCAATGAGTACGGTCGCTGTCCGGGACTAACATTCGTCGACACGTCAGTTACTTCGGAGCAGCATGGGCGAGGGGTTTCCAAGCCCGATGTCACCGCGTACAACGAAGGCGATGTGTCCCTGCTTAAGCGCGTCCGCAGCAAGCGTACCAACGTCATCCATACGTGCGCTAACTTGGGCATTGCAGAGAGTTTTATGGAGGTGAAACCGGACGGGCATGATCCGTTGAAGGACGATCATGGGGAGGACGAGAATTTCTTCGCCTGGGAAAATTACAAAGAAGGCAGTTCTGATTGGGAGAAGAAAAAGAAAGCGTTTGGCCAGCAAGTTTCGTACGCTTCGGAAGGATGCGCGCGTCAGCATCGTGTCTTCTACCATTCCGTAATTATCGTCGGCACGAAAGCTCGTTTCTTCCGATGGGATCGTGCAGGAACCATAGTGACCAGAGCATTCGACTACCGGCGAAATCCGAGGCTGTTTTGCCAATACTTGTGGCGATTCAGTGGCGCCAATATGATTGAGCGTGGCTTTGACCCTACCGTCACAGTCGCCTCGGAGCATGAAACCAAACTGTTTGAAAAAGCTGTCACCGACGAGGTCGCGTTCCAGAAAGGGATTGATAAGAAGGATCAGGCGAAGCTGGACGAAGCCCTGAGGGTGCACTATGAAGGGAAGAAAGTAACGAAAGCCTCGATTTACAACAGTTCGCAATCAAAGACGGAAGAGTATCTTGTTTCTGTGCCTGTCCACTCTCCGTTTACTTCTGCGGGTCGTTGCTGCCGCGGCTATTGGTCGACGAAACTGGTGAGAAAATCGGATGGGAGCACAGAAGGAGGCCCAGTAGGGTTTTTGAAGGACGTCTGGCGTATTGCTTTGCCCAGACTGACACCAGAGGGGAATATTCTGACAAATATGACGGGAACTGTGCCCAACGTACCTGAGCCGGATTGCTTTGGAGATGTAATGGTACGTATAACTTCTCCGTAAAATCTTAGTATTGTCGAGTAATACTCAATCATGTCCACTGGTTTAGAACGATAGCCACAACGAATCGGAGGTTTTAGCCGATGGAGGCGGACCAGTTATTGGAACTTCTGGAAAGGTACAGACGACGAAGACGCAAAACTTTATATATAAAGAATGGGTTAGCGATTCCTGTAAAGTGCTGCCTGAACACTCGACGGACGATCTTTACCGTCGTGTCGTCAGACATGTGCATTATAGATTAGCTCTCAAGACGGTCGGATATCCGCTCAGTGATTTTACGGATGCTGTGGAATTATTCCTGACATTACAGGACGTACTTGAAGGTGCGACTTCCCGTACCTTCATAGCTATCATCTGACGATGCTTGTAGCCCTTATTGTTGCATACGAAAAGTGCAAGAGACTGCATCGTGATGTCAGCCTGGACAATATCATTCTATGCAGGTGCAGGGTGACGGGGAGAAGAGTCGGTGTTCTCATAGACTGGGAATTCTCGGTCCTCGTAGACAGAGAAGGGAAGGCAGGAGATTATTATCGATCGGTAAGTTAGTTAATGAACTCAGAACTGCCCGCCTTCCCCTCATCCCGCATTCAGGGCACTTGGGCGTATATGTCGACAAATGTACTTCTTAGACCCCCAGGCTTCCGTCATTCACATCAAGACGACCTGGAATCACTGTTATACGTCTCGCTCCATTGCGCTGTTTTGTGGCTACCACATAATGTGAAAAGGAGGCTTGGGACCTGGGTGTATCACTTCTTCGATTATTCTTTGGACAATGAAACGATTGCTGGCGGCGGCCAGAAAGGAATTTATAAAAGAAACCCCTCGAAATTCTCCACAGAATTTGTGTTTACGAACGGTCATATCACGGCTTGGTTCTCGAACGCGTATGCCGACCTTGCAACTTACGCGGAGGAACATGTCAAAGGCCATACAGCCAAAACTACTTGGACAAGTAAAACTGTCCGGCATCATATGCGTGTCGTCTGCGACGCTATTAGCAAGGGAAAACAGCAGGGACTCGAGAGAGTCGTACATAATGTGGAAGACAAATTCGAGGGGGAAGAAGCCTATTATTGGGTCACGTACATATCAGCCTCCAACATTGCCACAGATTCGCGAATCAGCGAAATTTCCCAACACCAGTCGGGACGTGGTAGCAAACGATCATTGACGGAATTTGAGGAAGGCTTTGACGAACCTCAGCCAGAGAACAAACGATCCCGCTTGAGTATACGGAGCACTAACAGCGACCATTTGTCTTTGAGGCTTGATTCTGACGCCGGTTCTGATAACGATGTCGGTGGACAGCAAGAACAGGATCAAGAAAGTCAGGATCAAGAGAGTCCGGATGAATTGTTATTGCAGCCACTAGCGCGGAAAGATCGACACGATCCGAGACGTTCCGTGAACGAAGACTTCTCGAACAAACCTGATGTGCCTATTGACGACGATGACGACGACGACAACGACGGCGATCTATACGTCTAATCGGATATGTCAGGCCTATCCGGCCATGAGACAGTCTTCACATAATACATATCCAAGGGTGCGCATTGTAGCAGTTCTCCCATAGATGCAGACTGAATTGCGGGGGCGGTCCTGTATAGCCGTATTTATGCTAGATGGCTCTGTACCATGCTTTGATTATTGTGTTTTCGGATCTCATTGTTGAGCTAGCAAGTGTAGACTATAATCGTTCGCATCTCGTTTTACTGCATTGCATTCCAGCATAACAAATGTTACAAATATACATACAATATGCCCAGACCATACAACCTATCATTTTGATTGTGAGCCTCTCCATTATCTGTTGCTGCTTGACCATTATCAGAAATCTGGAGCTAAATGTCATCCATGATATTCTTAGTACTATAAAAGTCAGTTTATCAGGATGGAAAGCAAATCAATTACACCTCATATCACAAGCTGGAATTAGTTGTTTGTCTGTGTCTGAGATTTGTCAATCGTGATGATCCTATTGAAAATTCCGCTTGCTTACAAATATGATTATGCCTGTTGCGTCAGAGTTCGCATTCAAGGACAACACTACTCAGGTACGGTACAGTTTGCAGATACATACAACAAATTTCTGCGCTATCACGAGAACTGAAGTGATGGATCATTATGAGTCTGAAAGGATCCGCTCGAAAACTCGCATCAGGATCGACGCGATCAACAGATCTACACGATCAGCTTTCCAAACGCGACCGGTAACCAAGCCAACTATCACGGGCCCAAGCGATCGAGCGGCCTAGGCAACAGTAACCCGCTACCACCCGAGCGCTAGAAGCACCGAAGCGGATACGTAATCCCGCTAACAGCTAACACCGCCGACCGCCTATTACCGCGGACTACCACTCTAACGCCGCCGACCAAGTAACCCAAGCGACCTCGATCAAAAGAAGCGATCAAACTTCTTAGAAGTCCAGAAGCACAACTACTAAAGCCTAAACGCTAAAAGGCTAAAGGCTAATAAGGTTTATGGAGACCTCACTGGCATTTCAGCACTGTCAAGTCTGTGCACGAGTTTACATGGTCCTTTATGAAGTATACTACATAGTATGCACGGCAACAGTTGGTACGCGTGACTGTCACATCAAAACCGAGCGACACCTTCAAGATACAATGCATTCCAATCCACCAAACCCAATAGTACCCAAGAAACGAGAGGAACTCACGATCACAACTCGGACCCCTCAAACTGCGAACCCGATAACTTGGAGAATGATTGGATGGTATAGACCGGAGTTGCACACACCATGTCCAGCATCTACGATACAGGCAAACCTTTATTTACCGAGAGATGCGAACCTGGAAACCAAGCAGTTGCAACTCCTTATACAACGAAGGATATGGCATTACATTCGAGACATACGATATGAAGGCAAAGCATGGCTAGTCACCAGAACCCAGCAGAACCCGCCAGCAGAGCTTATGCAGTTCATGATATGCCTTGGACCATACTCTACACCAACCCGACACCTTAACACGGATGTGTGAGTTATGCTTACCCTCGCTGGACCTCGAGATGAATTCCGAAGAATCACATACCGAGCAGCCTACATCGCTCCAAGGGCAAAGATGCCACTCAATGACGGCAATGACATCGTTATGGAGTACTGACAGTGGAGCATTCCATATCGGAGCACCACCTCTATTGTCTCAGTCAGCAACTTCAAAGAATTCTGTCATAGTAGAGACGACCTTACAAAGATTAGAGCAAAGTGGAGCGAAGTGCAGCAGGATGACAAAGGAACAGATGTAATGGTGGAGAAAAGTGGAGTAAAGTGGAGACAGGATGAGTAAGAAATAGGACGGGAAATGGAATATCTGGGAGCATAAATAGTTGTAGGATTAGGCCCTCATTTCCCCATCTTTCGATCCTCTTAACACACTGGTGTAAAGCTTGCCCTACAGCGAGCTATTACTGTGTGCTTTGTACTATCACGCCCCTTGGAAATCCCAATCTGCTTTACTATCACCTCGTATCTGAAAGCATCCATAACCCGGACCGCGACTAGGAAGGCTAGTAAGGGACCGCGTGGTATAGCCAGACGTGGGTAGATAAGATCACCTCTGCACAACACACCGCTGCTTAGGCAAAAGGATCGAACCGGTGTAATCCCGGGCCTACTCCCTAACAGAGTCGAAGCGATCAATCAAAAAGAAAGCACAATAAGAAATTTCCCTGGTTCGAATTGTCATGCCACAATGTATCATACTAGTAGTAAGCACGCTTGACATGTTTTGATTGACCTTAGATGATAACTTATCGACTGATGGAGGCGTGAGCAGTTGACTGACTTCTCTACCGATTTTGAATACTTTGAGGCGGTACTTACCATGCAAGTACTGTGATAGGAATCGATGTACACATGTGTGTATATATTCTTGATATTTCAACATTGTACACGGGAGCCTTTCATCACCTTTGTGCATTTGTTTGACACTCCTTACCCTTGCACAGCTAGTAGTTCATTAGGACGATTGTTATTTGACGCCCGCAGGCATTGTAGCTCCAGGCACAGCCTTCCTTGCCATTTGCTCTATTGATCCAGGTGATGACTCGGAAACACTCCTGTATGCATGATGTCAGGACTCCGATTTCGTCCCAGATACTAGGGCTCCGCAGCATATCGTATATAACATAAATGCCATATCGCTATGCACGTGTATGCGTATCAGCTCAAGCAACTGAATTATACGTGCGTATTTATACACCCGTATGCGTACAATGCTTTGGAAGGTTTGGTGTATACGGCGTATACATACGTATATTTGGGTCTGACAACAGTAAGAAATCCCGGACTCGAATAAGAAATTTACTCCTTTGTTTCAAAATAGACATTATTCACGATTTCTTACTATGTAGTACTGTTGGGTGTATAGTCACGGTCTAAATACAACGGTCAGCATAATATTCAGGGTTGTCTCGCTTATAATGCAAAAATCATGTAACGTTATCTGACAGAATCTCATCATTTGTGCACAAATTAGTATCTGTATTAGAAATTAGATGTCCCAACTCAAGGAACACAATGAAAGTATTTTCCAGGCGCAAACATGACGTGTAATGTAATGGTCAGAATATTATGTTGTTAGTGTGGACCCGTATATGCCGTATAATATACGTGCGTATCCGTATCTCGCTTCAAATCAAATATACGCTCGTAAGGTAGGGAAAGTATAAACTCGACCAACCTGTCACATGTGACTGATGACCCTGATGAACCCTGATTTAACCCGATTTGGAAGGACCCTGTGGCAAAATCTGAAGTCTGGTTGACCCAACCCAGGACTTTTGTTTTATTTCCCTTGAAACTCACATATTTTAAGCTCTACAAATGTAAATTAGCTTCCTAGAGCTGGTTTGAAGCCTCTGGGAGGCTTCTCTATGCTTTGCTGGACCTTCAAGTAAAACTACTTGATTTGGGTATGACAAATACATGACAAATACATGACAAGTGTATGACAAATGTTAGTTTTACATAATAATTTTGCATATGTAAGCGGCAAAAATGTAAGTCAAAAAATTTCAAATTGTGCCAAAACATGCGGAAAAGACATTCTGAGTAACTTTATAAAGTCAGGATTCTTTCCTAAATAGGAAGCTCAAATGACCATATTTTTAGGAAATAAAACCAACAAAATGTAGGTATAGATCCCCCCTACAAATGTACGGAGTCAGAATTTTCATTTGAGGTGTTGAGTTGTGTGTATTTCCGTTGAGATGTTGTGGGAGGGGTGGATGACCAAAAGGGGTAAGGCGCGTCGCGTCACGGTTGGTCGAGTTTATACTTTCCCTACCTTATAAAATACGAGCGTATGCGTATAAGCCTCAAATTATACACGCGGAGCCCTACTAATATTACTTAATTTGTAAGCAAACTTCGCAAATCCAAATCCGCACGCGTTACGTCTTCAAGTTTTCTCAACACTGAGTCCGCGATACCAACGTCTCGATGGTCGATTCTATTCGACTGGATCTCTTATTTGAACGAATGGGGCTGGACACTACCCATTTTTAACGCTTGATATGGTGGAACGGACAAGGGCCTCCATGAGGTCCGTACCTACCACACAGATCGACTGAGGACTCATCTTGTTGCAATTATGCTTGCTTAGGCACTTCTATTTTGTCTGTTGATGGTGACTAACATATCAGGACTCTTAGGTTTGGTCTCTTCGATCCGCACCATTCCATCGCTATGCACTACGATGATCCCAGTCGAGATCTGCAATTTTGTAAACAGTGCATCATTCTCACCGCTTCCGTGATTGTTGCTTGAGGTTTAGTCATTCTCTTTCGTTTCAATCTATTTCTTATCGGGCGGGAGAGTGGGAAATCCTTTTTCCTAATACAACAATCAGATGGAGTACCCGAAGAACCCCTGTGGCTTGACGCAAGTTCGCCAGTGCCCTCGTCATTTGGTATGTGTATCAAGAACATTATTGCACTCTTTAGGCCTTAAGAGCTAGTATATGCATGATATGGTCTTGCGAACTGCATGTATTTATTTCTTCAGAGAGTGGATGTGGATGACCACAGTTCTGACTGTAATTCGGTTCACGTATCATATCGTCATCTATTTCCAGACGGATCTTAGATCAACGGTGTTTCGATCCACCTGTCTATCGACGTCCAACCCCCTGAGAGTTGACTTGCTACTAATACATTGTCTAATGCTTCGCAATAGACGCTACACAGTTACTACCCCGTTTCTCTATTCATCCATCTGACATTTCTTAACGACTGACTTTCGCCACCATGTCCTCTGTGCAACGCTCTGATCATTTAGAAGTGCTGTATACTGCAATAAGTTTAATCTGCCAGACATTGTTCTATGGTACGTTCTGGAGCTCATTCATGGACCGAGGAAGACTTAACTCATATTATCACTAGGCATCTATGCCTCTTTAATACCCTTCTCGTCCTATTTCCTCCTGTGAATTGTCTAGACAGTCACTGCAAGCAATACCTGATTCAGATTCATTTATTAGCAAAAAGAAGACCATGACGAAAGCAAACAAAATCATGTTCGGCATAACGATCTTCATGTTCTTATTGTCCACCGCCTTCTGGACTGCTTCGGTAGCAAATTTCATTGCGACTCTCAACATTTTCTATGTATCCTCTTCAGAGCAATCTTCTGTGTGGTTTATGTTATTTCCCCTGTTTAATGCATTACTCCTTGTCAACGTAAGTGATCAGTCACTTCAATGGCGTACATTCCCTCACTCCAAGATACAGTACGTCTTGACAGACAGTGTAGTTGTCTGGCGTGCTTGGATCCTTTGCAAAGACGGAAGTAAGGCCATCCTGACCATTCCCATGTTTTTCCTGGTATGCACGTCTAGTCAGTCGAGTCTCTCATTCCGCTCTTGGCAAGTCAACAACTAACATTTTCTTATTCAGTATCTATACTCGCAACCATTGGTATCAGAGTTACAATGGCTGTCTCCGGGAGGAATCTGAACCATATCATCGATATTAGCCAGATGACAAATCTGGTTCTGTCCCTACTCACGAACATATTCGCAACTTCAATCATCGCATACAGAGCTTGGTTCGTACCATTGCTACATCTTGTATTCGAGATCGCATACTTAGCATCTAGGACCCAGGCAGCACCGTCAATCGATTCGAGAAACATTGTCAAGGGAACGCGATACAAGCACGAAGGTCGAGAAGATCCTAACTCTTTTAGTTGAGTCGGGGCTGATCTATTGCGTGTCCGGAGTAAGTCTTCCTCGTTCACCTTGTATTCTATTTATAGCAGTCTATTTCTGAACTCCGGTGTCTTAGTTTATGGTCCTTATCGCTTCGGTGATACGTCTTCCAAAGGGAACTCTCGGAGATGTTTACACCCCCGTCCATGTTCAGGTCGCTGTGAGTATCGAGGCGGCACGAATGGAAAGCTTGGTTTGACCACTCCGCATTTCAGGGCATATACCCAACAGTCGTCTTGGCTCTCGTGAGCCAGCAACGATCATTGAAGGAGGGAGCCTTTTCCACGGCTGGGAACTTGACTGGAGTAGTGTCTGCGCAACTCGGACCGATGGACTTTACATCCAACCCTGGTCTAGTGCCTTCAACTATATTTCATGACGATGGACCGAACATCAATATTGCAGATGGTGTCGTCCCAGAGTCTACCTCGGGCATCTTCAATGACTACACTAAAGGCAAAGGCACCGACTGCGAATAGATTTGATTCAGTGGAGTGGCTGATGGATCAGATTGGAATAGCAATTGCTGCTCAGAAAGGATGCGGGTTCTTGTTTCGCTGTAAATAAACTAAAATAGGTTCTTGCAGGTCAAGAAATTCTGAGTATCATGATAAAACAGTTTCGATTGATCAGATCCGCTGATGAACTCCTGAAACTCGCCATCCATCAAGATTAAGGCGCAATGTGGACCAGACGGACGAACAGCCTTTCCGTAAGTTGATATTGATCATGGATCCATCATTGTTTGGGAACAATACATTTATGCAGATCATTGACCAAATAAAATGGCGTTGCATAAGGCCCATTTTTTGGGTGATAGTCTTGAAATCATTCAAAGAACTTCATTTTCTTCACTCTTTGCCATTCTGTCACAATTCAAAGTTGCAGACTTCGCAAGAGGCCAATCAGATTTGTGAAACTCGACAATTATCTTTCTCCACTTCCTTGATATGATCAATATCCTGTTACTACGTCTTGGGCGCAAGCCAGCTGGACATCGCCATGCGCATATAAACGAGCGCTGTTCATCACTGCGGGCGTCTATGTTCAGTTCTCCGAGTTGTCAGCATCTGGATACTTTTTACCTAGCGGGTTAAAGCAGCTGCGGAGGTATACATAGCCCGTTGTGCAGCTTCTTTCATCCCTTCAAGACTCCTTCCTTTCGACCCTTATCGCCTTTCTAGTTTACTGAGCCGCATGACTTCACAGAAGCAACACCTCTTAATACTTCTTTTCAAAACAATCAGTCTAATATGCCAGACATTATTTTACGGTGCGGTCGTTACACTTGACAGCAGACGACATTGAATGTCGCTGACTGCCTTCATAATACTTTCCTCTGATCTCAGGCGTCTATGCTGCTCTGATTCCCTTCTCAACTCATTTCCTGCTGTGAGTAACGCAGTTTTGTCTCGGCGAACACTTACATAACGACCGACATTCCCATCGACAGGAAAAGAAAGACCATGTCAAAAGCAAACAAACTGATGTTCAGCATCACGATCTTCATGTTCTTATTATCGACCACGTACTGGGTGTCATCCGTTGGAAATGAAATTTCGACTCTCGTCGTCATCTTCTCATCTTCTCCTGACCGCTTGACGGTCTGGTCGAGCCTTTTCACCTTGTTCAACTCGCTGCTATTGATCAATGTATGCAAAGTCTTCCATTGATAAATGCTATGCTGACACTGTACAGTACGTTTTGACGGATGCGGTCGTTGTCTGGCGAGCATGGGTGTTGTGCAAGGATGGGAGTAAAAAGATTCTGATGGTTCCCTTCTTTTTGCTATTTTGCACTTTTCGTGAGTGAATGTGTTAGAGCATGAGTGATTCGCATTGAAGTACTGATTGCTGATAACTTCTAGTATCTGTCTTGGCGACCATTGCCATCAGAGTCACAATGCTGGTCATTGGGGAAAAGTTAGATTCTATTATAGATGTCACGCAGATGGTGAACTTGGTATTGTCATTGCTCACTAATGTATGCGCAACATCCATCATCGGATTCAGAGCCTGGTGAGTAAACGCATTGCAATAATAGAATGAGGCCATTAATTGTCGTGATAACCACTCAGGCAGCACCGCCAGGAGGTCCGAGAGGTAGTGTCCGAAGAAAGAGGTACCAATTCGAAGGTTGGGAGAATCCTAGTCCTGCTCGTCGAATCAGGACTTATCTATTGCATATCCGGAGTGAGTAACCAGGATCATGGAGTTTTGCATTTTGACACTCTAACTGTCAGTGTCATTAGCTGCTGGTTTTGCTCGCCTCGTTCGTGCATCTTCCCCATGGAACTCTCGGAGACATCTATACGCCTGTTCACGTTCAAATCGCTGTAAGTTACATTTCACCAAACAATAAGTCACGGGGCCTTACGTCTTTGTATTCTCAAGGGAATTTATCCGACGGTCGTACTTGCCCTTGTAAGCCAAAAGCGATCGCTAAAAGAAGGGGCCTTTTCCACTGTGGGCAACACGTCCGCTGTTGCGGTAACCCGACTGGAGTCCATGAATTTTGGTACAAATCCTACTATCGAGACATCCACGATCTTTCACGATGACACGTCGCATCAAGAAGACGAGGACGAACACAGAAGTTCGGCAGAATCACGCTGGGAGGCGGAGCAAGAATACTCAGGACGACAGAAAGAGAAGCTGTAAGATTAGCGTTGTACAATTGAGCATACCTCGCATGGCCAGCTTGTCTAAGTCTAATGCAGTGTGAGATGTAGACCAGGGTTGCTGCATTTCAATGTTTCTGTCCTCGAGAGGCGCTTTCTTAGAAAAATGTTGATGTAACATTAACTTATTCAGAGTATTCATTACCAAAGCCCAGGATTTCATCCGCTAAGTACTAGCAGTAAGTCTGTGCAAAAATGACTGATTGTGAGTCAGACAAACGAGGAGGATGAAGATGATGGACGGAACCAGCAGGAAGGATATTGAGCTGGGTTACACGGTCGCGCGAAATGTTCCCACACTCAGACGCGTCTCCACGTTAGGGCCGACGTGTCACTTCCGCCTAGGACTTTGCTTTCTTTTTGACGTCCACCATGTTCGCTCGCATTTCTGCTTGGACGACGCTGTTCGTTGCGGCAGTGGCCGCTTCAAATGTTCTGGAACTAAACCCCGACAACTTTGACGAGCACATTGGGAAAGGAAAATCCGCTCTTGTAGAATTGTGAGTTTAAATATCTTGTAATTACATGGCGTGTATTAAAGCAATATATGGTGCAGCTTCGCCCCATGGTGGTACGTAGTATTGGTGGCGACAGAGTAATACTGATAACAAAGTCTTTGAGAACAGTGGTCACTGCAAGGTATGCTCTATAATGCGGAACTCGGAGAGTCCTTACTAAATGGAAGGTGTAGAATCTTGCACCGACATACGAGCAACTCGCGGATTCGTACGTATATGCCAAGGACAAAGTCATCATTGCTAAAGTTGATGCGGACGGTGCTGGCAAGCCCCTTGGTCAGAAATATGGCGTTACTGGCTACCCGAGTATGTCCTTATGTATATTGGATAGCCTCCTCCTTTGTCCTGAGAAATATATTCAGCCCTCAAGTGGTTCGGTCCTGATGGAGGAGAACCTGAGAAATATGAGGGAGCCCGCGATCTTGAAGCTCTCGCCACTTTGTATGTGTTCAGTTGGCATGTAAAACTCGGTTTCTGAATGTCCTTCTAGTGTCACTTCGAAATCTGGCGTCAAGTCGAAACTAAAGCAGCCGCCACCCGGTGCTACACTTATTTTGGATGTTCACAGCTTTGACGAAGTGGTCATGGTGGGCATGATTTCCAAACTTCGATTGTTTGACATATTGGCTAATCACAATCGTTCAGGATCCTACGAAAGATGTTCTAGTTGCCTTCACAGTACGTCCTTAATGATTCTTAGCGATCCTTGGCTTGACATTCATCCATCTGGCAGGCCCCCTGGTGTGGTCACTGCAAAAGAATGAAGCCGACTTACGAGGATGTCGCAAAGGCATTCCTTCCTGAGAGCAACGTACGCCACTTCCCAATTTCCTCGGACTTCTTTTACGATTTTGTCATGCAGTGTGTTCTGGCCAATGTAGATGCAGATGCAAAAGTTAACGCACCTTTGGCTATGAAGTACGAGATCAGCTCTTTCCCAACTCTCAAGTTCTTCTCGAAGGACAACAAAGAACCAGAGGAATACGACGGTGAACGCACAGAGGAGGCTTTCGTAAACTTCCTCAACGAGAAATGCGGTACTAAGCGCGCAGTTGGCGGTGGTCTCAATGATGAGGTAGGCTCACTAGAACTTTCTGTAAAGCGATCTGAACGGCTAAATCATTACGTTAGGCCGGTCGAATCCCTGAATTCGACGCGCTTGCTGCTAAGTTCTTCAATGCTGTCTCGGACGAGAAGAACGTCATCCTTAAAGAGGCCACGGCTCTTGCCAGGGCTGCTGGTGAAACTGCTCAACAGTACTTAAAGGTCATGAACAAGGTTGTGAATAGCTCAGAGGAGTATCTCGAGAAGGAGACAGCTCGGTTCGTATATTTTTCAATGAGATATAGTCTGTGCAGACTCTGACCTCTTTTAGATTGGCCTCGATCCTTAAAAAGCGAACTCTCAACGAGAAGAAACTTGATGAGCTCAAGATCAAGGCTAATATTATCTCATCATTCGTAGCACAAAAGGCTGAGGAGGCTAAGGATGCAGCGGAGGAGAAACTGAAGGAGGTCAAGGAAGACGCCGAAAAGATCACAAAGGAGTTTACCAGAGAGGAATTATAGATTTTTCTGGCTTCTCCCTGACTTCTCGTCGGAAGAAAATAAAAAAATAAAACATCTTTCATACGCATGTAGATCGGTTTGCTATTCATTTAAATTATATGCTATATTCAACATGACTCTTCATTCGATGCGTTCTGTGTGAATTCATATGTGAGGCAACTATAGCAATGGAACAAGCACGGCAGATCGACAGAGCGTCTTGGAAAGCGGTGTAAAGGTCTGACATGACTGTACAAACGGGCAGGGGGTCCGAAACGAGAACACGACGCTCAAAGTAATCTGGGGGAGCAAAAAGTCGGCAACGCCTTGAAGACTGCGTTTATACAGCTCCCTCAGGCACATTGAAAACGCCAAATAAATGAGCTGATAGTAAGGTGGAAAGAGCAAGAAGCTGAAAGAATCCGTATGGAAGCGATAACACTAATGCTGCCGCAGAAGGAGTGGATAAGAGGTCGAGGACAAGCCAAGATAGGATTATGAAAACCCGCGATGCTGAGAGTTGTGGTCGAGATTGCGTTCGAGTGCTCGTAGTAAACCATCGTACTTAATCGCGAAAAGAGTGTATGGAGCACGTAATACGGAGGAGGCCTCGATATCTAGCTTTCGCAATGACATCACGGTGATAGTCGATACAGGTACCGGGACTCCGGCTCTCTCTGTATAGACAGCAGTTATCTGGCTCTCCGTCCAGTGCGCTAGTGACGGAGCCTATCAGCAGTGCACCCCCTATATACTCCTTCATAACGCTTGGTTCGTTCTTATGCAAGCTGTTGATAGACTTTGTTGTCGAGATAACGGCTTGGGTATCAGGATATCTAAGGTCATCTTCAATATCCAACTCGACAGTAACAGATTTGGCTATTAGGCGGTCAGAAGGCTGGATCCTAAGAGCGGCACCGACGAAGTTAGCATTTCCAGTTCTTCATCAACGGCAAAGCCAGATGGAAACCGATGAATTGGAGAGCTATAGGAACGGTTGCAACTAAGATCGTAAGAAACACAGAGAAGGGCGCCCATTCGTCCTCGCCTTAGAGTTTCCCTAGGCACATTGAAAGCCTCCTAGCTGAATGAGTGATTAATAAGACGAGAAGAGTAACAAGTCAAAGGAATATGTATAGAAGCAATGAGTTTAATGAGTCCTTCGCGGCTGGCACTAGAAAGGAGTAGGCCGAGGAAAGAGTTTGGCGTCATGCCAGGATAGTACTATAAAACTATGTGGTGGCAACGACGGTACCGCAATACATACTATGAATGTATAGTGAACTTCGAATATCGTTCGAGTCCTACAAACATCTCGATAAAAGTGCCACAGAATATATCCTGTCCAAATCGTGGAGTCTCTCGGAGTTTCTAATTGGTCCTCCGATGGATGCTACTTCCAGCTCTTGAAGTTCGTAACCTCTGTTCTGCCTGGGACCACTGTCCTCGAGCACGTCGAGCGTCATAAGAGCTCACCCAATCGTATTGCTTACCCTTCCTAACTTCCAGCTCAACTTGTAGGATACGGTGACAAGCCTGGAACGAGGTCAGTGCGATCTCGGCCGCGCGAGCCGACTCCGGTACGTGATCTCGTAAGAAGGTAAGGATCTCGTCGAAGGTCGTCTCGCTATATTCTAGATATAGGGGTATGAGTAAATAAGCTTTCCATTGTCACGAAGATGGCAACTTACTGTCTTGAATGAGTTCGCAAAGCCGAGCGGCTGCGCCAGAGAGCATAGACGCCCCGCCAATTGCGATTGATTCAAGGAGACCAATAGGATGGACCAAAGCAAACATCGCACCCCCGGCAGATATCAACGCCGAGAGAGCCTGGAAAACTCTCGCTAACCATCGCCATATCTTCCTTTTTAGTGCACGTTTGTCAGCACTCTCTTTCGTCTTCTCGATGTCCTTCACGAGTGTGCGGAGCCTCTCTTGCATTTGCTTGACGTAACTGGATAGCGCTCGGGAATGCGCAGATATCGCAGTTGCAAGTGAGGATATCTCAGATGTAAAGATGGGGCCACCCGTCCTGGACTGAGAGACTTGCTCAAGATTGCGCTCGACCGCTCGTAATAGATTCTTGTAATTGCGAATAAGGTTGTGAGAAGCACGTAGTGCGGCGGACGCTCCGATGTCTAGTTTCCGCACTGTTGAGATTATAGCTTGCTCTAGTTTGTCAGTCCGTTTCGAATCCGTCCTGGGCGATATAGAAAGGTTTCCCCGTCACAAAGTGCACTTTGAACTGCATGTCGAATAAATCGCGAATACTTACAACTTTAACTGAGCGCGCCAGCCAGTAAATATCTCTTTGCAAATCTCCATTTCTGCGACTGCAATCACGAGGACGTCGCATTGTGCTAGGTCAGGCCGGAAATCGTCCAAGCGGAGACTCTGTGTTCGGCGTGTATCGGCGCGTATCGGCTTGGCGAACGAAGGGCGCTTCTCTCGTGCACCGGTGGTAGTAGTACTCTGGACGGCAGATGGTACTGATGCTGGTCTTGGTAAGGCGGGGCTCGGGATGACGCGTCTTATCGTCGCAGTCATCTGTTCGCCCACGTTGGTGGACTTTCGCAATTTCGGATCAGGTCTAGACTCCTTTGCAGGACGGCTCGGAGGAGATTTTGTCTCCAGACGAGGTGTCTGCGTTTTGTAGGGCGTAGACGGAGCTCGCGACTGCGGGACAGTACTTCGTTGAACGACTGTACGCGGGCTCGTTTGCACTTTCTGATAGTAAGTCTGTTGCCTTGCGTAGGCACCGGGATACGAAGCTTGAGCAGGTCGAGCTTGCTTTCCGTAATCAACAGGCGGCCATGGTTCATAGAATATTCTCGTGATGTTGCGTTCTGCAAGGTTCACGAGGTCATTGACAGTTTCGACGATGTCGCCTAGCATTTCGGTCCAGATATCCCTTGAAGGATCGAAAGAGTCTTCCAGGAAGTGCAGAACTAGCCTGTGACTACTTATACGGACGAACAGTTCGTCCAGCGGAAGGAAATTGAATGGTTGTCTCATGCCGAGACGGATAGGGGCTGGGGGAAGGAGGTCGGTCACAGTCGACCGTATCTCTTCGAGTCCTTCATTCCCATAGGCTAAATGCATTCATCGGATTCGCATTGACAATATAGAACGCAGAGCAGGGCGCAAAGTACTGATAAGTCTAGAGACCAGAAGGTCGATCTCTCACGAGAAGCAGCCCCAAAGCTGCCTTGAGGATAAACCTATTACGTCGGCCCGACCTGCATACCGTATACATTCTTGAGCATTGGCAGCTTATGTCCGTTATTCTTGCTCCGAGACCATTGTGACGACACGTGAAACAGGAGTCGCATATGTCGGGCACGGCAAATATCAGCGACAAAGGTCGCGTTGTAGCACTATAAACCGTTGAATCTTCGCGGCTTTTCTCTTGAGGACACGTACCGTCGAATGAAAGATACGGAGAAGATTGAGTTAAACTCGGAGGGCGCGTGTGCGGCGGGAAGCAATACGAGTCGGCAAACTCCGTTTCCCACGAGCGCGTCGCGACGCGTTCAGCTTTCCGTAATTTCTTTTCTTCCATTATTCTTGCTTATTGTTTAGGAACAGAGATATGGCCATATCTATCTCTTCGAACTCGCAGACAGACCTCCCTGAAACTCAAGACTCGGAAATCATTGAAGAGTCGCAAGAACAGGATGTCATTGTCGACGCGAGCACCGCGCACTCTGGCGCAATCCCTTCGCTGCCTACCCCGTTTCGTCCTCTGACTGAAACGTATTCGTATCATTCTTCGAAACCAACTGCCGCTGGTCCGTACATGCTTGGTGTAGATGAAGCGGGAAGGGGTCCTGCTCTAGGACCTATGGTATATGGTGTTGCGTATTGTCCTGTTGCATACAAGAGCCGGTTGGAAGACCTTGGTTTTGCTGGTGCGATAGCTTCGGATAGGTCTATCTCTACACGGAAAACTGATGATTTCAAGATTCAAAGACTCTTACACATGATAACCGTACGGGACTACTCGAGATCCTTGGTTCAGATCCAGAAAACCTAGCTTGGTCTGTCAGAGTAATAAGGTGAGCGATTCATAGCCACCTTTACACCGATTGATCGCTGACTTGGCCGTAGTCCGCAAGCAATATCAAGTGGAATGCTCCGAAGACCTCCAACTAATCTAAATAAACAGGCTGAAAATGCGACAATCACCCTCATACAAGAAGTCCTTGATCAGGGAATAACGTTATCAGAGGTGCTCGTACCGTCCATATAGATGTGTACCTATTCATGTTGAAGTAATTTAGGTATATGTCGATGCACTCGGAAACACATCGTCCTACGAGAAACATCTGTCCCATCTCTTCCCTGGGATATCCTTCACAGTAACCGCAAAAGCGGACTCGAAGTTCAAGATCGTCGGTGCAGCTAGTATTGCAGCGAAAGTGACTCGAGACGCCTGGATAACCGGATGGGCATTCGAGGAGCACGAGTCCAGTCCTCAATACTCGTGGCCTGATGAAAGAGGGAGCGGGTATCCGTCAGGTAAGTCTGGAATGATGAAGCCACATGTATACTGAGTGTTCTTACGAAGCCACATAGACCCGAAGACTCAAGCATGGCTACGAGATGCCATCGAACCGACCTTTGGTTATCCATCCTTGGTCCGGTTCTCGTGGGCGACGATAAAGGTAGCTCTTGACAAGAATGCCCATGCTGTTAAATGGTATGTAGTGTCGGCTTAGCAGGGTCACATTGATGAGTAACTCCTCTTTAGGCCGGATGAAGGGCAAGCCTCCCTGGTGAAAGCTTTCAAAAGCCCAAAGGGCAGAGACAAGGGGCGATGTGTATTAGCAAGGGAGCTTTCTATTAAAAGCGTCGGAGATCTATAGGCTCTCATGACTTTTCACTTCACCTTTTCATTTACAAGATAGTCACCAAGAAACGGTGGAATGTATGAGTTACGTTACGAATAAACCAACTACAAACAAGATTACCTAAAATACACATGGGCGACCAACACAAAACACAGCTTCAACCAGCAAATCCCGGAAAACCATCCGCCATCCCTCTTGTAATCCTGCGTCCATACATGTCAGGCGTCCCGGTGGCACCAACACTAACAGCACCATTCATCATCCCACCCGGGCGTGTCGGGGTGCCCATATCACCGAAGTACTGTCCCGGAGTACCCGCAGCACTCCCAGGTGTACCACCGTAACCAGGCATTCCAGGTGGACCGCGTGTAGGCGTGGCGTGCATGACAGGTGTACTATTCCCCATGAACGCACCGAACTGCTGTTGGTTAGCAAAAGCGGCTTGACGGGCTTGCTGAGCTGCAAGTTGCTGCTGTTGTTGAGGAGTCTGAGGTGCTTGGTGTCGTTGGTGCTGTTGCTGATGTTGTTGATGCTGCTGCTGCTGCTGCTGCGAGCCGCTAGGACCGGAGTTGGAAGTGGATGATTGGGAGGTGTTGTTGTTTGCTGTCAGCGAGCGAGTTGCCTCCAGTAAAGGAGCAGGATCGTAGTAAAGCTCTGACTCCTTCTCTACGAGGAATCTATGAAAAGGAATATAGTCAGAGACTTCACTTCGTTAAAGAAGCGAGAGAACGTACTGCTGCGTGCTCACATCCCAGAACGGACCCCTCTGCGCCCTCGCGCTGAGCAAAAGCGAATTCCACTCCGAAGCATTCTCCTACACACCGTTTCAAAGAGAAAATTAATTTCATTTCTATAGACTCGAAAGCCAAAGCCAATCTATACCAATGAAGCACCAGTCACACTTGGGAGCTCAGCAACAGGCGGTGGTAGTCGTACCAGTTTCTTCTCACGAGTCGCCACTAAGCGCACCGTCGAAGTCAACGAAGGACCGAGTCTCTGTGCATTGTGACGAGGCACTCGGATTTTGATAGATTTTGAGGTCTTGCAGGGCGCCATACGTGACTGGAAGAAAGAATGATCGTCCACCTTCAAATCTCTAATCTGATAGATTTCTTACGTAATGTAGTGGCAATTCTGCTCTGCTATTTTCAACATAGCGTCTAAGTATTGAATCTGACAGCATTACAACAAAAGATTGATATAGAAAGACGGGGCACAGTTACCATCGCCTCTTTGTTGGCGGAGTTCCAAGCCCGTCTTCAGTCGCCTTTCGCTTTGTACTGAATCCAAAGGCAACTTTCGTCCGCTCCCCTGAAGCAGGTGTAGCCATTTCCAAAACAGGCTCCGATACTTGAGAGAAACTAGACTTCATCATAGACGGCGCGGGTGAATTTGAACTCCTGCCAGGACCTGGACTAGACGACAGGGGTCGCGAAGGAGGAATAGAGGTAAATCCGGTCATGTCGACGGCAGCTGCTGCCTGCTTTTTCGCTGCATTCTTCTTTTTCTTCGTCTTCTCCGTCTTGCCCTTAGACAGAGTTGGAGGTTCGAAGAACTCGGTAGCTTGAGGGACCGTGCCTCTGTTCCCTACAGATAGCACGAAATGCGCTTGCCCAGTCTTCTCCTGTCTCATCTGGAATGCACGGTTCATAGATAATGGCGTGTCCCCATTTAACATAGCCTCTTTCTTCTTCTCTTCCGCGATCTTCTTCAATCGTTTCTCGGTCTTCATCCTTCCGGATCCCTTTCCGTGGAAGCGATGCGACAATACCTTCCATGCTTCTTTGGGAGTCAGTTCTCGACCAAATTCGTCATGGTATACGATGTTGACGTCTGGCTTGTAATCCCTGAACAATTCCATGGCCTCGCGTGCCTCCTGCTGTTCTCGTAATCGGTTCTCGTATTCGCGCTGCGCCTGGTCCTTCTTCTCTCCCTTCGCCTTCACGCGTTCCAGCTCACGCAAAGCAATGCGAGCACGGTATTCTGCAAGCCACAGATCTCGTTGCTTTTGTATTCGCTCCCTCTCTTTAACGTCATCAGAGGCAGCTGCCAGCAATCCCTGTGATCGCAAAACCTTGAGAGTTGATGCAAGCCCGGCGCCGTAAGTCTGCTCAGCCGCCGTCCCAACTTCCGCGTCTTTATTTTCTTCCTTCTTAAGCTCCGACTCCGCAGCTTGCATAGCACCTTCGAGCGCATGGAGCATAGCTTCCTCATCTTCCTCCTCCTTCATGGTCACCTCACCAGCCTCGACTTCATTTGATTCCTCTGCGTCCATCATATGTACGTCAACCTGGGTGTCTTCGACCTTCACAGACGCTTCCTTAGGTTCAGCCCTCGCCTCTACCTTCGCCTTGACAGGGTCATACTGAACAGAACGAACGAATTCTGAGGTGTCGTCAAATACAAGACCAGATTCCTCTTCGGTTTCTTCAACTTTAATAACGCCATCTTCAGGAGCGCCGCTTGCTCGAGCTCGCTCTTCCGCAACTGAAATACGAATACAACTGGTCAAAGAGGAGAAAATAGAACGAGAAGGATGAGACGTACGTTTCCTCGCGATTTCCTCTTGCGTCAAAACCTTAGGCTTTTGCATAGTTTTAGCTCGCCGTTGTCTCGCAAGTGAGGCCTGGAGTTCATCGTCATCAACAAAATTATCATCCAAGTTTCGTGCTCTGCGAGCAGGTTTTTCATCAACATCCATGCCAGTCTCACCATTCACCGGGGGAATAAAAGAGTCCTCGGCGACCCGGCGAGAAGGACGCTTCTTCTTGGTTTTAGGCTTCTTGAAGCCGATATCGCCTTCTTGTAGATAGTCCGCGACCTCCATGTTCTCTGAGAATAGAAGACTTCAGTCGCACCTGACAAATCTGTCGCAATGAATCACGTCTACTTACTAGCATAGTCAATCGAAAGCAAAGACTTTTTAACGGCAGCTGCGGCTTTCTCCTGTTCTTCCTTGAGCTGCGCAGATTTCCGAGGAAGGTTACTACCTAGGCGAAAGCCCTGTTTCAAAGATCAATATAGATCTAGAAGATATGGAATACTACAAACCGTCTCTTTCGAGCCCTCCAGATCTTCATCATATTTGGCGAGAATGGATCGTCGAACGCCAGCTTGCCCCTCATTAAACTCCTCGTCATCATAGCCTTTATAATCTCTCTTTTTGATTTTGAGTTCATTATCCTTCTTCGCACGCTCACTCTCGGCCAATTCCACGTTCATCAATTCATCCTCTGTGAGGTAACGATCAGAAATGATTCAAGGGAAATTTCCAAACAAAACCAACCTTCATTATCAAGGATTCGACTATCTTTAAGAGTCAGAATGCGGTCCTCGCCTTCACGGAGCTCCTCTAGGTCGTGAGCGACTTTTAGACCCTCAAGGTCCTCTAACGAGTCACAGGTCAGTAAGCAACGTTGTGCCAAATCTTGTAAAGACCACATACTTTCAGTGTATTTGTCGCCCTGAAATTGCTTGTCCATATCCTCGAGCTCCTCCATCCTCTTCTTCGCGAGCTCCTTTTCTCGCTTCTTTGCCTTCTTGATCCATTTCAAAGTGTTGTCTGAATCCGCGTCTGCGTCGCCCAATGTAGCTCCCTTTAGCGATGCATTGAGTTCACGCTTGTTCTTTACCCTGAACGACAGAGGTCAATGAGCATTCTGCTCAACTGCAAGAATAGTAGAAGTATCGGCTATGCCATACTTATGAAAAGTATACTCACTTTGCAATCTTGTCCTGTAGCCGCCTATAATAATACACGACTCATGTGAGTACATGAAATGCACTGGCAAGGAAAGACTTACTTCTTCTCTCTTTCCTTCTCTTCTTCCTCCCTCTTCTTTGCAAAATTCTCTTCCGCCTCTTTCTCCTTGGAGTCTGCAGGGGCCTTGTCATCGGTCAAAGGCTTAAGACCAAGGGAAATACGGATCTTGTTGGTCTCTTCCAAACTGATGCTTTCTTCAATCATCTTGATTGGCTCGTCCGCGATCTTCTAAAGGAGGGCGTCACTTATTAAACCAAGATGTACGGCGACAGAGCGGGGAGAAAGACAAAGAATTTAGGTGAGCTCCGTAGTGGTCGTTAGTAGAGACCGTGACAGGTCAAGACTTTTCCGTATTTGTCAGCAAGGTCGGGTATTCCGTCAATGACTTTTTGATTTTTGAACTTGAATCTCTTGCATTACATTCAGGTTTGGGTAGCATATTCCTTGCATGTATCAAATGTGCTGATTTTTTTTACAGATGAATGTTACAGGTCGTTGTCTATGGCGCAATCTCCGGCTGAGCCTGTACAAACCAAAATGCGCTTCAAGACTCCTTCAGGTCGGACACCCATCCGCACTGAGGTTTCGTAATTATGCAGCTAAGGCATCCAATGATTCGAACGTGCAACAAGAAGCGGCGAAACAAAAGCCGAAGGCTGCTACGCAGCTCAGGCGGACTGCAGCCGCCTCGCTGCCAATTCGTTCAAATCCCAACCCATCAAGGAGCGAAATTCGACCAGTCTCTGTTTTAACCACGGCTGAGCGATATTTGCTTCCTCAGCTACGATTGCGTCTTCCAGCCTCTGCGATCAGATTACAGAGTGCATGGTGGATCCCAAGATGGGCCGGACTTGATGGAAAGGAGGGCGAGATTTTTGTCTTCGAGAACGGAAGCATCGTGTGCTGGGGCTTGGAAGAGAGGGACGCGCAGAAGTTTACCAGGGATTTCATAAGTGGCTCGCTTGTTGAATCGGGACATTTGAGCGAACCGGAGACTGAAGATGTCGAATTCGTGATGGATCCGAATGAGTGAGTGACTTTGTTCCATTATATTTTCACCTCATTGGACCTGGATCTAATAACTACCTGCCAGAAAAACACGTATCCAGGGTGATCTCATCATCCTTGGCGAAAGCCCACCTCCTGAAGAACCCACGTCGCTACCTTCTTCAATACCCGAAATGGTTCTACCAAAAGATACTCTTCTCGCTCGATACGCATTTTCTCAAGGTCTCGCTCGTTCATCTGCGCTGTCGGCACTCGAAGCAAAGCTAGACTCTTTCTTGCTTTCCGTTTCTGCTCTACCAGTCACACTCTCAAAGACTGGAAAAGTTGGGCTAAAGCGACGAGAGGTAATCATGAAGCTCGGGGAGCTTATGATCTTTAGACAAGGGATCAACCTTAATCATGAGAATTTCCTCGATACCCCGGATTTCTATTGGGCTGAACCTCAATTAGAAGGTGTGTATACTCCGGGTAAAAAAATGCTGCAGATGCTTACTCTTCACCCATTTAGCATATTTTAATTCTATCTCCGATGCTTTGGATATTAGATCCCGCACTCGTTCTCTTAACAACAAGATAACTTACGCCGCCGAGGTGAGCCAAAATTTCCATTGTGTAATGGCATCTGCTTATGTTACTACAGGTCCAGTCGGTGCTTCGAGAGCTCCTTACTGAAGTATGTGCTTCTATTCTAGTGGACCGAAATTAATTCTTATGATTGTTTCCAGTCCTCCTCCCATCGCATGGAACTAATCATCATTCTTCTCATCTCGGTCGAAGTCGTGATAGTGCTTATACGGGAAGGCCCAGATCTATGGAATATGTTAATAGGGAAACCGCGGTCTGAGAGTCGAAGGCACCATTGAAGAACCATTTTTTCGACATGCCCACACAGTGAGAAATCGACTCCCCGCTCCATCATTTAATTCTAATATAAAGCAAGCACCAAAACAAGTACATCTAGTCTATACCAACGCGTAATTGTTTTGCATAGATATCACAATACATGCGTCACAGACCCTCCGCTTCTTCCGATTTTGATTCGTATATTATACCTGACAAATTTTGCCGGAAGAGAAATTAAGACATTTCTACATCTTCGTCGGATTCTTCAACATCCTCCCATTCGCCTTCAGGTCCGTCGTCATCTTCATTCCCGGCTCTCAGTTTAATGCCTAGCGCGTCTAGTCGGTCAATGAGCTCTGTAGCATGCTGCAGAAGTCCTTCGTCTGGATATTGAAGAGACACGTGCAGCTAAAGGGGGGAAATGAAATAAACATATTGTGTTGTGTTGATAAGTAGAGAGTACGGAGGAAACTTTACCGTTTTGCAATTCTCTAGACATTCTCGAGCATCTTTTGCAAGCTCTTCCCATGACAGCTCTTCCACCTTTGCCCCAGTTTCTTTCGCTTGTTCTGCCATAAGAAAGAGGCACCATCCTTGAAGATACCATGCCATCACCTCCTGGTCGTCTAAAGCCATTATAGTCTGCAGCACCACTAGCGCGTGCGAGAATTCCGATAGCTCGATAAAGCGCTTCGCGAGTTCTATTCGAATAGATAAAGGTAACGATTTGGAATCATCTATGTATAGAAAAGAGTTTGATCAATACAATAAATGGAAGACAAAGTCGTACTTAACGCACCTTCATCATCTTTGGATGACAACCAAGCCTTTATCGCTGCCTCCTTGGCTTCTTCTGGTCTCTGTTGAGACAGACGAAACGACGATAGACATATAAGTGCTTCAACGTTATCGGAGTCAGTCTCGAACGCGGACTTTAACAGAGCTTCACAAGTTTCCTCCGCTCTGAGATCATCACTATAGATGCATTAGAACACATTTAATCAGCCAAACTCGATGAAGGAATCATACCAAAGATCATATTCCGGAGACATCCAAATCTCAACCATCGCTATCAAAACCCGAACAATGTTTCGTCGAATATCCAACTCTGTCTCTCCTAAACTATCCATGATTGCACGCTCCTTCCCTTTCAGCTGGCCATGCAGTAACGCTACAGCCGTTTCATAGTGTTCCAAAGCAGCGTGTGGATCATCTTCGTTGAGTTGTGCTAGATACAGGTGCGCCGAAGGAGGAGGAGGGTTAGGTGCGCCTGGCACAGGTGGTAGTAACGACCGGAATGTCTTGGGAGCTCGTAAGTCAGTGACGAATAATAGTTCGTGAACTATATGAAGACGTGAATAAACCTCTTTAGCTTCCTCGAGCTGGCCTTTTTCGAGCTGCGTAACACCCAACAGCTCTTTGGCTTCAACGTTACCGGGAGCACGTTGCAAGATTCGGAAAGCAAATTTTTGGGCGAGATCATAATCGCATTGCGTCAATAAAGATTGAGCCTTCGTAAAGAGCGCTTCTATTGACGGGCCATCCTTCTCTGATATACCAGATACTAAAGTTTTCTTTGCCCTTATTCTTGTTCGACCCATGAGATTGAAATGAGATCTGGGAAACAAGGGGCGAAATATTATCGCGCCAATTATTTCAACAATTCTTGATTGCCAAACGAAGCAAGCGCCGATCATTTATAAGTACGTAATACAGTCATTTACCGGTCCTTTAAACAGTACCGTTCCTTTGAACACTTGAATTTCCTCCCTCAATTCTTCTTCCTTTGTCACGAAAAAAATCACACTGATGCAGAGAATATGTACCAATGATAATATCAAATTTCAGAAAATTTGAGTGTTGCGTTCAGTGTAGAGAAATTGTGCACTGGCTAATTTGGTTGTATTTGGTTGATTCTAATTTGCAACAATTGCTCTTGAGCTTGTTCTGACCAATTTATATAGAAGATAGCTGCACATATCACTAAAGTATCGTCATGGGTACATCTGTGCAAAGTTTGAAGAGAAAACAATAACTCTACGAATTAATGCAGGGGAAATAAACAGAAAGTGTGACAGATGGGAGGAACATGCTAAGATCGGCGGTTGTATTGCCATACCCGAGAACTAGTGCCGTGACGGTAAACTCTAATGTCACACGGTGTTCAAAGGAGCGGTTTTTGTGACATTCTTGCATCTTTTTTCTTTCATCGATAATAATTTCTCCTGTACAATTTACAGCTTGAAAAAAATAGAGAATGTTGCCCTCGTCAAGGGCTATCAGAATATGTACTTTAAATATATAAATTGGCTGTGTGGTGAGCTGGGCGAGCGCATCTGTATTGGGTGTTCAAAGGACCGGTAAATGACTGTAGTACAAGTAAAATACACTTCAATGTATTACCAGAAGAAGCCAATGATTGATCGACACTATGCTTGGTTCCGGCTTTGTGCGACTCGGACTTGATTATTGTCCACTACATGGCGGCTAATGGTTGACGCAACGACAGAATCATTCGACGAGGATGCTCTCTTCCTAGAGCGTTTAGATGTCTTTCTTGAGAAGAGCCTTAACGATTTACGGGAATTTGCGCGAAGAGAGTGTCGAGACTTCGAACAGGTATGTGGAGCTTCTACTTATGCACTGACTCGTTTTACCTTTTGTTTACAGATAAGGCTGAAGGCCGCAGAATGGCATAGCAGATATCTTTTTGATTCGGTTCGCTCAGAAAGTCGAACTAAAGTCAATACTAGTAACGCTTTAACGATCGGTAAGCGTTCACGGTACTACAAGCCTTTATACCCAGCTCACCTCAACGAGCTTAGTCAATGATGTTCTCCTCGAGACATCAAGAGCATTAGAGTCCTTGGAATCCGCAGCTGGACGACATTCTCTATTGCTTGTCGTTGATCCTGCCAGTTCAGATGACGTTGATGACGGGTTTCTTGGTGGCACAACCACAGGTCGCGAATTCTGGCGTGGCCTTAGACATGGCGGTTCAGCTGGTGCTCGTAATTTTAAAGAATACTGCAGAAATGTACTGGGATTCCCGCTTGGTGGCTCCATCTCGAAGAGCTCTGGGCAGACTCCGGCTGGAATTATGAAAAACAATCTTTATACGGAAATGCGTTCAAGGTTGAGGCAAGTCCAAACAGTGTCTACAAGTATACATCTAGCGCGTTGCTAAGAAGGCAGTGATTCAGGGCAATAAGCGGTGTTCGGAACGCTGAGATGAAATGGACGAAGCCTGACAAACTATCTGTCTATGGAGTTGCTCTGGAGGGATGGCCGAGGAACATCGTATATAAGAATCCCTCCAAGATGACGTTCAACGAGACATCGATGCTTATGAAAATGCTGCAGGAGAACGCATTATACTTCCGTTCTCTACGCGACAGTGCTAGCATCGGTCTGCCTCGATCGGATGAGAATACGTCTTCTGCTATTGCTGACGTATCATGGGCACTGAATGAAGACAACAATGGATTTGATACAAGGACAGATAAGTGAACGAAACTCATTCGCTTCGGACATTAAAGGTAAGTCAGAATCACCTATCTTGATGAATAAGTCAAACTTTTCCACCCAGGGTCTTTGCTGTAAAAGGAGGGCCTACGGTTTAAATCCCGAATACGATTTTTATGGGCCACTTTACTCAACCTGCCCACTTAGCGGGTCGCAAGGAGCAGGAAGTGGCCTGATGAGTTTTCCGTGGGCGGCATGTATCAAACTGGTGCCTCAGTGGCAATCCAGTTGTGAAGAATCGCAAGTGGGCCGATAGTTAAGATAATAGGAGCGAGGTGACAAGTGAGCGTCGTTTTGCGCACACTGGCAGCAGTTGAATTTGTACCTCATCAGAGAATTGTAACCTAATTACCGAAAAGTAACGTCTATCTGAATCGTTACTCGAGAACCATGTCTCGCCCATGTCAAGTCTTGACTGCATGACCTCTGACCAAACTCTTATGTGTATACACAACTATCCTCTCCGATTCGGTAACTAACATCACAAAATGAATAGTAGGCATTCGCATGGTTGTTACTCACTATACCTCAAAAGGCTGCCCGAAACAAGGGCTTCACTTTCCTGATATGGCTTACAATAGCTGTGGGTGTTATCGCACTTGAAACGCGTTGCCAACAAGCTCTATTGTGACAAATGAGAATAACGACTACACGGATGCTATTATTATTAGATCTTCTCGGTGGCTCGACCTCCTTCGCGTACATATAAGTAGCTTCAACAAGTCCTAATTTGCGGAATAAATAATGCAGAACGTACACACAGAGCTGCAGTCTCTACTGGTCCACACTTCAGAAACGTAAGTACACCGTTAAGTTTTCCTGTGACACCGGATATGCCTGATATTTTCAGGGAAGTCAGAAGGCTTTATGGGTCGCTCTAAGCCAAGCACATCTTTCATCCGCGCACGCGGTGTCTGTCCGAGAGATGCTTTCCAGCGCCTTGAGAATAAGGGCTGTACATCACAGAACCATTGGATTGCTCCTGAAGTGCCACTATGCGCTGTCTAACAGAGGGCTGCAAAACCTTCCCTTCGATGTCTTATCTTATATCTTCAAGACGGCCTGTTCATCCCCTGCAAGAGGCTCGCACGCCATAACGATATCACACGTTTGCCGACGCTTCCGACAAATCGTGCTAAACACTGCAGTCTTGTGGTCGCGTTTGTATTCCCAGGATCCGATTCCTAAAACGGTTGCGTTTCTCAGTCGTACGAAGGAAGCAGATCTTGCCGTGATTATCGAAGAGGATCCCGATTCGCCTAATTATCTCGCACGTCTCGAGGCATTCATGGCTCTAGTTATACCGCACTGCTATCGATGGGCAGAATTTCGATATTTGCCGGCATATTTTGCCGAGGACGAGATGGGTTGTTTTTCCATCTTGGGCGACCTGAAAAATCTAACGGCCGGTTTGAGGCTCCCTCGTCTTCGTGATTTGTATATTTATGCCGGACCAGGCGAATTGCGCACGTTTAAATTGGATCAAGGGCCCACGATCTGCAGCGACTGGTCGACTCCAGCGTTAAGGCATCTGACATGTTGGAATGGCCAACCAGACTGTTGGCTCTTCAAGAGCCTTACAACTTTGACGTTACAGTGTGAGGGATTTACGCAGTTTGATGTGCAGCCTTGTTTTCCATCTCTGCTCGAAGCATTGGCAGCGCTCCCGCACCTGGAGATCTTGAAGGTCATATTTTTACGATTGAGTTGCGAGAAGAGGGCGTTCCCTGTCACGGAACTGTATGGTCTCAAGACATTGCATCTAACTGCAACTGACTTGGGAGACAACGTAACTCTTCGCAAGTTCTGCTCCGCACTTCGGCTACCCTCTCTTTTGAGGCTCTCGTTGATGATATCCGTGTTGATCGGATTTTCTGAGTTTCCGCCGGCCTTAGAATGTGCTCTTTTCAAGCCGATGCAATGCCCATCTCTTCAGGATGTTCATTTCGAGCGGGACGGAATATTGCATAACAGTGGCCCTAGACCTTCCATAAGCCTCGACCCTTTTTTACAGGCCTTCCCAAACGCACGGAATATTTTTATCAATCTCATTGACCTAAGTGCCTCCTATACAGTGGCACGGACGCCTGATTATCTCGAGACCTTTTCCATTATATGTCATGAGATCGAAGTATCTGACCTGGAACGCCTCATAAAGGGAATCAAGTCGGCCCCTGGATACACAGGCTTCCACAGGCTGGTCATTTCTAGTGCCGACGCCCGTTCCCCGAATTCGTTGGATGAATGTGAAAGCCTCCTCCAGATGATCGGTGGAAAGCTGGTTTTCGATCGCGAAGCCGCGACGTGAGTTATTCTCTTTCATTATTTAAAACAGAATGAAACTAATCAGTTGTTCAGAAGGCGCCCCCTCTGGGCCGAAGAATTCGCAAGAAGGTACATAGAAGATATGGATTAACCTGGCGAGATGGGGACGTTAATATTAATATTGTAATACTGGGAGCTACTTATGACCCATTGTTCCCACGAATATATCATGAGTCCTAAATAATAAATGCACAACATGCAATACGACCGGCCTCGCGTGAACTACGACACCCATAATAACTGAACTGACTTCCTCTGTTTCGTTGACAATGTCTTGGCTTTGGGGGTGAGCGGCGAACTTTCTTTTCAGTCGTTTGCTCATCGTGAGGCAGAGCTGCACCTGTGGACCCTAATGCGCCGACCTTTCACCCTGTGTCGTCGCGATACCCAGAGGACGAAATTGCCGGAGAACTAGAGCCTAGAGACCTCGAATGGATGTGCTTAGGAGGTTTTGTAACAGAAACTCAGACATTCTACAATTTTCTGGACGATGGCACGTTTCTCATGTGCCAGGTGATCCATTCTTCAATAGGGTGAGTGTTCGCGTCTAATCGCACCAACCACTATAACTGTGCTGAATATGTCTGAAGCGTCTGGTATCCAACAGTGCAGTTCACCTTCAAGCTGTACAATCCCACTACTAAAGAACATGTGTGGAGATCGGATAATGTGTCCAATTTCGTGAGCCCGCCGCCGGGCCATGACAAGAGGTCCTGCAAGTCGGACCAGTTCACGATTACTTATAAATCCAAACCCGGATCGGACTCTCCAGAGTCGTTCACCATCTTCTCCCACGCTGCAAAGGATGTCCAAATTTCGCTTGAAGTTGTGCGATCTTCTTCGGCTCCTGGGTGGAAGATTGGAAAAGGCCCGAAATCGGGATTCTCGTATTATGGTCCAGACGTCGAGAAACCAGAAGGGTTCGTATTCCATAGCTTCTGGCCTCGCACGCATTGCAACGGGCATATCATCTACAAAGGGAAAGCTATAGAAGCGAGTGGACCAGGGATGTATGTTCATGCGATTATGGGCATGCGTCCCAATCTCATAGCGTCTCGCTGGAACTTCGCCGATTTCCAGAGTACCGAACACGGAGGGGTTTCTTCTATTCAGATGGAGCTCACTACGCTCGATGCATATGGTTTGAAAGGTGCGGGTTCTGGGGGTGTCAAGGTCAATATTGGTTCGTTAGTTGTCGGTGGGAAACTGGTGTTGGTCACAGCGGAGACGACTCTGCCTGGTCAAGAGCAGTCCGCGGACTCGAAATTCAAATCTCGCGCTTTCCACCACGACGTGGAAGTTGATCCGGACACTACACATCCGAAACCGAGGGTGCTTGAATTCGTTTGGGAGGGACCTTCGACATTGAGGGATGCTCCGGGTCAAGTCTCCGCACTTCTCAAGGTCGATGTGGGTAGTGTTGCTGATCCGAAAGGTCTTGTCGAGAAAGTGGATGTTCTCGCTGAAATTCCTGCCGTCGTAAAAGCTGTGATCAACTATGTTGCTGGTGCGAAACCTTACATCTATCAGGTAATGAACGTCCCCTTCGTACCAGTTGAGCTCAATGCTAACAGTGAAAAAGTGGCACAACCCGACGACTCTGAAACTGACGGCTCCCGATTCTATTCTTCCAGGAGCATCTGCAGGCGTCGAGATACAAGGTTCTATATACAACGAGGCATCGTTTGTCTCTTGATCGATTGTTCCACGTTACCCAACCCTTTAACGTTTGCGACGCTCACTCCGTGCACGACTTAAATGTTTTGTTTTACCCTTACACGAAATACATAGATACGCTTAGTACAGAAAATTTCAGGGTCTCTCGTTGTACAATGATTCATAGTAACAAGTTTTACACAACACCGTCACTTCTGATTGCGCATTGGCCGAGGTTCTGCTTCGTGAGTCCTTCTTCCTTCGGAAGGATATCCTGCAGGTCCAATCGTCAGGATCCGTTCTACTATTCGACTCGAAGTTGCATTGCTTACGAAGTCAAAAATACCAAGTGGCAATGCCAATGTGACACATGCGTTGGGAGAGTCGACAACTGCGCCGACGTGGCTTTCTACCGGCGCAGCGGATAGCAATAGATCTAAGAAACTTTGAGTGACACGCGTAAGGGAGGATGAATTGGCATTACTTACAAGCTTGCTCGCGAGCTACGCGCTCATGAATAAGCATCATTCGAGGACCAAGATTTAGGACTCACTATATCCAATCTGTCAAAGTGTATTAGAATCTTCGATACAAACTTGAAGAGTCTAGGAACTGGGCAAGTACCTTCATAAGATAAGTAATTGCGTTCAGGGCAGCTTGTTTGTATGCAACCGTTCTGTAAGATCATTGCAGGTTAGGAGATGGAACGGGCTGGATTATGAATTTACTGACGCGTCCATGTTGTACTGTTTGCCATCGCCATCTAATGAACCCGTTAGCTATTTCCGCTGCACTCAGGAAACAACCAGCTCACGATAATCGACAGAAATGCCTTCGAAGACGAGCTGAACAAAGAATCAGAATCAGAAAATCAGCAAGCCTGACCATGGCGTCCAACTTACTTTCGCAGAGTAAAGTGGATCGACAGGCGAAGGCTAGATTAACGCAAAAGGGTAGCACGGACGTCTACAAATGGAGCATATAAGTAGTACCAGGAAGATCGGTTGTTTCAGGGCGAATTTCTCCACACCTCCTTTGATGATGCTCGTTTTGAAGGTAATGATGCCGGCCTGGTAAACTCGTCAGGGGTGCTTATTCCAACAGATAGAATTGGTGTGTACCATTTCGATAGCCCCACAGAATGACATCTATTTCCATTAGCTGTAAGAGAAAAGATGCCGAGATATGTGTATTTACCTCTCCCTATAAATGAGATCAATAAACCGGTCCTCGGAGGTTGAAGTCAACCAATTTACTCACGTCACCCTGTGAGAAGTGAAGATCCCCAACAGACAAGTTTGCGCCTTTGATAAACACGGGGAAATAGCATCGCGATCCTCTATAGAACAGATCCGTAAATGACTATGCCTGGCCGAAGGTATTCTAGTGTTCTCACCTTGACAGGTTCTTGATCTACAGAGCTTCGTTTGGTGAATAGATGAGGGCAAACCAAACCGAGACTCACATCGCAGTTTCCACCATGCTCCCGACCTGGGATAGTCCTAGCGCCCTCCTTCGCGATCTTCTCCATGACTTCCTTTGGAATATCCTGTCCAACATATGCACCTACGGGTTCGGGAGGAAAGGCGACCGGAGGCACGGAGTTAGCGTGTTCGGCAATGAGTTTGCCCTCGCGTTCGTTCCATTTTGCGAGCAGCTCGGGAGAGGGTGCCGTTCCACTGTCATGTCGCAACAAAAAAAAAAACCGAAATCAGAAATAGATGTGATAGAGGAGAATTTGCGCATACATCAAGCCTGGATGAGAAACACCAGCGAACCGAACGCCTGGAACGTGTCTAGACGTCGCATATATTCCTACGAATCATATATATATGATTCCTTTTGGCCGAAGCATTGTTGATACGAAGTGTACCTTGGAAATCCCAAATAGCTTTGGCTGCTTTACTATCAAACTCGCGTGCTGGCGAATCACGATCAGAAGGAGAATGGGTCTTATTTTTCACAATATACGTACCAAACAAGCCACCTCCGTTATTAAGTTCGAAGATACCCTACTCCAGGTGGATCACATAAGGTCCTTTAGGAACTGAGAGATGTCAGAAGATTATCTTACGGTGTAACCCCAAGGCATCTTCTCGAACGGCTGCACTGCAAAGTTCAACAATGAGTCGGAGTCATAAGAAGAGAAGGCCTTAGATACCATCGAGTATATCGACGACCAGACAGTCGCCTGGCTCCGCGCCTTCTACAGCGAGAGGTCCACTCAAATTATGAATTTTGGTGAGGTCGATATTTTTGATATCATCGCTATCTGTCCGAAGTTGCGTTATAATGCGAAAGCTCGTAAGGTAAAGCCAAAAAGAAACATACTGTCGTTATTTCCGATCTGTGCACCGGTCCAGTCTTCGGCCAGAGGCTCAGAATCGCTTGTTCTTCAAATTGCTATCGACATACCGATGCATTCAACTTTGAAAACCTAATAGGAATATGAATAATCCATTGAATCAAGTCCAAGAATTAGCCAAGAATATCGAGAAGGTTTACTCACATCTCCAGGCTTGACCGTCGCGACGGGAGGAATATCCGGGCTAATAGCAGCGGAATCAGTAAACAGATGCAAACACAGTTATCCAAGAAAGAAAGAAGAATAGAAATAGACGCTAGAAGAAAAAGCGCATAGACTGACTGCCAGCGATTGTGAAGGCCCTTTAATATTGACAAACGTTAGAAAGAAAAATTAGGCTTTAAGAAGGTGATACAGACCTTCTGCTGGTCGGCCGGTCTTCGATAATGATAGTGAAGCGAGTCAGTAATGGAGCGCTGAGGATATTGATAAAGAGGACAGACATGAAGGGATCAATCTAACAAACACACACGTAAATTCAAGCAGAATTAGAATGCGGGAAGAAAGGATAGATAAGAAGACGAGTACACGTACTTGAATCACGGTCGGATGAGGGACAGAGTTAGCCTTGGTAGCCATCCTTTCGCGAACGAGAAGCGCCGCGTTCAGAGTTCCCTAGTCGTCGGAGTAAAAGAAGAAGGCAGAGAGACGAGAAGAGACAAGCTGTCTCAGCTGGTTAGTGTTTATCAACTCTCCAGCATAAGTAACAAGCCAATAGATAAGGATAAGGAATTGATTCCGACCTCGCCAATAAAGTCCGCGTACGTGGTTTATCCACCGCGCTCGGCTGGAGGGGGCGCCTGATAGATAAACTGCAAATGATTGGGAAACTGAGGCGGGTGAGAGAAATGTTTATGACGGAAGCCAAGTTCTCACCAGCCCGTCTTATCCCATCATCACGAGGTACCAAACCGCCGAAGCATAGGTCGGTTAGGAGGGGGAGAGACCAGAAATAGATATCAATTAGAATGATAAATAAATGTTGATTTGATGTCGTCACAGGCAGAGTCGTATTGAGTTCGTTACGATTGGAATAGATAGAAATAGAGAGAATAAGAAAGAAAATGCGTGTGCAAAATACAAGATATAGAATACAGAAAAGGGGATTGGGACTTTTGCTTGTTTGCTTCGTAGAGACAGCGAGTGATAGAAACACAGCACGGCAACGACAACGAAAGAAAAAGAGAAAAGCCAACGAAAGAGCCCAAGAACAAGCAAAATATTGTAATTGGAGAAAAAGATACAGACCGTACAGAGATATAGTTTACTGTCCAAACCCTTGCTGATACTTCCTAATCAAATCCTTCAACCGTGCTTGTCCAAAGGCAAGTTCATTTGCAACCACAGGTGACTTGGGTGTTGCCATTAATGGTGATGGTGGTGATGACGACGACGACGATGCATGAGCTCTCGGGGGAGAAGATTCCGCTTGAGGCGATAATTCCGCAAAGGGGGACAAAGACGTGTGTACGGGTGGGTATGTGCGTTGTTTAGTCGGGTATGGAGCTGCCTGGATGGGGCGCGCTAGCGATGCGGTGGATGATAATACAGGCGTTGCGAGCGAGGAGGAAACTACGGCGGGCACGGACGTCGCTTTGACCATTCGGGCGCGACGGGCGCTCAGGTCGGCGACGTTCGTCCCGTTCGTGTCTTCGTGCCGTTTCTTGGCGTGAGGAGGCGTACGAGGTGGTCGGCGTTTATCCCTCTCTTTGTCTTTCTCTGGTGTAGTCCTTGTTTGTGCGCCTTTGAAGGTAGGAGTGAACGTTCCTGCGGCCTTCTCTGGTTGGCGAACCGGTGGTGTCTGTTGTTGCTGGGATGCAAGCGAAGCCCACAAAGCTGCGACACTCGTGACCTTCCCTCCTCGGCCTCCACGCGCGGAGCGAACATCATACTTAGCGTCCGTGGGTTGTCCTTTACCAGGCGCCTCCATCAGCCTCCGGAGAACGGGCTTTAGTGGAGAAGGACTCGTCACCGTAGGCGTCTCAGGTGATGAAGTAGCTGCCGCTCCATTCTGAGGCGATACCCGAATTTCAGAGCGTTTAGTAGGAGGGGGCGCGAAAGTTGAAGACGTGTCTTTCGCAGCATGAAGAACGAATCCAGATGATCGGGTGGGTATCGTATCGTGCTGCGGACTCTCGTTCGTCTCTTCCCTCTCAGGGAGTACCACAGCTGGCGAGCGCAGTAAGGGATGCGGACCCAAATCTGTTGGAGAGGGTAGATCCTGTAGGGACACTTCTGGACTGCTAAACGGAGAAGTCTGCGTTTCAGGAGGCGAGGCGGCACAATCGATCCTTCCCAGCCAGGCTGCTACGCGCCCCGTAGCAGCCTCTCGTAAATTTCGAACATGGTTTCGTTTACCCTTCTTGCGTCCATTTACCATACGCCTTTCTAGCGAGGTATCCTCGTCCACCCCGTCTTGCCTAGCAAGAGGCGACGTGCTAGGTACGGCATCTAGCTTCGGCGGAGGTGGTGCATCTTGGAACGAGTTTTCCGCGCCGAGAGCGAGACTCGAGATAGCTGAATCGTTTGGAGGGTCTGAGCGCGGATCGTTAGAAGAGGGTATCTTGATTGGCTCGGGTAAGACACTGCGCACGTCTTGCGGTCGGTCGGCTTCGGGTTTGCGAGTTCCAACTTGCTCGAGGAGTTTACGCTCAAGAGCAGCAAGTCCGCTCTCCCTTCTCCATATCTCCGGATGCGGGCGTGTTGGGAGAGGTAATAAAGTCGGTTCGGGTGGAAGACGAGGTGTATCAGGCGTTTCTGGAGCATTTGGCGCAGGCGGAAGAGTCTTGTTCCTGTCTTCGCTCCGCCTTCCCGTATTCGGGCTCGAGTTCTTCTCTGCCTCCTGTTCCGCGGCCATTCGCTCCAAGTCAATGACATGCTCGCTCTTCACCGTACCGCGATCATGGGAGAAAGACTGCTTCGGCGTGAGCACCGGCCGCGGGGAGAGGACTTCATGACTCTGCGTCGGGCTCGTCCGCGGGAAGTCCACGAGGAGAGGAGATGGCGCTACCTGTAGCTGTGCCGGAGTTGCGCCGTTGTTGTCGACCATGGAAGGAGGAGGGAGAGCTGCAGCCTCAGGGAATCGGTGCGAGGGAGGCGAAGCAGAGCGGTTGCGCGAGGACATGCGCAGGTGGGCTGAAATGCGTGATGCACGTTCGCCCTTCCCAGGCTCTCCTTCTACTGGACTCGCGTTCATATCTACGCCCACGTCAGCAAGCCCAACACCATTTTGCGCTGCTGGGCCCGCACCTGCAGGTACGCTGACGTTCTGAGTGGGCAGAGTTGGTAAAGGACGCGAAACGAATGGGTCGGCGCTTGAAGGACGTGCCGGGTACGCATATTGCACGGGAGGTGGAGGAGGATAATAATACCATTGATCGAGCATCATTGGCTGCTGAGGCGGGATAACCTGAGCTGGTGGTGGTGACCACACAGGTAGATTAGGAGGTAAAACCGGCGGAGACATCGGTGGACTGATGTAAGCTCCAGGGTACGCATCATAAGTCGGAATAAAAGACGGAGATTGATACGGAGACATCGCCTGAGCAGGAGGAGAGCGCAATCTTTGTATGGGAGGTTCCGGAGGAGGAAGAAGAGGAAGTGCACGCATTGCAGCAGGGTGGAAAATCGCAATAGGCAATTCAAGAAGGATATCCTTGTTGCCTAGTCCCATGCCCATTTTTATTTCCAGCATGCACTGGACGTCGAATAGGCTTTCGACTGGTTCCCGGCCTTCGTCTTCTTCTCCTGTTTCTAGTCGGCCTGAGCGGACGCCTTGAGCATTTCGGGGTACGGAGAATACAAGGTTCGCAACGCCTTCTGTCCCTGGTTGGACGATGTATTCTGGACCTCGGAAGGGAACATTAGCTAGCACGTCGGAGAGCTGGAGAGTTTGTTGTAAGTGTGAGGTGGACGGGAGATGGAGGTATCGAGCCAATGTCAAGGAAAGGCCGGTCGTCTGAAAACGTAAATGCCATCAGGAATGTACATACTAAAGAATTGAGAGAAACCCACTCGTTTAGTCGAATGATTCTTAACGAACAACTCGACACACGCATCTCGTCCGGCAACAACATACGGGTTGAGCACGCGCCCCTGAGCCCAGATCTTGCCATTCTCTCCCACAACAATTCGCTCCGTATCCTCCGGATGGTCAGCAGGAGCCTCCACAACAACCACCTCTCTCCTCTCCATCACCCTCTGCCGTTCGCTCCTCCACGACACGCTCACAGTAGCGCGTACCTCATACTTCAGCTTCGCGAGCCCCTTACCAAAGTCGATGCTCGCCGGCGAAGACGTGGGGAGGGGGAACTTGAAGAAGAACGTCGTTGTTCCTTTCCTCGCGAGGTGGTAGTCTACTGGAAGGACGTTGTCGTCCCCCGGTAGAGGATGTGGATGTACGGCGTTGGAAGGCGGTAAGCCCGTCCCTTGGAAATACCGCGTCAGATGGAGGAACGTATTCGTCGCAGAGTGGTCTCGCGATGTCAGCTCTACAAGACGATTCGTCCATTTGTATAAATGTATAATATCTTTCTGAACGGACCTTGAATAGCGAACAACTCGACTTTGATATCGCCGATCCCCAGGCCCCTTTCCGCCTTACACTCCAGTTCCATCTTCCCTGAGACATGTTCGCCGGCGACGAAGAGCGAATCTGCGAAGAAGAGAGATACATTGGCTTTACTGTGCGCATGGGTTGCGTTTATGGGTTCTGAACGGGCCATGAGAACATGGAAGGAATCGAATCGACTTGAAGCAAATATTTCAAAGTAAGTAGTAAGCCCTTGATTTGATTCACGGTCACATGTACTCAGAACAAACAAACTTTATTTATTTATTTTATTGAAAGGAAAGTAAAACATTGTGAGGAAACTTATTACAGAGCTATGAACTCACGACTTGAACGGTGAACCGAAGCCCAGCCGGCTAACCATGGCTTACATAAGAGCAAGTTACTTAAGAAGAGTCACTGCGATCCTTGCCTTGCCTTGCCAACGACGACATGCTACCTCGAAGTCGCGTTATCCGCCTTCGCACAAGCTCGGGACCGCCCCGCCGGACGTCGCTCGCCGTGTCCCGGCGCTCCGTTTCGTCCACGTCCGCGTCTTCCGCAACACCACCTCCATCCCCATCCTCACCCACCACCTCCTCCTCCTCCCCTTCCCCTCCCGCCCCAAACGCAAACAACAAAACACACTTCAAAATAACCCTCACGCGCTCCGCCATCGGGCTCGGCGCGTCCAAAAAGTCCACGCTCGCCTCGCTCGGGATCCACCGGCGCATGCAGACCGTCTTCCACCCGCACAAACCCGAGTTCGCGGGCAAGATACTCGCTGTGAAGGAGCTCGTGCGGGTGGAGAATGTTTCTGGAGCGGAGGTGAGGAGCAAGGAGGAGATGAGGAGGATGAGGAGGCCGCAGAGCGGGTTTGAGGTCGTTGGGCGCGTCGGGGAGGGGTTGGCTTAGCTTGCTGGAAGGATTGTTTTTTTTTTCGCGTTCTGGATTGGGGGAGCTTGTGGTACGTGCTTTGTGATTCGATTCTAGAGACGTTGTTGTGCGGATTTGGACTGACGGTGGTGCGTTTAGCAGAATGTCCTTGCATTGCTCGTGTCGTCGACGCTCAGTCTCTTCGACCGACGACCCCGCCGCACGAAGACAATTCAGTTCGCTGCTGATTACTTCTATACTCCCACTAAATAATCAATGTTCATGTGTCCCTTCTTTCCGTTCGCAAATTCCACTATCCTCAAACGTCCTCGGTGAATGGCGCCTTTTCTAACATACAGCTATTGTATACAAATTACATTCATATTTATTCACAACTTCTTAACATAAATGCAAAAAAAAATTATCAGATTCCTACCGCTCCCCGACTTTCTTGACACCAATGACGACTTTCTCGTTCCTCCTCCAGAACTCGACGATGATCTCAGCAAGGCGCGCAGGGTTGTCCTATGAAAACGAAAAGGGGGGCACAAGATATCAGACGGGTCAAGACAAGCGAGAAAAAGCATTAACGAAGATTGAAAGAAAGAAAACTGTTTGATATTCACCTCGTGAATCATATGCCCCGTGTCTGGCACGACCTGGAGCTGGAACTTGCCCTGCATCTGGCCGATCATGAGTTCCTTGTCGAGTCTTTCCGTCCCGGCGAGGACGAGCAAACGCGCAGATCGTACACTCAGGAAAGACGATGAGAGTCCTCGGAACCAACCTACGGATGAAAAACGTTTCAGTCCTTGCGCTAGAGGTGTCAGTTATGCTTCAGTGTGGGCACTCACTCTCCCAGTATGGTGCCGTCGAGCGGAGTGGTGTCCTCCAGATATATTTTGGATTCGTGTTGGAAGTGGAGGGGACGACGAGGGAGGGTACGCTTATCCGTGCGGAGAGCGGGTTTCGGATCGTATGGTTCGCGACACTATCCAAACGAACAACCATTCATCGAATGTAAACAGATGAATAAGAATACGCACTGCCATTCGATAGCCTCTTCCAGCGTCTGAAACCCCTCCGGTCGGCTATCGAGTAGAGTGTGCATATGCGGAAGCGCATCGATCGTGAATCCTTCTACGATGTCGAGGACCGCGATGCCCGTGAGGCGGTACTTCGCGTCCAGAAGGCGCGATGAGGCGCGGACTAGGACGGACCCGCCTAGGCTGTGTCCTACGAGCTTTGCGAGTGTGTAAGCTTTCGGATTAATAACAAGAGAGGGGAGGAATACGTACGACGAACGTCGGTGCATTTGCGGGATCGGGGAATACAGTTACAAGGAGGTTGTATGCGTCTGAGACGAGCGTGTCGATGGCCAGATCCGAGTCGTCTTTCGTGTCGTCCAACGGTTTCGTCTTTCCTACAATCACACCCAAAATGAATCGCAGCAATAAAATGAGCGGGCGAACACATGCGCACCATGCCTCCTCGCGTCCAGCGCAAGTACGCCACACTCCCCCCTCGTCCGGTCCTTCACCTCCTTCGCGAAGAGCGCGAAGCTAAGAGACGAATGCCCCGCGCCGTGGTGGCATACGAGCACTGTTCCCTTCTTCTGCGGCGCTCCTGGGGCGAGTGCGGGAGGGGTGTAGTAGACGCGGAAGGCGAGGCCCGATGCGGGGACGGCGACTTCTGCTGCTTGGGCGAAGTAGCCCTCTGCGGAGAGGGGTGCGTATTGCGGGTTTGGCAAGCTCCTCTGTTTCGAATGTGGTCTTCTACAGAGTTGTATGAGAGTACTGGTGAGCATTGGATGGAAAAGGTTGAACTCACGGGGGTGGTGGGCCCATTGAAGGTAAAGCACCCAACGAGTCGTTTTCCTCTTCTTCTTCTTCGTTATCCTTGTCGTCGTCCTGAGCGTAAGGAGATATTGTAGGCATGTGAGGCAGCCTGTTTAGCATTGCTGAGCGGCGCAGATCGGACATGGTCGCGGTGATCAAGTAACGCGACGCGAGTCGCGATTGTCGTCACAATTAGATAACTTCAATTATAATTGTCTGAGGCCCTGATCGGTAAAAAAAATAACGGGTGGATAAGGGCGGATAACTGGATAACGAGTTAACGACGTGGGATCCGGCATTTTCCCTCTTTATTTGTTCCTATTTGTTCAGATAGTGTAATCATCACTTCCGTAATGTTCCGGTACCAAAATGGCAGGGATCTGCCTCAATCATACATTTGCAATAAATCATCCAGTTGGGATATGTAGACTTTGACTTGCATGCTGACAGAGTAAAGCTTCTTTTTATTATTACCAAGTAATTCTAAGTCACCATCAGCTGTTGGGACATGTAACTTCTAAATGTGGCAAGTGTGTCGATCGCGTTTGTAATCCAGTGATCAGCAGATGCCGAGTGCTGCCGACTAAATTACCTCACAACAGGTAGCCTCCGAGTCGCACGATCTTAATCTTCGGATAAGCTATCCGCCGTTATTTTTTTTACCGATCAGGCCCTGAATGTATCCGGGTCCGTGTCTCAGACTGCGACGGAGAGGGGCGCTCCACCGACACGACATGACCTCATCCGCCCTCTCTCCCGCCTATATAACCTCGCTATGTCTACGCTAACTAGTACATTATGGCTTCAATAACACCAACAGCGCACGCCACGCCAAACGTACACTCTCAAGTCAGACGTGCATCGTCGCACCCGTCTCTTCCAATAACGACGACCACGAACGGCAGCAAGTTCAAGTTGACCTCCCCGCCTCACTCCCGCTCTTCCACCTCGGAGCTCGGAAATATCCCGGGCACTTATCCGCGCGACCCGCGCATTGCGCTTGAGCATCTGAACGACAAAACCGAGAGGACCGGTATGGAGTCTACTGCTGCGAACAACGGGACCATACTCGATGCTGCCCGGGAAGACTGGCGCTATGCAGTCGACGTAGCGTCTCAGTACCTGCCTGGCACCGTCGTCGGTGCTGCATTCGGCTACGCCTTCCGTACGTAATGTTCTCTCTGAATCGGGGGTTGTTCTAATTGGGGGTTGTGTATTTATAATAGCATTCGGGACCACGAATCCCGAAGAGGCCGAGACCGAGAAGAAGCTTCAGGCCGGCGGAGTTGGTCAGCAAGCTCCATTCGCCGTCGGGGGTATCGTATCTGATTTTGGTATGTATTTAAATTTAACGCTCAATTTTGCCGTTGCTTATTTTTAATCGCCAGACCCTCGCGCGCCACACTCCGAGTCCAGTTCGAACAAGCACGCCCCCGCATCAAAGGTAAAGAAAGACGACGATGTGCAAGAGGTTTCTCCCAGACAGCCTCAATCTCAGTCTTCCGACTTGAGAAAGAAGGCTATTGAAACTGCTGCGCTCGGCGCGGGCGTAGGCACTCTCGGTGGTGCGGCGTACGAGTCCTCACGTTCGTCGGCTCAGCCGTCTAGCAAGGTCAACCCAACTTCCAAGGACTTTTCACCTGCTTCGTCCGAAAGCGCTACTCTTCCGGAGCAGAGTGCGAAGGAGCATCCTGCGTTCGCAACGTACGCACCTGCACCTGTTATAACGGACACCTCCTCCGAGGATACCGCAAAGTCAACTGCTAGCGCGAGTAGCGGCCCATCTGCATCGTCAACTTCAACTTCAATCTGGGACGAACGAGGAAGGAGCGATACTCAGAAGGCTTTGCATCCTCATCGGGCTAGCGGGACTGACAAGAATGGTGCGGATAGGAAGAAAGCGATCCAGGCAGCTGCGCTCGGAGCTGGGATCGGCACGGTCGGAGGCGCGACATACGCGCATTCGCATTCGCATTCGCCGAAGGATGCTGCCGACCAAGTCTCGCCCACCGGCACTGCTCAGCCGCAAGTTTCAGGCGGCAAGTCGGAAGAATTTCCTGTCAAGGATTCTGAGAAATCGCGCGGAGGCGATGCGGTTGCCGCTACTTCAGACGGCAAACTTTCAGAGGACCAGCCAGCTTTTGTCTCATACGCACCCGCACCCGTCATCACCGAGGATTACACCCCCGATGTCCCCGAAGACGACGACGAGGAAGTCCCACCTACGTCGTCAGTTCGTGACGAAAAGGCCACTCCTAGCAACGCTCAGAAATCAGTAGAGAAGGATGACCCGGACTTGCCCAGCGACTCGAGAGCAAAGAAAGGTGTTGAAGGTGCAGCGTTAGGAGCGGGCGCCGGAGCTCTGGGTGGTGCTGCGTATCAGCATTCGCGGAAGAATGACAAACCAAAGGGTATGTAGAGCTTTCGTGTTCACGTTCAGTCATTAATTCCAGTGGATATCTCTAGGGGACGTCGCTGTTGCGCCTGCGGGTTACGCAGAGACGAAAGATGAGACGAAACCGACAGCGAAGGAGGTTTCTGTCGAACCGGAAACGCGTTCTCATAAGACTCGAGATACGCAAAAGTCCGCAGACCAGGATGTTTCGAGGAGTGACGACGCAAAGGAGAAGAAACGCGCTGAAGGTGCCGCCGTCGGAGCGGGAGCCGGTCTGCTGGGCGGTGCAGCGTACGCGCACTCGCGTAGATCCGATCAAGACCCATCCGTCGATTCCTCTACTTCAATTTCTTCTCCAACGGCGCATTTCAAGGAAAGGCCTTCATCTCCCACTGCGGCTACGGATTCTCAGGCTCAACCGGCATCCAAGTCTGCTGTACCAAGCACGGACACGTCTGGGTCCAAAGATACTCAAAAGGCCCCCAGCCAATCCGACTCCGCAGTTAAGAAAGGAGCTGAAGGCGCCGCTGTTGGCACGGGAGCTGCTCAGGCTTCTTCCAAGACGTCTGGATCCGAGCCGTCTCAAAGGCAGATTAACCCTGAAGCTGAGGGAAAAGACTCGACCGCCCCTCAAGATTCGAAGTCTAAGAAAGGGTTCTGGGTCGCTGCACTTGGAGCAAGCGCAGGCGTTTTGGGCAGCGCTGCATTGCATTATTCGCGTAAGAATGGAGAGGATGATTCTGGCAGCAGGGCGACAGAGGGTTCGCCGGTTTCTCAGTCCAAGGCGAGCACCGACCAGTCGCCTGGTGCGGGTGGGGACAAAGACACGAAGTCAGCTGACAAGAAAGGCATCGCTGCTGCTGCAGCCACGGGTGCCGGGGTAGGCGCTATCGGTACTGGGCTCGCCTCTGACAAGAAATCCGAGACAGATCGGATCGCGGAGAATAGAAAGAAAGAGGCCGAGAAGCGCGAGAAGGACAGCGTCGCCGCTTCTTCCTCTGACAAGAGAGGTGCGACGAGGAAGGAAGATAAGCGTGACGCGAAGGAGGCGGAGAAGCAGCATCAGGCTGCGAAGCGGGAGAAGGAGGTGAAGAAGCACGAAAGGGATGTTACAGCTTCTAGTGGCAACAAACATGCGAAGCGTGCGGAGGGAACGACGGAAGTGACGCAGCCGCAGCAGGACGAGATCGTGCGCGAGGATGCGAAGAGCAAGGATCAGAGTAAGGGATCAGCAGCCGGCGCCGCGGGAGGTGCTGCTCTCGGAGCTGGAACAGGACTCGCCGCAAATTCGCTCAGAGAGACTAAGAAACACCAGCCGTCGGACGAACTCACCTCCACCGCATCTCATCAAGCCGGCACCGACTCAGACAAATTCTCACGACACCAGGCTCATCCATCCATCAAAGCCGCTTCGAACCCACCACACCGCCCAGGTCCGATCGCACACGGCGCAGCCGGACCCTTCGACGTCCCCAAGTCGGGCGCAGACAGCGACTTCCCGCTCCCCTCTGCCGACGCGAGCTCGACGGACGTCGCCCCCAAGGCCGTGGATATCGACGGATCTGGCAAGCCTTCCGCGACTGACGAGAACAAGTCCGATTGGAAGGCTCATTCAAAATCTGAGAGGAAGACAGCAAACACTGCTGCTGGGGTCGTCACAGCCGGAAGTGCCGCCGGCCAACCTGGCGGCAAGTCGCGTTATCACGGTTCGGAAGGTATCCAGGAGAAGCATGAAGGCGGCGTGTTGAGGTCCAGTACGATTGAACGGATGAGGAATGCGAGCGGAGACGGTAGTAATGGAAGTGGGAATGGAAACGGAAATGGACATGGGAAGAAGGAAGGATTCGTCAAACATATCGTCGAGAAGGTGAAGGACAAGTTGCACCATCATGACAAGTAATTTCTCTCGAGGTGAAAAGGTGCTCTTCCCGAAAAGTAGCTTAGTGTTTGTTTCACAGCGATTCTGTAATTGTATCTCGTTTTATTTTATTCAGTAATTAAATGCTTATCTACAACAGTTAAAATGATATATAATTTGCTAGGCGTATTTAACAAGAGTTGTGTGCAAACAAGAGATTTTAGAGATGATACACTATATCCGAGCTAGATTAGAAAACTTAAATACTCTACGCCTGATCAGAAGTATTCGTCTTGACCCTCCTCACGAGGTTCCTTCCCCTCCTCCTCGGCTTAGGCCGGGGCTTCTTCCCCTCCGCCTGCAGAGCCTGCGACTCTTCCTTGAGCACACCATCCTCACCTACATCCGCATCCATCGCGTTCACATCCGCACCCCCATTCCCAGAAATAAGACTGAACAACCTCCGCTCCTCAGCCCTCTGGCTCGGATCCTCGTACGTCACGCGCATGCTCTCCTCGGCTGCCGCGTCACTCGCGTTGCGGTTGAACAGCTCCGTGGGCGACTCGGCGAAGTGGCCGGAGCTCAGCGTGAAGTCGAATGGATAGGCGGACCCGGACCCACCACCGGTGCCTGAAAGCATCGACGACGTCCGCCCGAGGACCTCCAAGCTCGTCGTGCGGGAGAACGAGCGCGCGGAACAGGCGCCGGACCCGCCGTCCGCAGCACCCTGCCGCGATTTCGTACGCGGAGGTGGTTTCGAGCGTTTTGACGCTCGCGTAGTCAGAACCGGCTGCTGCTGCTGTTGCTGCTGTTGCGTTGCAGGCGCCTTATCTTGGCTGTCACCCTCCGCGTTGTTGCTGTTGCTGTTGCTGTTGCTGTTGCTATTGTCGTCTGAGGAGGGTCGTTTTCCCAAGAGCGAGGCGATGGCGTCTTTGAGAACGCTGGCGCTCTCGCCGCTGAGCGTGCTCGTGCTTGCGGTAGCTGGAACTGACGATGGCGAGATAGTCCGTGCCGCTGTTGCTGCTGATACTTCCTGTTGTTCCTTCAGAGTATTTTTGGATGGCATTCGCATCGGTGACGGCGTTGCGCTTGACGGTACGCGCTCCATTACCATGCTCTTTGATTTACTCGGTGAGGTGAAGGGAGAAACCGAGGGTCGCGTCGATAGCATGCTTTCTCCCAAAGTAGTATGTCTGCGGACCGGGGAGGGGGTCGTCGGAACTGTGTCGGGAGGAGACGAAGTTGGTGGATTCGCCGGAGCAGGTTCCGAAAGAAGCGCGCTAGCTGTCCAATCGTCCGAAGAGACTTGTCGGGCAACATCAAGAGATGACGAATTCGAAGATTGCGATTTGTTTGAGCTTTTCGCAAAGCCTTTGCTCTTCGAGGAACCCTGGACAAACTCGCTGTTCGTTATGTCCGCCATCATCCCACCCTCGGGAGAGCTCTTTGCAGGAGCAGCAGAAGAACCATCAGCTGTAACTAGATAGTTGTCGACGTCATGTATTTTGCCGGACTTCACGGTGTCAAATAGCCATTGCAGGCTCAGAACAGGAATTCCCCATTCTAGCGCTTTCATAAACTTCGGACCAGAGCCGCAAGGACAAATGAGGTGCGTATTTCGCCGTGAGAGTTGGTCAGTAACAGTTGCACCTGTTCAATTTGAGACATTTATAAACGGGAAGAGTTATAGATGATATCAACACGAACCGATTGCTTTGAGAAGCCGGACAGAAGGCATCTTCTCTGATGGTATTAAACCAGATATGTGAACCATAAGTTTATCGGCACCTTCAAAGACGATCAGCTGAATTCTATACCCCGACATTGCAACGCACCTGGAAGTGGCGTAGGAATCCGGAGAGGAACGAACGCAGGGTGTTCGTCCCCAGCACATATTCTTTCCTCAAACATGCACTGTTCGATCCAGCATTCTGTTCGAAATTTCTGGCGCTCTGTTTGACTCGGCTCATTACGGTAGAATATGCTTCCGCTATGTATTCTGTCAGACAGTCCGAGCGAGAATGATGCTGTGGAAGACCTACCTCACGAGGCGAACAACTATGAAATCAACCTCAGTATCGGCATCGACAATCACAGTACCGCCCCGAAGCTCAAGTGCTTCCGTCAGTTTCGTTCCACTTGCCTCTCCTAAAGCTCGAAATCTGAGTCCAGCAAATAGAATCCGTTCCCCTTCTGGGATCTGGTTACGGTCCTGCAGAGCAAGTGAGCCTGAAATTGTTGCAGGAACCTGCCGGTTTTCCGTAGCCGCCGCAGGAGTCGACAGCACGCGCTGAAATGCAGATTTTGTGGCGTCAGGTTCTGCTGTCTTCGCCGCGAATGACTTGGTTCGTTTAAAAGCCGCGTTCAGAGAGCTCTTCGTCCTCGACGAGGTTGCAAGTTCATCATGATTGTGGGATGAGGGAGAAAGCGGTATCTGAGAGCCCTCTCTTGAGAGAAAACTTGATTTACTGGGACTCCGTAACAACTTTCCATCTTTCATTTCAAAACCCCTCTTCTTTAGCGCACTTTCCCAGAGAAGAGCGGCCGCTTCAGGCATGCGTTTGACGTTGGCAGTCTCTTCCGCATCCGCGTTGGCATCGAATTGAGAAGAGGGGGTTGGAGCACGTTGTTTACTTTGTTCGGCTGTTGAGGTTATCGGTAAGACAAGCGGAGAAGCTACCCGAAGAAATATGGTCAAGATCGTAAACAGGCGAAGGAAGATGAGAACTTACGTTCCCGTCTTATTCTGCGCGGAGGACGAGGTCCAGTTGCTAGATAACTCCTTTCATCAAGGATACCTATAGACAAGTGAGTTTAGGAAGATTCTTTGGTGGCAGCACGAACCTTTGAACTCTAAGCAATCCCAAAACCAGTCTTCCCAAACAAGATGCACCTTTTTAGCTCGAGTATCGTTGTATTTCATAGCATATTGCATTTTTGGCGTGAGACCCATCTGGTCCGTATTTTCTCCTCTATCCGGACCGCATAGAAGATGTGTCAGCTCCATGCCTTTGCTGAACGTCTCAATAAATGCGCCTCCATTCTTTTCGAGCTGCTTCTGGATTTGTTTTCTCCTTTCGATATCGTTGATTGCTGTCATGCATAAGTTCACGGACTTAAAGGTCGGAAATCGATGCATAACTGCAATCTTTCCATGAGTAGGTCATGAGCAAATAACGAACAGGAAACTTAATTTTTAACCGCATACCTTCTCTACATCAATACTTTCTCCGTTGATCCATTTTTCGTAAATGTCAGATATCCAGGATGGTTGTAATATCGGAATCCCGTGCTCCACGCAGTACTGGCGAAAAGTGAGTTCTGTGAGACAAGCATGAGGTGGTTACAGACGCACGTTATATTTCGGAGTGCCAGGGCTTTCGCAGACGAGATGCGTGACGCGATCCGTTAGGTTTGACGATGTCTGAGCTCCCAGCTGTACTGCTTGTTGATACAAATTGACCTGCAAACCGACCAAGTAGTTAGCCACGTTACATATATTCTACGTGGCCATTACCTTGTCGCTAAGGCCAGATCCACAGATGACCACTCCGACGAGTGGTTTCTTACAGCTTCGCAGAATCTCCGTCGAGTCAACATCGTCTTGAATTGACGAATGTAGTCGGGTTAACTGCGTGGATGGCTCGCCCGACTTGCTTGACTTGGTTGGCGCGGCTGGGCGTAGTTTCACGCCTGGCACCTTTTAAGATATGAGCTGCATTCAACAAGAAATGATATGGCCGCATACTTTGGTTGACCCGTGTCCTTTCCGCATGGTCTACGCTTGTGTCGTAATGAACGGAAAGCGCTCTTGACTTGAAGCCAAACCATCTCGCGAAGACGCGCTTGGCACCGCAATTCAGGGCCGGTCATTACGCTCCTCATTTTCACGTGCACCTTTCGTGGCTACGCGTGACGGCTTCGCGAGTCGTCTCGTCTGTTACTGATCTCTTCCGCATCTAAGATATCCTCGGCTCGGTCAATTAAACTCACTTAGTAAAAGTCAAAATCAGTAGATTGTATTTTGTATTCCTACTGCTAAGTTGCGGGAGAGGTTGACGTATTTGCATCGTCCACATCCCCCTCAGGTCCTCTAGTGAATCGTAAAGACATTCCCGCGAACTTATTCTTCATCGCATGGTATTTCCTACGCTGCGCAGGAGAGACGCTAGATCCGATCTTATCAAGAGCAGCCCGGAAGTCATCTAGTGTTACGTCAACGTCTCCGGCCTCTTCATTATCCATCGCTTCGTCCTTAGCTGAGCTAAACACCGCGCGCCTCAATGCATTGACACCCGCTTCACGAACAAGCGCGCTCAGATCCGCACCACTGAATCCTTCGCATCGCTCCTTCACGAGTGCCTCCAGGTTATGCCTCGCTTCATCTCCCCCTGCGAGCGGTAGAATCCGAGCAAGCGTACGAACAATTTCCACGCGTTCATCAGCTGACGGTAGATCGACATAAAGTAATTTGTCTAGTCGTCCTGGTCTACACATCGCTGGATCTAACATGTCCGGCCGATTTGTGGCGGCAATAACGTGAACTCCACGCCGTTCTTCGAGTCCATCAAGCTCCGTCAAGAGTGTGTTCACCATACGTGCGGACGATTCCGACTAAAGAAATATAAGTGTCTAGGATCGAGACAAGGCAGATGAAACTCGTTAACTCACGAGGCTGTCATCCCGCCGAGGAACGAGTGCATCTAATTCGTCAAAGAATATCACACAGGGAGACGATGCTCGCGCTCGGGCAAAGACTTGTCGGACAGCTCTCTCGCTTTCGCCGACATACTGGAGAGCAGATGGTTAGTATAATTCAACGATAGACATGAAAAGAGCAACCTTATTGAGCAGTTCCGGTCCCTTCACGCTAATGAAGTTTGCACCAGACTCATTCGCCACAGCTTTCGCCAACAAAGTCTTTCCGCAACCAGGCGGACCCCATAATAATACCCCGCATGGTGCAGATATCCCGACTCGCTTAAACAGCTCTGGCCGACGAATGGGTTGTACAATAGCCATATGTAACTCATCACGTATTGTATGCAATGCGCCAATATCTGCCCAGGTCACGTCCGGTACGGTGGTAAATCCTTCTCGTTTTGAGGAAGGCTGGACCTGCTTCAAAGCCTGCATGAAATCATCGTGAGAGATGAACAAGGGCGCTAGTTGTGCTTCTGTCAAAGGGCTAGGATGCGCGATGAGGAAGTGTCCAATCGAGTTCGACTGAAGAGACTGCGGAAGATTTGAGAAAGTTGACAATTTCAACGGTTCTGCGGGCTGTTCAGCAGTTTGAGGAGTTGGACCTGCTGCATCCTCTTCGTCAATGGCCATACTATTTTCGCTTTCCTTGATAACCTCCGGCTCGGGCAGGACGATCGATCCATCTGAGAGCTGCTGGAATATCCGTTTCACAGCAATAACCCCAGCCGCGCCAGTAAGTGCAGCCAAATCAGCCCCAACGTACCCGGGAGTCGCTTTAGCCAGCGTCTTAAAACTGAATTCTCCTTCTATTCTCAGTTTTGAGCAGAATACTCGAAGGATTCTTGATGTTGCATCAATGATATAATATTTTTAGACGTAAATGTTACTCACTGTTCGCGCGCTTCTTCGTCAGGTACACCCATACCGATTTCATGATCGAATCTTCCGGCACGACGAAGCGCTGCATCTAATGAATCTGGACGGTTCGTTGCTCCAATCACAATGATAGGTTTATTCTCTGTCTTGTCCCAAGACATATCTGTGTGCGCAGTTAGTTCACCTTTATGAGGCAACGAAGATGAGGCGTACCATCCATGCAGGTCAAGAATTGCGCAACGATACGCCGCTCCATTTCTCGCTGAGCACTCTCTCGTTTCGGAGTTATCGCATCGATCTCGTCAATGAACAACAAGCAAGGAGCATTTTTCTGAAAATGGAAGTAAATGCCATGGAAGCTTTCGTCTTGCACATGATTTGCTGCACCTTTGCCTCTTCAAAGGTGTCCCTCAATGTCTTTTCAGATTCTCCGGACATCCCTGACACGATTGAAGGGGCAGAAACACTGATAAATGGAACACCAAGTTCCTGATAAGTTCTAGCTAGAGAGGTGAATTTCCCTTGAAGAAGAACCAAGACTCACCCCAGCAATAGCATTGGCCAATAACGTTTTACCACATCCAGGAGGACCGTGCAGTAGTACTCCTCGGGGAGGCTGCACGCCTGTATGAAGATACACTTCGGGATGACAGAGGGGCATTGCAACGAGTTCCAACATCTTCTCTACACATGATTCCACTCCGCCCAAATCAGACAGTCGAGTGGTGGGAGGAGAATAATCTTTTGATATTGACGAGGACTTGTACCTCTTACTTGAATCATCTGCACCGACGTTTCGTGAGGAGCGCAGCTTTCGCTTTGCACCTGAATTGGGAGGTCGGGCCTCAGTCTGACCGTCCGTTACGGTGGAATCAACAACGGCTTGAATGCTCGGTGCATTTGCCGCATTGCTAAGTCCCGCAGTAACACCAGTATTTAGAGCAGATGAATCCTCAACTTTGGGTGTCCCAGGCGGGCTCGCAGGCGTAGTAGAAATGACTGGCGAGTTCAGATTTACCCTAGTGCTTCGACGCTGTGTTGACCAGAGGCCTTGCATGGATCTGTTGAGAGAATTTCTTCCCTGAGTCTTTCAGATGATGTATAAATCGCTGAAATCAAAGAAAAACTTACTGATATCTCCATGTTCGTTTAAGGGTGCCGCGGCCAACAAAAAATAATGTTTAGAGCGTACGCGTCGATCCTTCAGATCCAAACCAGGTAATACTCACGGTCATGCCGAATCTCGGTCATTCTGTCATCTTTCGCCACGACGACCCACAACGTCGAAAAATGGGTTGGCTACCTTGGTCGAGCAGTAAAGGCTCAGAGCCCAAGCCACCGGCTCGCCAGGATCGTAAAAAATGCTGGAAAAGCCGAGATGCGTACTTCGCCTGTCTCGACGCGGCTGGGATGATCAAACCTGGTGACGAAGCATCAGGGACATGTGCGAAGGAACTCAAGGTGTATGAAGGAAGTTGTGCTAAAAGTTGGGTACGTCGCAGATGTATGGCTAATTTTTCTGTGCGGCAGCTTACTTAGTAACTTAAGGTTGAGTACTTTAATCAGAGGAGAGTGCTTAACGAGCAACAAAAGGAGCAGCTTGCTACGGTGAATGCTCAGGCGGAGGAGGCGCGAAGGAAAGGGCGGTGACGAAAGACCTGAATCGGATTGAGTGAGCCTATCTACTACTACTTCCGAATTCACTATGTTCATTCTACACCGACTTTCCAGTCTGTGCTCCGTGATTTCCAGCAAACTTCATCGAAACACCTCATTGCATTTACATAATTCTACTGTACAACTTTGCTACCAGAGTCAAGTCTCTATTTTACTGATTACAGACTATGACCGCCCTTAACGTCTTTAGGTGCGCAATGAGAAAAATAGTGTCCGGTGTGGTACGGCCTCCCAAAGTCTAAATCTACACTCTCAAGTCCATAGTGGAACACAAAAGCAAAGGTGTCAGAGAAAACATTCAATTGGCCGCTCGACAGCTCCTCAGCTCCTGTTGCGCATAGATGCAGGATACGGAGGAAGCGATCTCCTGTCTTGATCTCCTGACGCCTCGCCTGTCCTCGTAACACTGTCTACCTGTCGAGCAATGAGCAAAAGGAGTCTTTCTACGGTCGACAAGGAAATAGATGAGACGGTGGGTCGGGCGCCTGTGCTATCTGGAAGAACAATTCTAAGTGGCTCTGAAATCAATCAATCAGTACGTTCAAGTGAGATTCTGTCGCCTGTTGTCTTACCATCTTGATTCAATTCCAGCGATGAAGAATCCTTTGATCCAGCTCTACTTATAGTGTTGCTCGTTTCCTAGATACCAACCGGATCAGTCAGCTACTTTGAACCATTGTCCCTCTCAGAACCCTTACTTCAGTGCTAACTTCAAACGGAGTTACTGCATTTGGCCCCGACGTAGAAATTTTTCGCCTTTTCATCAAGATTATAATAAGTGCTGCAAGAATAACGACGCCAGCGATTGATCCAACAATTGCGCCGATGAGGGCTGCCCTGTGACTACGGGCAGTACTGCTCCTTGATATGCGTATTCCATTAGTAAGAAGGTTGCCGAACTGACATAATAACAGTAACGCACGACGTCCACGCCGATGATATCCCATTGGTCGAGTTGAATGCAAAAACTTGAACTCGGGATACACAAAGGGTAGTCTCGCCATTTCCCAAATTTGTGAGATGCAGTGTGGTTGTATTACTTTCACTGAGCCCGTCCTTGTAGAACAGGACTGTCTCATTGATCGGAGTGCTCGAACTCGCATTTACGACATGAACGTCGTTTCCTTGCATCTGTGAGTAAACGGGAAATTATCCAGGGCGATGAGCCCGCATTTATCAAAATATGGTGAAGGGACAAGATGCGCTCACAACCGAGAAAAAGCCGCTGCTCGCATTCACTGGACCGTAAATAGCAACCGCTCTACCTCGGACAGAGAAAGACATATTATCCCCTGGGGAGTTTGTTGCTCGCACTGTCACGTTTGGATTCGAGCTGAGAGGGAACCGATTATTCTGGCTCTTCCTATGCCATGTTCCGTGAGCCTTCATCACGTCATCATCACTGTGCATTGAGATTTCTGGATAACGACTCCTGAGTCCAATGGTAAGTATCCCCGATAGTTTCTTTAATTGTTTACTCGCCTGCCTAACACATTCGAAGTCACTGTGGCATAATCAAATTGAAGAACTTGGTTTTCAGAGGCGCTTAGGACATTTAAGTATACTTGGTATTCGCGTAGCTCAGAGCAGTCGGACTGGAATAGTGTATTCTCGCCGCTGGATGGCAGAGAGACATTTTGACCATCGAGATATGCCTCATATAATGCGTTGCTTGAGCCAAATAAAGTGACTCCAGTACCTTTGAAAACATCACATTAAGCGTAGCTCAGATATCACAGACCTAGAGAGAGACGGACCGTAGAACGTGAATGAAAGGCTTGCATTTACCATTCTTGTGATGTGGTGAGTCGAACCAGTTTTGGCATTGTGCATGATTATCCAACCCTTGGAAACATCTGATTCGTCACCTGTGAAGCATGAATAAGGTGGAGATAACGGAAGATGTCAAAGATAGACTCACTGGGGGGAGAATACTGGAACATAGGACTAGTATCATCCAAAGTGAAGTTGTACTGGACAACAGTGAAGACCATCTTGTACCAGCCAGTGGTGCAGCAACACCATCCCAACTGATTCTTCTTATACGTTTGGCTCAGCCCACCGAAAGAAAGGTTCCACACAAAGCACCTGTTATTGGCTCTCAGGTTACTAAGCATCTCGATGATTTGTTGCCAGTTACTGGGTTTCAGAAATGCGCGACGATAATTTCTTGAAAGATCCAGATCCGGCTCCTCGGACAGATGCGAGTTCTGCAGTACGTAAAATAGCGCTCAGTTCACCGGCCTAGTTTCAAAGCTCTGCAGATCTATAGTGAACCTCAGAGGGGTAACTGAACTGAACAGCAAGTCTGACTCGGATTTCGAATCAAGATGAGAAGCGGGAATTCATTTTGATAGTATCGGTCAGATTCGGTCTGGGATGCCTTCTGTGCATTGGTCGTAGATGAGCAGCACATTGAACACTATTTCTGGTTTCCGACTCAAGGATTGCGTTCGTGGGACGTGAGGAACGGGAATTCGACTGAAATTGCTGAAAAATCGGAAGTTTGATGGAAATTTAAAGCACGTGACCCACGGATGAACGTCACCATGACAAGCTTGCCATTCGACCGATCATACCAAGAGACACGATGTTCTGAACTATAGGGAACATTCAAAAGTTCATCATCCATGGATTGGGATGTCTGCTACTCCGAATACCCCCGCATCTCACAATATTGCAGTCAGTCATCCCCTCTCTCCTGTTCTTCCATCATCAAATCGTCGTGGTCGTCCCAAGCAAGTTCCTCCGTCCGATGAAGAAGTCCGACCAAGTACAAACTATTTTACCCTCAAAGCCCAAGCGGAGCAAGGTCATTCGCTTCTCGGAGAGTGGACGAAGCGCGACGGGAGAAGCAGAGGACTTTCCGAGGCGGGTGGAAGTGATTGGTCTTCGACCGAGGCACGCGACCCTTCGGAGCGGTCATTATCTTCTTTGTGGGATGGTCGACTGACTCTAAAGGCAAAGTCAACCAATGTCACTTATAGAGAAGATATTTCATCTACTCCAGATTCAACTCGTGCTGGTGCACCAAGAGCTTTGGCTGGAAAGGATATAGGCGACTTCGGGCCATTTACAGCCTCGCAAGTCCTGAGTACGAAATGGCACGAGATGTCCGACACTCAAATCAAAGATACAATCTCACGATACAATACTTCAGCCCCTTCCTCTGATGTACCGGCCCAAGCGTATCATTCTACCTTGCGCGCACTTTCCACCGCCCTAGAAGAGCTGTCCGTGGAACGAACAGAGTTGGATAGATTGCGTGTCTTCATGGAAGAACGCGATAAGTCTCTGAGGAAGAAAGCTGAACATGCCGTCAATATGCTTCCAGATTCAGAACGGGAGATAGGGCAACGCATCCTTACTCCCATCTTTTCGGATACTGAAGAGCCGCATGTTGTTGTGAAGCGTAGTAGCGGGATGGTGAGTTATGGTCAAGGATATAAACTATAAGGAGATTGACTATCACTCGCAGTCACTCGCTCAGTCGTTAACCGAAGCTTTGACCGAGAACGTCGACATGGTACCGTCGATTGTTGCCGAGGAGAAGGCATCGGTCAAAGCGGAAGTCACAGCATCAATCATCGATGATGGCATCGATGCTAATATTTCAAATTTAAGGGGCCAATCCGAGGTTTCAGAAGACTTGTCAGCTGCGAAAGATGCTACTCTATCTGATTCCTTGGTTTCTACGAGCCCTGCAAGCAGCCGATCTATCGGTCACCCTGATGACAAAGCTGTGTCTGCGGACCGTCCTGCTTTCGGGAAGTGGATGGGAACTTGGTGGGCCAAAGATAAAGCAAAGAGAGAGCGCCCGCCAATGTCGATCTTGTCTGCGAATAGCAGTACGGACCTCTTGACGCCACCTCCTTCGATAGCTAGGCGTGCGGAGTCAGTCAAGTCTGACAAAACACGGCGCAAGCACAGCAAAAGCGTTTTCGGGACCCTCGGCATATCTATCATGAATCCCTCTTTATCACCGTCATCCAGGAAATCTGCTCCGGAGGAGCACCTTGTCTCCGCTGAGTCCAGTGCTCAAGAAGTTGAACATATTGATCCGCCTCACACCGCTCTCTCTTCCCCAACACATGATATTGCACCCGTAACACCACTTCCTCCGCAACTTACCAGATCACCTGATATTTTGGACATCGATAGCGCGACTTCATCGTTTGTGTCTTCCTCCCACGAAGTTCTTCCCCAACAAGGTGCAAGCCTACAAGCGATTGTTAATGCAACGCGCGTTATGAGCAAAGATCCCTCTAGCATCCTTGTTGACCGTGGTCATGGAGCGAGCGAGCTTATCGCGCAACTCGCAATGAGGCTCGTTTCGAGTGCTCGTGAGGAAGGTCTGGTCTTCAGGGAGAAGCCTCGAGAAAAGAAATGTTCAAGAGATTCTGCTGCTGCTTCGGACGCTTCGCAGGTCAGGGGAGTCATCGATCCTGTTGAGCATGCGGACGTCCGTGCCACGCTTAACAAGGCTCTTTCTGGTCAACCGGCTGTAGATAGAGGCAGACGATCTCAGCCTTCAATAGCTTTGTTTGGGGGTCCATTGTTTGGGCCATTCATCGCGGAGCAGCAGCGGAAATTTTCAAATGCTGTGGGCGTCGTTCAAAAGAGTGCAGGCATAGTTTCGTCGAGTAATACTACCAGTGCTGGTCAAAGCAGTGGTGACGTTCAATCATCTTCCCAGCAGCATAGTCAGAAACCTCGTTCTGTTCCTCTGGATTCGATTATTCCGGATACGGCTAAACCTCCAACACAGTACTTTGCCAAGCGTTATGTATCTCTCACGTCAAAAGATTTTCGCTCAACGATGCATATCTCGACTGCTGCTTCACGGTATTCCAGACAAAGTGAGGACTCGAAAAGGGAACCGCTTACTGATCGATACGGATTCATTTACGATGTCACGCAATACGATGCACTTTTACTTCAGAGAGCAGAAGAATGTCAGAATGCTGCACCTGCTTGTTTGACTGGCATCAAAATTGCTGATAGACGGGAAGAAGAAGAATGGTCCGACGACGCCCTTGAGAAGACGACTCTGGAGATCATAAAGGGTGACTGTCACTGCGATCATTCATTCGATGAAGGTCATAGTGAGCGGTCTCGATCTTTGGAAAGAGAGTCGATACATTCTCAGGTTTCAAAAGGAACAGACTCGCCATCCCTTCATCGTCGTCCGTCTACAATCTCCTCTCGCGGGAGATCAGGAACTGTCATAGCTCCCTCTGCTCCGAAGCCACCGACCTCCATCTTGTCTGTTGATGGTGATACACCCATTCACGTTTGCGAGAAGCACATACGCCACATGCTGGAGATCCTGAGAGAAATCCACGATCGGCAACAAGCAGCGCGAAAGAAGTCCTGGGACGTCTTCATCAAACAACGCAATAAAGCAAAGAGCAAAGCCCAACAATCTGCAGCATCTAATATTAGCAGTTTAGCAGGCGCCGCTGCTGTGCTAGGCTTAGCAACTCCAGACAACGCGGAGGAGCTGGACCATAATGACGGTCTGATCGGATTCAATGGGATGGGTTATTCGTTGACCCGTGATGAACGAAAAGACCTTGAGCGCCTAATTCGGGGCGGTGTTCCTCTTGATTATCGGGCCAAGATATGGCTTGAGTGTAGTGGCGCCTCGGAAATGATGGAACCGGGTCTCTTCAGAGAGTTGTTACAAGATCACGAGGATGAGGGCGTGGCCGCCGAGATCGAGAAGGACGTTGGCCGAACTATGCCATTGAACGTATTCTTTGGTGGTGACGGCCCTGGCATTGACAAATTACGCAGAGTTCTACTCTCGTATAGCAGGTAAATATTTGTTTCATTAGGGATTTCAGCTCTTACTGAACATTATTCTATTCTAGGCGCAACCCTTCCGTAGGATATTGTCAGGGCATGAATCTCATAACATCTACTCTCCTCTTAGTTTACGGTAACGAAGAGGAGGCCTTCTGGATACTCGCCGCGACCATTGAGCGTATCTTACCTAACGACTTCTTCTCGCCCTCCTTGCTAGTGTCCCGCGCGTGTCCTCTTGTGCTAATGGACTACGTCGAAGACCTCATGCCGGCTCTCCATCGGCATCTCACAGAGCTAGGCGTTGATCTACCAGCGATATGCTTTTCTTGGTTTTTATCTTTATTCACGGATTGCTTGCCAGTTGAGGTGAGCTATGAACAAATTCAGAGGCTGAGGTGGGCTGCTAAACATACGTTTCGTGCAGACACTGTTCAGGGTTTGGGATCTCTTTTTCGTCGATGGACTCGATGTACTCTTCCGGATTGCTCTAGGCGTACTGCAGATAAGCGAGTCAGAATTACTAGCATGCCAGTCTATTTCTGCCGTGTACATAGCTCTGGAGAGCCTACCGACGCGAATGTGGCAACCGGATAAGCTTCTGCAGGTAAGATAGTTCTACGTTTTGTCCTAAAACAAATTCATCATGTTTATTTAGGCAGAAGCTGAACTGCGCAGCAATGTTGTTCATTCGGACATTTTAAAACGGCGAAACGCCCATGTCAAAAAGCTTTCGGAGGTGCTTTGATAGAATTAGGACCTCAACTTTCATACACAAATACACTCATTGCATAACTGGAATACCCATGTACGAGTCGTCTATTGTAGTATATAGTAGATTGACTGATAGTTGTATCATATGTATTACACACTACGTCGTAGAAGTAACATCGATATCAATATTGTTGTGTACCGCATTTTATCTATTTTAGACATGGCGATAGTTTTTAGTATTCGGGCCGGGCCAATCATGTGACGATCATTTTGAAATGCTTTGCACGACGAAATTTACCATTCTTCTCCCCTCTGCAAGTGCCTTCCTCCCGCATCCTTCTTCACATGTCTCACGAGCGATAGGATACAAGATTTCTTGAAAGATGTTCTTCGCGTCCATGGGATGGACGAGGACAGCTCGCCGATATCTAGCGACAGCCGTCAGCAATCACCGAAATCGTATTCCTCAGACGGTTATCGAGAAAGTTGTCCAAAAATATGCTGTCGGACTGCCTCCTGAAAAGACTATCCGAGCAGGAGACTATGTGATGATTAGGCCAGAGCATGTAATGACTCACGACAATACTGGACCTGTGATTTCGAAGTGAGTAGCGCCAATGTTCGGTTCATGAGCGATCTTTAATTCATGTGTTACTAGATTCAAGTCTATAGGTGCGACACGAATACATAACTCTCGACAGCCCGTGTTTACACTGGACCATGACGTACAGAACAAGTCTGCGAAGAACTTGCAGAAGTACGCTTCGATTGAAGCATTTTCACGGAGCCATGGTGTGGATTTCTATCCTGCCGGTCGCGGTATCGGGCATCAGGTTCTCGTCGAAGAAGGATATGCCTTCCCTCAGACACTTACTGTCGCTAGCGATAGTCACAGCAACATGTACGGCGGAGTTGGTTGTGTCGGGACTCCGATTGTTCGTACAGACGCTGCCGCCATTTGGGCAACTGGAAATACATGGTGGCAGGTTCCTCGAATGGTGAAGGTCGAGCTGAGAGGGAAGCTCGCTCCCGGTGTCACAGGAAAGGACGTCATAGTTGCACTTTGCGGATCTTTTAACAAGGACGAGGTGTTAAACGCGGCCGTCGAGTTCACGGGCGAAGGTGTTTCGTGTCTATCTGTCGACGACCGATTAACAATATCGAATATGACGACCGAATGGGGCGCACTTGTTGGAATATTTCCCGTTGACGATATCTTGCTGAAGTGGTATGACGATATGCTGAAAAAACTTGAGCTTCGCACCTTCGCTTCTGGTCTGGCATCGTCTATTCCCGCACCTCCAGAACATCCACGGCTAAATAGAAGAAGATTGGATTCACTAAGGGCATCGCTCCTTCGCTCAGATCCCGATGCGTCATACTCATCTCATTTGATCTTTGATCTCTCGACTCTCGCCCCACACGTCTCAGGACCGAATAGCGTCAAAGTGTCCACTCCATTACCGGATCTCGAAGCGCAAGGAATAGCCATTCAGAAGGCATACCTAGTCAGCTGTACAAATTCTCGTGCTTCTGATATCGCAGCAGCTGCTTCCGTGATGAAAGGTCATAAGGTTGCACCTGGTGTTCAGTTCTACATCGCTGCAGCGAGTTCCGTTGTGCAACAAGAATCGGAGAAACGTGGTGATTGGGATGCCCTCGTCTCTGCAGGCGCTAAAGTTCTTCCGGCCGGTTGTGGTCCATGTATAGGACTGGGAACTGGACTGTTAGAGGAAGGCGAAGTCGGTATCAGTGCGACGAACAGGAACTATAAAGGACGGATGGGTCACCCAAAGGCTTTGGCTTACCTTGCTAGTCCAGCTGTCGTAGCTGCGAGTGCTGCAAAAGGTTACATCTGCGGACCCGACTCGCTCGACCCGGCGCGTCTTCCGTCTAGCAAGACACCAACATTCTCAATTGAGGAAGTGCCTGAAGCTACTAGCCAAGCTTCGACTTCATGCGCAGAGAGCGAGCCTCTTCTGCCCGGATTTCCAAGCAAGTTTGGAGGCCCACTTGTCTTTGCTCCACAGGACAACTTGAACACCGACGGAATCTACCCCGGGAAGTACACATACGAGGATGATATTACTCTTGAACGACAGGCACAAGTTGTTATGGAGAACTACGATCCATCATTCGCCAAGACTGTCGCTGACCTTCTCAAAAACAACTCTCCCTCAACCACTGGAGTGAATGAAACGAAGAAGGCTGGCGTAGTACTAGTGAGCGGATACAACTTCGGTACAGGGTCATCGCGAGAACAAGCGGCGACAGCGCTCAAAGCCGCAGGCATTCCACTCGTCATCTCCGGCTCCTTTGGCGATATCTTCAAGCGTAACGCAATCAACAACGGCCTCGTATGCATGGAATGTCCGGCCCTTGTCGCAGATCTCACAAATGAGTTCGCTAAGGACGGAAAACGAGAAGCTGGAGGCAACCATGGAGAGCTCACAGTCATACCCAGGTTTGATATCGAAGTTGACATGACCAGTGGGGGAGTTACTGTCACTAAGGCAGATGGCTCGACGAAGACATATAACGTTCGTCCTGTCGGTCCGAGTGTTCAAGAGCTTTGGCTCTGTGGAGGTTTGGAAGGATATGTGCTCAAATCTATAAAGGAAGGTCCTCAATCTCAATCTTGACGCTAGAATGAAAAGTACCTGTATCTTGTAGTAATAATAATATCAACTCCGTTGGAAAGATGAACTTGAAGGGACACGAGGGGGCGCGGCTGTCATTGTTGCGAGTACAAATCGTACTTATGGTACATTGATAAGAATAAGAAAAGAATAAGATTGCAAAAGTGGTTATATCCAAGAAAACGAACAGAACAGAACAGAAAGCATTTGCTTGTTGAAATTCACTGCTGAAAAATTAAAATTTGCGCATTCAGGCTATGCAAGCCCGGCGTCCTTAGAAAAGCGGACTCCAATTTGCTCGCTCAAACTCCTTTTCCTTCTCCCCACTCTCAGCTTCCGACTTCCCAGAAAACCTCTCCGTTAAGACAGTCAATTTAGAGCGATAGTCGTCCATCCCAATGTACGCTCCGCACATTCGGCGCCTGCCATCGAAAGCCGAGCGACCGTGTAAGACGCGGTGGTTATCAATAACTAATGAAAAGTGAGAAGGATCAATTTAATACTACTGAAACCGGGGAAAGTACGAAGTGGAAGAAGCTGTACGTACTGACTGCTGTTCCCGGACTGAGCTGGACCCAATACTCAGAATCTGCGCTCTTAATTGTCTTGTTCCATAATCGCAAAGCCTCATACCTGCGCAAAACTCTCAAGTCCACGGCAAAAGAGAAGAAAAGAGAAGAAACCCATACCACTTCTCCAACTCCTCCGAAGTAACACCTTTCATCGCACTCCTATCATCGTTATTGTACCGTACCTGATAAAGCTTTCCACTCGGATCCAAATTCAATATTGGGTACCCTTCAGGAGGATTAGGCCTGTAAAGATCGCCTGGTTCGCCAGCGGCGTGGGTTGGAACGCGTACGGAAGTAAGTGTGTGGTATGCTTCGGGGTGTAGCTCTTTGAGGATGGAGGCAACGTAGAAGCCGTCAACGAGAAGAGTCTCGCCGCCGTGTCCGTCGGTGTGGGAGAGTAGATGGAAGAGTTGCAGACCACATGGATCAGTCTGTGAAGGAAAGTTAAAGTTTACGACATAAATGAGAAGACGTGAGTGCTCACGAAGTAGGTCGTATCTGTATGTGCACCCAAAGCGAGAGTCGTGTATGCGGTATCGCCTTTCGCAAGATCGGAAGTAAAATCCCAGAAGGTGCCGTCTAAGAAAGGACATCAGAACGAGCAAGATATCCAGAATGAATAGAGGGCCGTACATTGTGTTGGTCGGATGTTCGCTATTCTAACAGCAAGCTTCTCCGTCGCCTCAGGCGTCGCTTCAACACCCTGGATAAAGCAAAACCCAAATGTTTCCTATCCCATTTAAAGTGCCCAGCTCAGCGCCTTTCTTCTCTTACCAACGATATCACAACGTCAACGCACAATCTTCCTGAGTAACTTCCACAGTCCTCGGTCTTCGTTCATGACATAGTCATTTGCAACGGATGGTGGATCTTGCACAATCTTTGCTCCCCAAAGCACCTTCCTAATAGGCGTAAGTTCAGATCCAACTACAGCATCCATAATCACTTACTCAAACGGCTGGATAGGCGGCTCCTCTGCAGGCAATAGTGCGACAGGCTCAGGAGAGTGCCATTTCAGCCAGTTCCATGGGTAAATGGATACATGTGGTTTTAACGAAGCCGGCCCTGTGTGCTATCAGCCCCGAGTGAACAAATAAGTTCAAAACTCATCCTTACAAGTTACTTTCAAGCCTTCTTCAGTCGCCTCAACATTCGTAGGCTGCACTTCTGGAGGAATCTGCACAAACAAGGCGTTCGTCAGTTCTGATACAACTAGATAAGTCAAATAGAAAAGAGAACAGACGTCAAACGTATCCACAAGCCGTTGCTTCGTAATTTGGTGGAAGCATTCCGGACATCGACAATGATCTCTCAGCCAAAGGTTGAGGCTACATTCAATCACATCCGAGACCCAGACATTAGCCTTTCTGACTAAATGGTCTATCATGAAAGACTGAAGAACGCACTATCTTGACCAAGTTAACGGATCCCACCCGACGTGCACCTTCTTCTCATCCATCTTCACAAGCGGTAGCTGCTTGTCCGAAGAGCTCGCCGATTCCGGGGTGACATTCGTCTTAGCCTTTGGTGCATCGGATTGCCAGTGTGCGGTCGAAGCGGATGATGCTGGATCTAACGTCGGGTTTCGCGACGTCGCCGTCGATAAGTATCGCAAATTCCGCATACATTTTGACCCTGGATTTGCCAGTATGTACGACCGCATTAACGCGGGAGCTGCCTTGCTCTATAGAAACCAAGACGTTCAGTAAACACAGGAGAAAGAGTGGTCGTGAGCAATCGGAAGAGTCTATGCACCTTCGACCCCGAGGTTCTGTTGTTAACTCGAACAGTATTCCTACATAACGAATATCTCACTCCTTGTCGAGCAGCCAGCATCATCCCAGCGACGACGCTGCAAGATGATAAGAGGTGGGAGGAGGAACACCGAGACACGGAACAAAACTCGAAGCTCAGGTATATCGGGCACTGGCAGCGTCGATCTCATCTCATCATTACCGGCTGCGAAACTAGTGCTGCGATCTACCCCGCGCCAATCACTTTCATCCAATTTTCTCCGTGCAAAACAGATTTATTCTATATACAATGTATATATGCAAGAAAGATATAAAGCAAGTAACCAATCTATACGCCTAGAGAATGAGAGAAATATTTTTGTGTTGTTGAGACAATAATCCTCCTGAAACAATCGGAACGTCTCTTTTCGAGTGAAAAAAAAGAAGCATTCACTGCTTCGCATCGGGACGAAGAGAGCGGACAGTTTTGCCTTGTGAAAATGCGTCAGAACAATATTCATACAATATCTCTGAGAGGACATACCAGCAACCCAAATCTCCTGCTCGTTAATCTCCTTCAGCTCCTTCGCAAGGTCCTCTCGGTAAGTCGGCCGACTGTTGAACTCCAGCGCATTCTTCGTCTCCGTGCCATTCTTCACGCTCTGGTACAGCTTCTCGAACACAGGCTTGTTAGCAGCCTCGAAGACGGGCGCCCAGTCGAGTGCACCACGTCGTGCAGTCGTCGAGCACGCGTTGTACATGTAGTCCATGCCCTTCTCGCCGATGAGCGGGTAGAGGGACTGGGTGGCTTCTTCGACGGTTTCATTAAATGCTTCCGAGGGAGAGTGGCCATTTTCACGGAGGACTTTGTACTGAGCAAGGAACATGCCCTCTGCAAGATAAGGCGTCAGAAAAAAAAAACAATCCTACTAAAGACTTGACTTATACGTACGGATACCACCCATGAGGACACCTCGCTCTCCAAAGAGATCAGAGTAGACCTCTTTCTCAAATGACGTCTCATACATGTAGCCAGAACCAATAGCAACGCCGAGTGCGGTTGCCCTCTCGATCGCCTTGCCAGTTACATCCTGGAAGACAGCAATAGACGAGTTGATACCCCGTCCCTCCTTGAACAGCGTGCGGACGGTCCTCCCAGAGCCCTTCGGCGCAACAAGGATAACATCCACATCTTTCGGCGGGATGACATGCGTCAGATCCTTATACACAATCGAGAACCCATGCGAGAAGTACAGCGTCTTCCCCTTCGTGATCAATGGTGCGATCGTCGGCCACGTAGAGCTCTGTGCAGCATCAGACAGGAGGTTCATAATAATCGTACCGCGCTTGATAGCTTCCTCGATAGGGAAAAGCGTCTCCCCTGGTACCCATCCATCTTCCTGTGCCTGCTTCCAGCTCTCGCCATTCTCGCGCACGCCGATGATGACATTCAGACCATTATCGCGCGCGTTGAGACCCTGGCCGTGCCCCTGCGAGCCGTACCCAATGAGTGCGAGGGTGTCGTTCTTGAAGTAGTCTTGGAGCTTGGGGAGAGGCCAGTCTGAGCGCTCGTATACTTTTTCCTCAACGCCAGCGAAGCTGAGTGTCTTCACGCCTCGAGATTGCTAACATAGTCCCTCTTAAGTGAAAACTACTCAGAGAATGAGCTTGCTCAGAAGATGGATACCTGAGTAAACGTAACAGCTTTTTGCACCGGCCTCGCACTACGAGCAACGAAAGAAAGTGATCGTGCAGCGTTGCGAGAAAGCGTTGCAGCGCTACGTGGTGCTGTACGTGCAACAGCACGAACAGCGTTCGAGGCAGAGCGAGCGGCGATGGAGGCCATGAAAGATATTGGGCAAGGACAACGGTCGTTTGCTTTGAGTCGAGTCGAGTCAACAAGACAAGAGAAAAAATATTTCAATCTAGCATCGGCCGAAGAACGGAGGTTGCAATTACATAAGTATATATTTATTTCAACACCGCGCATCCATTAGTATTACAAGTCGACTTGTATAACAATCAGAATCCATGAAGGTCCTTGCACATGAACTAACTCAACGAAGCTTGTGCAATTATGAGTGATGGACAATGGATGCGAGGGCGATATCTTTGAGATAATGAATCAAGTTGTAGTGGCCCGGAGCGAATCCCAGGCGGTATACCGTGAATACTATATCCACATGAAAAGAGATCCATAACGCGACGGGAACAAGCGATGCATACCTACCTTGCTGGCACAGACGCTCCCCTCATCACCTAGTTGCCGGTACCTAAATCCCTGACGGACTAGAACATCCGAACGAGAAGACGGGTCGCCAGCAAGGAAAGCGCAGCGTCATTGAAAACCTAGCATCCGAAAAGCCTAGCTATCTTCGACGCCAGTCTTTCCGATCATCTCTCCTTCGCTCGTCTCTCCGTTCATCGTCCCATCTTCTCTCCCTCAAATCATCATACTCCCGATGCCGATGTGCAGCAGCAACGTCCCTCGCATTGAACTGATCTCCATACCTAAACGCATCCTCATCCCCACGTACAGTCGAAGGCGTAGCACTCCCAGCTGCTTCCCGCCTTTTACGTTCTTTCAGTGCCTGCTCTCGTGTGCGTTCGGAGGATTCTCGCGACTCGCGAGCTGCACGAGGGTCCTTTTCTTGAAGGAGATTTGAAGAGCGGTTAGGGTAGGACGGTGGAGCGCCCCACGTTCGTCCATTTGATAAATCGTTATCTCTTGAAGAAGATTGAGATGGGTATCGGATCTGTAATTCGCGTTGTATTTCCGTTAGCGGGTCGGATCGCGCCTTCCTACTCAAATCCTTCGATCTGATAACAATGCGTACAATGGTGCCTTAGCAAGACAGTGAATTACGCAGCACCTAGAACGAGCTCACCGTTTGCTGTCATCAACAGGTCCATCGTCATCTTTCTTCCTTTCCGAATACCATGGCTTCAGATCCTTCTTATTCGGAGCAAGGGGAATTCCTTTCTCCAACTCCGCTGCCTCCTTCGTCTTGGCTTTCCCTAGCTTCTGTAACCCCCTTGATGTAGCAAGAGCAGAGGTGGCTATGCTCTGTTCATAACGATGAACACGAGTACAATTCATAGACTAAGAGGTAATCATACCTGTTCTAGATCTTCAAACAAGTTGATATGCTTCCCGCTTCCAAGACCGCTTATCGACGAAGATACTGGCGCGAGTGCTTCTCGTCGTGCATCAGGATCTGTCGCCTGTGCCAATAACTCTTGTTCGCGTTTCTCGTCTTCTCTGCGTCTTGACTTTGAGGAGCTAGCAGCACCCGCCCGCTCTCGCAACACCGAAAGCTTGGCCTCAGAGTCCTAGAATATCAACAATGAGCTAGCATAGAATGAATGAATGTATATATGAGATTGTCGTGGAGACGAACCGCAAGAGTCATCCTACCCTCCTCTTTCGCCTTCTTTATCTCATCCTCTTCTTCATCTCGACGGACCTTTTCTATGTTATCTCGTCGATACGGATGGTACGATTTGTGATGTGCAATGTTAAGCTTCCCCATGTCTGGAACGCTGACAGGCACCTACAATGGTGGATGTACCTGCACACAACTCGGATTTGAACGCAAGACAGACGCGTGCATCGAAGCAGGATCGCCGCTGATGGCGGATCGGATCAAATTTGATCGATTGCTCATCCAATCCCGGCACGCGAGAACGGACGCCCAAGTAATCATCCTATTGATCGACACCGAGTCTTGACTTCCGTCTTATTGTCTTGGGCTCGCGTCTTGGGATGCGGAGGAATACCCAAGCTAAGATATTTGTAAAGTCTAATTTATTTTATAGAGCGGTCGGGGAAGGCGGCCACAAGTTGCGGTGCGTTTTAGGAAAATTATTCATTTTTATTTCCAAGGTTTTGTTTTACAAACTGGTTGGAATTGAATGAACGATAGCTCTTGCATTGCACCACGTGCCGAACACTGACGGGAATGACCACAGCGGTGGAGATAGGGTTCCGACCGTATCGTATACGGATACGGCCGTATAACTCGAGTCTTATACGGGATACGACCGTATATTTGGTGGTCAAGGTCTCATACGGATACGGAACACCCGTATACGGGAATACGGCGTATACGGAGGTTCCGTAACTCTACCACATCAGGACATACTAACAAATATTTTTTCAAAGTGTTCAAAGTCTATCTCGATACAATGAAGGTTCTGTTCACTGATAATGGTGCTTAGGGATGATTTTCAAAGCTGTCCGAGCAGATCAGCGTATATGTGATCACCGGATGTGCTTACCTGGTTGCATATTGCCAAAATTTTTGTTGACACCAGTCCTGCCGTGCTTGGTAACACTCAAATTATGATTTCCAAAGAAAATAATATGCTGGAAGGCAGGGACAAATACCCTTCCAAAGGGCATGCCAGGTGGAGTTCCGTATATGGCGCATATGCCGTATACGGCATTTCTTTCCCAACTCTATACGGGATACGGCCGTATATATACGGGCCGTATATTTTCTTCTTTTTCTCTTATACGATACAGCCGTATACGCATTATACGCATACGGTCGGAACACTAGGTGGAGAACGAGAAGAGTGACATGGAACGCAGAAAAAATGCACAAATACCACGCTTTTCGATGGTCAGCGATAGAGCGCGTCTCTGAGTCAATTCAAAGAACGCCCGCACTGGCTATCTATCATCGAGAGCTCCAAGCTATCAGGTTGTCTATCTCCTTGCCCCGCACTGACTCCTCCTATTCGAAGAAACTCCTGTCTCTGAGCACCGTTCACACGACGAATTTGGGCAACGCTTCCATCTCCTGTGCTACATAGCCAACGCACGAGTGTAACTCCGTTTAGTCACAGTTCTAAGTCCGAGACCGAGTCTCACCTCGGCAACACCTCGGCAGCAGAGAAGGGTTTAGAGAAAATTTCGATTACGGCAGGGTGCGCCGCAATAAGAATCACGTTATGTGCGCTGGTTCAAAGCAAAGATTGATATCCTTACTTACGCTTAGGATGCGGCTTTTTCTGAATGCACGTTCTTTCAGAGTCTACAACCATTCAGAAAGATGCAAGAACAAACATGCGAACCGAGTTTGATGGCATGAAGGGGCTATGTGATATCGACTATCCCGGGCGGTGAGTGAATGGTGAAAGTTAACCCAGGCAGGCATTGTTGTTATTACAATTGTACCTGATACAGACAAAGCGGCAGAAACCGCCAGATAGTCCGGATTTCCGTGCCTTGGGTGGAGCACCTGTCGTCACTCTGTCGTCCGAAAACCGCCCGTCAGGAGTTGTCGGCCACTTTTCTTTAAGCTTAAGCACCAGTCTCTACGACAGGGAATGCGCAGTCGTTGACGACGAGTAGTGATACCTGAAACGCAAACACTCAACCTTAGTCGTTTCGCGCGGAAAATGAGGACTTTTGACTGATATTTGACATTCGAAAGCTCGGCGTGTGCGGAAGGAACGTGCCAAGATGACAGAGAGCTTTACTTCGTCACGTGACAGAGGTGCGTCTTCGCAACCAACCAATCAGGATACTGTATCTTTGCACGTTCAAGGGACGAAACAGGATGGCAAGGATGTTGACTTAAAAATACCAATAAAAGATCTTGGCCTAGAGTGCGGAATCGGGTGGATATGGAATTTGCATATGCTCTCCAAATCGCTCTCAGATCTATCTCGTGGCTCCTCTTGATGGCCGTCCGTGAACTTCGCAGGAACTACGGTGCCGTATCATCGTTTATTTCATATCATATATAGAGTCCTTTAGTCCACATGCGAGGCCCCCAAGACGGCCGCTCTTTCTTCCACCCAGTCGTCTTTCCTACATTCCTGCTTGTTTGTTGCGATGGACAATGGCTACACTCCAGAAAAGACGTCCTCTCGCGGCTCTGTCGACATCCATGCTGCTGGTGATGTCTACCACCTCGACCAGCGCCGGCGTGCAGCCCTGGCCGAGGTCGATAATGCCAAATTCTCGTCAATAACCCCGTCCAACCTTTTCTTTTATCAAAAAATTTGACATTTTTTGAACAGGCGGTTCCACGTTAAAGTGGTCCTGGTGGCAGGTGTCGGCTTCTTCACAGATGCGTAAGTATTTCCAGGTACAGCCCCAGTCGAGCAATTTTCTCACTCGTTTTCCGGACAGATACGATATCTTTGCTGTAAGGCGAACTTGTGACTCGTCTTCAACGGCGCCTAAATTAGATAATAGATCAATATAGCATCGACGATGCTCGGATACGTCTATGGTGCAAACCTGACCCTTAACCAGGACCAGGACCTGGGAATCAAGGTTGCTACCCCGGTTGGAACTCTCGTCGGACAGCTTCTCTTTGGCTGGCTTGCGGATCTGCTCGGTCGTAAAAGGATGTGTACGTATTTCATTCGATACTTCTTGCTGTACCTATCGTTTTTCGGTGCTTATCGACCCGAATGTCTGTTTTCAGACGGTATTGAATTAATGATCATCATTATTGGTACCTTTGCACAAGCATTGTCTGGAGAAGCACATGCTGTAAACATACTCGGCGTGCTTATTGTCTGGCGATTCATTGTACGTGTCGATGACTCGTTATTTTCTTCGGCGGACCTAATTCTCGACTTGAACAGATGGGTATTGGTATTGGAGGAGATTACCCGCTTTCTGCTACCATTGCCTCTGAGTTCTCCGCAACAAGAATCCGCGGTCGTTTAATGACTGCCGTCTTTGCCGCGCAAGGCTGGGGTAATTTGAGTAAGTTAATTTTAGACTATCGCATTCGTTAATTTAATGATGATTTAATTTCACAGGCGCTTGCCTTGTCGCACTCATCGTCGTTTCTGCATACAAAACGTCCCTCTTAAACGACGACCCGACCGACTTAAAATCTGTCGACTTCATGTGGCGCTTGCTCATCGGCTTGGGATGCGTTCCCGGTTGTGTGGCACTCTACTTTCGTCTTACTATCCCCGAGACTCCACGTTTCACGATGGATGTAGAACGAAATGTCCACCAGGCAGCCGCAGATATCGATGCAGTCATTGCTCATGGCAAGTTCGGCTCAGATGCTGAAGTCGTCGAACGTGTTGTCGCACCGAAGGCCTCGAGACATGATTTCGCTCAGTACTTCGGCAAGTGGTCAAATATGAAGATCCTGATTGGTACAGCTTGGAGTTGGTTTGCTCTCGACGTAAGATTTTTCGCCGACAGTTGCTTGTTATATGCGCTGAGCCTCTCGATCGTTGTAGATTGCATTCTACGGTCTTGGTCTCAACTCTTCCATCATCCTGGATGCCATTGGGTTTGGTAACCCTTCACCAGATGTTACAGGCACACAGAAAGTGTACGAAAACCTACACAACATCTGCGTCGGCAATCTCATTCTCTCAGTCGCTGGTCTCATTCCGGGATACTACGCCACGTTTCTAGTCATCGACAAGTGGGGACGGAAGCCTATCCAACTCATGGGCTTCATCATCCTTACGATTCTATTCGTCATAATGGGTTTCGCGTACGACAAACTGACCGCATCGAGTGGCCCGAGGAAGGCATTCGTATTTCTGTACTGCCTTACGAACTTCTTCCAGAATTTCGGTCCGAACACGACGACGTTCGTCATTCCTGGGGAGGCTTTCCCGACGCGCTACAGGAGTACGGCTCACGGTATCTCTGCCGCGTCCGGTAAGCTCGGTGCTATCGTCGCTCAGGTCGGTTTTGCGCGGTTACGCAACATCGGTGGTACGAACCAGTTTGTCAAGCACATGTGAGTTTTCTCACTTTCCCTTCTCTCTTCCGATGTGTCAAATCAGAATACATGGAACTGACATGTGATGTTTTCTTAGTCTTGAGATCTTCGCTTTCTTCATGCTTACTGGAATCTTCTCGACGCTGCTCATCCCGGAGACGATGAACCGCTCACTCGAGGAAATCTCGAACGAGAATCAGCAGGGCTTCATTGCTGGCCCGGCCGGACGAAGGTCCGGAGATGCTACTCGATTAGAGAAAAAGTAGACCGTGTCCATCTACTTCAAGTCTCTCTCTCCCCTCCTTCTCTATTTGTCTTGTCCATTGTATTGCGTCGCCCTGCCTCGACCCGGATCGGCTCGGTTTTTAATGTGTTGTTTTGCCTTTGTGGTTCTCTTGTTACTATTGCTTCTCCCGATCTCGGATGTACTCACTCACGCTTTCGGCTGTTAAGCTAGATTTCTGTTGTCACGACGACAGCTCCAATAAGGAAAAGGCATATCTTCAACGATGATAATTTTCAATCATTCCTCGCTTCATAAGTAGTGACCTGGACTTTACAGTCAAGATTAAGCTCCTTTTTTTACAAATACATTGCGTTACTGCCACTACATGTAGTCACCCGAAGAAGAGTCAGCCAGAGTCAGGAGAAGGAGTAGCGGAAAAGGCTCAAAATTTTAAACCGCTCTCATTAACATCCCAATTGCTTAGTGGCAATATCAATGCACAGAAGGGACTAAAAAGCCACATGAAACGAGCCAACGTTCGTCGGAGTAGGGGAAGGGTCTAGCGCCGGCCACACCGGCGATCGCGCGTCGCGATCGCTCCCGTCTCACGCCCCAACTTTTTCAAAATGTGGGGGAAATGTGCGTGAACCGCGGGAGACTCAAGCGAACAGAACAACAAATGAAAGAAGAGGAAATTTAAACCATCCGAAGTTCGCTCTTGAACTTTGTCTCGGATTTGTGGGTCCATAACCATTTACAAAGGACGATCAGCGCCGATCACGATCATCCTCGGGTACCCAAAATGGTCTGTACGTCCTACACCCGGGAAAATATTTAATAAAAATTTCCAGAAATTTCCAATTCCCTGCTTCGAATTGCAAACGATGAAACTCTCAGAGACGACCAGACGATCGGATAGTTGCAAAGATCGGTATCTTATGCAAGCTGAACAAGGGAAAAGTTAAGTATAGATTACAAGAAAAAGTCGTACTGGCAACCCTTATCCTCAATCATCAGTCGAAGCTCAGCACCCGCGACTCCGATCCAGATCCAGGCAGAGTAGAAGAAGAGAAGGTATGCATTGGAATCTCTTCGAAACTGCGTTCCACGAGCGTCGTGCTCGCTGTGTGACTTGCATGAATGCGCACGGAGCGTAGGCCCTCGGAAGTCAAGGACTTGTATGCACCACGAAGACGTAGGAGAAGTCGTGCACAGAGTATGCTGTGGATTACGCCCTGCGTCCTGAGCAAGGGCGTGTGAACGAATAAGTATCGAAGCTCTTGAGCTTCCGAATTATCTAGTGTGGGAAAGCAGAATAGACGTACAGGATGAGAATCGTCCGAAGGTTTCTCTGAATCCATTTTTAAGAAGAATTGTACGATCAGTGAGGCCTGGCGAGTTAGATAACATGGGAGAACACTCACGGTGGCGAGTAACAGAACCAACAAGTTCGCGAGCGAAGTTACTACGGGCGAATAGAATCAGAAGACGAAGTTTCACTTATGGTGCTTATTTACTCACCGAGAACACAAAGATAGTACAAGATACCTATCCGCGATAGAGGGAAGAGGGTCAGTCATGTGCTCTGGAAGAACCTTTATACCTACCATCTTTGACTACCATGCGCAGGATCCTCGATAATGAATATCCGTCTACATTTTTATTGGACATTGATCAAGTATAATCGTGATTTGTTGAAACTCACGGGAGAGGAACGCTCTAGTAAGGATAAGGACGAGCATGACTGTGGTGAGCAAGTCAGAATCAGTTTGCGTGTTCATTTTCCTCCTTGGTACCCACAAGTTTCGTGAAATAGGAGAACCAAATAGCATATCCAGAAATCCGTACTCTGATACACCACCACACATCCGGAACCGAACAACTCTGGTAATGATGCTATTCCACAATGAGCTGAGGAGACAGTAACAAGGATGGACTTGGCGCACTGGCTATAGCTGAAGTCGTGGCATGTATAGTTGCATATGTTGCCCCAACAACTCCAGGCTATGCAAAAAGACCCATTAATAGTTTTGTTCTCATTGAGTCTAATGTTACTTACCACATAGACCGCTAGTAACAGTGCCAACATCCGCCTATCACAGAACCAAATTGCATACACCCGCATGAACAGCACGACTGACCTCGCATGTGTCAGACTCGAAATGAATGTTTGAAGCTCTATTTACCTTCTCCAATAACAAAGGTCATTTGCGCCATTACTGGATAAACGAAAGCGTAATTGAGAATGCTATGCATTCATTCTGAGAAAGTTTCACGTACTAACTGTCGGATAAAGATGTCGCTTACACGACTGCCAAAGATGAGGAACCATCGAAAAGCTAGGAACACGAACGTACCTCGCCATCAGTGATTATCAGCAACACTGCAAAGCAATCAGAGAGAATGCTGACACAAGATTGCAGTGGCGATGCTTACGGTCAACTAGCAAGAAGGAAGACGTGAAGGCGATGGCTCGGTTGAGAAAGTATACAACCTTTATTAATGACCATCGTGATGGCCAAACAAGTCGCCTCTGGTTAGGGAAGATAATCAAATTACTTCAAACAATGAATCTGTATGAAAAACTTACCTCGTCCTCTAAGGTGCAAAGATAGTCGTATATCTTCGCGTTGAGTTAGACACCTTCGCTAGAATGATGCTCCTTTTGCACATACAAAGACTGTTAGAGTCGCAACTGTTCCACAAGATAAGCCATTGATGTTCTTGACCGGAGACCTTCTAACTTGCCTGAGGTGTACTATCAAAACAAATCAATAATGCCTTATCAGCCGAAGATGCCCACTTTCTCACCTTATAAATGTTGACCTGCTCCCCAGTGGTCTTCAAATCAAGGAGGCCCGCAAGCGGGAGGGAGCTCATCGACGAGGGTCAAAGGGTGGGGGAGGGAAGAGTAGCCGGAAGACGTTCGAAGAGCCACGGTTTTAAGGCGGAAGGCAATATATAAACAATTTCTTGTTTATCTCCTGAATCGAGACCACCGCTCGTTGTAGTCAGCGAAGAGAAGATCAGTGTTGTTGGTCTCCATTCACTCGGACGAACCCAATTCATGAAAGGTGCCGTAAGGCAGGCGTCTGCGGCATCCGGCAATTCACTGGGTCCTTTCATTTATAGGGACAGCTTCCGTCCAAAATGGCCTCCTTCGAGCAGTCCAGCAAAAGTGCTAGTTTCAGAAACGTATACCGGGATTTGCTCCCACCGTGGGGTCCGAAATGAAGTGCACGAGATGACTCCCTCTCGTATCTGCAAAGCCGCAGTTCGATGTGCATACGAAATGCATAGCACTGAGTTTATCGAAAACAAGGAAGAACTACCCCGCGGTATTGCTTATATTGTAGCTAATATTGTAGAAACACGAAGTCGCCTCATTTGATGACTTTGACCGAGAAAGCTAGTGTGAAGCTCCATCCATGGAGAGTCGATGCCTGAAACTCGGCACATTCCATCAGTGTATTTGTCAGTATCGGAGGTTTACTTGCATCGAAGATGTGGAGCTGCTGAGCAGATGCAGCTTCCTCAATTGAGATAGACCTTCACTCTGATCATCACGATGGGAGGGGATGAGAAGAAAATGACAGGAAATGTCGAAACAAAAGCGCCGGGTCACACATCATGCCAAGTGAACAAGTTGGCAATGGACGAAATTGAAAAAGCCACCCGGTTCTTCGCGGCTGCTCGGCTCGGTTGGAACTCCGACGCGTGAGTATCACGTGCATGCCGAAAGTACGCGTTTCACCAGATTTCCTGAGATAGCTGCTTTAATACTCACTGTCTGGCATACGACTGGAGCTTCTTCTTTATCGTAGCTGTTCAACTAGCCAGCTGGTCGCAGCTTGTTGCATTCTTGAGACAATCGTCGATAAACATCAAGTCTGTCTTCAGCCTGTTACTCTGCATGTCTGGTTTTGACGCCATCGTACTCCATAGATTAACGTTACCCGCCGCTACAAACGTAATAATTGGCATGGCCATGTTCGGAAGACTTGTACATTATACTTTCGACGCCGTATTACTTTCAACGGTACTGGCGGGTGTGCGTCGATCCAGTGGTTTCAGGTGCGTCAGTACTACCTGGGAATCCTAATTGCTCACTTATGCTACTTCTCTGTACTCTTTGTATCAGTCCCGACTCGAATTCGATCGGAGATCCTACAATACGCTCGATTGCAGATCGTTTTCTAGGGTTCGGAGAAACGGTTTTCGACGTCGTTCAGAGCTCGGCTGTGAACAGCAATTATTTCAAACGTAGTGGCCGAGACCGATCATCCTGAAGCTTTTCATCATCGGACGCGCAGATTGCTGAATGCTTCTCGTGATCCGTCGGCTTCAAAGAGCAGTAAAGGGAGCAGAGTTGAGCTGGTGAGGGACACATAGATGGTCTCACAAGTATTGATTTGCGCATTTGGATCTGTTCACGCTTGATACTGCTTGTACATTAAATTCACTGCTATTTAAATTTATCTTCGTCTGTCTGGCATGTCCTACGCATGAGTGTGAGACTGCCTGCCGATAATCAGAGTGTGTCGGTCCGAAAGTCGACGAATATCATCCCGAGATCACGTGCCTGACTGTCTGTGAGCACAGTTGCCGCAACTGTTGTACACATCCTCGTCTCTTTACACAATAATGGGTGCACTGATATCCTTGCCGTTTGCTGGTGGAATAACAGCCATAGCATCGTCATGTCTTGCAGGACTGGCATTCTGCTTCACATCGACGGCAGGTAAGCACTACGAGCCTGAATAACCTACTGCAGCACAAAACCCATTGGCTACTTATGCTAGCGTCGATGTTTTGCAAGTCGTGCAACTGTAACTCCTCCATCGCGACTCGTATTGGATTCGCTGTATGTCTTTCCAGCATTTCGGGGCCTTACAAAAGCCTAATCGTATAAACTGTTCTCAGCTCATCTTCCTCATCAACTCCATGCTTGCCTGGTCGATGAAATCACGAATTGCTATCAATCTTATTGAAAAATGGAGCTACGACTATATCAAGATGGATTGCAAGGACGGGAAGTGCTACGGCGTACTAGCGGTATGCGCCACACTCGATGATCCTATTATATACTTAATAGACTCTTTCTCTAGGTACACCGTATCTGCTTCGCATTGTCACTATTCCATTTCTTACTTGGTATATTGCTTATCGGCGTGAAGCATACACGGGACAAGAGAGCTGCTCTTCAGAATGGGTGCGTTACAATATCCAGAAATTCACACCCTTGCAACGTTAACTCGAAGGGAACAGGTGGTGGGGCCCGAAGGTATTAACCTGGCTGGCATTGGTCATCGTCTCCTTCTTTATTCCTAACGGATTTTTCATGGTCTGGGGCAATTACATCGCCATGATCGGTGCCACGCTGTTCATCCTCCTTGGCCTTGTTCTTCTTGTAGACTTCGCACACTCCTGGTCAGAGACCTGTCTCGAGAATTGGGAAAATTCGCCGAACTCCAATCTGTGGCAATGGATTCTCGTCGGTTCTACTGGCGGAATGTACGCCACTACTATCGCATTGACGGGTGTTCTGTATGCTTTCTTCGCGGTTTCGGGATGCACCCTAAACCAATTCTTCATCTCTTTCAACCTCGTGCTATGCATCATCATCACGATTCTGTGCATCCATCCAGCCATTCAGGAGGCGAACCCGCGTTCGGGTCTTGCGCAAAGCAGCATGGTAGCGATATATTGTACATATCTCATCACGTCTGCCGTGGGAAATCATTCGCATGCGGCTTGCAATCCTCTTCACGGCGGAACTGCGAAGGGCACGCAGACAACAACGGTCGTCTTAGGTGCTATCTTCACCTTCATTGCTATCGCTTACTCGACAAGTCGAGCAGCAACGCAAAGCCGCGCACTTGTTGGGAAGAACAAGAAGAGCGGTGGAGCGGTTGCTTTACCGGTTGATGAGGACGGGCTAGGCGATCATAGTCTTGTTACCACTCAGCCGAGTAGGAAAGATAGTCCAAGATACCAGGCTTTGCTTGCTGCTGTCGAAGCGGGGTACGTCCTTTAGTCTTGAGTTTTGCTATTCTCTGATCCGTTTTCCCAGAGCTATTCCTGCATCCGCTTTGAATGAAGACGAGGAAGATGAAGACGATGAAGACGAGGAAGTATCTGGTGACGAACGCGATGATGAGAAAACAGGAACGCGTTACAACGTAAGTCACGGCGTGTTCTCCATGAGCGCAAGCTGATCATAGCATGCTAGTATTCGTGGTTCCACACTATCTTCGCGATAGGTGCCATGTACGTCGCGATGCTATTGACCGATTGGTATGTTAATGTCCTCACTTGATTCGGAGTATCTTACCTATGCTTTGCTCAGGAAAATCGTTACAACATCGCCAATTGATGGATCAGCCGATCCCGATGATGATGTATACATTGGCCGTTCCGAGGTCGCTATGTGGATGCGTGTAGTGTCAAGCTGGGTGTGTATGCTCCTGTACATCTGGAGCCTGGTTGCTCCCGTTGTCATGCCCGACCGGTTCGTCCTATAGTTCTCAAAGATGAAGTAAGCGCCTGACGATGAATTTATGCAAACAGGTTCGGCGACATTTAGTGGTGGAATGTGTAAGATAGGTCGGATGGTATATTACATGTAATGCTTTTCTTGGAGTCGTACATTGTTAATTTAGAACATAACTCAGAGACATGTCGTTTGATGCTGAAATTTTATTCCTTAGGCGCGTCAGGGGATTGTGGGCGTACCAACTCCATAAGAACCCCGTTCTCGTCCAGTTGACAACTCCACCATGTTGGTCCAGTCTGTACATGGCAAGATTAGATACGACAGACGGGAGATATGGTAGAAAGACGAACGTAATATCTTGTGCGTAAAACTTCAGCAATGTATAAGCTGTCAAGATCTTCTTCCCTACAGCTATGCAGCAGCTCGGAAACAGTTAACGAGATAGATTCATCATCGTCTACTCCAGACTTGAAGGCGTTCGTAAACAAGTTCTTCGCGGGAGTTAGCCAGAGAGTCGTATGCGTAAGGAAAGTCATCGTTAATCCGAGGGCCGGCTTTAGCTTGATTGACTCGAAGCATGATGCGGCGTTATCAGACAGTGCAGTTGATGCATTGTTCGCAATCTATCGTACCATTCATTCTTAGGTCAACGCAGTAAGAAAAATATACTCTGTTCATACCAAAGCAATAGCCTCGAGTTCCACAGCGAGGTCCAGCAAGGACCTCATGAACGCGGACATCATAGCCTGACCTGAACAGAGAGATTGAAATTTCCGAAGTGTAAGGCCATGAGTATAGATGAAGACAATCCCGCTTCACCTTCAGACGATCCAAAGCCAATATGCGGAGTAAATAGCTGCGTTATAGGATCTATGACGACTAGTCGGACCGAGCTTGGTTGTCGTTCGCGAATCAACTTCAAGTTTGCGATCGGTTATCATCGTTATTATTTCCGAGTCTAATAAATACAGCCATTGCAAACAGCTTACCCCAGCCTGAGACCGAATAGAAGCGAGAACACCACGTGCTTCTGCTGGAGTGAATGCAAGAGACACGTTCAATCGGTTGAGGGAACTATCGGTTACCTGTTTGGATGGCATGCATGTCAGAATCGACCTTGCTTGCGTGAGAGAGATACACTTCCGGAAGAAGCTCCCGTGCTCTGAGACCACGAGCCACAGTTTAGAATACGCGAAGCTCTCTCTGCGGAGAAATCTCCAATAGTGTCGATCCAGTGTACGATGTTGTCGTCCGAGGCTTCAAGACAAGCGAGAGCCGCGTTCAGAATGACCGCCTGCACATTAAAGGCTCTTTAATGGAACGCATATGAAACAAAGGAGCCGCTAAAGTACTGTTTTCCCAGACCCTTTGTCTCCGCCCACTTCGATCACGCCAGTTTGCGTCGCGTTCAGTAGCTCGGTCAGTCTGGGACAAGTGGATGCCAATTGTGGCCAATAGTCAGACCCATTCTCCGACATCAAAGAGCCTTCCAATATTTCTGTTCCCGTGGATCCGGTAGCTGAGAGTGACTTGATGGCAATCTCTCTAATCTCTTGCAGTTGAGAAAATGTCATAGAATCAGGAGGCAAGCGCTGACATAACTCGGGGAGCAAGGACGAAGAGCAAAGGAGATCTTCATCCGTCTTGATACCGCAGCTATCTAGGGCATCAATGAGTGATTTCGGATACTCCGAAAGTAGAGCTCTTAAGCGCATGATGAAGGTCAACAGAGGTCAATTCGAGGCCAGCCAGACTCGGAGGTCACAACATCACGTGAATCGCCGTGTTCGCGTTGTTTGGTACTATTTGGAGTGCTACACGATCGATAATTTTGATGCATAGATTATCGCAACGGATGGGAACTCATTTCGTTGTAAAGCTGTGAGATAATATAAATGATTCATTTTTAAATCTTGATCTCGACGTCAAGGATATTTGCAACAGCTCAGCATCATAACTAGTACTCTTCAAGTCCTTTTTTGTAGTAAGAAGTATCATAATGCATTCCAGATGTGTTTTGAAGGACATTTGCTGGGCCTTTTCCAGAGTATCACTCCCTTACGGACATTCGCTCGGATCCCAGTCTGTTATGAGATCTGATATCGACAAGTCAGTCAGATTTTCCATCAGTACGTGAAGCAAGTAGGCAGCTTACGTTCATCTAGACCATCAAGTCCCCTTATTTCTTCTGGAGATAACTCGAAATCATAGGTCTTTGTGTTAGAAATGATCCGGTCCTTTGAAGCAGACTTCGGAATGGGTATGAAGCCCTTCGTATATGCAGTTAGGTCGGACCGATAATTAAATTTCTCAAGAATTAGGCAATTACGAACTTTCTGCAGAGAGTAGCGAACAAGGACCTGGGGAACTTCTTTCCCATGTTTCTGTGCGAGTCGGATCAATACTGGGTGCTTGAACCTGTATGCGCGAACGAGCGGTCCCCAAGCCTGAAGATGAACGATGAAACATGAAGCTGAAAACTCAAAGGATGTTTAAGGCATATAAAAGGCGTACCTCTAACGCTATGTTGTGTTGCCGGCAGAATTCCACTAAAGCCGTCCGCGTCATGAATGGATGCAAATCAATCTACGTGTGACGTGTGTATTGTTAGCGAGAGCCATGAGCATTGTTATAGAGTAGGCACCTGATTAACAGCAGGAATCTCAACGCCAGCGTCTATCATCTCCTGAAGATGCCCGATACCGAAGTTGCTGACGCCAACGCTGCGAAGTTTCCTCTCTGCCTTTGCTTCAAGAATGGCCTTCCAACTGTCCAAGCGAGCTTGGCGTCCTCCAAGGGGTCCATGAATTAGATACAAATCTATATATCCCAGTCCACACGCATCCAATGATCTCTGAATAGCTTTCTTCGACGCTTCATACCCGTTGTTTGATTGCAGCTTGGTCGTATAAAAAATATCGGATCGAGGAATATTGTTCTTCTTGCAGAAATCGAGTATTGCTTGGCTGACTTCTTTCTCGTTATAGTACCATGCAGCAGAGTCCTACGTTTTATGTACGTGGATAGTCAACGGTATAGAATCGAGAGCTTACAATATGGCGATAGCCTGCCTTTCACGTTGTGTGAGTATGTATCGGTGAGATAAAGAGATGTCACTTCAAGACCAGCCATACCTCCAGTGCCCATGTTACAGGTTTGTATGCTTCTTGGCCATCAAGTTCATACGTGCCTACCCGGCTAAGATTAGCCTGATTCAAGAACCGAAAGCAGTTGTTGACAACCAAACCCAAGAAGTGGAATAGTGTTCCCATCACGAAGCTGGCGTTTGTATCCGATCAGCGTGGCATTTCACACACCCCTGCGATAGACTCACGATAAGCCTGGACTGCAACGAGAGGGGTTCAGACATGATGCTCGTTGTGTTTGGATTGATACCAAGTGGTTTAGAGAAGAGAAGAATGCCCAGGTTACGTCATGATTGGGATATACCATATGGGATGACCAACAATTTATTACGAACTGTAACTAATGCTCTGCTCATCTCACGGTGGTGAGATCTTTGCTCGAGCAGCGCATGTAGGAATACAGGCAAGAACTAGTACAGAAACTATCGGCGTGCACAAGAAAGCAAACTACATAATGGAATTGTGATAAACTACAAACGCAAGTTGTCCATTAAGATCGTGTCTACATGCAGCTGAGATATAAAGAATAAATAATGTCGATAAGAAAATCTGCGAGTCCCCGAGGATACTATCAATGTCGCCCTAGCTGGACTAGTCTGCTCTTGACTCGGCGGAGAACAGAGAACGGACGAGCGACTATACTCTTGCCTACGACGGAAGCCTTCGGCGTGAAAGGAATAGTTGTTTCTGGAACATCGTCAGGAGCTCCGCCCAGCATGGCAAGGTCATGATCGCGAGTTGAAGGCAGGCCCTTACGTCGCGAAGGAGCCCTCGAGTCTATGAGCGGTAAAGGCAATGGTTGCTCTTCTGATGATGCGTCGATAGATGTTGAAGACGACTCCGCGAAGGATGGTGAGCCTTGCGCGGATGGATGCGAGGGGAGGCGCAACGTGAAAATGGGTTGCCGCTTTCGCACCAGTTTTCGACCCGCGGCTTTTGGAGATGGCCGGCTCTTGATGGATGAAATCGATGAGGGTTGCTCCAGGACAGGAGACAAAGGGGCCGGCTTCCGTAGAACAGGCGAATCCAAAATCCTGTCCTCCACAAAGCTCAAAGCAAGGGGAGGATGCGAAAACTGTTCAAACTCGTTTATCAGAGTCTGCACGTAGGACGGTAAAGGCGTGCTGGACAAGTCCTCAAGTACTTCGGCTGTTGATCGTGGAGCTTCTATTGGTAGGAGAGTGGCATTTCCGAACTCCCCATCAACTGAAGAGCGCCGGGAGTAAGTTGCAAACATATTTCTCCATTCCCTTGATGGCATTTGAAGAGGACGAAGGGAAGATCGGGGCTGAGGACGAGAGCGAGATGGATCGATAACTCTTGACGAAAAAGAATTGTTGAATTCGTCGACAGCTAATGGGAATTGACCAGAAGATGAACACGGCTGTCCTTGATCTAGAACCGAGGACGATGATATTATTCCTGCTCGACTACCTTCCTTACCACGTAGTTCGCGTAGCGAGTAATCTTCCGCTAAGGACTTTGAACGCCAGTGAGGCATTCTAGGCCTAGTGTCATAGTTCATCGAGTAGGAACGCATCGATGTTCGCAAAGGCTTTCTCGTTGCGGAATCTCGGAAAAAGAGAGATAGGTTCGCACTGTTCCGGGAACGTCCCAAGTAAGAAGTAGTTGCAGGGTCCGTTGAGTCTATGGTCGAACAATGCCCGTTGAACATGAGGCGCTCAAGCTCCTTTGTTACTGCTGCCACCTCTTCACGTGTCGTAGTTAAACGGTGTTCAACTATCAATCTCTGACGAAGCAGAGATTCTCGAGACTGTTTGTCGCTGTCGATCTGTCCACCAAGCCTGTCACGAAGCTCGCGAGCTCGTCTGTCACAATCGTGCAATCTAATTTCAAGTTCTTGTTTGATTCGTTCCAATGCTGATATTTGCAGCTGCTTTTCGCTAGGTTCTTTTGCGCAACAGGAGAGGTTGGCACAGAGCATTTCTTGGTCTCGCGAGTATCGCGTCTCCCGGACATGTCGAAGCTGTTCAGCCGAATACATTCTGCCCAGAAATAAGAGCCCGTTCAAAGCAAGTCAATCTCGCGAACCAGACGTACTCTACACTTCTGGGGCTAGAAGCTTTCATCGGCTTCATTTCACTCTGTAAGTTTTTTTGGTCGCTGAGCCTTAACTATGTACAAAGCAGCCGAATCAGCAGCAATAACAAGTATATTGAACCATGAAGCTCACTGCAGAGCTCTCTAGATCATGTCTCTCCTTGACGGAGTTGACTACGACGTCCACGTTGAGTCTCCAGTATGACCGACACGAAGTGGAAGGTGAGTGAGGTAAGTAGTTCTTATTGTTCAACAGGTATCTTCGTTTCGCGCTATCCGTAGCTCGCTGAGCTTCAGAAGTAGTAGGTATAGAGTGGCTAGAAGGACAGGATGCTAGTGGAAGAGGGGTGGTAACAGAAAGGCGCAGTAGTGCGGCACTGTCTACATTAGGCATGGTTCAACATGAAATGTGAGATTATGTAATGGAAACACGGAATTTCCATAATTATCACCGGCCACCTGAACACCGATTATTATAAGCATGCATGAGAACATTAATACTATCTCGCAACAGCTTCGGTCAAGCCGGTAGTCAGGCTCATGACTGTGAGATGTCAAAGATTAATGGGATCACTATGTTGTCTGAATCTCACTACGTTTCCAAATTCGGATATGTTCCTGTTCGACGCACCCAAGAAGGAACTCAGAACTTGCAGTAAATAGTAGTTACATAAGTACACCTGTTATACCTACACAAAGAGGAATTCATCTCAAGTCTGCAGGTTTTTTCATCCGGTAAAGACAGCGGGTCCAGGGACCTAGACAACGGAAAGTTTAGCAAGGGAAGAAATTGAATTTAACAGTTGATGACATACCGTGTATGCAGTGGGTACCGCTTGGGTTCCAGAATGGTAAATATTATGCAGCTGGCAATCAGAAAAAGAGGACACTTACGGTCATAGATGTCAACTGTAAGACCAGGATCATCAGGGCTGACGTAACCAGGGATCGAGACTTTGCTCGGGTTGGCAGAACCACCTCCAGTGACCTGAAACAGAACAAATATATATATTAGTCTCGAGGTTTCACCACAAAGACATGCTCTTACGTTTATTTGAGCGCAGGAGATGTACCACTGAGGAGCGTCTGGGACATGCAAACCTATCTGTTCAATGCGGACTAGGTATTCGCCGGTCGGGACATCGCTCGGGATTGTCGCAGTCAGCTGGCTGGCGCCATAATCCGTGAACGCGAACGGATCGAACGTCGCTCCCCATTCAGCGATCTGGCAGCGATAAATAAGGCTCGGCGGATAATTGAGATGAATTTGCTTCTACCTTGAACCAGTTGGCACCAGAACCGTCCCATTCAGCAGCACTTCCTGGGGCTTGACCGAGGTATATAGCGGATGGCCCCTGATCGACATGGCCTTTCAGTGACCCGTCTTTCAGCTTAAGGATAGTGTACCATACCTGATGGTAAATGGTGTTGTCCAATTGGAATCCGACGGTTGATCCAGCGGGTACATCAACGGTTTCTGAGGCAGGTGACGGATTTACATTGCAAGTGATGTCGTTCGAAGTAACGTCTGTCACAGGGGAATTGTTCTGAGGCTGGCGAACTGCGGCCGTGGACGTGGTACTGTCGGTGATGAGAGTCGTCCAGATATCTGAAGTGAAGCAGTCTCAGTAAAAGCTCTATGAATAGAGTCGTCCCAACCGGCGACTCACAGTGGGCTGAAACGCTGTGGGCCGCGCCAACGGCCAATAGCAGAGCAGAAGTCAACTTCATGTCGATGTATGCAAGGCAACGGTTGTCGAGGTAGTCGCAACGTTCGTACCCTCCTCTTTTATGCAGCGCTCTGGCAAATGATCGGAAAAAGCTGCGCTGGCATTCGGAGAAATGTTTGGTTTCATCCAATTCTGTCTATTTTACTCGGAGAAAACATGATAGTGTTCAAACATTCTGCGCAAAAAGGTCCGCTCAGAATATGACGTGTCTAATTATAGATACTTAACGTACCATATCTTATAGGTTGTGGCATTTGAATCCTCGAGCATACATTCGCTCTTCCGAGGAAAGGAAAAGGTAGATTAACGTTGCTATATCCAACGAGAATCAAGTCTGGACGATGTCTGTGATTGTACTAGCCGATTCGCTCGAACCCTTCGGAAAATTAATCCAAACGGATTAGTCAAGTGGATCAAGAATACGCATGGCGACTTCTTGGTCATATACGACGTCAAATTTCATGGAAGAGATACGCCGTACGAACCATATTGTACTCCCACGAAGAAGAGGTAAAACAGCTCCTTGGATTGCATTGGTAGTACAAGACTCCAAGCTTTAGGTTCGGCATCAATCTTGATAACTCTGATTTCTCGTGCTTCATAAAATCGGGAACCAAACTTCGTCCATAGTATGGTACTCTTCCACTTCGTAAGCTCCGTGTTGAACACGTCTTCAAGTTGAAAGATCACATTTTATAGACGGAATCGGAACTGATTATATGATTCAAAATGTCAGGAAGACGAAAAGTTTCAATAAGGAAAGTTTCAAAAGCATGAAAACCAGCGTTTTACAGTCCTGAGGGACGATCACTTGGAGTTGATGAAAGTATGAAAGAGAGATTGCCAAGCCGTGCCGACAATCAACGTGACGGAAGCTCTTTCCTTTTCTGGCCGGGCTCCTGATCGGCACCTTTCGCCGCGCCGCTCTCTTACAGAGAAAAATATTGATTCTTCAGAATGTGTTGATTACAAATTGAGCAATACATACATGTACGGTTAAAAATATTGACCGTCAGGCCAGGATCGTCGGGACCAACGTAATCAGGAATTGACACTTTCGAGGGATTCGCAGAGTCACCGCCGGTTATCTGGATAATATCAAAGTTAATCCATTGTTTACGGGAGAGGAAAGAACTCCATTAACATTGATTTATGTGCACGAGATACACCATCGAGGAACTCCAGCGACGTGCGATCCAATTTGGTCAATTCGGACAAGTTAATCACCCGGCGGTACGCTACTTGGGATCGCTGTAGTCAACTGGCTCAGGTCTTCAGTCGTAAGCTTGAAAGAATTGAATGTGGCACCCCAGTCCTTAATCTAAAAGTAAGAAACGAGACTTGAGATCCTAGAAACTGATCGTTGACTTCTCGCACCTTGGACCAATTTGCTTCAGAGCCATCCCAACTGGCAGTCGAACTCGGAGCCTTATCGAGATAGATAGCTGCGGGACCCTATCTTGATGGCATAGACAGTTAGTCGCAAGAGCCCCAATCGATAAGATTTGCTAAACCTGGTGATAGATAGTATTGTCTAGGATTAATCCGATAGTGGATCCGGCAGCGACAGTCACAGTACTCGTTGCAGGAGATGAAGTCCCATTACAAGTAATATCGTTTGAAGTGACATCCACAACGGGGGAATTATTGATCGGCTGGCGTACTGCGGCAGTGTACGACGTTCCGCCAGCGATCAGCGTCATGATATCTATACGGAAATTTCATCAGTCAATGCCCGAAAGCGCCGGGCAGGCTGAAGAAGCTCTCACAGTGAGCAGAAGCACATTGCACAGCGCAGACCACTAACAATAAGCCAGTGATAATCTTCATGTTGGATGAATGATCGGGAAAAGCAACGGGATCTTTCGGCGAAATATTAGGCTATATGGGGTCGGTCTCTTTCACTCGGAGAAAACATATGAATGGCCGAGAGGCTTGGACGAAAGTCTAATACCTCCGTTCCGACAAGCAGGAAATGAGGCATTTACTGTGCCAGATAGACATTCATATAATTGAGAGATAACGGCGTCATTCCATCTTCCCGAATTTGCTCCTGCAGCAACGGCTGAGAAAATATTGGCAGGACCGCAAGGTAGTACCAAATATCAGTCGTCCTGAGGAAGATGAGGAAAGAGAGGGAAAGCAGACCCTGAAGTAAGCAAAACATACTGAAGAAAATCGTGGTAAAATCGTGGTAAACGACAGTGATTTCGAGTCCATACCATACTCAATTTCACTACCAGTTACTCCGATCCTTCCGTTTTAGAATGAGAAGTTCAGGGAGATCCGTGGTGATTAAATGATGAAACAGTTGTCAAAGCTGGTGCTTCTCAGTAGTATTAAGCTAAGGTGCAGCTGCCCACTTAGCTGAAGCAACTGGAGTATCCGATCCTTGAGGGACATTCATTGGCACATTGCTCGCTTTCCCGCGACATCTTCCATATGCCTACACATGACCTGGGCAAGCACACCAGGAACAAACTCCGAACTATTGATTGAGATCAGCGTTAGCTAGAATTGGAAGAAGGGAAAACCTGAAGATCTTCACAGCATCCTGTTTACATCCCTCCCGACGCGATACCTACGCCATGTTATCTAAACATTGAATATTCGGATATTCAATTCCTTCGGCTGAAACATCCGGGGTCAGTGGATTGGTACGGTCTGAATGTAATATAGCACTCGCTAGATACAGTATTCATCGTCGTTACAGCCGTTTGCAAAAGTAATGAGAATCACGTGATTTCACCACTTTTCTCGCTATGAGAGCCTCAAAACACAGATAAAATCATATCTCACCCAAATCTCAACGGTTTCACATCATCTAAGTTGCTAAATTCATCTTTTCGAAAGGGCTTTCGCTTAAAGAAAACTGTAGAGAAAATAGAGCAAAAAATGACCCTAAAATGGCGAAAATATCGGTTTTTGCCTCTTCCTTGCATGTGCAATTTTTTCTGTGATCCCTGCTGGTCTAGCACCTCCCCAAAGCTATCCAGAATGATAATATGATTATAAAATGAATTTACAGACTGAGTTTGAGTTGAATTGTGTACCGGAATGTGCTGCTTTGAGGCATGCCTGAATCACTCAAAACTCATCATTTCCCCCTAGCCTCCCAGGCTCCAGGAAAAATTCTTACAGGCCAGATTCATGCATGTAAATTCATTTTGGATATAATAGACTAGGTTTGTGTACTAGCTAAGGCCTCAGCATCCACTGGTGAGCTGGGAAGATGCTGTCTAAAATGATGCATACAACCAGAATCACCTGTTCAGCCCAGCTCACCAGTGGATGCTGAGGCCTTAGCTAGTACACAAACCTAGTCTATTATATCCAAAATGAATTTACATGCATGAATCTGGCCTGTAAGAATTTTTCCTGGAGCCTGGGAGGCTAGGGGGAAATGATGAGTTTTGAGTGATTCAGGCATGCCTCAAAGCAGCACATTCCGGTACACAATTCAACTCAAACTCAGTCTGTAAATTCATTTTATAATCATATTATCATTCTGGATAGCTTTGGGGAGGTGCTGGACCAGCAGGGATCACAGAAAAAATTGCACATGCAAGGAAGAGGCAAAAACCGATATTTTCGCCATTTTAGGGTCATTTTTTGCTCTATTTTCTCTACAGTTTTCTTTAAGCGAAAGCCCTTTCGAAAAGATGAATTTAGCAACTTAGATGATGTGAAACCGTTGAGATTTGGGTGAGATATGATTTTATCTGTGTTTTGAGGCTCTCATAGCGAGAAAAGTGGTGAAATCACGTGATTCTCATTACTTTTGCAAACGGCTGTAATACATTGTAGACATTCCTATGAGGCTATAGCGATATAGGATCCAAACATGTTTCAACTAGCTTGAAGACCGGCTGGTGAAGAAAACGCATGAAATCATCCGATCAATTTCGAGAATAAAGGTCCAGACAAAAACCGTCTTCATGGCCGACCAAATGAATCAGCGGCGTTAGTATGGACAATAATTACATCTCTCGCCAGAAGCCGACTGTCAGACGGTGATTATTTAATTATTACACAAGGAACAACTCAAATGAGATAGGAATGATAGCTCTGGATACGCAGGGTTGTAGAATCCGAGGATCTATATAGTCTCCTAACTGCGAACAGATCTATAATTCGTGCACAATGAAGGGAAGCCTGTGCCACGACGGAGCATATTCTGAGAGGACCAATAAGAGCGAAACACTACCGCATTCTCATCTCGTTGAACCTGAAGACTGAAGGCAGGAACTCGACGGAATGCGCCACGAAGAGGAAGCATCCCAAATCGGAAAAGCAAGCGCGCGTACACACATGCTTCAGTCATAACGATCGTCAGAAGTACGAACTGAGAGTAATGGTACGTCTCACTCAAGCTCCGGTCAACATTTCATCGTGCCCGAGGATGCGCATCTAGCATCCCGACGAAGCCTATGTGATGAGACAGACAGAGTTCCCGCTGACATTGCATCCTTGTCGTACAATTGCGAAACTTCCAGAACAAGGCTCCGTAAATGACTACCAATGGTCACGATGAAAGAAGTGCAAAAATGTTGCTTTGGCCAAGGGCCAAGGCCTTGCTTACCAAAGTGAGTTCAGGCAAAAGAGAAACAATAAAGATAACTTCACACATTTGGAACAGAAAGATGCGGGCAGCTTAGTATCTAGAGCTTGCTTGATAACTGCATGGTCGTAATGGGATGGGCGTCTGTGAGGAGTTGCGGTGAGTTAAGCTCGAAGCGAGAAAAGGGATTACGCTGCCGAAAGTGTGGGAACCGACAATCTAAGTTTGTCGTCCTCGTTTCTCACTTCACCACGAAGGCTCGAATTCATTATTCGAATAATCCATCCATTCTTCTCAAAAGAAATGGTGATGGCCCTGGGAAACTTTATTGGATTCAGCTCTGAATTCTCTTTTGGAAGTACTGGCTTCCTGGAAATAGCCTATTCTTCGGCCCTTCTTGCTCTGTACACTTCTTGATTGGAGTCCAGCTTGTCCTCTCAATCATATATGTTTGCAATATGTGGCACATGGATAGCTTTTACAAAGATAAACTGCATCACGGCTTCTCTCTCGTGCCATTCATAGATGCCTTTAGTCCAACTGTTAAAAGGTCATTAGCTCGCAACTCATGCTGCGCCGCACATCCTATCCTCCCTCTCTATCTCGTTCCGACATCCAAATGGCTTTAACTACACGTCTACCTTCTGCTAGAGTTGATCCTTTCTATGGTTTTGTCGAGACCACCGGAGATGCTCTTCGGTTGATCCAAGCTGCTCGCCAAGGCATAATCCCTCGTATCACACGTCGTCTCAATGACCTCGAACGACGTGCTATGATCAGGAGTGGAGCAATTTTCATATTCAGCGATGAAGAAAGCGGAATTAAACGCTGGACCGAAGGTCTTTCCTGGTCTGCGTCTCGAATCGTTGGGAATTTTCTTGTGAGTCTAGGCGTGTGCCATGCATGATATGGCAGTTTCCTAATGGATAAATCCCTAGGTATATCGTGAAGTGAGCGACAGATCGAACGCTAGAACTGTGGCAGAAGGACGACGAACAGCAAAGCGGCGAGGTAACACCAATGAATTATCGGCCGCAGAGTTAGCAGAGCAAAAACTAGCAAAGGCACTTGTCGGCTGCCTAAGCGATGGCAGCGGGCGCTTTAAGCCTAACGGTCTCATAAAAAAAGTGAGACATTGAGCTGAATGTCTCTACAGAGATTTGTCGTCTAAGCACGAATCGTCCTCTAGACCATTACCATTAATGTTGATGGCTCCGACCATCACCTCATCGCGTATTACAGCCAGGACGATGTCAGGCTAGGGAGATTACTTCCATTGACCTCGCGGCCCGATATAATGGCGCTGGGGATATCACCAGAGCTCTTAGAATCAACGAAATTTCGTATTCCACCTATAATGCATGAGGGACTAGACGGAAGACCAAGATATATGTGGGTCTTCCCATACATCTATTTCGAAAACTACGCTAATACACCGGGAAGCTGTGATGCAGAAGATGGTGATATTCCTAGGCACATAAGTGTTCCATTGCCTTCGCTGCTGCCGCAGGTGTCGGCCACTCTGCAAGCTACTTTGAACAATGAACCGCGAAGCCACAATAGCTCAATGTACACAGATTTGCTGTGGACGAATGAGGCGCCGCAACCAATTTTTAACCATTCTTATCGGACCTGCATTTCTCCGTCTCCGCATTCGTCCATGCCGTCAAATTTACTCGACGATACTTTCGGGTGGTCCAGTATCGGAGATTCGCATATCACCTCATATCTTCCCCATCCGGTAAACCAGCAATATCAAACCGACGCTGCGAATCAAGCACCTCGGGAGTCCAGCAATCCTGCATCAACTGGTACTTTCAGAGGAACCACTGCACTCGTCGATCGTCAGTCCGATTGCCCTCCTAACCTATTACCGATCCACAGAGAAGATCTGAGAATTTGCTCGAGGACAACGGAAATTGACCATGATCCATCTTCCTGCAGCCACCGATCTCCCGTAGCTTCACGTACCGCTCTTGCCGACTTCATGAGACCGATATGGGCCTTGCATCATTACGCTCCCTCTTTGACGACAACGCCGACTCAGTCTCGGTGCACGCAGCGATCTACATCCCTCTCATCTCTTTGCGAACACGGAGGCTTCAATGTGCCGCCTCCAGTATCGCATGCTTATTACAGTCCAACGGCAGTAACTATTGAGCCGGTGCTTCCGCAGGCGGATACATCGGCTTTGTTCCACGCCCTAGCTCACTTTCCTACTGCAGCATAAGTTTACTACGGATCTTCAAGAGATACGCTGTTCAGGGCCACATCGCATGCGATTGTTAGCGACTTAAAGGTCTACGTCTTGGACACTGGAGCATTTTGTACATATTATGATGCCTAAATTTCTAACATTGTAATATCATTTCTAGATGAACCGTATCGTACAATTGAGATAGGTTTTTGACAAATTTAATTTGTACCACTAGCAGTTCTGCGTTCTATGAAACCACGAATGTTCGCATGCCCTTCAAGACTCCCAAAGAAACACCTTTTCGCTGGACTCTCCCACAGCACAACACCCAGTTGCTTAGCATACTTCAGAATTAGCTCATAGTCTGCATGGGAAGCGAAGGAGGTATATAGATAGCCTAAAAACACGTGACTTTGTGATAAATCACCAAGATACATGGAAGTATCATGCTCACCTTCTTGTGACTTCAAGCGGTTCCTTTCCAGTTCCCACAGGCGGACCTGGTCTTGTACAGTTACTGGAATGAGTGGATCCTAAAAGAAAGGATGCAATTGATTAGCGCCGGACATCTCTTTGAAAGCAGAAAACAACCTGCATTTTTGCGCATTTGCGGGTGGGCATGCGTCGCTAGGTACTTAATAATCTGTGCCACGAAGTCCCATAAGAACGCTTCATGGTGAAGCATGTTCGGAAGCATACCTGATCCGCTGTGATCCCATTGGAGAGAGCTTTTCTGACACTATCTCGCGTGAGTGAGCCAACGACGAGGTTAGGAAACCGATATTTCAATGTGACGAAAAGGTTCAAGACAGCTGTCTGGAGTGGATTGTCTATTGGAGTCAGAATTACAATTCTCAGTAGGCCCATAGTAGAATCGGTCAGTTGCGTACCGGTGTATGCATAGATCCGATAATTTGTTTCCAGAATTATAAAGCCTTGGGCCTGAGCACTGGCGCCCGTGGCGTCAGAAGTGGGAAGCGGCGGTAGAGAAGATGTGAGCGTGGTCGCGAGCCTTGTTGGATAAAATCTTCGCGAAGATGCCTGCGAAATGGCCTATCCATCAGGCCGGAGCTCCGTCAATACCTGCTGAATCGTACCTTTCTCTGCCAGATAAGGCCGTAGTCTCTGAGATCCTCCAACATGGCTTTCTGCGTTTCACCTAGATTCTCCGTGGAATATCCCTGCCAGCGTGCATAAGATATCATTCAGAATCATGAATCGAGGCACGAACTCGGCCTAGCTCCATCGTCGATAACATGAAAAGAAAGCCGAGTACTTCGATCAAATCCATTTGGCGCTCCTTGGAGACTATAAGATCTTCTCTGCGACACGAGTTGACGTGCATCCATACCTCTGCCATGTGTAAATACTGTAAGAGAAGCTCCCATAGTTGGGCATGAGGCGAATGCAGAAGGAACTGGAAGCCGAGGGATGTAATTTTCATGGAGGCTCTGCCGTAGCAGATCTTTAATTACTGATGTGAATGGCGATAGGTAAAGGCATAGGTGCTGACCCTTGTCCGGACATCAATCCGCTGCGCTGTAAAAGGAACAAAACGCCCTGAGATGGCTTTGAGGGCATCTGTCCCGTGCCAGAAGAAACCATGTAATGCAGGATTGTCTGCGTAGTGAAAACATGAGGTAAGGTCGTCGGACACAACGATCGACACACCTCCCATCGTTCAACGGCGTATGCATCGAGCATTTCAAGGGTGACATTTGAACGCTTTTCCTCACCGTCAGACGCGGGAACTCCGAAGCTACGGTGAGTACCTCTGCGTAAGATGATGTTAGACAGATGGATAAAGTCTTCACCACAGAGGGAATTACGTACCCACCCGTTATAGCTTGCCGAAAATTAGACTTGAAGGTAGGGTTGAAGCTTAATTTTTGGGACGGATTTCCAATTATATGAAGCCGATGAAGTGTCGAAAGTGCGCTTTCGTATAGTCTGCTGAAGTCTACAATCATTTCCGAATGCGACTAAAAATTGCTAGTTTACTTTTTCCCTCTGGGGTTTATCCACGAAGACATAGTTGAAGCTGGAATAGATGATTCCAGCCAGAGCAGGTTCATTACCAGTTGACGCTCCATAGGAGCCAAAAGCCTTGAAGTTACTCTTTGAGCCACAATAAGTATCACCGAGAAATCTACGAAACCGAACCGGAAAACTGCAAGACATGACGAAGGCCGATTATAGAGACGTGTTAAAGAGCCTTGAGACTGCTGCTGAAGAAATCCAATCAATTGATGAGGAGCTTCAGCTTCTACAGTCTCGTCGGCCATTAGAAAGTCGTTTTCTCTGCGCAAGAGTCGTCATGAAACTGACCGAGCTCGGTTGGTGAAAGAAGCATATGAATCACGTGCCTTACGAACGTCCCATACGCGTGCTCCATACGCGTACCACCACCACCATTATCGACACATGAACTGAACTATGGCACTCTCAATTCATAATGCAGCAAGACGGAGTGAATATGCTTATCTGAAGTCGATGGGACAGTGCGATGCTGACTTTTTTATTAGATCAGCTTTCGTTACTTAGAACTTTGGTCGGAGAGGATGAGGCTCTTGTCAATGCGAAAGACGACGTAGGCTGATCTGTCTTTGTACGAAGCTCAAACAAGACTGTAACGTGCACTTATACTTAGGATGGCCGGACACCATTGCATTGTGCTGCCGCATCTAGCGAGGATACTCTTGAGATTGTGACATATCTTCTCGAACATGGAGCCGAGGTGAATAGCCAGGATCCAAGTGGATGGACACCTCTTCATTGCGCAGGTTGAGCATTATGCTCGTAATCTCTTTTACTTTCTGATCAAATTCATGTAGTCAGCGCTGGCCATGAGGCAATTGTCAAGGAGTTGATCGGTGCTGGCGCAAACATCAATGAGAGGACTGGACAGGGAATGACGCCGTTGTACGCTATGTTCATTTCACAGGACTTATTCAAAAACTGAGATTTTCTTAGACACTACGCGGCGTCAAAGAACCACATTGATGTGGGTGGATTTTTCTTCGTTATCGGCGTTCTGTCCTGACAAAGCGTCATTGGTTAAGATCGGGAGATTACTCATTGAGAAGGGTACGGATGTGAGTTGCCTGGATTTCTCCGTTAGATCTAGAGTTGACTTGTTGCATAGTACAATGCCAGGAACAACGCAAATCAGCTGCCTCTGTAAGTAGACAGATCCGACAAGGTCAATCGCATTCTAATGAACTGGACAGACATAGAGCAGCGACAACGGGTTCCACAGGCTTTGTCCATATCCTTTTACACCCTCCTGAAGGCCGTCCTAAGCCGAGGTTAAATACCGGGGATCGAGTTGGTACGTCGTGTAAATTCGAAAAACATCAAAGTGCCTGAAATGACTTGCCACTTGCATAGGCAACACGCCCTTGCATCTTGCCATGGAGTCTGGGCATGCAGAAGTTGCAGTGATGTTAATCGAAGCGGGTGCAGATAGAGATAGGGTAAGGCATTCAGTCGTCAACAATGATCAAGCTGTTGACCTTGGGTGCAGACGAATGTGGACGGGCAAACACCTGAGCAACTTGAGGGCATAGGGGAACAAGAACAGCGACGAGTGAGGGGATACGTACAAGACAGATGCGGTCCGCCTCCATCATGACGTTTTGAAAGAAAAGAGGTCTGTTCTTGGTCCAAGACGTGGATCAAGTCTTTGTTATCGAACCCGATAGGTTTACGCAGATGGTGTCGAGTCACTCAGCAGTCTTACAGTTACACGGAGACGATATGTATTATACTGAAAAAAACCTTTCTGAAGTTGAATCCAACATATCCAAATATTCCTGAGAAAGAAACTTACTACGATGAGAAGTCGAGTTCTACGTGCTCCCGCTCCGTCGTACAGTTCCCGAAGAAAGACTGGGAGATTGAGGTACGCTGGCACCGACGGAGATATCTCCATTGATAATATCTTGAATTGAAGTTTCGAGTGCATCAACGCGGCTCGACATCTGGTTCACTGCACGGAAGCGGAACATTGATTTAGTTTAGTGCACTCCGCTGATCCTAAACCAAAAGCAACGCACTGCGTTCAAGAATCTGAGACGACATGTCGTCGAATTTAGATTCAAGTCTCTCTAGAACATTCTCAACCTGTAAGTAAACCCATCGTGGCGTCGGTCTTCAGTCTTTAGTTCTCCCAGCAAAAATGCCATGAAACACGAAGAAGGTACGAACAAAGGCGGTGAGCTCGTGCGGACTTGTGATATCTCCGAGGTTGACTGCTGCGCCCGATGCCGACGCGGCTGTCGAAGGAGGCACCTCATTTGTCGGCGTTGGTGACCCATTTGCGACTTTCGACGGCGTCTTAAGGGGTTTAGCGGAAGACATGGTGAAAGATATTATGACCATGCAGTCACGATCATCGTTCGCTCCTGGCACGTGCACTTCAAGCTCAAGCTCAAAATCTTATTCCCTATTTACTATTCACTATCTACTTTTACAATATTAATCTTCCCTGACTGGCTGTACTTCGGTGTATGTATTCGGTAAATGACGCGCAATAAATGTACCAAACATTCCCAAAGATAACGAGGTTGGACTCAAACTTTATCGAAAGGCATCGCCAGCGCCTACCACGTCCGTCGGGGGATGATCAGTTTGGTCCATCGAATTCCAATCATTCACCCAATCCATGTATGACAAGCACGGTGCGAAGTTCCTCGTCAGAGTCGTGGCACGATTATTTGAAAGCTAGAAAACACACCTTACAATGTCCTTCCCGCGAACGTTATTCAGGTCAATAGATTAAGGATCAAACTACCGACTATAACCTGGGCGGTGAATGGTCTGACAACATGCCTTGGTCAATCCCAGTCAGCCTTGCGCATCTGCTTTTTCCTTGATTGATATTCTTTTTCTTGTCGGCGCCTAGCTTTGTCGGCCTTCTTAAACGATTCTACTTTCTTTTTTTGTTCTTCCGACGCTTCGTTCTTGACGTTCGCCAATGACGCCGAAATAATCAGCGAATGGAGCTAAAGCGTACTCAAAATCGTGCCAGTGGAGGAAGAAGGAGGGGCTGGTAACTCACCTTATGCAGACAGTCATCGACGTTCTGAGCTTGAGACCGATATAGAGTAGACGTTACAAGCAAGCTATCCGTGGAAGAGACATACGCCGGCTAAGTAACTTGTCGTGAATCTCATTGTCAAATTCCAATCAATCCCGTGCCTACATTCTTACGCAAGCTCTGCTTTGCCCAGGCGGGTATGAAAGAAGTGTGACAGGGACACCTTACGGTGCATTTTGTATTAACTTTGTTGACATTCTGCAAGGCACCCATCAGCCCAGGAGTGCATGCATTTAGACTTAAATACGTACCTGACCTCCAGGCCCAGAGCTTCGCGAAAAGGTCAACTCAACGACCTCGCGAGGTATGCTGACTTTTCGAAAAGCCTCTGCCCATTGTCTTGCTGCTTTCATATCACTCGGCGTCTCGAGCGAGGCGATCGAAGGAGGGACGGGTGCGAAGCTTTTGGACACATAACGACGAGAGAATCTCGATAAGATGACCGCAGGAACCAGGTTCGATCTAGACTCCCGAATCACCAAACGACAAGAGCGACGTAAATGGCTGAACAGCATTCTTCATGCTGCGATTCTACAATCAAATTTTGTCAGCGAAGCCAGCTCTTAGCAAGGAGAACATGATTTCACTATATATACCTTCAGACGGAAAAAAAAATCCTCAAGAAATGCGAAGACACGATTACTTCCTCGTAACAAAAAGCGTGGAATGAGCTAGCCTGTGTGGTATATCAGCCACGAGCGATGATACAGCTAAAAAATACATATAGCGTACTGTGCAAATAAGTAGAGCAGTCTTCGAGGCTGCGCTAGTGGTCACCGTCTTGGTCTTCTTCAGAGTCCGCGTGGCAATTGAACTTCTGGCCTGCGACGATCTTAATGATCGCCATAACTACCACATTTGGACATGATATAGTTTTGGTTTGGTGACTCAGACTTCCTCAGGGTTTTACTTGACTTGAATCCCCCAACTTGTAGGTTTATCCAACAACACCACGAGTGATGCTCTAAAATGCTGCGCGAACTTCGAATCAAATATCGCTTAATCGACCCGGCGCAAAATTTGTTTCCTGATTCGGCCTGTTCTGCCCACATGCATGACGCAGATCTCAAACACATCATGGAAACGGCCAACAGACTTAAACAGCGAGCAATGAAGCACGCAGATGCATTACCATCTTGCCTCGATGCGCCTCGAAACTGCGTTCTCTCAGACGATTTGATTCGCGATTATCAGTGACAGTGCGTCTGGCGCGAATCGGATATCTCTTCGATAGCTTTGATGATCGCGGAGAGTATCTTCTATCAGCAATGCTTTAAGTATGTTTACCTTCCCTTGATCACAGATAACAAGAATCATCAAACTCTCAGCCCGCTCGGCTACAGATAGTACAAGCTTCTATCAGATCTAGTTGATCGAGCAGCAGCAAGATGCAAGATGCAAGATGCAAGATTCATTTACCTTACGGTCCAATATACGTCAATCTCATGTTTTGAACAACACAGTCACAAGATATATTATACATTGGTTCATCTGGATTCGACAGCGATTCGACCATTCGATATACATCGAATTATTTTCTCCATGATCATCATTCATGCTTTAAACTTGGATTTCGCCTGCACTGATGCAATGTCTATGCTTAGAATGTCCTGATAGCAATAATGCCAGGCAAGAGCAAAGTCGTGAGTGTTGCTGATGGAATGTATAGATAGTAGCGCAGTACTAACCAAACCCCCCTTAATTTCTTCTGCAGATGGCATCAGCCCCAATCGCATTAGTTCAGAGGCTTTGGTCATGATCGGATCGGCTTGCATGCTACGGAAGGGAACGTTAGGTCATGATGATGCGCCGCCGGTTTGCGACACATACCTGGCAACCGCAACAACTTTGCCAGCTTTGAAATAGTAGGCGGCGAACTAAAGGAGAACGTCCATATTTTCAACGGTGACGTACGACGGTCCAAGCTAATCACGAACCTTCAGTTCACCAGGATCCCCCTTGATGAAAATATCGTCATACGAGTGACCAAGGCCGCAATAGCGGAGTTGTTGTCCCTCTAGTCGACCACATCTCAGAAAGTATTCGTAACATTGAACTCTGATACTTACGGGCACTCCAGAAGATAGGAATCTTCGCGAAGAGTTCTGGCTTTCCAGCTATCGCCCGTCCGACAGCTCGGCCATGGTTACTTGCAACCTGTTTAATGATGCTGCTTTTAATAGCAGCCTACGAGAAATTGTGGGAAATCACGAACATTCCAATGCTCAATCCTCCGAGGCTCTGGAGATTCTGTCTGTGGGAAGACAGCAATATCGCCTATGTTCATGATAACACTTCATGTCAGGCTAACAAATTTAGATAGCGATGACATTTACCTATCGCAAATACATTCTCATTCTGTCCTTGGATTCTCAAGAACTCGTCAACGCGCACGCCGCCATCCCTTTCCAAGGTAAAGCCACTGTCCTTGAGAAATCCTGTCGCAGGAGCAACACCGACACCCATAATGACGAAGTCTGCTGGAAGCGTCGGTCCACCGTCTCCAAGAACGACCGCACCGACAACCGATTGGTCAGATTCGGATGGCAGTAGCTTTGCCACCTTCGCCTTCATGTGGAATCGCACTCCCTGGGACTCATGGAACTATCCCAAATATTAGAGGTGACTTCGATAGAGATAACGAGAAGCTTTACATACCTGTTTGAGACCTTTACCGATCTCTGCGCCTAGGATAGCTTCAAACGGATACTCTTCCATGCCGATAACATCGATGGAAGCAAGTTCTCGTTTTGCAATTGCCACCACGATCTCCATGCTAATGAAAGAGCTGCCGATGACAACGACGCGCTTGCCTTTCTGTGCCGCTATGTTCCAGAAATACTCAGAAAACATGCCAGAGAACGAATGGCAAGGGTACTGTACTCACCGGTGTCGATGGCTTTCGCATCCTCCGCATGGCGAAGGGTGAATATGTTTCCAAGATTGGCTCCCTCTATCGGAAGTCGGCGAGGTGTGCCTCCGGGAGCAAGGACAAGAGAATCGTACGCCAAAGTCTCTTTGGTGTCCAGCGTGACAGTCTTGGACTCCGTGTCAACGCGAGTTACAGTCTACCGGAATGCTTGTCATTCAATCTTCCGGCTTGTGGGAAAGGGAAAGAACGTACGGTGCCGATGCGCAGATTCGTATTGTATTTGATCTTTAGGTCGGCTGCGCTCCTCCACTCAAGTTTGGAGGGGTCATGAATGAGAGCTTTGCTCATTTTCGTCCTAAATTCAAAGATCAACGAAAGCACGAATGAAAATCCGGAATGATTACCTATCAATTGGTGCATACCGTTCTGCACTTATGATTGTTATGTTCCCCTTGTAGCCATTCTGACAAGAATAAGTAAATTAAGAAATCTTGCCTTACACGAAAAAAAGCATAGCTAGCACTGACTTCTCTCAGACTCTCGACTGTGTGAATCGCGCCTGCACCGCCTCCAACGATAACAACACCGTTGCCAGGAGCCGCGGCAGCCTCTGTCGTAATGGCCAGAGGACGTGACTTGTTGTCCTTCGAAGTACGCTTCGGGTCGGCAGTAACTTGGATCTTGCCATCCTTGACGACCGCCTTGAACGAATGCAGTCCATCCAGAGCAGGTGCATCCTCTGAGATGGCAATTATCAACAATGATTCACGCTATCTCTGACGTCGATGACAAGAACTGACCGATGTCCCCGGTACAGACATTAAAGCAAGCTATATATGTGCATTCGGTCAATTCACAGCATTGATCCTAGACAACGGGATTCACCTCCATGCCAAGGGCTACAGAGTCATGAATATAAGCACCTTGATAGGCAGTTTGTTATCGTTGACTTACCAGACAACGCGACCATCAGCAGTAAGCACACCCTTCGATAACGGTGCTCCATAGCTGCGATGTACCACAGTCCTTCAACACGAATCGCTTGAACAGGCGTTCGATGCAGCTTACTGGGTACAAAACGCGCTGGTTGCATGGATCTTATCGCCAATCCTTGACAGCAATATCTTGCCTTCGTCTCCAAACGCGACTTCTTTACTTTACACGGCAGAGATGTCAGCACATGGTTTGACAGCCACGACTCCTTAGTTAGAACGCACAGCTCGCCATCTTTGAGTTCGCTCTCACTGAGAACTGCAACAGTTGTGGTCGACATGCTCCTATGGTTGCCAAGCAGGCGATGGTGGCAGTTGATAGTAGAAATGTTACGCCTAATACGTGTTGCTGCGGAAAAAGTCTTGGTGAAACGCCCGCAGAGCATATACGGTATGTTCTCACCACTACTGTCGGGCTTATAAGCGAAATTCCCATCTGTATGACGCGGTGTCGATCATCTCGCGTCAGCCAATCACAACGCGTCCTTTACCTACATGCCAAGCACGTCATGTCTGATTACATCTCGCCCGCCGAATCAGATTATTTTTTATACCTATACCAGCAACTCGTGTTTTCGGCTTCGCCGAAAACCCTGCTAGCCATAAATTCTAGTCTTTGTTACTGGTTATTCTGTCTATCCATCTTGATATAAATTCAACACATCAGTTGTACACTTGAAGTCAGGTGCACTTAGTGTTCCGACCGTATCGTATACGGATACGGCCGTATAAGTCAGGGTCTATACGGATACGGTCGTATAGGATACGGCCGTATATTTGGTGATCAAACTCTCATACGGATACGGAATGCCCGTATACGGAAAATAAGCCGTATACGGTATCAATATTGTTCTTTGTTGAGTAATAGCATTAAAAAATAACATTGTCGTCTTCAGTGCATGCTTCAGTACCATAAGGTTCCCAATAGTTCCTGCCTTCAACCTAGCACATCGGAGTGCAATAGTATCATGCCCACTTGAGAAATTTCGCTTGACAGCAGTGCCTAGATAATTAAGATAAGCAAGCAGTATAGTGATTAAATCAAAACTTACTCAGACAACATCGACCTTGGTTGGGGAAACACATGTTGTCTCAGGCTCTGATGATAAGACAATTCGCATCTGGGGTGCTGACAGTGGCAATGAAAGGAAGGAAGGAGGGAAGGAGGGAAGGAGGGAAGAGGGAGGAGAGGGCATGAGACCCTATTTCCGAACCTGAACATTTTGATCCAATCAGAGGCGAGCTTTCCATTGTCAATTCTGTCCTATATAGGCGGCTCAGCGTAATTCTACGATGGTCACACGGAACTGTCAGGTGAGTGTTGGATGATGTGACAAGTCAACACTCACCAGAGTAAAATGTCCTTATACGGAATATATGCCATATACAATGTAGTGCACTGGCCCCTCCTGTGCCAGTACACTCATACTATGACTCCCTCCCACTGCAGATACCATATCCTAGTGCTGCCTACACCTCAGAGTGTGAGGGCATACTCCTACTGCACTCGAGACACCATTTGAGCACGTTTCCACCAATTCCAGCACATGTACTGTACTGCAGCACCCTCCTAAGGCCCAGATCGATCCGCCGATGGCTCTCCTACACTCAGACAGGTCTGCCGACGACTCCTACCCAGCACCAGGCACTATAGGACACATCCCTCAGTGACTACAGGCTGCCGATCTTACAATTTACCGTACATACAGCTTTGCAGCGACTCTAGATGCCTCCGAGTCGGCCCCCCATGGCGCCGATCAATGTGGCGGACATTCAGACATCCTCAGGTACCTTCGCCGACACCTCCTACAGCTTACCAAGCAGTCCCCCATTGCCTAGGGAGCTACATATAGTCATATGTGCTTATATGCCTCATTATGATGTATCTGGCGCCGATCTGGCAGTCCCCCGCAGCACCGCCGCTCTGGCCACTCATATTAGTCACTAGGGATCGCCTACACTCTGTATTGAGTGCCGCTGACACACCAGACACCCCAGGAACACTGACTGATGCGCCCCTTGTCTCATATACGCGATATTAGCCTCCGATCATCGGCTCCGACGTTTCCCGAACTTCCCCCTGATGCGGCGGTGTAGTGCGCCGCACTTGCCTGTACCGGTACGTCGATACAGGCCCCTCAGTACTCTGTACAGTATACCATCGTGCGCCGACCGCTACACCTCCGCCGCTCCTTAAGACCCTCTAAACCGCCGCTCTTTGATCCGCGGCTCAACCAATACGTCCGCCGCCTCCCGTCCTTCGAAGACTTCCCAAACCGAGTACGCTTGGCCAGCCGCACTTTCTGATACGCGGGCGCCTGGAACGTTGCAGCGGATGTATCGGCTACTGCGGCGGAAGGATATCGAACCGTATAGCCGATGGAATATTCGTCGGCTCCTGTTAGTTGGCTTATCCGACGTCGGGTAGTGGTTTTACAAGGTCCCAGGTACCACGTTTCATGTTCATACTATGCTGCTTCGTGCGCCGAGTCCGATTGTCGGACGCGGCGGCCACTCGCGTATTCCCCTTTTAGTATTATTGCCTCCCCTGACGTTTCATATTCGTGTGGTGCGACCACTTAGCGATCCGAGCGCGCCCGATGATGATGCGCCGCGCCAATCACCGCCAGCCCGATCAGCGCGCGCCCGTGTCTTGGCAGCTTCGCGGCGCGCCCCGATCTTCGGGTCCGCACCGATTGCGCGCCTGTGACGCGCCGTCACTGTCGCCGCCTCTGTGACGCTCTTCCCCAGCATTCCCCAGTATATATAGACCTCATGTATGTAGTGTTCAGGAGCAGTAGTTCAGAATAGATCTCAGTGCACTCCTCTCGTCTCTATTAGCCCTTTTGCTCTCTATCGCCTCCGCCGAAGATCGTGTGCCGACACAAGACGCCGCCCCCGTTTAAGGGAATAACAGGGGCACGTGCTCACTCGCCACTGCGCAAGTGATCGGCAGAGCTATCCCCCGTCGTGGGAAACGACAGCGCCATCGCCCTCTTGACAATCGGCGACACCGTCGCTCTCCTGGTAATCGGCGACGCCGTCGCTCTCCTGGTAATCGGCGACACCGTCGCTCTCCTGGTAATCGGCGACACCGTCGCTCTCCTGGTAATCGGCGATACCGTCGCTCTACCAGTAATCGCCGCCGCTCGCAGGACTCGACAGCGCCGTCGCTCTACTGCTTATTCGCGACGCCGACATCTTGACTCGTCGGCGGCTCTGTCCCGTACATTATCGGCGGCGTCCCCTTTATACGCGGATCATACCATAGCCCTTACGATTGAGCCCCCCCACGACTGAGCGCGCATCCCGATCGGCAGCAGTGCTTCCGGGTCAAATTGTCCGCCACGGCACCAAGCTGTCCAGGAGGTCTAGCCACGAGTTGGATCCCTTCTTACCTCTCCGATCTTTGACACCGCCGACGCCTCTCTGTGGTCGAACGCCGACGCCTTCGCCGCTGCTTAAGAGGGTCTGATAGTCTACAGCGGCCCCCATTAGACCATGTATGGAAGGTAGGCATGTGGTACATCAGTATGCCAAGCCGCCGACTTGCGCTGCCAAGCCGAACTCTGCTGGTGCCTGTATTATTGCAGATACTTGATATTTCATGCTATTAGATGCCCCCCTCACGTTGCCGCTCTCAGATTCCACCTGGGCACTCTGGCAGCAACCCTTGGCAACCCAGATGACTCAGGAGATGTTGTCAGACAGTAGGACATGTCAGCAACAGCAGTAGAGTATATATAGAGCTTAGTTCATCTAAAAGAGAGATCATCATCTGAGAGAGCATGTACCAGACCAAGTGCCGGAGTTCGAGATATCTCTCACTCTGAGTCTCCCCTCATGTACTGAGCCTCCCCCTTGACTATATATTATCCTTGACACCTCCTCTTGATTGATTCATCGTTCTACCTGCCTTCGCTGCCTCTGATACACCTCGGCTGCTCTGATATTCAGTGAGTGTATAGAAGCTCAGGATTTAACCCTGAGCTTCCTCCACCCCTCTTGTACCTCGTCGGCGCCCCTCTATCTGACGTCGGCGGCCCTTCAGTGACACAGGCCTCCTATCAGACTCCTCTGTGGCACCCTTTCCAGCCTTTCACCCCAGCTTAGTCTATATACTCGTCTTATACAGTCCTTTTCTTTCATCTATCGCGTTTACGCTACTTCAGCAGATTTGTGTGGCGTCCCCCTCACTCCTGTACCCCTCTATTTGATGTCGGCAGCTATCCAGTGACACAGGCATAGTACCAGACGACCCAGTGGCGCCTTCTCCACCCACTTGCTCCATTTCAGCCCTTATATTCATCTCATATGCTCCTGCCGACCCTGTGTCCAAGTTTCCACCATGTCGGCAGCCTCCTGTGATCCCCCCTTTCGAGCAGCGGCCCCATTAGCCTATTCCTTTCGTACTTCGGCATCCCTACACCTCTCCATCATGTCTCTGATGGTCCCTGGCATCTGCTGGGTAGTGGGGATTTAGAGTCTGATAGTGTTGGCATCCCGTTTTTGGAGGTTTCTTCATACATTCAGCACCCTTAGTAGGACGGACATTGGTAGCACCTTCAGAGACACACACCACCCACTACAACGGCACTTTCTTTCTAGCATTATATAAATACGGCTGTATATATACGGACCATATAATTTCTTCTTTTCAGCTTATACAATACGGCTGTATCCATATACGGAAACCTGTATACGGATTTATACGGATACGGTCGGAACACTAGTACTAGGTGCACTGATTTGTGCATGTACAGAAATAAGAAAATAAAAGGAGCTCCATTGAGCTTATCTGGTCTGTTCATATGTGGCAAAAACTTTTACAGCTTTACCTAAATTAATCAGTTCAATGGGACACACTGAATTGAATCATGCAAGGAGGAACAGAGTTTTTGGATGCTGATCACATTTGTTCATTGCATACATGTCCGAAAATTTCCTAGTTTTTTCCTTTTTTCCAGCAAGGCTTGAATAGTGCTTTGGCTTATGAGCACCTTCATGTAATGCATACATGCTTTGAGTTTCCCTGCTTTTTTTCTGGTTTTTTTCCCTCAAAGAATGAATTAATGTGTTGATGAAGTGGTGTGGAGGCAGATTGACCCGCAGATCACCGGCGATCAAACTCCTTAATGTAGTAAGATTACCTCGGCATCACGCGGGAAATGAGAAAAGAAGCGCTCAAATTCAAGGTCCGAATTTAGTCAGCGGTGGCTGTGTAGAAAAGGGCGGTCCTGTTTTTAATATTAAGATTGCATTTTCGCAGCATGTAGATGTTTTTTTTTGTAATGTACAATCTATGAGTACTCACAAAAGAATGCTTTGTATCTACAAGAAGCGTTGTGGTTTGGTGCAGCCAGTGCAACACCCAAGAAGTTCGAAATAAACTAATAAGGAGAGTAGTAGTCCATTTCGTTAAAGATCGTCGGAATAAATACCCAAAATTCAAGATAGAAAATACATCTAGATATACCCTGGTGGCCCCTCTTTCCGAGTTGACCTCGTATTACTGCGACCCAGCTGCCTAGAATCATCACGAGAATTCGCCGATACGCCAGGGCCGTTGAGAGAACGAACTTGTCGAAGTAAAGGTGCAGGAATCGCATGTGAACCGCGATCCCCCTGCCAATTTCCGCTGTTTTCTGTTCTGCTGTCCCCATCTTGCCGAGATGTTCTAGGCGGAGCAAGTGCATCAAAACCGAGGTACATGTTCGCTCCTGTAGACTCGGGAGTCCCGGCTCTCAAGACCATCGGAACATCGCTTAGTCGCCTCGGCCTGTGAGGCATTTCGAGATCTTCGTTCTCATAACGGTCATCATCCCACGTTTCTGAACGCACAGGAGATTTGAGCGCAGCTTCACCTGTCAAACGATCCTGGATTGCCGCATGTGCGACAAGAGATGCCCACGCAATGGACGACAAGGCACCCTCCGCGCTCTCCAACGACTCTGAACGGCTACGGATCTCTGCATGCATGGTGTCTTCCGACTCATCCGTGTGCAAGCTCATATTTCCAACCGATTCAGGGAGGCTTACGACACTTGCCATAGCAGCTTCGTTTTGAGATGGGAACGACTGAGTTGCATTAATAGAAGGGGGAGGCGGTGTTCTCGCTACCGCGCTGATCGCAGGTCGTAAGCGTTCGCGGGACTCGACACGTTGAATTTCAAAATCCTCGTGATCAAATGCCATGGACGTGCGCGTCGAGTGCGGATAGCTTCGCGATGTCATTGGCGTCTTGGGCGTCTGTGGCCTACGGTCTTGGCTCTCACGTTTCGATTCTGACAGCGAGTCGAGTTGTGTGTAGACCGAGTCTGGACTGCGATCTGACGGAAGAGGAGGGACAGGAGGGACGGGCGGGACCATTTCGGCAAGCTTCATGTTGACATTGAGTAGCGATTCCCGTATCGTCTCTCCTCGCGGCGGGCGAGGAGGAGGAGGCAGACCAGCAGACGCAGGAGTCGTAGGACGAGTAACCGTGATCATAGGAGTTGGGCTAGATGTCTCTGAGCGAGCAGGAGAGCTCCCAACTTCAAAATCTACTCTTCTATTTATCTCGCTGCTGGGTAAAATCGGTTTCCCGAGTATCGCATGGATGTTTTCAGAGCTCGTTGACGTACTTCCGTTTCGCGAATGAACAATACGGGAAGAAGTCGCGCGCAGAAGCGTTGTTGTACTGTTGACACTCGAGGTAGACCGTTGATGTCGCAGCCACATTTCCTTCATCTCGGGTGTCGGAGTGTGTTCCGATCTCTGATCCTCTGATTGTCGAGAAGGTAACGGTCGAATGCCATTCCTCGGCGATGCTGGTAGTCCGTAGACAGAGCCGGAGATTGACATCGGTGTCCCTACCCGGGGAGTTGGCGGCGGGAAGGCACGGCCATGTTGTAGGGACCTCGGCGTTAAAACCGTAGTCGATATCTGATCAAATGTCATAGGCTTTGGCGCCTCTATGGGAGACTTCAAACGCTCCTCTGGAACGAAGAAACTCTCGGAAGTAAGACTAGGTGTTGCTTGATGAACGGCCATTCGAAGTACTCTTATCGTATTGCATAGGATTAATACGTTTGCGAGTCCTTTATGATTCGAATGATTAGAATCGCTTCAAATCGGGCTAAAGCTACTCACCATTGAGGGAGGCAGTGACGCCAGCAAGACCCAATAGAGCGTTAGAATTGGTCATACCAGATATCCGCATGAGACCGGCAATTGTGATAGGAAGAAAGAGAACGAAATAGGCTATCAAAAGTCGAATCAATGACAATGTCTCATTATTTGTCAGTTCCGTACGTACCAAGAGGAAACCACAGTAGACTCCTGATTATCGCACCCAGAAAGTGTCTATATTCTTCGCGTCCATTCAGACGACCGGCCCATCCGTGCACATTCTCGGGAGATAAATTGAGCTTGATGCCGCCACCAATAACGAGTGTTCCACGTAGACAAAGAAAAATAAGCGCGAATAACGAACAAGCAATGAATGCTGAAAGTATGAGCTGATAGATAAATATTCAGTTGCGGAAAATTCAGGTGGTGCGAATAAGCCAACACTTACAGGAAGATAGTAAACAACAAACTGCTCGATAGTGTACCCGCTCGAGATTGCACACCACAATCCAACATTGCTGAAGAACGGACCGTGCTTGGAAGAGCTGACATTTGTGAGGGCTGTGCCTGTTGTAAGAATTAGCGACTCATCCTTTTCAACCAGGAAATATTTTTTGGTGCACATACCTAGAGCTACGGCACTCCCCCAGCCTAAAACAATAGCGAGAGCAACCATCCAGGTGGAAGAACGTTTGTGTAGCACCAGCGAAAGGAAGGTATGGATAGCAATGGAAGAGGTGAAATATGCACTGGCGAAGTCTCCAATTTGAAGTAGAGTGCCTGTATCAAAGGATTAGCGACGACTAGATATCGGCGGGGTAGTTATCTACCTTGAGCAGTACAAAGTGGTCCTGCAGATTAATATTATTAACGGACAGCACACCTGATAAGAGATGAAACGCTTTACCTGAGGTGATTCCGCCTTTGCTTGCCCACGAAAACTCAAAAAAACCGCTTATTCCACTCATAAGATTGGATAGTAAGAGGCACGTAACAAATGCCCCAAGCTGTGTCCGAAAGAACAAAGCTTCCTTCGAGTCTTTACGCCCTTTCCATCCTTGAACTACAGGCCGGATAGCGGCAATCCCAGCCCTCGTTGAAAGGGCAACGATGCTTGAAACCGAAATGCAGGCTGCGACTCCAATAACCTAGACCATGGTAAGTAACGTGCAGCGATCACAGGTGGAGGGACCGACTGACAATTGCTGCGCTCTTTTCTCCCGAACCGAAGGTCACGGAAGTAATGTCGTCGTTTCTGGCGGCCATATCTCCAAGAGTCGAGCAACGGAAGACAAATAGATTAAATAAAGAATGTGGGTGTTTGTGCCGGACGGGGGCAAAATCTGCTGGCTGACTAGAGTATTTCAGCAGAATTCAAGCTCTTTTAAAAGGGCGCCCGGCGCTCGTCTTGAAGATCGTCGACTCGTCAAGAGAAGAAATAAAGAGAGACAGGCACAAGGTCGACCACAGGTCAAATACAGGAAACGAAAAGGACAAAGCCAGAGGACGAGACCTTAAAGGAAAGAGAGAAACGGCCTCGACCAGAAAACGGGATCCAGAGGTTCCTCCCTGACAGTATATACGATATCAAACAGCGCCTTTCTGTCCAAACTTACATCTTTCCCGACTGATATGCCGGGCGTAGCTACGGCAATCCGGTTTGGAAAGTAGCCGCCGACACTTGGGCATGAGAATTGTGGACGTGCGAAGCACCGCATGAGGAGCCATCAAAGATGCCGCTTGTCCGACAACCAAAGCTATTCCCTCCATGTGCGGTTTGACCATCGGTGGGAGCTCATCAAGTCTGGTTTGATAGGGTAGCTCGGGAAGTACTCTGGAGCAGTGCCCAGATGAGATAGACGCGCATCTTGAGACGACCCCGCATTCACATCCGGACAGGAAGTTCCTCGACGATCACAAAATAGAGCAACATGCCTCGCACAGTGCAGTACTATAAGTCAATGTTGGACGTAGGTAAAGAACTCGGGTACGGGAGAATCGCGAACTTATACTGTGAGAATACTTTTCCTAATTTGTAAATCATTAAAAATCAGTCTAGTTGTGAGGAATGATGTGTCGAGTGAGCCTTGACTACGATGATGATTGATCCCTACATACTAGTAATATTAATGATAATATAATCCAAAAGTTCGTTCTATCGCTACAATTTATCCCGAGGACTTCCGAATTTAATAAAAATAAGCTAGAGTAAATCACTAGGTCGTCATCATGTCTTTGATCTCTTGAAGTATTTTGCAATGCCTTCTACTTCTTTTTCCTTCTTCCTCTTTCTCGATTGTCGAGGAGGCGATGTCGATTTGTTTGGTTTCCGAGAACTTGGTGCTGCAATAGGTGCCTGTCGTTCTTGATGGGCGAGGTCCTCCGCGAAATGGAAATCAGCATGCTCCATGCGAAGACTCTCAAGAGCCTCTTGCAGCAACTCTCCAACGTCATCATCAGCAAAGGTTACATTACTGGCTCCAGATTTTGCGATTTGATTTCGCAAGGCAATAGGCAAAGAGATAGACTTGTGGCACCGACTACACGTGAAAGAATTTTGGTTGTCCATGATGTCTACTTCGAGGCATTAGTCGCGCCTTTCTGGGTCCAGGATACACTACGCTTACCATTATTGGAATCGAGAGCAACAAGTTCTTTTCCCCCTTCTATGCCAGGGGTAACACCACGGTGCCGCTCGTGCATCACTTCTACTTCATCCAAGATAGAACTCGGTCCGGCAACGCCTTCCGACACTGCCCGCTTAGAATCCATCGGTGCCCTTGCGTGAAAGAAACTTTGGATGCTCTTCTGACCCTCCTCGGTCCATCCTATTCCCGTCAAACTTAAGTTTAGATGCGTTACCTTCATCCCCTTCTTTCCGTCCCACATCATGTCATTGCGCACTATCTCTTTCCATAGCTTCTCGGCTTCGCTGGTCATTATGTCCACCGTCACGTTCGACCGTGGTGGAAGAAACGGTCGCTGCTTAGAACGCAAAATGCTCCATCCTTGTCTAACGTGAAGAGAGAGCGTGCGAGGCCATAAGCCGAGTGTCTTCTCGCGAGCTTCATTGAGTCGGATGGCGAGTTCTGCCGCAAGCATGCGGATCCAGTGCGGACCCTCGGAAGGTTTTGTCAGGGGCTTAGGCAGGTTTTTCGAGGCATTCATTGATTTATTAATCACCGCCTTCTCCTTTACTTTGGAAGCCACATTTCAGCTTGCAACCATCATTGCCAAGATCGCGTCTAAGATTGAGCGTACTGTACCTTCGGAGCGGTCTATTCCACTAGAACGATCGGACTTCAGTAAGATCAGGAGGGCGAGAAACTTGTGGATTACTTACCGGAGGATCTCATACACCCAGACTGAGCACTCTCCAAATTTAGCTTGCATCTCGTCTGTTCGAAATCAGAAATGCGATGACCTCCATTTAGAATGTCCTACCGATAGGGATACGTCTGTGAAGTAAAGACATGTGAACTGGAGATAATACGCGTTGCCAAATGGACATACTCACAATAGATCTCCCACAGTCGAGACGTCGTACTCATTTGCGAGAGCTTTGCCCAATTTTCCTCCAAGAAATCGTATCTGAGAAGAGTGAGCAGAACGTTGTCAGCTTCGCTACTGTAACTTGAAGAGGACATATACTTTCTGGAAAGGCATAGGTTTGAGGAAGCCCGGAATTGCGGAGTTTCGTAAGATGTTCTGCGTATTGAACTTGCGATAAGAAGCAACTAATTTGGCCAAGAACTTGTTCCTTGCTATTCCCTAAATGCCGAGTGAGATGGCAGAGTGTGAGGAGATTAAGTGTCTCATACTGCAGACGTTAGATAACCAAGCTTTTCATGTACCTCTTTGCGCATGGAAGCCATAAGTTCTGCTGCTATTGCAAGACCAACATCGTGCCAAGTTACTGGTCCATCCTTCTCGATCTCCTCGACAATTTGAGTAGTCACTTCTTTCTCTGGATCAAGCTTTGTGGGGTCTACTGGAATTAGGTTGCCCAACCCAATGTAGGAGATCCGCGGAGGCAGGGGCAGAGGAGAGTCTATCCCATCCGGCGCATCAATGGGTGGCTTTGCGAGATAAGGGTATCTTTCTAGCATGATGTCCCGCGCAGGAATCGAGAAATCGATGAACGCTTCGTCGATCGAGGCCTTTTCTATTCCCGTAGCTTTCTTCAGTCTTTGGGGTCCATAGGTATGAGTTACTATTCAGTCGTACCGACATCGCCAGATGGAAGTAGATCTTGTAGCATGCTATGGATTTTAACGCTTTCGCGTCTATACAAATCCAACGAAATCTAGAAGAAATATCCGAACTTAGTACCCAGAAAAAATTGGACATCCCAAACTTTATCCATGCCTTGTGAGTCTTGATGTCGGGCTTTTCCCAATATTTTGGCTCTGGCTCCCCTTGAGCGTAGGTCGCTACATGAACCACAACAAGATTTGGGCACCTTTTCAGAGCATCGTCCGGCTTGTCCATGCGAGAGATGCCATACTTGCGAGCGGGATAGTTCACAGCGATCAGCATTCCCCATTGAAGAACGACGAGAGGTGTTTCTGGATCGAGCCCCAATCGCACTTGCTCACAGTTGGCATAGAACGCGTTGCAGTCCACGAGAGCCACGATTCGCAACGGATGCTTGGGACCAATGACTGAAGAATGGAAATGTCTATAAGTTATTATCGGGTCGAGATCATCATAATCGCTGTTGAACTGTTTTAGCTTTCCCTTCTTCACCGGCGAGCTCGGTGTCGCACTCATTGATGCTGCACGACGAAGGGAACAGACGTGTCAACTGGACAACAACATCATGAAAATCAGTGTGTGAGACAGAACGCGATGTTACGCTGGTCTCGTGATCTGTTACGAGTAACGTGTTTCGGGAAAAACGTAATGTGACGACATTAACACATCAGCCAGCCCAGCCCGCAAGCTTGAATCCGATCACAATGGCCTCAAAGTGGGCAGCATTCATGACCCGATGGAATAGGTACTAGCTGATATAAAAGTGATGTGACCTTATCTGACATCGATGCAGATCAACGCAGGTTTTCCGGGATAACACATCTGCAAGTACGTTTCGATTATACTGTACAACATTTTTCCACAGTAATTTACGAAAGGCTATAGTTCTTCGCATGGATGGTCTTAATCCGCCGAATAGGTCTCCCAAGGCACTTTGTTCTTTCAATGCGAAAGAAGACCTTCAAAGATACTCAATTGGTGTCGACTCCGACGTCGGAGGGACGTCTACAGTACATCTCGATTTCGTCCCAAACCCGCACGGTCCAAATGGGAAGGGAACAGCACGGTTTTGGGGAGACATGCGCCTAGGTGTACGAAATGACCTCCGTGGAAAGATAAGAGGCGGTTACGCCGGCTTTCGTAGTAAAGTAACAACTCCGAGTTCCATTGGCCAAGTTCCGAACTTACGCACTTTGTACATATAGTCTCGACCGACTCTATTCGGCGAGTTGGCTGATGACATTTCAAATCACGAATATCTCGCCTTGCGCGTGCGAGCCGGCGGACATCCACGTACACGCAATGCGTATTTCGTCAATCTACAGACAGACTCGCCGGTCTCCGGAGAACTCTGGCAGCATCGATTGTATTTCCGCAAGAATGACGGTTCATGGGAAGACATCTTTGTACGTCGTGTGGCTCCGTTTTAATCATTACCTCCTTTCTGTCTCGCACCCTTATACATCACATCAGATTGCTGACAAGTGCTTCTTACTGAACTAGATTCCTTTCTCTGCGTTCGCTCTCACTAGCTACGGTGAATTGGCCACAGGTCGTGCTTCTGAGGTAACTATCGAAGAGGATAGAATACGATGGTTGGGTATCTCCTTATTGGGCGGAAACGCCGGCGTCGAAGGCCCCTTCGAGCTTGGACTTGACTCCATCAAGGCCGTTAATCAAGAAGACGTCCACACTCCGCCGATAGGTAAGTCAGGATGCGCTCAATCATCTCAGTAGAGTCGCGTTGACAAATAAATACTAACTACGCAGCTGATCAACGCCCTCGAGACGTTGACCGGGAAGTGGAGGATGTCGACGAGAACCTATGGCAACGTGATCGAACACCGTGACTTCAGCCTAGCACTATGCCTCGATGCGAAATTCGAGCTGGCGAGGAAAGAAAATCATGATTCCGGATTTCACTTCTATATACATTCCGCATGTGTTGTACATTTATTCGAAAAGCAATCAGAGAAAAGGGCAAGAAGTTTAGCATACTTTGTCTTTTTTATATCCATCATGAAAGGCGGCATGAAGAAAGGCGTGAAGGAAGACATGAGGGAAGGGAAACCATAGGCTCGTAAGGTAGAAGACAGCCGAAGAAGGTTAAGTACAAGCGGATGGAAACCGGGAGGAAGAGAATTAGGCAGAGAAAGCAACTCCCAGCCCAGAGAATGTATCGCCACTCCGAGTGTAAGTGTTCAGTCACAATTTCGGGGCAAAAAACATGGAAGTCCAGACTTCAAACCACGACGCAGCCACCACAGCAGCCGGTGTTTTCATCCGGAGAGCTCTGAGGATTGTAGACACCAGGCTGCGATGGAGCTGAAGGGCGGCCAGTTTGTTGATCCTACAATAGAATATGCTCAAATCGAAATTATCATTTGATCGTTAGAAGTTCGCTTGCCTTGTTATACCTCCTAATCTCGCGAACAAGGTTAGAGAAAGCTTCGTCGACGTTGATTCGCATCTTAGCAGACGTCTCTATGAACTTGCAACCAAAATGCTTCGCAAGGTCACGTCCCTCTGGAAATTGAAGTTCAATGACGCGTTGACATCATCCCACATCAAACATCAGTAAAATCAAGACCACAAACCGTTCATTCCGACTTGGCGCTCATACTCCAGATCACACTTGTTAGCGACGACGATCACTGGGAAATAGTCCTTGTCTTTGACGCGGAGAATCTGTTGATGGAAAGTACTGATTTCCTCGAACGAACTGCGAGATGTAATGGAGTAGACAAGAAGGAAGCCTTCACCCGTGCGCATGTACTGCTCACGCATGGCACTGTTCGTAGACCATGTAAATAGAGGATCCGAATGAAAATATGTTTGGTCCACACACCCATACTCCTCCTGACCTGCTGTGTCCAGGACGTCGAGTAACGCAACTTCATCGTCAATCACACATTGTTTACGATACGAATCTGGAAGTAAGACAGGTGTAAACCACATAAAAACGTGGGTGTCAACGCTTTGGCGCACCCTCAATGGTCGGATCGTACTCATCCACGAAATGGCTCTGGATGAACTGAATGGTGAGCGCAGACTTGCCGACACCTGACAGTATGTCAGCTCTAAGAACTGGAACGAAAGAAGGCGATTACTCACCACCTCCACCGACGACCACGAGCTTGTACTCCCTAAGAAACTGAGCCTGAGATAACCGTTAGAGTTACTTCCGCGACTGATTGAAGAGTGGAATGCCGACCCTGGCTTGCATTGTTATTTTCTCGCTGAATATACTCAAAGAAATCCGCCAAAGAAAAGGCGCTTTTTATCGTCGACTGCGACAATGGTAACGATGGGAGGAAGAAAGATGGGGACGACGAACAACGAGCGAAAGGAAGAGGCGAGCGAGCGTTTTCATCTCTTTTCCCAGACAGAATCAGATCATTACATAATATCAGAACTTACAGCCGTTTGCAAAAGTAATGAGAATCACGTGATTTCACCACTTTTCTCGCTATGAGAGCCTCAAAACACAGATAAAATCATATCTCACCCAAATCTCAACGGTTTCACATCATCTAAGTTGCTAAATTCATCTTTTCGAGAGGGCTTTCGCTTAAAGAAAATTGTAGAGAAAATAGAGCAAAAAATGACCCTAAAATGGCGAAAATATCGGTTTTTGCCTCTTCCTTGCATGTGCAATTTTTTCTGTGATCCCTGCTGGTCCAGCACCTCCCCAAAGCTATCCAGAATGATAATATGATTATAAAATGAATTTACAGACTGAGTTTGAGTTGAATTGTGTACCGGAATGTGCTGCTTTGAGGCATGCCTGAATCACTCAAAACTCATCATTTCCCCCCAGCCTCCCAGGCTCCAGGAAAAATTCTTACAGGCCAGATTCATGCATGTAAATTCATTTTGGATATAATAGACTAGGTTTGTGTACTAGCTAAGGCCTCAGCATCCACTGGTGAGCTGGGCTGAACAGGTGATTCTGGTTGTATGCATCATTTTAGACAGCATCTTCCCAGCTCACCAGTGGATGCTGAGGCCTTAGCTAGTACACAAACCTAGTCTATTATATCCAAAATGAATTTACATGCATGAATCTGGCCTGTAAGAATTTTTCCTGGAGCCTGGGAGGCTGGGGGGAAATGATGAGTTTTGAGTGATTCAGGCATGCCTCAAAGCAGCACATTCCGGTACACAATTCAACTCAAACTCAGTCTGTAAATTCATTTTATAATCATATTATCATTCTGGATAGCTTTGGGGAGGTGCTGGACCAGCAGGGATCACAGAAAAAATTGCACATGCAAGGAAGAGGCAAAAACCGATATTTTCGCCATTTTAGGGTCATTTTTTGCTCTATTTTCTCTAAAGTTTTCTTTAAGCGAAAGCTCTTTCGAAAAGATGAATTTAGCAACTTAGATGATGTGAAACTGTTGAGATTTAGGTGAGATATGATTTTATCTGTGTTTTGAGGCGAGAAAAGTGGTGAAATCACGTGATTCTCATTACTTTTGCAAACGGCTGTAAGCGCTTAGAGCTTAGCCCAACATCAATTGACTGTACTCGTACACGTACAGCTTGCTTGCTTCTCCCAGTAAGTAATGTTAGTGCGGTATATCCAGCACAAAATCGTCTGCTCAACAAGGCATTAGCAAATTATCATCTCTTCCACGTATGGGCCGCTCATGGTGCTTTTCTTATCTAACTCTGCGTTGCTTGGTTTTATTTATTAATTGGGCAGACCACTTATTGGAGTAAGTCAGTGAAGAGTTCCCTACCAAACTCGTCCACTCTGACTCGGCGTCAGAAAACTTCTATCTGATATCGGAGTACTTCAATTTCGTGCATATTGGTGTGTACAAAATACCGGTTCTTGATGTCTCACTGCCCCGTTCCGAATAATGACAGGCCAGCCTTCTTGTTGTCTAGGGCAGAAAAACCTTGAAGGAAGTACTACAGTTGAAATTGTCATAGTGCATTGAATCATAATGCATAAATCTTATAATGTATTGCTTTTTTCAGGAGACTTGGGAGAAGGGAAATTATGCAAAAATTTCATACTGCATACAGTCATTAACCGGTCCTTTGAACACCTATTACAGATCTACTTTTATAGCTCACCATGTAACACCTTTCTCAAAACTTAGTGCATACTCCAATTATCTACTATGAGATACACCTGCTGATTTTTTTTCTAGTCGTAATATGGACAGGAAAAATTAATATGGCCAATGGAAAAAACATAGGAGACTGTCACATAAATGGCTCCTTTGAACACCGTGTGACATTACAAAATGTCTAATGTCGGCTAATTTGCGCTAATTTGCCGACTTGTCATAACAACATTGATCATATTATGTAATAAAACTGCTTGTGCATCTGTCACATTTTTGGCTTGTTTGGCTTGCATTATGTTAGGGAGTAGGCCCAGAGTTACACCGGTTCGATCCTTTTGCCTAAGCAGCGGTGTGTTGTGCAGAGGTGATCTTATCTACCCACGTCTGGCTGTACCACGCGGTCCCTTACTAGTCTTCCTAGTCGCGGTCCGAGTTATGGATGCTTTCAGATATGAGGTGATAGTAAAGCAGATTGGGATTTCCAAGAGGCGTGATAGTACAAAGCACACAGTAATAGCTCGCTGTAGAGCAAGCTTTACACCAGTGTGTTAAGAGGATCGAAAGATGGGGAAATGAGAGCCTAATCCTACAGCTATTTATGCTCCCAGATATTCCATTTTCCATCCTATTTCTTACTCATCCTGTCTCCACTTTACTCCACTTTTCTCCACCATTACATCTGTCCCTTTGTCATCCTGCTGCGCTTCGCTCCACTTTTACTCCAATCTTTGTAAGGTCGTCTCCACCATGACAGAATTCTGTGGAGTTGCTGACTGAGACAATAGAGGTGGTGCTTCGATATGGAATGCTCCACTGTCAGTACTCTATTATGATGTCATTGCTGTCATTGAGTGGCATCTTTGCTCTTGGAGCGATGTAGGCTGCTCGGTATGTGATTCTTTGGAATTCATCTCGAGGTCCAGCGAGGGTAAGCATAACTCGCACGTCAGTGTTAAGGTGTCGGGTCGGTGTAGAGTATGGTCCAAGGCATATCATGAACTGCATAAGCTCTGCTGGGGGGTTCTGCTGGGTTCTGGTGACTAGCCATGCTTTGCCTTTGTATCGTATGTCTCGAATGTAGTGCCATATCCTTCGTTGTATAAGGAGTTGTAACTGCTTGGTCTCCAGGTTCGCATCTCTCGGTAAATAAAGGTTTGCCTGTATTGTAGATGCTGGACATGATGTGTGCAACTCCGGTTTATACCATCCAATCATTCTCCAAGTTATTGGGTTTGCAGTTCGAGGGGTCCGAGTTGTGATCGTGAGTTCCTCTCGTTTCTTGGGTACTACTGGGTTTAGTGGATTGGAATGCATTGTATCTTGACGGTGTCGCTCGGTTTCGATGTGACAGTCACATGTACCAACTGTTGACATGCATACTAAGTAGTATACTTCATAAAGGACCATGTAAACTCATGTACAGACTTGACAGTGCTGAAATGCCAGTGAGGTCTCCATAAACCTTATTAGCCTTTAGCCTTTTAGCGTTTAGGCTTTAGTAGTTGTGCTTCTGGACTTCTAAGAAGTTTGATTGCTTCTTTGATCGAGGTCGCTCTGGTTGCTTGGTCGGCGGTGTTAGCTGTTAGCGGGATTACGTATCCGCTTCGGTACTTCTAGTGCTCGGGTGGTAACGGGTTACTGTTGCCTAGGCCGCTCGATCGCTTGGGCCTGTGATAGCTGGCTTAGTTACTGGTCACGTTTGGAAAGCCAATCGTGTGGATTTGCTGATCGCGTCGATCCTGATGCGAGATTTTAAGCGGATCCTTTCACATTAATTTACTGAAAGCATATTCCTCTATGAAAATATAAAACAAGACACTCATAATAGAGTAATATTAGCTTATAAACTTAGAATCCACATTGGTTGACAGAAAAATGCACAGGACCAATTTGATCAGAGTGAGGTTTATTAGTTTTACATAATTTTACCAGTGTCTAATTTTTCCTGACCTAACAACTTGCCCGATTTACTTGAGATTTTGGATATCAGTTCAGATATACACTTTGCATCTGCAGCATTTTTCTTGTGGTGAGGGATGAATAATTGAGTGAGAAAACATAAGGTGTTTAAAGGAATGGTACTGTTTAAAGGACCAGTTAATGACTGTAATGCATTGCATTTGGGGCCAATTTATGCATTTTAATGTGCTATTTTTGTGAAATTTGTCCATCAGTCACCATATTTGAGCAATGTTTCTCAACATTCGTCACTATTATGTCATACTTCCGATCACTGCCAAGTTCTTACAGTTACAAATAGCTAATTTCCGATGTGATTTATGAAATAATTCATCATCAGCTTACTCATTCGACGCCAGGTCAGTCCCAGAAAGGCTAATTTCAAGCAGAAAGAAGAAAGTTCGTCATTTTACTTAATGCAGAAGGTGATTCCCACGCAATATTGCATAATTTTCATAATGCATTAGGAAATGCCTTCTCCCGACGTTATGTGTTATGTTATGACAATTTCAACTGTATGTGCATGTACACACTTATTCACATTCAAACGACCACAAGAAACGATCAAAATGACCGACGTGTGTACAGCATTTCACATCCGTAACAATATGCGCGTCGCGAGGACAGAACTATGACCGTGATGTCGCGAGATTTACAGTCGTAGACTCTGCGGAACAAGTTAAAAACATGGCACTCGTATGTCTCTTTTCTCTCTTTTCTCTCTTCGCCTTGAAAGTCATCAGGTTCACTGTAACATTTATCGTTACCATCAAATATAGAGAATGAGGAGATCTCCCGAAGGCCGATACTCTCCTGCTCGATCAGGAATCTGCGCAGTGATATCAGAGAACTCATGAGTACCAAATCATGCCTCGCATAAATTGCCTTCTGGAACTGGTTCAGATAAGTTTTGCTTTTTTTCATGACGACTTATTTCATCCAGTTCCTCCATTACCATTCAAGAACGTGCTCTGGTTATGCCTTGAACCCTCAGATGATAACGGGTCTTGCAAACCTCAAGGACACCAGTACTCATAATGCGGAATTCTCGATCTTCAAGCCTATTTCCCGGCCAGACTCAATCCATACAGACGGATAACAAACCGATATGTTGGTCTTGGAATCTGAAGCATCTACAGCTTGCGGGATGCCCCTTATGCTTTGACTGCTGTGTTCATTGGATCTTTGTTCCTCTCTTTGGCGATGAGTACACTTCTGCGCTATCTCTTCGCTGCCTCAGGAGTCTGGAAGGGCATTACGCGGCTTGACTTTACGAGAAAAGGAACAAGCTCAAGGCACGGAATCGCTGCATCCGCTTTGAGTTCAGAATGAACGTGCGCCTTCGCCTTGTGTTCCTTCGGCGAACTCAATTCCCTTGGTTCTAGCTCTTGTCCATTCGAACGCCGTCAAACCCTGCTCATTTCGGTCAGTCATCGCGAACCCGAATACTGCTATCTGCGCAACATTTTGGTAAGCACCTCGACATCGCGAACGATGTGTCTCAGCTCTCGATTTCTCGTCATTCCGAACAGCTCTGACGATCCAACGCATTCGTCTATCCTTTCAGCAACTGGCGGGTCAGCACGGCCATCACAGTGCTGCAATCACCAAAAGAGTGTAAAGAAGCTTGTTATCTACGTTTCGACTTCCCGATTATCCGCACGGGCATCCGATTCTTGAACTAAGTGCGGCGATCAGAACATAGCATCATATCGACAAGTTGCGTCTCTATGGATCCTTCTTGACTGAAAATTTTCTTCTCTTTTCGAAGTGCCTGAGCTTCAATGCGTCTACGTTCCTTGCATGTTTGAAATACCGAAACTGGCATTGTGTCCTTTGGTTGAGGGAACGCCCGCGTTCGGCTTACTAAACTACAAACATCTGAATTTCGATTTATTAATGCTGTCTCTGAAGACTTCGCTATGCACGCACTTGAAGATTTACTGACCAAGTCACGAGTGCGAATTGGAAACGTAATGGCCAACTATGTCATTTGTAAGTGACAAAGAAGTCGGGAAGAATCAGTAATGTGAAATATCTACAATGAATACGACATTTCTAGTGGCCTAACGTTACCCCACGCTTGTGCTGTTACAATAATTCCTTCACTTATGATTCTGCGAATGTGCCTGTTTCCTGGATTGATTTGAATTTTATTCCTCTCGGTAAATTGTAACGTGCGTGTCCTGTACGTCATAGAGTTTGGTCGGTTATCTTTGTACAATGTATTCTTGCTGCCTCGTAACGGAATCCAGTGTTGCTTCAAGAAAAGCGCTCCTGGGGCCCCATTCGTTCCGTTTTACCTATTCGTGTTCCTCTAAGTGTATCAAGTGGGTTAGAATGGAGAACGCTCATGTGCATGCGGCAGGATTCATCTTTCGAGCGCTTCGCTGTGGCTCCGACGGCAAGCATTGCGCGCCCCGAGCGGTTGTTTTCAACTCGTCACGCCGACGCGATGCCCCACAATATGAAGTAAAGACCATGTGCTTAAAATCCAGTTTCGCAACATTGAGCGCAGATTAGATCGGATCAGAGCGCGAGTTTCGCGGCGCGGCATTTTCCAAGCGATCAGAGTCCGCGCCCAAGTATAGAGACCAGGACTTATCCCGCGAGTGCGCATTTCTGAGACACATACTGTGGCGTAGCAAGTAACTGTGCTGCTATAAGTCAAATCAACTTACCTCATAAGGAGGATACTCATTTCGAATGTGTTGAAAACGGAAAGCACGTCCCGGTGTAAATTTCTAGCTTCCCGCATTACGAGAACCATTATGAGGCATGTACTCAAGCACGACATCGCGGATGAATAGTGCGGTCTCTCCAGAATAAAAACGATGAATGTAAGGTATCACAAAAATTCAGACTTGGAAGCACATTTGCACATTGCTGACTCCTCAATCTATGTTTCCAATAAACGAACATAAGCTGAAGCCCTTTAAACAGGTTTAGCCGAGCAACTAGGATGGACGTCTCCGGAAGGAAGTCAAAGATAAGATGACGGAATCTAGACGCGTAAGACAAAAGACCCTTCGGTAAGCGGATGCGACCCGCAGGCGGCCCAAGCGCACCGGTTCCGGAAAGACCAAATTACTCTCCATTGATTTAATCGCGCGTTCTCCGACATCGGCGGCAGAAGCACTCGCGAAAGCAAATTTGCATTGACACAGCGTCGGGAGGCGACAGTACCGCGTGGAATTGAATTACAAGTAAATAGTTCAGCGGTATGACGCCTGGATGTTTCGTCCGATACAAAGTCTTAATCAGAGTCTCTAGGATCACGTACCTTGCAATATGATATGCATGTTGACGCTTGGACCCTGCTAGCATCAATAACTCCAGTGGCGTAAAGAAGGGTGTCCAGTATGATAACGAGGTGGAACAACGGATTTAAGAGTGCGGCGATGCCCTTCTCCGTTCTGCCGAATCAATCGGCCCACCCTCCAAGTTGCAGAATAAGGCACACCGGCAAGGTTTGAGGACGAATATATCTTCGCTCTTCATCCGTCCATCACCAATGACTTCCATGAATACGATGCAGCATAAATTTGGCCAGCTTGAAGTGTAAAGTAAATTGCACACGCCCAGGCTAATATGAAGGCTCGGTCCGCGCCCTTTTCAAGATCTAAACACATAGGACGCGCGCCCAAGTAACTCCCAAGGCGAGATGACTTGCACAAGTCGTGGAAATATCTGTGGACCAATAGATCCTAATGCCGTTGCGATGACGCGCCACATTTCTTGTTGTCGCTTGGTAAAACAGGAGGAACAATGGGTGGCACTGAGTGGATGTGTTTTTAGGCTGCTTTCGTGAGAGCGGACAGTAACTCAGAGACCTTCCCGAATAGTATCTATTCGATCCTGCCGGTTCCCGCAGGTACGCCCAAGAAAGAGACAGCGTCCGCCGACTTTAGTGGAAGCAATGCAATGCGACGATAAGTTGGCGATATACTGACTGAGGGTTACTTCGACTTTCTTTCTTTGTCCCATAGACGGTGATGCTGAGAAACGTGGCTTTCAGGAATCTCGCGCTACCAATCACCGTGATGTACCGCATACGGAGCCCAGAACCTGAAAATCTTGGCCAATCCGTTCATCGAGATGCTAGGTGATAGCGCGTAATATCAGTCATTCTCTGTGAACGACATCCTACCAAGGCCATGTGGTCATGCACAATCTCAGGGCTTCCCGGGGCTGCAGCTGCATCATTTCCGCTTGAAAACGAGTGGGCGCTGCACGGGCATGAGATGTCAACAGGCGATAGTGGCGGCACATACGAGATCGCAGTCCGGAGTGAGCTCGTTTAATACATACGGAATCTGGTCGACCGGAGATTTCATTCCTTCTGATGTCGATGTGGCTGCGCCGACATTCATCCGTCGCTGCACCGTCGTGGTACAAAGAGAGAAGTGATGAGATCGGTGTACGTTTAAAATTATAATGTAATCTCGCCCGATGCCGATTTCGATACATGGCGACTATGTAGTACTCGCCCAAACCGAGCCTCCCGAACCGGTTCCGCTCCAAAAAAGTCCGTGCCTAAGTAGCCTGATACTTCAATCTCAGAAGGCCCGAGTTGCAAGCGATATACAGGACGGAGACACAAGGATATTACCCATGATGAAGAACAATTCGTTAGCTGGAGTCACTTACATAATGGCGTTGTGAGTAGGACCGACATGGCCGTCCCTTCCCAAAAGGGAAGTAAGGTTTGCATACTTGACTTGAGATCATGCCGATTTCCAGGTTTCCGATGCTCCGAATTTAACGGATAAAGAGCGGGCGGATGCTCGATACATGAGGAAAATGATCGATGATTCGAGGTTGAAACACCCATTAGGCAAGACTCATTTGTCCATCAGCCGCCAGATAATGCCACAAAGTGAAGAAGCGGAAGACATAATACTGCGAGATATCACGTCTACTAAGCTGTCCAGCAAATAAAGTAGAGTTTGAAGAGGTATTATCGAGAATTGCGGAAGTGGTCAACGGCACTCGGCAAGTCCCAGAGAGTAAGAGAATATTAATAGAGACCCTGAAGATCTTTTAGGCGCGCATGTACGTAAAACTAATCATTACTTTGGTTTGTCCAAATAGCCATATACAACAGTTCGCGTATCGAAATTCGAAAGCAATTCCATTCCACGGCATCTAATGGTTCTAAGCATACAAAGTCCTTCCAAAAAAAAAAAAAAAAGGGAAAGCGTAGGAGATCATAAGTTACCGTCTATTGTACACCGAATGTTCCGGAAGTCTTCACAATCTGAATCAGCTTGCCACGCGCAATACGTGAGCTTAATCACCGCCCTGCTCCCGACGCAGACCCGCTGTCTGATGCTCCAGTCGCTGGATAAGGCACGCTTCCTCTCCGGCTCTTGTCCATCGTGCATACGTGTTTCTCTAATGAGCGCTCGTATGAGAAGAAACTATTGCATCGGGCGCAGACCCACTCGCATCGTTTTCCATGCTTGTAGACTTCGTGTCGCAGCTGGTCATGTCGGCGCGAAAACTTCTCCGTGCAAGGCGGGAAGGAGCACTGGAATCGAATACCCTTTCCGGCATGAGTTTTCATATGACCACCTAGAGTACTCGTACTCTTGAATTGGCGCTTGCATCCGGGCTGGGGACATGGTAGCAATCGTGATTCGGCCTTATTTGGTGTCATACATGTCGGATCAGGTCCCGGAGAAAGCTGCGATAGTACGGGGGATTTCTGAAGCGATCGTTCCGAACTGCTCTGGATGCAGTTGATGTCAGCTGTGCCTCCAACGTCATTCCTGCCGCCGTCATCACTTGTCGGTGTTGTGGCCGGTAAGAAGAAATCGCAAGGCGTAATGGGCGAGCTTGAGCCACATGAAGATGAAGATGAAGAGGACATCTGCGGCGAAGACGGTTCCGAGAATTGATTGAGCGCATGAGGCGCGATGCCACCCGGGATTCCCACGTCAAGCATCGGGTAATCAGCCTGAGGATCGAATATACCCATGAAAGAGTCAAGAGCTAACGGCATGAAACGTCAGTTGAGGATGAAAAGAAAACACGTACATTACACTTACCAGTCATCAGTTCCACGTCCGTAGAGGACATGAAGTTCATGTTCTCTAGGCACACAGGATCTGCTTCACGGGCCGCATGGGGCACATTCTAGAACGAATTTGATTGATCATTCCGCTCAGTACGGTTGCAGAAACAAACTTACGTTCATGATCGGCGTAGAAGAGTATGCGAGTGGGTTTCCGCCCATTGATGGCGGTGGGTTCAATGCGGCGGTTCGGGACGATATGACTTCTTTAGATGATACATCCAAAGACGATCCTGACAAACTGTCCCCGAGGGACAAATAGGATGCGTCGGGGATTTCAAGGCCAAGAGGTCGTGTACCATAATATTGAGTTCGATGGTTGGGGAGGAATGATAAACGGACAAAGTGCCCACGATGGTCCATGCCACGCTCTACGCTAAGATCGACTTGTGATGCGCTCAATGGACTTGATGGAGTCGTGAAAGCCGTGCTGCTTGAAGCGGTTGGCCGTCCATCCGAAGTGAAAATGCCGCCGGGAGACTTGGGCTGCTCTCGGAGAGTGTTTCCGAAAGACGTCTGTTCGTCGAGAGCACATTCGATATGTGGAGCAGCATGAGGACTATCGCAACGGACAGTGATGACAGTGTGCGCCAAATGGCCTGCAGGGATGACAATGCTCATTGTTGGAAGATTCGAGCAACTAAGATGAGAAAGTGGGGAAGAGACGAAGGAGCTGGGCTGGCTCTCCGACCTTCTTAAGAACTCGACGGCTAGCGTAAAATAAAGAAGATATGCCTAAACGATCTATCAGTCCGCCTGGGAACCCAAGACAACCTGAGTCGGCTACAGCGGGAGTAAGATCGCAAATTGGATGGAATGGACCCTTCCAATAAAGAATCGAGAACCTGCACCACCGGAGGCTTCGAACCAAACCAAACCCGCGTCGGTCCGTACATAGATAGAAGTCAGCCGAAACAAAGAAAATTATTCGTCGCTAAATCAGGATATCTAGTCATTTCCATGAGACAAACAAACAGCTTATAGTTTCCGAAACAGATATATCCAGTCACTTATGAAACAGACACATATAGTCAATACGTCTTCCAATAAGCGCCATGTCCCCAGATCCAGCGATGACTAACAGAGTAGCTCGCATGTTGCGTAGCATCAATAGTAATAGTGATAATTAATTCAAGCATTCATCGCATCCAAGACGCACTGCCAGCTTTCTGATCGAGTATGGCAGACCCTGCACGTTCGACCCAATTCAAAATATGCAGGAAGAGCGCGACAAGTGAAGATGCAATATGTCAACAGAATTAAGGCTCAAGGCAAAGGCAAGTTCGCACCGGATAGGCGGACTAATCGAGCACCAACCCGAGCTGCCGAACAACCTCGAAGCTAACTTGCGGTTCAATGTAGTTTCCCAAACGGGCTGTGGACTAGTAGGGTACGCCGAAGGTGCGAAAGTACGCGAGCGCCCCTTAGGGCGTTTGGCGCAAGATCAATTCTAGCCCGATATCGCGCACAGACAGGCTGCATTTGACGCAAGGATACCATAAATACATTCCCATAGCAAATTTGACATCTCCGAATCTGCAGGAAAATACCGATAATAGGGCATTTGAGCTAAAGCACGACTCGAGCATAAAATAGTTTACCGCACCACCTTTACTTACAATATCAGAGACTCCTAACAAATATAGCGGACTGAGGCAGAGTTCAAGGCGGCGTTCTGGATGTAAGCTTGAGTTTGTCCTCTGCTGCCATCGAACCAATCAGGCTTCCATGAGCTTGCCGCATGGAAGTATGATGGATATCGTAGATGTTCCTGCATATGACGATGGTGCTTGAGTGGGCATAGATCTGAATACTGGACTGGAGGAGCTATTGCACCATGCCGACAGAAGCAAGATAGGCAGGAAACTGGTTACCAAAACGAACGGCGGAATCATGTAGGGCTCCTCGGAGTCGAAGCGAAGACAGGTGCATCCATGCCGCGCGATGCCCCTGGCTCGCTCGCAATGGATACCGAGCTGAACTGTCCAACGATGCTCGGTGTTTTGCTTTGACTCGGAAGCATTTGCAGTTTAACCGATCCTGACAAGACTGCCGTTTCAGGGAATTCTGTCCCGCGCATCACGGGGTCGGCGGCGATCGCTGTGACGCGCGCCAGAATCACGCGTCCCACTGCAAGTCGCAGGGACTCCTCCATGCCACGAACGGACAACGACGACCGGTGTTGAGACTGAGACAATGTCGGTGCTCCCTTCGCTCGAGCCTTTGAAGGCTGGCATTCCACCCACATTTCAATGGCCAGTCAAGTTCTGCTTTTACAGCACACTCATAACATATGTCCTCTCAATCGTGACTGGAAATGTCTCCCAGGTTGATCGAGTGTGGACGTTTTTGCCTGTGATCTATTCTGTGTATTATGCACTTCTGCCTATATGGCCGTCGTCGCCTCCGCTTCCTCTATTTCCGTTCTCACCAGAAAGTTTGGATCGGAGTCTCGTAAATCAAGTAAACCCGCGAGCCCTTCTGATGGCGGGCCTGCAGGTGAGATCATCAGCTCGATTGACAGACACTGTCGAGATGTGAAGTCTTGAAAACAGATCATTTGGATGCTCCGCCTCAGTTACAACACCTGGCGCCGTGGTCTTTTCAGTCTGTGAGCGACGTCATTTATGGTGTATGCGGCGTTGCTGACCCGCCATTCCAGACGCGAGGAAGATTATCGCTGGGAAGTCCTTCGCGCCAAAATTCCCAAATGGCTCTTTCAAGTCTTCAACCTTGTTTTCATTGCAATAATTCAGAACATACTCCTGTTTCTTCTTGCGCTTCCAACGCACAATGCTGTCATCGTGCAGCCTGTCCATCGTGGATTGAAGCTGTCCGATTATGTTCTCGCCTTTCTCAGTATCACTACTCTCATCATCGAATTCATTACGGATAATCAACAATACAGCTACCAAACGCACAAACGTACAGGTATTTACAATGAACGGGAATGGCCGGGGGCGCGCATCCGATGGACACAGGCCGACGTGCAGCGCGGTTTTATCACACGTGGCGTGTGGGCATGGAGCCGACATCCGAATTTTGCATGCGAACAAACATTCTGGTTTCTCCAGGCGTTCTTCCCTATCCTGGCGATGCCTCGCCTCGAGCAACTTTCGCGGGGGCAGATCACGCCGCTTGTGTCTTTAATCCCACCCCTTGCATTGTGCACGCTCTTCTTCAGTTCTACGGTTTTTACGGAGTCGATTTCGGAAAGCAAGTATCCCACAGCGTATCGTGCATACAAAAGGCGAGTTGCCATGTTCGTGCCGTTCCTGACTCCTGTGTATGGACGGATATTGCAATTGCAGGGCAAGAAGGAGTACTGTGATCGCCTTGTTTACGGGGACGGCATCACGAAGGAAAATCAGAAGACTGAATGAAAGGGGGTTCCTGATTCTCAAAGCGCTTGCCATTGCGAAAGCGCATCTCTTAATTACAAAGTTTGATGCGCCCAATTGTTCGTGGACAAACAATTATCATATACGGCTCTTAAATGGACAATGAAATACGGATAATGTCAATTTGAAGAACGTAGAGATAACAATTTGCAAGAAACGAAAGTCAAAAAGAAGTTCATGCTCCAATTGCCGTAAGAGATACGGCAGTTATTGGTGACTCGAGTGCCTTCTGAGTAATATCAGTTACCGCTGTAGACCGATCCTCAGACGAGTTGTTATCAACATTCGAGAGTCCCTCCGAGGCGCCATTGTCCTTGGAAGAAGAAGCCGATGCATACGTCGTTGCCTCCTGAGGATCGGGACTGGGAGACGTCTTAGGTTTCTTCTTCTTTTTCAACATCCCTAAATTGAAAGAAACAGTCGGATTTACAGTTCTGATAATATAAACCGAGCTTTAGCGAATGATATGACGTACCTGCGGCAACAGCATTCTTGACGTTATCCACGATGTCTCTGCTTTGTTCAAGGAATTCGGTATCATCGAACCGACGTTTCGTACCGACAGGAGCGTCTTCACCGCTAGCATCGACTTTGCCTTTGCCTTTGCCATTGATGCCCAAGCGTTTCTCGAGTTTCTCGAGTTTCGCACGCTGAGCTTCCTGCTGAGCCTTCTTGCGCTCTGGCTCTGACTCAAGGTAAGCTGCCAACCTGAAAAAGGAAAGCATTAGCATTTATCTCGGCGGCGCAGAAGGTGCGCGTATGATGTGACTTACAACTTCGCTTCTTTGAGCGTGCTAAGGCGGCGTCCATTCAGGTCCCTGCATGAGTCATTGTTGCTCGTCTTCTGACTGCTCATCCGCCCTCCCGCCGCACGGAGCTGCGATCCGAACCCGCCCTTTCCACCGAGGAGGCGCGGCGCAAGTCGCAGGTTTATCAGTCTGTCTGACAGCTCATCTTCAGCACCGAAATTTTCATCTTCGCTTCCCCGACGATGGGTATCAGTGAGATCCCAGAGGTCGCTGAGAGTAGTGGAGTCGGGGGGCAGGGAACCCGATGGAAGACTGAATGCGAGTTGTGTCTCCGAAAAGGGCGGTATGAAGTCTGGCAGATGGGATGGTAAGTCGGCGAGACGAGTATCCGACGGTACTTTCAAGGTCAAAGAAGGAAATGGAGGGAAGGTGGAAATAAACAAGGTCGTCGCCATCGTGGGAGCAAGTCAAGTCGCAGCAACAGCCTCTGACTCTGAACTCAGGCTCGTTGAGTTGAGAGTCGGCGACACATTGTGACACGGTGCATGACCAACAGTCTGCTTTGTAAGTAGTTCTCACGGCTATTGACTTGTCGGGTGTCTCAACCAGTCAAAAGCCACATCCAGGCTTCCATTATCAACCAAATCGTCCTATGAGATCCGAATCTCCTCTGCGTGCTTATTTATGTGAATCAATACCACAAGTATCAGGTCCTATCGAGCCCGCGATCAAGTCCAAAGTATCTTTTTGTCGATTGAACAGGGAAATCGGCGCTCAATGTCCTCTCGCTGCAATGATGGAGAAGATGAGCAGCAAAGCAGTACAGCTTTAATCTTCTTCGGCGGTGGTATGCATGCATCCACATCCTTTGCGTTTCATCTATGTCTTTTCGAGAGCTATCCTGCCATTCTGGACACAGGTTTCGCTACCTCCAATTGGCTGGTTCACGATAGCTCTTGGCAGCTGCAATGCATAAGCTCGGGTGGGTGCACTTTATCCAAGCCTGACTTCCAGGAAGCGGTAGTTTAGGCTATCGGATTCTCCGATTTGTATTTCAAAATATGTCTCTGATCGTGCGAATGGTCAAACTGCGATCTGAGCTGACCGGGTCATTGATTCCGTCGGACACCGACGTGAAATTTTCTTATTTGGTTTCGCTGTGTGCACTCTTTGCCGTCGAAACATATTCTGCCCTTCCGATCTGTATTTTGTGGAGGTCTGTTGAGGTGGCGCTCTGCCCGGAGATAGCACGCACGATAACTATAACGACTGGACGGCCCTATCTCGCTGGTGGCCCAATACTCTAGAGACTCAATGATGGTATATCAATTCAACGACCAAAAATCCTCTTATCGGAGACTGCCACGGTCTCTTTGCAGGATCTTGTACTCAGTGCCACATTTCTCCCAGGGAATCTGGCAGAGTTATTCCTGCAAACCGGAAAATCCCGTTTCAACAAGACAAGTAACAAGCATTTAGCACTGGTATTGATGATTACCTGTATTGATACATTTCCAAGGTACTTCTACTGCCTATCGCCGACATTCAGCTGCAAGAATTAGAGAAGAATTGAGCACAAGGCACTCAGCTCGTGTCCTCCTCGTTCATCTTCCGCTGTCAATGGAGATCAGAAGAAGAAGCAGTCAGAGCCGTATTTTAGGTTCCGCAGATGGTGCTTCGTGAACACAAAGCATTTGTAAGTCCTTTGAATTTATCCTCCCTTGGATGACTATATCCCTGACTCATATCGTATACATCATATTGTAGAACGGCCTTCTTCCCGGAGCTGCCGCACGGGGTTGAGAAGAGCCTACATTACCAAGATTTGGGCGTCGACAAGCGTCCTAGACCACTCAAAACCGAAGTCTCAATCCTTCCCGCAGAAATGATTGACACTCGGTTATGACGACTGCTGTGTTTAGTTCGGACTTCTAGATGCCGCTCATATCTCATGACAAGCAGTTTAGTTCAAGAGCTGTGTCCTTGGCAAGATGCGAGGCTCAACTTACGGCCTCATAGTACCACCGTGTCTTTTTTGTTGACCTATTGGATAATTGGGAACTTGTTCGAATATGTATGGATAGCCAGGTGCGATTCATAGGGGTGACTACGCCGAGCGGAGTAATCAACAATATGCAGACCGGAGAAACTCTGGCGACTTTGACAAAACACTTTCCAACCTGTACCTTCTAGGCAATCTACGCAATTGAGGCTCGCAGGCTGTTCTCGCAGAAGAGTCAAAGCTGTCAAGACAAGTCGAATGGTGAAATCCATAAGTAAAATGCGATCCTCAGAAGCTCGGAAGAAGAGACTATGAATATGATCGCTCTTGCGTCCGCGATGGTGTGTTCGTGAAAGTATGTCAGTGAACATGCTAGGTTGGGACACTCTTTGATACTTCACATTATTTTCACGCCGCGAAAATAACTTTTGTTACTATCAAGCACTAAGTACCGTCATCCATCCAATAGACAAGACGATCCAAGATAGATGAATTTGTTTAGTTTAAACATGCCGGAAGTTGATCCAATCCTGCGCTAGCGTATTTAACAAACCGCCACAAAGACCTTAGGACATGGAACCATCACTGATACACACATGCAGGTATACTAATGGTTCCATTCACTGCGTTCCCGGTGAATCTGTCAGTAGATATGGTAGATGATGTAGTCTGTTTTTTTATTATTATCTGTGACGATCAAATAAGAAAGATTGTCTCACATCATCCTTTGTAAACTCTGCTGTCTATATCTGCTACAAGCTAATTCAGACACTATGGCAAAATATGGGACTAGATTTTTGTTCCAGATGGGTTTTCATTTGCCATGAAAGAAAAAATACTTTGTTTTTCTTACCCGGCACATTTTATTAGAAAGATCAACCGTATTTCGTAATGCTAGCAGTGGTGTGGTACATGATCTTCACCATCTACCATTATTTACCTTTACTAGACGAGCCGGGAACGCAGGATTGATCTCTGTCGTTTCGCTCCTTCACAAGTCCGAAAAGACAGGACTACTGCAACATTAAACTTGAATTACTAGCTTATTAAGAGTGCGTCATTATAATACAAATTACAACATAGAAGAGAACCTCGAGAAGCCTATATGCTATCGCGGAACAACATTAACCGAAAAAAGGAAGAGGACCTTTGGGATCAAATGAAGTCGGAACGAAGGCAGAAGTTACAAAGAGTGCATGAAAAACATAATTGGTCTATTGTTCATTTGTTTCGTCGTTCAGCCATTACTGGCCGAACGCCACTTCGACTCTCCACATTCCTACTCAAGCGATTCTTGAAAACGGCTCTCGACAGGTGCAGGACCCGCGCCTTCACTTGAAGGACCCCCATCTGCGTCAGCACCGGCATCTGCATTTGCAGAATGAGGCGTCTGTCCTTCCGGTGCCTTCTCCTGTTGTCGCTTACTCGGACGTCGCGAAACCCCGTCAGCACCTTCACCATTCGGGTTCGGATTCGCATCTGGATCAGTCTTCTTCTCGTTCTGTAGTAAGGCAATATCGATCTAAGATCGTCGTGAAGGATAGTAAAAGGACGACTTACAAGATAACCGTTCGGTCCGAGTTCAAGAGCAGAGCCTTTTTGTGGTTGCGAATACGACGGAGGGACAGTCTCATCTTCTTGTGCGACTGTATCCTGAGCGGGATGATACAAATCACCTTCTTCGTCCTCCTCTTCCTCCACGCTCGATCCTTCTTCCTCTTCTTCCTCTTCATCGCTGACGTACCCTGCAGCACGAACAGCAGCTTCAACCGGGCCGCTACGCTCCATTGCCTCACTCGCAACGAGATAGCGTGCGCAGAGCATACGGATGTCGTTCCACCATTCCATCATATCATCGTGGCTTTTCGCGCGGAATGTGTAAGCATGAGGCGAGCGACCGAGGCGCAGGCCACTTGGAACAGCACCCGTTCCATCCTTGCGACCTTCAATGTGGAACTTATGCGACTTGTTGGGTCCACGGGGAGCGGAAGGCGGACCAAGCGTACATGCTGGCAAGAAGAGTGAGAATACAGGCGCCGGCTTCGACTTCGGGTCGGAAGATGAAAATTCATGCAAATACCCTGCCGGCGTCAGCACGTAATAACCCTCACGGTAAGTACGCGTGAAGCGCTTCTTGCGCTCAAGGTAACCCATATGGACTGGAATGACAGACGGATCTTCCTTACTTGGATACTGAATTGTCTCGGGATTACGAAGAGGAGTGTCTGGATCGATGAGATGATCTGAGCGAGCAGAGAATGAGATCCATTCGCGATCAGCCGCAAGGGAGGCCATTTGCGTTCCAAGGCCGCGCCAGATATCCTGCACAGTAGAATTCATGCGAGATTGCCATTCGTCGTAAGTCTGCCACGCAGACTGGATGGCACGAACAATACCCTCCTCGAAGGTAGCTGAATTCTGCTGCATAATAACAATGGACTTTTGAAGAGCATTTTCCTCGTGAACTTGCTTTTGAAGTTGTCGCGCAACGGTAATGTTTGCAACGAATCTGTAACGGCATCAGGATCTAGCGTTTGTGATCATATTAATTCATCATACGGGTCATCCTTAGCTCCTACTTGCATAGGAGTATTCTTGAACACTGCGATGTTCTTCGACAGCTCGGCAACGAAACGGGTAGACAACTCCCGCTCTTTTGCTACATTCGCTGCTAGTTTTCCTGTGTCATTTTGTATATTCTTTAAGCATGTCAGAGATTGACACAATTCTTCATGGTATGAAGTCTACCTTGAGATGCGCCTTGATTTCGGTGCGAAGCTTGGTCAAGTGTTCAATTATAGAACCGTCGATTGTCTTGTAGAGGTTCGCATGCTGGTCGGCTATCGCACGCGTCTTGTCTCGGATACCATAGTAAATATCCTAGAAACATTGACTAAGTCGTGGCATCGAGGTAGTAGTGGCCGAAGTACCTGAATGCCACCTTCGCCCAGGAACTGATTGCCTGTTCTGAATGGCACTTGAATAACAGCACCAAGCTTGGTCATTTCGCGGGCAATGTTATTCTCAATGTCCGCGATGCCCTACACAGCATTACCAGAATGTTGTCGATACCGATTCGTTAACGACAATCCAAATAGCATGGACACACCTCGAAGTAAGCAATGAGCTGCTTGACAATGTTTTTCCAACCAACGAAACGCTCAATAAGAATGTCAGATGGACGAAGGTCGCTCGGAGCGATATTCTTCTTGATGAGTGACTGGTTACGGCTCATCGTCGAGCCCTTATGGCTGGCATGCGAGATCGATGTGGCACGCGAAAGCGTCGCGCCGTCGTTCTGCATTGTGCTATTTCTTACTTACAGTATTGCTGTCTGGCGATGATGGCGGTAGAAAGCGGAAGTGGGGCGAGGGGCAAAGACACGCTAGTAAGTGGAGGATCTGCACTCGCGGCGCGGCTCTGGGAAACCAACGCTGACGTCACAACAATCCCTGTCTCGGTCTCTCGCGCAAGCCATGCCATTGTCGGTAAGCGGATTATATTCATTACTATACTATCTCTCAGTCAGCAACGATCGTATGCAAACCGATGCTATCGATTAGCTACAAGAACATGCAGACAACTTTAGAAAATAAATGGGAGCATGGCCTTCCTGTCCTTCGGATATTCACTGCCAAATTCCTTCCTGTACGCCTTATGTTTCTTCACAGCCCATTGAGCCATCTGTGCGCTACCAGCGAAGAAAAACAACCAAGCTTTTGAATCACGTTCAATTCGTTAGTACTGCTTTCGAGAAGAAGGCATCCTACGTACCGGCATAGCTTCCAGTCATCATGGAAAGCGCGAACCATGCGAGACTCTCAAAGAAATAGTTCGGGCACGAAACAAGGTTGAAACCATAGCCATGAGGAACGGCGCGTTTTCGCGTACCTTCGGGACGCAATGAGCGAAGGATCAAGTGTGTCTTGAGGTTGGAAAGCTCCGCGAACTAAGTTAGAGATCAGTGTGACTCTGAACAAACGAGCGAGGAAAGACACATACGATGAAGAGGGCACTCCAGAACCAGAGGAAAGAAAGTTGATCGCGCTTCGTTCCCAGAACCGCGGGTGAGAAAGCCGCGTATTTCGGTCGATACAGATCGAATGCCAGAAGAACACCACCTAGAACGTGGTAATGGAAAGAACTTGAAAGAAACACATCAGTTTCGAGTATTACGATGACTCCGGAGCGAACCTACTTCTTGAAAATATTTCGAAATGGCATGGTAGCTTTGGAGAAGCGATGGACGCTATTTCACGTTAATTAAGCGTCTGTTCATGATCAGTGAAAGTGCGGGGCGGGCATACAATACTGTCTCATATTCGCGCTTAATGAAATGGAGCAGCACAAGGCCCAAGCAGTACCTGACGAGCTACTTAAGACGTTTCAATCAAAAAGCGGGTGAAGGTTGCGCACTTCTGCAGTAAACTATGCTGAACCTCGCCTCCGTAAAACAGCCTAGGGAAGTTATAGAACAGTGGGTGAACAATGATGGGTCCGACCTGAAAACGCGTCAATTTCGCACTGTAGCAGACGGTCTGTATAACAGCAATGCGACATACATATTCCACCAAAAACACGGTCCTCCACCCGACCTGCGGACCCAAGTCCTTCACATTGAGCTCACCGCCACTCTCGAACCCAATCTTCGCAAGCATGGCATCATCTGAAAGCGCCTTCCTATCGCCCCTCAAAGAAAGCTTCTGGCGCTCTGGATAAAACTACGCGATCAAGAGGAAAGATTAGAAAAATACTATACCTTGAGATGAGATTCCGAACCTTAGGAAATTGAGCAGCAATAGCCCGCTTGACGTCTGCAACCGTCGCATTCTCAAGTGTCTTGTCACCTAGCACCAGAGTAATTGGAAGCTTGGGAGCGAGCGCAGGAGGTCTGGTAGCTGCTGGAGAGATGGTCACAGTCACCATAATCTTTTTCTTGCGGAAAGGGAGGTGGAAAGGAAGAACGATTAGTAGAAAGAAAACAGGTACAAACGAAAATCTTGCTTTGACGCGTCATGTCGATCGTCGATCGATCAATCAGTTACGCCGATCACTTGATTGATTTCAGACGCAAAGAAGGCTCACCGCGAACCATGACCTTGCTTTCCCATGCGCGCTTGTCTGCCAAGTCTACGCGTCTGCTACCACAATACGCATACAAATATAGACGATGTATTTCTTTTGTCGCTCTAATAATTGACCTGGATTGCTAATCAGCTTCTTAGTGCTTTCGTCAGTTTCGCCAGTGGACCTTGCCTATGATATCCACGCCATCAATCCAGACTCATCCAAGGGACCTCTCATCATCGCACACGGACTTTTGTATGGCCGTTGAACTCTTCGTGACTGAATAGCCTCTGATAGCGACTAGCGGCTCGAAGCGCAACTGGAACTCACTAGGAAAGCAACTAGCCAAGCAACTTCAGCGGCCGGTCATCCCGATTGTGAATACTCTCATTTTTCAAAGTCAAGCAGTGGGTAATACTAAGATCGGGTATTGCTACTTCTTCTCTAGGACCTCCGCAACTTTGGCGACTCGCCGCGCAGCGAAGTCATGGACTATAGCACCCAAGCGGCCGACATCTTACATTTCTGTCAGAAGCACTCGTTCAAGAATGTTTCCCTGCTTGGGCATTCTATGTTAGTCATTTTCATTTTTTTATTTTCAAGTTTTGTGGAATCGGCCTGCTGATGAACCTGAATCATCAATCGTAGGGGCGGGAAAGCAGCAATGGCACTTGCTCTAAACCCAGATCTTCCGAAGGACACTCTATCCCATCTCATCGTAGCAGACATCTCCCCTCTTCGTGGGAAGCTCTCCAACGAATTCCGGAGATATCTGGAAGGTATGATCAAGCTCGAAAAAGAGGGCAATGCGACTACAAAGAAAGAAGCATTCAAAGCTTTGGAAGAAATCGAAGAGGTCAGCTGGTACTTTATTCTGTCTTGCCTTATTCTCAACAAGGGACTTTTATTGACGAGGTTAATGGACTGTAGGATCCTCTTATCCGGCATTTCCTCCTAACCAATCTCGACACGACGCACCACGGCAAATCCGTCCAGTTCCGCATCCCACTAGAAACCATCAAGAAGAGTCTAGACGACTTAGGTGACTTCCCATACGAGCCTGGTGAAGCAAGCTGGGACGGACCAACGCTGTTCATCAAAGGCTCCAAGAGCAAGTGAGTCTTGTTTCTTGTCCGTCGGGGAGTGGGGTGTACGAAGAAGTATTATGCTTACTGATGATAATGCCAAAGTTACATCAAGAAGAATAACTTGGATAAGATAAAACAGTTCTTCCCGAAGGCGGAGATTGAGACGCTGGATGCTGCACATTGGGGTAGGTTCACTTTCTGGCTTACTTTACTCGCACCCCGCTAATAGCTGCTTGGTGTTTTGATAGTGCATTATGAACAGTCAGTCCATAAGTCGCTTTGGCTCTTCGGCGTTTGACTTGCTAACAGGCCATCTTTATCTAGACCTAAAGAGTTCGTGCACTCGGTAGTGCAGTTCATCAAGAAGCACGAGAGTTAGTTTTACTTCGCTATCCGTTAAAGTTGATTAGAATCAGCAAATAGACATGATCCAGACAATCATCCATCCATCCATCCATCAATGTAGACTAACATGACATACGCAAATTTGAATTAGCACTACTAAGGTACCTAAATAAGACTGTAACGACTGCACATTGAAATCCAGAAATAGCGAAAGAAAACGACCAAGGACCACAAAACAAAAGGACACCGGAAAACTAAACATATGCAGGACGTGACGGACAAGCGAGTTGCGGACTGCAGAACAGAACAAATGTACAAAGTACAGAGTACGATTGAGAGAGTGCGTAGTGAGAGATGCATAATGGGAATAGGGCGAAAAGTGGGGGTCACGAAAGAAAATAGACTATGAACGACTAAGACCCATGAGCTTAGCCATTCAGACCAAATAACGAATGGATGAATATTAGTTCTATCGTTTCCACGCGAGACCATTCTCGATCGCAGCTTTGATCCTGGGTCGTGCGAGCAAATCCTCATGCTGGAACCTCGATCCGTCGAACCTAAACTCTTTCAACGGATCCGGAACCACACTTGGCTCAGAATGATGTTTCGAGTCTGCCTTTCCAATACTTGAGCGCATATTGTGCCCGTGCGCTTGTCGCACACTCACGCCACCTCCAGCAGAGCTTCTCGAAACGACCATATTCTCCACCAGATCCAACATGAGCATCTGGCATTCGCTTCTCAGCAGCCAGAGTTCACTGAGGTGAGGGCAAACATTCGTCTGCCAGCCTGGAAGCCACGTCAATCTGCGTATGCAGCGATAATCGAATCCATGCGAGTCGACTAATCGGAGGGATCGCAGGTGAGGGGCCCGGTGGAGGTACTCGAACATATCATTGTGCGATGTGGAGATATTGAGCAACGTAAGACTCATAAGACCGCTTCCTGTGCGGTCGAGTAAAGTGCAAAGATGTAAACCGTGGGATTGCCTGAGTCCATCGATGGTTAGAGTGCGTAGACAGGGAAGTCGGAGTCGGTCAAGAATCGCGCTTGTTTCGATGCGTGAATTGCTGTGGTGTAACGAAATGCGTAGCGTATGCATACGTGGGAATGTCCAGATATCCGGACCGTCAAGAATGAGGATCTCCCTTCTAAATGATATCCCTAGTTCCTCAAGCATCGGGCATCCACTGAAAAGATCAACGATCTGCGAAGATGAAAACGCATCAAACTGCACTGAAGTAATCGGGTGCGCCGTTATCGGGATAATCTTTAGTCTCTGCTTCAACACGAGTGTCGAGAGTGCCGGGGCAGCAGACAGCGCGAACGTATGTTCCCAGGTATACGACATATCGCTTCCTGGCTCGACCAGCGGATCTGAAAGAGTAAGCCTCTTCAACATTGGCGCCTCGTTCGCCAGCAAGCTCTGCATGAAACAGCCCGGAACTGAAATATCTGCAACAAGCCATCGATAACTCTGCCTCGCTAGACTCCGTACAAACTCCCTTAGCGTGTCCTTCTGCACGTTATGTATCCGACCACTACCCGATTCAGAAGAATATGAAGAAGACGAGTAGGTCATGACAACCAGCTTTATGCGCAATGGGCAGCTCCCCGAGCGTGCTATCCATCTCTCGAATGCTCGCGTGGCTCGCTCATACGGACGGAGGAGGAACATGCTGATCGATGCCCACAGTTCCGGTGTGCGCTCGGCCAGTTCTCTCCAGTGCTTGCAAACTCGACCCAGGAGCAGAGGTGCCGACTGGATGGATGGCTCGACAAAGTCACATTTTGATGGAAGAGTGTGGCAGAAGATGATCCCCAGTATTTCTGGTGGGAGGCGGTCGATCGGACTGAGCTCTGTAGATACAGAACGTCTGAGAGAGAGATGACTTGATCTTCTGTTGCATCTTGACTCGATTATCATTATATTTCAAGTCTCGGTAATTGTCAAAAGAGGGAGATGATGAGAGGATGGTCAATCGATGATCGTGGGATGAGAGAAAGCGACGGGAAGGCAGAGAATAAGCTTTGGACGCCGATCATCTTATCATTGATTAGGAGAATCTCCGTCAATCTCTTTAACCACCATCTCATCATTCTCTCAATGCCCATTTGCACAACATGCACTCACAAAATACCCTACCTGTATACTGTCTACGAGTCTGCAAACAATCTTCGGCTTGAGCAATGCGTGCGTATATCGTCTCTTCTCTTCTCGTTCCGCTATTCTTCTATTTTTCATTTCCGACTGCCGATTCCGTTCGCTTGTGTTGCTTCGTTATCTTGCGAAGTATAACTTACCGACAGAGAATTCTGACACTTCGAAATAGTCAAAATGCCTCAATTTTGCAGATCCATACGTTGAACACGACTCGCTCACATTACTGCTTGACTTGATTTTGCTTAAACGAGATGTTTTTCGGCATCTTTTGTTCAATAGAGGATACGAGCCGAGAAGAGCAACCAAGGACCCAGGTCTTTCCGACGCTAATGAGAAAGAACGAGTTTGCACCGTAGAAAGTCGGCGAGAAAAGGCATGAATAAATATCTTCTGTGATTGATGGCAATGATTAAACGAGAGCAGGACCGATGGAAGCTGATCTTCCAACTAGGGATTGTTCTGGTTTTCGTCGATGCGTGTAAGAAAATCTAGCTGACTAGCAAGAAAGATTTCTGACTGCCACTTCTTCTAGTCATTAGGTGGTCTCATCTCAGTGAGTTTATCAGGAATTGAAATCAGTGACAAGCCGCTCAGAGCTGACTTGTGCAATGCATTGAGGTTCTTCAAGTGAACCAGGCGAGACGTTGTGGACCAAAGAGCATGTAGAGCCCCTACTTCGCATATTTGCGGGCTGTATCATTGGTGAGTTTTCCAGAAGCGTTCCTTCCTTGGCATTCTTACGCGTAAAAATCAGAAACGCTCGCGTTTCATATCGGGATTACTCTAACAGCTTCTGCGGTCCTCAAGGCAATCAGCCTTTGGCAGTCTATTGTCAAAACGGATAATCCTGCCGATCAGAGCACCGTTAGAGAACAACTAAGGTAAGTCTCTCTTCCAGTTCGTTGCCCCGCTGTCAGCACGTTTAGATACACGTCCAGGTTATCGCACGTCCCCCTGACCCTATTTTACTCTTCCATGACAAAACTATTCCTGCTGCTTCTCCTCGCACTGTGGAAACCTTCCATCATGCCTTCCAATCGTTCCTTCACTCGCTCGACAAATGGCACGGAAGGCCGTTTCTTCCATGATCTTTTGACACATGATGTCACTCAGAGAGCTCTTGAAATCTTGGATGACGATAAGCTTGATCGAGAATGGGTCGTGCGGAACGTGCTTGGCGGGATGGCTGCTGGATTTGGACTTCGAGGTGTGGTTCTTTGGTCTAGAACAAGAATGATAAACTGATTTTGAAACTTAGTCGTGCTGGACATCCAACCCTTTTTTACGACATTGATTATCTTGACTGGGTAGGTTCCGGCATCCATTTGTTGGAAATCGCCTGACTGCAAGTTTTGTAGATGGGTAACGAAAACTTTTGTCGCAGGACTTGTATCAACGTGGGTCAACAAAGGAGATCCGAAAGGAGATGTCTTCCTTGCGTATAGTATACCATAGTACGGTGTAGCAACATTTAAATCCGAGAGCTTTTCGACCATTGATCTTGTTTCCCTCTGACTGAACAGAAACGACAATGATCGGTGTGATTAGCGTTTACATGAGGTCATCATTTGTGATCGACGCGTTGCGCGCTTCCCTACACCTACACTCATGTCAGGAACCGACGCTGGCACTGGTACTCGCTCCCGCTCAATCCTCATCGTCTATCTCCTCGTCTTCCAACTGATCATGACGTCGACGACGTTCCGGGGCGCTGCTGCGCAACAGCAGTCAACAGCGCGTATCCTTCTTTACACCGCAACCGCCGACTTTCGGCACGACTCTATTCCCACAGCTATCCAGGTTTTACAAAACCAGAGCATCTCGAATGGGGGATCATTCAATCTTCGTTTCGATGCTACTGAGGATAGGACGCGCTTTACGGATGATAACTTGGCAGGATATGACGCGGTTATGTTTGTCAGCACGACTGGAGAAGGTGTGTAGGAGACTTGGAAATTCTTGGTGCCTTTTCTCAACTTATTCATATCTGCTTTATTCTCCACCGGACTCACAGTGCTTGACGCTTCTGGCAAGACGGCCTTACGCAACTACCTCGACAAAGGCGGGAACTTCATCGCCGTGCACAGCGCGTCAGACACCCTACGAAATGACTCCTGGTTCGGTGAAGAAGTCGGCCGGTGGATCTCCAGCCTATCTCCTGATTCTTCCGCAATAGCAGGCAATAACCCACGATAATCCGCACTTTGATTAAATAGGTGCTTTCTTCGATTATCATCCGGTACTTCAGAACGCGACTGTAGACGTTCTGGACCCGTCTCACCCAAGCACGAGCATGCTCCCTGTCGAATGGCACGTGCAAGATGAAATGTCCGTGTTATATTCTTTTCTTCTTGAAATTGATTTGTACTTATCGATGAAGCGGCATGTTAGGTACAATTTCAAATCCGATCCACGGAGTGTTGGCGCCGTCGTGATTCTTTCCGCCAATGAATCAAGCTATGTCGGCAAGTCTTCTGATTTCTTCTGAATCTATTTTTGTATCCGTTTACATGGCCGCTTCGATCGGACGGACTAACAGACGACGGGCGGCGAAATTTCGATCAGGGAACTCCTCATCCAACCGGTGAGTATACAGAATGTCCCTCGTCCGGTTCTTCCGACTTCCTTTTCATTTATCATTTACACCCGGGAAGGCTTGAACGGCGCAGCTAACATGGTTTATGTGTAGCTTGGTACCAAGAACGTGGTGCAGGCATCGAAGAAAGCGGATTTGCTGGCCGGAGTTTTTACACCAGCCTCGGACACCTGAACGAGACATGGATGGTAAGTACAACACATACAGTCATATGTCTTCGCAGTTCTCCACTCTGTGCTGCTTCTTTCCGGAGAAGTCCACTTGTGTTATTCTTTTGTTCGGGTGCTGTGGGTTGCTAATTCTGGTTCTGATTTCTCCATGGAATCGTTTAGGATGAGCTGTTCATTTCACATGTGATGGGCGGAGTAATGTGGGCACTTGAGTCGAATACGACCAAGGCGTTCAATTCGAGTGCCCTCGTCGGGAATACCGGAAACGACACCTCCAACCCATCTAACAGGTATGAACTCTCCACGCCAATATCGTTATCTTTGTCGACGCTGATGCTCTCACGTAGTGCACCCGGCCCTGTTTCAACAAGCGGCAATATATCTTCTTTCAAAACTGTATCCGTGACAGTCCTGCTCGTAGCTGTGGTCACAGGCGTGACGCTTGCGATGATACGACGTTCTCTGTAGAATGCCGAGACAATATCTTTCATTGTGCTTTCGATGCGCGAATACTAGTAACGGACTTCACTGAAGTGTACCGTACTTAGCATAATATTATACACCTTGTGTTCGGATATGGAATCAGAAACTTGATGATTTATTGCGAAAAAAGACGACATGACGAAAGATGGAAAGAAAAAGGGCATCTGCGCAGGTATAATGTGCATCTCATCTCGCTCCTTCTACCATTTCGACAAAACGAGCTCGTACGGACTTGATAAAGGAGTAAAAATCCCGTGTCTTGTTTAGCTGGTCTACGAGCAAGGGCAACGTTGGAATCGGCGGGGTCGTCAGAGGTACTGTATGAGGCGAGAATGCGTATGAGAGAATGAGTTGGTTAGACGATGAAGAGAACGAACCGTGGTATTGTCGATCGGACACGTCAATGACAATTCTAAACTCACGCTGGAGCTCGACAGGGTCAATACGCAGGAATCGCAGCAGCACTTTGTCCTCTGTGGAGATAGATCAACATGATACGTAAGCATACTGGTTTGGACAAGATATAGGCGGTGCCACATACGCCCTACACCTTCAAGGTCGAATTGCAAGCGTTCTTCCATGTCTCTTACTTCTCGACGCACGATTGATGCCCATGTATCGAGCACGGACACATCCTTCTGCTTGTCTGAGGATCACAGTCATCACTTCAGCTACGGCTTATAATAATTTACCACCACACCTTTTCGTAGCTTGTTCACTTCGTCCGTGTATTGTTCAATTTCGGCATCTACTGACGCGCACTTCTCTTTAATACTGGCAAACTGCCGCTTTAATTCGGAGACCGCAGACTCAGCCTCTCTCTTCTCAGCCTGCTCTTTCTCCAGGACTATTCAAGCGAAGTGATTTCAAGTCAGCCACTAAGCTTCGCAAGGAGGGCTCACAGACGACTCACCTTCCATAAGCTCAATCTCCTGAACCTTACACGTTTGTATCTCCGCCTCCACCTGTGCCGTGCGCTCCGCAATGCGTTTCATCTCCGCCGCATGGCGCGTCTTTCTCTGTGCGACCTCCTCAAGCGCTCGTGCTGTATAAGCGGTAACGACTTTGAGAAAACGACGCGACGTGCGTTCAAACTCCTCGATTCGCAGGTCGATGATCGGATTTTGCGACTCAAGGATGGAGGCGAGGTCGATTGGGCGTGCGTTCCCGACTACTGTAGCCATTGTAGCAGCAACTTACAAGAGTAAATACGAACCTACTACGTAGTTCAATCAAAAAGAGTTGAACTGAACGCGATGTGACAGAAATCACGTGCAAATCACGCATACTTGTCACATCATGTTTAGTCACGGATTACTTGTTCTTCCTGTCCCTTCTTTACGCCATCGTCAAATTTGGCCGAAGAGCTATTATTGCTCTACAAGAACTCACCCTCATACTTTGCTGCCGCATGGCTCCAGAGTTAAAATGGAACTTGCTTTGAGAATCAGGCGGGCACACGCGGGCATTCAAACACGGGTGCAATCGATCGGGCACCTTCAACCTTGGAACTGCGCACTTTATTCACCCTCGCTGTATATCCAGCTTAGGAAGCTCGGAGATCTTTGGCGTTGGATTGGTTCCTTAGAATCCTAGAAATCCGCTTCTTGGCTCGCCTGGCTTCCTGAACATTGAGTTGAGTGTCTTCTATCCTTCTGCAAATTTGTTCAACATATTCAGGCTGTGTTGTCATCATACGTGGCACGGGTATACAACTGAGGAAGTCATGTGGAATACTGCTCAACCCTTTCATCTATAAACAGGAAGCATATTCTGGTATGGTTTGGTTATCTTTATCGTACGTGTTTCGTGGACTTACCAGGATAGTTGTGGTTTTCGGCCCTGCTAAATTAGATCTTCTATAGGATGGGCTGATGGCGCAACAGGAGGAGATGGTCAAACGGATGAAAACATTCTCGGTATGATCCGCGTCGCTGCGTCTCTGTTCGTACGAAGGGGTTAGCCTTCCAACGCACTGGAAGTATCAGCAAGGTAAAAAAATGTTTCACCTGGGCGTCTCCCGTACGAGAGAGGTGATTGCCTCACACGTCAGCTTCAACCATCTGTTACAATACTGACGCGGGAGATTTACCTAACATCTAAAAAGTGGTACTGTGGTAGCTTCTCTGTCTGATTTCGGATTTGGGTATGTACTATTAATATTTCTGTCCGATCATGACGGACAAGAATAGGGCCGTGTTTTTTTAACACACCTGGCTGCGGTCAGCCCTCAACTATCGATTCGTAGTAGGAGTGAACCACGGAACGGAAAGGTATCTCCGCGGTGTGGTAAAATTGTCTCTCGATTGTGAACATCTGCACTGTTAAGGCAACTTTGTAACTTGTCTGGATAATTTCAAGGTACATATGCGGCCCGGATGCACTGAAAGAGCTACAGAAACGTCGGAAGTTATCTAAAAGTTCACTCGTGATCCCTTTTTCTTTCTCGTGGGTGAGTTCGCTATGCCCGCTCAAACGCCGCTTCAACCTCGTATAAATTCAGGCCGAGCATCAGCTTGGGAGGATGTCTCAACGAATCCTGCTGCAAATTAATTATAGCTATAGCAATCTCCACTTACTAATCAGCAGGTGACTTTCCGAATCTCGTGTTTTGAGAGCGTCTCTCATCCTTGTCGTATTATTAGTGCCCTGCTCTCATTACTTGTCCGCCGAGCTGCGACGGGCGGATCTGATGAAGGACGTCTGTGGATGCTCAAGAAGCGCCAGGTACCACCCTTGTGCCGAGTACTCTTACGTGTTGCGTTATCGGAGTACTCAAATAACTTTGGTTCGTGTTTACACTGTTTATTGCTTCCGTTTCGTAATTGCTTTGTGCCCATTGGTTTAATAGACCGTTTCGCTTTCCAAATAGGAAAGCTTCTCGACTCGGGCAACATATTTCCTTCAGAATTCAATTCAGAACGGGTTTTTGGATCGGAGAATACATGCATTGTATTCTGGCGACAGATGATTTGTCGGGCGACGATTGGGCAGGAATGACGTCGGAAATATGTCTTCAGTGGCGCCAGAACTGGAGCACAGTCTGGTGCGTAGTGCCTCTCAATTCGCTGTTCACAAACAAAGCGTAGAGGCGCAAGTGACGTCGAAGCCGACCGGCAGTTGATGATGAGAAAAGGGAGTAATTGCGATGATTTTGGGGATCCTTGCTGGACAAGCTGAATGAAGACACGCGTTTCATTTCGGGAAGGGAAAAAAACAGCATGCGAATGCTTCGATCACAAGACTCAGGACGCTAGCGCACTCGGAACTAGAGATTACATTCGACGATGCGCCGCGAGTGTGAGAAGTGACGTGGCGAAGTCGGAAATTATTTTACCATGGACGACTATGCGAAGAGTTCAAGGGTGAGTCCTCACCTTATCGCCAAGCGGATCTCACGAGGATATCCGGCCTGCCAGATACACGAGAGGTGAAACGACATAGTGTTTTAGTGTACGGCTTGCACACTAATCTATACGTTAGGCGATACAAAGGCCGAATCGAGAGCGAAGTGGACAGGAACCCTTTATATTACAAATATAAAAAGGACATCGATATTATGACAATTACGCGTATTTTAGGGACAGTCTAGGTCTGCCCTCCAGATTAGAATAACAGCATTGCACGATGTCGTTCACCACACGACCTACGATTTGGGGCCGACGACAACCTGTTTCGTCTTATTGAAGCTTGCAATGGTAGCATCGTCAAGACCCAAATGGGCTTTTACCAGCTCTGGTGGTGTCAAAGCGATCCATTGGGCCAGACTGATATCTTCGACTCGATCTAATACGTATTTAGATGGTAAGAGAAGTGCGCCCAAGAAGGTTCATAAAGACGTCTTACCGGAATTAAAGAGTTCTAAGAACTGCAGCGTCGTGTTGCCGGTGTTCTCAATATAATGACCGAAAGATGGCGGAACATAGCCTTATTGCAACTTTCAGAATATGAATTAAAGAAGATTAGAAGCGCATACCAATATCGCCGGCCTTGAATAAGATTAGATCAGCTATTGGGCACAAGATGCAGTCGTTAACCATACCTGAAAGTCGAATGTCCTTGCATTGGACTGGGAAGCAAACAAAGTCATACGCGCCGTTCCAGTGCTGCGATAAGCGAGAAATTTTGCGATTAGCATACACGATTCCTTTCACAAAGAGACGGAAGACAGCGTACATGAAGTAGCTCCATTCAGGTTCGGTGGGATGCCACTATGACCATGTTAGTTTATCGACGAAGCACGATTTTAACTTATAAACACACATGTAGCTCCCTGGACGTGACGTTATAATCAGAACCTCAAGAACCTGAATGACAGTAGGACATAGACATACCTCATTGCTCCAGGCTCAACTATTACAATGGCACCGACGATGGTATTGGCAACCGGGAAGACGCTGGTGTCAAAGACCTTCCACGAGCCACCAGAAAGCGGGATCGAAGGGTCTTGTGAGAGTTTGTATGTGAATGGACTGGGCACTGTCCCTGCGGGACTCGAAGGTGCTTTCTCGTTTTTTGGAGGCACAGCTGGTGATAGCGTCTGAATCAAAACGCGTTTTCTCAGAGGGAAACTCCGCACTCACCTGCAGGGAAAATATATAAGTCCTGCGACGGGATATGATCGAATGCAGATATGTTGGTCTGGAAGTTTTTGGCCAGGACTTCCTTCGGAATATGCGCCGTCCAATCCGTCAGAAGGAAAGTCGAGTCTTCACTGAAAGCGCCATCGTCAAATACCTTTAATACGAACGAGACATTAATGGGTTCATTGAATGGATGGTAAGGAAGACGTACCAAGAGGAACTCAGACCCGTCAGGGTCCTCGTCGGTCGCCTGAAGTGAATGAGGAATACCGGCGGGGAAGTACCAAAGGTCACCCGCCCTCTTTCGAAGAAATAAATAAACAAAGAAGTGTGGAATACACGGGATAGTGTTGAACTTACCACGGTATCAACGAATACCTGACCATCGGTATTGACAGCCGTGACTACGGTGCTTCCCTATCGGGATAAATAATATTGGCAACCGATCTATTTTTACTTCTTGGTTTGAACTTACCTTCAGTACGTAGGCCCACTAAGCGAAAGGTCAACAGGCGCAAAGAGGAAGGATGATGATGTTACACACCTCTGCCGTTTTATGCCAGTGCAGCTCCCTGAGAGAACATATAAATAAGAACACATTACGTGGAAATAATTGCCTTTTGAGACACACCGAACAGCACCTGCCTCAAGCCGCATATTAACGGAGGCCCTATTAGTAGACGTTAGATCTAACCTTCGAAATGGAAGCTCAGAGCGCCTACATGTTAGTGGCCATGGGCATGACGTCCACTAAAAGTTAGGATCAGCGTATGCTTACCAATGTCACAAACGAGACTACCTACAATTCTGCTGGCGGGCCCAGCCACCTGTCTGAAGACGGTTATGACTCAGACTAAATGGCCATTTTGCATTCCCCCTAAGACCAAAGCATAAGTCTGATGTCTCTCTCGCCTTAAAATTGAAAATGTGACACACGTGGAGCCATGATCGGTCGAAGGAGGAGCAATGAAATCCGGGTTTTGCTGATCAAGCTCTGTGTTGTCTGGAAAGATGATTGAGGATCCGAGGCCTCCGTTTATAGCCTCGGGTGTCCCATCGGTGTCCGGAGGAAAGACTTGATTGTTCGGATTGTCACTCGCCGGAGCAACCGTCTGTTCTTCAGATGGAGCGCTTGAAATGGCGCTGGCAGGAACAGACGAGTGAGCCGAATGTATAGATGTTGCAGAAGGAGATACAAGAGACACGCTGCCACTGGCGGCCGGCGCAGCGAGAGCCACAGATGCAGCGAGGAGACAGTATAAAAAGCGTTTATCCAGCATAGTGCAATGTACTCAAACTGTTAGAAGATTGTAGCCCTGTAGTTGCTCCGTTGGATCCGGGTACATTGCTTAAGACTTATATATGCTTTCTGATATTACCGCTTATTCATGGGATTTTCGTTACGAGCCATATTGTCTCACAGAACAAACCGTAGGAGTATCCATAAGCACGGACCGTGTGCCATGGTCTCGGGGTTGTTGCACTCACAAATCCGTACCAGCCTCACATCGCGTAAACCGGGATTGGTTAATATCCATCCGACTTCCGCAGGTACTCTTCAGTAGGCGCGTTTGATTTGTTCTACATTTCTCCGCATGGTCCATCGATGCTTCCATCGCAGATTTCGAAGGCGATAATTCAATGTTTCCGTACCAAAAGTGCTTCCGGTTATGAATGAAAGTTACCGTGAATCGGGCGAGGATGAGGAACAGATACATTACCCCGAAAGGCGCCCCACTTGACGTGGTCATGAAGTTGCGCTTATAGAACATATACGTACTCAAGAGCCCGATAGGCATATGAAACCCAGAGTCATGGGTATCACAGCCGCATATAGGTATGAATCATGTCGGAAGTGGCATTTCCGAATGCACCCACACGTGTGTTCTGGAATAATATCCTCATGGGTAATCGGCCGGTTTTGATTTGTGCAGCTGAGGAATGAAATACGCATTCGGCGCCGGATACAGGCCGAGAGGATGTATAAAAATAGATTCCGCTATTCTATATCTGCTGAACCACCGGTCATAGGAGATGGACTTTTCTGCAGCAAAAATAGTAACTTACTTATAAATAAGTGGCTGTACTGCTTATTGTCACCGAATACGCATTTTCGCAATCCTTAGATCGGAAGAAATGCGCGGAGACTTCTGCGAGCCTATCTCTTTACCTCGGTTGTATTCGGGAGTATGCGATGTCGCGCTAAATCCGCCAAATTCCATGCCTCGGCAGGGGCATATTGTGAATATTGCAGCTCTCATCTGAACGTCGCGTGTCCGTTCGATCGTGGAAGCATTCCCAATATTTAACGCAATGGTAGCATGCCAATTTCGGAGATGATCGTGGAGCATCGCATACCCCTTGATGAGCATCACTCATATGAGAGTCGTTTCTATTTCTGATGTTGTGGACATCGTCACGGCGCGGCTTCCTTGTACCCATGAATGGAAGGAGGGCACCTTAAAATTTATCGGATGCGAGTCGAAAGTGCCTGCTGATGCAGTCAGTAGCTCTGTTTGACGTAGCCACGGAGGAAATGGTGCTTATGGTTCATAGTCCATATTAAACCAATCAACGGATTCAGATTGGTGAGGAGAACAAAATGAGTTCGTCGAAGTTTCCGCCCAAGAAGCTTACGCATCAGATAGCAAATATAGGCTGATCTCTATTCTGAAACCGTATAAGGCGAGGAAAAACAAGGAAGGATGAGGAATGCAAGAAGTATCACCATACGTCGAAGATCTTTTCAGCACAGAGAGACGTGGCGAATGCTGTCGGCGGCGAACTCGTCCAAGAGCTCTCGCGACCCACCTTCATCTCGATCATCCGCATCAACGATTCTATGGCAGTGCTACAAATGCAGAATGCTCCTCGTAGCGAGTCAAAGCGATTCTGTGATTAGTTTTGAGACCCCTGAACCGAGACAAATCAGAAAAATGCCCTTATCCGCCGGCAATCCTGGCAACTTCACCCTACTGTCACACCTTTGTGTTGTGAATCTAATTCAAATCTGAAGAAATAGTCAAGAACTGCATGCCGTGTTGCAGCGGTGCAGGGTCGTCAAATTCGACCTTCAGCAGCTAATGTATGATTGGACTGCATCGAGTGGGAAGTAATCCTCGCAGCTTTTCAACTTCCTTATAGACTGGTAGTTTGCCTTCAGGAACTATTGAAAGACATTGCGGTACCCAACATCATCTTCGAAGCGCAAATCACCGGGACGGACCGCGCCAAGCCAGATATGGTGGCCTTACTGAGGCTGTTGGCGTTCGGGCCTTGGCTGGCTGGCGCCATTCGTGACTGACAATGCTCAGCCGACGCGTTTTCGCACAACAAACATGTTCACGGATAAACTCACCTAATCTTTCGGCAGTCATGAATCGCCAAAGGGAAGATGATCATGGATATAACCGAGCAACGCGATTCGGAGAATATTAATGACTGGGCGCTCGAGGTCTCCGCTGAACATAAATATATAGATGGTACGAGTAAACCTTCCTGGAGGTCTCCTTCGGTAAGATGCGTGGACAATATGAGGGATGATACTACTTTCGCTTTTCCCATTGGAGAAAATCCTGGCATGGGTATGGGAGAATGAAGCCCAAAGAGCCATGGACGTCTGTGCAGAGCACTCACACAAGATGACAAAAGCGACGACTTCTTTGTTTGGACACTTCGATTGCTTCATATGGGAAAGATGATCGACAGTATTTAGCATCGCAGATCGTGCGTCTCATGGATGTTCATAGTACTGGTATTCATCGTCATGATTCAATCTCCTCCGATAAACCATCCAAGGACACTATATATCAGACTAGAATACACAATTGCTCTTTCAACCAGGCAGTAGTAACTAGCTGGATATTCAACGAGTGTATTGTCCAGTTATATCAGAGAAGAAAACTTGTGCTGGAATATGGAATAGTTCTAAAGATGCAAAGAGGGAGTTACCCGAGCTCGTCGGAACAAGTTCAGGGACTTTAAATACTTCATTTAAACTGGATGTATAGTGTCAAGCTCGTTCTAAACTTACAGTTTGGAAAACTTAATTAGAACGAGATATTTCAATCATTTTAGTTTATGCAGGTATCAGAAAAAGCGATGTTACAAAAGATACTTATGTCTTTTGCTAGGCCTAATTATCATGACTACTGAGAGCCGCGTCCAGGTTCAGACAATGTTCATTACAGGACTAGGACGGACGTTTGAAGCAAGTGCGCAACATATTGACAAAAGCTATCAGGATCCATTATTATGCTTCCAAAGCAGAGCACGCTCGACAAGGACTCGTCAACTATGTATATCACAAGAATATAAGAACAAGAAATCGATATAATCGCAAATTTTTGTATACTTCGGTTTCTCCATTCAGAAAGACATTCTGAAATGTCTCTAAGACCTTGGACCGACGACAAAATGCTTTGTTTTGTTGAAGCTTGCAAGCGTTTCATCGTCAAAAATCAGATGTTCTTTAACGAGCTCTGAAGGCGTCAAAGCGATAAACTTATATCTTCAACTCGATCTTATACAAAAGTGAACTGAATATCAAAGAAGCTAAAATGGGACATCTTACCGAAGTTAAAGAACTGCAGAGTCGCAGTGCCAGTATTCTTGATGTAGTGACCGAATGACGGCGAAACTTAGCCTTATCATAAACGCTTGAGATGGTGGATCATTGGAGAAAATTAGAAGAGCATACCAACATCGCCCGCCTTGCATACAAAAGTAAAGTTAGGTGTTTTATGTGAGGAGCAATTAGAATCCTTACCTGATAGTCGAATGTCCTTGCGCTGGATGAATCAGCAAAAAGAGTCATACGTGCCATGCCAGTGCTATGATATGCGAAAATAAATGTACTTTGTGAGCAGAATTAATTTCGTATTGAGGAAGACAGCGCACATGAAGTAGCTCCATTCGGCTTGAGTAGGATGCCACTGCGAATATATCAGTACAAATGGCGAAGCTCTGAGTTGTACCAGGAATGCACATGAAGGTCCCTAGATGAATCGATGTTGTCAGAAACTCAAGGCTTGTCCGCTTCCGTTGCGAGTTCTGAAAATGGTAATTCAGTGTCTTCCGTATACAAACGATTGATTCGGGTGTTTGAATGAAACCGACCACAATTGGGAAACCAAGAGGGATCAGAACAGCTGATGACCGGTCTCCCGTATGCCAAGGTAAATGCGCGCAGCGTATGCAAACCACAGTGACCCTAACAGCCTGTGAAAGTCAAGGGTATGAATGTTGCAGCTGCGTATCGGAATGATGTTCTGTCGGAAATGATATTTTAAAAAAGGTACCCACTTGCTGTAGATCTGAGGAATAATTTTCATGTATTGTCCGTCGACTTGATTTATGCGACTGGGAATGGAAATTAAAGATAAAAATAGATTAGGTTATTCTTTACCTGAATTAGTGATATACCGAAAAAGAAGTTGACCAATATAGATATACGGCCGTACTGGTGCTTTTTGTCAATTGCGAGATTCTTGGCTTGAATGAATTACGTGGAAACTGTGAGAGCTGATTTCTTGGCTGCGTTCACGAGTCCATTTTCCGCAATATCGCACTATGACCGCAAAGTTCATAAATTTTATCATGAGCATTCTGAGAGAACTGAGAGTCTGTTGAATGGCGGAAACTCACCTGATGACGAAGAGCATGTTGACTTCGAAGATAATATTTCGCAGTGTTTAGCAACTCTGTTCTGGCGAAGTAGAGGGGGTTAAAGGCCTATGTTCGTGATCCAAATTCGGACCATCGAAATTTTAAGATCGTTGAGGAAAGTAGAAAGAATTCATAGGATCGTCCTCTCAAGATGCGCTTTCAGCAACTGGCCAGTACATGTTGCCCGCGTGCACTTACTCAGATACGAATGGGTTGTTACGAATTGCATGTCCTTGCCTGAGTCCAATCCAAAGGAAAACACTCTTTCTGACTACCGCGTTTCGGCAACGTGCACATCAGAGCCGAACCTTATTGTAAGGAACTCATGCGCATTGAAATTGCCTAGCGTGTCGAACAGGCTTGTGTGCCCCATTAACTGTGTTGATCTGTCTCGAGAGATAACTCATTGCGACATGTAATACCGGCCGTAAAATCGAACGTGCCGCACCAAGCCAGTCTTCGGGGCACTTTTTGAAACTGTTCATGAAGAAAGTTCAGATTAAAGATCGCCGAGCAACATGTGTATTACCAGATAAGTCGCTCGTTCTTCCGATGTTCAGATACCACCAAGCAGAAGAGAACCATGGGCGGAACGATGCTGCAATTGAGCGCCGTCAGTGGACACGGTGGCTTGTCCAAACGGCGCAGTGTATACTGTCCGTAACCTTCCTTCGCCGGTAAACGTGGTCCTCAGGACCTTGTCAAAAACCATTTTCCCGAGCCTATCGATACCACCACGACGAGACGTACGAATGTGAGAGGAAGAGAAACGAAGAAAGCAGTTGCGGGGTCCTAATTTGGCCATTTCTCACACGTGGCCCATTCGTCCTTGACGGTGCAAGATCAAGGACGTCTTTACATCCTTACATCATTAATGTTTCATACAAAAAAATAATTACGTCTTGTTTGTTTGGATGACGCTATAAGGCCGGACTTGTTCCCATATATCGAGCCAACAAGAGATGAATTAGTCTGAGCATTTTCTTTTTCTCGTATCGTAGTAAGTTCATGTACAGTAGGAGGAATTACCATGTAGTGGGATAACAAGTCCAGAATGAGGTTCTGAATACATCCAGAACGTTCCTCACGGCAGCAGATCGATTCACTTATCGCCGTTCATTTCGAATAAGAATCCGCGTTAATTGTATAGTTGGATGCATATCTATTACAGTACAACCCGTTGTACATTCGGATATTCTTACTCTGGAAGGTACCCTGGCTATCTCAATTTGAGGTGTCTAGAACATTGGAAATGAAAGACGATGTCGTCAGAGGCACAGACACCTGCCGTAAAGTCCATATTAGCATCACTCTGAGCCGCGGCACTCTTGCGATAACGGGCTTGGGAGGAGGGCATTTGAGTTTTTAAGGAAGCGCATGATATGTCAATATCGGGACCCAGTACCGTGTTTCCTCCTAAAGCACCAAGACCAGGGTACATGCACCTCAGCATTCTCAGAACAAAACAAATTCCTTCCTGAATCGCAGGAAACGCAGAAACCCACTTCAAGGCCCAACATAGCTAATAACTCGATTGTGAATGGGCACTACAGAAGTTTATTAAAAGCTCACCTTGGAAACATCTCAGACAGAAGCGGGACTTGTTGCGAATTTGATCACGGATAAGGTGCGACCTTCGGTGTCGAAGCCTGGAGTCAAGATCCTCTGACGGAGCTATAATCCGGAAGGATTGGAATCCAGGGTCGGAAGATGTAGATGGCATGCGGACCACAGTGAAGTACAGTCAGCAAGCAGAGACGCAAAGGAACAAGGAAGGCGATCTGTGGGCACAAATGACCAAACGAGTGCTTCTGGACGAAGAAACCCGCTCGTTTTAATATCGAGTCTCGAGAAGCGCCTCGCCAGTAGTGGCGCTAGCATCGAATTCTGGTGACGAGTGCCTCTCTTGCGTCCACATTCACATACACAATGAGAATAACTGCCTCTGCATATACATGGAGATGATGGAAGAACGGAAAGACTTTTTTCCAGTGAAATACTCCCGCGGTGTTCAACATTCACGACCCGGTAGAGTATTTCATCCGTTCGCACTCGAAGTTGTACCAGAGTTTGAAGAAAGGAGTGAGACAATAGGAGCTATTCCGATACGATTAAGTCGGACGGACGATCCACTTCTCCGTCAACTAAATGCATCAGCTCAACAACTGATACGCAGTCCGCTTATGAAATGAGGGTGAGATCTGCTTTTCCGCGTGGCACAGAATCTTGATAGATGGTCTATTCTCCTTGTATCATGAACTCTAGACCTTCGCTTCAAAAACAGAGCATTTGAAGTCCACTCTCTCGCCGAGAGCCCCGAGAGGAAGGTCCAAGTAGTAGATTCGATTCTCAGGGCTCCTATGGATGCATACCATGGCAGATCACCACAGAAGGCAAGCTTCTTTGCTTCTTTAGCATTCCGCCAAGACATACACGCACGGTGGCTTTCCCATGATAGATCACAATATTGTCACAGGGCACGACTGGTGCTTGATGCCCAAACTCGTCAAATCTAACCTAGAAACAGTAAATTGTATCCTGCACACATCGAATCGAGATCGGCTCATTACCTTCATACTCTACGCTGCCGATCTGTTGTGACGTCTAAACTTCAGTATATTTCTAGAGTGAGTACTCGATACCTTCAGGAATCTGGAGACGCACAATTGCGAGAACCACTGGAGTCATCACGCTCCTGCGCGCATTACTGCTTGGAGCACATGCCCGAATAGAAGCTCAAGATTCTTGACAAATAATGGAAGCCACATTCGTCGGACACGTGCAGCGCCTTCTCTGCAGATTGATATGTCTCTCAGAGACGCCCGAACTGGAGAAAGGTTTTCAGCTGTGAATGCAGGGGAGAAGGGATAAAATGGGGTGATCATACCTCATCTATCTCTCGATAGCAGCTGAAAAGAAGAATAGATGAAGAAGAGAGCCTTTCTCACACAACTATCACCGCAGAAGCGGTTCTTGACGCTTCCTGGGGAAATAACAATCATACCAGTTGATATTCTTTGTGGCTCAGGGATCCATACCCAATTGATTATTGAGTCTGTGCCGCTCCAGATTAGCGTTACCGAAAGCTCATCTAAGTTTTCCGTTACCATCAAGATGTCTGGGGTTAGAGCTCTGCACGAGCGAATCCAGACGCACGGACTCTGGCTTTTGCCAGCGCGACGATTTTGACAGTTTCCTCCTCGGAAATTGTTATCTGAAATAGCGTCTATGGGCCGCATGCGAACACCCTTGGAGTCTTGTGCACGTTCAGGCGGATTATTCCCGCATAACTGCAAAGGTCGCAGAAGAGATCTACATTAATTTTCTTGTGGCATGACATTTCCTTTCCACAATACATGTACATACTACTTACCTTGAGTCTTGATCGAATCGTCGCTCTTGACCTATTGCTGCCGAGCATGTGCACCAAAACTCTTTGTGTTCCCTACGCTGCAAACTATCGAAAAGGCCAGTTGACCAGAGGTAGATACGGGAAGTAGCGCAGCATTATTGCGGTCTTGCCGTTGGCAAAGCTAAGCTTAGGTCCGCTCGATGTCTGTTGTTCGACCAGAACGTCCGGTTCACCCGATAAGAGCGCGATTTGACTAAGATACAGGCATTTACTGGTCCTTTAAACAGTACCCTTCCTTTGAACACCCTACATTTACTCACTCAAACCTCCAATTTGCAACTTGAAATTTTTATCATAGATGGACAGAATACACATGAGTCATGCTGCGAAATTTCAGCAAATTACTATGACCCGTTAAATACAGAGAAATTATTTACTGCTGAATTTCAGTGAAACTCAATGAGAAACAATGAATCAGATGCATTTTGCTATTCATTCATGCTTTGAACATGGCTCAAAAGCAGATATATTAGTACTCCACTACTGTAGGTACATGCAGCCTAGTTTTTGTGGCGAAAGACTTATCCAATGAATTAATATAAGGCATACAATAAAGGTGACTTGAAAAGCGTGACAGGCAGACTTATCAACATTATTATGTAATCGGACGGATCTCATCTCGCGCGCGAATACATGCACTAGCGTGACAGTTATGTCACAAGGTGTTCAAAGGAGTTAATTTCGTGACATTTACCCTACTTTTTTCATGCGCACAATTTAATTTTTCCTGCACATTTTACAGCTCAAAAAATTTTCAGCATATAGCCTCCATAGCAGACTACTCAGATATGTAATTAGATTGTTTTTTAAATGTTTGTGGTGTTGTGTACGAGTGGATCTGTGTTGGGTGTTCAAAGGACCAGTAAATGCCTGTATTCATAGCAAATGATGAGATTACCTATAACCCTTCACTTGAGTTACGTGGAATACAACTGAGTCGTCAGTTTAGAAGCAGCCGGAACTTGGAGGAAAAAAGAAACCACAAATCCCAATTCTACCACGTGATGAGTAGCCCGACTTCATTCACAAATTATTATCGCTATTGTAGTAATTTCATCTCATCCGCATCGACAATGCCGCTTGCATCTTCCGCTTCTTCTTCAAAAGCCCTTTCTGCTATTCTTCCTCAAATTGCAGAGGGCCATGCTTATGAAGCTCATCAAAAGGCTCGCACCTTCGCATCGCGGTATCTCAAGTCCTCGCAGTATGATACTGCGATCGACGTGTTATTCCAGAGTGCGCGTGCTTTACTGACGGCGGGCCAGCCGGGTAGCGGAACAGATCTTTCCTCCTTTCTGATTGATGTGTATGAAGCTAAAGGTGAAGTTGTATCGGACGAGTCGAGAGGCGAGTGCATGATCCAATATAGATACGCAAGCGAAAGATCTGACTGGATCACGTCTAGGAAGACTGACGCAGCTCATCGCACTCACCGGATCTGCTGGAACGTGGCGGAAGACTTTGATCGACAAGACCGTGGCGTAAGTTAGTCGTTGGTATGAGATAGGTGCGACATCTAATCTGGAGAAATGTATCTCAGATGGACAGCAAAAGCAGGTCCATGTCCAGCCGGTGATCCAGATCTGAACCATTATGTCGGGGAGCTCTTATGCAAAGGTATGGAGTACATTTATTTTCCGTCCTGCATTTAGACTGATACATAGCGCTGATTTCCTTCAGATGGTGCCTTTGATCAAGCGGAACCATATTTATTAGCTGCCGGTAAGCGCGATAGCGCACGACTTCTTGCGCAAATGATGTGCGAATGGTGGAAAGCTACCTCCTCACATTTCCCTGGACCTTTCGCCTTGCGTGGTACTATCCCGTAAGCAAACATTTGCATTTTACTGAGTCAAATTTCTATACGTCCCTGACGAGTTTGTGGCACTAGATACCTGCTGAACGGCAATATCCTCGCAGCCCGTACCTTCATCACTCACTTTGTTACTCTTGCCATCTCTGCTACTCCCTCTCTGCGGTCTGGCCTTGCTCCTACTCCGTTGCTAGTACCGTCCTCAACTGGTGGTCCAGATGAAGTAATATTTACAACAGATCAAGTACTCAACTTCCTGCAACTTGCTGTGAGGACCTGCCAACGCGCGCAGGGCACAGAGAGTAGGAAGGCACAGGAAGCTTGGATTCGTCTCTGTGGAACGTACCTGAGCAAGGGTGGTGTACTTGCTGGACCCGGCGTACGAAAGGTAAATGTTTCTCTTTTGTCCATTAGTCGTCTGTTCTTCTTATCTGGGTACATTGATGCTGATTCTTCCTATGTCTTTAGTATCTCAACGAAATTGCAACGCTCTTCTTTGGTATCCCGCCTCCGCGTAACCAGGCTGCGAACCCCTTCGGTGATATATTTTCATCGCTTCTTGGTGGCGCCCCCGCCGCTCCAGTAGGTCCGCGTATACTCACTCCCGGTCCACCCGCAGCCGGTCTGGACTAGATTTCTGCTTTCTTACCTTCATAACATCTTGAAGGACTTTGTGTTCTGATGTTCACATTCTCTAAGGGGATCTCCCTAACTCGTTTTTGAGTTCAAGTAAAATCATGCGAAGGATGACATGGTTGCCATCGAACTTATTCATTGGGCTGGAATAAATAGCAAACAAACGATCCTCAATACAGAAGCGATAGTGTATCGTAGTCTAAGAACCAAGAAATTATTAGATCACTCGTCCTTCTTCGGACCAACCTTCTTCTCTGCCTCGTCAATTGCAGCCTTGTCAGTTGCCGGCTCACCTCCCGCTCCTGGCAAAAGGAACATTATAATTCAAGGTGCTGACACAAGATAATGATGACAAGAACGTACCCGATAAGAGACCAGCAGCAACCTTGAAGGGCCTCTTCAAGTCACCCTCTGCAGGCTTGCCAATGATGTGGATCTGCACGACCTTCGCATCATAGACATTCTTAAGGCCCATAAGTCCCTGAATGAAGAGAGGCTGGGTGTACTTGAGATATAGATGCAGGAACGCCATCATCGCGAGTCCCATGTAAACGCTGCGGACCTGTGGGCGGTTAAAGGGAAGAACAAAGGTACAAATTAGATTGTTTCAAAAATAAGAGACAACGATATACCAGCTTGGACACTTCATTGAGATCGTAATCCCGAACCGTCGTCGTCACTAGCTCCCCAGGTTGTTGAGTCTGCAGTGGACCAATAGACATTAGCTCCCCTTTTGAAGCTTCGTTTACCGCGCAAGTTAACCTACCATAGGGCTCGATGGCTCGACTGTCCGATACGTTAACGTCAGTTTATCCGATCGCTCCGCCACAAAAGCGAAATTACGCACCATACTTTAGCACTGTTTGGTCATTCTTTTGCTTGATCTGTTGCAATGTTTAACTCCATAAGCGAGATTCGCGAGTAATATAGGAACCGGAGTACATACCTTCATAGACACGTAGTAATACGCTGATAGTACAAGGAGCTGTACCGACACGTAACCGATACGAACATAGTTGAGCACCTCGGGGTCGTCGAATGGTATCTTGCGCGCAACTGCAATAGATCATGCAACGAACATTGAGAATGCAATGCCAAAAGCAGCAGCACCGAAAGAAAGGAAGTGTGTGTCAGCTCGGGACTCTTCCACGTTTGCCATGGAAAAAAGAGGCAGAAAAAAAGGAAAAACGAACGTTGCATCGCAACAAGCGAGATGACAAGGTTTTGTACTGCGGCGCTCATCGTAGTTGCCTATGAATGAAGAAGACCTAAGCAGAAGAAGAGTCTTTTGAACGGCAGACAAGTTGACGTGGAAGCTTCAAAAAAGCGACGCATCAGTCACGGCATCGCAATTGCCCGTCAGGAGACCAGCATCACATGACTCACTCGCGTCAATAACGCGCCATTCAAACTCCGAAAGGACACCAGATTGTGCATATACAGCCGGGTATCAAAAGTGACTGTCACTGTCACACAAAATGTGTGCCGCGTCGTGCGTCGTCTCACTTTGTCAGTTTCCACTCACTTCCGTCCTGCCCCCCTCCCTACTTTCATGACCCAAACACACTCCCTAAGGTCTCAGCTCGCCTCCCCGGTGAAAAACCAGATTATTGGGGCCATTATTGGCAGCAAAAACAAGTCTCAAGTAGCAAAGGCATTTGGCATACCTCGGACGACCGTAAACGACCTTTTTGCACGCTACAAAAAAACCGGTACAACGAAAAACTCACCCCGAACTGGCCGTCCGAAGAAGATCCGTGATCACATCCGTTGCCTGCTCATACGAACTGCAAGAAAAAACCGTTTTGCACCTCTCAAAACTCTGGCACAAAGTCTCAATGTCAAAGTGAGCCGTCAGACTATCAGACATGAGCTAAACGCTGTAGGACTCAAGCAGAGGAAGGCCCGACGTTGTCGGTCGGCGGTGTCGTATCTGAAGGTGCTACAGATGTCCGTCCTACTAAGGGTGCTGAATGTATGAAGGAACCTCCAAAAATGGGATGCCGACGCTATCAGACTCTCAAAGACCTACTACCCGGCAGGTGCCAGGAACCGTCGGAGACGTAATGGATGGGTCTAAGGATGCCGCTGGATAGAGGGAATAGGATAACAGGGCCGCCGCTCAAAAGGGGGGATCACAAGAGGCTGCCGACGTGGTATAAACTCGGCCACAGGAAGGTATGAAGTGTATAAGATGAATATAAAGGATAAAATGGAGTGAGTGGCTGGAGAAGGCGCCGCTGGGTCGTCTGATAAGATGCCTGGGTCGTCGGATGGCCGCCGACGTCGAATAGAGGGGTGCCGGACTGAGGGGGAGGCCACAGGAATCCGCCGCAGTAGCGTAAACGCGATAGATGAAAGGAAAAGACCGTATAAGATCAATATATGGGATAAACTGGAGTGAAAGGCTGGAAAGGGTGCTGCAGAGGAGTCTGATAGGAAGCCTGGGTCGCCGAAGGGTCGCCGACGTCGAATAGAGGGGCGCCGGATCACTGAACGTCAGAGCGGCAGAGGCGTACCGGAGGCGGCGAAGGCAAGTAGAATGTGGAGTCAAACAAGAGGAGATGTCAAGGATAGTATATAGTCAAGGGGGAGGCTCAGTACATGAGGGGAGACTCAGAGTGAGGGATATCTCGAACTCTGGCGCTCGGTCTGGTACATGCTCTTGGAATCCTTGCTAGGCTTGGAATCCTTTCTTCTACAAGCTAGTATAAGCTCTATATATACTCTACTGCTGTCGCCGACACATCCTACTGTCTGACAACATCTCCTGAGTCATCTGGGTCGCCAAGGGCCGCTGCCGGAGCGCCCAGGTGAAATCTGAGAGCGGCAACGTGAGGGGGGCATCCAATCACATGAAATATTGAGTATCTGCAATAACACGGGCGCCGGCGGAGTTGGGCTTGGCGGCGCGAGTCGGTGGCTTGGCACGCCGATGTACCACATGCCTATCTTCCATACATGGTCTAATGGGGGCCGCCGCGTCAGGGGGAAGTCGGGAAACCTCGGAACCGATGATCGGAGGCTGATATCGTGTATATGAGACAAAGGGCGCATCAGCCGATGTCCCTGAGGTGTCCGATGCATCGGCGGCACTCAATACAGAGTGTGGGCGATCCCTAGTGACTAATATGAGTGGCCGGAGCGGCAGTGCTGTGGGGGACTGCCGGACTGGTGGCAGATATGTCGTAGTGAGGCATGTAAGCACATATGACAATATATAGCTCCCTAGACAATGGGGGACTGCTTGATAAGCTGTAGGAGGCGTCGGCGAGGGTACCTGAGGATGTCTGAGTGTCCGCCGCATCGATCGGCGCCAAGGGGGGCCGACTCGGAGGCATCCAGAGTCGCCGCACGGCTGTACGTATGGTAAATCATAAGATCGGCGGCACGTAGTCACTGAGGGATGTGTCCTATAGTGCCTGGTGCTGGGTAGGAGCTGTCGGCGGACCTGTCTGAGTGTCGGGGAGCCATCGGCGGATCGATTTGGGTCATAGGAGGGCGCCGCAGTACAGTACGTGTGCTGGAATCAATGGATACGTGCTCAAATGATGTCCCGAGTGCAATAGGAGTATGCCCTCACACTCTGAGGTGTCAGCGGTGCTGGGATATGGTATCTGCAGTATAGGGGGAGCCATAGTATGAGTGTACTGGCACAGGAGGGGCCAGTGCGCTACATCTCCAGGTTGCAATGTAAAAAAATCATGAAAAAAAATGCTGTATACAGTGGGGCGAAGATGAAATAAGGGGTGCATGGTGCTGTGGCTGGTCGCCGACAGGATAGGATGATAGGGGAGTGAATTGTAAGGGTATAGAATGAAGGGGCTGAGTTGGCGGTGGCTGGAGTTGTAAAATCTTGAGTATTGGCCATATCTAGGTGCCGGCGCGGCATGGAATGTCTGTTTGGTTGAGTGCCGGGAAGCGGCGGTAGTAGGGATGTCTGGGGGGGCTGTTCTGGGCCTATAGGGAGGTGTCTATGCATGGGCGGGTGCCGCCGCTTGCAGGGGGGGCTGTAGTGTGCTGGGTGGAGGGCCGGGAGGGCCAGGAAGGCGGATCGCCGAAAGTGTCTCTGATGAGTGGGCAAAAACTGGAGGGGCCGCCGCAGGCTTGGGCGGCATCTGGGAAGGGGTCTTCTGTCTAGAGGCATGTGTGGCCGCCGCAGGTTAGGGGTATACGAATTTGGGGGTGGGGGGGGCTTGTAGAGGTTGAAAATGTCGCCGACGCGTACATTTCTTCAATCGCCGCAGGTGTAAGGTTGCTGGGATCGTCTCGGAGCCAAGGCGGGAAGGGCGGCGAGGTGTTGGGCATGGAGTGGTGATGTGCGGGTGTCCTGAGTCGAGTACCAGTGCTGGGGGGGGTCGCCGAAATGTGTTACATCAGTTATTTCTTTGCTAGGGCGCCGGCTGAGGCGTTTTGGGGCATGTTGGCAGGCAGAACACTTCGCCAGTGACTGGATCTGTAATGTAGAGGTTCTGGTAGTGTTCGGCGAGGTCTGCCACAACAGCATGGGTGTGGGCGAAGAAGGGCCGACCAAGGAGAAGGTCAAACGGCGCATTTTCAAGTATATGGACCGGCGCGTGCATAGAAAACCCAGGAATTGAGATTTTCATGCTGGGAATGATGTGGGAGCTTTGGTTAGGCGTCGGCGAGGCTGTATGAATGTGAGTAGGGTTCGAAATGCATGCCGGCGATTTAATTTGGCGCCATATACGTCGGGGAATACCAATAAATGAGCTTCCAGAGTCGAGAACACCATTAACCTGTAACATATCATTGAGGCGGACATTAATCTCATGCAAGGGGATGACTGCTGGAGCTAGCAGCGTGTCAGGGTGCTTGGGAAAGCCTGCCGGAGGTTTCCAGGGCGGCGGCATGTCTGCGGCGAAGGTGAGGGCTGCCTGTTGACGAGTGGCTTTGATTTGTGCCTTGCTGCGACGGATCGGCGGAGGAATTGGCTCATCTGGGTCATCTGGAATGGCCATCGGCGGCTTGGGGAGGATGGTGCCGAAGGGTGAGGGTACCTTTCTGACTTGAGGGGCAGGAGCTGGGTCGGGGGGAGCCTCTGGGAGCTGTTCAAGTACCGCAAAAGTGTTCGGCGCGGCGTCTGGAGCCGTTTGAGCCTGAACCTTTGCCTGAGACCTGTGGGCAGCGGCTGGTGTGTCCTGGGGGACTCCCCATTGTCTTGGAAGCTTTCGGCGCAGGCTGTGAGGCAGTTCCTGGGGTGCCGAAGCAATGCCTGGGTCATCCGAGAGGGGTATGATAGGTATTTGCACACCAAGAGGGATCATATTCACATTCCGAGCAAAGTAGTCGTTAAGCCGATCCAGAATACAGGCTCCAGAGTAATGGCGAGTGAAGGGCCTGCCATCAGGTTGCATGAGGCGGCCGCGCATATCAGCTACAGTAATGCCGGAGTTGAGCAGGAAGCTTCGCGTGGGGCATTTCATCGTCTGGTGCATTGTAAAACCACAAACCGTGCATGCCGGTGAGAGCGGCGGGGCTTGGGAACCTTCTGAGGGATGCTTGGAAGGTTGCTTGAGGTTCGCCGAAGGCAGCTGGGGAGCAGGGGTGCCAGGGTCTGGCCACCGAAAAAATTGTTCATGTGTTGCTGGAATGAGAGAGACGCCGGATGAAAGCCATTGTTGAGCAAGGTTGTATGAAGCGGCGGATGCTTGTGTGCATGCCTGAGGGATGGTAGTGATGCTATGGACATCTGCCGAAGGTTTACATTTGGCAGGGAGAGGTGCCGACGTAACAGGAAAGCCAGGGGGAGACGTGTTGGAGACCGAATACCGCTTTTGCACATCTGGAGAGTGTATGGACTGAGTCTGGCATGCAATCAGCGGCAGAGTCGAGGGTGACACTAGGGTAGGCTTCTGAACATGCTGGAGCGGCGGCGGCGAGGTCAGGGCATGAGGGGGCATCGGTATAGGGCTCGGGATCGGCTGGGGGGTCCATACGTGAGGCGGCGGAGTATGTATACCATTAACTAGTAATGCCCCAGGTGTCGGCAGCTGGTACTTGGTGTCGGCGACAATAGCGAGGGTGTTCTGGACCTGATTGACAGCTGGGAGACTTGCATTGGCATAGTAGGCTTCGACTGGGGCCGCTTGAGACTCGGTATGCGATAAAACTTGTTGTACCTTGAGAATTCGCTGGATTTCGTCGGCCACTGTCTCTGTTGGCCAGGGAATGCCGGCGGCGTGATCAGGGTGAGCCAGGCGAAGTGAGAAGTTGAGTTCCCGATGATAGGCGGCGGGGATACCTTCTACAAACATTCGTTGTTCTTCAAACATTGAAATCATGCCGCTTCGCAATAGGTAGCCAGAAACTCTGTGGAAGTCTTGCAGGAATGCGCCGAAGGACTGTAGGGTGAGTTGGGGGAATGCCTGTGTCGATAAAACGAGGCGCCGAAGGTCCTGGAAGGTGTAAACCAGTTGGGAATGTGGGTACATCTTGAGTACGGCATCTCGGAAGGCCGAATAGCTGTTGCCTGCCGCTTTGGCACTGTTAGGGAGTAGGCCCGGGGTTACACCGGTTTGATCCTTTTGCCTAAGCAGCGGTGTGTTGTGCAGAGGTGATCTTATCTACCCACGTCTGGCTGTACCACGCGGTCCCTTACTAGCCTTCCTAGTCGCGGTCCGAGTTATGGATGCTTTCAGATACGAGGTAATAGTAAAGCAGATTGGGATTTCCAAGAGGCGTGATAGTACAAAGCACACAGTAATAGCTCGCTGTAGGGCAAGCTTTACACCAGTGTGTTAAGAGGATCGAAAGATGGGGAAATGAGGGCCTAATCCTACAACTATTTATGCTCCCAGATATTCCATTTTTCCGTCCTATTTCTTACTCATCCTGTCTCCACTTTACTCCACTTTCCTCCACCATTACATCTGTTCCTTTGTCATCCTGCTGCGCTTCGCTCCACTTTGCTCCAATCTTTGTAAGGTCGTCTCCACTATGACAGAATTCTTTGGAGTTGCTGACTGAGACAATAGAGGTGGTGCTCCGATATGGAATGCTCCACTGTCAGTACTCCATAACGATGTCATTGCCGTCATTGAGTGGCATCTTTGCTCTTGGAGCGATGTAGGCTGCTCGGTATGTGATTCTTCGGAATTCATCTCGAGGTCCAGCGAGGGTAAGCATAACTCGCACGTCAGTGTTAAGGTGTCGGGTCGGTGTAGAGTATGGTCCAAGGCATATCATGAACTGCATAAGCTCTGCTGGTGGGTTCTGCTGGGTTCTGGTGACTAGCCATGCTTTGCCTTCGTATCGTATATCTCGAATGTAGCGCCATATCCTTCGTTGTATAAGGAGTTGTAATTGCTTGGTTTCCAGGTTCGCATCTCTCGGTAAATAAAGGTTTGCCTGTATCGTAGATGCTGGACATGGTGTGTGCAACTCCGGTCTATACCATCCAATCATTCTCCAAGTTATCGGGTTCGCAGTTCGAGGGGTCCGAGTTGTGATCGTGAGTTCCTCTCGTTTCTTGGGTACTATTGGGCTTGGTGGATTGGAATGCATTGTATCCTGAAGGTGTCGCTCGGTTTCGATGTGACAGTCACGCGTACCAACCGTTGCCGTGCATACTAAGTAGTATACTTCATAAAGGACCATGTAAACTCGTGCACAGACTTGACAGTGCTGAAATGCCAGTGAGGTCTCCATAAACCTTATTAGCCTTTAGCCTTTTAGCGTTTAGGCTTTAGTAGTTGTGCTTCTGGACTTCTAAGAAGTTTGATCGCTTCTTTTGATCGAGGTCACTCTGGTTGCTTGGTCGGCGGCGTTAGAGTGGTAGTCCGCGGTAATAGGCGGTCGGCGGTGTTAGCTGTTAGCGGGATTACGTATCCGCTTCGGTGCCTCTAGCGCTCGGGTGGTAACGGGTTACTGTTGCCTAGGCCGCTCGATCGCTTGGGCCCGTGATAGCTGGCTTGGTTACTGGTTGTGTTTGGAAAGCTGATCGTGTGGATCTGCTGATCGCGTCGATCCTGATGCGAGTTTTTGAGCGGATCCTTTCACTACACCCCCCCTAAGATGAACTTTCGGAGAAATGTTCATCCTAATCCGTGAGAAAGCTCGGATAAAGGGTCGCCTAGTGATGGTTGGTCTTTGCTATCAAACCATCATCATCTCTGCTCCAAAATGTCGAAAGTCGCCGCTGCTGCTACTGTTTTTGTCGTTCTTGTCGCGATTTTCGGCATAAATCATTGGATTTTGGAGCGTAAGAGGCGTGCTCAGGTAAGTGATGCATGCTCTGTGCCGTTTCAAGTCGTTAATCTTCCTCTAGGAGGCCGACTTTGAAATGCAATCGTTCCAGCGCGATGTTACTACTGTTGCGCTTCGAGTTCACCTCGCACTCGGTTATGACGTTGAGGATATTGATCCAGTCGTCGAAAATGCAGGTATTGCTTCGCAGGAACGTCGTGAAAAGGGTGTCTGGGAAGACATTGACTTGTAAAGGGTGGTGGGAAGGGATATGAATATGAAATGTGCATCATGTAAAGAATATGACGCAATTGAAAGTGATAAGAAAGAAATCATAAAGTCGTTAATGAATAAGTTTTATACCAATTTGGGAGTGAAGTTCCCGGTGTTTACCTACGGCTCTTCAACCCCCAAATGGAGTTTTTCGAAGAAAGAGTGTAATTGGAGTGCCTTTCAGCGTGAAGGCACATCCTAGCATGATGCAAGGGAGTGACTTCACGTAAACTTTTGGCTTCTCCGTTGCATAGAGGATAATAAAAGGTAGGCATAATCTGCCAATTCGGCGCCGGCACAATGACGCAATATACAAAATGTCTAGGCCCTTGTAGGTTCTTTGACACTTCTGCATAGTGCTTCATTTGTGCTGGTTGGCCGAATAAGCGTGAAATAAAGAGGTGCATAAAGCATAATTTGGTCGGACGTGACCATAAATACTATAGGGTAAGAATAAAATGCATAATTGACCATGTCGGGTCACGATATGGGAAAGGGGTTGCATAAAAGAAGAGTTGTTTACAAATCTTCGGATTCTTCAGCCTCAGGTGTAGTCTGGGCCGAGTTCGCTGGGGTATATAGTTCCCTGCTTTCACCTTCTTCACTTGACTCTGTATCGTCGGAGTGTATGTACATGTCCTCCTGTTCTGACATAGTAAGCATCTCGTCCGGCTGGTAGAGTTCGTTCGGGTACTGGTAGACTGAGATCATCAGATCTTCCAGCAAGGGGTGTCGTGTAGCCTGTAGTTTCTCTCTGGCTTCTTCCTCTCGGTTGTTGAGTTCCATAAGGTAATGAGGGTCGTAGTTAACCTCTTTGCCTTCGACTACGTGGTGCTCTATGGCATCGAGTGGTAGCTCGTCCGTAGTAGAGTTCCTCGCTTCAATAACCGTTCGGTATCTCGTTCCTTCGTAATACTTCGTCATGTTGAGTACCGTCATGAACTGCATGGTGTGGGATGCATAGAAGCCCGTCTGGTCGGCTATGTATATAATGTACTTCATCGCATCGATGCTCATCGGATGATAGTGACTCCATCGCATCATTCGGTTAAGAATTGCGGTAGTCATGTCTCGTCGGTAGGCGCAAATTTGAATTGCCGAATGATAGATGCCCATGATGTTCTTGTATGTCGTTTCGTGCCTAAAGTCGATCTTGCCTCGATGTAATGCTTGTGTTTCGAGTTCGATCGCGTAGGTTAGAAATGCATCATCATTGAGTCGGCGTAATGCTGCGTCTCGAGGGTTACTGAGTTTGAATAACCACTCGTCTGAGTGATTCGCCATCATAAGATGGGGTATTTCGTCTCGGTTGTGGTGGACTGCGTTCCACTTGTCAAATAGATCGTCGAAGTACTTTCCTGGGCATAGGGGTACGATTTCGTCTTCGTAGTTCTCTTCGTTGAATCGGTTGCACAGCTGTGGCCATTGATAACGTTCGGTCGGTGGCCTAAGTGTAAATGTCCATTCTGGTGCATCTTCTGGTTGACAGAATGCATGTAGCTCGTCGAAAATAGGCATAGCTGAGTAGTGGTTCGTCTGCAGTGAAGTAGAGCTGTTGAGGTTCGAGTTGTTGTTCCTTAGCTCGAAGTTCTCCATGTTTTATACCATCTTGTTGGTATGTCGGCGATGTCTTGCCTAATTCTTCTATCTCTGCTCTCGCTTTGGTGTGCCACATTGATGTCATCGCTTGGTAAGGTCATTGGGGACCTTACTCATCGTCTCTATTGTGGATCCATAAGCGGCTCCATCGGGTGGAGTGCATGTGATGCAACTATTGCCTCATTCGTTTTCGTGCGGCGATCCATTGGTTAAGGTTCGGCGGCTGGATTGCCTGAGGATACTTTTTATGGAATGCTTCGATCATTTGATAGGAGTTCTTGAGGTTGTCAAGTGGCTCCCATGTTCGCTCCTGGTATCCTTTCCATTGGATAAGGTATTGGACCTTGCTCCGATGACGTCTTGTATTATGAATCGTCTCCACTTCGTACTCTGCTTCTCCCTCCACTTCAATAGGTGGTGGTTCATCCAAAGTGGGTCTTCCAGGGTATTCCTTTCGTTTGTAAGGCCTGAGAAGACTCGCATGAAACACTGGGTGGATCGGAAGGGTTTCGGGTAAGCGTAATCTGAATGACACTTGTCCGACTGCCTTCTCGACTTTATAAGGCCCTGCCCATTTCATTGCAAGTTTCTTCGTTGGTTCCAATCGACTGAGATTCCTCATGTCTAGTAACACTTCGTCTCCTGGCTTGTACTCTGGCAGTTTGCCTCGATGCAGGTCTGCATAAAGCTTCATTGCCTCATTCGCTTGCCTAATCGAATTATAGGCTTCTTGCTGTACTTGTCGAAGCTCCTCTAGGTGATTTATTGCTTCTGGGACGTTTGAATCACCGGTCTCCGCAACGTCCAGGTGAGGATGCCATCCATACAGTGTATAGAATGGTGACTGATGTGTAGTACTGTGCTTCCTGTTGTTGTAGGCGAATTCTGCTATATCGATGTACTCTGCCCAATCTGTTTGTCGGTAGGACACATAGCAGCGTAAGTACTGTTCAAGCTCTTGATTTAGTCGCTCGGTTTGACCATCGGTTTGTGGATGATATGCTGTACTAGTTTTCCAATCGACATCGATGAGTCTGCAGAACTCCTTGAGGAATTGCGCGGTGAAGTTGCTACCTCGGTCGGAGATTACTCGTTTAGGGGCCCCGTAGTATTTGAAGACATGTTGGCGGAACAAACGTGCCAACTGCTTAGCATTGGGTATTCCTTGGCAAGGAATGAACTTCCCCATTTTAGTGAGTTTGTCCACTATAACGAGTATCGCACTGTAGCCTTCATTGCTGACTGGTAAGTCGGTAATCAGGTCACAGGTTATGGTTTCCCATGGTTGATGTGGTGCCTCCAACGGTTGGAGCGGCGGATTTCGAAACTGTCGAATCGGTTTTGCACGCTGACATATGTCGCAGGTTGCGGTATATGCTCGGATCATTTCTTCCATCTTCGGCCAATAGTATGATCGCTTTACAAGCTCTATGGTCTTTTCTGCTCCTGGGTGGCCTGCAAGTTTGTGATCATGGCGCCTTCGGATTAGCAACGCTCGTAGGTTGGCGGACGGCGGGATATATAATGCATTGGTTACGTAGTGCAAGCCGTTCCTGTAACTGTAGCCGTTGCTCTGCTTGATCGCCTGAATTTCCTTCTTAGCCTCCTCGGTATTGTAGTTCCTCTTGATCGTTCGGATAATAGGATCAGAGATAGTGACCATTTCAGTTTCTAGCTTGTATAGACCGTTGATCTCTGTGCGTCGCAATGTTTGTTGCTTGATCGTATCAGGAGGTAATAAGGTAACTCCTAAGTTGTCCTTGTCCTCTGGCATATAGTCGGATCGTCGTGATAGCTCGTCAGCTTGGTTCTTCTTGCCTGGCCAATGGAGAATCTTGAAGTTATATCGTGATAACTCTAGTGCCCATCTTGCTTGACGTCTCGATAGATTCTGAGCTGTCATGAAGTATCGGAGGTTTGCATGATCGCTTCGGATTGTTACTGGTTCTTTGGTTCCCTCCAATAGGTGTCTCCAATGCTTGAGTGCTTCCATGATTGCTAGCATCTCTTTGTCATGCGTCGGATAGTTTCGTTGGGTGTTCGTTAGAGTTTTCGACATGAAACCTAAAGGTCTCAGTTCTCCTTGGTTGTCTTCTTGTTGTAAGACTGCACCAATCGCTACATCGGATGCATCGGTTTCCAATGTATATGGTTTGTCTGGCTTTGGCATTGCCAATGCGACTTCCGTTTCGAATGCCTTCTTGATACTTTCGAATGCCTTATCTTGTGCCTCTGCCCATATGAACTTGCGATCCTTTTTGATAAGGTCGCCAATAGGTGCGAATGTATCGGCATAGTTCCTGATGAATCTTCGGTAGAAGTTACAAAATCCTTGGAACTTTCGAACTTGTCGTTTCGTCTTTGGCACTGGCCATTCGTGAATAGCTTTGAGCTTATAAGGATCCATCTGGATGCCTTTCGTTCCTACTACAAATCCCAAGTAGTCGAGCTGGGTTTGGAGGAAGTGACATTTCTCGATTTTGAGGTAAATGTCGAGCTCTCGGCATTTCTGTAGAATTGCCCTGAGGAGTTTCCAATGTTCCTCTTCAGTTTGTGCTTGACCAATAAGGTCGTCCAAATAGTTGAGTGCTTCTTCTGTCCTGAGCCAATATTCGAAGTTGTCATTCATGAATCGTTGGAATACTGCAGGTGAGTTCTTCATTCCAAACATCATGACCTTTGGCTTGTAGACTGCATTGCCAACTCGGAATGCTGCTTTCCACTCGTCTCCTTCTCGGATTCGCAGGTTGTTGTAACCTGATCGCATGTCGAGTGTAAAGAAGAATTTTCCTTTCTCCAGTTTCTCTGGGAGAACACTCATGATCGGTATCGGGTATGGGTCTGATACTGTCGTGTCGTTGATGTCTCGGTAATCGGTTACTGCTCGTGCTCCTCCGTCTTTCTTTCCTACAAAGAAGACTGGTGCTGCTACCGGACATGGTTCATGTGGTTGAACCTTTTCAATCCATCCTTTGTCAAGTAACTCTTTGACATAAGCATCGAGTGCTGCCTGCTCTTCTCGTGTGAGCTTGATAATAGGCCTTGGTTTCGGTAATGGTACTCCTTCTTTGAGGTTAATCGCCATATCCCATTTCGTATGCTTGGGTAACCTTCTTGACTTGTCAGGATCAAAGACATCTGCGTAGTCTTCTATTTCCTTTGGTAGGAGTTTTCGCCAATCTCGTTTCTGTGTTCCTAGTAATCCTTCTGCAGCTGCCTTTTGCTGAGAATACTGCTGGGATACTGAACTCGCTTTGTTCAGAGGCTGTGAGACTTGGTTCTGCTGCCTTGGTGACCAATTTCGATTGATGTCTAGCTCTAGCTTTGCAGCGAGCTCTTCCTTTCTGGTAAGGGTAGCTGGTTGGTTGGTCGTCCTAAGACTTTCAATGTCTTCTGGCTCTATATCGTGCATAGGAGTGTCTTCTGTTGTCTCCTGCTCGTCTTGCATCTCGATATCGCTTTCGTTGTCTGCCCATCTTGTACGCTTCGGTGTGGGACTAGCTCCTCGCATTAACGATGCCGTTCTCGGTCGTATAATGCCTGCCACTGGCTTCTCTGGATACCGTGTCTTCCGTGGTCGTATCCTGTATTTCATGCCTGGGTTTTCTTCTGGTGATGGCCAGAGTTCTTCATCTTCTGGCATGTTTTGCCTCAGTGGGTGTATCTTCTGTGGTGGTTGTTTCTTCCAACGTTTCGGAGAGTCATTTATTTCCTCCTGTTCGTCTAGGCTATGCTTGCCTGTTACATCTTGTGTTTCACCTTCGGATGTCTGGTACAGTTGCCGTGCTGGGATCATCCGTCTCGGTATGTGCCTTGGTCGTCGTTGCACTATACTCGTTCCTTGTGGTGCCTGTTTCTTCCATCGCTTGGGAGTGTAGTTTATTTCCTCCTCATCTCGATGATGCTTGTTTGCCGTTTCCTGTTGTGGCTGTTTCGTTGCAGAGTCTGGTATATTTTCCGTGCTCGGACTCTTCACTTCTGGCGTCTGTTTTGCCTGTTCCAGTCTTGGTGTTGCTGGTCTGGTTTCCGGCTTCGCTTGTGGCTTCGTTTCGTGAGAGTGTCCGTTGTTGTCTCTCCTTGGCGCAAATATTATTCCTGGTGCTCCAGAGTGTCGATAGTTGTCTCTGTCCTGAGCCTGTTGCTTCGTGTTATGCCTAGGTCTTGTCTTGTCAGGTTTGCCTTTCGTTTGCCGTTTCCGTTTGCGCTTCTTGTGCCTTCGCTTCTTGGTAGCTCGTATGACGTTGAGCTCGAATGGTATCGAATTACCATTCCGATTCCATACTTGATTCTTCCAATCAATTTCGGGATTGACTTTGGCCAAATAGTCAATTCCTAGGATCACTTGATCCTGTCCTGTGGTTGCTACTGCCAACGTTTGTGGCTGCGGTTTAGGTCCATCAAAAATTAATGTGTAGACCTCGTGCGTGATTGCTCCTCCTTGGTTGGGACTTCCATCCGCATTATTCAAAGGTCGAGGGTGATCAAGCCTCTTTTTGAATAGGCTGTAGTGTCGTACCAAGTTGGGGTGTATCGTGCTGCATGTAGCTCCGGAATCGATTAACGCTTTGACTGCTAGGGTCTTTGTTCCAACCTTCACTCGAATAGGTAATCGGGGATGCAATGCTTGTATTGGCAATCGTTTATTGTACATCGCTTCACTGGGGTTGAACCCAGGAGGTTTGAAACACTGGTTGTTGAAACCTTTCTCGTCACCCTTGTCACACTCACATCGCGCAGTCTCGTTCGATGGAGGTCTTAATCTTTTCCCTGTTGCTCTTTACTTGCTAGGGATTTGCGAATGTTGTTTCGGTATTCTTCGTCATGCTTGCAAGTCCATCCTGCTGATTCGTCGCCTTTAGCCCATGCTACATGGTCGTAGTGGACTGGCCTTCGGCAGTGTGGATCGGGACATGTTTCCTTGAAATCGATTGTTCGTGTTGTCATCGTCCTCCGTTTTACACCATTAGTCTTCTTCGGCCGCTTAGAGGAAGAACCCTTTTGCTTCCTTGGTGCCTTGCACTCCTTTGCGTAATGTCCTGACTTTTCACAGTTGTAGCATTTGCCTCCCTTCTTCGGCAAGCCTCGGAGTGCATCTACATCCATGGCGTCTGGATCTCGTTTCGTTGTTTGTACTGGTGGTCGGAAAGATGACTGTCCATTCGATTTGAATCTTGGGGTATATGTTTGACTACCCATGAGCCTTTGCCTGGCATCAGAGTTTGCTAGGTTGCTTGTCCATTCCATCCATGCATCGAGGTCGTTCTTCTCGAAAGCGTCGGGTTGTACAGATTCGACTCGTCGTTTGACCCACATGTCTAGTCCTTTGACATAGATGTACTTGAGCATCTGCTTATCCATCGTGTCTGGTGCTCGTGCTTTGAGTCGTCGGAATTCGTCGTTGTACGCCCTAATGCTTGCTCCTTTCTGCTGGATGCATAGTAGTTGGAATAGGGCTTCCTGTTCTCCAATGATCGGATGTCCTGCTCGGATCCTCATCCAGTTCAGCATGTCCTTGAGTGATGCGAACATTCCATTTGTTGCAGCGATAATCGCAGGTACTGGTTTCAGTTTCCCATTGGCATCGAATGATGTTAGGGTATTCTTCTCTGCAAACCAATCGTAGCTGTCGCCTTCTAGTGCCGCAAATAGGCTCTTTGCGATCTCCTCCTCATCCTTGACTCCATGCTGTGCCAGCTTCGAGATACATCGACTAATCCACAGATCAATATCTTCGCTTCGCTTGCCATAGTACTTCGGAAGCTTGATGCTGTGTTTAGAGAGTTGTGTCTGAAGAGTCTGTAGTTGCTGCTCCAGTGCTTGCACCTTCTGGTCGGTTGTCGACATGATCGTAAGTGCTTATGGGCACTGCTGGTGGTGAATAGGATGGTGGTGGTGGATTCTCTGGCGCTTGGGTTGCTACTGCACCACTTGCTGGTACTGCAGGTACTGTTGGTACTTGGATAATAACCGTTCGAGGTGGGGTTCTGAGTAAGAATGGCCTTCGTGATGCTTCTTCGTCTGAGGACACTGATTCGTCAGAACTCTGTTCCTGTTGGGCTCTCTCTCTTGGTAGAAAGTATTCCCAGCGTTGTGCTGCCTGAGCTACTTCTCGAATTCGTTGAGCGTGTTCGAGTATGTTCCTCGAGGTGGTTTCGGTTGTCTGTACCGATGTGAGTATAGCTGCGTAGGTGCGTTGACTCGACTCGATTGTTTGTCCTAGTTGGAGTAGGGCTTCTCGCAGGTTATGGATGTCTTGAACAATCCTTGGTTGATCTAGAGCTGTCCTGTTAAGCTCTCCGACTCTCGTCTCAATCGTTTGTAGTTGTTGTTCCTGAGCAGTAATCCTGTTCCGGATAGCGTTGAGCTCTCGGTCAAGTACTCCGTTTCCGTCTATGACCCGATGATTGAGTGCTCCTGCTGCTCGATCCAATTCCAGAGTATATCTCTCTAGAGCTGCTACTTGTGCTCCAATTCTTTGAGTAGTTGCTTCTAGTGCTTCGAATCGATCTCCTACTGCTGTCGCGTATGCTCCGGTTGGTAGACTGTTTGACTGCCCCGTGTTTGCAGTTCGTTCTTCCAGTCTTTCAACCCTTTCTTGTAGCCTTCTGATCACTGGTGGATACAATATGCTGTGGTTCGTTGTCGCGTATAGTATGTCGTGATCGCTTTCCAGACTACGTAGCCTGTTGGTGATATGTTGAACTCGTTCGTCGAGGGATCTAGGTGTGAACCTCGTTTGATTATCGTTCGCCCGTTCGTTCGTTCGATGACCGTTACTTCTGTTGTTGGCGTTTCCTGATCGGTTCATGAACTTCGTTTCTCGCCTGATGCTTCAGGGTTATTGTTCCTTGGTGCTGTTAACCAAGTAGTTCCTTTCTCGTCGAATGTAGCAATAGTGGAAGGGACTGCTGCTACTTTCGTGGTTGTTGTTTGCGTGCTCCCAACTGCAGGGCTACCAGATGCCTTTGCTATTAGGTACACTTCGTCGTTGTAGGGGTTATGATAGTAGATATGTGATTTAAGTGAATTGGGTTTGTCGTTCTCCAGGATGTGCACTTGTCCTGAGGATTCGATATGGGTACTAGTCTCGAAACTAGTGACGTCGATAGGGACTTGAGGTCGACGGTCCTCGCCTCGATAAAACACTAGCCAAGAACCTTGCCCGTGAGAGGTGGTGGTAAAACTAGCGAGTGATCTTTCGATCCAATGTTAGGGAGTAGGCCCGGGGTTACACCGGTTTGATCCTTTTGCCTAAGCAGCGGTGTGTTGTGCAGAGGTGATCTTATCTACCCACGTCTGGCTGTACCACGCGGTCCCTTACTAGCCTTCCTAGTCGCGGTCCGAGTTATGGATGCTTTCAGATACGAGGTAATAGTAAAGCAGATTGGGATTTCCAAGAGGCGTGATAGTACAAAGCACACAGTAATAGCTCGCTGTAGGGCAAGCTTTACACCAGTGTGTTAAGAGGATCGAAAGATGGGGAAATGAGGGCCTAATCCTACAACTATTTATGCTCCCAGATATTCCATTTTTCCGTCCTATTTCTTACTCATCCTGTCTCCACTTTACTCCACTTTCCTCCACCATTACATCTGTTCCTTTGTCATCCTGCTGCGCTTCGCTCCACTTTGCTCCAATCTTTGTAAGGTCGTCTCCACTATGACAGAATTCTTTGGAGTTGCTGACTGAGACAATAGAGGTGGTGCTCCGATATGGAATGCTCCACTGTCAGTACTCCATAACGATGTCATTGCCGTCATTGAGTGGCATCTTTGCTCTTGGAGCGATGTAGGCTGCTCGGTATGTGATTCTTCGGAATTCATCTCGAGGTCCAGCGAGGGTAAGCATAACTCGCACGTCAGTGTTAAGGTGTCGGGTCGGTGTAGAGTATGGTCCAAGGCATATCATGAACTGCATAAGCTCTGCTGGTGGGTTCTGCTGGGTTCTGGTGACTAGCCATGCTTTGCCTTCGTATCGTATATCTCGAATGTAGCGCCATATCCTTCGTTGTATAAGGAGTTGTAATTGCTTGGTTTCCAGGTTCGCATCTCTCGGTAAATAAAGGTTTGCCTGTATCGTAGATGCTGGACATGGTGTGTGCAACTCCGGTCTATACCATCCAATCATTCTCCAAGTTATCGGGTTCGCAGTTCGAGGGGTCCGAGTTGTGATCGTGAGTTCCTCTCGTTTCTTGGGTACTATTGGGCTTGGTGGATTGGAATGCATTGTATCCTGAAGGTGTCGCTCGGTTTCGATGTGACAGTCACGCGTACCAACCGTTGCCGTGCATACTAAGTAGTATACTTCATAAAGGACCATGTAAACTCGTGCACAGACTTGACAGTGCTGAAATGCCAGTGAGGTCTCCATAAACCTTATTAGCCTTTAGCCTTTTAGCGTTTAGGCTTTAGTAGTTGTGCTTCTGGACTTCTAAGAAGTTTGATCGCTTCTTTTGATCGAGGTCACTCTGGTTGCTTGGTCGGCGGCGTTAGAGTGGTAGTCCGTGGTAATAGGCGGTCGGCGGTGTTAGCTGTTAGCGGGATTACGTATCCGCTTCGGTGCCTCTAGCGCTCGGGTGGTAACGGGTTACTGTTGCCTAGGCCGCTCGATCGCTTGGGCCCGTGATAGCTGGCTTGGTTACTGGTTGTGTTTGGAAAGCTGATCGTGTGGATCTGCTGATCGCGTCGATCCTGATGCGAGTTTTTGAGCGGATCCTTTCAGGCACAGTGCCTCCAAACCAGTTCTTCTTTCGGCGGCACATAGAATCGAGCCCAGGTGATGATATGGCTGTCGGAGAGGTCGGCAGTTCGTCCAAGGAGGTAGACGGCATCAAGAAACCTAGGTATGGAGGTGGGGGAGCCAGAAACATCGATTTTGGGGATAGATTTGTCACCAGGGAGCGGCATAGTGAAGCCTGAGATGGTGGGAGAGGGTCCGGCAAATGGGAGTGCATCAGGATCAGTGAATTGTGGGACTGTCATGGCGCCGCAGGTGTTGGCAGTCCGCCGCAGTTTTGAACAAGTCGAAAAATGAGCAAAATCAAGGGTGGGAGGGAGGGGACTTCAAAAACAAACAGCTCCCTCGCGTGGGCTCCAAAATGTCGGTCGGCGGTGTCGTATCTGAAGGTGCTACAGATGTCCGTCCTACTAAGGGTGCTGAATGTATGAAGGGACCTCCAAAAATGGGATGCCGACGCTATCAGACTCTCAAAGACCTACTACCCGGCAGGTGCCAGGAACCGTCGGAGATGTAATGGATGGGTCTAGGGATGCCGCTGGATAAAGGGAATAGGATAACAGGACCGCCGCTTGAGAGGGGGGATCACAGGGGGCTGCCGACGTGGTATAAACTCGGCCACAGGAAGGTATGAAGTGTATAAGATGAATATAAAGGATAAAATGGAGTGAGTGGCTGGAGAAGGCGCCGCTGGGTCGTCTGATAGGATGCCTGGGTCGTCGGATGGCCGCCGACGTCGAATAGAGGGGTGCCGGACTGAGGGGGAGGCCGCAGGAATCTGCCGCAGTAGCGTAAACGCGATAGATGAAAGGAAAAGACCGTATAAGATCAATATATGGGATAAACTGGAGTGAAAGGCTGGAAAGGACGCAGAAGGGGAGTCTGATGAGATGCCTGGGTCGTCGGATGGCCGCCGACGTCGAATAGAGGGGTGCCGGACTGAGGGGGAGGCTGCAGGAATCCGCCGCAGTAGCGTAAATGTTAGGACCAGTGTTTTTAGACGAGGTGGTCAGTCTAAGCGTACCGGAACAAGTCCCTGCTTATTCCTTCTGATGATAATTGATTGGAGACGGAACGAAGGTTATAGATGTACTACTTTAGAAGCGAGCGATAGGCTCAAGCTTGACCTCAGTAGTGGAACAGGGTTTCAATCAAAGGGTACAGTTTTCGATTGAGAGTACAAAATAATTTTGCTGAGGGACAATGCCCCGCTCAGCTGGCCCTTAAATAACCTATTTACTAAATAGTACCGACTACCTATTACTACCGACTACAGCCTTGCTATTGGTCTAGACAATATGTTTTCTCTGACACCAGTACTCTACTCTGGTGCCAACACCGATACTTTCCTCTAGTGTTGAATCACAATACTTCTACCATATTAGGAGGGTTTGTTTGAGTCCTACTACCCCGATGCTTCGAGAAGCTTCTTCCGTGCTTCCTCCGATGTGCAATCGTTATCACATGTTAATCTCTCCTTATCTTTACCCCGTGATCCTTCTCCGTTCCCAGACGGGTTCCCATGATAGTTGCCAAGCTATCGCTTCTCTGGCGCTCCGTTCCCGGGCCGAGCTTCTGCCGCTTAATCCTCGATCATGGGGGAGATAGTGATATCAGGGTTAGAGATCGGCAGAGCTTGCCAATCTTCTCCTGGCGAATGAGTGTACTCCGCTACACTCCTTCTGTGCCTCGCCGCGACTTCGATGTCCGATAGTTGTAGTCCTGGGCCCGTGGTTAGCCGTAGCCTCTGTCCAACGTGCTCGCGGCCATTCCACTCATCAACTGTAATTACCCCTGGCTCTGACGCTCGCCAAGCCTGCATTAAGCGTTCCATCGCTTCTTCCGTAAGATGTTCAATGTCCAAAGGTGGCCGCTTGTAAACTGGCCAATCTACTTCCACTGCCGTGTGACTGCACAAGGTCTGGTGCCGATGCTGATTGATCCAAGCTCGCACGCCGACCTTTAATGCATAGACATCCCTATCGCTAAGCCATATGGATACCTCATGGTCGTATGCACTCATTCCGTGGTTCGGTAATGGTTGGTCTTCTGTTCGTTCCGAGGGTCCGGGCTTATGCCGAATCTTGACATCGGCTGCTTCCCTTGACACTAACCGTTCCGTGAAGTTCTTCATGAGCCATTCCGCAAGTACCCAGCTTCGTTGGTAGGCCAAGTAACAATTGGCGCACACCAAGCTCTCATGTACAAATCTTCTAGTTGCACCACGCCGATAATGTCTTCGTTGCAGGAGTTCCGTATACCTTGCGACATTCCTTTCTTCCATCGCCGCCAGACTGCGTTCCGGCGGTGGAGTATGTCCAATGTGCATATTAGTTAGTCCTAATTGCAAATCATTAGAGTCCTCCGTGTCTTCTCCAGACGATCCGTGGTTTGCTACTCTTGAGTCGCCACCACTGTTCTGCTGTAGTAGCCTTTCGAAATAGTCTTGATTTGGCATCGCAACTCGGTGTGTAAAATTTAGCCCACGCCGCATTAGATAACCACAATTTTCGTAACAGTAAACGCGATAGATGAAAGGAAAAGACCGTATAAGATCAATATATGGGATAAACTGGAGTGAAAGGCTGGAAAGGACGCAGAAGGGGAGTCTGATGAGATGCCTGGGTCGTCGGATGGCCGCCGACGTCGAATAGAGGGGCGCCGGATCACTGAACGTCAGAGCGGCAGAGGCGTACCGGAGGCGGCGAAGGCAAGTAGAATGTGGAGTCAAACAAGAGGAGATGTCAAGGATAGTATATAGTCAAGGGGGAGGCTCAGTACATGAGGGGAGACTCAGAGTGAGGGATATCTCGAACTCTGGCGCTCGGTCTGGTACATGCTCTTGGAATCCTTGCTAGGCTTGGAATCCTTTCTTCTACAAGCTAGTATAAGCTCTATATATACTCTACTGCTGTCGCCGACACATCCTACTGTCTGACAACATCTCCTGAGTCATCTGGGTCGCCAAGGGCCGCTGCCGGAGCGCCCAGGTGAAATCTGAGAGCGGCAACGTGAGGGGGGCATCCAATCACATGAAATATTGAGTATCTGCAATAACACGGGCGCCGGCGGAGTTGGGCTTGGCGGCGCGAGTCGGTGGCTTGGCACGCCGATGTACCACATGCCTATCTTCCATACATGGTCTAATGGGGGCCGCCGCGTCAGGGGGAAGTCGGGAAACCTCGGAACCGATGATCGGAGGCTGATATCGTGTATATGAGACAAAGGGCGCATCAGCCGATGTCCCTGAGGTGTCCGATGCATCGGCGGCACTCAATACAGAGTGTGGGCGATCCCTAGTGACTAATATGAGTGGCCGGAGCGGCAGTGCTGTGGGGGACTGCCGGACTGGTGGCAGATATGTCGTAGTGAGGCATGTAAGCACATATGACAATATATAGCTCCCTAGACAATGGGGGACTGCTTGATAAGCTGTAGGAGGCGTCGGCGAGGGTACCTGAGGATGTCTGAGTGTCCGCCGCATCGATCGGCGCTAAGGGGGGCCGACTCGGAGGCATCCAGAGTCGCCGCACGGCTGTACGTATGGTAAATCATAAGATCGGCGGCACGTAGTCACTGAGGGATGTGTCCTATAGTGCCTGGTGCTGGGTAGGAGCTGTCGGCGGACCTGTCTGAGTGTCGGGGAGCCATCGGCGGATCGATTTGGGTCATAGGAGGGCGCCGCAGTACAGTACGTGTGCTGGAATCAATGGATACGTGCTCAAATGATGTCCCGAGTGCAATAGGAGTGTGCCCTCACACTCTCAGGTGTCGGCAGTGCTGGGATATGGTATCTGCAGTAAGAGGGAGCCATAGTATGAGTGTACTGGCACAGGAGGAGCCAGTGCGCTACAACGTGCTCCATACATCAACAAGGCCCATAGGGTCTTACGGCTAGCACGTGCGAAGGAACTGGTGAAGATTACGAAGAGGCAGTTGAAGTCGGTCATTTTCTCAGACGAGTGCTATGTTTACCTTGGTTCAAACCCTGGCACCATTTATTATACACGTCGCTCTGATGAAACCTGGCATGAGGACTGCGTTATACCATCCTTTAAGAAATCCTCTGTACGAGTTATGGTCTGGGGTTGCATCATGTATGGTAGGAAGGGTCCGCTTATTGTGCTCGAGTATCCTGGAGGCAAGGGAGGAGGAATGACTGCGAAAAAATATATTGAGCAGGTATTGGATGGCTGTCTTTTGGATTTTTACAACGAGGTCCATCGACGCAATTGGTCTGTTACATTTCAACAAGACAACACACGGTGCCATACGGCAAAAACGATGCAACGCTGGTTTGAAGAGCATGACATTTCACTGTTCCCACACCCACCCACTTCTCCAGACATTAACACTATCGAACCTTGCTGGTTGGACCTTAAACGGAACATATGGGCCCGTCGTCATCACCCTACATCAGTTGGAGAGCTCAGAAAGGCTGTTCTCGAGGCCTGGGAGGCAATACCAATCAATCATATCAATAACTATATTTTATCAGTGCCTCGCCGTGCACAGGCAATTATTAATGCTAAAGGTGGACCAACGAAATACTAATGGTGGAAGGAATATTATTAGATGCTAATCAATGTATATACATACTTAATTTTGTATAAAATTGTGTTTTGCGTGAGTGGTGCAGCATAGAAGTTGCATGAGCACGACACGACTTACGGGAAAGCGTGACAGTGACGGTCACTTTTGATACCCGGTTGTACTATTGTGTGATCCCTCTTTTCATTTTTCCCTCTTTTCATTTTTGCTGTTTCCCTACCTTCCGCTCCACCACTTGTCTTGAAAAAATTCACGTATATGTATTTCAGTGCTAGGAACACGATTCTGCAGTTTTTTTGAGTAGAAACCTTATAGTTGCAATAAAATTGTCGAAAAATGCATTTTCTCAGCTTGGGAGGTGCCATATTTGCCATGTAAAAAGTTCCAGTCAACCCATTCCACAACCACTTTTATCTCGGAGCACTTGTAACACAGTCATATACTCCTGCATTTTTTTCTGTGCAGATTTGTGTGCGTTGGCAATTAAAATTGAAAGATGAGTCCTGGGATGGTGACATGAGGTGACAAATGAGTCTGGGGTTTGCTTATCCGACCACGCCTCACGGAACTGTGACAATATGTGACAAAAGATGAAAAGAGGGATACCCCTTGATATTTTGCTCAATAAAATCTATAAAAATATTTTGAAAGTTCAGGTATGCCTATGCATACATAAAGACAGTGTGTGATTTTTTTGGCATGAAAAAAAATGATGTTGTGAGTCTACAGACAAAAAATGAAAAGAGGGATCACACTATAGTATGACTCGATCTGCTCAGAAAGCTGTGCCCAGAGAAAATTAGGAACCTAAAAGGCGACGGATGTCCGGACACTTGGCATGACGCTTTGCGTACGTACTGCAACGAGCAATCCTTACGCATGGTCTGACTATCTCCTCTACTCAGGAAACGCTGGTGAGAGAAGTGCCATATGCTCACCTCAAGTACGGGTTACATGTGCTGTCGACAGTCATGAAAGGGAAACTTCCAAACGTGCCCCAGGCCTCCGGATTAGCATGAAGTTGTCGACGCATTCTCAGTACTCGATGATCTATTCGATCCGCGGAGTGTCGGGATAGAAGTCCAGCGGACTAGCCGACGCTGACTCAAATCGTCCTAACTTCATTGTCACTATTGAGGGGGGGGGGTCAGAGTGGCCACCAGTAATCGGTGAGGATTTTGCACTTACAGTTGCCTGACGATTATTCAAGGCTCGTGAGATTAAAACGCGCCAGTGATACCGAAGAAACGATTATGAAAAGTGCCGTCGTACCTCTTTGTTGTATCGTCCGCCGCAATCGCTGTGCAATGCTCAGAAATCTTGAACGGTCTCTCTTCTTTATAAGTGCTTTCAGCTAGTAGGTAACATCAGGTACCTAACAGAGTCGATTGAGCTGTGTCGAGTTGCTTTAGCTCTTCTCCCTAAGGCAGAATCCCTTCGTTCTGATTCACTCATCAACCTTGCTTGTTCACTGTATTCCCACTTTTGGAATGGCAGTGACATTGAAGTCCTTACGGAGTCAATCGAGCTTCATCGTTCTGCCCTAGCTCTTCTACCAGAAGGACATCCACATCATTCCCAATCGCTCAATAGCCTCGGTCATTCCCTGTACAGTCACTTTCAACATAGCGACGCCCATTGGAGACGTCACGGAGTCTATCGAACTTCGTCGTTCTGTTCTGCTCTAGCTGTTCAATAGAAGAAAGACCCTGGCTGTTTTGAGTCACTTAACAATCTCGGATATTCTCTTGTACCTTCGTTTTCAGCAGGTCGGCAACATCGAGGACCTCGAGGAGTCTATCGAACTCTATCACTCCGCCCTGACTCGCCCAATGAAGGGAATCGGTCTGAAGCACTCAACAATCTCGGAAATTCCCTGCACCTTCGCTTTCGGAAAAGCGGCAACACTGAAGATATTACGGAATGGATCAAATTTCATCGTTGCGCTCTGGCTCTTCGGTCGGAGAGACATTCCCATCGTCCTCAGTCACTCAGCAGTCTCGCATATTCTCTGTGCCTTCGCCTTGAGTGCAATGGGTCCGTCGAGGACATTACGGAGTCCATCGATCTCTACCGTTCTGCCCTGGCCTTATCACCTTCGTCGTTCCCCGATGCTCTGAACAACTTGGGAAATTCTCTGCAAAGTCATTTTCAGCGGTATGATAGTGTCGAGGACCTGGATCAAAGAATGAATCGAGCTCCCCCGAGTGGCCGGGCTAACCCTTTCGCAGGAGGAACAGTCCAATAGTTATTCGCGATTATTCTTCCTCGCTAATTACCTATCAAATCATACTGAACAAGGGGAGAAAGCCAAGGATCTCAACATGGGAATCTGGCTGCTTCATGTCGTGTTCGCCCCCGTGACATTCCTGAGTTTGGAGTTCTTACTACTTGTTTGCCTTTTGTGCGACAGCGGCTGAATCGAGGGGTTGGATGATCCACAACCTCTGCACCGTTCTGCCCTTGAGGCTCTGCTAAGAATGTAGCATTTGTATAACCTCGTAGTCAAATGCTGTAGAGTTGGGTTGCGCTTCCAAGCCAGATCTTGAACGTCCATGCTCCAGCAATGCTAATGAGTATCCGGTATGATGATACTTATGCAAATCTACTACTTCCTTTGACTGCCCAACGAACGGTGTGATTAGAAGAAAGATCTGACTTCTAGGGAATGTTATCCTCATACTCTCGTGCAAAATATTTTCCATCTTGTCTATTATCGCTACAATCATACACTACATACATATATACATCATAATGCATGGCTTCGACTTCTTGGGTTTCGTAAACAAACCACCAACATAAAAAACATGCAGAATTTCATTTGTTTGTTTGGTTAATTGGATGGTGCATCGGTGAAAGGACGAATAGAAAAGACAGAATGAAGAGAATAACGAAGAGCGGTGGTAAGGAACATGAATTGATAACAGAGAAACGAGACTGCGTGTCCGGAAGTTGCAAGTCAGGACACGAACGCCTTGGTATCAAGCACTCAGCGCCAGAGTCCAAAATCCAACTCCAACAAAAGAGGCGGCGTTATACTCAAAACGCCCCACGAAAGCCGATCAGCCAAAAAAAATGATAAAATCGTTATTTTACGATATGCTGGCTAGAAAAAGGAAAGTGAGACCAAGGAAGTAAATGGCAGGCAATAAGAAGATGAGGGCCTTCACTGCCTATTAAAATACGACAGCAAACATCAATAGCGTACATCATCATCGAAGTCCGAACGCCAAGAAAAAAAATGGGCATAAGTAACGAAGAAGCCAGCATATAAGGAGAAATAAGAAGCCGGAGTATTACACAAGAAGTGGAAGAAACACAATCGCTACAGTCGACAAGGAAAAGGAAATTGACAGGAAGGAAGTAAACCGAGAGCATCATCAAAATAGAGGAGCGCAAAGAAACCGGTCCTTGCAAAAGGAGACTAAAGCAACAACTACGCCTGCACAAGCGCATTGCCGTCAACACCGGGCAATCCGGGTTGAGACGCGCTTAACTGAGCGTTATCCACGACATGCGATGCCTGCAGTGGGCTCGCTGCATACGAGACAGGACTCGGACTACTTTCATCCATCTTTCCATTAGTCACTTCCATCGCAGATATGTTCGGACGTAGCCCAGAAGGCGCACTTTGTCGCCGGAACCGATCTAGTAACGTTTCCGTCCCAGAGACGGGGCCATTCAACCCAGAATGAGCAGCCTGCATATTGCGATGGTAGCTAGTCGGACTCATGCTGCTTGTCCTCGTCGACGAATTCAATCCGTCAAACCGATAAGGGGGCGACCCAGCATCACTTGGTCCATCTGCGTCGGACTCGCTATCATCAAGGACATCCTCAGACTCACCCCATCGGAACATAGTTCGCTTCTGCGTCGAATTCTCAAGCGTTTGAGATGCTAGGCGCTTGAATCCAGGCCTCAGCGACGGTTCAGCTGGACCTGGATTGTCGTCGCTCGAGTTTCCACCGTCCGTGCTGCTCAATGCTGCGAGAGGACCGGGACGCGGATACATAAGCAAATTTGCTAGACTTGCTCCAGGCAGCTGCGGCTGATCGGAAGCGGGCTGAGGACTTGCCGACGACGATATCGAGTGACGACCCTTTCGCGGAGGAACAAAGGTCAGGTTCATCGGCTTGCGAGCCAAGACGGCCTGCTCATAGCTTTTCAAATCTTCGTTATTCTGCAAAGCCGGGAGCTGTGCATGGCTCTGACTATGTGAATTCGTCACGCGCGAAGGTACAGCAACATTCTTCTCGTCCGGCGGTGTGCGTACGGATGGCAATGACGCAACTCGCGATAGCCCGCGCTTCGGCGTCGGCCGAGACCCATCGCCAAATGAACCAAGCTGGTTATTGAGCAATTCGGCTTTAGGCGTTGCGCCAAGGGATGATCCGGTAAGGGGCGTCCGAAGATATTGTTTCCAGAAGTCCTTCAGCTCACGCATCTCTTGTTCTCGGTCACGAGGGGTAGTTACCGTACGGTTCTCATCGTCCCGGAAGGGCCGAGGAGTTGAATCCTGCGGAGGAAGCTTCATCGCATGCTGAGTGAAGAAAGGCGCCGTCCCATCCACGTTTACGTTGTTATTGGCGCTGTTGAAATTGCCAATGAACGGCTGATCGCCATCAGCTAGCGACATCAATCCGAATGAGGAAGCAACTCTACCCTCTCGCGAAGGAGGAGCCTGTTGGTTGTCGTCGAAGTGATACAACATACTTAGCGGCTGGATCTGCTGACCGCCTTGCGGTTGTTCATTCGGATCAAATTCAAGCGGAAGATGCGTGCTTGAAGATGCAGCTGAATTTGGAGCAGAAAGGCCGCTCCCGTCGCTGTATGCACCGACAGATCCTCTGCGAGCGTGCAAACCGTATAAACTACCACCATTGCCGTTGAATTCCAGGTTTGTCGGATTGACCATGGCCGATGATCCGCCAAATTGCGCCGAGGAACTTGCCGGAAGGTATTGAGCAAAACCTTCGTCCATCTTCCGCTGCAAGGGTAACCTAAAATCTGTCGGAAACTGCCAAGCATCAGTAGGCGCTATAGTTTGTTGTCCTTGCTGCTGGTTTTGAATTGAGTAATAGGGATTGGAATTCGCCGCAAACCCGGCGCCCCCTCCCGCCAAACCAGGCGGATAGCCTGTTTGGGAGAAGGCAGGGTCACGGAAACGGGCCGGATCCGAAGAGGACGAATCGGCGCCCGAGTCTGTTCCAGAGAAGCTGAGCGATGGGGGATTAGAAGAATCGCTGTCCCAATTCTGCGCACCTGGCGGCGCGTTAAACGCAAACTGAGCGGGATAGAAGAGCTCGCCGGCACCTGCGCCCATCGAGGGCACCGTGAGTGGCGGCGGGCCTAAGAATAGCTCATCTGGTCGCGGAACAGATCCGATGAGGCTTGACGTCGATGACGTGGATTCGACGGAATGGGAATGTCTGTGACCGGGACCAACCGGCGCTGTCTGTCGCTGGAACTTGACATATGTGCAGGGGCTCTTGCGTTGAACGCATTTTGCTACACCGATGGCAAAACAACAGGAAAAAAGTGAGCGGGCGAAGACGGGAAAAAAGAGCGTGAGAAGTGAAGACATACAGCATGGATTGGCACCGTCGCAGGGTAACGTCGCGATAACGCATTGATCGCACGCCTGCTTCGACGTTGTCGCTCGCGTCGATGATGAACCACCCTTCCGCCGCGTCGGAGCAGTCGTCGTGGGCGGCTTGTCGCCAGCATGGCACTTGTTTACATGTCGGGAAAGCAAATCACTGTTATCAATGCATACATACATTGGATCCGATCGTCAGCTTCCCTACGACACTCAGAACTTACTGAGTGTTCTGCTTACCTGCGGGCAAACTGGTCCCCACAGTGCTGACATTTGTAAGGTCGATCGCCAGTGTCTGAGATACAAAAAAAGGAAATGGAGAAAAGTCAGTGGTCAGTGCGACGCTTCTCGGGACAGGACACAAGACAGATCGAAGAAATTTGATGGAGAAACAGCGGCGGATGAGGAGCGTCGGGGCGGAATCCAAGACCCGTCTGTCGAATGAGAATGAGGCGTTGATCGGGTCTAGATGGTACAGTACAAAACTCCGCTGGATGGCTCCACTGAAGGGGAGGGGTGATGGAAAGCGGCATGGGGCTAGGCGAAGGAGAGAGTTTTATTGAATAATCGTCTACTTACGGGATCGCATATGGCGAGCGACATGCTGAGGTCTTGTGAAAGTTGCCTGGCATACAGGACACTTGTGGTCGCCGGCCATGGTGTTGGTGTTATTGTCAGTAGTCGGTGTATGTGTGTCGGCAAGATGTTGGTTCGGAATATAAGAGACGGATTTGTATGTATGGACTGTGACGACCCTTCTTGACCTGCTTTCTCCCACCTATCATCTACGTCATCGCTTGCCATCTAAAGTAATTCCGACTCCAATCTCGCTGATGTAACCTTGCGTCATCAAATCGCATTCATTTCATTTCTCATCTGCCCCTTTTGTTTCATTTTTTTGTATTGTTCGTGTATTGTATTCATCTTTCCTACTTTACTATTTATACACGGCATTTAACCGTCTTCTTGCTTTGCTTCTCTTACTTGCGTGCTACTGTTGCGGTGATAAGGCCACTCGGCGCTGCGAGGGGAATAAACACCTCAGCCTTCGCTGGCGTGAGGTTATCAATCCCAATGTACTTCATGTCGACAGGCACGTAGTGCTTGTTCGGTAATGCATACGCCGCGCTCAGCACCTGCTTGTGCTCTTGCACGATTTGGTCGGCCATTTTGTATAGTGTTGCCTGCACACTCGCACTCTCGTCCGTCGCGAAAGTCGTCAGCGTAATCTCTCGCGCACGCGCAGCAACCGCATCGAAACCATAAGGATCTCTGAGCTTGGAAAGCGTACTCTCAAGAGCTTTGTGCTCGCCAAGTGAAATCGGCGCGAACTCATATTTGAGGTCGACTGAGGTGGAGAAGATGCGATCGTCGACTTCGACGAGAGTGGTGAACTCATCGCGGAAGAAGTTCTCGAATGCAGATCCCGTAGATTTCAGCACTGCAAAATGACATATATATGAGCATACTCTGACATCTCAGATCCATTTCATTCGGACGGGACGTACCGAGTAAGTCACGAACGCCCGACGTCACCTTCGCCGTCATCGCGTCCTTCCCTCCCGTCGCGTCGATCTGCAACATAGATAAGACGAATTCAATCTTTCTACTACTACCGGTCGGATGACGCACCTCGACGTCGACGACCCTCTTCTCATCTCCATCCCGCCAGAACGAATGCGGATGAGCCTTCCCATCAACGCTGATCCGCTGCCAACGCAGCTGCTGCACAGTCACATATGCACGGTGCAAGTGCCCATATTTGCCCAGCAGGAATGCCCCGAGGTGAAGCCCGAATAGCTCCGGAACCAGCACGAATGGGGACGTCTTCGCCAGCCCTATGTAATGAACAACGTTGCCGTTGAGACGCGCACATGCGGCGTTAGAACTGACGACTCACAGTACGTTATGTTCTTGACTGCGCACCAATTCGTGCACCTTTTAGTAAACTGTATGCATAGTCAATAATTTGGAATACAGTACGTACTTGAATCAGTTGCAACGACAACAGTGTTGTCCGCCTGCGTGAAGCTATTGAATGCAATCAATTAAGTCTCGAATCATAAACACACAGGCAAACGCACCTGGTATCGAAATCCCCTTCAACAAGTGCCCGCACTTCATATTCAACAACATCGTGCCATCCCTCCCCACGCACGATACGGAGCACCCGCACCTTGTCCTTCCCGTAACGCGAAGTAGCTAATCCTACACCAGACATGTCGTTCGCCTTTTCGGTATTGCGCTTTAGTTATCTTGAGTTTCAGAAAGAAGGTTAGCAGCAAGAGAAGCTTCAGTGCGTGCTCGCGTGGGTGAGCAGGAAGCAAGCAAGAGGAAACAAGACGGCGGTTAAGCTTTCTTCTCTTCTGAGAGAGTAATAGGAATACCGCTCAAACTCAGACTCTTTTTATCGTATCGACTGTACAGGTAGATGAGCTACTATCCGAAGTGCAAGATATTATCCGAGAGCATCCGTGCAGTTTTGCATTCTTTTGTCTCTTATCTCGTGTTCATTCGGGAAACGGGAAGAGCAGAGAGCTCAGAGATAAGCATTCCCGAATCCGAGATTGGCAAATCCACAAGTTGTGATCGTGTATACAAGTTCAAAACGATCCGCGAAATGATTTTCTGTTCTAGTTCTCTTGCCGTGTCTAGCAGATGAATGACATCTTGGATTCACAAATCAGCTTCTCTTAGGTCTTCAGAATCCTCTCGACGTCATCCATACACTCGTGCACTAAAAATCCATTGACTTCACCATCACTGTCTCAACGCCTCCTAAGACTAATGATGCAGCACCCAAGAAGAACCTCAATCTGCCCACTTTTTACGTTCGTATCTCGCCGGTCGTCCCAAGCGGGTGACGTCGGAAGGCATGATAGATGACTTCGCCAGCCATCTGTAGATATCTCTTCCAAAAACGCCATAGTGTCAAGGACATGGCGTCTTGCAATCTCTCACAGCCTGAGCTCGGCATTCAGACTTATCAAGGTCGGGAAAACCAGTGGAAAATCTTGAGCCATAAATCGTTAATCGACCAGGTCCGCAGTTACGAAGGTCGAAATCGGAGGAACGTGACGAACCTTTGTGGAGAGACGAAGCGGAAAGACTGCGGAGTCTATCAAAGTTTCTTCCGACTCGGGGAGGATCTGCGAAAGCCTATGATGAAGCCAAACCATCCTGGATGTGAACCGATATTTTATGTCATGAAGTAAGTCCATTCCACATGTTGAAAGCTCGAAGGAATGCATTGTGGTCTACCAGTCAGAAACGCAAAGGCACAGAAAGCATGATTACTCCTCTATGAGGCGGAGGTAAATTTCTACATATCAGTCCAATTTATACCCGACGACGTGTCTGCGCCCAATGATTTCTCCGACCTATAATACAGGATAATAACAAACACCGTCAGCTCCCTCACCATAAAGACAAAACGAGCACACCGAACGCACTTTGTAAATCCCATACGCCTCCAACGCATAAATACCCACACGTTTGTATTCGCCTGTTCGGAGCAACTCGCGCCAGTACGAAGGGTTGATCGCGCGTTGCCAGAGAGTTTTGTAGATGTCCATGAACGTTGACCACGGGGGAGGCTGCAATCGCTCCGCGATGTACACTTGCTTCACCAGTTCTCGGCCCACCTGGAAATTATATAGCAATGGTTCGCGGTACGCTGCATGTTCAAACAATCAACGAAAATACCGCGTGATGTAATGAGACTCGTCAGATTTTAGAAGTTCCGCTCAAAAGAACCAGAGAAGAAACGCACATCCGAGCAAACCACCAGCCCGCTCACCAAGTCCACCGCTTGCCTTCTTCGCAGCTTCAACGGCCCTTGTTAACCCCTTCTGAGCAGCAACGAGCGCCTCCTGCGCTTTCTCCTGAGCCTTTTGCGCTGCTTCTTGCGCTTTTTGCTGAGGCGAGCTCGTCGAGTTCAGCCGTCGGCCAAGTGACGTAGGATATCGCGAAGAGCGCATCGAACGCGCCGAGCGTAGACTTGCCGTCAGCAGACGAGATGACATCCTTCCTCGCTACTTCCTGGTATTAAAGATGGACGAAAAGAGTGGATTTTGGAGGAAGTGCGAAGGTTGAATCGTGAGCTGGAGATTTGAGAATCTGTGAGCAGAGTGAACGCGTGAGCGTGAGAAGAGCGTACCTTGCCGGGATCACCCGATTACATTCTGCATTTATACAGCGCCCAATCCTTGAAGATCATTATTACAGGCATCATCCTATAGCCACAACTGCATTACTTCCGCCGAAACTCTGTGATCCCAGCAGACTGACAAGTGTCTTTCATGCAGGGAGATCAGATCAGTGTTTGTCTCCGTCAGCTGCGTTCTCTTGCCTTGCTTTGTGTTAGTGGGTGGATGCTCTGGATCGTCCTCCGTCCTCTACCCTCTCCGACTCGGACAAAGCACGCGCGCACTAGCGAGGCGCGTAACTCCGTCTCCTGACCGGCAAGCATTCAGTCCAACCTCGAGCCTGACGGACGTGCCAATCACACGGCGCTGCTTCTCGTATAAATACTCTCACTCATTGAATCTATGCATATGTGAATCGCTGCCGTGCTTTGTCCTCCCTCACTCCCTAAGTGTACTTAGACGCTATGTCTGTGTCAACTTTGGAGCCTGCGACTGTTCCTGTGCCGTTTCTAACGTTGTCTGGGAGTATCGTGAGGTCGATCTGGGTCACACTCGTGTCGGATAATCCTCTTGTCTGGAATCGCACCTATGGAAAACGGAACGAGCAAGCTGATGTGGAAGGCAGGGTGTACTATGATCTTTTCGAATTCGAATTGGTATGCTGAACCGGAATAAAGGTCCTTACTATATCGTAGATGCACCCAGCAGGCAGATTGAGAATGGCAAAGCCATCATGGCTTCCTCGTCTATGCTAAAAAGTAAGCCATCAATTATTCTACTCTTCGCTGGTCGAGATCCTAAGTGCCATGGCAGACTTCAAACCATACCTCATGACGGTTCGCATTCTCTCCCCAGAAGGCAAACCGATCGCCGGAGCGGAAGTCGACTGGTGGCAGTCTGATACGGCGGGGAATTACTACCATCGGACATACACTCTGCGCGGACGGGTGACTACAGATGAAGATGGATATGCCGAGCTACTCACCGTCGCGCCTGCACCATATGGGCCCGGCAAAAACGTCCAACGCGCTGCCCATTTCCATGTATGGATTCATGCGCCGCAGGCAGAGAAGGGACAAACTGCCTATGACGATCTAACGACTCAGATGTACGTTTGCGACGGGAATGACGCGAAGTTAATGGAGAACGACTTGTAAGTGGGATTCGATCCAGCCCGTAACATTGTGGTGTTCTTTCTGACAAACGACACGAAGCGTGAATTATATGCGGAAAGTTCGTCTAGGGAATATGGTCCATTCTTGGAGTCTACCGGACAAGGATATCGACGAGGGTAGACCATTCAAGAACTTCCCCGAGCTCGAGTCAAGCGAGGTTATTACGCGCCAGCGTGTAGAATGGTGGAACGCAAAGCTTGCGCAGATGAATGATTCAGATCCAAGTCTCAAAATTGCGGCAGGAGCAACTACTGAGCTGCGTCTTAATGCAAAGACAGGATGGTTTTGATTATAAGTATTTCTTGCTGCTTGTATGTATTTTCTCGACTTTCGTGTGTCTATAGTGACAATTTCTTCTGTGGCAATTGGCTTGAACAAACAAGACTCACCAGTGAGTCAGTCGGCATTACCCGACTCGTTGATGAGAAGTTCTTAAGGCGTAAAAATAGATTATCCGTTTCTCCCAGCAAATATTAATCTCTTTCTGCGCGGCGTTCAGTTCAGAGAGAGCTTGTTTCTGAGGATGGACGAACTTTCCCTTTGAGCTGATGAAATAGGAAGTGTATTCACATCGGCTGTATTTGATTTTGTTGTTGAGGTATAGAAGCACGCCATCGTCGGGTAAGCATCTAAGCATGGCACTGGCGCTGCCCCAACGGTCACAACTACCTCTCTTCTTGTCATCCATCATCACTTGTATTGGAGGCAGTCTTTGCTGGCAAGATGTCCGCCTCGAACATTGACCTGCCGACGCCAGGCCCGGAGTCACCGCGCGCACCGCGCAAGCCATACCGCTTTGCGACACTATGTGCGACTGTAGAGAATCCGGACATGAAGGATCAATATTCGGCGAGCTCTGTGCCGATATACCAGACTGCTACTTTCAAGGGCGTCTCAGGCCAGTATGACTATACGCGCAGTGGTAACCCGACCAGGAGCCATCTTGGTGAGTACTGCATACATGCTTGTACTTTCGACGCAGCTTTGACGCGGATCCATTGCACTTTTTTTTTTGTGATGCAGAACATCACCTCGCAAAAATTTCCTCGGCGGAGCACGCATTCGTCGTATCGTCCGGAATGGCTGCTATGGATGTGATTACTCGCGTGCTGAAGCCTGGCGATGAGGTGATTGCAGGCGACGATCTGTATGGAGGGACCAACCGCCTCCTAAGCTTCCTCAAGTCACACGGTGGTGTCATTGTTCACCATGTCGACACGACGAACGACGAGAGTATTATCCCATATGTCAAAGCGGGAAAGACAGCGATGGTCATGCTCGAGAGTCCGACGAATCCGTTGCTGAAAATTGCAGACCTTGCAAAGATTTCGGCGCTTGTGAAGGAACGAGCGCCGGAGGCCATCATTGTAGTCGACAACACGATGATGAGCCCATACCTCCAGAAACCTCTTGAACATGGCGCGGACATAGTTTACGACAGTGCAACTAAGTATTTGAGTGGTCATCACGATCTTATGGCTGGCGTCATCACTTGCAACCGCGATGATCTCGCAAAGGTAATTATTCTCTCGAACTCGCATTTTTCCTTCTTCTCTACGATTTGATCGGAAAGCTGACCCAAAGAAAAAATGCAGCAAATGGCTTTTACTATAAACTCTGTCGGCAATGGCCTTTCGCCGTTTGATTCTTTCCTTCTTCTGCGTGGAACGAAGACGCTAGCAGTGCGTATGGATCGCCAACAGTCTTCGGCGATGGCCGTCGCAACTATGCTTGATCGTCTTGGCTTTACAGTCCACTATCCAGGTTTGAAGGGTCACCCTCGCCGTGAAGTCCATGAGCGCATCGCCAGTGGGGCTGGCGCTGTGCTGAGTTTTGAAACGGGCGACAAGGCACTTAGTGAGCGCATCGTTGGGGCAACTCGCCTTTGGGGTATCAGTGTCAGCTTTGGTTGCGTGAATTCCCTAATCAGCATGCCTTGTGTCATGTCGTACGTTCCCGTCTCTGTAATTCATTTACTCACTGAATACTGATCTTCTCTCATCATTCCAGGCACGCGTCTATCGACGCTGCTACGCGTGCGGAACGCGGATTGCCAGAAGATCTTATCCGGCTCTGCGTTGGTATTGAGGACACGGATGATCTCCTAGATGATCTTGAACATGCATTGCTCGAGGCTGGCGGCATTACGCTCGAACAGGGTGTTGACGGCCATCATTATGTTCGAGCCTCACTGAAACGCGAGGGTCACGCGATCAGTCGCGCAGTTGAGAAGCTTGCACTCAGCGAGCCCGAAAGTCGCCATAAAGATGAGAGAGAATGGTTTGTCAGTGCTCCTGGCAAAGTCATCTTGTTCGGTGAACATGCAGTTGTGCATGGCGTTGTGAGTATTTTAGTGACAGCTGAGATGCTCGCCTGAGTTGACCCGCTTAATATGAATAGACTGCACTCGCCGCATCGGTAGATCTGCGATGCTATGGCCTTACTACTCCCCGTAAGGACAACAAAATATCCGTCCATTTCACGGATCTTGCAGGTTATCGTCATGAGTGGAATATTGACGAGCTTCCCTGGGACGCTGTAACATACATTTCTCCTGGAACGAACCATCCGGACACGCTTGATCCAAAGCTAATCGAGGCAATCTCTACCCAGGCGCTCCCACTTTCCATACATGACTCTCCGACTGCACGGACCGCAGCTCTGACTTTCCTCTATCTGTACATGACGCTCGCCGGTGATGTGAGACCTGCAATACACTTCAGTGCGCGTAGCACACTTCCTGTTGGTGCAGGTCTCGGCTCCTCTGCATCCTTCTCATCCTGCGCTGCAAGCGCCTTGTTGCTCGTTCTGAAGCGCGTGTCCGTACCGTCTCGGCCTGCTCCAACCGTGCCCCCGATTGGTCCGGAGCACCCTGGGCATATTCACGTCAGCCATCAAGGAAGACGTGCACTTCCTTCGGACGTAGCGGAGGAAATTAACCGATGGGCCTTCGTTGCTGAGAAGGTGCTCCATGGAAATCCTAGTGGAGTGGATAACTGCGTTTCTGTGTTCGGTGGCGCTCTTGCGTACACACGTCCCGGTTTTGGAAAGAAAAGCGGGATGGATCCTATTCACGGGTTAGTCCTTGACATATGACTGCTTACTTTACTCTGACTAGTGCATGCTACAGGTTCAAGTCTTTGAAATTCTTGCTTGTAGACACGAAGGTTCCAAGAAATACAAAAGCCCTCGTCGCCGGCGTGGCACTGAAAAAGCAAAACGTGAGTTTTGAAGATTTATATGCCGGGATACTTACTGACTATATCTGATCTTCAGGAGCCTGAATATGTTGAAGGTTTGCTGGAAGCAATTCAAACTATCAGCAACGAGGCACGTCGCATACTCGCTGACCCGGATCTTCCGCGTGGAGAGCAGCTTAAAGGACTCGAAGTATGTCTTTTGCATAGTGGATCTGGACAGGGCCTTGACGTATCCTTTCAGAGCCTTATCAACGAGAATCACGCGCATTTGCGTGACCTAGGTGTCTCTCATCCTGCACTAGAGGCAATCAAATCAAAGACGGCAAGTTACAACCTCCAGACCAAGCTGACTGGCGCCGGAGGGGGCGGATGCGCGGTGACATTAGTTCCGGACGGTAAGCCATTGCTGTCTCAGGATATTCTGCCTGCAAACTAACGGTTTCTCCTCTCCTTATTGCTTTGTCATTCACCGATATTTTATCCTGTTTCTGCATCCAGGATTCTCCGAAGACCAGCTAAAGCAGCTAATGAGCGAGCTACGAGCAGACGGCTTCGAGCCGTACCTGACATCAGTCGGTGGATCCGGAGTCGGTGTTCTCTCGCCGCACGCCGCGTCGGATGAACCTCACGTCACTGCTTACGCTTTGCCCGTGACTCCACCAGAAACTCCCGGCGTTCGGGAAGACGTGGCTCAAGCCTCGTCATTACGCTCGGTCTTTGAAAATGCCGCTTCAAATGACTTCGCTACTTGGGCCGAGCAGCGCGGTAGATGGCTGTATGTATGATAGACGAACTGGAGTAAAGTTCAAACTGCTTGATTAAACCGAACCGAAATACATACTGTTCTGAGTGGAGTCTAAAAGTTACATATGTCCTGTGTAAAATTTTCTGTCCCTTGTAATAAATATTCATTACGGTGTCTTGAATATGGTAATGTTACAATGTGTACAGCCCGAACATCAAGTCGGGTACATAGTGAAGAAGATTGGCTTGTTCTGCAGCATTTCTTTCTCCAGGAGGCACAGTAGCTTGAAACAGCGCGACGACAACGCTCGTGTACTTCGAGTCGAGTCATCATATCATCAAGCCACAAGATGGGAACGCCGATTTGATCCTCCGACTCTTCGGTGATACGGTTATTCAGACAACAGGCTTAGTAAGTCCTGAAATGACGGAATTTGCAAAATTTGGTAGGGAAGAAGACAAGAATCTTGAGTCCAAAAAGTCTAAGTCTATTTTGGCGCGCGCCAATAGTGATTGTCCGTGATTTGCGTGCAAGAACGGATTGACGGTTGCTATTTTAGATTTGAGCGAGCCCCTTGTAAATATAATCTCTCGATATTGAGGAGTAATAAATATGTACAGTACAGTGTCACTGACATATCGAATGATGACAAGTTAAGAAAAAAGAGTTCATAAGGTTTGATCAGCAAATCAAGACAAGAAAAGCCAAGAAAGGCCCATTTTGAGCTATGAAATATTTTGGGAAAAAAATTGTAGATCATCAAAAGAATAAAGATAAAGTTAGATGAAAGATAGCTTGGAAAACAGAGATGAAGTAAATTCTGATTGTTATTCGGATTCCCAGTCGAGGCGAGCATATCACTGTATTCTATCCGCGAGCTTGACGACGAGGGTCTTGCGGATCTCATCGTGATCACGCCCGAAGTATCGTCGAGTCGCGAAGCTCCAGCAGATATTTCCAATAATCCAAGTCTCGAGTGCACCGATGAATCGCATCACATCGTCGTCCGTCTTCTCGCCGAACGAAGGCAGCGCCATCTTGTCATCGACGAAATCTGCCAGGATAGACTCGAATTCTGCGCCTACGAAGTCCACTGTCTCTTGCAAAGAGAGCGACTTCTCCTTCATGATTACTGTGACGATATTCGAACAAGAGTGGCCCTCGCGAGCTTGTTCCATATTGTAAGAATAGAGATCCTATTACAAACCTCAGTATCGTGGCAGGAGCGAGAGAGCTAAGAATCGAACTTACGTTGCAAAGAGCAATCATATCGACAGCGCCGTAGAACATGCGCACAAACGTCGGGTCATCGAATACCTGAAAAAAACTTCTCTTTCAATATTGTTCCTCTCGGAGAGCAGTTGGCATAGACTTACCTCGTCTGGGAGGTCAAATCCGAAGCAATATTCGAAAAGGCTGAAGCAAAGACGAAGTGCGATGTTCTCTCTGCGGAGGACACGGTACTCTTCGAGGCCAAGGACTTCTCCTCGCTCACGTAGGGCGGCCTCCTGGCAGACCGCATCGATGTATGAGCTGCAAGCCTGAACCAATCGACGCATCGATCGAGGACCATTTTTGAGTAAAAGACGTGATCGGAAACTGTGATGATAGATGAAGGTCAGTGAGTAGCCACCACGTATGGAGCACTAGTGGACAGACCTCGCAGTCATCCGTGAAATAACGGAACCATCACAATCGCCTCCGTCTAAGGTCTTGAGAAAAGAAGCCATCGTCTTTCGAGCATCGTCTGCATTCTGGTCATCTGTGATTTCATCCAGGGCAAAGAGGAGACTGATGAAGTCCAGGCATGTGCGATATTCTTCGTCTCCCGCGTAAGGATAGGTATACGCTACGAGAAGATCGGCGTCCGACTTGATGAATATTTCACGCTTTTGTGCAGATAGAACACCGAAGCTGTCGAACCACGCAAGAGACTCTGCGCCTACGTGTTTGAAAGGCTTTTTGACAGAGGAGGTCAGCTTCGTCATGGAGGCGAAGTCGGGGAGCTTGAAAGAGGCACGAGGGGAAGATGAGGATGCCATAGGAAGAGCTGAACTGGTTGCTCTGCGTGAGCTAGGAGACTGCAGACAAGTAGTGAAGAGCTTTCTTTGATGATGACTTCTGTCTCAAGAATAACCCTTTTTATAGCTGTTTGGCTACTTGCTAGACGTCATGATATGCTCGTGAGCCGGGAATTACTCATTCAATCTCGATTTGTGCATCGGATTGGCACAGCAACGGACACAAAGCCACATCCTCCGTGCGCGGAGACTCATCGAGACACTTAGGCGTTTACGGAAATTTTTCTCAGACAAAGCGATGAAATACGAGGAGACAGAAGGATCGGGATACTACCTCGACAACGGAGATCTGGCTGTGCCTAGTCGGCGGGTGAAATATAATGACCCTAATCCAGTCGAAAATCCCGATGTGATCCATGTCCAGTCGTCAGCCTGTAGAATCGGTCCTGAAGATTAATTGGCTACGGATGGACCAGCTTGGTAGGTTGCTCAAAGTGGAACGGACCCGTAGAATCCGGCAGGTTCGGATTTGGGGCTGCGCGTGACAAATGTTCCGGACACAAGTTTGGAGGGCTAAGCACATGGCGTGAAATGCAGAGTGGGTTTGTAGGGAGCCGCAACGATCATAATGACTGTGTCAGGTCTGATTTACTGGTATGGTGAATGATTTAGGTCAGCATCGGTAAACAAGAATTTCCTGTACGGTCTTCAGCTCACCAGCAAGTTCACAGATTCTGTTCCGTCAATGCCGGAAGAAGAACGAGAAGACCCGGATGGCCGAGTGCCTTAGCGTCCCACGATTTACTTTCCACTTAATATCATGCAGCATATGCAAAGAGAGTGAACATTGGTTCGGGCTGAGGGGTATGCGAGTCAGTAAGCAATCAATACATACTCCGATTCTACTTTCTAATCCTCGCCAGGCCCAGAAATAAGTCTAGGAATTGGAGAGTTCGTCATTCCTAGAAAAATAAGCTCTTGAAAAGAGCACTTTATTTGCAATATCGATGTCTCCTTCAGTGCATAGTATTTTGATCGGGATGTCATGGCGAGGTAGAAAGTCAGAGATGGGACTGAAGAAAAAAGGAACATCTGGGTCGGCTTTACCCGATAAACCCGCCCATTCCCGATTCATTCTATGCAAACTCGCATCCTTTCCGCTAAAAATGTCAACATCCTCCCTAGCTTAGCAGACAAACACTGATATGATACTTGAATGCCCGAATATCAAATTTTGCATTTTTCATACGCTCAAAGTCGGTCGCTTTGAAGACGAGAATATTAGATACTGCAGTTAAATGTATTAAATGTATGAAGGGGAATATTAATCGATTGCGAATCAAATTACCACCGTTATGAGTCCACGCGATTCAACAGTCTCGATAACATCTTGACGAAAACAGTTCTATCGATCTTGATGTAAAATTTGTGCCTAATAAACCCTCCGATCAAGAATTAGCGCGGCGTGTCGCACAGCCAGATCTGGGACATCATGGCTTTTTTGCAATCGGAATTTTCGTGGCTCAAACTCTTCAATTCTCAGCTTCGGCCCAGCATAGCATTGAGTATCATGACTGGAGATTCATGAAAGTACGAGTAGAATGTCTGAAGCAGCCTAAACTATATACTGTATCATTTCGATCGAAACTCGCCTTACTTGTCTTTGTGTCCGGGCTCAACGGTCAGGCTGCGACATGCTGGTAGGCTATCGACATACATATAGATCTGTTCCGCACCATCTTATACAAACATCCAACGGTGTTTCTCATTCTCGGGCACTTATACCTGCCATGCAAGGATAATATTCTGAAATTTTCATGAGGGATGCCCGGCAAAGCTAAACCCCTGCATCATCACCCTAGAAAACTAATTAGGCGAGCTCATTAATGTTTTAAGGCAGCAAAAGGGAAGCACAATTGGAGCGTATTCATTCCTGTAACGAGCATTCAGAGTGGCGGCTACGATTAAAAACGTTCTACCGCATGCTTACTTCATCCAGTCATCCATCGTGGCATTCTTCGTAGCCACCATTCACCCTTCGCATTGATGTATGATGAATCTGTTAGCTTTCTTGTTCTAAAAAATCTTCTTGATAAGCCCACGGAATATCCCATCATGGGTATCAAGGAAGTACAAATGCTATCACTGAATTGATCACACGTCTGTTTAGTATCGCCTTCAAACCTTTGTCTAGAGCCCGAATATCAGGATTGACTGAATCTATCTCGGCCAACCTCTTCAATGAGAACAGCCGTTAAGGAGGCTGCACTGATTTTTGATCGACCTCGAAATTTCGCGTTTGCCTTGCCCATTCTGCGGCTACGTATCACTTGCGAAACACGCGGAGCGGCAGACCAGGAATGGCATGAAAACGATCTGCTTCCGGTTGGATCAGACATAGTTTAATTCGTCTTTAATTACTAACCTTCTCGCGTCTATTTCCTTTAGGGGAGTCCGGCGCAAGTCCCGGACCGTATACTTACGCGCAGTTTCTCACCACTGCAGTCGGATTAAGCCACACTCCCGTTTCCATCCGAGAGCTGACTCGTCTTCTACGCGAGTGAGTCACCCCGAGCATTTCATGAAGGGAGAAACTTGACCTTCCCAGAATACTGTAACATCTTCAGTATGGGTATGGAAATACTGAGAAACGATCGAGTAGTTCGGAACAATCTCGACGAGCAGATTAGTGACCACTTTCTTAATCACAAAATTCTTCAAGCTACAACACGAGCCCTCGCCTCTAAATTACTTACCACCGAGCTTAATTGTTAGCCAATCGACGTCAGTGTTCTGGATTTCCAACGACCTTCCGATAACGCGCATTTCGGTTCTTTACACCGTGTAAACAGATTGGCTCCCCGACGACCGCGCATGCCCGAACGCCGTAGACGGGTGGGGTTGTGTCCGAGTCCGTGATAACTGACAAACAGGATCCGTACCTTCAAGTTTCTACATGGTCGAAAGTCGGCGAAACAGCACCAGTGACAAAGAATGTCCGATTAGCTTCTGGTAACGGACGCGCGTTGGTAATTGCTTCTTTTTCAAGTCCTGTTGCATCCGTCAAGTGGAGACAAGTTTTCGGAAGTAGGCGAGTGTCAATTTCGTTTGTACTGACTATTCTTACAGACACCAGCCTGAGAGAACATTTGATATTTGCGCAATCATCTTTTAGTCGGCTGCATCTCAAAATCCGGACAATAGGATAGATCGCACTTACCAGCATCATTATCGTGTTCGGTGGCGCTGCTTCCAGGTCATGATAGTCCGAGTATTATGTAATCAAGCACTTTCGATGATCACAACCAACAATCTCTTGGAAAACAAAGGGATAGGACAGACGAAGCATGCGTTAACTTCGCAATCGCTTCAGGAAACGGAAACCACCGGTGACTAGGGATAGATTCTGCCTTGAAGGTACGAAGAACGAGGCTCTCGAGCAAATTTCTGCGATGATTCAATGGAGCTTGTCCATTAAGAAAGCTTCCTTCAAGCGCCGTTAACGATTGACGCTCAATACTGAAAAGCGCTTTGTGCCTATGCCAATCCTTCAAGCAACCGCATTACCATAAGAGCATCAAAGAATCAGGTCGTCGTACATTGTTCAAATCACACACAGGTTGAGATGAACATCGCTAAGATCATGCGAAATCCGATCAGAACTGAGACTTAATACTAGCATCCACAGAAGCAAAGTTAAGTGCACGGCAGTCTGGGGCGAGAGAGTAATCAACTCACGATTCCAGGCAGTAAGCTCCGACTTTTCGTTGGAACGGTTAGTATTGATACTAATATATTGAACAAGAGTAAAGCACAACTGAACCAAAGTTAGAGCATCGCTAACAAACACCCATCAATACCTGCATACTCCAAGTATACCATGGCAATGTCAAGTTGTCATTCTGGACGGACAATGCTTCCAAAATCGCAGCAATGGAAGCAACAACTACATACCGCGCTGTTTGAAATGGCTCGACAAGCCCGCAAAGTCGAAGAAGCCATGCACACATAACGACGGACACGACAAACGCGGTACTGCCCTCAATCGTTTTCAGGGATGTCGCGGACCATCGTATTCGGCCGACTCGCCTACCGATCACGGAAGCCTGAATTACCTATCAGATCCCAGAAGAAAATACAGAGAGTAGACACATGCCATCGCGTCGCCTATACCCAACACAAGGACCCCAGTAAATAGAAGTAACCTTGAGCGGCTAAAATAACAGGAATAAGACAAGGACGATGAGACGATTGATATGAGCATACTCTTCGAGCCAAACAGTGCTTGCGCAGCCTGTCAGCAAATAGAAGTGACTTAAGATCGCAGTCCCGTTGTCTTTGTCATCAACAAATTCCGTCAAAAACACGTGAATGGCAGCACCAAATGGATACAATGCGAAATAACGCATATATTCCGCGAACGTAAAGATCGCGAAGGCGACACTGAAAGAAAGGTGAGTGAAGGCAGGCTGAAAAATTATTAGCTTGATAATGCGCTAAAAAACATAACATAAACATACGTCTACGGCGATTCCTGGAACAAACATAACCACTGCAAGAGCGTGGAAGAATTTTCTTCGCGCGTTCAGTCCCAGAGATGGCATTCGTTTATCCGCAGCATCCAAAAAGTCTGTGGCCACAGCAGAGACAGAGACATTACCACCGTTAGGCAAAATGGGCACGAGATTATGTGGCCCGCTATAACTCTGGCCGGAATTCGCTCCTGCGGACGGATCAGATTGATTCCCATATCCACTTGAAGATGAAGGAGCCATGGAGGAAGATGGCTGCACAGATGGACCCAGTGCATCTGTATTCGAGGCAGTTCCAGGTTGTAATGCCGTGGAATGCCGATACTTTCGGGATCTATACAGTCTCCTGCCCCAGCCTGCGATACTTCCACAAGCAAGAAGGCCCCAGTATACTAGGAGAAGTGGACGTGTCCATTTTCTCCTTCCTTGTAGGATCCATTGGAACGTCCATATCCAAGGATCGCGGCCTCCGAGACACCAACGTGTCCACATCCCGATAAGGCCGCCGACAACTAGTGCTGCAAAAAAGTAGAATCCCAGAGCGAGAAAACGGCGATGAAGTTGCTTCTCTTCAGGAAAGCGAAGTTTGCGAAGCGGACGCTGGGCAATATGTCGCGAAAGATACAGGAGAGGTGCAAGAAGGACACCAACGAGAATTGAGCCAGGTACAAGCGCTAACTGCAATATAAGCAGCGGTGTTGGCAAACGAAATGTCTTGATATACAGGGTGGTAACCGGCCACATCTATCAATGATATTAGGACGCAATCAAATATAAAGGATAAAACTTACCTGAGCAATGGTAACGTGTAAACTTTCCATAAACATAATAGCAGCCCCGAAAGTGGCGAAACCCAGTTCTCCCAGAGTGAAACCATGATGTGCTAATCGAATGGCCATATACAGGGTAAACTGATAAAACACTGACACGGCCGCAACGTCAAGGGTCGATAGATCTTCAAGATTTTGAGCAGATAGAACATCGAACATAAACTTAGATACTTACCACTCCATATCCCAATACCGGAACGTGCAAAAGTAAACTTTGCAGCAAGTGCAGCAAGAGATGTCATTGCCGAAAATGAGATGTATAGCCTTGACCTCAGCCACTCGCTTCGCGGTACACTTGCTCGCTCTGAGACTGGGACAGTCTTTCGAGACCGATGATATCCTTCATATATACGCGATGAAAAAAGATGAACAAGAAGAAGAGATGATGTGAGGCTGGAAAGCTGAACAAGTGCATGCCGGGAGCGATACAGCGATTGTATAGCATTCCACGCATTCGGTCGACGCAGGGTTCTTGGAACTTCTATAAGCCATGAAGGGAGCAGAGAATCATCTGAAGGAACGTCAAGAAGCCTCTGGCTAGTACCATATAAGCAGGCGAGTGCGATCAAAGGGCCTAAGAGAAGCGCCGTGAGCACACCGTCGTCGGTACTGTCCCTGAGGATACTACAATCAGCAAATAGTTATAAGTCTAACAGGACGGAGTACCTATAGTTCTTTGGAACTGTCATCCAGATATATCCGAAATCGTCTTTTCGTACTGGAAATACATTGAACGTTGTTGTTGTTTTTCTATTGACCTGAGGCGATGATGAACGATAGCGATTGCGCGAACGCGAGGGGGATCGTTTTGCAGGTACTGCTTGAGGTAGAGAGAAATACGAAAGATGTGTCCAAATGAGATAAATTATCGAAAGAATAATTATTCCTGAAAGTTCTATCACATGATTTAGTTGAGTTTATTAACTATTTTCGGGAGGACTTACCAAAAGCGATCCAGTAGTTCCCATCTATTGAGCTATCCAGTGTTTTCCTGATACCGTATATCAAGGAAAGAAGAAGTAGAATGTTTTCACCCGCTTTGCGAGCGTCTCCGGAAGCCTTCACAGTCCGTCTTCCCCACGGGAAAGGCACAGTAATGCAAAATGTATTAGGCAGGAGGCAGCGATAGGCAGGGTTCTGGAGTTGAGCTTTACGGGCTGGAGCATTCGGAGAGATCACCCGCTTGACTTGTGGTTGAGAATAAGTGGATAATGCTTTGACATCCGGGGAGCGAGGCCGCCGTCCGTAAGTATTCGGGGATCCGAGATTCGGAGAGTTGCTCCTGCTGGACTGTTCTGGTTCTACCTGGGACTTCAGAAGAGGCGAAGAGCTCCCATTCGCTACCACAATGCTCGTTGTGGCTCTAGGATTGTTTCTTCTATGGCTATGTAAATCATCATCACTCTCGGAGCTCGAACTGTCACCGGACTGGGAGCTGCGGGAACAACAGTGCTTAACAACGTCGGCTCAGAGGGAGAGTCTAAAAACATCTCACCTGGACGATCCCGCCTGATAACTCGTACTCCAATCAAGTGCAGCTTTCGTCTGTGCCTTCAGTCCAGAAAGTGGCGGAGGACGACGTCGTGTGACTCTAGAGACTCTGGCATGTAAATCGGCGGAGCCGCTCCCTGGAGGAGACGGCGACGAGCGCGAGCGACCCAGCTTGACGCGAACAGGTGGCTGTCGGCGAGGACAGTGGAATGATGGCCAGAAGGAAGAAAGCTTGGTCACCAATATGTTGTCGTGGACATATTATACACATGATCGATCGACGTAGCTTCCTTCTTTGGGAAAGTCACGCCTTACCACGACCTGTCACCACTTCAGCCCAGTAACGCAATTACGCATCGAGGACGCGACGGTCACCCTGAGGGCCTTGTTTTCCGCCCAGCGCGTCGCTTTGACGCGTTCTCTAAGCAACACCTATTTCTTACGATCCTCTCTCGCTTTTACAACTCATTCTTCTCGTCCTAGACCGTCCAAAATGTCCGAGACAACGGAACAGGTCGTGTACCTTGAGGATTTGGAAGTCAAGAGCAAGGAGGCCATCAAGGTAAATCGGACGAAAGACGAGATCGCGACTGTTTCTGTCGCAGTCTCGAATACAAAGGCCGTGTCCACAACCACAACGGCCAAGAGACAGAGGACGCTAGTGGAAATGACAGGTGGGCTCAAAACGAAGGAACCGACTGTAAAGAAACAGAAGCTCGATCGCACTGCCTCTTCTTTGGACGCTCAAAATGTTTCCGTTCCAACGAAGCCCGTCACTTCTGTCTTGCAGACCCTCAACTCTGTCCCGTTCTCCATGCAGGCCTTCAAAGATTCTTTGACAGATGAACAGAAGGAGTTATTAAACTTAGAATTGGAAACGATGGGGAAGAGTTGGTAGGCATTTATATTCAAATGTTAGTTTGGAGATGCTGATTGCTGATATGTTAGGCTGAAGGTCCTTAAGGACGAACTTAAGAAGCCGTATTTCATTTCACTAAAGAAATTCCTTTGGTCAGAGGGAGTCAAAGGCCCCGCTGATGTGATTAAAAACATCTTCCCTGCTCGTGAGTCATTATAGATTTTGTATCCCTAGCAGTGAGGCAGCGTATCTGTGACGCCCTTGTCTCTTTATATGCCATCTCGACTTACATTTGACGTTATAGCAAGTAACATATACGCCTGGTCAAAGACTCCTCTGGGCCGCGTCAGGGTTGTCATTGTAGGCCAGGATCCTTACCACACGCCAGGTATGGCTCATGGTACGTATTGGCTTCAGTAAATCGATCGGCTCTCAAATCTCTGGGCCGTGAGATTAGGAGTATAAGATCGCGAAACGTGTCAATTGTAACCTCTCTTCTTTATAGGCTTATGCTTCTCCGTCCCTCGCGGACAGAGCCTCCCACCTTCCCTTCTTAACGTGAGCTAATATGCGTGCGATTGTATAGCGGCGATGCGTATTACTAAACTGCTTCCGTATAGATCTACAAGGAGATCAAGAATGAATATCCAGAATTTATTCCGCCGAAACATGGGTGCGTCCCCTCACCAGACACTTGGTTCTGTTATGTCCGCTTCGTTTTCTGCGATACTATCATATACGCTTTATTCCCTCCTATCAAAGACGTATTCCCATGGCCACACATGTTTTCCTCTTCTTTCCATTGCCTTTCACTCCGTCTGATCTCCTTTAACGGCATTTCGGCGTTTAGGAACCTTACCGCTTGGGCAAACTCGGGTGTTTTGCTTCTGAATTCGGCATTAACAGTACGCAGCGGCGCCGCAAACTCTCACAAGGGCAAAGGCTGGGAGTCCTTCACCGAGAAAGTCATAGATATTGTTGACAGATACGGCGGAGCAAACCTCAACGGAGCGAACGGCGTTGGCCGCGGCGTAGTCTTTATGTGCTGGGGCAAGGACGCCGCAAAGCGGGTCGAGAAGCTTGACAAGGTGGGTAGTTTCTTGTCTTCCCTTACATCACCATAACAGCCATGCTGAGTGTTTCTCGCAATTGTACTTTCCCCGTCGGTCTTATCAATTGCAGAAGAAACACCTGATTCTTCAGAGTGCTGTAAGTAATACTTTCTTGTTGTTTCATCCATTAGGACATATCGCAGCATATCTGATGACCTACATGATATCTATGCACGGCCCGATTGCTCTCTATTCCATACCGTACAGCATCCATCTCCTTTGAGTGCATCACGAGGCTTCTTCGGCAACGGACATTTCAAGGAAGCCAATACCTGGCTGGAAACACGCTACGGGAAGGATGGTCTTATCGACTGGTGTACACTAGATCCGCAGGAGCCAGAGTTGTCTCAATGATTCTCGATGCTATTCAATAAAGGAAGGGGGAGGAGCCAGGGCGTTCTGGACTGCGGACTGATCCGATTTTTGCTTTTTGATTTTTATTCTTGCATTCTCGCGCAATCGAGCATGACAATCAGTCTAATAGTCGAGCCATCTAGAATACTACTGTATATAATCTATCTGAACTTTTTGTCTATTCTGGTTTGGTCTATGGAATGGATACCATGTTCCCCTTGGTTCTGGGCTAAGAAGCATTGGTGCGTGTAAGTAAGACAGTTTTGAAACCCTCCAAATCTGTGTGCTATCTGTGTGCTAAGCTACAGCTGCACGCTCGGCAATCGTCGAGATACATCGATTCTTGAAGTACTTACACGACCAGTACGTCAAGAACGCAACGTGATATGCTTCGACTTCCGATAAATTTGGGGGTGGCGCTGAAACAGGAGGTCGTTAGGCGACCGATCAAGAAACAAGGGTTAGAGTATTATTCCCAGTAGCAAATGTGTCTAGGATAGTTCCGTGCTCACGGCGGACGTAACGATACAGACCCAGTACGTGCAGGCTTGACGGACGAGTAAGAGTAACATAAGCGGGCTTACCCATTTACGGTGCCTTAAATATTAAAGTTTGGTTCCGAAGAATACACATGGCCACACAACAAAAACATCCGATTCCAGCCAAAACGTAAAAATCTAAACTCGGCTGCTCGTGGATGTCTTTTCTATCCTTGTAAAAGATAAACCCGCTGTGAGAGCTATTGATAACACTGGTATGACAGGCTGAAGATTATTCAGAGTAGTTCGGTGGAGCGGCAAACGGACTGGAGTGCGGTGATCTCGGCGATCATTGGATCAATCTAAAATGCTTACTGATATCCCGGAAAGGGAACGATCTACTGTTAGTTCTCGTCGGCGGCGGAAGGAAAGGTAAATCCAGGAAAATTCAAATAAAATAAACTGCAAGCGAATAGAGGATAGCAGCATCGACTAGGGAAAACGACAGAAAAATCTGGTTCTGAAACGTGGCGTAACCCACGAAATGTTTGTCGACCTCATCTCCAGCCTCGTCGGGGTCGTCCTCAGCGGCATTACACGGCGATCTGCATAAGAGCGAATAGTAATGATACGCGAATGAGATCATACGCTACCACGGCAAATAAGCAATCATATCTGGAAGGGCTTGTATTATAGTGTCTGAGACTCGACAAGCGTTGCGATCCCCGCACTATCAATTGTCCACTCTCCTCCGTCAGCCATCATCGTTACTACCAGACGTCGGGTGAATGCACTATTCCGGAAATTATAGAAGCCTGTGTTGCATTCCGCCACGAGCGCAGGCTGTGTCATAGTTCGGTGATCATCCTTGTTCCTTCCACAGGCACGGTGGTACCCGGGGACTTGTGAAGCACGTCAGGACAATCCAGGTCCGATGGTTTTTGTTGCGAGCGTCCATCTTCATCAGGGCAAAAGTGGGTCAGGCCGTGCGACGAAATGATGACTCGCCACTGGGCGACAGTTCAGTCCCAGCAAAGCCGGTGCGGGAGACGCCAGCGTGACCGGGCGGCAATCTAGGGTTCGTTGTCGCGGTATTGACATTACTATGCGATTGGTGGGGAATGCCGGCATGGGCTCTCTGTTGATAAGAGGCGGAAGAGTATGGGTCAACGTAGGAAGGGACATGCTGAGGATCGTTCATTGACCTTCGGAGGTTTATTGCCATGTTGGGATTATTGGGCGTGGGCGCTGGTGACGCCGGTGAGAATGAAGTACCATGCGAACCCATCGGATTGTGCGCTGCTCCGCCAATGGCGCTCTCCATATGGTGTCGAATGGAATGAGGGTGTACGGAAGGTGACGAATGAGACATAGTCGTATTGCCACCCGCAGATTGGACCGTCGTCATCGAGTAGAATGGTTCTTCCTTTGTAAAATTTGACGTTGCATTGGATGCGCGGTCTGCAGGTTGATGATAACCAGATGTGTTTACGGCATGAAACGAGGTAGTGGGAAATGATGAGCGTGCTCTTGAAGACTGAGGATCAAAGCGAAGGTCGGGTGTATAGCTTGTCGACGTCGATGGTGCATTTGTCGCCATATCCGAGTAAGCTTCTCGGTCAGAAACAAATTCGTCTTGCTGAGGCATAGTAATTGCACCCTCCCACATCATTCCCTGGTTCTGTCCTGACGCTACCGTCTGTGACGTAGAGGCGATCCTGTGACTCCCTGGGGGCGGCGAGGAAGTGGTGGTTCTAGGCGAAGCTGAACCCTCGCCTAGGACTGACTGGTCCCGTGTGGCAGACGTTCTATCGTAAGGCTTAGGTTTGTCCTTGCCCGTCGGACCCCGTCCTAGAGGCGGCCGAGTTGCAGGAGGTAGGTTCAGGGCTGCTCGGAGGTTGTCGTTCTCTTCCTCGAGCTCCGTTACACGATCCTCAAGTGCCTGCACGCGGGGAATTAATTAGTCCAAGCCAGGCAAAACCTGCAGTACTTTGGTACTTACCTGCAGGTGAGCAGCCCTTCTGGCTCTGAAGGCTCGCTGGACATCTCGAGCTCTATTCGGAGGGAGATTATCGTTACGCTTTCTGCCTCGCTTTGACGACATGTAAGAGTCAGATGGGATAGATGAAGGTAGGGAGACGGATAGGCTACGGTGGGAGAGTGAACGAGCGGAGGAAGGAAGAACATGGTAATTTATATAGAGTGCCGTGAGGTAAAGCTGATCTGAGAGCCAGGTTAAGAAGAGGCTTCCGTAAGTAAGCGGTTCCGTCGACCCTGAATTGGCGTCGATCGCGAGTTTTCCGGGGCCAAGGACTAGAAATCTCTGCAGCGGATGATCTTAAGATTCGAGAGCTGTGGACGACCTGATTGCGAACTACGAGCTTCGCGGCAGGTCGTCAAAGGAGTAAGTCAAAGAAATAAGATTGTGTTCAACATCTCCCTCCCTTCCGGCCATCACGACCGACGTCTCGATCACCACAGGTCCCGACGAGATCTGTGTTTCAGTGGCGGTTAACAACAGAAGCCAAAATGCCATAACAAGCAAGCTGTGCGATCTAGAAAGAACAAGAGCATTAGTATCTTGGACTCGCACCCGTGCATTGGAATGGCTGGCGTTGGTGTGTGTCCCAGAACTTTGACATGGACGAGGCGTAGAAAGAACGCGTATACTGAGAAGCGATTATGGTGACACCGCCCACTGACAGTCACATCCAGAATTTAAACGGTGATTCTCAGAGTCAGAATCAGATGCCCGACTCCCCGGCCATGACGCCCGCGAACGCGCTGCTACGGCGGTCGTAGAATTGCAACACACTCGCACATAAGAATCAATCATCCGCTCAGGTTCATACCGACATGAGAATCTACCTTACTGACGGTTTCTACTACCCTGTTTGTTCTTATTTACGAGACTGTTCGCGGTGCACTCGCAGTAAAATGATGCCATAATATCAAATGGAACGTATCAGAATGTAGTTGTCTCGTAGCTGTAGGTAGCAGAGGTGCCCTCCGAATGACGCGGGCAGTGGCCAACCTTCAAACCGATCTCACGAGGTTGAGCAGGGTCCAAATCAGGCGGACATGTCGGGTATCAGAATTCCGTCCTAGACGGTCTGAGCTCCAGCTCAACAATCTTGTTGACCCTCTGAAGGGCCAGCTGCCAGCTTGGATACGTGCGAGAGCACAGGCGAGGCGCCGCGCCGCAGCATGTCGCTTCGAACACGCGACGACGATGCATACCACAGACGAAAAGACATGGGTCCATCTGCAGGTTTCGACTCGTCCGACGTTTTCGATGCCCACAGCTACTACGGGTAATTTAGACCCCAGATACAAGGCATGCTGTAAGTGATTGTCGGCATTCCCTGTCTGTTGCGCCGGCCGCCCACACGTCTCATGTTGTGGACTCGTAGCGAAAGTGCCTGGTGAATGAGGTAAAATTTTGGCAAGATCACCGCGAGTCGGCATTGAGAGACTGCGGTCCGTTCCTTTGAGGCGTCCGCGGAAGCATTTTTTAATTAACGCGCTTTGAACGGAGAGCAGTGCTTCAGCCGCGGAACTTGGGCGACCCCGAGAAGTAAAGACGCGTTACCCGATTTAGACTTGAGACTTGAACACTGTTGGTTGGAAGAGAAGTCGAAGGTCAAGTGGCGCCAAGGTCCAGAGAAGTATATACAAGGATGAGTTCCTTACATCTTCTTGCGTTCCTCTGCGTGTTTTGATAACAAGTCGCATAAATACATCCTGGGACAGGCCCGCATGTGCCATCGTACATATTTTCCACTCTTCAATTCCCGCGCGCTAATGCGGGCCTGTTCTGATCAAAAGAATTCGAGAACAAGCACGGGCTCCTAAGCCGCGCTGACAACGCCCTCTAAGCATAGTCTGTTCTCACGTTAATCACAATAACATGTGCGTGGGATTCGTCCGCGAAAGACAAAGGGGTGATCGTCTCTTGGGCACTAAAGCCATGTTTCAGCTCAGAAGACGATGCAAATAACCGAGGGAGCAGACTGGAAGAGGTGTTGATGTGACTTGTGCAGCGTGTCGTAATGAGAATACTAAGCTGTATGAGTATCGAAAGTACGAAACTGGTAAGTCTGTACATATGTCTGCAAAATCAGAACCTATTGATCTCTTTCTGATCAGTTCACTGCCTGCTGACATCCATGCAACTGGAAGTAATCAGAAATGTCTCGCGATCCACAATAAATCGCAGATATGGTAAGGGGAATCCGCGGCAGCCCACCACCCTGAAAATGGACGGTAGTATTCAGCCATCAGACGCTGTGCTTCTTATCGCTAGATGCACTCTGGTCCACAAATGAAACAAATAACGAGGATTAATAAGATATAAAGTACTATGCGAATAACTCTATAATGCAAACCTTCCTTTGGTAATCCTTTCTGGCTTCACGTACGCAAGGCGCCGAACAAGTGAAAATGACGTCCTTGCGTCTACCGCAAAAGAGGATGCTCTTCAATCTCATGAATGACCGAGGTCAAAGATCGGTCCGGCGACCCAAGAACACCTCTTTAGAGGGCTCGTCATCCCAAGATAGCCCACGTTCTCGTTGCGCGCCTAACCGAGGTTCGATGGACTCTGAAGTACCACCGGGACATGAAGAAATCCATAGCAGATGATATCCGACCGATCGACATGTCCATTAATCCAATAGCTAAGGCTTGACAAATACCAGAAAGATCTGCGAACGCTTTGCCCGACTGCAAATTCCGTCGATACAAGATCAATGAAGATGAAGGAGCTGATTTCAGTAGGAAAGAGGATTGGACATAATTTCGACGCACGTCACGTGAATGATTATTTGATCGGAGTTCAAATTTGCAACCGTGTCGCCCGTGACATCTTTCTTCGCATCTGCCACTCGCAGTGTACGCTTGACCGTCCTTCTTCTGCTCTCTTCTTGGCCAAATAATCTGCTTATTATTCTCGGATTGACATCTCATTGAAGACGTTCTCAGAACTAATTGACAATGTGGAAGCCAGCCACTAGGACGATTACCGGAACGAATGAGGGTAAGTACAGTTTTCCCCTATCGGTGCAGGTACACCAATCGCTGACTGATCTTTTCCAGTTCCCCTCGGAAACAGAAGACGTTTTGGCCCGGCTCCTGTGGAATCCTCCAATCCTCCGCAACTTGCACTGCCTTCGCCCTCTGCGTTCCCACGTCTTCCGTCGTACAGAGATGAGTCGGAGGAAGAGTCTCGCGTACACTCCCCAGCAGCAAGCTCTATTGGTACGTTTGGCATTTGTTTAGACTTAAAGAGTGGCCTTGGCGATAGCCGATGGTATCATCAATACTTAAGTTGGCCGTCTCCGGCCTTATTCCGTTTTGCCTTGCTGTTCGGTGACTGACTAATGACTAACTTGATGTTTTATCCATTCGACCGAATGTTACTGACAGCTGACTCAAACGGCCCGCGCAAGCGACGCAGCCGATGGGGAGAGGCAAAGACCGAGCTACCTGGTCTTCCTACAGCAATTTCAGCCAACGGTGTCTCACAGGCTCAACTTGACACTTATGCAATTCATCTTCGTCTGGAAGAGATTAATCGTAAGCTTCGATTGAATGACTTTATTCCGCCCGAGAGAGAAAGGTGCGTTAGGCTCGCTGCATTGCTATCGAGATTGTCTAACTGTTTTGCAGGTCTCCTTCTCCACCTCCGACATATGACTCTCATGGTCGACGCACGAACACGCGTGAAGTTCGTTACCGCAAGAAGCTTGAGGAGGAGCGCATCAAGCTGGTCGACCGAGCTTTGAAAGTTGATCCTAACTTCCGTCCTCCTGTCGAATATCACCAGCAGAAGCGTTCTCAGCGTCCTACCGAGAAAGTATATATCCCAGTTAAAGAATTTCCGGAGATCAACTTCTTTGGCCTGCTTGTAGGACCTCGAGGCAACAGCTTGAAGAAGATGGAGCGTGAAAGTGGGGCAAAGATTAGCATCCGTGGCAAGGGAAGCGTCAAGGAGGGTAAGGGTAAACCTGACCAATATGCAGAAGACGCGGAAGAGGACTTGCACTGTCTCGTTATGGCGGACTCCGAGGAAAAGGTAGTGGCCTGTGTCAGGATGATTAACAGGGTCATCGAAACGGTGAGTAAAACAAATGTCAAGTTTTGCTTGCTTCTGAGCAGCATATTGTCTAGGCTGCCTCCACTCCTGAAGGGCAGAATGATCATAAGCGAAACCAGCTTCGTGAGCTCGCCGCGTTGAACGGTACTCTTCGTGACGATGAAAACCAGATTTGTCAAAATTGCGGCGAGGTCGGGCATCGCAAATACGACTGCCCTTCTCAGAAAAATTTTACCGCTAATATCATTTGTCGAATCTGTGGTAGCGCTGGACATATGGCCCGTGACTGTCAAGTGAAATCAGACCCCAATACTCCCACTGGTTCACAATCGGCGGGCATGAACAAAGGCAACTTCGATTCAGAGTATGCCAATCTTATGGCGGAACTCGGGGAAAGCGCTGCTGGTGCAGGAACGGGAAAGAGCTGGGCTGGAGGAGGATCAGGCCTAAGCATTACAGCAGGGGGATCCGACATACCCCCTTGGCGTCGCCCAGAAATGTGGCAGACATCGACACCCACTAACCAAAATGCGCAGAACGGTTATAGGGCCCCTCAGACATACGCCGGTGGTGCCGGTGGCTACGGTGCTGGTTATGGCAGTCAGCAAGCTTGGTATCAGGGTGGCGCTTATCCCCAAGGCTATGGCGGCCAAGATTACTCGGCTGCTTATGCTCAATATTATCAACAACAGTACAACAGTCAGACTCAGGCATCGGTTCCACAGTAGCGATATGCCCCCTCCCTAAAATTCAGCACCTCGGCGTTATCTGCGACACCTTACAAAGTTCCATCGCCAACGATTCAACGGGTATTCTCTATTTATTTTCCAGGTATCATTACTTTTCTCGATGCGGGCTCCGACAATCTGTCAGATAACTCAACATGTCTCTCGTTCACTCACGGTTTAGCCTCCTGCGACAACGTATCTCAGGTTCTCCATGAAATGGGTGTTTATCATGTCCGGGGCATCCCTGACTTGTCGCTGACACGAACTCGTTATTTTAGTAGTCTTGTTCGATCTGCGCTTGGATTTTCGCCAATCGCTGATTCTTTTTTGTGATTATATTCTGTAGTTACGTAGTACGAGAAAATTAATGCGTACTTTCTTTGCGTTTGACAGTGGAGAGGATGGATATTCTAAGAGCCACATAATCAAACAAGTTTATCCGCCGGGTCTGAAGAAGGATACCAGCGACTCTTCCATTCAGCGATCGAAACTGGATGGGCGTGTTGCATCTTCCGGACGTATTTCTGTCGTCTGGTCGCCTGATGTTTATCTTGTCAAGAATGATCTTTACAAACTCGAATTAATCGCAGTAAATTTTGACATCACTTCCACTTCCCTGCTCTCGGGAGACACCCGACGCCCGCCGATTTATGACTGCATCACGCAGACTAAGTGCGTCATCTGTACGTTCAGATCATCGTGATCTTGGGGATCCGAGAGTGTTGGGGGCGAAGGGGGGAAAGGCGGAGGGAATAGGAAGAGAGATTAAGCTCTTTTGCCGGCCCCAATCCTACCTGGACATGTCGCAGTTGTTATGACTGGCTTATCGCAGAGTAGGAAAAGGTATTTGTATCTTATAAGCATCGTAATGCAA